>OZ024728.1:16273189-17649439 GCA_964016875.1 Fallopia convolvulus
AACCAAAAAAATGTGCAAAGAGTTTCTCAAAGACCATTCACACTTTCTATGGCAACTAATTATCTTTCTATGCAAAGAGTTTCCATAGAATTCCCATACTAAGTACTCAGCCTTGTGAGCATATTGAAATCTAACTACTACAGAAAGATATGCCAAAGGTTTTCACAAAAGAATTGGACCATCAGAAAATTTAAAGATCATAACATCTGAGCAAGGACAATCATATGCACTAGCATCAACAAAAGAGTTTCTCAAAGACCATTCACACTTTCTATGTCAACTAATTATCTTTGACTCTTGGCCAAGCAATCACAGAACATAAATTACCACCTGAATCTAGTTCCATCTTTTGTTCAGTATACAGGATCATGAGTAATCAATAACCATCAAATTGCTTATTCATAAACACATAATTTCAGCTACTTGTTGTTCCATATCACAAGTGGTTATAATACTGTATGTTTGATCAAACACTTGACATATGCCCTTAAACACTAAACCTTTTCAGTTTTCACCATAAATCCAGACGAATTGTGATTTTGATGCCCATAGTACCAACTATGAATTAGCTAACTTCACACTTCTCATTTAAAGTTCAACAATTAAACAAGAAGCATCAATCCACAAATTGGCGCAACGAGTGAAATTCAAAATCTGTACATACTTCAAGGCATCAACAAAGGGTTGGCCAAATTTGCTCATGAAACTGATGGTTCAGAGCCAGATTTCTTTCAAGACTTGTCAACCAAATAACACTAATTCAGCAAAATCAACCGATTTTCCATCAACCCAAATTCAAACTTCATATACCCCAAATCACCCACTATAACCTAGATTGAACTCGAAATCCCCCAATTCCATCAAATTCAATACTCAACCTAATCTTACATTGTTATTTACCTGGTGAATGGCCGTCTCTCTCACCGTCAGCCTCCACACCAACACCCTGCACATCGACGCCGGCGCCTTGTTCTGTCAAATCACGACCTCTGCCACCACCAGTAATACACCCACGAACAACACGAACCATTTCCGATTGATTATGAATCAAATGTAATCGCTAAATTTCGCCTCTGGTTTCGCACTTGGGAGGGAGATGATAGAGAGGAAGAAGACGATAAACGCCTTTAAAAGCGTTCCATTTAAATCGACCGTCACGCTTCAAGAAGCGTTACGCTTCGTAAAGTGCATGACCCCCGGGTACCATCCTCGCGGAAGGGCACCCTTTAGGTCATACGCTTCATGAAGCGTACGCTTCATGAAGCGTATAATTCCGTGTGCGCCGAGCATTTTTTTCGTGTGTATAAAGATTTCCCGTAAATAAATAACAAAAATAACAGTAGAATGAGCAAAAGTGAGAGCAAGATAAAGTGATAAACCGAATTTTTACCTAATCAAAAAAAATGAAGGGGAGGCAACGTTGCCTCCACTCCGATGTTTGGTTTTTGGATTTGGGTATGGTTTGTTTATGATTGGCATGGTTGTTAGGACGTTTTCGAGGCTATTGAAGATGCTTCATTCCGGTGGAGGCAACGTCGGTACTCCACTTCCTCTTATTTGAGTTGTCCACTTTGACCCGAATGCTAAAGGCACTTGCGTTTTTTAGCCCTTCACTTCTCCACTACCCTTCTAGTCTAGTTTCCTTTTTCGTGAGTTGTTCCAGCTACTTTTGTTTGTTGTTGTCGGCTCACCGGCTGCCGTGTTCACGGCATCTCGATTATACCAGGTTTGTCCGGCAAATTGAATTCTTACCTAATCAAAAAAAAAGCAATGGAGGGGAGTTTTTTTAGAGGAATATGTTATAAATTTATTTATAAATCTCTTGGTAAATTAATCATACAAAAAATTGTTCATGTTCCGTATTAGGACAAAAATGAGCAATACAATCTGCTGCGACATTTCCGAAATGGCTAACATGATTACAATTGAAACTCAAGAACTTAGATGCATCAAGCTTGATTTAAGTAAATAACGCACCAATATAGGTAAATTAGGATCATTAGATCGAAGACCCAAACATCACATTGAGAGCATCTTTTGGTAATGTGTGATGAATGTTTTAGCAATGTGTTATGAATGTTGACGGTTTTATGTGACCTTAGACATTTTTTGACAATGTGTTGTGAATGCTGACATTGAAGATCGTGTTGGAACATTTTATGCATGTTTGGGCAAGTTTTGTGCATTTTTTCCAGGTTTGACAGGTTTTTGATAGTGTATGTGCATTTTTGGGGCAATTTTGGCAAATTTTATGTGCATTTTTTTTAGCAGGTTTGGGACAACTTTTTAAAGAGTTAGCTAGTTTTGACATGTAATATATGATTTAGTTGTTTGGGCAAGTTTTGTGCATTCTTGTGGTTGTTTCTGCAAAATTTCTCTCGAAATGCACTCGTGACTGGTTTTGCAAAATTTTCCAAACAAACTAGTCAGTTATTTAGATAACTCACACAAATAACCACAAAACTAGCCATAAAAGTCATGTGGGTATTTAGCTCCGGAAAATGACGTGAATATACCCTCGAACGATTTTTCATAGCTATTTCCCTATTCCACTAGAACTAAATCTAGCCATGTGAGTCATTCGCATCAATTTGGCCTAAAAAATATAGCTGCAAATATGTTTTCATGACGATATGGCCAAAAACGTAGAACCGAATCTAGTTGCGTAAGTCGTTCGCTGCAATTGGGCCTCAAATATAGTCACAAACGTCTTTTTCATGACAATATAACCACAAATGTATATTTTTGTGGCTAAAGTTGTGGCAGTTGCCACCACAATTAACCACATCGATATTTGGGGCTAATTTTTCTTGGCTACAGACGCATTTCCAACAGTGAAATGAAACTAGTTTAAACATCAAAGTAGTATAAAACAATAAAGCTAAAAGATAGTTTGACATAAAAAAAAACAATTTTACAATCAAATTACATGTGACTCTTTTCTGCGAAATAATTGATATTTATTTATTTCTCGGAAAATTATGTTCTTTGGGTTGTCAAAGGCCTTTGACTACATATTCTCTCCATATATGATCTCTAATATTAATATCGAAACTCTAAATAGGCTTGTGTAACTCAAGATCGACAATAATATCAGTCTCAGAAATTTCAACATCATTTAAATTAGTTTTCAATTCAACATTCGTAATCAAGATATTTGCATTTAAAGTTTGCGATAGTTGCTCAACACTAAGAGAATCAGTTGAGAAGTTTGATTTTTTTTTTAAAAAAAACCTCTCTATTTTAACTCAACACACACCATATCAATTACAACAAATACAACACACAACTCTAATCAATTTCAAAATTAATCAGCAATTAACCTATTTACTTAAATTTCAATATTATTAATATTTTAGTTCAATAATTAGCCTATCAAATAACAAATCAACAATTATTAATATCATATCACAATATCACACAAAACAATAATTAAAAACATTAATTAATTGAAAACAATTAAGAAAAGAGCTCTTGGAAGTTGGAATTGGGAGCTCGTACAACAGAGTCTGCACAACATCACAAGTAAAGGTCGCCCATTTTTTGAAGGGGAAAAGATTAGGTAAATCAATGGGGTTCATCCTAGAGCATCCTTTCGGATTAGAATATTCAGTTTTGGGTTCATCACAAGCTGATTAGATTATATGGAGTGTAGTAAATGGACAATGTAATCAGCCACGATGTTACACGTTTGAGGCACATGATTAATTTCTACAGCCTCAAAGGATATTCACAAAAGGAGCGTATCTGCCACAATTATTTCAATTTGCCAAGGACAACTTCGGCTTCAACGAAGGGCATTTATTACTTGGATATTATCCCCTTCAATCATGATTTTCTACAAATTCATCTGTTGGGCCACACATATTCAATTCTTTGTACTCAAGGCTTCACCACATCAGGTATGCTCGCAGCTCGTTTAGGTCGGCCATCGACTTCTCTAGTCCTGCCCCAATCTTCCGCCCTCAATCCTGCCCATTCTGCCCCTAGCTCGCTGCTCGCATGCTCCTTTCTACAACGCCGCTAGTGGTATATATTATTTTCGGCGAATGGGGGAGCGGCCTCCCACCCACGCCCCCTGGATCCGCCGATGGCCTTGTGTCATCATAAGAAGTTAAGAAGAAAGATTCTGACCACCATACACACATGTACAAAGCCAGCACATTAACAAAAACCAAAAAACTCAATTACAAATTCAAGAAATTGTATGACTATAAGCTAATTCCTAGGTACGATTGATCCCTATTACTAACAAATGGTTGAAATTTCCAACAAATTATTTGAAGTTTTGAGAGAATGCGATTGAATTTAATTAATCTCAATATAGCTTTAGCTAATTGGCCAAATATTCAATAATCTTAATTAGCCACTCTAACCATTCACTCAATTGAAAAATAACATAAATGGAAACCAAATTCTTGAAGATAGAGATTTCAAAGGGGAGAGAAAATCTAAAATCAACAAAAATGGAAACCAAATTGTTGAAGATAGATATTTCAAAGGGAGAGAGAAAACATGATGCTTGGTTGGAGCCTTCAAAGTATTGTCTTTGGCATCATTGAAGCCCCTCAATGTTCTAACTCTAAGTCTCTAACAATCAACCTACTTGAAAATCAAAGCATATCTATTATCAAATTCAACCATAGAACTCTCAAAATCAAAGCACTTCAAATTCTTGAAATTGAAGCAACTTATAACCCTATAGTATTAAAATCAAACACTAGAAAATTACATACCTTTTTGCGTTTGTTTCTCCATTGATTTTATGAACCTAAAATTGATGATGCTAGCAATTCTAAAAGAGTTGTGATGTAGGAGAAGAAGCCCGAGTTAGGATGTGCAAATTTTTAATTAGGGTATTTTAGTCTTGTCCGTCAATTTTAATGTCAATTATGTTTCATGTAATCTTTACTAAACTAATTGGATTTTTTGTTTTTACATGAACTGAATTCTTCTAATTTCATCGGTCCGTGATTGTAATTTAACGACATACGTCTATCCACATTTTTCACTGTATGGTTTATTTTTAAAAAGGGCGGGACTCTAAAATTATATTTATTTAACGACATACGTCTATCCACATTTTTCACGATATGGTTTATTTTTAAAAAGGGCGGGACTCTGAAATCTACCCTAATATATTATAAAGCAGAACCCAAGTCTGTTGTAAAATTTGCGCCACGTGGCATTTTTGAATAAATTAATGTGAAATTATATTTTAATAAATTTTGTAACAACTTATAGTATTCTTGCTATATATACTAAATAGATAACATGTTTATATAATTTTCTATCTATGAATTATGTATTAGTTTACTACCACAGATAACATATTTATATAATTTTTATATACATAAATTCCTATGAGATGATATTTTCCATATTAATTTAATATTTTTATCTCTTAACAAGATTTAGGGTCTTAATATATATATTTTTTATCTTTTAACAAGGCTTAAGCTCCAAGTATAAAATTTATATCTATATAATGATATAGTTTTAAATAATAAATTTTGTTATGTTGATATATTTTTATTTTGAGAAAAAGATATAATTTTATGTTGATGACTAAGATTATAAGTAAATGTCAAAAAAAAATAAAAATAAAAATAAAAATTTAAATTAATAAAATTAGATTTTCTTTATCTGTTTATGCATTTATATTAAAGATTTTTTCTTAAATCAAAGTTTGATAAAAAAAATAGAAAAATTTACAAATCTTGATGAATACTTGCTTAAATTGAATTTTGATAAAAATTTACATTACATTTTTCTTAATTTCCTTTTTATTTTATTTACATAAATACATAATATATTTTTTTATCTATCCCCACCTTACATTTAAATTTTTTTTATCTCTATGTTTTTTGTAATTTAATCTGGATGATAGGTTGATTAATACATTGAATTTTGTAAATTTTCATATACATTAATTTCCTTTATATTTTATTTCTTCGTTATATAAATTTAGTATGGAAAACAACTTATAGATGGATTGAATTTTGCAAAATAATACATAGATAATTTTCTTTATATTTTATCTCTTAAATCAAGGACAATGTTCTCTTCTATATTAATGTTTATATTGTATTTTTCATATTTATAAACATTCTTATTATTATAGAATAAAAGATAAGAACCCTAATATATAGTTTTAATAAATTAACTTTAAAAAAATATTTTAATAAATTATATTATGATTTAAGATAATCTATCGTAATTATTATTATCTTTATAAAAAAAAACAAGTATTTTATACATATTAGTGTCAAAAAATAAGAAAATAATATTTAAAAATATTCAATAAAAAGTAAAATCAATATTTTAATAATTTCAATCTAAATTTAGACAAGATCTCCACAAATAATGAAAAATATTTAAAAATATATTTAATTAAAATATGGAGTACAATCTAAACAAAATAATTTGTCTATTGCATAATTTATTATGATATTATATAAATATATTTAGTATTTTAAATTAATGTCGTAGAATTGTATAGCTTTTTAGTAAAATTATCCCGTGAATATCACGGGATTTTAACTAGTTAATAGTGAAGCTTGTTAAAATAATATACATCACATTTATTTGTAAATTTTTTATAACAATGGTACAAATAAAAATAATTTTTGATTATCTTTATACATACTCATCTATGAAATGTGAATTTTTTCAAGGATTTTTTTTTTTAAAAAAGAAGGTGAGAAAGAACCCACAGGGGTGAGGATGTGGAGGCATTAGGCAAGGCAACACATGAAAGATGACGCCGTGACGCACAAAAACCACCAGCGCTCTCCTCCTCTTCCGTATATTCATTCATATATATAAACCTTCTTCTTCATTCCTACTGCCGAGAGAAGAAGAAATCAAGAACGAAAGAATTCTAGGGGTTTTGTCATCTTCTTCCTCTTTCCCTTTCCCTTTCCTCCCATGGCGACGGCTCCCGTCAAGTCTCCGCTCCACAATTTCCCCCTCTCCTTCCTCAAATGGGGCTCCACCAGCTCAGTCAACCCCCACCACCGCTGCCGTCGTCCCGTCGACTCCCCTCCCCCTGACGCCGACTTCGAGAAATCGCAGCCGCCTCCGCCCGATTCTGACCCGGCCGCCTCCGAGGATCAGGCGCAGAGGCAGTGGAATCTCCGCCCCAGGAGGTCGGTGCCGGCGCCGTCGGAGATCGGCGGCTTCATCCAGCCCAAGAGCGGCGAGTTCCTCACCGAGTCCGAGACCGCGCCGAAATCGTCGAGGCTCCGAGGCGATGCCGCCGCCGCTGAGAGGAGAGAGAAACAGAAGCTCTGGGTGTCGCTTTCCAAGGAGGAGATCGAGGAGGACATCTACGCGCTCACCGGCGCCAAGCCCTCTCGCCGCCCTCGCAAACGCCCTAAAAACGTTCAGAGGCAATTAGATGTACTGAAAAACCGCTCTCCCTCTCTCTTTCTTCTTTCAGCCGATTATTCTTTTCTCCTTTTTCAATTCTTGTATGCTGATCGTGATTGTTTCCCATGGTGTCATGTCTAGACTCTTTTCCCGGGTCTATGGCTCGTCGGCATTTCGCCGGAGGCATATCGCAGTCTCGATGCTCCTACAAAGGTACTCTTCAACGGCTTCCCTCTACATGGTCTTCTACTCTCTTTTCCTAATTCCGCCTCTTTTTTCTCTTTGCAGAGGTAGAGATCAGAAGTCTAGAGGACCGGCAAATCAAGAATTCAGGTCTTTACGGGCAGTGGAGTTGCCTTGTAGGTAGAATAGAACCAAAGAATTGCAGTTACAGATATAAAAAAAGGGTAGATTTTAAGAGTTCACCTAGTTCGGTCAGTGAAATTGGTTTTCTATGGTGTAATTATGGAGAAACTTGAATGGTTACAATCTTGAACACTTTTCTTTGAATCTAATGTGAATATGGTTTTATGTCTTCTAATTACCCTCGTTGTTAGCCTCAGATTGCTGAATTCTGGTTCTGGGAATGGGAATGACAGCTGTTATAATGTTGAGAATTTTTATCTGCAACACTTTCTCTATAATGCTATGATACTGCATCAGTTATTTCTATGATGCTATGCTATGCTATGATACTGAATTCATATTTCTTGCTTACTGAAGATGGAAGTTCACCTGTTCATCACACATGCTTTCCATGTTGAACCCATGCATTGGAATTTATTTGGTGGATAACCTCTGCAGTTCAACTGCTTGACTACTTAACTGGTATAGTTATAGGTAAAAAGTTTCTTGCCTAATTCTAATCATGAGTTACAATAGAATTGCTTGTTTTAGCCTGTAATCAATTCTTTTACCTTTACAGTAGATTGATTTTTGGTGATGCATGCTTTGTTTGTTCACCTGAATTTTTCTCCTTTGTGGTTTTCGCTGGGTTGATTCCTGTGAAAGATCTTGACCATACCTTGATGCTCTCTTGTATATAGCTCCCCTTTCTTGGTCACCTGAGCAATTTAGTCGTAGATTGATCTCTTTTCCTTGAAAACTGGATCTGGGGTAGATCAATTTATCGCTCGCCCTTGTGCCCGAAATGAGAATCTGCTCGTATTGTTCATCTGTAGAACTGAATTGGAAGATCACAGAGGTTTGAGTTTTTTTGCACAGCAATAGTTGAACTTCTCAATAAAGGTATGAAGTTTGGTACTTTGAATTTGTGATCCTAATATGCATCCGATTTTATTTTTAAGGCTTATTTGGTATAGTTTTGGATCTAAGGCATGGGTCATGAAAGGCTTTTACTTGGTTGGCTCTGAAATTTCATCAGGGAAATCGTTTTGTGTTACGTCTGTGACAAAGGTTTGCTGGGATCTTTAAAAAGAAATTAAAATCTCGTATTGCATTGATGTTGGAGTGTTGCTTAAAAATTTTGAGTTTTCTTAAAAACATATTAAACTTTGTTTGGTAATTCTCAACTCTCGCCAATTTTGAAGTGTTTAGAAGTTGTAAAACCCGAGTGGGGTTTACCTCTTAGGGTCTGTTTGACTACATGCATTATAATGAGTTTATTTTATATAAAGGTGTGTTTGGTAAAAATTTTAAAACACACTATTTTTTTATTAAAATAATCAGTAGTATGTCATGTCAATTTTTTCATATTCATGATCAAGTACAATACTTTATTTGAAATTTTTCCAAATTTCAAAACAATCCAAACAAGTTTCAGAATTTTAAATTAAAAAATTATATTATATTAACTTACAATTTGATATTTTATTATAATTGTTCAATTTACACAAAGTTGGATCGGAGCCTAACAACTAATTGGGCTCCGACACCCTTATTCAAGGTAAAGCACATGCACTGAAAAATAAAGGAACGAATATTAGTGTTGGCCGTGTTACTATGAGCAGCCCGCGTGACCCTAGACAAAAACTCAAGGGCATCACTCCCTAGCTCTTTAAAAGTAGAGAAGGCAAAAACAATAAAACTATGTCCATTGTCTGTGCACTTTAATTCATACTCCCGCTTCTTTCGGACAACGACATTAGAAACAACAACACCATGGACAAAAGCATCAACTCCAGTCCCCGTGAAAGGAGAGACAAACGTGACATCTAAGCAGATGTTCTCCCTCTATCCCAAGAGTAAACCAGAAGATCCACAGGTCGAAGATCTCTACCTTCCTCGGACAAAAATCCAAGAGTTACCTCCTTTTGCACAAAGACACCAGCCTGAGTACATATATTACCCAACACGTCCCGGACTAGGTTATTGCGAAACTTAGGACCAATATCATTTCAATATTTTATATTAAGCATTATACATTATAATGCATAAACTCTAGCCATCCAAACACACCTCAATATTTTATTTTCTTATAGCTAGTCAAATAACAAAAAATATATCATTTATTAGGTTAATACTAGCATATATTCCCGTACCTTGTATGAGTTTTGTTTAACAAATATTAATAATAAAAAATTACAATATATCAATCATCCATGAAAAATAATCTTATAAATACTTAATATAAAAAATTTAAATAAATATTTAAAAATTACAAAACTATAAAAGTTAAATTCAAATATATCAATCGTCCATGAAAAATAATCTTATAAATAATTAATATAAAAAATTTGAATAAACATTTAAAAAAATCACAAAACTATAAAAGTTGCCATAACTTTATCATTTAAAAAATTATTTTATTAATATTATAAATTAATTAATATGTAAAAATGTGTTATTTTAAATAATTATAAAAAAAGATAAATAGAATCATATAAAAAATATGGTAACCCATATTTTCATAGTACTATATTTGCCATTGAAAAAAAACTTTAAGATATATTATCAAAGATTCGATTACGTACAAATAATATCAAAAAAAATAAAAAATAAAAATATATGGCCATAAAAATAAAATAGTAGATATCTCAATAATAAGCTAGATTATGACCCTAAAGATGAAATAGTATATATCTTACGTATTGATAATCAGTATTGAACCAAAGATCATGTACTTATATAATATATATATATATATATATATTTTAAGGAACTCGAGATCATTTACTTGTATATAGTGTACAATTATTATATATTTTTTATAATATATAATTTTAAAAGTTGTAAATACTAAATAGAATAAAGGGCAAATAAGTAAATGGAAAAATTAATATGCCTACGTGGCATAGTTTAGGCGATGACACGTAAGATAGAGAGATTCGAGGTTAGTTATAGTAATATTGATTTATTCTATAATATTTCATTATCATTCAAGTCAAATAACAAATGATATATTATTTATTAGATTAAGATTTTAGAATTCTTTTATTTTCATAAGTAAGATAATATTTAATTAAATATTAAATATGTATTGTAGAATATTTTATATGTTAAAAAACATTACGGTTTTTCTATCCTATGCACTAATATGGGAAACTAAAACCCTAATAGGAAACTAATAAACCCTATCGAAAACATTAAATGCATTGTTCTTCAAAATAGAGAATCTGTTGGAGTTAAGCTTAATTTATTTAAGAGAATATGATAGTTGGTTCTCCATTTTGGAGAAATTTTTGGAGCATCTCCACGTAATCCACACATATATCTATTACACTTGTATCACATGTGTGATTATAGATGAACTATTGAACATTATATAATTGAAGGTAAATTGTACAATGTGAATTATCACCTTCTTCACCTCCTCGTTTTCATGGATGAATCACGGAAATTCACCAAAGTTTCACTCCGCTCTTAGCTTATAAATAAAGCCATCATCTATTGTAAAATTTTTTTGGCCTCCTAGTATTTGTCATGTTGTTGAGTTTTCCAACGAGGCTAGATGTACTGTGTGATTAGGAAGTAGAGCGCTAAGACTGGGATCAAGCTTCAAATTCAATGGAAGAGGAGTGCTAGCAACCTTTTTCTGAACAAGAATGGTAATCTCTTTGAACAGATCCTCAACAAACTTCTGTTGTGAAATCACTAAACTAGATGAAGTTTACTAAACTTCCATTTCTAATAAATAGTTTAGTCTCCCAAAATCCTTTATGTTGAAAAATTGATCCAAAAAAAACTCTCATGTTGTTGAATCTTAGTAATGTTGGTGTCAACCACAATAATATCATCCACGTAAATTGCTACAACAATAATTCCACTTTCTTCTTTGTAGAGAAACAGTGAATTAAGAGTCACTTTTGGACTGAATGTAGCCAATTTGAGTTAATGAAGTGCTCATTTTATGAAACCATTGGCAAGATGCTTGTTCATCTACAATCATATATGTGTGATACAAGTAATGGATGTGGGTGGATAACTTGTTGATCTCATGAAACATATAAGAGTAGTAATATGTGGAGTTCATAAAAAAAGCAAGAAATAAAGATAAAATAGGGATATATGTATATAGAATGAATGACCTTCCAATCACAGATGTTCTGCAAATCAGTGTTATACCAACCATATTTTGATAACAAACCAGAATCTTTTTTATTTTTATTACTTAAAAAAGACAACACCAAATGCACGATTTTATTGGAATTTATTACATTCATGAGATAATACACACCCTCATGTTACATGTAGTTTGAATGAACCAAGTGATCTTTCTGTAAGTAAATATATTAAAACAAAATAACATTAGTAACTTTGATGTAAGAACTGGCATATGAAAATGGGTAAATAGAGAATCATGTAACCACCGATCAACTATTTGGTGCCTGCCTAGTTGTTCATTTCAGGCCTTCTCATACTCCAAGCAGTCAACTTCTCTATTGTCACAGCTTCACTCCCATTGTTAAATGCATATAAATGAGCCTTATCCAATCTTGCTATGGTTGGATAAACCCTTGATGTTATAACCGTCTTTCCATTGCCACCAAAGCTTTCCACAACCGAGTGATCAATCTACATACATAAATATTTATCCATTGTCACAACAAATATATTTTTATCACTTTTTTTTTGTCGATCGATTAAATGAGGTTGGATATAAAATAATCAAGATTGAAGAACTTACTAGGATCCTAAGAGGGAGCTTCCTGTCCGAGAGATCCACATCTACGAATCCAGCAAATGATGGTCTGTAATTGTCTTTATCCAAAGAAGAACTATTTCCCAAGAAACCGAGATAAAACCCAATAAGAGATCAATTGAACATTAATATATAACGGATAATTTGTCATTTAATTAGCTGAACTGTAGCTAGTACTCAAGAATTAAGAGAGGGATAAGGAATCTGGACCTTGTTGCATCAGAGCACATGAGCACAACATACTTGTACTCAGCTTTGAAAATCCTGAAGAACACTGGAGTATACTCTTCAAGTCCCTCTGAGGCCAATGTCAAGAGACCAAAAGGACCAACCCCACCTGGAATCGTCGAGCCCCTTATTGCACAAAGGTCTTGTGCATTAGTCCACATTGGGTTAAATGGTTCTGCTTTGTCCAAACTTGCCGGCAAGGTGAATATAACTTCTACATCGGCCTGAAAATTTTGATCCATTTACATAAGATAGATCCCGGAATTGAAAAGAACTTGTATACACGCACATAAACTACTTGAGTATAGTACTAGATAATGCAATTAAAAGGTACTAAATAGAACATTTTAAGCAAATAAAAAAAGAAACAAACTTGAGCTGATGTTATTCCCTTGACTTCAACGTATTCTCCAATACCTAGCACTTGCTTGGGTAGCTCAACTTCATCGGTCCTCAAAGTTTCCAACTCCTTAACAGGCCATTGGATCATTTGTCTTCCATTTGGAGCAAGCCAAATTTTTCTAGGAATTACCTGATAGCAAGTAATAATTAGAGATGTAAGATTAGCCTTGCTCTTATTTTTTGGTGGTGAGATATGGAGACTTTTCAAATCCACTTACATGAATCCCAGACCATCCTTTTGCAATATCATCAGCAGAAGTATCCGACTCATTAACCCACCCCAATAAAATCCTCCTATTTTGTTTGTTGTCATAGAAAGATTTTGATGCATAAAAGTTTCCGTAATCAAACCTCAAACCATCATAACCATCATCTGATGTGTTATCAGGAACATAAATATCTTTCATTAGATCATAGGTTCCAACTGTATAGTAGTCATATCTGGTAAGATCAAGGCTAATTTTCAAAACATGCTTAACATCAGGACCATATACAGAAGTCTCTACTCCACTTTCCCCTTTCAAAGCAACCGGGTAGAAATCTGGGCACTCCCAATTCCCAGTCCCGTCTTTAGAATGTAAAGGATGATCAGCTCTAAACCAATTTTTAAAGTCCTTGCTCTTGTACAAGTAAGCCACTCCTGTAAGGTTCATCCTACCACCCACCAAAATATGCCAATGCCCATTGTTCCACCAAGCGGTTGTAGGATCTCGAAAGTAATTAGCCTCGATGTCTATGCTTGGTGAGATAATCGGGTTAAAATCCGGTTTTATCCATTCTCTAAGATACGGGTCTGAGAGGTTAGCGGGAAACGCTATGTTTTGAAGTTGTCGGTTATCTTTGTCCAAACCAGTGTAGAGGATAACAGGCTTGTTACCAGGGAGGATGGTAGTTGAACCGGAAAATGCGCCATTAATATCGAATGGTTTAGATGGATAAATTGCGGGCTCTAGTGCTTCCCAATTGATGAGATCCTTTGATACTGAGTGGGCCCACTCTATTTTGCCCCAAACGGATCCGTTGGGGTTGTACTGATAGAAAAGGTGGTAGAAACCTTTGTAGTACATCGGTCCTATTAAGATAAATTTGATTGAAATAGATATGATTAGGTTACAATTTTGACATTTTAAAGCGCTGGGTAGGGTTTTGAGAGTTGTGTAGAAGAGTATATGAGTAGAATAACTAACCGTTGGGATCTGTTGTTGGTATATCGGTTGATTAGCAACGTACAAGGAAGCCGGTTGGAAAATTCCATGCGAAATGGAAACGTATATTGAGTTAATATACAGATGATCGATAATTAAGAAAAGATTAATGTTTGCATAAGAAAAGGCAGGTATATAATATATTGGTTGATTAGCAATGTACAAGCAAGCCGTGTGATCGAATTGAATACAGTTTGTGCTGTTGTGCATGAACAGTCAACAGCTGCATATATATATATATTAACCTAGTTGATATGAAATGTATAAGATCGACGAATCAATATACTTGCTACTAGTGAACTTGATAGTTGATATTGTTGGCCTACAATAAGTAGCACAACTTGATTACGCTGAATAAAAATCTCAAAATCTGGCTGGGCTAGAAAAATGAAACTCATGTTAATTTGAAAGCCATCAAACAAGCTAGTAACACAAGTTTGAAACTTATTAAGTTGAAAATTAGCGCAATCTATTTATCAATAAAAATCCGAATTAAGTTGTTGTATATTTTTTCGAAACCAGCCACAAACTTCAGGGAGCCAACACGATCGACAACAATTCGAATATAAATTTATTTGTGATTTTTCGAATCTTATCATTGACCCTTTTTTAGATCATACTCCTACAAGACAACTAATTAACCCATTTTAAAAGTATTATTAATTCTCCCACGTGAGAGGGTGAGAGCCTAAAATAATCAAAGCTGACTTGTCTCTTGATCTTATTTTTTTACAGTGCACTGTCTATGAAAATTGAAACAAATTAAAAATTTTATAATATCATTTGAAAGTTTTACCGCTTGACGAAATATGCTAAGATTTTTTGTGCGGACCATTTGATATAAATATTGACTTTATAATTAATAATTTTAAGATCTGTGAATTTCACAAATTTTCTTTAGGGGGAATTAATCTGCAAATTAACTCATGGATTGAGACATCATCCTACATTCCTACTAGCTCTACCGTGCATTCACGGATTTCACAAATTATAAAGTAATAAAATAATTCTTTCAACGTGACTATGGAAAAAAAATTTGGGATGTAAATTGTCCATTTCACTTTGGATGGATTATATGTGTTCCAGTTAATTACATCATCTGATCTTAAATAAGTATATTTTAGTTTTTGAAAAAAGTAGTTTAAAGAAAAACTTTAATTAAAATCAAAACATAAGAAAATCAATCTTATCACTTGTTAAATATTCACGATCTTTTTGCCCATAAATGAAGAGTATTGGTTAAATTAAACAAATTTTAATAACAATTTTCATACCACCTTCTAATTAATTGCCTAAAAAAATAAAAAACGACACATAAAGTTGGTCAAAATTCAAGTGATGAAAGTCTAAAATGGCACTTATTTTCGATGAGAAGAAATATATAAATATTAAAAATTATATTTATATTAAAAATAAATATATAAATATGTGTACAAACTAATAACTTGAAATCATATTATAAAAGTGGCTTTGATGGATGCAAGCACCATTGTTTTCAATATATATAGATCAAGGTGGCTTTGGAAACATAATATATAATAAATATTATACGTATGATCGAGTTAATGGAAGGTACGCACCATTGATCCAATTTCGTGGAGGCTGGAAATGGTATCCAGTTCGAAGAGCTTGGTCCACGGAGGTGGCTTTGATGGACGCCAGCTCGGGGTAGCTTATGTGGGACGCTTCTGCGCCGAATAATACGGAGGCGCACGTACAAAACGCCAGCCATAGCATCAAGAAATGAATTATTGGTGTTTTGGAGGTCTCCATTTCCATTTTCCAGTTTCCAGTTTCCACTCACACACAATCTATCTTATGGAAGAAGAAGATCGAATTACTATTAAAGGATGATGAGGAGAAGGAAGTGTCAAGGAATTAGCTGCCTCGGGTACCTTATTTATAGGCATAATATATAGGGCTTACTATATTTATTAAGAATAAGCACTTTTTATTAAAAAGCATTGCTTATTTGCCTTGAAATATGTGAAGAGTAATTATATTTCACGTTTTTTAAGATAAATAAGCAATATTTTTTTAAAAAAAGTACTTATTTTGTATAGTTGTATAGTTGGATAGTTGGATAGTTGGATAGACGTACTTAAAAGTCAGATTTTGTTTTTCTAATTTTCTTTATTGCATCATTTATTAGTACTGTTGTTGCATGGAGATGGGTAGGGTTCGATCAAGTATCAGTTTAACACATGCATCTAAATAAGGATCTCAGCCCATCATTTATTACTGTTGCATGGCCATGGGCGTCAAATAACTATAACTACTTAATAAAAAGGGATGAAGGCCGACGTACGTATACATATACATATCAAATGAAGGATAAGATGGCAAATCAGAGAGTCCACGGTCTTTCTACCAACAAAAAAAAAAAGAGAGTCCACGGTCTATATTATTATACAGCTGATCATCTTAGGGTATGGGAACGAAAAAAAAAAAAACGAATCAATCATGGATCACATTCACATTCATTGTTACGTTGTCCAACATTTCACGTGGGGGTAAAAATTAGAGTGAGCCTATAATATAAGATTGGTAAATTATACGGAGTATTTTTTTATTAATTGGTTTTTTAGTAAAATGTTACAAATTTTTTGTGTTAGATTTGTCTTGTACGTGCGCACTAATTAATAGATACGTCCCATTTATTGGCTCAACAGACTATATGAGGATGAGTGGATGACAAAATACGTACATTTGGAAAACCTTACGGTCCAAAATGAGACATGTCAAATAGGGAGTGAAATTCAACGTAACGTACTCGATCTCTACGATCTTAGTAGAAGATACGGCCTACAGAAAACGATATTTAGGGCATGGCAATTGTCTACTATAAAGTCCCCTAAGATAAACGACTAGCTGAGGTCACAGATATGGCCTATTTTTTACTATACTAGAAGGCTTGGCCCGTCCGATGGACGGGATATGATTTCGTGTCTATTGTGTTTGATTTTATAATTTGACAAAGGTGAATATGTATATTAATTGAATTGAATTAGAATAGAAGTGGTAATTGTATGTGTGAATTGTTAAAATTAAATAATGATGGGAATTAGATTAGATGGTTAATTTTGAATTGTTGGTTTGGTGGAGGGATAATATATTATAATCATGGTGTACCATGAGTAATGTGAGATTATTTGGTTATGCATTGAAGCAGTGAGAAAGTAGCATTATTAAGGGAAGTAATATTTTTTAATATT
Source organism: Fallopia convolvulus (assembly GCA_964016875.1). Lineage (NCBI taxonomy): Eukaryota > Viridiplantae > Streptophyta > Magnoliopsida > Caryophyllales > Polygonaceae > Fallopia > Fallopia convolvulus. The sequence goes on from OZ024728.1 coordinate 16,290,715, forward strand.
TATTTCATTACAAATTAAATTGGTTAATAAGAAATTGTGAATGACATATGAAAATAAGGATGAGTTAAATTTTTGAATTGTTTTTGTATTTAGGTTTAAGAGAATCGGGGTATGGTTATTTTTTAGGGAACCTAAACTTGTTATAAGTTTTTTTTTTGTTTCGTTGCTTTTTTTTCAATTAATTTGCAATTGAAATTTATATTTTTGTTTTATGTTTTTTGGCTATATATTATGGGGTTAAATTGGTTTCGATGGTTTTTTAGTGAAATGATTATTAAGTAATTATTTTTTGAGGGTTAATTTTTTGTTTCGAAAAAGAGTGTCTTTACATGTTTTTATAAATTCTCCATTTTTATATAATAATTTGAACTAAAATTTAATTGTAATAAGAATATAAAAGGTTTAATAAAAAATAAACATGTAATTGTAATTGGCTATTCATATTTTTTCTGGATCGTAAATTCCAATGTTTGAAAATATAATGATAATTAGTTATTTGTATCCGTGTAAATAATGAGAATAAGTTATTGGAATATTTAGGAAGGGGAGAACCCGATTTATTTATTCTGTCTGAATTTGTCTTTTTTTTTTAGTATAAAATGTCGTTTTGTTTTTTGTGGTCGAAATAATTTGACCTTTCGTTTGTATTTTTGGGGCCAAAAGCGCAATCCTTATTTGATTTAATCTCTTCATTGTCAATCAAAACATTCATGTATCTTAAATTTGGCTGGTTAAATTTTATGTGCAATAAGTTTTTTGTTGTTTATGGTTGTACGCTTAATTAGGTTTTGTTGCTAGTAAGAGGAGAATAATTTTATATATTTATATTGTAAATGAAAGTAATGAATTATATTTATTGGTTTATTCAATTATTATCTAGATAAGAGGCAATTGTCGTATTTTGTAGTAAGAAATTATATATTTTTTTAAATATATTTTCAAAAACAAAGAAACAATGTTTTTTTCGAAATTGTAATTTTTTTTTGGGTCCAAAGGGGAATCTGTTGTTTTGGAGAGGCAGCCCGACCCGTATACCCCGTTTATTCGGGTTCCTTACTTGTGGTCTGTTTTCCCCCTTGCTACCTGCGGTCATGAACCCGCGGCAAGGGGAATTCGAGCCACCTCTGTCTCACTCGTGTTGGCATCGATTCCGTCGATCGGCCGTCTATCATGGTATGAAATCGGGTGTGGTGTGGGTTTGTGGAAGCTCAGCTAAGGAGGCCACCAGTGCAAGGTTGGCCGGCAGCGTCCGGCCCTCGTGGTCGCCGTCTGTTGAAGCACCAGGAATCCAATGTGCCGTTATCTTCGCGTTGATCCGTCACGAAGTAAAATGTCAGGGTGTTGGATGTGGATTTGGTCCACTCGGCAAGGGAGATTCAGAGGTTGAGCTGCACCAAAAACTCTCCCTTGGTCGCCTCGTGTTCGTTCCCAGACCCGATTTTATTCCATCCTTTGATGATCGAATGTCATGGTGAAAGGTCCCTTAATCTTTCATCCGCAGTAGCTGTGGATCTTTTCCTGACTTATGTCTGCTAAGAAAGCGTTTTTTTATTAGTCAATTTATTTGCTGATTTGTCTCCAGTTGACAAGATCTCGAAGATGACCAACGTTAGACACTTTTCCGTGGAGGGCGGAACCTTCAGGGACAACATCTCCGATCCTGGCGCCGGTGCCGCTGCAGGTATTCTCTGTTCTTTCTCTCCCCTTTACCATGAAACTGTATTCGTAGCGTGATGGAGTAGAAATAGGGTTTTGATCTGCTGATTCGGTGTAATTTTGCTGCAAGTCTTACTGAATATTCGTATATACTGAAATATTATCCTTATTGATACTGTTGTGAAGGTGAACTTGCGGGAACCACACAGGATCATCTGCAGATATTTAACATTGAGGCTAAAGCAAAGCTGAAGTTACACCAAATGCCTGAGTAGGTGTCCTTTTTTTTGTATATTGTTACACACTTGACGTCTGTATTATTTTTGTTTAAATTGCATTCTGTAGAGAGTTTGTATATTTTTTTTGTTCTTTCATGTGTAGGTTGTCTTCTGGAAATGGATCACTCCCAAGTTGCTAGGCCTAGTCACACAAACTTCAGTATATCATTGGTGAATCGAAGGTTAGGCAGTAAAAGGTGTTTGCCATTTCATTAGTTGATAGATTTTTATTTCTGTAGGGTAATAATAAACTTTGGACTGGTCAATGTCTTCTTTTTGAACTTTTCGTGTTCAGGTGAATCTGAGGCTGTGAAGATGTTTGACAGGACACCTAATATTGCGAACAACCAGATTATTAACTATTGCTGTGATTTATCAGAGAAGTGGTTGGTTTTGATTGGAACTGCTCCTGGTTGAGCAGAGGTATGTGGCATAAATGTTTCCTGTTGCCTGGTTTGACTTGGACATTATCTTCTGAGTATCTATTTTGTTTACTACAGAGGCTGCAAGTGTTGAATGGGAGCATACAGATGTTCTCTGTGGAGCAGGAAAGAAGCCATGCTCTCGAAGCTCACGCAACCTCATGTGCACATATCAAAGTCTGACTTCAATCCGAGCTCTAAATTTTGTATTTACATTTGCCTCTTTTGTGAGAGTTGTGTCATTTAGGGGAAGGTTATATATTTTCTTTTTTGGATAGATTTTACTTATTTTATGTGTCACTTACAGGTTCTAGGAAACGAAAACACTTCAACTTTTGTATGCTTTGCAACAAAGTCATCCAATGCAGGGCAAATTACATCATAGTTACATGTGATAGAACTTGGTGCTGAACCAGGTTTGTATCCAGCTTTTTTGTTTTGGGCATAGAAAATTAAATCGGTTGTATACTGAGCAGGGGCATGTGGTTGTTACCGAAAGTTTTTTTTTTTCATATAAAAATGCTGGTCATTATTTTAGTCGGTTAAATGATGTCTTCCTAATATTAGGCGCTCACAATCTAAAAGAGTATTGCTAAATGCTGTCTTTGGATTATAAACACCGGTTTGAAAAACATTAAAGGGAAACTAAGTCATATAAGTGTTTTTAAATGAAATATGCATTGTCCGGCGATACGAAAAGATTACATATTGAAAGGGAATATAAAATGCTTGGAATAGAAAGTAAGAGAGGAAACTGACTTAAACCCGAAATGCGGAAAATTGACGCACAACAGCCTATTTTATTTCAGTTGGATAGTATATGAGGTCTTGATGCCTTTGTTGTTTGATCTTCTCTGCCCTACTTCCCTTGATTTGGAAAACTTGAGTTGATGCCTTTGTTGTTTGATCTTCTCTGCCCTACTTCCCTTGATTTGGAAAACTTGAGTCAATGCTGATGTGGTCTTTTTCCACCTTTTGTAGAAAGCAAAGAGAAGTTATTGAGTTGTGTTGGTAATTTGTGGGAGAGTTATTTTTATTGGAATTATCTAACCTGTTGGGTTGATGTGGGGAAGACATCGTTGCAGATAAATTGTGCACAACCTCCTGGTGGGTAGTAAGTGCATGTTTTAATTTCAACAACATGCCTTGTCATGATTAAGTTAAGTATTGTAGGTGGGAGGTGTGAGCCATCATTTCCATCCTAGGAAACATGATTAACTAATTAATACGATTGAAATTGATATATTGCGTAGAAGTGTAAACAATGTGTGTAATACATACCACAAGGTTTTCATGGAGTAGTTGAGGTGGGTTTTTTTTCGTTAATTTCTGGAGGGTGTCCTCAAACATTGTCACAACTGCCGATCCTGTGGCATCTTCGATTTGTACATCTAGTCTGAATCTGCAGGGAATTGAAAATTAAATGATAAGGCGTATCATATGATGAGTTTTTTTTTCACTTTGTATACATTGGAGGGATTCAAATATTGTTATTTCTTTATTACCTTATTTCTGGGGGGTTGATGAACTGTTCACATGTTTGACACCAGTGCTGGTTTTCAATTCTGGTTAGAAGTCTTCTGCACTTTATAGTAGTGCATAAATAATGGTACCAACCATGTGTGTGATGAAGTTGAGTGATGATGGCCTCACATCTAAATGTTGTTTTCTTTTGAAAATGATAAATGAAATTATATTTTAGGTTTTAAGAGATATGTATGTTTTTCAAGAAAGGGAAATTAAGGTTAGTACCTGTTTTTGACTGTTAACCCAACTCATTAGGTCTGAAATTGTTCCTTTAGTCACATTTAGATGGGCTCCCCTTGTTTCTGCATTTTCAGTGTTGATTTCTGTGTTGAGCCATCTGGTTGGATGGTAACATATTAGTAAATTGTTAGGAAGATTAGCATGTTTTGTAGGAGTAAATTAAAATAAGGACATTTAGGTATAACTTGCCTTAGAAATGGTGTTGAGTCGGGATGGTTGATTTGATGTATGAAATGTGCCATCTGAGGGATCTCTGATGCATCGTAAATTGTGGTGTCAAAAGTTGTAGATACAAAAAACCTCACCTACATGGAAAATTGTTGGAGAATTATAATGGGTAAACAGTGGTCATGTACATATATGCATAATAATAGGAAGGTCAAAGATTGGAAAGAGTGAAGGAGGAAAGATAATGTTGCATACTTAGATATTTTTTGACATTCATGGCAGTGAATATGACGGTGAACATGGACGCAGTTGCATTCATTTTTGCGAGGAAGGCATCACAGAAATGTCCCCACAACGTGACCTGTAAGATTGAGCCCCTGCATTTATAAGGTAATAGATTATGTAGTTGTGTTGTTTCCATTGTAACACTGTTATTGTGGTAAAATATTAAGAGATCTGAGACCATATATTAGTTTACCGTTCATTTCTTATGTTGCAAGGAAGGTATGTGTAGCCTCCGTGTAGGGTTTTTGTTGTTCCAACAGTGTCTACGCACCCTATGACATCTGTTAGGGATATGTTATGATTATTAATCTGGTAAAAGTTAATTCTGTAGAATGATAAAGGTCAATAACTGAGTTTCTTACCAATTATATATTTGTTGTCAACATAAGTAATTTCCTCAAAAGGAATGAACTGGAAAGGGTAGCGAATAAATCCTTGCATTGGGGTTTCCACCTTGGTGACAATAGTGTTGTACTTCAGTAGGATTACATGAGCATTTTCCTTGTGTAGCCTATATGTTTCTCTGTTGGGAATGACGGTGAAATTCTGTATGTCATACACATTCCCTTCTTGTAGGTTAGATTCAAAGTAGTGTGAAACATCTGGGCATGCAGTACACTGAATAACACTTCCCTATTAAAGCAAATGTGAGTACAAAGATAAATTTTAATAGTATCATGTCGTATAAGTGGTGATATTATACCTTGTTATCTGAAAGAATGTACTTTGTGCTGATATATTTCCCAAGAACTGTTGTTGCATTCCACTTCTGGCATACCATTACTCTGATTCTGTCTTGAGGCCCTTCGCATAACCGGTCTATCGGAGAAAATTTGTGGTCTTCTTCATGTGAGCCCGTTGGTATCTGCTGAATTTAGTAGATGAAACGACATTTGTTTATGTTTATGAATGTAAATAAGTAAGAAGCCTAATTCATGAAATATGAAAGTGCTGCTGAATTTTGGATTAGGAACTATGTTTTCGGTATGTGTAGGAATGTAAGTAACTAAGAAGCGTAATTCATGAAAGTTGAAAGATTTGCTCGAAATTCATGAAGGTTGCAACTATTACCATCTTCACGTGTGTAGATGACATCGTATTGTTTCTTCGGTTGTGGCTCTGTATGCTATAGAAGTGTGATTTTGATGTAGGTTATATGGTGTGGAAGTCGAGCATATGTATATAGTGGTGAAGTGAATTGGTTGTGAAATGGATAACGTTGAAGGGAAGAATTCAAAAGGCTGGCGATCCAAGAGTTTGGTGTGTACATTGAATCTAAGAATTCAAAAGTCACCGTAAGTTGTTTATCAGGCGTCATTGTATTATACTATACTGTAATGTAATGTAATAGTTTGGCGTACCAATAAGGATTGGAGTTAATTATAGTAAGCTTATCTTAAACTTAATTGCTTGTAGCTGAAAGGTTATTATAACCGTTGCATGCTGTATTAGCAGATTGGTAAGGGAAGGATTCAAAAGGCTGGCGTTCCAATAGTTTGGAACTAATGGATTGAATATGGAACTAATGACCTGAAAGGTTATTATAACCGTTGCATGTTGTTATTAGTAGATATAGGACTGGATTGAATAATGATTGGAACTAATGGGCTGAAAGGTTATTATAACTGTTGCATGTTGTTATTAGTAGATGGATGAGGGAAGATTTCAAAAGGCTGGCGTTCAAATAGTTTGGAACTATTGGATTCAATATGGATTATTACTACATACGACTGGATTTAATAAGGATTGGAGCTAATGGAATCAATAAAGATTGGAGTGCATTTATTTGGTTTTTGAGGGACAAATTTTAGAGTTGTTAAGATAATTTTCTTAGGGCTCATTTGGTATTTATATAAAAAAATATCTATATCCCCATATACTAAATAAAAGATATCGTTTTGATAATACCAGATATATATGAGTATCAATCATACCATATTTGATATTCTTATATGGATATTAAATGGACCCTTAGATTTAAGGGTAGTTGAGTTCGTTGGCGTCCTTTTGGGATTTGTTCCCATGATATTATTATGTGTTTTTTTTATAATGTCCTCTCAATTTTACAAAAAAAAATTGTAATTTTTTATGGACAATCAGTTTGAGACCACTATCATGTACGAATAACAGCTGCATAATTTAGAGTTTTCATGTCATACACATGAAGAAATTTCAACAAAACTATATGTTGAATCGAAACAACTACTTTGCTACCATTATTGCGAGAAAAACAGAGTAAATATTTCAAATTCACACAGAAACACCAACAAAATATTGACTCTAATTTAATGTCACAATAATTTCTAATATATAAAATTTATCAGCATATGCATACACTAGTACAGAAAGGTCAATTAATATCGGTTTTTTCATAAAACGGATACCAATTTTTCCTCGGTCGTTAATCTTACTGTAATAAAACAACATATACCGATTATTGAAAAACCGGAATTAAAGTTTGGCGGATATAAGTTATTGAATAACCGATATACAAGATGGACACCGTTATATATAAAACCGGTATGAATGTTTGATTTTAAAAAAAAATCAATTCATATACTAGTATAAAAACTACTCCGTATTAGCATAATATTGTTATAATTATGATCTTGTGAATCTTCTATTTTTGTATATCTTTCTTCTAGGATTGAGAAAGATCTCTTTGTAACTATATATGTACACGTTCATGGGAATGAATGAATCAACGCTTTCAACATATTTCTTCTTCTCTTACATGGTATCAACCTACTGTCGATCCTCTCGATCATCATGTCCAACAACCCTACTTCGCCTACTCAGATCCTCTTCTCAGCCTCTTCTGATGGAGGTTCTCAAAATTTTTATCTTCCTAACTTTGCGATTCACTTGGATCGCTCGAACTACATTCTTTGGCGGGGAACGATCCGGTCGGCACTTGAAGCCTTTGATCTGGATTCATTCTTGGACTCCAATGGTCCTCCGCCGGCTATGATCGCCACACCACCAATAGTACTTCTCTCTACAGAGGCTGCGCTTGCTGCCTTCGACAGCGATTCCTCCCCTTCGACATCCCTGAATCCCACTTATCTTGCTTGGATCTGTAAAGATAGACTTGTTCTTCTTTGGATTCGCTCAACTCTCATGACACCTCTACTTGGTCTCGTTGCTCGGGCGACCATGGCTGTTGAGGCTTGGTCATTGCTGGCCCGTACCTTTCATGCTCAAACTCGAGCAAGACAAATGCATCTTTGCAACCAACTTTAAACAATGATGAAAGGATCCATGTCGGTCCTTGAATATGTGGAGAAAAAACAAGCCCTTGTTGATGCTTTGGCCGAGAGTCTTTGCATCATCTCTGATGAGGATCTCGTAGCCTACATTCTGTTTGGTCTCGGAACTCAATAAGGGGCGCTTCGTTCTGCTCTCCCCATCAGCAACAACTCTCTCTCTCTCTCCTGAGGATCTTCTTGGCCTGCTACTTCAGGAGTAACAAAGGCTTGAAGAGGAGAATCAACTTCTTGGTGCGGCTAACTCTCTTTCTAATGCATCTGCCAACGTTGCCACTACAAGAGGCCGAGGTCGTGGACGAGGCCGTGGACGTCCCCAATCTGATCGATCCCAATAAGATCCCTCTTTTGGTGCGTCTCCAGATGCTGATCGTGCATGTCTTACGTGCCAAATTTGCCTCAAACCTGGCCATGATTGTAACACCCCGATAATTTATAAGGGATTGAGATGCTCCCTATGTCAACAAGAGCTCTTCCTTTTCTGAGTTCGAGTGAGGACAAAGAACTCAGAAGTTAAGTGTGCAGGGGGGAAAGCAGTACCCAGATGGGTGACCTCCTGCGAAGTCCTCGGGTTGACATGAGATAGCGTCTCTAAAGGATTGGGGCCTTACAAATGGTATCAAAGCCGACTCTATGTTACGAGTTGGCTTGGCCCGGAGGGCGGTCACTCGACCTAGGGGCGGTCCTTGGGCCTTGACGAGGACGTCAAGTGCTTAAGTGGGGGAGATTGTAACACCCCGATAATTTATAAGGGATTGAGATGCTCCCTATGTCAACAAGAGCTCTTCCTTTTCAGAGTTCGAGTGAGGACAAAGAACTCAGAAGTTAAGCGTGCAAGGGCGAGAGCAGTACCAAGATGGGTGACCTCTTGGGAAGTCATCGGGTAGACATGAGATAGCGTCTCTAAAGGCTTGGGGCCTTACAATGATGCTTTTTACTGTTTTAAGCGACTTAATCTCATTGAGTTTCCCATCACCAACAAACATGCTCTTGCTGCTCTTCCTCGCTCAAATCAGTCCTCTAGTCAAGCAACTTCCAGTCGTACTGCTTATTCGGCTTCATGTCAATCTGAGATTCCAGACCCATGGGTTGTTGATTCCGGTGCGACTCATCACATTACCTCTGATGTCGACAACCTCAACATTAACTCCTCTTATGACGGAACAGATCAGCTTGTCGTAGGAAACGGTATGTCACTTCCCATTTCTCATTTAGATTGTGCTTCTTTACCTACTAATCATGCTGCCAAGAAAACCTTAGCCTTAGCTGATGTCCTGGTTGTTCCCAATATCTCTAAAAATCTTCTAAGTGTGTCCAAACTCTCTAAAGATAATAATGTTTATCTCGAGTTTCATCCTACTCATTGCTTTGTCAAAAATCCGCAGGGGCAAATTCTTCTAAGAGGAACCATTGAGAAAGGTCTTTATCGGTTTCCGCGTCAACCTGAGCCTCCCTTCTCTATTGAGTCGAGTCGTGCGTAGCTTTCGTTGGTGAACGTGCTTCTATTCAGTGATGGCACCATCGACTAGCCCATCCACATGAGCCACTCCTTCGTCGTCTCCTCTCAAGTTAGCAGCTTCTTGTCTCGTCTACAAAAATGAGTTCAGGTTGCTCCTCCTGCCAATTGGGAAAAAAGTCGACGCCTACCACTTTCTAGTCGTCAAGTTATTTCATCTAAGCTTTTTAATTTAGTCCACTCCGATTTTTGGGGTCCTGCGTTGTCTCCCTCTATGAACAGGAATAAATATTATGTCAGTTTTGTGGATGACTGTACTAAGTTTGTTTGGATCTAGCTATTTTATATCAAATAAAGCCCATGTTTATTCTATATTCCAATTGTTTATTAAATTAATCCAAACACAATTTTATACTCTCATAAAATCTTTCCAAACAGATTGGGGTGGCGAATATAGAAATGTGTCAAAATATCTTAAAACTCTTGGAATTATTCATCGAGTCTCTTGCCCATATACTCCTGAACAAAATGGTTCCTCCGAGAGACAAAAAGGGTTATTGTTGAAAAAGGATTATCTCTTTTAGCTCATGCCAAATTACCCATTCAATTTTGATGAATAACAATTTCCTTTTCCATCCTTCTCTACAAATTCTTGCCAAAGTTCCCCACAAGAAATTGTTTCTGATTCATTGCTCCATAATGCCGCTGCCATCCATAATGGGCCGTCTCCAACTCTTGGCCCAATTCAATCCATCTCCCAACCTAGCCCATCTCCAACTGCCACTACCAATACTCATTCTCCTCTATTCAAGAATCAAAATACTCATTCTTATATTGACTCTCCCATGCATAAGTCGTCCATTTCTCCCCATGACCAAAATTCCTCAAATTCATCTTCTTCAACAGAACCTATATCACCGACCTCATCCTCGCCCTCTCCTAGTTCCTCTCCATCATCATCTTCACCACCACAACCACCCCCTTATCCCGTTGCGCCTTTGTGGTTCCGCCCATTTGACAACTCGTCTCATTCTATGATGACTCGGTCCACCACCAACTTTCTCAAGCCCAAACTCTTTCTTTCCACCAAACACAATCTACCCACTGCCCTCATTGCCTCTTCCACTCCAACCGAACCAAAATTGTTCCAGCAAGCCACAAAGAACCCCCTTTGGCAGCATGCAATGCATGTCGAATTTGACGCCCTAATGAAAAATGGGATGTGGGATTTGGTCCCTTTTCCTAAAGGGGCGAATGTGGTTGGAAGTAAATGGATATACAATATTAAACGCGGATCTGATGGCTCGATTGACCGCTACAAAGAGCAATTGGTCGTGAAAGGGTTTACTCAAGAAGCCAGTATTGATTACTTTGATACGTTTAGTCCCGTGGTGAAACCAACAACTATCCGTCTAGTCCTTAGCTTGGCGCTCACCAATGGGTGGCCCCTCCGTCAAGTGGACCTTAACAATGCATTCTTAAATGGCGAGTTAGGAGAGACGATGTTCATGACTCTGTAACACCCCGATAATTTATAAGGAATTGAGGTGCTCACCATGTCAACAAGAGCTCTTCCTTTTCTGGGTTCGAGTGAGGACAAAGAACTCACAAGTTAAGCGTGTAGGGGCGAGAGTAGTACCAAGATGGGTGACCTCCTGGGAAGTCCTCGGGTTGGCATGGGATAGCGCTTCTAAAGGCTTGAGCCTTATAAATGGTATCAGAGCCGACTCTAGGTTATGAGTGCACTTGGCCCGGAGGGCGGTAACTCAACCTAGAGGGCGGTGCTTGGGCCTTGACGAGGACGTCAAGTGTTTAAGTGGGAGAGATTGTAACACCCCGATAATTTATAAGGAATTGAGGTGCTCCCCATGTCAACAAGAGCTCTTCCTTTTCTGGGTTTGAGTGAGGACAAAACACTCAGAAGTTAAGCGTGTAGGGGCAAGAGTAGTACCGGGATGGGTGACCTCCTTGGAAGTCCTCGGGTTGGCATGAGATAGCGCTTTTAAAGGCTTTGGGCCTTACAAACTCAACCATAAGGTTTTGAAGCCTCTGATCGTCCTGATTATGTATGTCGCCTTAAGAAGGCCTTGTATGGTCTTAACGAAGCCCCCCCGAGCCTGGTTTCACAAGCTTATAGAGTCACTTGGGTGCATATAAGATTCTTCTTTGTTTTTGAAGCATCATGGAAAGCATGTGGTCTACGTCCTAGTTTACGTAGAGGATCTGGTCATAACGGGCTCCAATCATAAATTCATTGAAGAATTCATCTTGAGTTCGAACCAAGACTTCTCCCTCAAGGACCTTGGCTTGCTTCATTTCTTCCTCGGCATCGAGGTCACACACTCTCCCTCTCAACTCAAGCTCTCTCAACAAAAATACATCTACGAGCTTCTTGAACGCAGCTCCATGTTGGGTGCTAAGTCCATTTCATCTCCAGCGGAACCGGGCACTCGCCTTATTCATACTGGTGACCCATTGGAAGACCCACACCTTTATCGTACTATTGTCGGCGCCTTGCAATATGTGACCATTACTCGCCCGGAAATTGCTTATGCGGTCAATCGAGTATGTCAATTCATGCATAATCCGACCGACCATCATTGGGCTGCGGTAAAGCGGATTCTTCGCTACCTAAAAGGCTCCATTTCTGCCGGCCTTATGCTTCACAAAGTGATCGCTCCTCTCACGGTGTGCGAGGGTCTAGAGATACAATTTATAACCCGACCCCGTTGTAGCACGTGGTGGGTGTCGAACACTCGGGAAGTCTACTCGATTGATGTGCCTAGACACTAGGAAGCTAGAAAGGAGAGCTTAAAACAAAGGAAAACAAAGAGAACAGTCGGGACCGACACAGAGGTCACGTCGGGCCCGATGTTGGCGACAAGAGGAAGTCGGGACCGACGTAGGGTGAGTCGGGCCCGAGGTAGCTGGGTTTGTCGAACTTCAAAGATTAAAAGTAGATCTTGGGCTTTTGGGTTCCTTCTCTAGTAGATTAAGGCTTATCCACCCCAATTCAAGCAATGAGTGATGATCGGACTAGGATCGAGTGCTTTCGCCCTCGTTCCAACCACTTCTTCACATCGATCATTGGGGAAATCCCCTTCGAAGCAAGGTCTTGAGATTGACACATGTTCACTTTCGCTACTTTGCCAATCTCAAGCCTTGATTCCCAACTTTCGCAAGGAATTGTAGCTCTATGTAGAGTGGGTTCCTTAGATCAAACACTCAAGGCTATGGAATTGGGGTTTCTAGCCTAAACCTAGCTAGGGTTTTCCCCCATAACCCAAGATCAAGGAGATCTACTCCATGTGACAAGAAAAGAAAGCAATCAAATCAAAAGGGAAAGCAATCATCATAATCAATCTCAAAACAAAGCAAAGTTTCATTCAAATCCAAAGCAATCCACAAGTTCCAATCAAGGGTTTTCAAATCCACAAGAACAAAGCAAATCAAAGCAAATCTACCAACAAAACCTATCAAGTCTTCCTCTCTTGGCCGATTCTCTCTCTCTTCCTTCTCCTCTCCTTCCTCCTTGCTCTCCCAGAATCCTCTTGGCTCCCTTGGAACCCCCTTTTTGTGTGTGTGTGAGGGAACCTCCTTTTTTTTTTTTAGAGAGAGAACCCCTAAATTAGAAGACAAGAGGGCCTTTTATAGATTAGATGAGGGGCAAAAGTGGAAGTTCACAATTTCGTGCCTTGGAGCCCAAGTAGTCCAGTGACCGACTTGGACCGACACGGAGGACCTCGGGCCCGAGTTACTGTGCATGTCGGTCCGAGGTTGAAACTTCAAGTCGGGCCCGAGGTTGGTTGCAACTCGGTCCGAACCTCGTTCCACCTTCTTCTTGTTGGCTTTCCTCTTGTTCTTCTTCATGGCTTGCTCCTCTCTTTCCTCCTTTGTTCGGGCCTCGCTCCATGTCTCGACCCTCCTTCAAATCGATCCTTGATTCATGCCAGATTACCTACAAAACACATAAAATGTGCGTAGTCTCCGAATCTCATAGAAATACGGGAACTAAGCTAAAAAGGAACAAAACGCACAAGAAAAGGGGAAAAAGAAACATATTTACAAAGGAAATCACATATGAAAACACCACCAAATAGAGAGACATCACAAAGCTACTAACTCTCGGCTGGTTGCATTCTCAGACGCGGGTTGGGCGTCCGATCCCAAGGATTGTAGCTCACAACATGTGATATTATTGTTCGTCATGTATGATCTCAAGACCAAAATAGACTACCACTTTTTAGGGAGCAAGTGGCCACATGTGATATTATTGTTCGTCATGTACGATCTCAAGACCAAATTGCCGATATTTTCACAAAAGCTGTTGGCAATCATCAGTTTCTTTCTCTTCGTGACAAGCTTCATGTGCGGAATCCACCATGACTTGCGGGATCGTATTAGGATAATATTGTTATAACTATGATCTTGTGAATCTTCTATTTTTGTATATCTTTCCCCTCTCCCAAGATTATGTTATATTGGTCTAATCTTTTCCTTGTATAGTTTATTTTCTAGGATTGAGAAAGATGTCATTGTAACTATATTTGTACACGTTAATGGGAATGAATGAATCAACGTTTTCAACATAATTCTTCTTCACTTACAAAACCGGTATAATTTTGTTTTTTAAAAAAAGATGCACGTATATCGCTTTTATAAAACCAATAAAAAGGCCATTTTCAATAGAATTTGAATAGTTTTATACTGTTAATTTTTGTTTTGAAAAACCGGTATCAATCTCATTTTTTCAAATGACCTATACATACTAGTTGTTTGCACCAGTGAGCCATGAATCAGCTTTACCAAAATTTATTGTACATGTTGCACCAATTTTCAACAATTTAGGACGCACAAGTAACCCGTATTTCAATTCATAGAATGGAACAATAACAAAGTACCCAATATACATATATGAGCAAAGGTGCTTCTGGAAAGAGTTTCAACATTAATCTTATGTCCTTTAACTATATATACATGAAGAGCTAAATAACAAGCACTTAGCTAAAAAAAATCCAAATTTGTCAAAACAAATATCCTAATTGCTACCCTAGCCAAAAGTCTTATACATGTTGTGGCAAACTCAACTCCAATTGAAGAAAAGGTTGGAGATAATTAGCATATTCTTTTATTACCTCGAAGATGTCCTCCTCTTTGTATGATTGTTGTGATGCTGGTAAGTACTACAAAAAAAACAGTATAAAGAATGAACCAATATTTTGTCAGGAGAGAAGACCAGGCCACAAAATTTTCTTAAAGTATAGAAATAATGAGATCTTTTTTAATCTTCTTCTCTTTGTTGCATGCTTGTTTTCTGCTCCTCTCAGGTCAAGAGAAAACTAAGACATTAAATTTGTATTGTTTGTTCAATTTAGTTACTCACAATTACTGAATTGTAATAGTCGCAATTTCTAATAAAAAGAAATAATTATTTTAATAATTTAAATATTTCTTTAAAATAACAAGTTATTCTTTATTATGATTTTTCATAATAATAATAATAATCTTTAATAAAGTTTAACTTGTTAGCAATTAAAAATTTGTTTTTAATTAAATATAAACGATAGTTTATTTTTCGTTAACTTAAAAATTTTAATAAAAAGAGAAGGGAATAGAGGGAGAGTAAAAATGCTAGAGGTGGGACCCCTTGCACTCTCCACACCGAACACTCTTCCCTTCCCGCTATGCTACTAAGTACTTCTTGTCATTTAAGTGAACCTTTTTTATTTTATTTCCTTTCTCTTTAAAAAGCTTCAAAGACTAACAATGGTGGATTTTTTATTTGACGTACATCCAATAATCACCAATCCACCTCCTTTCTCCTCCAATCTCTCTTCCTCTCCACCTCCATTCTCACCAATCATCACCTCTCTTCCCTTACAAGGTAGCCATCCATGCAACCATTGGAGCAAGACCTCCTCTTCCAGGAGAGGTCCATTTCCATGGTGGAGGATTGAGAAAACCCTCTCCTCCCACTACAAAAGGGGTAGATGCAAGAGGAAGATCACGCCAACAATTTCCTCTCTTTCTCCTCTTCAATTTTGTCCGATTCACAAGCCAATTTTCAGATTTGGATCTCCCCCATAAATCTGATTTTTCATAAAATTCCACAAAATTCCTTTTCCTCCTCCTTTCACCATCGGACCACCGCGAGCGCCCCCACCCACCGACGGAGCCCGTGTCGTCCTCTGCCCCAGCCTCGTCCATCGTCGTCCTGGTGTTCTCTGGTTCCTTGAAGCGTAGAAAGAAGGAGGAAGAAAGGAGAAAGAGGTTGAGCTTGATTTCTTTTGGGCTAATTTTAGACTAATTTTGGGCTGGAAATTTAGGCCCAAATGTTCATTTTTAACCATCAAAATTTTGGGCAAGAGGAAGAACTGCCCAATCTCGCCCATTTAGATTTCCGAGCCCATTCCGTCTCGTTATCTCTAGGTATAAATTCTCGACTTGTATTTCTAATTAAATATCTTTTATAAAATAATTTATACATATATATAATATTTATTTAAATTAATTGAATGAATATTACATGTGGGCTAATAAAAAGGAATTTATGGAAATAAATTCAATTGCATGCTCATCTAGTCACTTTATAATTTTTATAAAATTATTCAAACTTCACGTTAAAATAATATAGGAATATCATTATTGAGTTTCTCCAAGCTAAATTATTAAATAAATAATTTAGATTTAATTTTCTTACTCTTAGGAAAAGAAAATAAGATAAGGTTATGATAAGAAATGAAATAAGGATTTTATTATAATTCATTTCTTTATATTATCTCGGATTGTTGAGTCAAGCTATCGAGATTTCTAGGTCGCCTTAATTTCCGAGCTTTCATTAAAGATCAAGTGAAATTCAAAGCAAGTGGATATTTTCCTTGAAACCTTTTCGATATCTCGATTCCGTTATCTTCTCTATATTGTGAACAAACTTTTTTGCTTAAATAAATGAACATAGGATATATAGATTGCTAGAGATGATGAGATTTTATTATCGTTATTATTATTCGTATACTAGAAGTGAACTTAGGTCCGTTTGTTGTGGCCTTACTTGTTTCAATCTCTTTTCGAGATTTCTTATGGATTTAAGATAGAATTAGGGATGCGGGTTTGGCCCCGAATATCTCTCTATAACATGTCGAGTGGTACAGCTTTACACCCTCTCTTCTCGCGACTTAAGGATCATGATCTAAATCCGCTCCTGTTCGTTGGAGGGCTGTTACACCCTAGCTAGGTGTCGGAACTCCATTCCATTTGTGGATTCGGCTCTTTCATAGCCTCCACCCCCTTTAAAAATCATAAATGGTAAGAAATGTTTTGCCACGTAATAAAGATAAGTGTTAGTGCACGTTAATTAAAATGAATCGGGTTGGATTAGTACAACTTGGAAGACCAACTCGACTCTCGGCTTTTCGACGATCGTCTTTCCAATCTAAATGCTTATTCGGGCTTGTCTGGGTGGGCTTGGTACTTAAGCGCCTTCGGGCCACCTCCCCGATTTGGAGCTCTGAATATGATGAGGTTGGTTGAGGTTCAATAAGGGTACGAGAGGCTTTTATAAACTGATGTGTAATAAAACGTTCCCAGCAATAATTGTACTCTAAAAAGGAACTATAATCTCGTAATATCCTTCTTCTTGTAAATAAGTTTTATCTCTCTTCGAGATGAACGAGTTTCCATTCTTATAAGTGTAACACCCCTATTTTACAACATTGGGTATTACCGCCAGTGACCTCGGACTTTTCCGTCCAAAGTCACCCAAGGCTTTTAGAATGATATTGAACTCATACAAATGCGGAAAATTAATATAAACGTTACATAAATAAACAGATGCTCACGAACGAGACTTGATTCTTTTATTGAAGATGAAATTGACCAAAAGCGGAATTTTATTTATTGATAAGAACTTTCGTTCATTACATTGAGGGTCGTTTTACAAAAGATGTAGCAGCGGAAAGTAAAGCCGTTTAAAAAGGGTTTAAAATACGTAATCTAAAATTACAAGAATGTTTTCCCAAGACAACTCAAGTGATGATGATTTGCTTGGTTTTTAAAAAGGGAAGAGCTAGTGCACTATCTTCGGAATGCCTTGCTCTTATGAGAATTCCTTCCTTCTTTCGATGTCGTCTTGCCTTGACCTTCAATCCTCGCCGGACGTTTCCTGAACCTTCTTGACTTTGTCTTCAAACTTCGGTGTACAATCTACAGTCTGGCATTTGTCGCGAAGGGCGAGAAATACCAGGCAAAAATGCAGAAGTGGGGAATTAGTCTAAGGAGACTAAGCAAGCGGGAGCGGAACTTTCCAAGGGTATTTCGGTAATCGAGCAATATCGAGAGAGATATTCGGGTTGTGTTTAAGATAAGGCTTATTTATGTGGGGTTCAACGGTACGAAGGAGAGCGTATCTCAAGCAGAGATAGCTCGATAATCGAGAGAAGAGCTACTACATTGTAGACTTCTTTTAGAATCGAAAGTATGTTGGGAACATTATTAATTCATTCAAGTTAAAAACCCCTCGCGCCCTGAGCGGACCGAGAGCCGGATCGATCATTTGAGATCGGTCCGGTTTTGGTATCTTTTAAATGTGCATTGGGCACTTATCTTATATAGTGACGAAAAGTATTCGATTTCATTAATGATTTTTAACAGAAAGAGGTGGGACTCGGATGGCCGATCCACCAAGGGGAAACCCAGTTTCCCGGCACTTAGCTAGAGTGCGCTCATCCCTCCTTGCAATCGGAGCGGATGGGATCATGATCCCGAAAGTCGTACTTCAAACACGTAGGCACTTACGACTTAGTAAGATTATATAGAGGCGTCGGCTATTCCACGCCCCTTACTAGTTCGTTCGACGTTGATCTCTGAACGAGACCATAAACAACCAAGGCCACAATCACACTAGCATAAATAGTCCTATGAGATAATAATAGCGAACTATACTAACAAAGGTCGTTATATCTAACAATCGATATTTCCTAGGTTCATTCGTTACTTAGCACACAAGTTGTTCCCAACATCGAGAATTTCACAGAAACGAAATATAAAGGTCACAAGGGGAAATTCCACTTGCCTTGGTTTCCACGAGTCTACGATCGAGCTTTGACGGAATATTTGATTTACTACTTCGAGCAAGAATCCCGACCTATCGACACGGAATTTACGAGCAAACTTTAAATACGAATTCCTCCTAATGCTCGGATTCTCTCTTATGTACTTTATATAAGAGAAATGGAATTCTAAATTATTATGATAATAATTTAGGTGGTCATTTAAAATAATAATATTCCTTTATTATTATTTTAATTTTGTAATAGCCCTTTTTATTCCATATAATAAAATCCTTATTCAATCTTATTAAAAATAATTCTTCTTTAATTTCACTTGCTAGTTTCTTGATATAATTAAGCAAGTTTTTAACATTTCATTAAAAAAATATACTTTACCTAAAAGGTATTTTTCTTTTAACTATACAAACTCTCATTAAAAATTATAAGGAATCTACTTTGACCTTTTTACATACTTATCTTAATTGGAATATTACTTTTAATTTTCTAAACAATTCCTTAATGAACTTAAAGTATTATTTCCTCACCAAGAATATTTTATTAATAATATTCTCTTAATAGACTCTTATTTAGTTATATAATTCATATTAAATAAAGCTAATAGACTTATAATCTATTTTATTGGAAATTTCCATAATTAGGACTTTCTATTTTCTTTATAAAGTAACTTCCTAAAATTAACATATATTAAATTAATCTTATTTATTTTACTCTCATATTTCTTTTCATATCATATGGCTTATACAATATATGATCATGGCTTATAATTATATGGTCATGGCTTATAAATATCTTACTTCACTTATGGATATATATAATATCCTAGGTTACAAAATAGTATCTTTTCCATATCTTAGTTGTTTCTTTTCATGCAAGTAATCCACATAACTATATAATATCCTAAGATCAATATAAGGTCATAATTCTTTATATTTAATTTGGAACTTATGTCTTGTGATAAATCTCTACACTTAGAGGTATATTAAACTAATATTTATCTTAAATGATGACTTTAGTAATATAACTATTATTAACATTATCCTTTTATAAAACCAATATCTAATATCAAACTATAGTTCTTGGCTACGACTTTTGTAATAATACTTTTATAAGATTTCTCTACAATTTATTTAGAATAATTATCATTATAATATGTCATAGGTATTTTATCATCACTACCATATATTATAACTAAAACCATATCTTATTGCAATTCTCTACACCTAGAGGTATGTCATACTAATATCTTATTATGTAATAAATTTATTATCATATCTATCATTATTATAAAAATAAAACTTATGTCTTTAAATCTACTAGTTTAGAGATATATCATATTTTAATATCTTTTAATATTTCTTATAAACAAAAGCTACATACTTTAAGACAATATAATTATATAAACTACTTCTATATATAAGTTCTTATTTTTATTTAAAAATTCCATGACTTGAGATTTATATTAATATTAAATTATCATGTAAGATAAAAGCTTTATCTAGTACTTTACTTATATAGTAGTTTCCAACATTATGTGATATAAATAATTATATCATACATTTCATTTAATATTAATACTAGAATTTCTTTATCTTGTTAAGAAGGGTTTTCCTTGTCACATGATTTATTTTATATAAAATAAACATGCATATTATTAATTATAATTTATATACAAGGGAATTAATAAAATTGGTTTATCTTTCCCTAGAACTTAGATCTTTTATTATTTATAATAAATTCCAATAAAATATTTATATTATTTATATTACACTTTCCATGTATATGATTTAATGATAAAAATACCATCACTTTATTTTTTTTTTTTAAAAATTTCCATTGTCTAGGGATATTTATAAACTAACAAGCAAGCTAGTTTTGTTCAATTTAATTAAGTAAATGTCATATAAATGAAAAAAAATATTTTATAAATAGTTATAATTAAAATATAAGTTGGGAAATTATACCGAGCAAAAACGAGAGCGGAATGGGCACGGATAACGAGGCGGGCAGATTATTGGGCTTCTTCTTTCTCCTTTCCCCTTAATAAAATTCTGATGGGCTAAAAAAAAAATAATTGGGCCTATTTACCATTTTAAACTTCAGCCCAAAATTCAACAAAAGGCCCAAACTTCTTATCTCCTCCTCCTTCATCCACGTAAACCAGAGGAGAGCACAGGACTGATCGACGACGACCTTGGCTAGGGCTAGACGACGACGGCGACGAGCTGGGCGGCTCTGGTGGCGCGCGCGCCCACACGCGGTGGTCCGGCCGGCTGTTGCTGGTGGCCGGCGATGGAGATGGCCAACCATAGAGTTTTTTTGTGAATTTTCTTATAAAAAATCAAATTTGAAGAAAATACAAATTTGGGGGTTTTTGGCTTGAATTGGGCACGGAAATTGGATTGAGTATGAGAAAATTGCTAGAAGGGAGAAAAGAAGTGTTGTGTGATTTTTACAATGGATTTTCAGCCTTTATATAGGCAAATTTGGAGCTCCCATGGATCCTTTACTTCATGAATGAACCAATGGAGGAGAAGGAACTCAATGGGGATAGGTGAGGTTTGTGTTTGTTTGTTGATGATGTAAGGAGTGATGCAAATTGGGTAGTCTTGCAAGCTGGAGGTGGAAACAATGGGTGGAAACAATGTGCTTGATTATACGTCAATTCAATCAGACAATTGATTTGGCAATTGGGGAAGAAGAAGATAAAAATGGTTTAATAGTAAAATGTTGGGTAGAAAGAATAGAAAGTCACAATGGCCTAGCAGATTAATCAGTGTGTGCGTGGGAAGGGAGGTGCAAGAGCTCTCGAGTTCGAATCCCGACTCTTGCCTCCTTTTTAATGAATTTGCATTGTACTATTTTTTTTAGCTTTGTAACACTCCAATATTGATAAAATTTCGGAATTTAATATCACTCCATTTTATTTGGTTGACTTTTACACTTTAATAATCCTTTATCATATTTTTATAATTTATTATAAAAATAATTTAACTCTCTTTCTAAGAGAATATATTTAAATACTTTTATGCCTTCATAATCCTTTATAAAATATTCTTGAATTTATTTATTTAAATTATTTAAGTTCTCTTGTTATAGAGAAAAAGGATTATAAATTATATGATAATGGTTTCTTACAAACTTTGGAATATTGCGGATATTACATTTATAACATTTTTATAATGTATTAAGATACTAATTAAGCTCTTTTTTTTAAGAACAATTATTTAAATAGATATCTGACTTGCATAATATATTTACAGAAATTCTTAATTTTCATTGTAATATACTTCTATAATCTCTTTATAATTTAATATGAAATTATAAAGATTATTAAGTTCTCTACTTTAGAGAAAAAAAATTTATTGGGATAAATATCCGTTTTATTATTTTTAAAAATTTAGTGGATATTACAATAAGCTCCACAAAAGATGTTGTTACTTTTAAATAAATCTTCTCCATTATATTATTGATAAAAAGAGGATATTAGCAACCTACCCTTGAGGATTTCCTTCTCACTTGCTTAGTCTCCATAGACTAATTCCATTTGTTTCCATTTGTTTCAGCATTTTTTTGCCCGGTATTTCTCGCCCTTTGCGAAAATACCAGACTCTAGGAAGCTTTCACCGAAGGTTTGAAGATGAAGGTCAAGGATTTTAAGGAAGGAAGGTCAAAGACATTTTTCAAGCATTTCACTTACATTTTGGGTCCCACGTGGCGTTTCAAGAATCGTAACTTTTATTTCCGTTGTTTGACTTTATCATATTATACCTCTTTTGAACATTGAAGTTGTAATAACAATAATTAAAGTCTCATGTTTGAGCACCTTTGATATTTATGTATTATCTTTGAATTTCTGCAATTTTATTTGAATTTAATTACTTTAACAGCCTTGGGTGACTTTGGATGGTAAATCCGAGGTCACTGGCGGTAAGATGCATCATTGCAAAATAGGGGTACCGTTAGACCCAAAAAATTCCAAGTATGATTTCAAGACCGAAGAATGTCATCGTCACAAAGACCGAAGACTGTCGTCGTCAAAAAGACCATTATCGTTAGAAAGACTTTCGTCGTCAAAAAGAACATCATCATTAGAGAGACCATCATCGTCAAAAAGACCGAAGACTTTCGTCGTCACAAAGACCAAAGATCGTTAACGTCAATCGTCATCTGACTATCCCGCAACGCCAGCGAGATCCCGAGATCTCCGGGTCAGTTACAACCGCCTTTGACCATATCCTCCACAACGTCCACTACTTATTTTTTAGGAGAACGTGTATCCTTGATTTTGTAACTATTTCGCTGTAACTCTCCCTACTATATAAAGGGATTTAAGAGCATAACCACGCGAGATCCAGATCTAGAGATACATACATTAGTGCACCATAATCCCCTCTCTTAATCAGAAGGCTCTCATAGTTTAAGTTGCTCTCGGAGACCTCTGTCGTCTGAGCAGGACCGTTAGCATCTGACCGTTGTCATCCCAGCAATTTTCGCATGATTACGAGTCCTAAACCGCAGATCTAAGCTTGTAATCGCTTGTTTATAATTAATAAGAAGAGATAAGCATTTCTTCTTCATTTTAGTTGCCTTTACATTCAATTTCTTTACTTATTTATCGCTTTTATTTATTGTTTTTACCCGTTCTCCCTTCAACCCGATCCAATCGTATCCCTTTGACTATCAAACCCTATCAAGGACTCTAAAGTGATTAATTGGTCATTTTTTGTCCATAACAGGTACGTGTTAATTTTAGCATGACAATATAACAGTACGAGCTTCATGGACTTCCAAGTGGCTAGACCTGGGTCTGGTAAGATCCATCGTTGCGTGTTGATCTTTACCTAGATCTGGGTCCGGTTTGCAAACCGGCGATTCCGGTTCCTTGGAACCATGGAACCGGAACCAAGCATGGGCCGGTTCCCCGGTTTCGGAGCCGGTTTCTCCCGGTTCCGGTTCAGAACCAAAAATTATTAAATGAAATAAAAAATAAAAAATTGGGCCTTGAATCCCTTCATCTCCGCGATCGCGGGTGAAGAACCGCGATCGCGGGTTGGGTGCCGCGATCGCGGTCCCGACTTTGTTACTCGGGAGTCGGAGGTTTCGGGAATCGGCGGTTTCCGGTTCCGAAACCGCCGGTTCACCGGTTCCGAGTGTGGATGAACTAGAACAGTAACGGGAATCGGACCCGATGGTTCATGAACCGGGACCGCTGATGTTCGTGTTTTTAGTATAGTTTTAGGTGTTTTTCTTGGGTTGTTTAGTTTAGTTTTAGTGAGTTTTAGGGTTAGTTTTGTGTGTTTTTGGATAAGTTTGCATATTTTGTGAAAAGTGTGGAAGGTACTCCGTTTTGTGTCTTTTTCTAGGTTTTTGAAGTGGGAAGGAGCAATTTTGAGCAAAGCTGAAGTCAAGGGGTGGATGGTGCAGTGCATAGAAGAAGAGAAGAAGGATTACGTCTTAAAGATCCCGTTGAAGTCCAAGAGAAGCTGTGAAAAGTGTACAAAAAAACCAAAACAGAGAGCTCGTTACCGACCTGTGAGGGTCGGTACCGAGCTGAGCAACATAGTTTTATTGGGGGAATTCAGCAAGTGTCTACCGACCCTGTCCAGGTTGTTACCGAGGTAGCCTGTGTCGGTAGGCGGCGCCGACTTGGAGAAAATCTATCTTTTATCTTGTAATATTTTTAGTTTGGAAAGTTTTTTATCTTATAGGATCTTTGTTAGATAGTTCTTTTAGTATAAATACCCTTGTTCTAACCTAGTTTAAGGGGGATTCGCAAGTTTTAGGAGTTCACGAGTTTTGGAAGAAGAGGACGCGATCGAGAGAGGGAGAATTGGATCGAGATCGTGCTTCCTTGTTCTTGTCTTTCTTTGTTGAGTTTGAGTCGTGAACGTGGTTGATTGTAAGACAAGATTTTTATAATTTCAAGTAAGTTTTAATTCAATGTTTTCATTCAATATAGTTGTTTGTCTTATTTCAATCATGAGTGAGTAGTTTACTTTTCTAGGATCGGGGTTGAAACCCGACATAGTTATGCATGATTGAATGAATGTGTTGAATGTTTTGAATGCCTTTTACCCTTTTATCTACTTGTTTATGCATATACTTAGACGAGAGTCGAAGTAATTCGAGTTTATCGCTGGATCAAAAGAGAAAGTTGTAATCTTGAATGTTGATATTGTTTGATTGATTTGCTTGTTTAGGTCAACGAAAGTTGATAGATTTATCTTAAAGGCATGATAATTATCCTTCACATTAGTTTGTATGCATGATTATGTCTTGGTAACCCTTGTCCTAGTTGTTTTTATCATTTGAATTTCCTTCGTTACCGAGGTACACATGTCGGTACCGAGCCTGCAATTACATTGTCTTGTTTGCCTAGTTTTAGTAGAAAGCCAGCGTCGTTACCGACCCTGACAAGGTCGGTACCGAGGGTTGTCGTAGCCGTGTTTTGCTTTGTTTTCTTGCTTTCGTAGTTCGGTAATCAAACAACCTTGCTTCCCGTGGACGATCCTGACCTCCCTATACTCAGCGGGGTCTTGACTACAAATTTATTTTTTGTCAGTAAAACTCCCTCAACAAATTGGCGCCATTGCCGGGGAAGCAACAATGTCTGTTTGATACTCGTGGTTTCGGGAATAGCCCGACCCCGTTTTTGTTTTTAATTTTGTTTTCTTTTGTTTGTTTTCTCAGCTTATGCCAGCAGGACGTCGAAGGCTCGAGTTTGATAACACTGGTTATTATTCTGAACGTGAACGTACCCTACACCGCAGAAGAAGAGGAAACCAAGCCATGGCAATGACTCCTGAAGAGATGGCACAACAGATGGCCGCTCTCCAGAGGCAAATGGAGGCGTTACAAGCGGATCGAGACGTTGTTGCCGCAACAGTTGAACGTGAACGAGTAAACGTTGAACATCACCGAGAGGATAATGCTCGTCTACAGGAGCAGTTGAATGCCTATCCAAGGAATGCAAAACAATATATGCATCCAGAACTGAGGGTGCTAGAGTCTGCAATCGTGCTTCTTGAGATAGAGAAGACGTTTGAGATTAAGTCTCAATTTATATCCTTAATCAAACAGGCTCAGTTTGAAGGGAAACCTACTGAGTGCCCTATGGAACATATTAAAAACTTTCTTGATTTATGTGACACTATTGTTGCTGAAGGTGTCTCACTAGAATATGTTCTGTTAAAAGCTTTCAGGTGGTCTCTTACTAGAAAGGCCCTGAGCTGGTTGGAGAGGTTACCTCCTAAGTCTATTAGGACTTGGAAGGCTTTGTATGATTAATTTTTGACAAAGTTCTTCCCTCTTGCTAAGACAACGGAGTTGAGAAAACACATCACCTCCTATCACCAGCTGCCTAACGAGACCTTCATAGAGACGTGGGAGAGGTTCAAGGAGATGCTCAGACAGTGCCCCACTCATGGGCAACCCCTATATGTGCTCCAAGAAATCTTCTTCCAAGGGATTAATGTAGAAACAAAGAACCGCATCAACACGCACACTGTTTGCGGTTTTATTAAGATGGATCTCACTGTTGCATGGGAACTGCTGGACAAGTTGTCTAATTACGATGCCATGTATGGGATCCAGCAGCCACCCCAGCCACAAAAGCGTCTCTACATGCCTAATAAAGACGAAGTTGATCCCGATGTCAAAAATCAATTTCTACAGGATGAGATCAACCGTCTGGAGAAACAGGTAAGTTTTCTGAAAACCTCTCAACCTTGTCAAGAGTGTGGCTCTTCTGCCCATAGTACTTCTGCTTGCACTAACATCGAGCAGGTTAGAGCCGCTGAGACATATGCTGAGATGAAATATATGAGAGGACAATACAGGAACCTGCCTAATAATTTTGACATGCCAAACAATTATCCGATTTGGGGAAATCAAAATCAAAATCAGAATTATGCAGCCCCCCCTCCGGATAGACGGCCTGCACCGTATCGACCTCCAGGTTATTAAGAGCCACCATCTTGGGTGCAAGGACTTTATGAAGGGATTAATGGAGTAAAGAATGAAATCAATGGAGTGCAAACAACCTCAATAATCAGATGAAAAGATGGGGAAAGTTCGATATATGGAAGAAGAGTGTTGACTCACAACTAGGGAATCTAGCTGCACAGATTCCGAGGCCGCAAGGGCAACTCCCGGGCCGCCCCGACGAGAACCCTAGAGGACAGATAGCGGTCATATAGCTCAGGAGCGGGAAGACGTTTCCAGATCGTGCCAAAGCCAAGGAAAAGGACCCCGATGCTGAAGAAGACGCCTCGACCCAAGTCGACAACGTGCCGAAGAGGATCATTACCGAGCTTGAACCACTCGGTACCGATGCTCGCAAGCTTGTCACCGACCCTAACACAGGTAAGTTCTCTACACCGAGCACCTCTCTTAGTCCCAGACTCGATACCGACCCCACCAGGGTCGGTACCGATCCTTCTAAGGCACCGATCGACCCTATTGTTGACCCGGTAGCACCACCTCTCGAGCCCTCTTTGGCTCTGAGATTGGTGAAGTCTCTCCCCTTTCATACTAAGAAATCTAAGGACTTAACAGAAGGCAAGTTTAAGCGTTTCGTTAAGATTCTCCATGGCTTAAATATTTCTATACCATTCGCTGAGGCCCTAAGCGAAATGCCGACTTACACAAAATTTTTGAAGGACATTCTTAGCAGGAAAAGATCAATAACAGAGCTGACATATGAGGTCCGATCCATTACTCTTCCGAAAAAGTTAGGTGACCCAGGGAGATTTGCTATCACTATTGGGATAGGCGATCACCGATTCAAGGCATTATGCGACTTGGGAGCCAGTGCAAGTTTACTTCTCTTATCAATCTGGTCTAAAGCTAACATGGGACCACTAGAACCTGTGGATATGAGGCTGTACATGGCAGACAGATCAAGTGTAAAGGCTACAAGAGTTGTTGATGATTATCCCATTCAAGTGGGCAAATTCTTCATACCAAACGATTTCATTGTCCTCGATATGCCTGAAGACCCTCTCGTGCCCATCATTCTAGGCAGACCATTCCTTGCTACAACAGGTGCTCGAGTGGATGTTCGAAAGGGACTCCTCACCTTTGACATAGGAGAGGAGCGGGTCAAGTTCAGTTTAAATCAAGATGCCAACGACACGGCTGCGGCCGCGAAGATCGAGACGTCTCAACCCGAGCTCGACATTGCTAAACCCGTAGTTTCTTTTCCAATCAATAAGGACTACGAGAGCGCTACTAAGGAAGCTACCAACCCCCTAGGTTCGGTACCGAGCCCTTCGTACAACAATATGAAGAAGGCGGCATATTTTTGCACGATTCCGAGAGAGGCTTCACTTCTGACAGGTCGATAACGACCTCAACCAACTCGATGCCAACGCCCTCACTGACGGATCAAGGTGAGTACTCTAATTCTGGATTCACTATCACCGGTCATGATCATTCCTTATATCATATTCCTACACCATACCCCACTATTTATGCTATAGAGGAGTCGAAACCTCCTTGGTTCTCGGATTTCACTAACCCCTATGTAGGAATACCGAGCATACTGTTAGAAGATGAGGGACCAAATTTAGTGAGAAGAAATAACAATGCCTTTAACGCTAAGTATGGGGTCTCCCAAGACCCCAACAAAGCTGAGAAGGAGCCACCTTGATAAGCCAGGTAAGTTCGTCGGGCTAAGGGTACGTTAAAAATAGCGTTTACGCGAGGCAACCCGGTTTTAGTTTTAGTTTTAGTTTTAGTTCAGTTTTCTTTTCTTTTATAATTCTTTTTTCTTAGCTTTCTTTTGAGTTTTTTAAAGTAGTGTAGAAGTTTACGGAATAGGATATTTCTTGAGCTAACATGTCACAGAAATCGGGCTCAAAAAGGCGCTAGGAATGAGTCGCCCAAGCTCGGTACCGAGATGAGAGGGTCGGTACCGACCTGAGACGAAACACGGATGCAGCAACGCGCGGGCAAGGTAAGTATTTTAAACCTAATTCTATCTTCTACCTTGCCTCACCCTTCACGCCGCCTCTTTCCCCTCTTTAAAAACACTCTCAATCCTCAATCCAGAGCCAAACCTAGAGACCTCGATACCGACCCTCTTGGCTCGGTACGGAGGTGGGTCAAGGACATTTCCGAAAGCAAGTATGTGGTTTTTATTTTGTTGATTTGAGTAGATCTTATCTTGGATTTTTATGGTGTTTTCAGGTACCAATGGCAAGCACAAGCCGAGCCAACTCCAGGGGAGGAAAGAAAAGGAGGACTCAAAGATCTCTGTCTCCTCCTCAAATGGACGTGGTAATTTTGCCTACACGGGACCAACGGGCGGTCTTTGATTCCGTCATTCAGAAGGACCACTTCACTAGGTGGTTCTCAAGATCAAGTGCCAAAGCTAACGACATTTACGAGGATGTCAAGCACGCCTTCGCTATTCTCGATATACCGCATCTACTAAAGAAGGAGGAACCCCGCACTATCCGGCCCTCACCGCCGAGTTCATAGCCACTCTCCAAGTCAGTTTCAAGTCTAAGACATCGGTCGGAAAGATTAAGTTCTGACTCGGCAATGCCAACCATGAGTACACAATGGCCGAGTTCAACTGTCTCCTCGACCTCCCCAACCACTCTTGGGATTACAAGGCTCCCGACGATTTCAAGGTCACCGACACATGGAGCTATATTTCCGGGGAGATAACTCCTTCCGCACCGGCACTTCCAGGGGCACGCGTCATCAACCCCATTTTCAAGATCATTCTCAGAGTCTTGGGCGCCACCTTTTGGCCCAAGAAAGAGCTTTCAAGGCCGACGAGGACGGAGGTTGGATGCCTCCGAACTATTCTTTTCGAGGACCCCGCCCCCATGAATTTGGGGTATGAATGGTTGAAATATGTAGAGAGGCACGTGGCCTTTTCAAAGGAAGTCTGGTGTGGGAACTTAGTGAGTCTTTTGGCGAAGGAGCTCGGTGTCGACCTCACGCGCTACACCCCACATCTTCCCCAGAAGCTGGATACAAAATACCGGTGATCTTTCGGCATTTTTCAGAGGGTTCATGGTGGAGTAGCCACCAAGGTGCTTGGACAAGATGTCATGATTATACGGGAAAAGCTGGAGTTGCTCTATGTGCCAAACTAGTATGTGATATTCATGTTTTTGGTATAGTTTTTAGTGTGTTTTCTTAGTTTGTTTGGTCTAGTTTTAGTAGTTTTAGGGTTAGTTTGGTGTGTTTTTGGATGAGTTTGCATATTTTGTGAAAAGTATGGAAGCTACTCCATTTTGTGTCTTTTTGTAGGTTTTAGCAAGGAAATGGTGCTATTTGGAGCTGAATGGAATGCTATGGTGGAAGACGGAAGAATACGAGATGAAAGAATCAGAGTCAAGTTTTTTTAGAGTTGAAGTGTTGAAGAAAGCCAAATCCAGGCTTGTTAACGAGGCTGTGAAGGCTCGTTAACGAGGCATAAAGATAGAGTTTTTCGAGAATTCGATCTATTGTCAACCGACCCTGTGCAGGAATTTATTCAGTGTCGGTAGGGTTTTTAATGAGTTTTAGGGGTATTATATTTTATATTTTAGGTCTTGTTATCTTTTTAGATTTTATTTCTATCTTTTTAGAATTAGTTTCTATCTTTTAGGAAAGTTTTTATCTTCTAGTCTTTTTTATTAGATAGCTTTATTAGTCTAAATACCCTTCTTTTCTAGCCTAGGAGGGGGGATTCTTTTAGAGTTCGAGTGTAGACAGAGGAAGGTGAGAGAGGGAAGAGCCGAGGAGGAGCTGTCGAACCGAGGCTAACGAGAGTGAAGCTAAGGTCGTTAGGCGTGTTTTTGATTCGGTATTCTTGTTGTTGTCAGTTTTTTCTGAAGTCTGTAAGACGATATTTTCTTATTAATTTGAAGTAGTTTGTTTTCAATGTTTTCTTTTGTCGAATTTGTTTGCGTTATGATTATGAGTAGTGATTAGTTTTCCTATCTAGGGTCGGGGTTGAACTCGGCATAGTTGTGCATGGTGTGATGAGTAAGAGATTGCGTTGAATGCCTTTTATCTATTTTTTTTAGATTGCTTGTTGTGCTTATGCATAGATGAAAGTAAAGGTAATTTGAGTTTTTAACTTGATTGAAGGAGAAAGTTAGTAACTTGAATATTATATTGTTCGATAACGAAAGTTTCGAGCTTTAGATCCAAAACCAGGCGATTGAGTGAGTTAGTTTATGAAAGTAAATTGATTTGCCTGCTAATCAGCGAAAGTTGATGAATTTATCTATTTAAAGGCATGATCTTTATTTTCTTACAAGTTTATATGCATGGCTATGTTTTGGTGATCTCCTATCCTAAATTTTTATTTTTATTTGGATTTACTTTCAGTATACTCGTTATCTAGGTTCGTTGCTTCGGTACCGATCCTGAGTTTTTAATCGTTAATTTGCATTTCGTAGTTCACGGCGGTTCGTTAACGACCCTGACAAGGTCGTTAACGAGGTTGGTCGTAGTCGTGTTGTGTTGCTTTGCTTTGCTTTATTTTTCTTAGTAGTTTGATAGACAAACAACCGTGCTTCCCGTGAACGATCCTGACTCCCCTATACCCATCGGGGTCTTGACTTATAAATTTATTTGTTGTCAGGAATAAACCCTCTCAACAATTTGGCGCCATTGTCGGGGAAGCAACAGTGTTTGTTTGTTTATCTATGGGTCTGGGAATAGCTCGGCCCCGTTTTTATTTTTAATTTTTGTTTTCTTTGTCTGTTTTCTCAGCGTATGCCAGCTGGACGTCGAAGGCTCGAATTTGACAACGTCGGTTATTATTCCGAACCTGAATGTACCCTGCACCGTAGACGCCGAAAGAACCGAGCTATGGCTACACCCGAGGAGTTGACTCGACAGATGGCCGAACTACAGAGGTAGATGGAGGCAGTAAAACTCGAGAAAGAAGCCGCTGTTGTCGAGGCTGAGCATCAACGAGTCAACAATGCTCGTCTACAGGAAGAGCTGAATGCCTATCCGAGGAATGACAAAGAATACATGCATCTGGAACTGAGGGTGCCAGAGTCTCCAATTGTGCTTCCGGAGATAGAGAAACCTTTTGATATTAAGTCTCAATTTATATCCTTGATCAAACGGGCTCAGTTTGAAGGGAAACCTTCCGAGTGCCCTATGGAACATATTAGGAATTTTCTTGATTTATGTGACACCATAGCTGTTGAAGGTGTCTCACTTGAATATGTTCTGTTAAAAGCTTTCAGGTGGTCTCTTACTAGAAAGGCCCTGAGCTGGTTGGAGAGCTTACCTCCTAAGTCTATCAAGACATGGAAGAACTTGTATGATCAATTTCTTACAAAATTTTTCCCTCCTGCCAAGACAACGGAGTTGAGAAAACGCATCACCTCCTATCACCAGCTGCCTAACGAGACCTTTTCTGAAACGTGAGAAAGATTTAAGGAGATGCTTAGACAGTGCCCTACCCATGGGTAACCTTTATATGTGCTTCAAGAAATCTTTTTGTTGGGGATAAAAGCAGAGACGAAGAACCGCCTCAATACGCATACAACATGCGGTTTTATAGAGATGGAGCCCAATGTCGCATGGGAACTGTTGGACAAGCTGGCTAACTATGATGCCATGTATGGTACCCAACAATCCGCCTAGCCCCAAAGGCGTCTCTACATTCCTAACAAGGAAGAAGTTGACCCAGATGTCAAAAATCAATTTCTACAAGACGAGGTCAACCGCCTGAAAAAGCAGGTAAGTTTTCTGAAATCCTCTCAATCTTGTCAAGAGTGTGGCTCTTCTAGCCACAGTACTTCTGCTTGCACTAACATTGAGCAGGTCAGAGCCACTGGGACATATGCTGAAGTGAACTACATGAGAGGCCCATACAGATACCAGCCTAGTAATTTTGACAGGCCGAACTATGCAGCACCCCCGCCGGATAGAAGACCTGTACCACACGAGCTCAAGGCTATCAAGAGCCACCATCATGGGTACAAGGGTTACAGGAAGGCATTAACGGAGTGAATAACAAGGTTAACGAAGTTCAGGCCAACCTTAACAATCAAAACAAACGATGGGGAGAGCTCGATGTGTGGAAGAAAAATGTCGATTCTCAGTTAGGGAACCTTGCTGCACAGATTCCAAGACCACAGGGGCAACTCCCGGGCCGTCCCGAGGAGAACCCTAAGGGACAAATAGCAGCAGTACACCTTAGGAGCGGAAAGACACTACCGGAGTGTGTCCAAGCTAAGGACAAGACTGAAGAGGACGCCACGGTTCAGCTCGGGAACGACCCAGCGAGAGCGAGTACCGAACCGGCACACCATGGTGACGAGGCTCCCAGGGTCGTCAACGACCCTAGTTCAGGTAAGTTTTCTAATCCGAGCCCTCCTCTCCATCCCAGGGTAGTTAACGACCCCACCAAGGTCGATAACGACCCGCCGCAAGCACCTAACGACCCTAGTGTCGACCCGGTAGCACCACCACTCGAGCTTGACTTGGTCCCGAGAATGGTGAAATCTCTTCCTTTTCCTATTAAGAAATCAAAGGACTCTATTAAGAGTAAGTTCAAGCGTTTCGTAAAGATTCTCCAGGGCATTAATATTTCCATCCCATTCGCTGAGGCCCTAAGCGAAATGCCGGCTTACACGAAATTTTTAAAGCATATTCTTAGCAGGAAAAGATCCATCACAAAGCTGCAAGACGAGGTCCGATCTATTGCTCTGCCAGAAAAGCTAGGAGATCCAGGGAGATTTTCCATAACAATTGGCATAGGCGACCACAAATTCAAAGCTTTATGTGATCTGGGAGCCAGTGCTAGTTTACTTCCTCTTTCAATCTGGACCAAGGCTAACATGGGACCACTGGAGCCAA
The DNA here is from genome assembly GCA_964016875.1 of Fallopia convolvulus. Lineage (NCBI taxonomy): Eukaryota > Viridiplantae > Streptophyta > Magnoliopsida > Caryophyllales > Polygonaceae > Fallopia > Fallopia convolvulus. The sequence goes on from OZ024728.1 coordinate 16,323,916, forward strand.
TCAACATGCGATTATACATGGCCGATAGCTCTTGTATCAAACCAACAGGGGTTGTAGAAGACTTTCCGGTTCAAGTGGGAAAATTCTTTGTTCCTAACGATTTCATAGTCATGGCAATGCCCGAAGATCCGGTAGTTCCTATTATCATAGGGAGACCGTTCCTCGCCACAGCTGGAGCCATAATTGATGTTAGGAGGGGACTCCTAACTTTCTAAATTGGGGACGAGGTGACGGAATTCCGATTCAAACAGTCAATAAAGGAGACCGATAGAGCCGAAGTCAAGATGCTCTACACCCACAATGAAATTATTGAATGTGGGGATCCTGTTGGATGATTTGTATCCAGTGATGAATTCTCCGGTCAAAGATGAGCTGAGATAGCCCCTGCAATATCGGTAACAATCTCCCCAGCCTCGGTACTGATTCTCTTGGCAGAAGAAGCAAGCTCGTTAACGACTCCATCAGCATCGTTAACGACCCTGGCCGAAGATAATGAAATTTCAGCATTTGAATACCTTGAAGAGGTGTTGAAGACGGAACCAGAAGAACCAATTCTAATCCCAGCTGAACCTTCTCCAACACTTAAACCTCTTCCGGACTCGCTCAGGTATGAATTTCTTGGTCCTAATTCTACTTTTCCTGTCATCGTCAATGCTAAATTAAAAGACGAAGAAGTAGAGAAACTGCCGAATGTGCTTAGGATGCATAGAAAAGCCATAGGCTACTCCCTAGATGATATAATTGGCATATCCCCTTCTCTTTGCATGCATAGGATATACATGGAGGATAATCATAAACCCACTATAGAGCATCAACGTAGGTTAAATCCTAACATGAAGGATGTGGTCAAAAAGGAAATCATTAAACTACTTGATGCTGGGATCATATTTCCTATATCGGACAGCCAATGGGTGAGTCCGGTCCATGTAGTCCCGAAAAAAGGGGGAATGACTGTCATAGAAAATGAAAAGGGAGAGCTTATTCCAACTAGGACCACTACTAGTTGGAGGATGTGCATTGATTATAGAAAGCTTAATACTGCCACTAGGAAAGATCATTTTCCGCTTCCTTTCATTGATCAGGTGTTAGAACGCTTAACCCAGCATGATTACTTCTGTTATTTAGATGGCTATAGCGGTTTTTGGCAAATTCTCATTCATCCTGATGATCAGGAGAAGACTACCTTTACATGTCCCTATGGGACTTTTGCTTATAAAAGAATGCCATTTGGGCTTTGCAATGCCCCTGCCACCTTCCAAAGGTGCATGATGTCCATTTTTTCTGATATGATAGAGGAGATTGTAGAGGTCTTCATGGATGATTTTTCTGTTTATGGTTCTTCATTTGATGCTTGTCTTGCTAACCTTGCACGTGTGCTTAAAAGATGTGAAGAAACCAATATTGTGTTAAATTGGGAAAAATGCCATTTCATGGTTCAAGAGGGGATAGTGCTAGGACACCTTGTCTCTAAGAGAGGGATAGAAGTAGACAAAGCAAAAATTGAGCTTATTGAAAAACTACCTCCTCCCTCTTCTGTAAAAGACATTAGGAGTTTCCTAGGGCATGCTGGTTTTTATAGACGCTTTATTCAGGATTTTTCTAAGATAGATAAACCTTTGACTAACCTACTAATGAAAGATGTAGTGTTTGAGTTGTCTCCAGAATGTCCTGAAGCATTTTACAGGGTAAGAGCAGCCCTCGTGTCCGCCCCTATTATGCAGTCCCCGGATTGGACACTACCTTTTGAGATTATGTGCGACGCTAGTGACTATGCAGTTGGTGCAGTCTTGGGACAACAGAAGGATAAGAAACTCCACGCCATCTACTACGCCAGTAAGACGCTGGATGAGGCGCATAGTAAGTATACCACAACGGAGAAGGAGTTTCTTGCTGTGGTATTTGCTTTTGAAAAATTCCGATCTTACCTTGTTGGATCCAAAGTGATCGTTTATACTGACCATGAGGATGTTCGATACCTAATGGCCAAAAAGGATGCCAAGCCTAGATTGTTGCGTTGGATGCTCTTACTACAAGAATTTGATCATGAAATCAGAGACAAGAAAGGAGCAGAAAACTTGGTGGCAGATCACTTATCAAGGTTACCAGTTGAGCATATCACCGAGTCCAACAATGAAGTGCCAATAAATGATTCCAGATCAAACGAACACCTCATGCTCAACGAGGTCGAACTCAACAAGACCCTCGTCACCGACCCCTTCAGGGTCGTTAACGAGGCACCGAGGCTGGAATGCATAGATCACGAAGGCAAAGACTCGAGGTGCATCGACACAACAGTTGGGCAGTTCGTTACCATGCCACGGGGGGTCGTCACCGAGGATAATACTACAGCTCCAGGGTCGTTAACGACCCACACATGTCCAGTGACGACCCGGTCAGGAAAGATTTCTGAACCAAAACTCATTCAATTCGATTCAATCCCTTTTACTTCTACTTCTTATACATCAATTCATGTGGTTAGAGGGTCGAAAGCCCCTTGGTTCGCGGATTTTGCTAACTATCTTGTAGGAGGCGTAATACCCGAGGGACTAACCCCACAAAAGAAAAAGAAGTTCCTTCACGATGTAAAACAGTGCTATTGGGACGATCCTTACTTGTTTAAACAAGGAAGTGATCATCTCTTTAGACGCTGTATCCCAGAAGAAGAGGTAGAGAACGTGATCCGTCAATGTCACAAGCTTCCTACCGGTGGCCACGCAAAAGGATTCAAAACCACGGCGAAGATTCTTTCAAGTGGTCTCTACTGGCCAACCATGTTTAAGGATGTACAGGCTTATGTGACAGCGTGCGATGAATGCCAACGCTCAGGTAACATCACCTGGAGACATGAGAATCCGCTGACCGGGATACTAGAGGTTGAGTTATTCGACGTATGGGGCATAGACTTCATGGGACCTTTTCCCGCATCAGCCCCCTACATGTATATCCTAGTGGCGGTCGATTATGTCTCTAAGTGGGTAGAGGTCGTCGCTACAAGGACCAACGACGCTAAAACCGTGGCCAAGTTTATCAAGACTAACATTTTTCGCAGGTTTGGCGTTCCACGAGTCCTCATTAGTGATGGTGGATCTCATTTCATTGAGCGGAGCTTTGAAGCACTTTTGGCTAAGTATGGGCTATCATACCGGGTGGCAACACCATATCATCCCCAAACTAGTGGCCAAGTTGAAGTTTCAAACCGGTAGATAAAGAGCATTTTGGAAAAGACAGTGTCCCGTTCAAGGAAAGATTGGTCCTCTAAATTGGATGACGCTCTAAAGCATTATGGGCTCTTAAGGAGCTCAACATGAACCTCGATGCAGCTGGAGCAAAATGATTCATGGACTTGCAAGCACTAGAAGAGTTGAGGCTTAAGGCGTATGAAAATGCTGAAATTTACAAAGAGTGCACCAAGTGGTGGCATGATCAGAAATTAGTGCCCAAATCTTATGAGGTTGGCGATAAGGTACTTCTTTTCAACTCTAGACTCCGTTTGTTCATAGGGAAGCTAAGGACAAGATGGAGCGGGCCATTCGTGGTTCATCATATCTATCCCCACGGCGCGGTAGAGTTGATCGATAACCAAAGCGCAATCTTCAAAGTTAACGGCCACCGATTGAAAAAGTTTCATGAGCAACCCGATCCAGATGAAGAGATTAGACTCACTATGGCTCTTACAACATCGGATTAGACAAGGTAAGTACGTCGGGCTAACGACGTTAAAAAAAGTGCTTACGGGAGGCAACCCGCTTTTAGTATAGTTTAGTTTTTCTTAATTTTTCTCTTTTCTTCTTTTTCCTAGCTTTCTTTTACGTTTTAGTAAGTAGTGTAGAAGTAGAAAGATAGAATAGATTTTTTAGCTAACAAGATGCAGGAAGAAGGGCTCGAAAATCACTCAAAGAGGCTATGGCGGATCGTTAACGACCCACCGAGGGTCGTTAACGACCAGATTTGGTGACCCGACTCGGCAAAACGGGCAGGTAAGTAATTCTAACCCTAATCTATCTTCTATCTACCCATGGGCCGCCTTTTTCACCTCTTCATCTACCCCAAACCCTCTCCTATAAAAACCCTTCTAGATCTCCCACAACACCACTCTCAAATCTTCAATCTTCAAGCTTAAATCCCCCAAGAGCCCTACCGAAAATCCCTCACCACCATTCGAAATTCTCACCGCCACCAAAAACTCGGAGACCCACCCAGTTAACGACGTCCACCGCCGGCTTGCGTCGATACCGGCGAGATTCCGAGCCCGTTAAAATTTTCGATCTTTGCTCTTCAATTTCTCCATCTACCGGTCCAATAGCAAGTTCAAGCCGAGCCGCAACCCCAGCTCAGAAGAAGAGGAGGAATCAGAGGTCCCCATCTCCACCTCTCATGGACAACGTGATCCTGCGCACTCAAGGATAAGCGGACCGTTACAATGCCATACTAGGCAAGGACCACAACACTAGGTGGTTCTCGAGGTCGAGTGCCAAGCAAATGCGGATCTACGATGATGTCAAGGAGGCCTTTTCTATTCTCGATGTGCCTCACTTGTTGAAGAAGGAGAATGTGCCACACTTCCCGGCTCTCACATTCGAGTTTCTAGCCACTCTAGAGACAAGATTCCCGTCGAAGACTTCGGAGGGACGAATTCGGTTCAGGCTCGGTAATGTGAACCGTGAGTATACCATGGCGGAGTTCAATGCTATACTTGAGTTCCCAAATCCCTCTCGAGAATACAGTCTTAAAGATTACAAGGTGACGAGGCCTTGGAGCTACATCACCGGGGAGGTAGAGCCTTCCTCTGCAGCTCTATCCGGGACAAGCATCATCAACCCCATTTTTAGGATCATTCTCCGAGTCCTAGCCGCTACATTTTCGCCTAAGAGAGAGCTGAACAGGCCGACAAGGATTGAAGTTGCATGCCTTCTCACCATCCTTTTTGAGGATCCCGCCCCATTGAACTTGGGGTACGAATGGCTATACTACGTCAAGAAGTCAATCAAGTCGAAGGAGATTTGGTGCGGGAATTTGGTTAGTCTCTTGGCAACCAATCCTGGAGTTGACTTGTCTCTCTACACACCGGCCCACGCCCAGCTGCTCAACAGGAGTTATTGGTTTAGCTCCGGTATTTTCACTCAAAGTCGGGATGGGTACACTACAAAGGTTTTTGGTCGAGATGTTGTTCCCACCCTAGCTAAGATGGAGCTCCTCTATGTACCGAATTGGTACGAGGCGTGGACTGGGCATGCATTTCCATTAGAGCCCAAGCCGGAAGATGAGTTAACGCTTAGGCCATGTGAGTCCCGGTTCGAAAGAGAGGAAGACGCCATAGATGAAGATGATGTTGGTAACGAGGCTGAGACAGAGGCTTCTACCGAGGCTAGCACTAAAGAGCTTAACTTTGAGGATGACGACCTCGACACAGAGATTCTGGGTAATAACAGCTTTGTTAACGAGCCTACTAGGGTCGTTGATGACCATTTTGATATTTCTACTGAGGATCACAGCTTCGGTAATGACCCGCCGAGAGCGTCTAACGATCCCCCGCCCATGTCGCCACAGCCGCCTATCGACCCTCATTCATATGGTATCATGCCTTACAACCCAGTGCTTTATCAAGACCATTTCCAGCCCCAGCCGCCTCCTTAGCCCGAGTACACAGGATCAAGTATCCCGCCACCATGGGCCGAAGATCTTTCTGCCCAGATGCAGCAGCTTAACCTTCAGCAGACACATATTCATCGGAGGATGGATAGATGGGAGAGTGTCTATTCTGCTCGCATGGCGATGGAGGATACAAGGCATCAACAGAGAGAGGCGGATGATGCAGAGCGCTGGAAGACGATGTATGACTTTATGGGGAACTTCAAGCATTATTTCCCACCACCTGGTCGTTGATTCAGTTTGAAGAGTTGTTCTGTTTTCTGCTTAAAAACTTTGTAAGTTTTCTGTTTGTTTTCTTGTTTTTCTTTCTTCTTGTTTTCTTTTCTATTTCTTTCTCTTCTTCTTATTTTTTTTACAGTGGGGATACTGTAACTTTAAGTATGGGGTGGGAAAAGGTAGAAAACTTGTTGTCTTGTGTCTTGTTTGTTTTATGTGTTTTATTTGTTTAAGGTAAATTTTTGTTCCACGAAAAAAAAAAGAGTTTAGAATTGATAGATATCCTTTCTTATGGTTCTATGATAGTAGTTGCTAGCATAATCATGTAATTCCTTGCAAGCATGTCTTTGATAGTCTAGAGGGATTCTTATTTTGAAGTTAAGAAGGAATAACATTTGATGAAATTGAGCATATATACTTTTTAGCATAAGTGATGCAATCCAACAAAAATTACCTTGTGAGTTGTTTTTGGCCTTATAGGGAGAACATCAAAAATCCCTCTTCTTTTCTTGTGTGATTTACTCTCTATATGCATATTATCTCTTGGAATTGTGATGGTTATCTATTACTTGAGACCTGTATGAGATTTATAGTTCATTGCATGTAAGATCATATGATAGAGAACTTACTTTTTCATAAGCCCTATTAATCCTTATCTACCTTAATTATTATCCTCTTTTTGAAGCCAATTTGAGCCTTAAGCCTTTTTATTTTTAGCTCCACAAAATTGTTCCCTAGCCGAGATAAGCTTGACCCTATCCGAGGATTAGGACTTAGTTTGGAGAGGTCAGTTTTGTGAGTGAAATCTTATGATTGGTTTTCAAATTGAGGGATTGTTGGGAAGGGTAGATTGGAAGTCTCTTGTTTTATGTTGTAAAAAGAAAGATCTCTTGATAATGAAGTATGCACAAAAGAAAGAAGTTGTTAAAATAAAAGAGAGCAGAAGTATACACGATGAAGTTCGTTAACGACCTAGCTGGGTTCGTTAACGAGGTTGCGCAAAAGTATAAGAGAAAAAAAGAAGAGAAGTAGATGTGCATTTGTGTTTAAAGATAAATTAGAGATTCTTTTGAGTTATTTTATGAGGCTTTCTAGGATATGATGGGTGAGTGTAAAGAAATGAGTGTGCATATTGTTGAAGAATGAGTTTGGTATGTTATGTTTTTATGAAAGTTTTGGAAGATGTGTGAGTTTTTAGGAGTCTTTGATTCCCGGATATTTTTAGCACCACATAGCCAAATATTTTTCAAACCTATTTGTTATTACCAAGCTCCATTACAGCCCGGCCGAATGAAAGCTTCTATGAAGTTTTTCATTGAGCCTAAGTTTCTCTTGATGATTTTTATGTGTTTTGACAAATCTTAGGTGGAGAGTTTAGTGATATAAGTTCCAATTTCTATGAATTTTTGTGTATAAGATGAGTTGAGAGTTGAATTTCTCAGCCTAAACACATGAGAGTTGAGAAGACACCATATCCCTTGTGAGGTTGGATTTTGTTTTTATGTCTATTTGGTTTATATATGTGTAATGACATTAATAGTCATTTGCTATTTTTCTTCTATATGTTGAAGTTGTTTTTAGATGATGGCTATGTCTTGATGAGTATGATTGTTTGGTTTTGATTAGTGTTTAGTGATTGCTTGAGGACAAGCAAGTCTAAGTATGGGGTATTTTGATATTCATGTTTTTGGTATAGTTTTTAGTGTGTTTTCTTAGTTTGTTTGGTCTAGTTTTAGTAGTTTTAGGGTTAGTTTGGTGTGTTTTTGGATGAGTTTGCATATTTTGTGAAAAGTATGGAAGCTACTCCATTTTGTGTCTTTTTGTAGGTTTTAGCAAGGAAATGGTGCTATTTGGAGCTGAATGGAATGCTATGGTGGAAGATGGAAGAATACGAGATGAAAGAATCAGAGTCAAGATTTTTTAGAGTTGAAGTGTTGAAGAAAGCCAAATCCAGGCTCGTTAACAAGGCATAAAGATAGAGTTTTTCGAGAGTTCGATCTATTGTCTACCGACCCTGTACGGGAATTTATTCCGTGTCGGTAGGATTTTTAATGAGTTTTAGGGGTATTATATTTTATATTTTAGGTCTTGTTATCTTTTTAGATTTTATTTTTATCTTTTTAGAATTAGTTTCTATTTTTTAGGAAAGTTTTTATCTTCTAGTCTTTTTTATTAGCTAGCTTTATTAGTATAAATACCCTTCTTTTCTAGCCTAGGAGGGGGGATTCTTTTAGAGTTCGAGTGCAGACAGAGGAAGGCGAGAGAGGGAAGAGCCGAGGAGGAGTTGTCGAACCGAGGCTAACGAGAGCGAAGCTAAGGTCGTTAGGCGTGTTTTTGATTCGATATTCTTGTTGTTGTCGGTTTTTTCTGAAGTCTGTAAGACGATATTTTCTTATTAATTTGAAGTAGTTTGTTTTCAATGTTTTCTTTTGTCGAATTTGTTTGTGTTATGATTGTAACAACCGCTATTTTTATGATTAATTTTTTTTATATAATTTTAATCATTAATCATTTATTGAATAAAATAAATTCATAATATTCATTTTATTCGAAACTTTTCTCTAAAATAAATGGAGTATAATTCTTATGAAATAATTAATCTAATAAATAAAATTTATTAAAAATGGAATATAATAAATTATTATCTTAACGGAAATGCTCTTTTAAAAAAATAGTTTCTTTCTTAAAAAGAAAGCAATGGGCCTTAGCCCGGCCTATTTAAAAAGCCCATATATCATCTAAAGGGGTTTTATAAAAAAAAAATAGAGACAAGAGTGAGACTTGAACCCTTGACCTCCTACCCAATCTCCCACTCTTCAACCATTTGTGCTAGTTTATTTTTCTGATATATCAATACAACCAGTTGTATTTAAACCCTTCCTTTTCAGTGGAATTTTTGCCAAACCAAAATTCCGATCGGTTGAAGCTCGTTTGGGCATTTAAGAGATGGGATTTGAGAAGGATTTTTATGCAGACAATGTTCTCTCCAATTCTATTATTTAATAGAATTTTAATCTTTTTTTCTCCACTCACCATGGGAGAAGATTGCTACTCATGATTGCCATGATTCTCCATCCACCACTTCTTTGCCTATTTAAAGGGGCTCATAAACAACAGAAAACACCCACACTACTCTCCAACACTCCCAATTTCTCACCCAAAACCTCTTCAAGAGCGATCTGAAATTTTTCTCAAAAATCAAATTAATTTGGGTTTTATTTTTTTTGGGCTTCAACCACCTCCGACCCCCTTAGTGAGCACCGGCCTTGGCTGCGCCACCCACGCCGACCTCTCGCGCCACCAAGGGCCACCAAGGGCCACCAGCCACCGTCGTGCCTCCCTCCTGTCGTCCGTCCTAATTGTTCGCTGGTTCCTCCCTTCCTGCGTAAAAAAAAAACAAAGAACAAGGGAGAAAGAAGCGTATTATTTTGGGCCTTTTTAATTTAACTCCTCTTGGGCTATTTTTATACTTGTGTTTGTGTCTTAAGCCCAATTAAAAAGATCAGTTTTGTTTATTTTTAGAAAAAAAATCAGATTATGAGATTTATAAAACTAGTACATATTTCTTATGAATTATAACATGCATGCAAGGGATTTAAGAGAAAATTATTTTTACAAGTCATATGGGAAATTTTAATAAATCCTAAACTTATAAAAATGGTTGTTTACTTGGAAAATTCTGATTCTGTTTTATTTAAAAAGCCTAGATCTCTTTCTTTGTTTATACAAAAATTCTTTGTTTTATAAAGTTTGTCTTGATAATTTTATAAGACAACATTACATGCATGCAATCTTCATGCATGTCCTTTATGAACATTTGGATTATTTGTATATAAAACTTTAATATAGATAAGTCTAATAAAGACAAGTTTGATTTTTTAAAATAAAAAGTATCTTTGCATGTACTTTTAAAGAGATGTTTATAAATTAATTTTTCTTGCATGTTATTATAAATCTAAGTATAATCTTTTCTATGAACTTTTGATCAAATAAGAGTAATACGAACAAAATATGTTATTTAAATTAAAAGTGCCTTGCATGTATTTTAAAAGAGTTTTTATAGCTTAAAACCCTTTTGCATGTCATTTTTAGCTAAAATGAATTTTTATAAAATATTTTGAACCATCAAGAGTTAAAAATGAACTTATAAGGTTTTTATCCACTTAAGAAAATTAAAATAGTTGTGCATGGATTTTTATAAAAATATTTGGGAAAAATCCTTTCTTGTATGCAACCTAGTTGTATTCACTAGGTAGAAATAACTATTTATATTTTTCCTCTTGATAAAAGAAAAAAGGATTTTTCATAATCATACTCTATTTAATTAGTATATTATTTTACATGTGGAAAATAAAGTATTTATAAGGTAATATGTACATGCATGCCAACTATAGAATTTATTATATTTTTATAATTTATTAATCATGACATTTGATATTAAATGTTGATCATAATAATAATTTTTACTAAGTAGTTGGTATAAAATTGTGATAGTTGTAAAAAAAGGGTTTATTCATAGCTAAAATATGGTTGCATGTCAAATTTGGCTTTGTCACATAAACTTTTGGAATAAAATAAATTTTGACTTTAGAAATAATAAAATACATGCAAATAATATTTTAAGTATAATTGTAATTATTGCATATGATTTAAAAGGAATTTCCTTTATATTTAAATAAGACTTTGTATGTGTCTTTAAGATAAATATTTTAAAATCATAAAAAGTACTATCTTGAAAATAAGAATAAAGATTATTATTTTCTATTTCTTATCTAAATTGTTAACTAAAATAATTTAGATTTAACTTTCTTTCTCTTAGAAGAGGGAAATAAGAGAAAAGTATAGTTAAGATTAAAATAGGATTTTAATACGTTTCGTTCGTCTTTCCTTTCGGTCAAATAGGTCAAAGCGCTCAACGTCTCTAAGAGCTTATAATTCCGAGTTACGAATATTCCGAAAGAAATCCAAGGCAAGTGGACATTCTACTTGAACCTTTCGATAATTCAAATTTCGTTAACTTGTTCAATGTTGGGAACACCTTGCTTGTTAAATCAAAACGAACCTAGGAAATACCGATTGTTAGAAATAATGACCTTGTTAGCATTATTACTATTACTATTGTTAGTAGGATTATTGCTAGACTTGTTGTGTGGCCTTGTTTGTTTAAAAATCTCGTTTTGTGATTTGTTATGAATATTTGCAAGTAGCGTAGTAAGGGGTGCGGGCTAAGCCCGACACCTCTATATAACATCTTAAGTCGTATCGTGAAATACTAACTTTCCTACTACTGTACGGATCATGATCTATTGTCTGGTCCTACTCGGAGGAGGGACGTGTGCACCCTAGCTAGGTACCGGAACTCAATTCCCGTAAGTGGTACGCCGGCCCATTCATGCCCCCCCCCCCCCACACTCTTAAAAATCGTAACTAATGTGAAAGTTTTGATCACGACAGAAAGTAAGAGCTAAAGCACCTTAAAAGAAACCAAAACCGGACCGGTCTCAAATGATCGATCCGGCTCTCGGTCCGCAAGGGCGCGAGAGGTTTTCTAATAACTTGTGTGTAATTAACGTTCCCAACATTTATTCTATTCTAAGACGTTCTACAATCTAGTAGTTCGTTCTTTCGGTTTAAGAGTTATATCGTTTTGAGATTTACACATTCCGTTCTTAATAAACTCCACTTAAAGTATACACTTCTCAAAATACATCTCGAATACCTCGTAATAAGTTCGATATTTTACCAAACTACCTTAAGGATGTCCGTTCTCGCTTGCTTAGTCCCTTTCGACTAATTTTTCTGTTTTTCCGCATTTCTGCCTGGCATTTTCCGCCCTTCTCGCCAAATACCAGAATCCAGGAAACCTCCACCAAAGGCGTAAAGGTCGAAGATCAATCAAGTGAAGGAAGGAAGGTCGGTTTTAAACCAAGTTTGGCGTTTTACTCACTTTCGGGTCACTCTACTCTTATGCATAGACAATGTTATTTTAATTTCCGCTGCCTAAGTACTCTTAAGGTTTTATGTTTTGCTAAACTAAACCTTGGTATGTAATTAATACTTCTAAAGTCTCATATATGAGCAACACTTCAAATTGTAATAATTTATAATTTCGCATGCTTTTATTTAACTTATACCTTATAAAGCTTTGGGTGACTTTGGATGGTAAAATCTGAGGTCACTGGCGGTACACCTATCGTTGCAAAATAGGGGTGTTACAAAGATTATGAGTAGTGAGTAGTTTTCCTATCTAGGGTCGGGGTTGAACTCGGCATAGTTGTGCATGGTGTGATGAGTAAGAGATTGGGTTGAATGCCTTTTATCTATTTTTTTAGATTGCTTGTTGTGCTTATGCCTAGATGAAAGTCAAGGTAATTTGAGTTTTTAACTTGATTGAAGAAGAAAGTTAGTAACTTGAATGTTATATTGTTCGATAACGAAAGTTTCGAGCTTTAGATCCAAAACCAGGCGATTGAGTGAGTTAGTTTATGAAAGTAAATTGATTTGCTTGCTAATCAGCGAAAGTTGATGAATTTATCTATTTAAAGGCATGATCTTTATTTTCTTACAAGTTTATATGCATGGCTATGTTGTGGTGATCTCCTATCCTTGATTTTTATTTTTATTTGGATTTACTTTCAGTATACTCGTTATCTAGGTTCGTTGCTTCGGTACCGATCCTGATTTTTTAATTGTTAATTTGCATTTCGTAGTTCACGGCGGTTCGTTAACGACCCTGACAAGGTCGTTAACGAGGTTGGTCGTAGTCGTGTTGTGTTGCTTTGCTTTGCTTTATTTTTCTTAGTAGTTTGATAGACAAACAACTGTGCTTCCCGTGGAATGATCCTGACTCCCCTATACCCAGCGGGGTCTTGACTTATAAATTTATTTGTTGTCAAGAATAAACCCTCTCAACAAATTGATTTTGATATTCATGTTTTTGGTATAGTTTTTAGTGTGTTTTCTTAGTTTGTTTGGTCTAGTTTTAGTAGTTTTAGGGTTAGTTTGGTGTGTTTTTGGATGAGTATGCATATTTTGTGAAAAGTATGGAAGCTACTCCATTTTGTGTCTTTTTGTAGGTTTTAGCAAGGAAATGGTGCTATTTGGAGTTGAATGGAATGCTATGGTGGAAGACGGAAGAATACGAGATGAAAGAATCAGAGTCAAGATTTTTTAGAGTTGAAGTGTTGAAGAAAGCCAAATCCAGGCTCGTTAACGGGGCTGTGAAGGCTCGTTAACGAGGCATAAAGATAGAGTTTTTCGAGAGTTTGATCTATTGTCTAGCGACCCTGTGCGGGAATTTATTCCGTGTCGGTAGGGTTTTTAATGAGTTTTAGGGGTATTATATTTTATATTTAAGGTCTTGTTATCTCTTTAGATTTTATTTCTATCTTTTTAGAATTAGTTTCTATCCTTTAGGAACGTTTTTATCTTCTAGTCTTTTTTATTAGATAACTTTATTAGTATAAATCCCCTTCTTTTCTAGCCTAGGAGGGGGGATTCTTTTAGAGTTCGAGTGCAGACAGAGGAAGGCGAGAGAGGGAAGAGCCGAGGAGGAGCTGTCGAACCGAGGCTAACGAGAGTGAAGCTAAGGTCGTTAGGCGTGTTTTTTATTTGGTATTCTTGTTGTTGTCGGTTTCTTCTGAAGTCTGTAAGACGATATTTTCTTATTAATTTGAAGTAGTTTGTTTTCAATGTTTTCTTTTTTCGAATTTGTTTGCGTTATGATTATGAGTAGTGAGTAGTTTTCCTATCTAGGGTCGGGGTTGAACCCGACATAGTTGTGCATGGTGTGATGAGTAAGAGATTGTGTTGAATGCCTTTTATCTATTTTTTTAGATTGCTTGTTGTGCTTATGCCTAGATGAAAGTCAACGTAATTTGAGTTTTTAACTTGATTGAAGGAGAAAGTTAGTAACTTGAATGTTATATTGTTCGATAACGAAAGTTTCGAGCTTAAGATCCAAAACCAGGCGATTGAGTGAGTTAGTATATGAAAGTAAATTGATTTGCTTGCTAATCAGCGAAAGTTGATGAATTTATCTATTTAAAGGCATGATCTTTATTTTCTTACAAGTTTATATGCATGGCTATGTTGTGGTGATCTCCTATCCTAGATTTTTATTTTTATTTGGATTTACTTTCAGTATACTCGTTATCTAGGTTCGTTGCTTCGGTACCGATCCTGAGTTTTTAATCGTTAATTTGCATTTTGTAGTTCACGGCGATTCGTTAACGACCCTGACAAGGTCGTTAACGAGGTTGGTCGTAGTCGTGTTGTGTTTCTTTGCTTTGCTTTATTTTTCTTAGTAGTTTGATAGACAAACAACTGTGCTTCCCGTGGAACGATCTTGACTCCCCTATACCCAGCGGGGTCTTGACTTATAAATTTATTTGTTGTCAAGAATAAACCCTCTCAACAAATTGGCGTCGTTGCCGGGGAAGCAACAGTGTTTGTTTGTTTATCTATGGGTCTGGGAATAGCCCGACCCCGTTTTTATTTTTAATTTTTGTTTTCTTTGTCTGTTTTCTCAGCGTATGCCAACTGGACGTCAAAGGCTCGAATTTGACAACGTCGGTTATTATTCCGAACTTGAACGTTCCCTGCACCGTAGACGCCGAGAATCGAGCTATGGCTACACCCGAGGAGTTGACTCGACAGATGGCCGAACTACAGAGGCAGATGGAGGCGTTAAAACTCGAGAAAGAAGTCGCTGCTGCCGAGGCTGAGCATCAACGAGTCAACAATGCTCGTCTACAAGAAGAGCTGAATGCCTATCCGAGGAATGCCAACGAATACATGCATCCGGAACTGAGGATGCCAGAGTCTCCAATTGTGCTTCCGGAGATAGAGAAACCTTTTGAGATTAAGTCTCAATTTATATCCTTGATCAAACGGGCTCATTTTGAATGGAAACCTTCCGAGTGCCCTATGGAACATATTAAGAATTTTCTTGATTTATGTGACACCATAGCTGCTGAAGGTGTCTCACTTGAATATGTTCTGTTAAAAGCTTTCAGGTGGTCTCTAACTGGAAAGGCCCTGAGCTGGTTGGAGAGCTTACCTCCTAAGTCTATCAGGACATGGAAGAACTTGTATGATCAATTTCTTACAAAATTTTTCCCTCCTGCCAAGACAACGGAGTTGAGAAAACGCATCACCTCCTATCACCAGCTGCCTAACGAGACCTTTTCTGAAACGTGAGAAAGATTTAAGGAGATGCTTAGACAGTGCCCTACCCATGGGTAACCTTTATATGTGCTTCAAGGATTTTTTTTCCAAGGGATAAATGCATAGACGAAGAACCGCCTCAATACGCATACAACATGCGGTTTTATAGAGATGGAGCCCAACGTCGCATGGGAACTGTTGGACAAGCTGGCTAACTATGATGCCATGTATGGTACCCAGCAATCCGCCCAGCCCCAAAGGCGTCTCTACATGCCTAACAAGGAAGAAGTTGACCCAGATGTCAAAAATCAATTTCTACAAGACGAGGTCAACCGCCTGAAGAAGCAGGTAAGTTTTCTGAAATGCTCTCAATCTTGTCAAGAGTATGGATCTTCTGCCCATAGTACTTCTGCTTGCACAAACATAGACCAGGTCAGAGCCGCTGAGACATATGCTGAAGTGAACTACATGAGAGGCCCATACAAAAACCAGCCTAGTAATTTTGACATGCCGAACACTTATCCAGCGTGGGGCAATCCAAACCCGAATGTCAACTATGCAGCACCCCCACCGGATAGTAGACCTGTACCATATCGACCTCCAGGCTATCAAGAGCCACCATCATGGGTACAAGGGTTACAGGAAGGCATTAACGGAATGAATAACAAGGTTAACGAAGTTCAGGCCAACCTTAACAATCAAAACAAACGATGGGGAGAGTTCGATGTGTGGAAGAAAAATGTCGATTCTCAGCTAGGGAACCTTGCTGCACAGATTCCAAGACCACAGGGGCAACTCCCGGGCCGTCCCGAGGAGAACCCTAAGGGACAAATAGCAGCAGTACACCTTAGGAGCGGAAAGACACTACTGGAGCGTGTCCAAGCTAAGGACAATACTGAAGAGGACGCCACGGTTCAGCTCGGGAACGACCCAGCGAGAGCGAGTACCGAACCGGCACACCATGGTGACGAGGCTCCCAGGGTCGTCAACGACCCTAGTTCAGGTAAGTTTTCTAATCCGAGCCCTCCTCTCCATCCCAGGGTAGTTAACGACCCCACCAAGGTCGATAACGACCCGCCGCAAGCACCTAACGACCCTAGTGTCGACCCGGTAGCACCACCACTCGAGCCTGACTTGGTCCCGAGAATGGTGAAATCTCTTCCTTTTCCTATTAAGAAATCAAAGGACTCTACTGAGAGTAAGTTCAAGCGTTTCGTAAAGATTCTCCAGGGCATTAATATTTCCATCCCATTCGCTGAGGCCCTAAGCGAAATGCCGACTTACAAGAAATTTTTGAAGGATATTCTTAGCAGGAAAAGATCCATCACAGAGCTGCAAGACGAGGTCCGATCTATTGCTCTGCAGAAAAGCTAGGAGATCCAGGGAGATTTGCCATAACAATTGGCATAGGCGACCACAAATTCAAAGCTTTATGTGATCTGGGAGCCAGTGCGAGTTTACTTCCTCTTTCAATCTGGACCAAGGCTAACATGGGACCACTGGAGCCAATCAACATGCGATTATACATGGCCGATGGCTCTTGTATCAAACCAACATGGGTTGTAGAAGACTTTCCGGTTCAAGTGGGCAAATTCTTTGTTCCTAACGATTTCATAGTCATGGCAATGCCCGAAGATCCGGTAGTTCCTATTATCTTAGGGAGACCGTTCCTCGCCACAGCTGGAGCCATAATTGATGTTAGGAGGGGACTCCTAACTTTCGAAATTGGGGATGAGGTGACGGAATTCCGATTCAAATAGTGTATAAAGGAGATCGATAGAGCCGAAGTCAAGATGCTCTACACCCACAATGAAATTATTGAATCTAGGGATCCTGTTGGAAGATTTATATCCAGTGATGAATTCTCCGGTCAAAGATGGGCTGAGATAGCCCCTGCAGTTTCGGTAACAAGCTCCCCAGCCTCAGTACCGATTCTCTTGGCAGAAGAAGCAAGCTCATTAACGACTCCATCAGCATCGTTAACGACCTTGGCCGAAGATAATGAAATTTCAGCATTTGAATACCTTGAAGAGGTGTTGAAGACGGAACCAAAAGAACCAATTCTAATCCCAGCTGAACCTTCTCCAACACTTAAACCTCTTCCGGACTCGCTCAAGTATGAATTTCTTGGTCCTAATTCTACTTTTCCTGTCATCGTCAATGCTAAATTAAAAGACGAAGAAGTAGAGAAACTGCTGAATGTGCTTAGGATGCATAGAAAAGCCATAGGCTACTACTCCCTAGATGATATAATTGGCATATCCCCTTCTCTTTGTATGCATAGGATATACATGGAGGATCATCATAAACCCACTATAGAGCATCAACGTAGGTTAAATCCTAACATGAAGGATGTGGTCAAAAAGGAAATCATTAAATTACTTGATGTTGGGATCATATTTCCTATATCGGACAACCAATGGGTGAGTCCGGTCCATGTAGTCCCGAAAAAAGGGGGAATGACTGTCATAGAAAATGAAAAGGAAGAGCTTATTCCAACTAGGACCACTACCAGTTGGAGGATGTGCATTGATTATAGAAAGCTTAATAGTGCCACTAGGAAAGATCATTTTCCGCTTCCTTTCATTGATCAGGTGCTAGAACGCTTAGCCCAGCATGATTACTTCTGTTATTTAGATGGCTATAGCAGTTTTTTAAAGATTCCCATTCATCCTGATGATCAGGAGAAGACTACTGATAACATATTTTTATAACACCTTTTGACTTGATTAATCCCCACTTTTGTGCATAAAACATACAATTGCATGATCATTTTAACATAATTATGGTTGTTTGTTCGGATATTTGCTCTCGTTTGCTTTTGGTTTTGTAGGTGCAAGAATCTGGATTCTTCTAGGATCAAATGGACTTCAATTCAAGCAAAGAAGAGAACCCAAGGGATTCAACTTGAAGATTCAATGGAGAAGAATGAGTTACACAAGCCATACAAGCTAATGAAGCACTCAAATCCAATTAAAAGTTGTCAAGATGTCTTCCCAAGATATTGCATGAGGTACTCGTGCCACTCGGCATGCCCATGCCAAGAGCAAATGCCCAATCTCAACATTCAGCTTTTGGCATGGCATACCCGTGCCATACGGCATGGGCATGCAGTTTTCAGCACACCTTCTTTATAGGGTTGTATCTCCCCCACCTTTTGGTGGCTCATATAAATAGCTCTTGTAGAGATTTTTACAAGACCCATGCCTCATTTTGGACTCTCTTTCTAGGGTTTTAGCTCTCTCTCATTTTCACCTTTTAGTTTATCTAGATTTACATTTCTAATTAAGCTTTTAGTTAGCTTGAAACTTAGATCTAGATTCAAATTCCCACTTTTGGTTGTTTGAGCTCTCTTGTACTTGGAGAAATTGGAAGAGGAACTCAACCCCAACTTGTTTCCCATGGATGAATGAAGAATCAAAACTTGATTTGAATGATAAGTGTCTCTTATCCATTTATCTTATTTCTTGTTTTTCCCTTCATTATTTCCATGTGTGTGATTGTTGGATTGATTTCTTATGCCATGTTTTTGCCAATTATGAGTGAGTTGTTGCTTGTGTTGGGATTGGGGGTAGCCCAATGGTGATTATATGATGTTTTGGTGAAGATTTCTCTTTGGTTGAATGAGCTTTGGTTTACTACTCAATTCTTGCACACCAAGTGTTTGTGAAAATGCCTAGCTAGTATTTTCTCATATTTTGGATGTTGAGTATGCATTGAAAGATGATATTTGACATTGGACCTTCAAGAATTGAGCTAGGGATTTTAAGACCACGAAAGTAGGCCTAATTTCCTAGTGGTTATTTAAAATTTTCTATGTGTTTAATGCACTTAATCTAGAATTAATTACCACGAAAGTAGGGATTAAGCTAGATTTAAGTAGTTTTCCTTTGCCTTGAAAGAGGATTGGAGATATTTTAGGACAATTGACCATGGTAGACCATTGCTTGCAAACCTTAGAAAGATTTTTGCTTGACATTGTGTAGTTCCATTGTGGTGAACCCAATCCTAGCCTCCCATCATTGAAACAAACAAAAACCCCTTTCTAGTCTTTCCTTGTTTTATATTTTGTTCTTGTGTTTGCTTTTATTATAAAAATTCCAATTTCCAATCAATTGTTTGTAGTCTAGATTACTAGTTTGTGTGAAATTTGTGATCAACGAGTGCTCCCTTGGATTCGATATCTTTTATATTACTTCGATAGTACCATGCACTTGCGGGCCTATCAAGTTTTTGGCGCCGTTGCCGGGGAGCACGGTTGACATTGATTTAGCATTGATTAGTGAGACTAGATATTTATTATTATTATTATTATTATTATTAAAAAAAAACTCTAATCACTCTCTTGTTCTTTTTTTTCTTGTGTTGTTTTCCTCATTGCATGCCCGTTACTCGAAGTCTTAGGGAACATCTTCAAGAAGGGATCCCCGAGATTGAGAAGACCTTTCGTGCAAGGAGGAAGCTACAAAAGAAGAAAAGAACCCAAAAGAATTCCCACTCTTCTTCAACAATGGATGATGATCAAAGAACCGTTGAGGACTACATTGCACCAAACAACTATGGTATTCATTCGGGAATTTCAAGGCCAAATGTGGATGCTAACAACTTTGAGTTGAAACCCGCTCTTCTCACCATGGTGCAACAACATCAATTCTCGGGATTGCCATCCGATGATCCAAATCTTCACCTCTCGGTATTCTTGGAGATTTATGACACGATGAAATACAATGGAGTTGCACAAGATGCTATTCGACTAAGGCTTTTCCCATTCTCTCTAAGAGATCAAGCAAGGGCTTGGCTATACACTATCCCGGAGAATTCAATCACAAATTGGGAGCAACTCTCCACCGCTTTCATGGCCGAGTACTTCCCACCAAGCAAGACCACCGCTCTAAGGAATGAGATTACCTCTTTTCGCCAAAAGGAAGAGGAATCTTTCTATGAAGCTTGGAAAAGATTCAAGGAGCTCTTGAGGAAGTGCCCACACCATGGCTTTGAGAAGTGGTTCCTAGTTCAAGGATTCTACAATGGGCTAACACATTCCTCAAAGATGGGCATTGATAGTGTAGCGGGAGGAGCCCTAATGAGAAAAAGGATCCCTGAAGCTTGGGCATTGATTGAAGAAATGGCCATGAACCACCAAAAGTGGTCCAATCCAAGGTTTGAGCCCAAGAAATCTCCCGGAAGGTATGACGTCGACACCTTTGATCTTTTAGCGGCTAAAAATGATGCATTGTCGGCTAAGTTAGATGCACTTAATAAGAAATTTGATGCTATGAATGTGCATGCTAATGTGAATAATGTTGGTGTCAATAATCCTTGTGAAATTTGTGGTATGGTTGGTCACCTTGCTCTGAATTGTCAATATATGAGTCCATCCTCTTCCTCACAAGAACCATCCATTGAGCATGTTGACTACCTCAACCAACCGAGATCAAGACCTCAAAATGACCCATATTCCAATACCTACAATCCCGGTTGGAGAAACCATCCAAATTTCTCATACCAAAACAACCAAAATGCCATTCCTCAACCCCCCTCCAAGGCAACCTCCCGGTTTTAACCAAGTTCCTTATCAAACTCCACCTCCTCAAAAATCCAATCTTGAACTCTTGATGGAAAATTTCGTTACATCTCAAGCAAAACAAAATGATGAGTTTAGGAACCAAATCGGGCAACTAACATCCAAGTTTGAAGCTTTAACAACTCATAATAAGATGTTAGAAACTCAAATCTCTCAAATTGCTCAACAAGTTGCAAGTTCTTCTTCTAGGCCTCAAGGTCGACTTCCCGGTCAACCCGAGCCTAACCCAAGAGATTTTAAGGCAATTAACCTTAGGAGTGGAAAGAATTTGGAGGAGCCTAAGAGGAAAAATGTAGTAGATGTTGAAAATCTAGAAATGGAAGTTTCATTGGAAAAAGAAAGTGAAGGACAAGAGAAGAGAAAAGAATCAAAAAGTAATAAAGAAGAGGAAGGTGAGAAAGAACCTAAGTATGTGGCACCACCACCCTACAAACCACCTATCCCCTTTCCTCAAAGACTTCAAAAGGCTAGGTTAGAAAAACAATTTGGGAAGTTCCTTGAAGTGTTGAAAAAGTTATACATCAATATTCCCTTCACCGATGCCCTTTCTCAAATGCCTTCATATGCTAAATTCTTGAAAGATATCTTATCTAAAAAAAGAAGGCTAGATGAATTTGAAACCGTGGCCTTAAATGAGGAGTGTAGTGCTATTCTTCAAAACAAGTTACCTCCTAAGCTTAGGGACCCCGGTCATTTCTCCATATCATGTTTGATTGGTAGTGCTAGTTTTGAAAATGCTTTATGTGATCTTGGTGCTAGTGTGAGTGTGATGCCTTGGTCTATTTGTGATAAGTTAGACATTGGTGAATTAAAACCCACCAACATGTCTTTAGTTTTAGCGGATCAATCCATTCGGCATCCGAGGGGCATCCTAGAGGATGTTCCCATCAAGGTGGGCAATTTCTTTATCCCGGTTGATTTTGTTATTCTTGAGATGGATGAAGATACCAAATTTCCCATCATTCTTGGAAGGCCTTTCCTTGCTACGGCGGGCGCCGTTATTGATGTGAAAAATGGAAAGCTTTCCTTGAATCTTGGGGAAGAAAAGGTTGAGTTTAATTTGCCAAATGCTACTAAACATCCTTCTTTTGACCAATCTTTGTGTAGAGTTGATCTTGTTGACAACCTAGTGAAGAAGGATTTAATGAGGTGTTGCTTACAAGATCCTCTTGAAAAATGCTTGGTGAGAATCAAAGGGTTTAATCATAAAGGTTTAAATGTATCCTCAAGTGCTCAACACATTGAAGAAAACTTGAAGACTTCACCTCAATTGTCCAAAGTTGAGAAGCTTGAGCAAGGACCAAAAGTAGGTATACTTGAAGAGAAGGATGCACCCAAGGTGAAAATAAAACAACTTCCTTCCATTCTAAAAGATATGATGAAGGGTCAAAGTGCAAAGAAGAAAAGAAATGATGACATCGAACATCAAACCATCCTTAAATTCAAGAAAGGAAACCAAGTAATGTTTTTCCATCACCGTTCAAAAATGTTTCCGGGTAGCAAACATACAAGGTGGTCCGGGCCATATATGGTGTATCGTGTTTGCAATGGTGGGATGATTGAGTTATGGCACAAGAACTCAAGAAAATTTCAAGTGCACAAGATTCGACTCAAGCACTACATGGTTGGAGATTCGGTCGACAAGGGAGTCACCTTCCCCCTTTTCGGTCCGACGACATGAATGAAGAAGGAAGGTCTAGCTAGACCTTAAATGGCGCTTCTTGGGAGGCAACCCAAGCTCTAAGCAATGGTTCGGTAATTTCACTCTCCCTTCACTTTTGTTTTTCATTGAGGACAATGCATATTTTTTAAGCTTGGGGAGGGAGTGAAAATTACCTTGAATTGCATATTTTCTATCTCTCTAGTGTTAGTTGCATAAATTCATAACATTGCATTTGCATTTAGTTAGTTTTGCATTAGCTTAGGTTCATGACATTTGCATTTAGTTTAGGCCTTTTGATGGATAACTTGCGTTATTTCATTTGAAATATTTTGGTTGTCAAAGTTTCAAAAGATCATGAAGCAAAATTTAAAATCTTGAATATGTGTGACTAATTAAACTAGGGATGCTTGTGGTTATCTCTTGGATTTTGGTGAATATTTAAATTCATGACAAAAGCCGTGAGTTTCTCTTTAGGCCTTAGGACTTGCACTTCATGAGTCCTCTCTCTTTTAATGTGTGATTTCTCCATTGAATGTTCATCTCTAGAACTTGCATTTAGAGCCATTTTTCGAGGCCACATTTATACTATTGTACATGCACAAAAATGATTGAGGCAACTTTCTTTGATAACCCACTTTACCCATACCAACCTCTTACATTTAATCTCTTTTGTTTAGCCCCTTCTTTTGAGCCTATATTAGCCTATTCTCTTTAAACATACAAAAGCAATCCGAGCCTTGAATTATTAGCCTTTTGTCCTTCCGAGGAATTAGGAAAATTCTATATTGACTTGCTTGTGTGGTTAGAAGCTAAGCTTGGGGGGAATTCAATGTAAATGATGGAAGTGTAAAGTGTTTGCTTCAAAACAAAAAAAAAAGAAAAAAAGAAAAAAAATAGCACTTCTCACATTTCTTTGCAATTGAGTGCATGCATCAAAATGTTTGTGCCTTAATAAAACAATGGTGTGAAGTGTGAAAAAAAAAAGGAAAAGAAAGGGAAGCGAGAAATGAAGAGAGATTGTGAAATATTTGGTGGGTTATTAATGATATGAAATTTTCAAGGATTGGTTTAGTCAAGATAGAATTTTTCCAATATTCCTCGGACTAGCACCACAAGGCCAAATATAATCCCTACCCTTTCTCATTACCTTGACCCCGTTACAACCGAATAAAAGACCTCTTGATTTGTGTAATGTACATGGTTTTTAGTGGTGGAGAATTAAGACACTGATGCAAGCTTATGGTAGATGACTTTCTTTGGATTGAAAATGAGCGAAACACGTCCCTCAAACACATGAGAGTGAGTGAACTACATTTTTTTTCCATCCGTGAGGTCTATGAATTTTCATGCTAGCCTAATCTCTTGAATGACCACTTGCTATCTCCTATGATTTCATTGAGCACATATTTGACATTACAAAATCATGCTTGTATTTCTTTTGCATGGAGACAACCTTAATATTTCCTTTGGAATATCAATCCGTTGATGAGTATCCTTGCTTGAGGACAAGCAAGATCTAAGCTTGGGGGAGTTTGATAACATATTTTTATAACACCTTTTGACTTGATTAATCCCCACTTTTGTGCATAAAACATACAATTGCATGATCATTTTAACATGATTATGGTTGTTTGTTCGGATATTTGCTCTCGTTTGCTTTTGGTTTTGTAGGTGCAAGAATCTGGATTCTTCTAGGATCAAATGGACTTCAATTCAAGCAAAGAAGAGAACCCAAGGGATTCAACTTGAAGATTCAATGGAGAAGAATGAGTTACACAAGCCATACAAGCTAATGAAGCACTCAAATCCAATTAAAAGTTGTCAAGATGTCTTCCCAAGATATTGCATGAGGTACTCGTGCCACTCGGCATGCCCATGCCAAGAGCAAATGCCCAATCTCAACATTCAGCTTTTGGCATGGCATACCCGTGCCAAACGTCATGGGCATGCAGTTTTCAGCACACCTTCTTTATAGGGTTGTATCTCCCCCACCTTTTGGTGGCTCATATAAATAGCTCTTGTAGAGATTTTTACAAGACCCATGCCTCATTTTGGACTCTCTTTCTAGGGTTTTAGCTCTCTCTCATTTTCACCTTTTAGTTTATCTAGATTTACATTTCTAATTAAGCTTTTAGTTAGCTTGAAACTTAGATCTAGATTCAAATTCCCACTTTTGGTTGTTTGAGCTCTCTTGTACTTGGAGAAATTAGAAGAGGAACTCAACCCCAACTTGTTTCCCATGGATGAATGAAGAATCAAGACTTGATTTGAATGATAAGTGTCTCTTATCCATTTATCTTATTTCTTGTTTTTCCCTTCATTATTTCCATGTGTGTGATTGTTGGATTGATTTCTTATGCCATGTTTTTGCCAATTATGAGTGAGTAGTTGCTTGTGTTGGGATTGGGGGTAGCCCAATGGTGATTATATGATGTTTTGGTGAAGATTTCTCTTTGGTTGAATGAGCTTTGGTTTACTACTCAATTCTTGCACACCAAGTGTTTGTGAAAATGCCTAGCTAGTATTTTCTCATATTTTGGATGTTGAGTATGCATTGAAAGATGATATTTGACATTGGACCTTCAAGAATTGAGCTAGGGATTTTAGGACCACGAAAGTAGGCCTAATTTCCTAGTGGTTATTTAAAATTTTCTATGTGTTTAATGCACTTAATCTAGAATTAATTACCACGAAAGTAGGGATTAAGCTAGATTTAAGTAGTTTTCCTTTGCCTTGAAAGAGGATTGGAGATATTTTAGGACAATTGACCATGGTAGACCATTGCTTGCAAACCTTAGAAAGATTTTTGCTTGACATTGTGTAGTTCCATTGTGGTGAACCCAATCCTAGCCTCCCATCATTCAAACAAACAAAAACCCCTTTCTAGTCTTTCCTTGGTTTATATTTTGTTCTTGTGTTTGCTTTTATTATAAAAATTCCAATTTCCAATCAATTGTTTGTAGTCTAGATTACTAGTTTGTGTGAAATTTGTGATCAACGAGTGCTCCCTTGGATTCGATATCTTTTATATTACTTCGATAGTACCGTGCACTTGCGGGCCTATCAACTACCTTTACATGTCCCTATGGGACTTTTGCTTATAAAAGAATGCCATTTGGGCTTTGCAATGCCCCTACCACCTTCCAAAGGTGCATGATGGCCATTTTTTCTGATATGATAGAGGAGATTGTAGAGGTCTTCATGGATGATTTTTCTGTTTATGGTTCTTCATTTGATGTTGGTCTTGCTAACCTTGCACGTGGGCTTAAAAGATGTGAAGAAACCAATCTTGTGTTAAATTGGGAAAAATGCCATTTCATGGTTCAAGAGGGGATAATGCTAGGACACCTTGTCTCTAAGAGAGGGATAGAAGTAGACAAAGCAAAAATTGAGCTTATTGAAAAACTACCTCCTCCCTCTTCTGTAAAAGACATTAGGAGTTTCCTAGGGCATGCTGGTTTTTATAGATGCTTTATTCAAGATTTTTCTAAGATAGCTAAACCTTTGACTAACCTACTAATGAAAGATGTAGTGTTTGAGTTGTCTCCAGAATTTCTTGAAGCATTTTACAGGTTAAGAGCAGCCCTCGTATCCGCCCCTATTATGCAATCCCCGGATTGGACACTACCTTTTGAGATTATGTGCGACGCTAGTGACTATGCAGTTGGCGCAGTCTTGGGACAACGGAAGGATAAGAAACTCCACGCCATCTACTATGCCAGTAAGACGCTGGATGAGGCGCAGAGTAAGTATACCACAACGGAGAAGGAGTTTCTTACTGTGGTATTTGCTTTTAAAAAATTCCGGTCTTACCTTGTTGGATCCAAAGTGATCGTATACTGACCATGAGGATGTTAGATACCTAATGGCAAAAAAGGATGCCAAGCCTAGATTGCTTCGTTGGATGCTCTTACTGCAGAAATTTGATCATGAAATCAGAGACAAGAAAGGAGCAGAAAACTTGGTGGCAGATCACTTATCAAGGTTACCAGTTGAGCATATCACCGAGTCCAACAATGAAGTGCCAATAAATGATTCCAGACCAGACGAACACCTCATGCTGAACGAGGTCGAACTCAACAAGACCCTCGTCACCGACCCCTTCAGGGTCGTTAACGAGGCACTGAGGCTGGAATGCATAGATCACGAAGGCAAAGACCCGAGGTGCATCGACACAACAGTTGGGCAGTTCGTTACCATGCCATGGGGGGTCGTCACCGAGGATAATACTACAGCTCCAGGGTCGTTAACGACCCACACATGTCCAGTGACGACCCGGTCAAGAAAGATTTCTGAACCAAAACTCATTCAATTCGATTCAATCCCTTTTACTTCTACTTCTTCTACATCAATTCATGTGGTTAGAGGGTCGAAAGCCTCTTGGTTCGCGGATTTTGCTAACTATCTTGTAGGAGGCGTAATCCCCGAGGGACTAACCCCACAAAAGAAAAAGAAGTTCCTCCACGATGTAAAACAGTGCTATTGGGACGATCCTTACTTGTTTAAACAAGGAAGTGATCACCTCTTTAGACGCTGTATCCCAGAAGAAGAGGTAGAGAACGTGATCCGTCAATGTCACAAGCTTCCTACCGGTGGCCATGCAAAAGGATTCAAAACCACGGCGAAGATTCTTTCAAGTGGTCTCTACTGGCCAACCATGTTTTGTACAGGCTTATGTGACAGCGTGCGATGAATGCCAACGCTCAGGTAACATCACCTGGAGACATGAGAATCCGCTGACCGGGATACTAGAGGTTGAGTTATTCGACGTATGGGGCATAGACTTCATGGGACCTTTTCCCGCATCAGCCCCCTACAAGTATATCCTAGTGGCGGTCGATTATGTCTCTAAGTGGGTAGAGGTCGTCGCTACAAGGACCAACGACGCTAAAACCGTGGACAAGTTTATCAAGACTAACATTTTTCCCAGGTTTGGTGTTCCACGAGTCCTCATTAGTGATGGTGGATCTCATTTCATTGAGCGGAGCTTTAAAGCACTTTTGGCTAAGTATGGGGTATCATACCGGGTGGCAACGCCATATCATCCCCAAACTAGTGGCCAAGTTGAAGTTTCAAACCGGCAGATAAAGAGCATTTTGGAAAAGACAATGTCCCGTTCAAGGAAAGATTAGTCCTCTAAATTGGATGATGCTCTATGGGCATACAGAACAGCATACAAGACGCCTTTACGCACCACTCCCTATAATCTAGTGTATGGCAAGGCATGCCATTTACCGGTTGAGATGGAGCATAAAGCATTATGGGCTCTTAAGGAGCTCAACATGAACCTCGACACAGCTGGAGCAAAACGATTCATGGACTTGCAAGCACTAGAAGAGTTGAGGCTTAAGGCGTATGAAAATGCTGAAATTTACAAAGAGCGCACCAAGAGGTGGCATGATCAGAAATTAGTGCCCAAAACTTATGAGGTTGGCGATAAGGTACTTCTTTTCAACTCTAGACTCCGTTTGTTCCAAGGGAAGCTAAGGTCAAGATGGAGCGGGCCATTCGTGGTTCATCATATCTATCCCCACGCCGCGGTAGAGTTGATCGATAACCAAGGCGCAATCTTCAAAGTTAACGGCCACCGATTGAAAAAGTTTCATGAGCAACCCGACCCGGATGAAGAGATTAGAGTCACTATGGCTCTTACAACGTCGGGCTAGCGACGTTAAAAATAGCGCTTACGGGAGGCAACCCGCTTTTAGTATAGTTTAGTTTTTCTTAATTTTTCTCTTTTCTTCTTTTTTCCTAGCTTTATTTTACGTTTTAGTAAGTAGTGTAGAAGTAGAAAGATAGAATAGATTTTTTAGCTAACAAGATGCAGGAAGAAGGGCTCGAAAATCACTCAAAGAGGCTACGGCGGATCGTTAACGACCCACCCAGGGTCGTTAACGACCCGATTTTGCGACCCGACTCGGCAAAACGGGCAAGTAAGTAATTCTAACCCTAATCTATCTTCTATCTACCCATGGGCCGCCACTTTCACCTCTTCATCTACCCCAAACCCTCTCCTATAAAAACCCTTCTAGATCTCCCACAACACCACTCTCTCCTATAAAAACCCTTCTAGATCTCCCACAACACCACTCTCAAATCTTCAATCTTCAAGCTTAAATCCACCAAGAGTCCTACCGAAAATCCCTCACCACCATTCGAAATTCTCACCGCCACCAAAAACTCGGAGACCCACCCAGTTAACGACGTCCACCGTCGGCTTGCGTAGATACCGGCGAGATTCCGAGCCCGTTAAAATTTTCGATCTTTGCTCTTCAATTTCTCCATCTATCGGTCCAATGGCAAGTTCAAGCCGAGCCGCAACCCGAGCTCAGAAGAAGAGGAGGAATCAGAGGTCCCCATCTCCACCTCTCATGGACAACGTGATCCTGCGCACTCAAGGATAAGCGGACCGTTACAATACCATACTAGGCAAGGACCACAACACTAGGTGGTTCTCGAGGTCGAGTGCCAAGCAAATGCGGATCTACGATGATGTCAAGGAGGCCTTTTCTATTCTCGTTGTGCCTCACTTGTTAAAGAAGGAGAATGTGCCACACTTCCCGGCTCTCACATTCGAGTTTCTAGCCACTCTAGAGACAAGATTCCCGTCGAAGACTTCGGAGGGACGAATTCGGTTCAGGCTCGGTAATGTGAACCGTGAGTATACCATGGCGGAGTTCAATGCTATACAGTCTTAAAGATTACAAGGTGAGCCTTCCTCTGAGGAGGTAGAGCCTTCCTCTGCAGCTCTATCCGGGACAAGCATCATCAACCCCATTTTTAGGATCATTCTCCGAGTCCTAGCCACTACATTTTCTCCTAAGAGAGAGTTGAACAGGCCGACAAGGATGGACGTTGCATGCCTTCGCACCATCCTTTCTGAGGATCCCGCCCCATTGAACTTGGGGTACGAATGGCTATACTACGTCGAGAAGTCAATCAAGTCGAAGGAGGTTTGGTGCGGGAATTTGGTTAGTCTCTTGGCAACCAATATTGGAGTTGACTTGTCTCTCTACACACCGGCCCACGCCCAGCTGCTCAACAGGAGTTATTGGTTTAGCTCCGGTATTTTCACTCAAAGTCGGGATGGGTACACTACAAAGGTTTTTGATCGAGATGTTGTTCCCACCCTAGCTAAGATGGAGCTCCTCTATGTACCGAATTGGTACGAGGCGTGGACTAGGCATGCATTTCCATTAGAGCCCAAGCCGGAAGATGAGTTAACGCTTAGGCCATGTGAGTCCCGGTTCGAAAGAGAGGAAGACGCCATGGATGAAGATGATGGTGGTAACGAGGCTGCGACAGAGGCTTCTACCGAGGTTGGCACTGAAGAGCTTAACTTTGAGGATGACGACCTCAACACAGAGATTCTGGGTAATAACAGCTTCGTTAATGAGCCTACCAGGGTCGTTGATGACAATTTTGATATTTCTACTGAGGATCACAGCTTCGGTAAGGACCCGCCGAGAGCGTCTAACGATCCCCCGCCCATGTCGCCACAGCCGCCTATCGACCCTCATTCATATGGTATCATGCCTTACAACCCAGTGCTTTATCAAGACCATTTCCAGCCCTAGCCACCTCCTTAGCCCGAGTACACAGGATCAAGTCCCGCCACCATGGGCCGAAGATCTTTCTGCCCAGATGCAGCAGCTTAACCTTCAGCAGACACATATTCATCGAAGAATGGATAGATGGGAGAGTATCTATTCTGCTCGCATGGCAATGGAGGATACGAGGCATCAGCAGAGAGAGGCGGATGATGTAGAGCGCTGGAAGACGATGTATGACTTTATAGGGAACTTCGAGCATTATTTTCCACCACCTGGCCGTTGATTCAGTTTGAAGAGTTGTTCTGTTTTCTTCTTAAAGACTTTGTAAGTTTTCTGTTTGTTTTCTTGTTTTTCTTTCTTCTTGTTTTCTTTTCTATTTCTTTTTCTTCTTCTTATTTTTTTTACAGCGGGGACACTGTAATTTTAAGTATGGGGTGGGAAAAGGTAGAAAACTTGTTGTCTTGTGTCTTGTTTGTTTTATGTGTTTTATTTGTTTAAGGTAAATTTTTGTTCCACAAAAAAATAGAGTTTAGAATTCATAGATATCCTTTCTTATGGTTCTATGATAGTAGTTGCTAGCATAATCATGTAATTCCTTGCAAGCATGTCTTTGATAAAACACATTCGTTTCCTTTGGACGTCAGTATGAAGCCTGGACGTCTCATCCGTTTCCTTTGGACAAGAAGCCGCATGATGAGCCGACATTGATGGAATGTGAGTCAAGATATGACAGAGAAGGAGCTGCCATGGAAGAAGACGAGGCAGCTACGGAGGAGCTCGATAACGAGGACGATGAGGTCGGTACCGAGGTACTTGACGAGCACACCGACCTCGGTACCGAGCAACCTGAGCTCGATAGTGAGTATTTAGAGGTCAATACCGAGGTATTCAACTTCGGTAACGAGCCTGCTCCTCCACCTACCGAGCCTCATTCGTATGACATGGTGCCTTACAATTCGGTCATTTATCAAGACCACTTCCATCCCCATGATCACTACCAACCGCCGCCCCAGCCCAGCTACAGTTCAAGCGTTCCTCCTCCCTAGGTTGATGAGTTGTCCTTCCAGATGCAGCAGCTGAACCTGCAGCAGACACAACTCACTCAGCGGATAGATCGTTGGGAAGGTGTGTATTTCGCTCGCATGGCTCTTGATGATGCAACACAGCAACAAGCTAACGCACGTTGGAGGACGATGAAGCAGCGTGTGACAGTAGATGAGGAGCGCTGGAGGATGATGTACGAGTTCATGGGCAACTTTGAGCACCAGTTTCCACCACCTCAGTGATGATCTCATCTTTTAAGGATGTTTCTTCTGCTTTATTGGCTATCTTGTGAGTTTCTTTCTTTTCCCTATTCTTTATTTTGTTTTTGTTTTATTACAGTGTGGACACTGTAATTCTAAGTATGGGGTAGGGAGGGAAAAGAAAACTTGTCTTGCTAGCTTGTGTATTTGTTTTTGTTAGTTTGTTCCTTGTTTTAGTTCTCTTTGTTTTGAAAAAAAAATTGAAAAATTGAAAAAATAAGATTTTAAAATAGATGAGTACCTTGTCTTTTGGTTTTATGATAGTTAATTGCTTGCATGACCATGTAATTTCCTTTCAGCATGTTTTTGATGGTATTGCCTGATTCTTATGATGAAATTATTTTTATAGAGAAATAGAATTTGATGAAATTGAGCATGTATAACTTTTAGCATGAGTAGTTGCAATCCAACAACAAAAATTAACCTTGTGAGTTCTTATTTTTAGCCTTGACTTTTTATGTGTGATTTGCTCTCTTTATGTATATTATCTCTTGGAATTGTGATGGTTATCTATTTCTTGATACCTATATAAGACTTTTGGTTCATTACTTGTGAAAGTCATATGATAGAGAACTTACTTTTCATAAGCCTTATTAATCCTTATCCACGCCTACATTATCCTTGTTTTGACAGCCAGTTTGAGCTTTAGCCTTTTATTTGTTGCTCCACAAAATATTCCCAAGCCGAGATAAGCTTGACCTTATCCGGGGATTAGGACATAGTTGGAGAGGTATGTTTTTTGTAGAGTGCAAAAGATATGTGTTGGTTCAAAATAAGGGTTTTGGTGGGGTAGATTGGAAGTCTCTTGTTTCTATTATGTTAAAAAGATCTCTTGGTTAAAAAGTATGCAAAAAGAAAAGGAAGAAAAGGAATGTTTGGATTGATACCAGCCTATGTGGGCTCGGTACCGATGGAAAAAAACGAGAAAAGGAGGAAAAGTGTAGCTCGTTACCGACCCTCTCAGGTCGGTACCGAGGTGTATCGAGGCAAGTCGAAGAAAGAAGAAGAAAAAGAAGGAAAAAAAGGAAGAGTAAGAAAGATGTTCAGAATGTTTAAAGTTAAACCAGAGATTCTTTATGTTTTTATGAGACTTTCTAGGATTTTTGAAGGTGAGTGAAAAGAAAGAGCATAATGAAGAGTGAGTTTTGTATTTGTTTTTATGAGAGTTTTGGTATTGTGTGATTTTTTAGGATTCTTTTATTCCCGGATTTATTAGCACCACATGACCAAAAAATTTCCACGCCTTATTGTCTTTACCAAGCCCCATTACAACCCGACCGAATGGAAGCTTCTATGAAGTTTTTCATTGAGCCTAAGTTCTCTTGATGGTTTTTGCTTGTTTTGACAAATCTTTGGTGGAGAGTTTGGTGATATAAGTTTTAATTTCTATGAGTTTTTGCATATAAGATTGAGTTGAGAGATGAATTTATAGCCCAAACACATGAGAGTTGAGAGAAACACTTTATCCTTGGTGAGGTTGGATTGTAGTTGCTTATGTCTATTAGTGCGTACATATGTGTGATGACGTTAATAGTCATTTGCTATTTTTGCTATGATTTGATGTTGCTTTTTAGATGAAGGCTATTGCTTGATAAGCTTGATGTTTGGTTATGTCTTGTGATTGCTTGAGGACAAGTAAGCTTAAGTATGGAGTATTTTGATGTTCGTGTTTTTAGTATAGTTTGAGGTGTTTTTCTTGGGTTGTTTAGTTTAGTTTTAGTGAGTTTTAGTGTTAGTTTTGTGTGTTTTTGGATAAGTTTGCATATTTTGTGAAAAGTATGGAAGCTACTCCGTTTTGTGTCTTTTTGTAGGTTTTTGAAGCAGGAAGGAGCAATTTTGAGCAAAGCTGAAGTCAAGGGGTGGATGGTGGAGTGCATAGAAGAAGAGAAGAAGGATTACGTCTTAAAGATCCCGTTGAAGTCCAAGAGAAAAGCTGTGAAAAGTGTACAAAAAACCCAAAATAGAGAGCTCGTTACCGACCTGAGCAACAGGGTTTTATTGGGGGAATTCAGCAAGTG
Organism: Fallopia convolvulus; assembly: GCA_964016875.1. Lineage (NCBI taxonomy): Eukaryota > Viridiplantae > Streptophyta > Magnoliopsida > Caryophyllales > Polygonaceae > Fallopia > Fallopia convolvulus. Next base: position 16,357,071 of record OZ024728.1, read on the forward strand.
TCTACCAACCCTGTGCAGGTCGTTACCGAGGTGGCATGTGTCGGTAGGAGGCGCTGACTTGGAGAAAATCTATCTTTTATCTTGTAATATTTTTAGTTTGGAAAGTTTTTTATCTTTTAGGATCTTTGTTAGATAGTTCTTTTAGTATAAATACCCTTGTTCAAGCCTAGTTTAAGGGGGATTCACTAGTTTTAGGAGAATGCGATCGAGAGAGGGAGAATTGGATCGAGATCGTGCTTCCTTGTTCTTGTTCTTGTCTTTCTTTGTTGAGTTTGAGTCGTGAACGTGGTTGATTGTAAGACAAGATTTTTATAATTTCAAGTAAGTTTTAATTCAATGTTTTCATTCAATATAGTTGTTTGTCTTATTTCAATCATGAGTGAGTAGTTTACTTTTCTAGGATCGGAGTTGAAACACTACATAATTATGCATGATTGAATGAATGTGTTGAATGTTTTGAATGTGTTTTATCCTTTTATCTACTTGTTTATGCATATACTTAGACGAGAGTCGAAGTAATTTGAGTTTATCGCTTGATCGAACGAGAAAGTTGTAATCTTGAATGTTGATATTGTTCGATAACGAAAGTTTCGAGCTTTGGATTCAAACTAAAGTAGAAAGTGAATTGATTTATGAAATTTGATTGATTTGCTTGTTTAGGTCAACGAAAGTTGATAGATTTATCTTAAAGGCATGATAATTATCCTTCACATTAGTTTGTATGCATGATTATGTCGTGGTAACCCTTGTCCTAGTTGATTTTATCATTTGAATTTCCTTCGTTTTTACCTTCGAACAGACTCGTTACCGAGGTACACAGGTCGGCACCGAGCCTGCAATTACTTTGTCTTGTTTGCCTACTTTTAGTAGAAAGCCAGCGTCGTTACCGACCTTGACAAGGTCGGTACCGAGGGCTGTCGTAGCCTTGTTTTGCTTTGTTTTCTTGCTTTCGTAGTTCGGTAATCAAACAACCTTGCTTCCCGTGGACGATCCTGACCTCCCTATACTCAGCAGGGTCTTGACTACAAATTTATTTGTTGTCAGTAAAACCCTCTCAACAACCGTCGGTCCCGGTTCCCGCCGGTTTTTGAACCGACGGTTCATCGGTTCGGATGTCTAGCTGTACCAGAGATCCTTGAGCCTTCGCCACCAGGATCGAAAGTAAGTATTACGATGATTACCTTCATCAAGCCAAATGCCACTACAGTAGTGGTAACCCTTATCTCATCAGTAGCTGCACCTGAGATCAAATAAAAGCTTATTTGATTCTCTTGCAACCTTCCTATGGCATGTTCAAAAGCTGGAACTAAAGTGAAACTTGACACTTCGAGTGTAGTGTGCGTTTGAACTTAACCTATGATGAGTCTGAAATATTTTCCACCCGGGTCGAAAACAAAGATTAGTGTAATGCCTACTTTTGAATCAAAATCTTCTGCAGCAACTTCTCCATCACAAAAGAGCTCTTCGATTTTGCAAGATGTTACTTCTATCTCCTGCACACATGGTACAATCTTCTTGTTCCTGAGGTTCAATGAAGGAGCTCACATGACCACTCAGAACATAGCCTCAAAACTCTAGTTATAGTGGATGAATTAGTCTGCTTAAATCATGCCAATTAAACCCCATGCTGACAACACATAAATTAAGATGTGATCCATTTCAATAAAATGACATTCTTGTGATCTCACTTGAATGCTAGAAGATAGAAAATATCCCTTAGAGGTTCTCATCACACAATCAAACTCACTAGCTAAATTCTCCCTGGGAAATTTCACCTAACACATGGATAAGAGTGTGTAGAAGGGGAAATGCTATCATACACTTGCATCATCCGAACTTCAAGCAAAACAGCCTGTTGAATATATAAATATATATATAGCAACATTTAGTGAAGCAACCTCTTCATGTGCATGTCGGTTCCTTTCTTCATTAATACCAATTCTAGAGTTTATCTTATGAATAACTAGGGTCATCCTTATGAACTCAGCTAACAACCTTACAATTGAAGCTTTACTTAGAATAATTTCCAAGAAACCCAACAACTTGTAAAGAATATCAATAATTGTAGACTTAGGCATGACCAAAACTAGAGCATCAACCAAATAGATACAACTAGTTGATGCTATTATAATTTGCAGCTCAATTTCAGCAACATTTTGTAAGATCTTTCCATTGTTCTCAAGCCTTGAGAGAGGAGGGTAACAAACTGAAACTTCAACAGAGGCTATACAGCTTACCTCAATTTTCATTCGCCATAAATCACCAAGCATAAATCTTAGGAAAAGCTCAATAAATATCTATAATAGGTTTCCTCTGGGATCAAACATCACACTCTCAGTTGTATCTTGTGTTACCCGCATGTTTCTTAATGCAAAAAAAAGCAAATCTTTCAGTATAGTAATCAGTCAGAACTAGTTTGCTTCCTAAAACCAACTTCCAAAACATAGAATTTGCCTTAGCTTGGCCAAGTGCTGAATTGGCTAAAAAATGACAACATAAATCATGCACTACAGATAGCAAACGAGTAATAGCAGAAATCACGCATTCCATTGACGACGAGTTTAGTTCAAATGAGTCAATTAGGAGCAAAGATACTCCTCTAGGATCAAAAGCATAGTTTCTCCCATTATCATTTTCAATATTTTCAAAAGTTGTCAAGTTGTCATGATCTCCACCTAAGCTCACTAGTAGGATTGATAATGATCTCCAACTAAAATTTTCTTGGCTTCATCATCAATACACCACAAGTTACTATTCTTTTCTAGAGGAACAAGTTCATAATGCGAAGTAAAGTATCATCACAGAATAATGCTCCTCCTCCAAGATCAAAAGATATTTCTCTCATATGATCCATTGTAATTTTCCCTTGCGTGGGAAACTTAATTAGCATTATAATCAAATCAGCGAGCTCCTTAACAATTAATAATGCTTTAGCATCCTTGAGATCACTTACTTTCAAAGCCTTCAAACCGAATTTCTCTTAACCCGATGCCATGGGCAACAACAACAACTTATCTACTAGTTCTGCTATTTGATCACACGTCTTCGTTTCATGGTTGGCCACTGCTATCGGCACTTGGTTGGAAAACAAGTTTGAGAGTTCATTTGCAACATTTATCTCATCCCCTAAGGCCCTCAAATTAGTTTGTGGCTCAAACATTTCATCGAGCGCCTCATATGCATCCAAACTTGAGATCCCCTGTGCGCCTTTTGTATCATCCTTCAACTGAATTTGCACCATTTCTTCAGCTTGAATCACGATCTCATCACTTTTCAGCATATCACGGACATGGTTTTCATCGAGTACCTTCCTTGTAATGGTCAGTTTGCCATCATTCTTCAACAAATCGTCGATGCGCACGATCTCACTAGTGTTAGTTGAATGAGGCATTTCTTCAAACACCTCTGGGGCGTTTGGCTTTGAGCAGTCCGAGAGCTCAATATAACCTGAGACCCAACAAAGCAGCTTGTTTATCTCATCAAACGACTTCATCGTCGGCAACCCCGTCAAACAAATTTGTTATGGATACAACCTCGTTTGAGCACTCGATGAGCTAAATATGAGGTAGGTTGAAGTGATTGATGATGAAATTTTGCAAATATGATCGATTGTTTTGCGTGTCTCTATGAAGCTCTTGCTAGCTCTAACATATTTTCGCTCATCATCCGCCATAGTATATCCCGTTGAAACAAGTCGGAGGCTCGATAACTCTTATACCATTGATGCCGGAAAACCAATACGTAAACTTTGAGAACCGATAATCCCAAATGAGGCTAACCAATAGTCTGGATTCGAGTACTCTTTTATCAGAGATTGAACATAAAAGAGAAAGAACGATCTGGTGAATGAAAGAGTGATTAAGAATTCATTGAGAATTTAGAGGTTTCGAGACTTTGATATGATTTTGTATAATCTGGAAAGGTTCCAACGAGGAGTTTAAGTACAACCAAGATGATGCACAGTCTAGTGGGCGGCATTGTTGGTTGAGGGATGCACTTGCTGCATCTTCCCTTTGGGGTTTTTGCTAGTAGTGTTAGGGTTCGATTGTTGGCCGGAGATGGCGATTTCAAGCGACAACGACCAAGGATACATTAGGGTATGTGACAATTTGGGAGAAGAAACTCCAATGCGAGTGTGCTCAGATCTGGAATTTTATGATTCACATCATATAAAGTCCAAAACTAAAATCTAACCTACATGTAAATTTGTATTTTTTTACATTCAATGCTTTGAATTTAAAGCATTCAATTGTCTCCTATAGACTTATTTAGTTACAAATCTTGCATATTCTACCTTAGCCTATTGACCCTCCACATATAATATTTACTTAATATATATCATACATCAATTACATATACTTGATCTTTGCCTCTTGGGTTTTCACACATAATATTTACTTTATTATCATACATATTTAATCTTAGTATCTTAGTCTTCCACACATAATATTTACTTAATAGCATACATCATACATCATGCATACTGACCTTAGCCTCTTGGTCTTCCACTATAATATCACGCCTAAATTTTTATATTTAGAAAACCTTTTATAAAAAATATAATAAAAATAATACATTAATAAATTAATCATTTTATGAAATCAAAATAAATTATTAGTAGATATTAATAGGTTTCAGCTTTATTAACATGTAATTACTGCCACCTTTTCTTATCTTTCACATTCTACTTGCTTTATTAACATGTCAAAATTAAAATTTCAAATGCAAAACAAGAAACACCAAAGTTCTAGAAAAGAAGGGGAAATGTTTCCCATGACAAAATAATCAATGTAGAGAAGAATTTGAAACAGTGCACGTCACCTAATTTGGATCAAATTCTACAGGCTTGAACGACATTTTTTTAAGAATCGAAGGGAGTAGCATTTCTCTACTTTGTTTTATTTTCTCAACCTATTATTCACTCCTAATATCCGATACAACCAAAACGTAAAAACATAAGAACATTATAAGCAAGACTATTAACCCGTGCAAAAGCACAGGCATAGCCTTCTAGTTTTTGGGTATAATTGGTAAACCCTTACTATAGTTTTCAAGTTGAGTATATGATTAATTTAGTAACATTTTAGGATAAACTGTAACTTTGTAGGCTTAATTTGGATTTTATGCCAACTATGAGCTTAGTTCTTTTAAATTTAGTACTTCGAATCACCGTCTTCATGAACAATCAAATGATCGAAGAAATGATGCTCTCCATGTATTACTAGAGACCAAACTCTAGTCCATCAGATTTCATAATTGTACAAAATCACCACCATAGCCCATAGGCAAAACCCCTCCAACTATTTACATTTTACAAAATGGTAAACCATACCATAAAACTACCCCCAATATGAATCCTCAACAACTTCATAACATTCTAAATAACGTATACGATCCCAACTTAAAACCCGTTTTTAAAATCCAACCAAGGCCCATATCCATCAAGGCAACCACTATTTTTTCCTTTATGGCACATTTAAACAAGTCCATTTGGCTACACAATCGTCCAAATCAGCTAACCAATAGCTGCTCGCCAAGTGGCAACCCACCCACTTGCCCATTTTGATACACTACCTGCAAGCCCTCGCGGGCCCCACTACCCACCACTTGCATCCCAACTTGCTCTGCTCCGGCTCCTACTTTCTTCCTCCTCTTCGGGGACCCGCTTTCTGACAGCGACGAAGACGACGACGATCTCTTAGAGGTGATCCGGACCGGGTCGGGCTCGCCCGAGTTGATGCGGAACGGGAAGTTGAGAAGCGCCTTAGAGCCGCGCATCCTATAAGCGGCTTTGTCATAAGCCAGGGCGGCGTCTTCGGCAGTCTCGTACGTCCCCAGCCAAACCCTCGCCCCGTTCTTCGCCGGATCCCTAATCTCCGCCGCGAACTTCCCCCACGGCCGCCGCCGCACTCCCCGGAAATGTTTCCCCCTCGCAGGCGCCGCCGCGGGAACCGCTGCCGCCGATGAGCACGACTCCGGCGCCGGCGAGTCGACGTCTAAAACCTCCGACTTCACCGTCGCCGTGGATGAGTCCGGGGACCCGGATTCCGGCGACCACCCGGTGGTGACGGCGTCGCGGAGCACGCCGAACAGAACCATGTCCTCGGAATCGTCTTCTTTCAGGGGAAGATCGCCCCAAGTCTCGGTCAAGCACGGGTATAGCAGGCTGCTGAAGCTCGTGTTCCGGCGGTAAACCGGCTGATTTTTCTTTGCGGCGGCGGCGTGGGCGGTGGTTTGGGGCGGAGCTGCGGCGGCAGCTGGATTTTCGGATTCTGCTAGCAAGTATAGTCGAATTGACTCTAAGAAGGCAAGATCAGAATTTGAACAAGACACACTCATATTGATTGATTTCGAAATTTGATTGGAAAACTTTTCAGGTTTGGGTTGAATTGGGTGATTGGAGTTGAGATTAGGAGTGAAGAGAGTCGAATTTTCTCCAAGTGGTTGCGAGAGGGAGGGTATAAGTAGGAGAATTTCTTGGGCAAGTGGGGAAGATTTTTCCAAGTGTCTGAATATTTTTTTTTTCTGGAGAAAAAAAAAGACAAAAAAGTGGAGAAATTTTGTTTGGTTTATGAGAAAAGTTGATGGATTAATATTTACGAGGATGGAGGGAGGATGCAGGGAAGCTTCAATCTGGAGCAAGTGGGGAAGGTGGATTTGCAGCACGTGGGTAACTTTATTTTTATTTTTATTTTTATTTTTAATTTTAAATAAAAGGGTCCATTACTGGACACTGGTGACGTCATCCCTTATGGAATAAAACGCATCATTCGGATAAACAATTGGAAAAGAAGATTAATATGGACAAGTATGACAGAAGGAAAGCAGGAATTTGGGTCCATCGATAAATAAATCTCTTGGGATACAAGCAAGAGAAATAATGATCGTAGATGCAACTTGTGTGGCGGCACTAGGCGACAAAATGGAGATATCAACATTCACAATTTGGCCAATTGGACTATGGTCAATTGGTCATTGGTCATTGTGTGCCGAGCGGGTTGAAAATGAGGTTAATTGGGTTATGTTTGTTGGGGAAAATGGGTCGATCAATAGCTTAATCCCATCAGCGGAAGCAAACAATAGTGTGTAGAACAGCAAACACAACCAAGATAACAAAGACAAGCAATCCGGTAAACCAACAATAACAATGTGAGAACCAAACCAATCACAGGCAAACAAGCAGAAAATAAGCAAATAGCAAAGCACAAATCAACACCAAGATTTAAGTGGGAAAATCCTCAAACTAGAGGGGAAAAACCCACTGGCGCCCAACAGAGCAAAATTCCACTAATCAACAAACGGATACAAGTGTTCTCAAATCTCACACCCGGAGAACTTCAATACAAGAAGAATCAACTCTAGAACTCCTAAATGAAGGCAAACACTTGTAACTAGATATTAGGTTTCCAAGGGGAGAGAAAACCTACCAACAAACAACTAGTTGTTGGATCCCGAAGCTAGAGTCGAAATAATCTCGGGCTTAGCAAGAAAGAACTCTTCTTCTTCACCCAATTTTCTCCTCTCTCTTCTCCTTTCTCCCTCCTCACTTTTGTGCTCCAATTCCTCTCTCAAATGGAGAATGGGGCTACACTCCAATTTTGTGGCTGCTCAATTTTTTGTGGCTGCACAAGCACTCACACATAAACAAGGGTTTTATGTGAGACACGTGCCATCCTCATTCACAAAGCATTTGTGAAATGAACTTGGGCCGGAAATGGGCTTAGGCCCAACAATGTTTGTCGAATCCTAGAAATTAGTTCGAGGTTTATGCAAATTTATAGGGTGAATTTTTTGTATGGTCTCAAAACTATCACATAAAGTCTTTTTTAGTCCCTAATCTTTGTAAATGTTTTTTTAGGTCCCTAACCTTTAAAAATATTACTATTTCGTTTTTTTTTCATTTTAGACTTTATGTTTAATTACAACCAAATACCCAAGCTTTATATTTATTTTTTTCATAATATCAATATTTATTTATTTTAAAAAAAATACCTCAATCTACACATTTTAGGGAAAAATAAGAAGTTACCACTCCATATTTACCCCTTTTTCAAAAAAAATAGTACTTTTTATAAAAAAAAAACATAACTTTAAAAATAAAAGGCGAGTTATAAATATTTATTGCCCTCTTATTGAATTTAATAGTTATTAAAAATAAATTTAAAATTAAAAAAATCTAACTTCTCCTATTTACTCGTTATTTATAACTTTTTTATAAATTGATTTTTGAATCCATAAATTTTTTGCAATTATTTATAAACTTCATAAAAACATTATAAAAAAAATATCACCCCTTATTTACCCTTTGTTAAAAAAAACTAGTAATGTTTTTATTCAAAAGTGATAGATTAAAAAAATATAAAATCGTATTTGTTTGTACAAAATCATATGGTTAAGTGAAAAGGGTGTAAATATGTAGTGTTATTTTATTATTTTCCCCTAAAATGTGTAGATTGTGATATTTTTTTTAAAAAGATAAATAATGGTGTTATGATAAAAGTAAATATAAAATTTGGGGGCTTGGTTGTAATTAAATTTAAAGTCTAAAATGAAAAAGGACCAAATAGTAACACTTTTAAAAGGTTAGGGGTGTAAAAAAATATTTACAAAGGTTAGGGACTAATAGGAACTCTATGTGATAGGTTAGGGACCATATAAGGAGTTCACTCCAAATTTATATAACCACAATTTGTTTGATATATTTGTTTCCGTAAAATTTGTCACTAAAAGATTAGGGTATAGGTTTTGAGAAGAGAAGAAAATTAGAGTTTTTTTAGAAGAAAATTAAATGTCATTTATCGATTACTACATCCCTTTAAATAGGCATAAAAAGGGTGAGAATATTCTCACCCTATTAAATATGTTGCATTGGGGAATAAGTCACAAATAATATCTTAATTTATTATGGCGAAATATTTCATTCACACATTTCCCCTTCAAATATCCAACCATAGTAACTCTATGTCGGGCATTTGAACTTGTTCGTGACTTCGTTTAGCCACTTGTATTTTTCTTGTCATCATATTTTGCGTTGCGCACTAGCACCTGGGAGAAGAAAGAGTTGACGACAGTCCAGGCCTCGTTAAAACCTTTCAGCAGGAAAAAACCACACCAAAAGGAAAAAGAGTACCTCTATTCAGTCTCTTTCTTGGATACTAGTGACATTCGAGCGGAGAGTCTCCTCAAGCTTGTTGTGATCCATGCTCGAGGTGCCTCCTTTACGTCCAAATTCTTTAGCTCGCACATTCTTGCACTGTCATTCTTGCTCATGTGGTATTTAACCTTCAACTTCTTTCGTGGTGTCCCTCGGTGTTCGTAGACCGGCGTAGCTTAGCACTCGCGTCTTGGCATCCTTCGGTGTTCTTGCCCCTAACTGCTCCTCACACCTCGTCGATCTTTCATATATTGTTTAAGCATCGTTTGGATATCAGTTGAATATCAATAAAATCTTTCATTTAAGATCTTCCTTGTGCCACTGCGTACTCGCAAGCAAGTTGTACAAACAAGCAAACAAACAACATAAGAATGCACAAACACAATCAAGCAAACAAAGACCATAAAAATGTACAAACAAAACCTAGAAATAGTACAAAATTTGCTATACATAGCGGAATTATTATGGCGCTTATAAAAACGCAATTAGATATCAAATGCGGATAGCACTTTATTCATAAAAGCGTTATAAAAATATTAATGTAATTTTAATAAAATAGTTAGTATATCTGATAGCGCATTGTTAAAAAAGCGCTATAAAAGTTAAAAAAAAACGGATAGCGCTATGTATTAAAAAGCGCCATATGAGTCTTGGTAGTATTTTTAGAAGCCATAACTCGTTTCCCTCTCCCATTTCTCCCATACGTAGGGTTTCCGACCTAATCCCTCCCCCTCTATTTTATTTCAAGCATGTCTTCAAACATGTGCAAATAGAGAAAATGACTTACATGGCGAAACGGAGGTAATAATAAAATAAAGCACACAATAATTAATTATAAGCTAAAAATATTCACACACAATAATATTAATAACGGTTTGTATAACCTAAGCCCTTAGGGCATACGATAAGAATACCAAATATTGAAACTAAACCCTAAGAAAAAAAAAACATGAACCTTTAGGAAATAATTTTAAAAATATTAAACAATCAAAATACACATGAAAATTTCTAAATAAAGGTTATTAATTAGAACATAGGTTAGAAAAATTGTATTAATAAATGTAATCCAATCCCTAAAACTCATACATCACTTACCCCGTCACCCGACCTATTTGAGAATTAAAGTGGTGCTGAGTTTCATGTCTCTTTACATAGGATATACATTGTCCCTGGACATGCTACAACTACAACTTCAAAGGGTCTCTTTCCAGAAGGCGGATAAGGCCAGAAGGATAATCTAATTGAGTAATTGTCATACTCCACCCGCACGCAACTTGGAAAGTTGCTGACTTTTCTGCAATCATCGCTTTCCATTTTTAACTTTTTATCGTCTTCCACGAAGGAAGGTGTGAATGTAACAGGTGAAAAAGTAGAGGAAGGAAAAACGACACCACCTTACAAGAAGCTGCACAAAAATCAACTTTCAAAGACTGAAAATTCAGTGGAGTGGAGAGTTGGTAATTAATTGCTCTACTCAATTTGGTGCTAATGAGCTAGTGGCCTTAACTAGATCGTGGGCCTCATTCTTCATCCATTCATAAATATCTGGCTCTGAATTGGATTCCTGGAAGCTACAAAATATCTACTTTTTCTCGATGCGTAAGTTTTCTGTTTGTTACTTTAATTGAATTTGTCATGATCGACAATTAAGGATGAATGAAGTGAAAAGTTTAAATCAAGTGCTGGTATGAAAAAGGCTTATTATAGATTGCATCAAAACACGATTTTATTTGTTCTTCGATCTACTTTTCTGGGTGCGTGCGCAAGTTTTCTACACATCGTTTACTGGTAAATTTCTCTTTTTAGGTGCACATGGCCGACTTAGATCAAATAGGTCAATTAAATTGCAATCAAATTTTGAAAATCAGACCTTGAACCAAGCTGTACGTGATACCCTTTCATCCACATTGCTATATAACCGAGAATTCATGATAGAATATTAAGGGGAAGAATAGCCCCCTTCATCCACATTTGAAGTCAATTTCTCCAAAACTCTTGCAATTAGGTCAATATTCTTAAGAGACTAAAAATTGAGTAACGTTCAAATGAGTGCGTACCCAAATATGTGTTATGCTAAATAGTCCAATAAAGACCCCATGATCCTTGGTAAAAGTCTGAGAGATCTCTACTTTCTACAAAAGCAAGGAAATGGCAAAAGGGAAGAATTTGTAGTAAGAACTTGTGGAAATTTATTGAACTCCATTGTAATTGAAGCCCCGTTTGCTTGCAATTCATGAAAATATAAACGGAATGGAAATGAATGTAGTCGATTTTAGTGTCATGATACATTGACAAAAAAATCAACTTATTTTGCACAACCTCTTATCCATTGTAAAAAGAAGCTTGCTCCATCTCAATCATTCTTCCATCAAAAGTGTGTGTAACAAAAAGGTGGAATCACTCCTTTCTATCTCACATTTATAATGGACAAGTTGTTGGATGATTTTCTTATATAAATATATTATGACACTAAAAATGATCTAGATTCATTTCGTTTCCGTTTAAGTTTCTATAACACCCCCTTCCTACCCTGGAGGTATTACCGCCAGTAACCCCGATTAAGACTAAACCGAAGCTACCCAAGGCTTTAAACTAACTGAACAAACTAAAAACAAGGTAAATGAAACCATTTAAAACCTAACAAAATTAAGTAAAACTTTGCAGCGGAAAAGAGAATAAAAGGTCTTATACAAGCCTTAACTTAAAAAGGATTAATAAATAAATAGAACAACCTTCTATTTAAACAAAATCTTCATCCAGTCTTCTTTAAGTTCTTATTTCTGAAACTCAGCTTCGCTTTGAAGTAGTTCAACCATGATCTTCAATCAAATATAACCATTGGAAACCTTTCTTCAACTTTTGGAGCTTCAAACATCTGAATCCGCCTCTTGAATCAACTTCCAAGAAGAACCTGATATATCGTATACAACGGTGGACACCAACCGACCATATAAAAGAGAAGAAGATGGACGGGTTAGTCTAATGATAGACTAGCAAGCGGAGAAACTAACTTGGTTCTTATGGTTGTAACTAAACATATTGGCATCCAAAATCCGAATAGACCCGGATTATGATCCAACAGTTAGCAGTCTTATAGAGAAAAGAGGGAGACTTGCATAATCCATGAGAGAGAACACCACCGCTTGTGGTTTCTTTAAGAAGCATAAACAATTGTTGTGAACTCATATTAATCACATCACATTTTGAAAAGCCTCCGTCGACTAATCAGATTGACTTAATCAAAGTTTGATTAAGAATTATTCGTAACCGAGAGCAAGAATGGTTATCGAATAGACTAACCATTCGAGTACATTAATGTGCCTAACGCACTTATCTTGTATTACTTTCAAAACTTTTCACAAACAAGTTGGTAACTTTTAATCGGCTCGAACTACTGCCGGTGGAACACAATACTATCGAGGTCAGAGGGCCTGTTTCATCCTTGAACAACGAATAGCACGAGTCCCAATGATGGAGAGATTAGAGGGCCTGTTTCATCCATAATCCACTACCAACACATTTTGAATGGAACACAATACTATCGAGGTCAGAGGGCATGTTTCATCCTTGAACAACGAATAGTACGGGACACAATGATGGAGAGATTAGAGGGCCTGTTTCATCCATAATCCACTACCAACACATATTGAATAGTCACCCCTCAAGCGTAGAGAGGGCCAATGGTCATGACCTAAGTATTAGGGGATCAATTCTGATACTGCCTAATAGGAGTTTTAAAGTGATGCTTCCGAGACTAAGCTCACATCCCTGAACTAAGTTAATCCATATCAATGTCTCAGCATGAGACAACTAAACATACAAGGTCACATACGACGGACCTAAATCCAGTTCTAGCGCGAAACTGAATGAATAACAATATGGTCATTATTTCTAACAAAACAACAACCTATCATATTTTATTAATCATATAACTTGTTCCCAACGCAAAGATTAAATGGGATTCAATTCCTCATTTAATAACAATAACGCAAGAGAGAATCGTCCACTTGCCTTATAAGGCGTGCTCGACGTCCTTGGCAATTCCAACAGTAATCTATATCATCTCTCTGACAATATAACAAAAGGATTTCTCAGCAACGAGCTCACAGAAACACTTCTTAGTTGTATTCTCAACTCCTACAACTTCCTAATCGATAAACGATTTAATTTCCGAATATCGATATATAATAAATCCTTAGTTATTATGCTTCAAGGAGCCATCTTGGCGGAATTATAACTAATTATCCGCTTCACTTTTGAAACAATTTTCTAAATAAAAATTGTTCATCAGCAACATTTCTTAAAGATTACCAAATCTCGGATCAAACGGATTAACAACGAATCCTGAGTAATTATCCGAAGTCCTTTACCTGCCAATCGGTAACCAAAACTTGTCTTCGCTATAACGGAAGATTCGGACGTCCGTTTCCCGAGCGGTTTGAACCTGTGGAACCGTATCAACGTCAAGATTATAAAAACCATAAATTTACTTAGCAAAGCGGAGTCGAAAGACCCTTACGGTGGCTCCGCAATCAACCCGCTAATTAATTTCGATCGTATATACCTTCACTCGAGACCATGGCTCGTTTGGCTCGATCCCCGAGCCCGAGGGTGGTCGAGTATTGCCCAGCGGTAGTACTTGCGGTGGGTGGTGGTCGGATGGGCTACCGCTCGCCAGCGACGACGTTTGACGGGGCAAGAAGACAAGCGCCGGCGGTGACGAGCTCACGAGTCCGTCGTTGAATCCTAACTCCCCGCCCGGTGTTCCGACCCGATTCAGCTCGTGGTTCTGCTTTCTTTGTGCAGCAGCAGCACCCAACGAACCCAAGAGGAAGAAGGAGGAAGAAGATGGTAGAGGAGAAGCTGAGAAAATTGCCGGCGGTGGAGCTTGCCCGAACCCGTCGTTCCGTCCGAACTCTATCTCTCTCGGCCTTGGTTTTGAAATGGGAGAGGATGAACTTTGAAAAGTCAAAGTGATAGACTTATACAATTCTATCTCCCAAGCCTTCGGTATTAAGCAAGAGACGTCAAATGAAATTTTTCGTCCCGGAACGGGACTCGCGTTAAAGCGGTAAAATTATGTACCTCGGGTGGAAAAACTCAATAAACGAAAAACGTCCCGTAAATTATGTAGACCAATAAAACCAATTTTCCATGATTTTATCTTGCTACCTTCAATTTTTAAGGCTTCCGTTTCGTATTTTACATTCCTTCCGGTACATAATTAAAAAGACGGCTTATCCAATAAATATTCTTTTTCCACTGAAAAATCTTAGAATTCACACCGATCCATAAAATCATTTCTTTGTGATTTTAGGATATCACCAAGAATTTTCTAGGATTTAATCTCCAACAAAATATTGGATTAAGCGTTAAAACGGACAAAGAGGTTAAAAGGATATCCGAGAAAAATTCGAAAATATCCATAAAAACCGCAGTTATTACATTAGTACCCCCTTAAAAATGGTTTCGTCCTCGAAACCAAAGAGAACTCAGATCACAAGGAAGGATAGCATAAGCATATACACACCACCACTACAAACCTATACAGAAGTTTGTAGTACCCCCTTAAAAAAACATACTGTTACTTCTGCACCAGATACAAAACAACCATTACTTAGTTACCAAACTTCTTCTTTACAACATTCACTAACTTTGGAAAATGACTCAGCATTTCCTGCCTGGTTTCTGAAGTCTTTTCTTCACCTCCATTTTTAGGTCAAGATAACCTAATCAAATGTAATTTTCTTATTCACGATTCAACCTGGCCTTTCTTCATAGAGGTCATTTGGTTGAATATCCATCTCATTATTGTTGAGTATATGAGGTATATCGAACACATACCATCAAGGAAACATTACGGATAGAATGCACTGATGGTGGCAATGCCAACCGATAAACAAGCTTACCAGTTCTTTCCAGTATCTCAACAGATCCAACATAGCGAGCATTTACGTTGTCTCACATTCCCTAGCGGAATATTCCTTTCAAGGCGGATACCAGAACAAAAATGTTGTTCTCTACAGTAAACTCAACATGCTCTCGCTTAAAACAACACATGACTGTTGTCAATTTTGAGCAGTTAGCACCCTTGAACGTGTTAGTGCAATATCAGCTATTGTTCTCTTGGCCAAGTCTGGCCCATGAAGAACCTTGTCAGCATTGTCATTCCAACAAATTGACAATCAACACCTCCAGCCTTACAAAGCCTCAAAAAGAGTCATTTCTTTATCGTGTAATCAAAATTCTTGTATGTTAATTCACTCAAACTCAAACTACCATTCCAACTCGTGTGGAATCCAGAATACATGTCCTCGGGAGTTTAAATTTGTTTTCTTGCATTGTTCATCACTTTGATGAAGGAAGCTTGTGCTAAAATTCAATTCACTCCACAAAGCTTGATGTTACTTCTTTCAAAACTTTGACATGAACCACCTATCTCAATCAGAGATAAAAGTCTTTGAAGTTTTATGAAGATAAAATACTTCATGCACGAACACCTCAGCTAACTTCTGTACTCTTTAAGTCATCTTAAATGCATTAAAAAGAACACTCTAGATGAGTTTCTTAACAATCTTCATATGCATCCTTCTTTCATTAAGTCTTGAACGACTAATGACAAGAATCCATTGTAACATCTCCCCACTTTCATTCTGAAACAGGAAGAGACTATAACATTTCATCTGGTCTTCTATGCTCAATCAGAACTTCCAAACAAACTCAACATATCAAAACGAACTCTGTGACATTTCGCTTCATGTCAGTCCATCAAAAACTTTATCTTAAATCCTTATACATTTACTTGTTCCAGGATAAACTAACTACTTAAGCAAATAACTATGCTTCCTTTGAATGAAGCTTTCGAAGCTCATCAACAATAGACACACATGAACAGTTTTGAAACCAAGCAATCCATAAGCTTGAATAACAAATCTCGGTGTCTTACCTTCTTGATCTTCTCCATTGATCTTAAATAATATTACTTTCCCATACTACTTTTCCTTGATCTGATCAACAGATTTTGAATAAAATCCTAGGGTATTCACACAACCTTATTGTCATCCAAACTAAATCTTTAGTCCTTCTCAAATCAGTTTATTAACAAGGATTACTTGAAATCCTTACTCAATTTCCTTATTGAGATAAAATCTCAATATTACTTCAATCAAAAATATGAAATTTATCCAACACATGACAATATAATAACCTATCTTGTCAATCTTTTACATCCTTTTCTCAACCAAAACTCAGCTTGGGCATACTGACATTCAAAAGTAGTTATCTTACTCAACCACTTCAAACTAAACTCTTATGCATTACTATACCAACATATTGAACAATAATACCTTTAGTCCAATAATTTCCAACAAAATTGTCTCCATTGACAATTTTCAGTCTTTTTCATCAAAGAACTGTTTAGGCTTCACTTAACATTCTGACTTGTTGAGCAACCTAACTCTTAGGATTAAAACATATCCTCACGTGTCCACTCTCTATATCCAATAACTTATCAGGCTGAGATTGAAAATCAATACTAATTTACATATCCAAACTCCAGACCCATTGAAGTTCTGCTTAAAGTCCTCACTTGACTATCTTATCTCAAAGAGATTTTAAGTTTTCAAGACAACCTGAAAACAAATGACAACTAATGGAGAAATTACTAGTACATCCTTTACTCCAAAGAAAGGATTACTACAATATCATTCCTTAGAAAGGGTTCCATTCCAAGAATCCATATCAACTTACTTTCAAGGACAATTCCGCTAAAAAGGCAATGACTTTCTTAGGTCATGACGTCAACCAAGACAAACTATTAGCAAACTGCTTAGAGAATTCCAATAATCGTTGACTAAAAACAATCCCAAACTTTTAGAGAAGTACGGAGTTACTCCATGCTCTTTAGAGACCAACACAGATTTGTAAAGAATCTTACCAAATCTCTTTACTTATAATCGAACTGTTTTGGGAAGTTTGACCATACTCCTTAAATAGTATAAGATACCAAGGATATACTAACTCAAAGGAGTTTTACAAGATACTAGATATAGAAATTGCTATAATGCAAAAGAAAGCTTGCATCTTTTCATCTCAACCAACTACACTTGCAAAACTCATATAATTGCAAAACTTAATGATTGCCAACTCATACTAGAAACTATTCTTTAAAACCCAAGGAATTATGTGATCTTATTCCACCATGTGATCAGGATGGGAAACAAAATTAAACATAATCCTTTACTGCATTTTCATAGGAATAAGACATGTAATCTTGCCTTACCATGTGATCAAGATGGAAGACAGATCACATTCTTACTCACCACCATGAAAACCGTAAAAACATTTACTCTCAAATCGTTTTAACCACTAACATTGCGTTAAAATTTCATATTTGAAATTTTCTCATAATCAAAGATGAGTCTCAAAGGAGCAAAGACAACTAACTCGTTTCTAGACATATCACTTCCCTTTTGAAGTATAACACTTCTTTTCTTCTTCAAGGTAGTGCCTGATGACATACCTTGACTTTTCTTAATTGACATATTACCAAATTTTTCTGTAATCCATAGTATTGAGTAATCTCTGCCTGATTCAACTTGGTCCTAGTCCAACTTAACTTCACAAGTTCAATAAAAGAGTTGATCACTCAAATCCACTTACTTGCAAACCTTAGGGAAAATGTGATTCCGACATCTTCATACTCATAGCAAAGATTCTTCTTCGATCATTCTCAACTTGTATGCCTCCTTGACATACTACTTTAAAGTTAGGCAAATATGACCCATTGACAAAAATTTCAATACTTGAGTTCATCCATTCACAAAACAACGAGCCTTCTGCAAGTGAATCTTCATATAAATTCTGATATCCAAAAGTAAACTATCAAACTCTTCTGATGAGTTTAAGGACTTTCAATCCTCTTATAACTTAATCTTCTCGATAAAAAAAATGAACTTTCAAACTTTGCATCTAGTTCAAAAGATTCAATCCATATACCTTTCTATATATAATGAAGGACCTTTAATTTCCAATTTCCATTAACAGAAGAATGAATGCACATGGCCAAACAAGATATTCTTGAATCTTTCCCAATTCAACATTGGTGAACAAACTAGACTTCTCCATCATTCTTGTCTTCTTACTTAACCATAAGGAGAAGACATATACCTTTTTATTATCTCAAGTTCAAACCACATTGCAAAGGAAGAACTTGTGGTTAGGAAACTTGCCGACAACTTAATAGTTTCACCAGTACCACCTTAGACATTAGGTTTGACTATTATAAAATCTTTAAAAACCCAAACACAAATGAAATTATCCCTTCAGCGATAAGAGCTAAGCCTTATTGACCACAATATTGAATGATTGATATTTTTCTCTCAACCGATTAAAATATCAAAGGCAACTATGTTAAGATCATTCCTTGATTGATCTTCTCAAAGCTGAACTTTATCATTTCCATCCTTGAAGAAACATAAGTCAGTACCATTGGCAAATTGAAACATCTCTATGTTGATTCCATTTCTAGTCCATTATAGACCTCAAGTCTTTTCTCATTACCCCGAGTTGGGTATCATACAACGAAACTCCAATAACGTTGTCACATAGGTTAGTCATCTGGATATCAACAACTCATGTAATCAATTAACACTTGTGCCAAGTAGTTAATTGAACATAAACACGTTACTGATGAACTTTTACCTGTTCAATCCATTTTGACCAATCAACCTTATTCACAACAACCTTGATGATTAACCACTTGTTCACAACTTGAACTGAACCAACATTCTTCCTTTCTTTCTTACTATAATCATAAGAAATCCGCATTTCATTTAGGATTCTCAATCCTCTTAACTCAAAGGATTACAACATATATGAAAATCTGAGTTCGAATACTCTCAGATTCAAAATTGAACTGCATCTTCCAATAGTTTAACAATTCAATTGATCCAACACTTGAGCACTTCAAAGCTCTTTAACTTCCAACTGAGCAAAGAAAAGTACAGAATATCCATGATTCTATACTATAGAGTCACAAACATAGTTGTTAAAGAAAGTTTCCAAAGACAATCCTTTTCTTTTCAGGATTCTTTTACATCCCTTCATGATCCATACTGATCTTTTTAGAATCACTCAAGGCTCATAAGATTCTCCAAATCTCAACGTTGAGAAGTAAAGGTTCCAACTCCAAACTTCTATTGATACTTGAATTTCAAAATTCAGAAATTCCTATAAGAATATACTCGTGAAAAACTCTTAATCTTATGACTTCAATGTCAAAGAAACTCACTTTAAAATTTCCTTTTTAAAGACAACATTTGAACTTCTAACAAAATTCTTAACTTGAAATCTTCCATCATACGAGCTTAAAATAGGAAACCTTCAAAATAGAAAGTCTTTATGAAGTACAATACTTAACTTCAAAATCTCACAAGAAGTTTCCTAATATGGAAGAAACGACGAGGGTACACCAAATTCAGACTCTCAAGAGAGAATAGGAATTCATTGAGAACTTGGTCAAGAACCGGTTCAACTTTAGGAATCTTCACCTAATCTTATCTTGGATCCTTCTCGGAATCCATTCCCATCTCCAGGGAATCAAATGTCCACTATAGGACCTTTTTCCACATAAACCATTACAAACTTGTTACCTCATGTTCTCCAATTCCCTTTCCTCTTTCTATCTCTTTCACGAGTCTGACCTTCAATCTTAGCCACTTTCTGTAAATGGTTCTAAGACAACACCAATATAGAATTCTCCATAATTCTATATGGAAGGATGAAAGTCTTAAGCAAGGCTTAGAAACTTTTAGCTCTGATACCACTTCTGTAACACCCCCTTCCTACCCTGGAGGTATTACCGCCAGTAACCCCGATTAAGACTAAACCGAAGCTACCCAAGGCTTTAAACTAACTGAACAAACTAAAAACAAGGTAAATGAAACCATTTAAAACCTAACAAAATTAAGTAAAACTTTGCAGCGGAAAAGAGAATAAAAGGTCTTATACAAGCCTTAACTTAAAAAGGATTAATAAATAAATAGAACAACCTTCTATTTAAACAAAATCTTCATCCAGTCTTCTTTAAGTTCTTATTTCTGAAACTCAGCTTCGCTTTGAAGCAGTTCAACCATGATCTTCAATCAAATATAGCCATTGGAAACCTTTCTTCAACTTTTGGAGCTTCAAACATCTGAATCCGCCTCTTGAATCAACTTCCAAGAAAAACCTGATGTATCGTATACAACGGTGGACACCAGCCGACCATATAAAAGAGAAGAAGATGGACGGGTTAGTCTAATGATAGACTAGCAAGCGGAGAAACTAACTTGGTTCTTATGGTTGTAACTAAACATATTGGCATCCAAAATCCGAATAGACCCGGATTATGATCCAACAGTTAGCAGTCTTATAGAGAAAAGAGGGAGACTTGCATAATCCATGAGAGAGAACACCACCGCTTGTGGTTTCTTTAAGAAGCATAAACAATTGTTGTGAACTCATATTAATCACATCACATTTTGAAAAGCCTCCGTCGACTAATCAGATTGACTTAATCAAAGTTTGATTAAGAATTATTCGTAACCGAGAGCAAGAATGGTTATCGAATAGACTAACCATTCGAGTACATTAATGTGCCTAACGCACTTATCTTGTATTACTTTCAAAACTTTTCACAAACAAGTTGGTAACTTTTAATCGGCTCGAACTACTGTCGGTGGAACACAATACTATCGAGGTCAGAGGGCCTGTTTCATCCTTGAACAACGAATAGCACGAGTCCCAATGATGGAGAGATTAGAGGGCCTGTTTCATCCATAATCCACTACCAACACATTTTGAATGGAACACAATACTATCGAGGTCAGAGGGCATGTTTCATCCTTGAACAACGAATAGTACGGGACACAATGATGGAGAGATTAGAGGGCCTGTTTCATCCATAATCCACTACCAACACATATTGAATAGTCACCCCTCAAGCGTAGAGAGGGCCAATGGTCATGACCTAAGTATTAGGGGATCAATTCTGATACTGCCTAATACGAGTTTTAAAGAGATGCTTCCGAGACTAAGCTCACATCCCTGAACTAAGTTAATCCATATCAATGTCTCAGCATGAGACAACTAAACATACAAGGTCACATACGACGGACCTAAATCCAGTTCTAGCGCGAAACTGAATGAATAACAATATGGTCATTATTTCTAACAAAACAACAACCTATCATATTTTATTAATCATATAACTTGTTCCCAACGCAAAGATTAAATGGGATTCAATTCCTCATTTAATAACAATAACGCAAGAGAGAATCGTCCACTTGCCTTATAAGGCGTGCTCGACGTCCTTGGCAATTCCAACAGTAATCTGTGTCATCTCTCTGACAATATAACAAAAGGATTTCTCAGCAACGAGCTCACAGAAACACTTCTTAGTTGTATTCTCAACTCCTACAACTTCCTAATCGATAAACGATTTAATTTCCGAATATCGATATATAATAAATCCTTAGTTATTATGCTTCAAGGAGCCATCTTGGTGGAATTATAACTAATTATCCGCTTCACTTTTGAAACAATTTTCTAAATAAAAATTGTTCATCAGCAACATTTCTTAAAGATTACCAAATCTCGGATCAAACGGATTAACAACGAATCCTGAGTAATTATCCGAAGTCCTTTACCTGCCAATCGGTAACCAAAACTTGTCTTCGCTATAACGGAAGATTCGGACATCCGTTTCCCGAGCGGTTTGAACCTGTGGAACCGTATCAACGTCAAGATTATAAAAACCATAAATTTACTTAGCAAAGCGGAGTCGAAAGACCCTTACGGTGGTTCCGCAATCAACCCGCTAATTAATTTCGATCGTATATACCTTCACTCGAGCCCATGGCTCGTTTGGCTCGATCATGGCTCGATCCCCGAGCCCGAGGGTGGTCGAGTATTGCCCGGCGGCAATACTTGCGGTGGGTGGTGGTCGGATGGGCTACCGCTCGCCGGCGACGACGTTTGACGGGGCAAGAAGACAAGCGCCGGCGGTGACGAGCTCACGAGTCCGTCGTTGAATCCTAACTCCCCGCCCGGTGTTCCGACCCGATTCAGCTCGTGGTTCTGCTTTCTTTGTGCAGCAGCAGCACCCAACAAACCCAAGAGGAAGAAGGAGGAAGAAGATGGTGGAGGAGAAGCTGAGAAAATTGCCGGCGGTGGAGCTTGCCCGAACCCGTCGTTCCGTTCGAACTCTATCTCTCTCGGCCTTGGTTTTGAAATGGGAGAGGATGAACTTTGAAAAGTCAAAGTGATAGACTTATACAATTCTATCTCCCAAGCCTTCGGTATTAAGCAAGAGACGTCAAATCAAATTTTCCGTCCCGGAACGGGACTCGCGTTAAAGCGGTAAAATTATGTACCTCGGGTGGAAAAACTCAATAAACGAAAAACGTCCCGTAAATTATGTAGACCAATAAAACCAATTTTCCATGATTTTATCTTGCTACCTTCAATTTTTAAGGCTTCCGTTTCGTATTTTACATTCCTTTCGGTACATAATTAAAAAGACGGCTTATCCAATAAATATTCTTTTTCCACTGAAAAATCTTAGAATTCACACCGATCCATAAAATCATTTCTTTGTAATTTTAGGATATCACCAAGAATTTTCTAGGATTTAATCTCCAACAAAATATTGGATTAAGCGTTAAAACGGACAAAGAGGTTAAAAGGATATCCGAGAAAAATTCGAAAATATCCATAAAAACCGCAGTTATTACAGTTTCCATATGTCATGACAAACCAAACGGGGCCTGAGTCTTATAGTTTTGTTTCCAAAGGTGGGGGGTCTCTAAATGACTATTTTACACAAGTACATGTGTCTATATATGTATTCTGCCGATATATATGTGCTAAAGTCAAGCAACACAGGTTGTCATTTCCACCTATCACAATACAAACTATAAAACCCTTCCAACTGTTGCATGTTGGCACTTGATGGCCTTTTCGAATTCCCACTTATAATGGACACAAGTATTGTTACCATTTTCGATGACTATAGTTGGACTACTTGGGTTCATTAATCTATCTTTCTATATAGTAAATTTGTATTTTTTTGTCATTCAATGTCATAAGTATGATTAAAATTTTAGATTTTTAATTGCATAGTTAATACTCCCTCCGATCAGAATTAAAAGACATTTTAGCCTTTAAAATTTGATCAGATATATATATCGTTTTTATTGGAAATATGTCAAATTGATTACTTTTTATTGAAAATATGTCAATCATGCCAAATTGATCGGATATATCACTATTTTCAAGATAGTTATCCAATTACTTCACGGCTAATACAAGGCGCCCATGTCAGACTTGACGGGCGCCCATGTTTTCTTAGTCGGACGCCTCGATTGACGTGTATGTAGTCGGTCGAGGTGACCGAGTAATATAATTTTTTTAAAACCACACGCTATCTGCAATTGCAGATAGTGTGTGGCGCCCACCAATGTAGTCGGTCAAGGTGACCGACTACATTTATGTTTTTTTAAAAAACACGCTATCGCTGATAGCGTGTGGGGCCGGAAGAGCAACGACTCTTTTCAGCCCCAAAGAGCCCCAACAGCTCTTTGGTGAGGGCTATATAAAGCCCTCAACCCCTCTTATGTGCAATACAAAGCAAAGGAAAACAAGTGGGAAAAAAATTGAATCGAGGGAAAAAAAGAGTGTGAAAATGAAAAGTTGGCTCGGTATAGGAAAATCTAAGAGTAAAAGTCGTTCAAAAACTCAACCTGGGCAATCGTCGCAAATAGATTTGATCAAGGGGCGAACGTTGAGGATGTACAAGCTAATGTTGAGCAAGAGGAGGTACCGATCCAACTAACGGCTCCAAATGCGTTTGAGTTTGACTTCAAAAATCAGGAAGCCACGCCATTTAGCGGGGGGATTGATTTAGGTATGTAATTTAGTAATTTACTTTTTGAATCATCAAGTTTAGTCGGATCATATATTATAATAATATGTTAGAATTATCTTAATTTTATTTGTTAGTATTTTAATTTAATTTATTATTCATTTACGTCATTAGAATTTTCTTAATTTGATTTCATAGTATTTTTTATTTAATAAGTAATAATAGTATTTAATAAATTATATATGATAGTGGTCACACATTATTTATGTAGAGATGCTTATGAACGATCCCCGATATATGGAGTGGTATACGTCTGGGGGTACAAACCCCCAACCACCACACGAGTTTGCCGGATCACCATTTCCACCTAACCCAACTATTCCGCCCACCCAATACACAACTCCCAACTATCAGAATTTGTGGGGGTCCTCCACTTCCCAACACACTCCACATGCACAACACCAACCTAACTCCCACTAGGAATATGTATACTGAATTCGATAATGCTTTTAGTCCCCGGACTGACATACAGACTGGCCCACAAGGTGATGCATGGATCCCAGATGCAATTTCTTTTACTCCCTTGAGTCCTTTTTTTGCAAGTTGATAATCAGGCCGGGACTTTTTATTCCCAACCTCCACCATCCCAACTTTATTTCCAAGCTGAGACTCTTGTCGGGACTTCTTATTCCAAACCTCCACCAGGTCCTCCCAACACCCAAGATGAATATGGTGGCGGACCAATCGATACTAGTTTGTTGGTCAGTTACGAAATGCATATAGCGAAGGTCATATGGGAAGATCAAACGGTGAGAACGTTTAATTAATTACCTTAAACTTATGCATAAATAATTATACTGAATAATTTTGGTAATAATGTTTCAGCAAGGTAAACCCTTGAGAGTGCATAAGCGAGGGAACATTAAGGATTGGAACGAGTTGTTGATGACTCAGTCAGAGTGGGTCACATGTGCTGTGTAGCGGATTAATGCGCCTACAACAATGGAGGTTCAAACAAACAAATGAAGCATTAATTGAGGCTTTTGTCGAAAGGTGGCATCCAGAAACGAACAGTTTTCATTTTCCTTGGGGAGAAATATCAATCACCCTCCATGACCTATACAACTGTTGGATACCTTCGTTGGGAGGAGAGAGAATATCGTTCGGAGCGGTTCGGCAATGTGATGGATAGCAAGGGGAATAGTGGTGTGATCCATCTCCATCTGCCCATGTACGGTCATAATCTGGATTATGACCGCGTTGTGTATCTTCCTCACTATAGTACTGAACCCTCCAACAGATGATCCCAAGTAATCCTTCAGCGTGGAGTGTTGTGACTCGACCCTACAAATATTTGGAACTTTAAAACTCAATTTTTTAAATTGGAATGAGAGGCAAAAGTAACTTATTTTACCAATTTGTGGTTCTCGTAAGAAGGTTGAAGCGGTGGTCGGTGAATGCCCTCACAATCCGATCGCGCCAAGGGGTGAGCCAGGTGTTCTAGAGATATGTAAATAAAATTGGCTTCACGGCTTCTTTAACCAATTGGAGTCGCGTCTTGTACTCCCACACGGTCGTCGAACAAAATAGCTCCCATGCTTTGTTCGCAAAAAAGTCCGCCAACTTATCCGTGAACTCATGTCCCAACGCGTGTGTCCTACAGTTGTGTTGGATGTGCACCCAACAAAGCATATGTTTGGCTTTGGGAAATAAGAGATCGACAGCATTCACCTCAGCCATATCCCGATCGTTCAGTATGGCTTCTGGCTCTCTTCCAACCAGCTTATACACCTCTCGCAATTGGAGTAACACCCATTCGTAGTGGTCTTGAATCTCCCTTGTCATAAACGTAGAAGCAATACAGAAAGTCTTCCCGGTGCATGTAAATCCAACCATTTCGCACAAAGGCATGTTGTACCTACAATGTCAATTCAATGAGTTTTAATGTGTGTACTTCAATCTACTACTACATCATAGGTAATTAAAATACTTACATGTTTGTTTTGTACGTCGAGTCCATCACAACGACATAAGGGAACAACTTCAACAACTGCATCAACTTAGGATGGGCAAAGAAGATGTCTAGTACCTTGTTGTTACCCTTCGCAGATCGATAGTTGACATAGTATTGATTAGACTCTAAGAAATGAATCGCAAATTCGCCTACCCCCATTCCGTTCATCTCCTTTTAAAACACTTCGTATCGAAAAGCATACAACTGCTTCATTGATGTGGTCATATCTGGATACTTTTCCCTTAGGAACGTCATGGATTGCCTAGGTTCTATATCTGCCAAAGCCATATTTCTTGCGTCAATCCTTTGAGCCTCAGTCGGCCCGCTCGCAAACGGATAACCCTCCAGACTGGTGGAAAGGTAATGATTGTGGTTACCACATTCCACCCTTAAGTGCCACTTCTTGGTCTTTCTGTCCCTCCAACCTATTAACTCAAACGGACAACCATTCTTTCTAGTAGGAGGACGAGGTTTAAGCTCATCAGCGACCCCTAAATTCTTAACCATTTTACGCGGTATGCCATTTTTTCTCGCTTTGTACTCACCGCCTAATACACATCCCAAACTGATCTTTACCGGCCATGAGTTTTTGGTGGTGAGTACAATGTTTAACCCCCTCCATATCTCACGGGCCCACTTTATCATAGGTTCTCGTTCCTCCCACTCACAATTATTTGCAAAATAATTAGAAAAATCTGGAAACTGAATAACCTATAATAATAAAAAAACTAATTAGAATTTTTTATCTTAATTTCTAAACTTAATAAAATGACATTTACATACCTGATTTGATTCTAGATTATAAATGATGCCGTAATTGTGCTTATTTGAAACCTCATCTCCTCCATCATCGTCATCAATGTACTCCTCGTTTAAATCAAATGAAGTCGGTGGTTTTGACCCTCCCACCATCAACGAATACGTAAAATTACGAAATATTTAGGAAATAATATCGAATCGTATGAATTTAATGGAAAAAAACTTAATAAATTGCTTAAAAATAAGTAATTAATTTACATTAAATTTTGCAATCAACCAATTCGCCATTTCGATAAAATTTTGAAAGTGAATTTTTTAGAGAAGAATGAAATGGATTTTTGGATGTGAAAATATGTTTGGGAGTATAGATTTATATAGAGAACGAAATCCACCCGTTTTGAAATAATTCCAACGGGTGGATAGTCGGTCACCTCGACCGACTACACGGTCCTTTTCGAGGCCCCAACACGTCGGTCGAGGTGACCTATTGGGGCGCTCGTTAGCCCTGACATGGGCGCTTCGATCAGGCGTTACTTCACCTGCCAAATTGATTGCTTTTTACTGGCAATATGTCTAAGCTTAACACGTGACAACAGTTATCCAATTACGTTGCTTTTTATTGAAAGAATCATGATTTTCCTATCTATCTAACCTACATGTAAATTTCTATTTTTTTACATTCAATACTTTGAATTTAAAGCATTCAATTGTCTCCTATAAACTTAATGTCATACATATCTTACATACTCTACCTTAACCTCTTGACCTTCCACACATAATATTTACTTAATATTATACATCAATCATAAATTAATTATTTAGAAAACCTATATTTATAGGCTTTCTAAATATTTGAATGTCAATTGTAAATGTATGTGATAACTTATATGTAAAAAAAGATATACAACTTAAAAAAATTCATTGATGGAATATAATATTTGAAAAAAATTAAATACATAAACATGTAAAAAAGAATTTAAATAGAATTATTAACCCGTGCATTTGCACGGGCATATACTTCTAGTTTTCAAAGTAAATTTATAGCAACTAGTTAATTACTACGGCTATAGGTGTGAGTAGATTTTTCAATCCCCTTAATTCTTGTACATGTGAGTAAATCTGATCGGAGGGAGTATTATATATATATTAGAACTAAATGAAAAGAATTTTATTAATTGCATTCTCTTTGATAAGTTAGTTTTTTTTTACAATAAATACGGACCTTAATTATGAAAAGCATATATCGCTTAGTTAATAATCTTAAAAGATTTTTTACATAAATAAATAACAAATTTATTATAGGCAAAATATATTTAATATGGTATTTTATTGGAATATTACATCATAGTCTTTTTGTCTTCCACACTTGATATCATCCTTATATTGTTACAATTCAAAGTAAACATAATAATAAAATAGCATAACACTAATTGAATGTCAATTGTAAATGCATGTGATACTCATATGTAAAAAAGATATACAATTTTCAAAAACTTCATTGATGGAATATAATATTGGAAAAAACTAAATACGTAAATGTGTAAAAAAGAATTTAAACAAAATTATGAACCCGTACAAATGCACGGGCATATACTTCTAGTTGCTTGTAAAGCAAGTGCTTTCTCCATATTAAAAACCTTCATAGCCTTGGCTGAGAATCAGTACAAATGTTTAGTTGAGACAAGAAGAAAGGACAATGCACTAGAGTTAAGACTCGATTATGAATCTGTTGAGTGCTTTTCCTTAAAGGGCATAATTCATCAAACACCTTGTGTGGCAACACCGCAACAAAATGGGATGCTTGAAAGGAAACACAAGAATATCTTGGAGGTAGCCAGGGCATTTTTGTTTTAGTCAAAATTACCACTCGAGTACCAGGGTTAAAGTGTGCTTACCATAATATATATCATTAATAGAATTCCAACATTGTTTTGAAGAGGAGAAGTCCATTTGAAATGGAGCATCTTTGTTGGCCGCAGCCCGACCGTGACTACTCTCGGTACCGAAGAGCTTGACTCCTCCTCCAAATCTGGAGCATCTCTGTTGGCCGCAGCCCTCGGCGGCACTTCTTCCGGCCATGTGAAAGTTCATGGGTCATAACAGGAGGTCGTGCGTATGTAAGCCAAGTACACAAGCCTGATGGTGTTCCATTCTAAAACTAATTGCTAATAGGAAAGTCTTCTCAACATTTGGGGTGTGAATCCCGTGATGTTGTAGGTACTTGTTTTGTTTCATTTCTTGGCAATTAGTACTTTTGCAACGAGGTAGAATTGAGTTTTAGTTTAGAACCAAGTTGTTATTTGTGCTTCATAACTCGCATATCCTGAAATAAGTTGACTTATTGTCGAGTGCTATGTAATTTTAGTGTTTCACTCACCCAAACTTAAAAATACTTTTATTCTGTCTTTTTAGTTGTCTAATTTTATGTTCCTTTTTATATCTCATCCTAACCAATCGTAACAACCACCTCCACTGACAGATTTACATAGTGCCCAGTGCAATTAATTTTTTTTTAAAAATATACTAAAACAGGTTTAGAAATTAGAAGTGGTCAAGTGCGTTGTATTGAAACTTCAGCCTCCTTCTTGCTCCTCCGACTCGTGCACGACTGGTAAACTCCACCCAACGCCTCACCAATCACCAGCTCGCCTCACCAACTCGACTCGTCGGCGGCGGCGGCCTCAAATTCCTGCTCGGCTTCTCGGTGGCGTCCTCGGTCCCTGCTCGCCTCCTATTCTCGTCCAGCCACTGACTCGGCCAGTCGGCCGCCCACTCCGACGAGATAGACTCCGACTCCTCGAATTGGGTGTTGTGCATTCGATTTGGGTCTGATTTTGGTCTTATTTGGGTTAGAGAAAGGGTTTTGTGGGATTTCAAGTTCTAAACTATTTGATTTGTGGGATTTCAAGGTCTCATTTTGTTCTTGGGTCTGATTTTGGTCTCATTTGAGCCCCTTTTTTATGTTTAATTTCAGATCTTAAATTTGTTGAATTTCATAGTGCAATTTGCAGGATTAGTAGGTTAGATTCACACTTTTGGTTGTATAATTTCAAATTTTCAATTTGCAACTGTTGATGTTGCTAACTACTTGTTGTTTACCATATTCAAATTGGTGTTGAACTTCGAGGTGTGGAAACCCGATCAACAGATTTTTTGAGTTGCTGTTTGATTTCAGATTGTAAATATTTGTTGCTGAGTTGCTAGTTCTATCATCTGATATATGTAGCCTCCACTGGGTCCAATTTTTGGAATTTTTTTCGGACATAGGCTCCCACAAAATTTAATTTCTTGACATAGGCTTAAAAGAAAAACTATTCTGGAAATAGGCTGGCTATTAGCCTCGGGGCAAAGTCGCTGCCCACTTGCTCAGTGCTTAGACAAATGTGCTCCTTTGTTTTTTTAATTTTCTTATGTCAACTATTCGTAGATTTTTTTTTATTTTCTTAAGAAAATTAATATTTGTATTATGTTCTATATTTTTCTTTTATAAAATTATTGTTTATAATATATGAATTTCATTTTTTAAATAATCACTCAATATATATATTATAAAAATTAACTATTTTCGAGTCACCACGTTGATCTGGACACACCTAGACCTGTCAATCGGGTCGGGTCGGGCGGGTTCGGGTTAAATCGGGTTCCGGTTCGTTATGGGTCATGGGTCAATCGGGTCGGGTTGTAGCGGGTTTTTGGCCGGGTCGGGTTAACCAGCGGGTCTAAAATCTCCTTTTTTCTTATGATTATTAAAATCAATTTTTAATTAAATATTATTATTTAATTATAATATATTATTTTCATTTATTTTAATAATAAAATATATTATAAGTTTCAAAATAAATTTAAAAAATTCTATAAATATACTAAATTGGTCAACCCAACGGGTTTCGGGTTTTATCGGGTTCAAATTTTCTGGTCTTGACCCTAAAATTATCGGGAGGGTCGGGTCGGGTTAGCGGGTTAGGTCAGTTTTTGACAGCTTTAGACACACCTCATATTTAAAAAATTAGTTTTCATACATATTATTTTATTTATTTTTCTATTAAATTTACCTTTATAAATTTATGTGAAAATAGTTTTATATCATAACTATATACTAAAGCGGATGTTAAAAAAATTATTAAATAAAACATGTCGCTTTTAAATTGGACCACACCACCCCTTTTATTAAAATAGTGTAATGTACGTACCAATGTACAATCTTATATCACTATAATCAATGGATAGAAAATCTCATTCTTAATTTAAAAAAAATCTTTTATTTTCGGATATGATAAATTGGAAGATTATTAAGATATATTTTATGCTATATATTATACAAATATTAGGATTTTTTTTTTAAAAGAATGTATATGCTATGTTTAAATAGTTAAGTTTAATATAAAGATAGTGTAATGTACGTACAATCTTATATCACTATAAATAGATAATTTTTTATCTTATTACTTATCTATTTTTATAATTAGATAAATTATCATATTTTGGATATTAATTTAATTCGTAATGCTAATAAAATATCAGTGTTTCAAATAAACAACTTTTATAGTTTATTGATTTTAAATATTTATTCAAAATTTATATTTAAGCATTTATGTGATTAATTTATAATATAAATCATATACATAAATCCATATATGTGTAATAAAACATATTTTACTATTATAGATCCGTGCAATGCACGGGTAAAACCCATATATATTAATATATAATTTTAATATTTGTTTTCATAATTAATTTATTTTCATAATAAAAATTAAATACCAAAACTAGTAGTAGGCAAAATGTGGTAAATAGAGAAGAAATGAAAAAATTTGCCAAAATATAATTAGTCCAAAATCATAGGCTTTTCTATATATAAACAAAAATATTGAAGAGTATTGATATTTTGTCCTATCTCAAAAAAGTTTTTTAAAAAATGTAGTATATTTCAGTTTCTCTACCCGAGCCTAATAGCCAGCCTATTGTTGGCAATGTTTTTCAAACCAGCCTAATTTGAGAATTTTTTTATTTTGTAAGCCTAGTTTAGGAAAAACTTCCCAATTTTTAGCTCCGTCACTGGCCACCTCGTACGTTCTAGTATACCCAATTTTAGTTAGATTAAAAAATAAAATAAAAACTTACCCAAAAAATAAAATAAAATAAACAAAACGACAAACAATGATATTTCCTCCTTGCAGCGTTAGAGCCTTCCTAGAAACCTCCCAACCAATCCAATTCCATCCCTACAAATACCCTTTTTCCACTCTTTTCCTTCCTCACTCACTCCCCAACCAAGTCCCACACCCTTATCTTCGGATCTTCCCATCCACTACTTTGTCTCAAATCATTTGTTTCCTTTTTTTGACTTCTTCTCCTCCCAACTCACTTTGAATTTTCTCCCATGTCGACGACGAACGAAGTTCAAACCCTCGCCTACATCAAGCAACACCTCCTCGGCGAATTACTCTCACCCTTAGCCGGATTTTCCCATCCTGAGCCTTCTTCTGAGCCCGAGCAAATCAGCTCCGGAGACTCCGACGCCTTCAAATTCCAACCTAATCCCATCAATTTCACGCATGACGAAACTAAGCCAGAGATCGTCGATCTCATCTCACCGCCGCCGAACCCTAGGACTACATCGAAGTTTAAAGATCGGAAGCCTTCAATGAAGATCGCGGTTCCGAATCCGGTGCCTCCGACGACGACGACGGCTCAGGCTCAGGCTCAGATCGCCGCCGTCGAGGAGCAGAAGCACTACAGAGGAGTCAGGCAACGGCCGTGGGGCAAATTCGCGGCGGAGATCCGAGATCCTAACCGGCGCGGCTCGAGAGTTTGGCTCGGAACCTTCGACACAGCCGTGGAAGCCGCCAAGGCCTACGACAGAGCCGCTTTCAAGCTCCGCGGCTCAAAGGCGATCCTCAACTTCCCCCACGAGGCTGGAAGGATGGCCTTGACGGCCACAGACGGCGCCGTGGAGGCGAAGCTGGAGACGGCGGCGGCTAAGGCTGGGCAGAAGAGGAGCCGTGAGCCGGAGGAGGAGAAGGAAGCGTCGTTGGACGAGGCGTGCCCGTTAACCCCGTCTGTTTGGACGTCGTTTTGTGACTTGGATGGGAAGGACGTTATATTTAGCGTCCCTCCGTTATCGCCATTTGGATATTCACGGCTTGCCGTCATGTGAAAAATTTGAAAGTTTTGAGTCGCGGTTGGTGGCGCCCTGCGTAGATAGAGGCGGTTGGATGCTATATATATGTTGTATAATTATAAATTTGTTAGGATAGTTAAGCTCGTAGTAGTAGTGATGCTTCTTGAATTATATTTATTCGTTTAATAGATTATAAGCTAGCTGGTTAGCCTTCGAGTTATTAACATTAGTAATTGCTCTATGAATACATGGTCTGTATTCTATAACAAATAATAACTCCCATGATTTTCCTCCATCTCGAACTTGTATGAACAACATATGTTTCGGAATCCCATTTGATGGATAAAAAAAATTTGATGCTAAGCCATTATCGGTAGGTTTGGTTCCAAACTCCATTGCAAGCTTGAGCTTAAATATAAAAAGTATGTCACTTGCTAGTATCAAAATATAACTAGATGAACATAGAGAAGAGGAGCCCTTCTCTCTAAAATACCAAACATCATGCGGTTTTGAAAGAAATAGAAAGTAGTCACCAAATTCACGTACAATAACTCCACCCCAGCCTTTAGTTTTGTGTGATTTTTGCTAGACTCAATCCACCAATAATATGACTGCTTTTGTCTCTTTTGGTTATTTTTTGGTCGAGCCTTGACTCCACACTCTTGGTGTATGCTTTGTCGGTTTGCCTCGTATGGGTGATCTCATTTGATATGATTCTATGACCAACAATTACTCAAGAACTTGAAAGATCTAAGGCAAACAAGTATCAAAACAGCAAAGGACACAAGATCTGTTTACGCGATTCGAGTAAACTCTACATCCGCGGAGCCTCAGTGAGGAGACTCGTCTCAAATCCACTATTTGAAGATCAAGTTCAAAAGAGGTTACAACAAATACAAGCAAGGCAAAGAATCCAAAAATAAGGAACTATAAAGTAGATCTAAAGAAAACACAAGGAGGAGAAGAGAAGATTATGGTTTTGGCCCCCTAATAGGCTACTCAAGCTTCTGGATGAAGCTTTAGGTTGCACGCCACCGCAGATCTCAACGAGCTAGGACGCCGTCTTCAACGTCGTCACCAAACTCCACCGCCTGGCTCACCGGAGAACTCCTTTCTCCTTTCTCTCTCTTTCTCTGGAAAAGCTTTCTAGCGCCGCATCGAGTTAGGTCACGAATGAGAGCTCAAGCAAGAGAGGCGAAGCTTTATAGCTAGGTCAAGTGAGGAGCATAAAAAACGTAGCGTTCCACTTAATCCGACGACGAGCTAGATTGCCTCCAAAACTTGTTAGGCCTTTCATTGTATGGGCAGAGGAGCATGATCCAAGGTGCATGTAGAGCCCATTAGCAAACTCTAGCTCGATCTACCTCCAAACGGGAGTGAACCGGGGAAGCCGAATGATTCGGTTCGCCTTTAAGCAAGCCTTGAACCCATGATCCGAACCCAGTTCCTGAATCTAGATAATCTCGATCTACCATTTAACGTACTATATATACGTCGTCATACCAAATCTCTATGTCACTAGACCTTATACATGATTTAGTCATAACATCATTCTTAGGAGTGATGTCAATTTCCTTTGTGAAACTATAAATCCTCTTAGTGCTATTTGAAGGCCATACTTTTATTTTTTATGAGAAACGTTACAGTGTGTACATCCTCTCCCTATTTGCTTGTTGTTTTGCTTTGCAGGGTCGGGTCTTTTGAAAGAGAAAGAGCTTCACTGGTTTGGTGCTTCCTCTCCATATTTCAAGTGTTCGGTCTGCTAGCTCCAGTCTTGGCGGCCCTTGTCGTTGCAATGTACCTTTATCTAGTGTGGTGTCCATACTCCATAGTTGCATTCGCCTGTTTTGGGTGTTTAGTAATCGGATTTTCCTGTCACCAGTCTTTTTGATCAATTCAATCTTTACCCATCAATGCATATATAATAAATGAGCATTTGTGTGTGTCATAAAGTAACATCTCAAACTCTGTTTTTGCATTATTAAGCTAAATTATTTATGCAAGTATGCTACATGGTTATTTTGAGTCAAGTTTTGAAGGTTTTAGAGGAAATTTGGATAGGTCTCTAATTGTGTATACTTTTATTCATTTTACGGTTGATGTAAAACAAAAAAATATAGTTTTTTTTTTTGTCAAAAAAATACACAAAATATAGAATATTCTTCTGGGACTTCATTGGGCTACACAGTGAGGCCCAATGTCATATACAGAGATGTAGTCCAAACATATTCTTATAAGCCGACGTATAGATAACTGAATGAAACCATTAGTAGCCCAATATCAATATAAAGCGCGTACTGATTGGAACCATTATTAGTTAGCCAGCTCCAGGAAAACAACATTGGACTTGTTTGTGTTAAAGCATATAGATCTAGAGGTTGATTCACATGGAAATGGGGCTTATCATGAAAACTAAGAACAAATAAGGACTCTTGGATTTGAGAAATGGATGGCTAAGATTAGAAAAGATAGGAGTAAAATGGTAATTTTGACAAAAAATAAAAAAAATAAAAAAAAATAAAAAAATAAAAAAATAAAAAAATAATTTTTTTTTTAATTTTCTTAGTTTCGCTTGTTTTTGCCAAAAACACGAAATTTGATTTTTTACGTTACATTCACGTATTTTATGCATATGTTCACACTATTATAAGACATGTTCACATATTATCACATTTTTCGGTTCAGAGATTTTATAATACGTTCACATATATTACAAGTGTGTTCATATATTATTACTGTTTGTTCATGTTTTATGGTCATGTGTTCATGTTCGATTAAATCATAATACAAGCGTTAAACGGCTTAAAAAAATTTGACAAAAAATAAAAAAAAATATTTTTTTTTATTTTTTACTTTTTAATTTTTAATTTTTTCGCTTATTTTTGCCAAAAACACGACGGTTGACATTTTACGTTCTGTTCACATATTTTATACACATGTTCACATTTTTACAAGGGTTGTTCACATATAACCGCATTTTAACTTCAGAAAATTTAGTATACGTTCACATATAATATAGATACGTTCACATATTAGTATTGCATGTTCACGTTTTATGGCCTTATGTTCATACTCGATTTACATCATTTTACATACGTAAAAAGACTTAAAAAAATAAAGTAAGAAAAAAAATAAAAAAATAAAAAAAAAAATTATTTTTTTAATTTTTTATTATTTTTTTCATCGGATGGCCTAGATTCATTTCTAGTGTTTCAATCGGATGGTCCAGATTTGTTCTTAGTTTTCATGATAAGCCCCATTTTCATTTGATTCAATCTCTATAGGTCTAATGAGCTAAGATCAAACTCTTCTGAGCAAAATATAAAACGTGTATTGAAGAGATTTGTACAAAGCCGGAACTTGGAGATGGGTCCTATAAACCTTTACAAGACGGGCAGTTTGCACTCTGTAGTCTACATCTACTAAACATCCAATGTGGCCATATAGGATAAACCAAAATGTTCAGCAAATAAAATTTTCAGGATTTACAATCACCTAAGCGGTGGATAAGACCCACAAATCCTTTTTATCAATAAGTTGTTATTAATTTTGATAGATAAGAATTCTAGATTTATCATATAAGTCTTATTAAATTCCTATCAAATATTACTTTCAATCAAATAAAATAAGTAACTTAATTCCTTTTTTTTTTTTGAATTAAGGTAAGAAACTAAGAATTAGGGTGTAAAAATCACCCAAGGGCAATCTTTCGGATGAGAACTTGGAGTTCTAGGTTGTTTATAATCTTATCACAGGTGGCATCATGACGGAGCTGGACAACTGCATCAGCAACAATATTGCATAAACATATGCCTCGTGATTGTAATTTTGTGGCAGATTTGATTGCAAAACTACATCAAACTAATAGTATCAATAAGATTAGAAACCATGGTTGGATCCAAACTCTCGTCCGATATGATGCACTAGGTTGATGTTAACCTTGATTAAAGCACAACGTTTTGCTCTTTTATTTCTCTTTGTAATTCAACTGTTAAAACGACGCGTTTAGCTTCACTTGTCTAGAAGCAAACGTTTCTCTTGGCTCATATATAAGCCCTTTCTCTCTCTGTAACAAGATTGCTCAAGCTAAATGAAACAGTGCTTGCTCTTTTGCTCTACACTTTCTCTCAATCAAACAATTCTCAAATCTCGATTTACAATTTGTATTATGGTATCAGAGCAGTGATTTCGTTCCGATTATTCTGTTCATCGTCTTCGCTTGATTTCAGTCATGACGAACGACGATAAGAAGGACTCGAGTGCGAGCCCAGAGTTGGGGTTTACAGGCAA
Source organism: Fallopia convolvulus (assembly GCA_964016875.1). Taxonomy (NCBI): domain Eukaryota; kingdom Viridiplantae; phylum Streptophyta; class Magnoliopsida; order Caryophyllales; family Polygonaceae; genus Fallopia; species Fallopia convolvulus. The sequence goes on from OZ024728.1 coordinate 16,394,314, forward strand.
TCTAGGTCTGGCCCTTAGTGATCCAAATCACGAACTCTATCTTCATCATTCGGACCATCCGAATTATTCCCTGGCTACTCAGTTGCTGAATGACACGAATTACCATCAATGGAGGCGAGCTGTCGAAGTATCGTTGATGGCTAAGAACAAAATTGCGTTTGTCACTAGTAAGTGTGTCAAGCCAGATCCAGGGTCACCGAACGAGATGCAATGGCTTCGTTGCAACAGTATGGTGATTTCATGGTTGCTGCATTCAGTTGAGAAGGACATCGCTGAGACGCTACTCTATTGCGACACGGCTCAGCAGATTTGGGCAGATCTTCGTCAGCGATTTGGACAACCCAGTCTCGCACGAACGTTTCAAGTCCAGAAGGAGTTGTTCACAATTACTCAGGGTAATTTTTCCATTACTTCTTACTATACAAAGTTTAAGAGGTTTTGGGATGAATACTTAGTTTTGTCTGAGATGCCTAAGTATGGAAGATGTGGATCTATCAATTTTGTGCCTCAAATGATCTTAAAACAACAGATATTGCAATTTTTTGGTTGGTTTAAATGAATCTTATAGCTCTTTTCGAGCAAATGCTTTGATGTTGAAGCCAACTCTTGAGATAGGAGAGGTTTATTAGATGGCTCTCCAAGAAGAAAAGCAACGAGTGCTTACAAGTGGATCTACTGGTGCGACAACTGATTCAACAACACTGAGTGTTTTTCCAAAACAGAAGTTGAGCTCAACGAATTCTAACCCTTTCAATGGTCAGAATTTCAATCCAAAAGGCAACAATTCTGGACACACTCAGAGTAGCTCAGGAAATGGTACTAATTCTAGAAATACTAGCACTACCATGAGGAAGGTGAATTACTATTGTGACCATTGCAAAGTGCCAGGTCATTCGCTGAGTAGATGCTATAAAATCATTGGTTATCCCAAGGATGAAGAGAAGAAGTTTGCTGGAAATTCAAGTGTTGGAGAAGACAACAAAGAGAATGGTGATAAAGAGAAGAAGTTCACCAAGTCTTAGTATGACAAGCTGATTGCCTTGCTCGAAAAACAACAGATTGGAGGTTCCACTGGAGGCTCTTCCGCAGACCACAACAAGACCTGTATGCTAGCTGGTAATACATTATGTTTCTCTATTCATGGCAATACTTGTGTTTGGGTCATTGATACTGGAGCAACCCATCATATTAGTCCTCATTTGAATCTCTTTTCTAGTCATGAACCTTATACTAAAACCAGTTTTGTGACCCTTCCTAACAACAAACAAGCTAGCATTTTGAACATAGGCACAATTCAACTCACTTCATAGATTCAACTCAAAAATGTGCTTCATGTTCCTGATTTTTCCTTTAATCTGTTGTCTGTGAGTCAGCTTACCAATGATCTCAACTCTAATTTCCTTTTCACTCCTTCACATTGTCTTCTTCAGGACCCTTCAACGAGCATGTCTCAAGTGCTTGGTGAATTTTCGAGAGGATTATACCTTACTCACAAACATAGTGATCAGTCTGGCCTGTCATCTCAAGTTTCTGAAACTCTTTCTTCCAGAAATTTTTCCACAATTTCCTCTAATTGTAATAAAGAGCTAGATAATGACTCTTCTGTTTTGTCAAATGGTGTTTTGACACCTGAATTGTTGCATTTGAGATTGGGGCATATCCCTTTTGATACTATGTCTAGATTTCCCTTTTTTAAGGATATGAAACATGCTAAGCAACATGACATTTGCACTATATGTCCTCAAGCTCGACAAAACAGATCTTCTTTTCCTATCAGTAGCATACAAACTTCTTCTTGCTTTCAAATGTTACATACTGATATCTGGGGCCCTTATAAAGTTAAGACTTTTTTAGCTATTTCCTCACTATAGTGGATGATTATACCAGAACCACGTGGGTACACCTTCTTACTCACAAAAGTGATGCCATCCCATTTCTCAAAATTTTGTTATCTTTGTTGAAAAACAATTCAGTTCTCTTGTGAAGATCATTCGGTCTGACAATGGTAAAGAGTTTTGTAGTGAGGAAGCAAACAAATTCTTTACTGCACATGGCATATCCCACCAAACAACTTGCGTGGATACTCCCAGCAGAATGGGGTGGTGGAAAGGAAGCATAAACACCTTTTAGAAACTGCCAGGGCTCTTCTTTTTCAGTCCAATTTACCAAACACATACTGGGGGGAATGCATTTTAACCTCTACATTTCTTATCAATAGATTCCCATTGGCTAGTCTAAATTTCCTCACCCCTTATGAGAAATTGCATGGAATTCCACCAGATTACTCTTTTCTGAAGCCTTTTGGGTGTCTATGTTTTATATCCACATTAAAAAGGGATAGAGGTAAATTTGATTCAAGAAGTTCTCCTTGTTTGTTCTTAGGATATCCACCTGGCACAAAGGGATACAAAGTCTTAGACATTATCACTAAGAAAATTCACATCTCTAGGGATGTTCAATTTCATGAGCTCACTTTTCCCTTAAACATTCCAAACTTCAAATTAGACTCTTCTCTTCCACTACCTGTCATACAAACAAATTTTCCTCCTATTTTTTTTCCTACTAACACCACTTTTACCACTCCATCCACTTCCAAACTTGACTCTCCTGATCCCTTACATTATCTACCATCCTCTTTAGATGATGTTCTTTCCTCTCCTCCTATCTCTCAGTCAGAAACCATACCTCTTGACACACAAGAAACTGATCCACCTCTCAAAAGATCACAGAGAGTTCATAAACCACCCACATATTTGCAAGATTATGTCACTAATTTTTGTCATGCAGCCGATCAGTTTCCTCTCTCAGATGGGTTTTTTGCTTCATTTTTTGCTCCACCATATCCTTTCTCTACACCTTCCTTGCATTTTTCAGAACCAAAAACCTACCTTAAAGCTTCTAAAGATCCAAACTGGGTATTAGCTATGAAGAAAGAATTGGAAGCATTATCTTCTAACAATACATGGGAAGTTGTTGATTTGCCTGCAGGTAAGAAAGCAATAGGTTGTAAATGGGTGTTTAAAATTAAGCTTAAGGCAGATGGGAGCATTGAAAGGAACAAGGCAAGGCTTGTTGCTAAAGGCTACACCCAACAACATGGTCTAGATTTTGAAGAAACCTTTTCTCCAATGGTAAGAATGACAACAGTCAGAACATTACTCTCTTGCTCTTAACAGACATTGGAAGATTTATCAATTAGATGTCAACAATGCATTTCTGCATGGTGACTTAATGGAAGAGGTGTATATGACAATGCCAGAGGGAGTAGATGTACCACCCCCTTCCTACCCTGGAGGTATTACCGCCAGTAAACCCGATTAAGACTAAACCCAAGCTACCCAAGGCTTTAAACTGACTGAACAAACTAAAAATCCAAAAGCTGGACTCATTTAAAACAAAAGTATGAAAGTAAAAGACCACAAAATGTCGTAGAAGAACTTAATCTTTCATACTTGATAACTCAAACTTTACAAAGTTTAAGAAAACGTTATTGTGACACCCTTATACCCTATGACGTATACTTCGTAAAACTTATCTCTCTTATATAAGCAGATAATTCACATATACCAACTATTCAAATAAGCACAAAGCGGAATTAACAACCATATATAAAAGGTTGCACACACACATCTATGTTGTTATTTCCCATACTAAAACATCTATTATTCTAACTTCTATTACAAGCCATATGCCTATGATGCAAAATGAGGAGGAGAAGGTTGCATTGAGCTTCAGCCGGCCGACCTGTATGAATGTGACCTCTAACAGAGACACACATCAGCAAAAACTAGCTGAACCTGAAAAATTGTTTTGCGATTTACGTGAGTCGCATACTCAGTGAATATAAACCATCATCAATTATTTCACTCAAAACCAAGCAATTGGTCAATATACATATTCATACATATTATATATGTCATACATGAATTTACTATGCATATGCAAATGCTGATGTTTCCGATTCTTTATTCTGTGAACTGTTCAAGCCTGAATCTGCCCCGGGTTTACTGTATATGGACTCTTATGGTCCCTGTAAGAATTATGGCCCGTAGGTCCTGTATGATCCGTAGATCCTGTATGATCCGAAGATCATGTATGACCCGTAGGTCCTGTATGATCCGAAGATCATGTATGACTCGTAGGTCCTGTAATACAAATTCAGGGCGAGACAGTCACATGTCCTTTTAATCTCATTGCAATATGCTATGCAATCAAATGCATCATGTATTCATATATCATATGCCATCTGTTAACAAACTTTCTGTGCAAACAACTCTGGAAATTTCAGAGCTATCATACATATCCATATAACTCATATAGAACACATATCCATACAGCACATATATCCATATAGCTCATATAGAACATATATCCATATTGCACATATAGCACATAGGGTTGAATCTCCGGTCTATACTCACCTGTTTAAGGTAGATACTATATCTCTCCCCCTTGACTCTGACCACGGTCTATGATGTGTGCTCCTATATATAACCCAATGCAAATTAGGCTATTTACTATTATAAACTCTAACCCCAAATGCAATGAAATGCCAGAAGGCATTACAACTTCTTGCGTGTCTTTCCAAATCCTTTAAAACTTGACAACAATAAACTATATATATAGAAGAACATTTTTCTAATTTAAACCTTTCTGTAAAACTTGATCAAAAGACTCCCTAATATCATTACAAAGCAAAACCCTAAAAATACTCTGAAATCTTTTACCGAATATAAATCGGATATCAAAAACACCCTCTGAAAACTATAGATCAACCTATTTTCAAATCAAAAGCAACTGTAGATCTAGATCTCGAAAAATTAGGAAAATCCAGATAAACTATTAACTAATTAAAAACTTACCAAATCAAGCTTGTAATTCAGGATTAAAACCCGATTGAAAAGATCTTGGACCAGATTCAACAAATACAATCAAAAACACCAATTCCTCTTTTCAAATCTCAACCCCCCCCCCCCCCTCTGTAATTTTTTTTTTGTTTTGATCGGTTCTTCAAGAATGTGAAATGAATGAGGAGTATATTTATATAAATGTGTTCGGCCATTCTCCAAAAGAGTCGGCATTTATTTTAAAAAATTTCACTTTTCACCCAGAAATCTTCTTTACTACAAACTTTACCCTGAAATAATTAATAATTAACTTTTAGTTAACATTTTTTTTAAAATATAATAAACTTAATTCGAAAATAAATATTACTTTTAAAAATTCACTATATATCATGTCAATATGCCATGTATATGCTTCTAATATTATATGAATGCAAAATGACGTATGCACTTTGGTCGGGGATGTTACAATCCTCCCCCTCTATAAGAATTTTGTCATCAAAATTCACTATCTCTTCATATGATGCAGAATGATAGGGAATCAATTACCATTAAACAAATGCGGATAGGACTTTTTCATCTTATCCTCAGTTTCCCAAGTCGTTTCCTCTAAACCATGATTCTTCCAAATCACTTTAGCCATCGGAATTTCCCTATTCTGTAACTGTTTGATCTGTAGTCCACTATCATGATTGGTTCCTCAATGTAGCTCAAATTTTCTGCAAGTTGTACTTCTGAATCTTTTAGCACATGTGATGGATTAGATCGATATCGTCGCAACATACTAACATGGAAGACATTATGAATTTGAGTCAATTCTGAAGGTAATGCTAATCTGTATGCCAATGGTCCCACCTTTTCTATGATATCGTATGGCCCAATATACCGAGGACTCAGTTTTCCTTTGTTACCAAATCTCATGACACCTTTTCATGGAGAAACTCGTAAGAATACTTTATCTCCAACCTGATATTCCATCTCCTTGCGATGCTGATCAAAATAGCTCTTTTGTCTATCTTGTGCCGCCTTCATTTTGCTCTTTACAATATCAATCTTATCAACTGTATCTTGTATAATCTCCAGCCCTTCTAAAATTTCTGCACACTCTTTATCTCAATATAAAGGACTTCGACATTTCCTTCCATACAATGCCTCATATGGTGCCATCCCAATGTTGCTGTGAAATTGATTATTGTAAGCAAATTCCATCAGTGGAATATATCTATCCCATGAACCCTGAAACTCAATAACACAAGCACGAAGCATTTCTTCTAAGGTCTGTATAGTCCTTTCTGACTGCCCGTCTGTCTGAGGATGATAAGCTGTACTGAAATGCAATTTGGTCCCCATAACTGTTTGAAAACTTTCCCAAAAACGAGAAGTAAATCTAGGATCTCTATCTGATACAATGGACACTGGTATTCCATGAAGTCGAACAATTTCCTTCATGTATATCTCTGCCAATTGATCCAATGAACAACCCCATCGTATAGGCAAGAAATATGCTGACTTAGTCAATCTATCAATAATCACCCATATAGCATCATTTCCTTTTGGTGTTCGTGGTAATCCCACAACAAAATCCATCGTAATTCGCTCCCATTTCCAGACCGGAATAGATAAAGGTTTCAACATACCTGTAGGTGCCTGGTGTTCTGCTTTAACTTGTTGACAAGTAAGACATTTAGAAACAAATTCAGCAACCTCCTTCTTCATCCTTGGCCACCAGTAATGCTGTCTTAAGGTATGATACATTTTTGTCGTGCCAGGGTGCATAGCATATGATGCATTATGTGCCTCATTTAAAATTTTCCGTATCAGATCATCAACATCAGGTACACATAATCTGGTGCCAAACATCAATGTGTCATCCTGAATAACAAATGGCATATCTTTACCTTGTTGCACCTGTTCAATAATTTCTGCCAACTTTTCATTTCTTACTTGTGCATCTTTAATTTTCTGTCTCAGCACTGGCCGAATTTCCAACGTAGCAATCAATACTCCATTTGTGTCAAATTGTAGTCTAGCATTTAGACCTCGCAAAGCAATCAAATCTGACAATGAAGTCATGTGCATATTGGCCATCATACCACTTGACTTTCGACTCAAAGCATCTGCTACAAAATTGACCTTTTCCGGATGATACTCGATTGTACAATCATAATCTTTCAGTAGTTCCATCCAGCGCCTCTGTCGCATGTTCAATTCCTTTTGGCTCATCAAATACTTCACACTCTTATGATTTGTAAAGATTTGGAATGTTTCTCTATATAGATAATGACGCTAAATCTTTAGGGCAAAAACTACTGCTGCCAGCTCTAAATCATGTACAGGATAAGAAACTTCATGTGGTCGTAATTGTCGTGATGCATAAGCAATTACTTTTCCATTCAAGATCAAAACACAACCAAGACCCTGATATGAAGCATCAGTGTAAACAACAAACCCTCTTGTACCTGTAGGAATTGTCAGTATTGGTGCTGTAGTGAGACAGTGCTTTAACTCATCAAAGCTCTATTGGCACGCAGAATTCCGGTGGAATGGAGCATTCTTCCGCAACAATTTAGTGAGTGGTGCAGCTATAATAGAGAATCCTTCAACGAATCGTCTGTAATACCCAGCCATCCCAAGAAAACTATGAACTTCTGTAACTGTAGTTGGTACTTTCCAATTTACCACTGCTTCAACCTTCTTAGGATCAACCTCTATACCTCTTCCAGATATTATGTGTCCTAAAAATACCACATGATCCAACCAGAATTCACACTTACTCAGTTTAGCATATAACTGTTTTTTCCTCAAGACTTGTAGCACGGTACACAGATGATCAACATGCTCCTCTTTACTTCGTGAATATACCAATATATCATCAATAAAGACGATCACAAATCTGTCTAGAAAAGGTTGAAATACCTTGTTCATCAAAGCCATGAATGTTGTTGGTGCATTAGTCAAACCAAATGGCATTACCAGAAACTCATAATGCCCATATCGAGTCCTAAATGTTGTCTTGGTAATGTCATCTTTAGCTATCTTTAACTGATGATATCCTGACCGAAGGTCTATCTTTGAAAATACTTTTGCACCTTGAAGTTGATCAAACAAATCATCTATCCTTGGCAATGGATACTTGTTCTTCACTGTCACCTGATTCAACTTTCTGTAATCTATGCACAACCGTAAGGTACCATCTTTCTTTTTAACAAATAGAACTGGTGCACCCCAAGTTGATACACTAGCTCTAATGAATCCTTTGTCTAACAACTCCTGTAACTGCTTCTTCAGTTCTTGTAACTCTAGTGGAGCCATGCGATATGGAGGAATAGAAATCGGTGCAGTGTCTGGCATTAACTCCATAGTAAACTCTATCTCCCTATCAGGTGGTAATCCTGGGAGATCCTTTGGAAACACATCTGAAAAATCTTTAACAACTGGAATATCTCCAACCTCATCACATTCAACTGTACGGTCTATTACATGGGCCAGATATGCCTCACATCCCTCTCTAATCATGCAAAAAGCTGTTGTTGCAGATATTAGGCAAGTGGGAACTATTTGTCTATCACCATAGAAAATCACTCTAGGTTTCCCAGGTGATTCTATCACTACTTCTTTGGTATAACAATCTGCTTTAGCATGATGTCTTGACAACCAGTCCATGCCCAAAATAACATCAAACTCATACAAGAATAGCAAGATCAGATCAGCTAGTAACTCTACTGAATCCACTCGTATTATACTATCTCGATATACTGTATGTACCTTTACTATTTCCCCCAAGGGAGTCTGTACTCCTAAACTGTAATATAAGGGTTCAGGTTTCTTATGCACTTGAGATGTTATGGTAGATGATATGAATGAATGCGTGGATCCTGAATCTATTAATGCATGTATTTCAAGATCATGTAAATAAAGTTTACCAGTAATAAACTCGGGTGCTTTGGATGCTTCCTGTTGTGACATAGCAAAAACTCGAGCCTGACCCTGTGTTCGAGATTCCTGTGTTTGTGGTCTTCCTCTACTAGCAGTATTATTCATGTTCTGACCTCTTCCACGACCTCTACCATAACTCCATACCGGTGCTTTTGATTGAACATTTTGCACAGTGGTTTCAGATGTTGTTCCTCCAGGTCTCGATCTAACTGGACATTCTTTGTAAAAGTGAACTTGTTTTCCACAGGTAAAACACCCTCCAATTAATACTCGACACTCTCCCATATGAGATCGACCACAATAAGTACACACTGGTCGTGTCTGTACTGTCATCCCTGGTCCTCTATCACCACCACGTCCAAAAGTCGAGGTGTGTCCACCTCTTTGACTATTTGAGCCACCTTTGCCAAATGTTGGTGTTAGAGAGAAAAACTCTGACGCTTAGATGGCCTTCCACTTGACTCACCCATATGAACTGATGATTCCCTCTTTTGCTTTTGAAAGAATGTTTGTCTTTCCTTTAACAGTGTCTCTGCTCTAATTGCTGCAGTACGCAAATTTGTAAAAGTAAGAAGATCCCACGGCGTAATCTTACTCCGGATATTATAGGACAATCCATCCTCAAAACACCTGCATCTATCTCTCTCTGTAGCCACATTAGCAGGTGCATAATGCGATAGTTGGGTAAACTTAACTTCATACTCAACCACAGACATATCTCCTTGCTTAAGAGACCAAAATTCCTTCTGTTTTGCATCTCGATATACTTCTGGCATATATTTATCTTTGAAAACAGTGAGAAAATTTCTCCATGTAAGAACTGGACATTGTACTATAGTATGTGAAACAGTTTCCCACCAATCAAAAGCATCCCCTTGTAAAAGTGATACTGAGAAATCAAACCTTTCCTCTTCTGTGCATCTCATCATACCAAATACTCTCTATGTTCTCTTAAGCCATGCCTCAGCCTCTGCAGGATCTGTAGTCCCATAGAAATCAACTGCTCCCAACTTACAAAGCTCTTTGAAATTCCTGCCTCTAGACCCCATAGTTGGTCCTTGTACTTCCTGTTCTATCGGTGCATGTGTATGAGATGTATGCTCATGTGGTACTGTATGAGATGCTCCTATAGACTGATGTGGCACGGCTGAACCTTCTCTCCTTGGTGCATCATGCTCATGCATTTCCATGTTCCTATTCAATTAAATGCAACTCTAATGTCAATTACATATGCTTATGAATGCAGAATGCCTCTAAAGAATCATATCCCTGCTCTGATACCAAAAACTAACTGTGACACACTTATACCCTATGACGTATACTTCGTAAAACTTATCTCTCTTATATAAGCAGATAATTCACATATACCAACTATTCACATAAGCACAAAGCGAAATTAACAACCATAAAAGGTTGCACACACACATCTATGTTGTTATTTCCCATACTAAAACATCTATTATTATAACTTCTATTACAAGCCATATGCCTATGATGCAAAATGAGGAGGAGAAGGTTGCATTGAGCTTCAGCCGGCCGACCTGTATGAATGTGACCTCTAACAGAGACATATCAGCAAAAACTAGCTGAACCTGAAAAATTGTTTTGCGATTTACGTGAGTCGCATACTCAGTGAATATAAACCATCATCAATTATTCCACTCAAAACCAAGCAATTGGTCAATATACATATTCATACATATTATATATGTCATACATGAATTTACTATGCATATGCAAATGCTGATGTTTCCGATTCTTTATTCTGTGAACTGTTCAAGCCTGAATCTGTCCCGGGTTTACTGTATATGGACTCTTATGGTCCCTGTAAGAATTATGACCCGTAAGTCCTGTATGATCCGTAGATCCTGTATGATCCGAAGACCCTGTATGACCCGTAGGTCCTGTATAATCCGAAGATTCTGTATGACTCGTAGGTCCTGTAATACAAATTCAGGGCGAGACAGTCACATGTCCTTTTAATCTCATTGCAATATGCTATGCAATCAAATGCATCATGTATTCATATATCATATGCCATCTGTTAACAAACTTTCTGTGCAAACAACTCTGGAAATTTCAGAGCTATCATACATATCCATATAACTCATATAGAACACATATTCATACAGCACATATATCCATATAGCTCATATAGAACATATATCCATATTGCACATATAGCACATAGGGTTGAATCTCCGGTCTATACTCACCTGTTTAAGGTAGATACTATATCTCTCCCCCTTGACTCTGACCACGGTCTATGATGTGTGCTCCTATATATAACCCAATGCAAATTAGGCTATTTACTATTATAAACTCTAACCCCAAATGCAATGAAATGCCAGAAGGCATTACAACTTCTTGCGTGTCTTTCCAAATCCTTTAAAACTTGACAACAATAAACTATATATATAGAAGAACATTTTTCTAATTTAAACTTTTCTGTAAAACTTGATCAAAAGACTCCCTAATATCATTACAAAGCAAAACCCTAAAAATACTCTGAAATCTTTTACCGAATATAAATCCGATATCAAAAACACCCTCTGAAAACTATAGATCAACCTATTTTCAAATCAAAAGCAACTGTAGATCTAGATCTCGAAAAATTAGGAAAATCCAGATAAACTATTAACTAATTAAAAACTTACCAAATCAAGCTTGTACGTTAGGATTAAAACCCGATTGAAGAGATCTTGGACCAGATCCAACAAATACAATCAAAAACACCAATTCCTCTTTTCAAATCTCAACCCCCCAAATCATGAGTTTTTTGCAGACTTTCAAAATGTGTTTTTTGCACAAATCATGAGTTTTTTGCAGACTTTCAAAATGTGAATAATGTGGTGATTCACTTTGCAGATTTAAGGACAAGTAGGAAAAAAAAAAAGTACATCATCTTACACCCACAAAACAATTTTACATGCATCAAAGTAGGAACATTAAGTCCATAGACCCTAGAGGAGCAAGTATCACGTTGGTATTCTCTAGTAAATCATATATTTTAGGGAAATAGGTTCAAGTCTAGATTCATGTATTCAAATCCATTCTCCTAGGTTTCACCTTTTTTCATGTAGGAAATGTCTCTCCAAATAGCTCTTCTACTCAACCAGCACTCAAACAGTAAGTTGCAAATATGGAGTATAGAAAGAATGATCAAGAATGTCTCTCCAAAAGTGCTCTCCAGTAGTATAATATACCCTATATAGTTTAAATGGAGTAAAATGTGACCATCACCTTAATACATCTACTTTTTGCAAGAGAAACCAGAAAGCCTCTCTTCTTCTTTGAAATATTCTATCTATTCAAAAGCATCTTTTGATGGTCCACTAACCTAAAAATAAATTCAGAATAAGAAATAGAAAGAATGATCAAGATTTTCAAGAATTGCTTCATGATTTTCATTCAGAACATATTGCTTTGGCGAATATTATGTCACAGGAACCTAGCTAACATGAGAGATCAATAAAACAACATGTATGATACAAGTTTTAACGCAACAACTTACTCTTATTTCTAAAAACATTAATAAACCTTTAATGATGGAAAGTTGATCATGAAACTGAACTTAGACTTGACATTGAGTATTGAAAGGTAACATGAACAAATTTCATAGAAAAGCACCACCCCATATAGCTTTATTGTTGACTAAATCCAGACAACCTTAAGGTATCAATTGCTTGATTACAATTCTACCTCAAAGAATTAGAAGGCAAGACAAAGAAACTACAAGCACCAGAGCAGCAAAATTAGACAAAAAAATACATTTTGCCCCCCTCATAATACTTGGAGACAATGCTTACACACCAATCCTGCAAGAAAAGTGAAATTACAACAAATTGTAATTTATGACTAAAACAAGAATGAGTTAAATCAACACCCACGTGACAAATAAACAATGTAAGAGTCAACATCCACACACGGACCATTAATGATGGAGATGGAAAAAAAATCAAATGGAAATATTATAAGTTAAAGCAAAAAATTCATAGAATCACATTAAATTGCTACTCATGACTTGTATCTAGTTCTCCTAGACATTTCACCAAACACCTTGCACGCATAAACCCTAACTGAACCAATCTAAACATGTCACAGAGCATCTTCAATCGTATCTCAAACTACAAGCAATTCGTATTGGGAAAACAAGGCCTAAAGCCCTAAACCCTAAATCCCAAACAAGCAGTAAATCGTAACACCAAGCATCACCACATTAAGTGCATTAGCAAATACTCCCAAATTTCGTAATTAGCTAAGCGAAATAGGGAATTTACCTAATTGGGAATCGAATTGAGGTGGCCGGTCGGAACTACGGATGTGGCGGCACTTGGGGACGACCACGATAGTTCACCAAAGGCGGGGCGCCGCCAGAAGCCGCCGTTCTGGGGGTTCACCGAAGGCGGGGCGGAAACCGCTTTTCTGGGGTAGTCTGTTCGCGTGGCGGGGCAGTCGGGCGATGTCAGCGAGCAACGAAGTGGACGGGAGTTTTTATCTGCTATGTGGCTCAGAAAAGAGAAAGGGAGAGGCGAGGTATTGAGAATTTTAAGCTTTAGGCAATCAAAACACTATTCATAAGGAATTCTGGGTGCGTTTATAGGTTTTTTAGATTTAGATGTGTTCGGCCATTCTCCAAAAGAGTAGGCATTTATTTTAAAAAATTTCACTTTTCACCCAGAAATCTTCTTTACTACAAACTTTACCCTAAAATAATTAATAATTAATTTTTAGTTAAAAACTTTTTTAAAATATAATAAACTTAATTCGAAAATAAATATTACTTTTAAAAACTCACTATATATCATGTCAATATGCCATGTATATGCTTCTAATATTATATGAATGCAAAATAACGTATGCACTTTGGTCGGGGATGTTACAATTACAGCGGAATAAATACAAATAGTCTTATAACAACACTAGCTTTATAGTGGCCCAACCATAAACTTCGCTCAAACACAACTTCTGGAAACTTTTCTTCAACTTCTTGATCCACTTCTCAAATCAACTTCCAAGAAATACCTGATGTGTCGTATACAACGGTGGACACCAGCCGACCATGCAATTGAATAAAGTGGTCGGGTTAGTCTAATGAAAGACTAAGCAAGTGGAGAAATTGATTGGTTCTTATGGTAGTGACTAAACATATTGGCATCGAAATCCGAATGACAACCGGTCGATGATCCAACAGTTAGCAGTCCCATAGAGGATAAGAATGAGGCATGCATATTCAAGAGATAGGACACCACAACTTGTGGTTCCTTTACGAAACATGAACAATTGTTGCGAACTCATATTAATCACATACATTTTTGAAAAGCCTCCATCGACTATTCAGATTGACTTAATCAAAGTTTGATTAAGAATCATTCATAACCGGGAGCAAGAATGGCTTTCCGACTGGATGAACCATTCAGGTATATTAATGTTCCTAACACACTTATCTTATATTACTTTCAAAACTTTTCACAACCAGGTTGGTGATTCATAATCGGCTCGAACTACTGCCGAAATATTTTGGTATTGTAGAGATCCTCGGAGTATTTCATCCATGGTCATCTACCCTGTACGAAGATCACATGACTTAAGCTATCCTTGATCTTTCATTTGCATATGGTGATGTAGAGATCAGAGAGGCCTATTACCCTGTCGTCTACACTGCACCGTGCCAATTGCACTTAGCTAGAGTGCGCATCACCCTTCTCACACGAAGAGTAGGGGAAGAGTCATGACCCACCATTAGGATTAGGCCCCTCCTAATGTAATATTGTTTTAAAGAGAGGATATGGAACCACGTTCCCCTCCCTGAAACTACCTTAATTCAACAACAATGTCTCTGCGTGAGACAACATACAAGGTCACACATAACGGACCTAAATCCAGTTCTACCGCAAAACTGAATAAACAACATGGTCATTATTTCTAACAAATATAACAACCTATCATATTTTATTAATCACACAAGTTGTTCCCAACACAAATATTAAATGGGATTCAATTCCTCATTTAATAACAATAATGCAAGAGAGAACCGTCCACTTGAGGCGTGCTCAACGTCCTTAGCAATTCAACAGTAATCTTTATCACCCTTCTGTCAAATATAACAAAAGATTTCTCAACAATGAGCTCATGGATACACTTCTTAGTTGTATACTCAACTCCTACAACTTCCTAATCGATAAACGATTTGATTTCCGAATATCGATTCATAAATAATCCTTAGTTATCATGCTTTAAGGAGCCATCTTGGCGAAATTATAACTAATTATCCGCTTCACTTTTGAAACAACTTTATAAACAAAAAGTGTTCCTCAGTAACAGTTCTTAAAGGTGACCAAATCTCGGATCAAACGGATTAACAACGAATCCCGAGTAATTATCCGAAGTCCTTTACCTGCCAATCGATGTCAAAAATTGTATTCGCTATAACTGAAGATCTTGGCGTCCGTTTCTCGAGCGGTTTGAACCTGTGGGACCGTATCAACGTCAAGATTATAAAAACCATAAATTTAATTATCAAAGCGGAAGCGAAAGGTCCTTATGGTGGCTCCGCAACTAACCCGTTAATTAATTTCGATCGTATATACCTTCACTTGAGTCCATGGCTCGTTTGGATCGATAGTGGCTCGATCCCCGAGCTCGAGGGTGGCTGGGTGATGCCCGGTGGCGGCCTTTGCGGTGGGTGGTGGTCGGAGGAGCTAGCAATCGCCGGCGACGTCGCGCGGCGAGGCTAGAAAGTGATCGGCGGTGTTGAGTTCTTTTCTCCCGAGCCAGTCGCTCCGCCTGATTCTCTTACTGGTTCTGGTTCTTCTTTTGCAGCAGCCACGAGCCCACAAATCAGAGAGGAAGAAGATGAGAGGTGGCTGGCAGAGAAGGCGGGGAAGAAAGAGCAGCCGACGGTGAAGAGGAGTTCGCCGAGTCAGTCGTTCTCTCGCCCAACTCTCCTCTGCTTTCTTTTACAAAGTTGCGAACTCCCATCTTGAATCTATCTCTTTGGTTCCTTCCTTAATAAGCAAGAGAAGAGGCGGTTTAAAAAAACAAAACCCGTCTCGGAACGGGACTCGCATTACAGCGATAAATTATGTACCTCGAGTGGAAAAACTTACTAAATACAAAACGTCCTGTAAATTATGTAGACCAATAAAATCAATTTTTCATGATTTTATCACGCTACCTTTAATTTTTAAGGCTTCCGTTTCGTATTTTAAATCCTTTACAGTACATAATTAAAAAGACGGCTTATCCAATAAATATTCTTTTTTCCACCAAAAAATCCTAGAATTCACATCTATCCATAAAATCATTTCTTTGTGATTTTAGGATATCACCAAGAATTTTCTAGGATTTAATCTCCAACAAAAATATTGGATTAAGCGTTAAAACGGACACAGAGGTTAAAAGGATATCCGAGAAAAATTCAAAAATATCCTGAAAAACCACAGTTATTACAGTAGAAAATTCAGAAGGGAAGGTTTGTTTACTCAAGAAAAGTCTTTATGGACTTAAACAGGCATCGAGACAATGGTTTCACAAGTTGACCACCACTTTGGTTAATCTGAATTTTGCTCAGTCTCAGTATGATTCATCACTTTTTATTCAGAAAACTGCTTCGAGTATGACTATTGTAGCTATATATGTGGATGATATCATAGTTACTAGATCAGATTTTCTGGTTATCTCACATTTAAAACAATCTTTGCACACTTTGTTCAACATCAAAGATCTTGGAGAGTTGAATTTTTTTCTTGGTATCGAGGTCACACATTCAGCAGGTTGTATGATCTTATCTCAATCCAAGCTAGCCCGAGAAATTGTTACTGAAGCTCAAGTTCAGGATCATCACAGTCGAGCTACTCCTCTTCCAATTCATTTTAAACTAGGAGATACAAGCAATGGCAATCCTTTATCAGATCCATCTATTTACAGAAGCTTGGTGGGCAAACTCAATTACCTCACTAATACAAGACCTGATATCTCTTTTGCTATTCAAGTTTTGAGCTAGTTTCTACAAAAGCCATTACAATCACACATGGACGCCTTACTTCATCTCATCTGTTATGTCAAAGGGACTCCTAATTATGGCCTCTCATTTCATTCTGGAGATCAAATCAAGTTACAAGCCTTCAGTGACTCAGATTGGGCAGGGTGTCCAGTGACTCGACGATCTGTTACAGGATATGTTATCTTACATGGATCGAATCCAATTACTTGGAGATCAAAGAAACAAGCAACCGTTTCTCGAAGTTCTTCAGAGGCTGAGTACAGGGCTTTATCACAAGCAGCAACAGAGATCACTTGGTTAGTTAATCTCCTTCAAGAGTTGGGTGAATCCAATCTCCAGCTAGTCACATTGCATTTTGACGACAAGTCAGCCATCCACATTGCACACAATCCAGTGTTTCATGAGCGAACGAAGCACTTGGAAATAAACTGTCATTTTACGAGAGAAAAAGTCATGGATGGATTGTTGCAACTCAGTTATCTCCCTACAACCAATCAACTAGCTGATGTTCTTACAAAGTTCTTGCCTTCGCAGCATCACAAGGAGTTATTGTCCAAACTGGGCATGTTCATTCCTTCTTCCCCTGCTCCAGTTTGGGGGGGGGGGGGTTAACCTTGATTAAAGCACAACATTTTGCTCTTTTATTTCTCTTTGTAATTCAACTGTTAAAATGACGCGTTTAGCTTCACTTGTCTAGAAGCAACGTTTCTCTTGGCTCATATATAAACCCTTTCTCTCTCTGTAACAAGATTGCTCAAGCTGAATGAAACAGTGCTTGCTCTTTTGCTCTACACTTTCTCTCAATCAAACAATTCTCAAATCTCGATTTACAATTTGTATTAGTTGACCTCGTCAACCTAATTTTTACCCATTAAAAAAAAGGGTGGTTAAATACAAAATTGGGCAAGTAACAATGTAACATGCTGTTACGTGAACATATTATGAAATACTCCGTATTTTATTTTATTTTTTGTGATTTTTATAAAAAGATAGCAATAATTTAAAGATATTATTCCAAGTTTGGCAAGTTATAACTACTCCGTATTAGAATATTGCTGAAAGACACATTATATTATTAAAATATATCCAATTTAACATTTTAAGCTCGCAATAATATGAAACAATTATTTAACAGACTGGAAAGTAATTTACAGAAATTATACTATAATTATGATTAGTTTCTTGCAAGCAAATTAGTTTGCTAATCCCCAATAATGACTAGGCAGATTCAATTGATCAAAGTCACTTTCTTTTCCTTTAAATCTGCCAAAATACGGAATCCCCATACAAAAAATGAATAGAAAATGGCCAAAAGAAATACAATAATGCATGTACTATTATGGAGCTATGGGACAGTTTTAAAATTCAAGAAAACCGATAATCACAATCACTCTTCACTAGGGAATAGGGATGGACCACAATAATATTTGCTTGATGTGTCGGACAAACGAATTATTAGGCCAAGATAATTAATTGGATAATGTTTGTCCCCAGATTTTAAGTTCGGTCATTCTGAATTATTGTCATTGATTTTTTCCCTTAAAAGTATACAATAACAAGCGTTATTCATTCTTACCAGTTGTTAATTTAGAAAATAACTAGTTGTACCCGTCGTGCATGGTACGACTAGTCTACGACTTATCAATTTTTAAATATATTATAAATATGATATAATAAAGTAAATATATAAAGATAAATAAAAAGCCAAAAAATATAAATTCTTAAAAAAATTAAGTAAATTAAATTCCTTTAAAATATTTTCAATAAAAAGTTAAAAAGATATTAATAAGAAAAGATTAATATATATAGAATTTTTTAATGATAAAAATCTTCTATATTTACATAAAAATCAAAAAAGAAAATTAAGGAAAAGATAATATAATTTTCTATAAAAATTAATTTAGGTAAGTAATTATATAGGTATTTAAAACTTTTACTTTTTTAATCAAAATTTTATATAAGATAATTTTTTTTTATAAATAGATAAAAAGATAAAGATAAAATATTTTTATTTATTTTTAATTAAAATTCGAATTAATTTTTTCCATATAAATAAATAGAAAGGAATTTAATCGGAAAAATATAAATAATTTTTTTAAATAAAAGGTGGGTCGGAATTAATGTGGTGGCTAGAAAAGTTACAACTTTAATATATAGTTATAGATTTTATTTCAAAGATATATATTTCATATCGGATACATATTTTTGGAATCTTTTTTATTTATCTTTTACCAAAATAATAAATATAATGTTCCTTTCTTTATCTATTTGTGTCTATTTAGGGATAACTTTTTTTCATAATTATTTTTTAATAATTTAATATTTCAATTAACTATAAAAAATATTATTTTAATAAAAGGGTGATGTGACAAAATGTGGTGGCAGAAATTACTTCGATTTTAATTATTAGTAATAGATATTATTCTTTATTAGTTAAGATTAATAGATATTATTCTTTATTAGTTAAAAAATTCCTCGGGGTAATTAATACTCCGTAGTTAAATGTTAAAAAAAAGACACTGACGTGTTACCACTAAGTTTTGTTTAAAAGAAGAATCGCATCACATCAGCGTTGGTGACGACAAAGGTTTATGAATCAGAAATCATGTGCAAAATTGAAAATTGATTCCTTTCTTCTGAAGCATTACTTGTCAGTTTTCACCATATATGTTGCTTGTGTAATCACTAATCACCCAACAAAAGTGGATGATATGAAGTTCCACTTATGGGTGTAACGTATATATAAGATTCCACTACGTCCCGTATAAATAACTAATTAAGTGTTATGCAATATGTGTAGAGCATCGAGTTCTACTTATCTTAGTATATATTTTGGTCAATTCTTTGGTATCTGATGTGTGTTCATTGTAACTTGTGTAGTTGTGTATACTAGTAGCTTGCTTTTTTATAATTAAAACTGTGGAAAAGATTCGTTTATGGCTTTGAGATTCTGAAACAGCTGTTTATTGGTAAATCTTAAACTAGGTAAACCTAGTAAAAAAAAAAATTCTGCAATCTTTTGCATAAAAGAAGTAGAAATCAAACAATATCATAATAGTTTTAATTGCTTAAGATGATTAATTGATTATCCCAGTACGCTTGAACTATAGACAAAGAAACAATGGATAGTTTCTTAGGTTTTTAAGACACTGGACAACCCCATATAGAACAATAAAACCACTCATTGAACACCTAGTATTGGAGCAAGCTACCAAGTCTGCTGTAAAGCTTAGAGTTGAAGGGAGAAAAGATAATTCTGTATTGATTGATCTGACGTACATTAATAGTGGTATAAGAGTATGCAATCCCTGTGAAATAGGAAAGTCATCCCGAACAAGAATAAGATCTAAACTGATTAAGGAAAGAGAATAATACAAAATAAAAGATACACAAAGATATACATATATTAACATGCCCCCGCAAGCTCATGATCGATGACGAACATGAAGCTTGGACCGTAAAGTCTGAAAACGATGAGTACCAACCGCCTTGGTGAAAATTTCAGTTGTCTGATCAAGAGAACGAACATGACGAACTACCAAGTCGTTGGCAGAAACTTGCTCCCTGACAAAATGATAATCGATCTTAATGTGCTTAGACCGCTGATGAAAAACGGGATTAGCAGATAGAAATGTGGCATTGAGATTATCACATAACAATATGGGGGAACGCTCAACCGGAATGGCCATTTCCTGAAGAAGCTGCTGAAGCCAAATGAGTTTAGCCGCGGTGAATGCAATGGCCCGGTATTCAGCTTCTGTACTAGAGCGAGTGACAACCTTTTGCTTCTTAGAAGACCAGCTGATAAGGTTGCCACCAAAATAAATAGCAAAGCCATGCTGAGAGCGACAATCATCGGGATCAGAAGCCCAACCAGCATCAGAAAATGCAACCAGCCGCTTATCAGTGGCACGTTGAAAGCTCAAATCCGATTGACGGAATATGAAATTTCCGGACGGGTAATAGTGACATACTGAAGTGTACCAACAATATTGCGATACATATGGGGATCAACAACAGTATCTCCCTACTGAATGAGATCCATGCTCGGCTGGTGAAGCAATAGGCTTAGCGCCAGACATATGACAGCGATCCAATAATTCAGCAATATACTTCTGCTGGCAAAGATGAATAGAAGAAGCTGAACAACTAACCTTAATGCCCAAGAAGAAGTGGAGAGGGCCCAAATCCTTAAGAGAGAGAGCCTGATTGAGGCGCAGGACAAAATCATCAATAAACTGAGAATGGGAGCCGGTGATAATAAGGTCATCCACATAGATTAGAATGTAGACTACATGACGACCATGTCTCTTAATGAAGAGAGAGGAGTCTGAAACACAACCCTGAAACCCATACTGAACCAAAGCCGTTTTGAGCTTATGAAACCAAGCCCGAGGAGCCTACTTGAGGCCATATAACGCCTTACGAAGGCGACAAACATAATCAGGACGATCCGATGCAATGAAACCCTGTGGTTGAGCCATGTAAACTGTCTCGATCAGCAAGATCACCATTAAGAAAAGCGTTATTCACATCAACCTGCCGGAGAGGCAAATTAAGAGTAAGGGCCAAGCTCAAAATAAGACGGATGGTAGTAGGCTTAATGACGGGACAGAAAGTGTAAAAATAGTCTACTCCATCCTCTTGATGAAACCCTTTAGCAACTAAACGGGCTTTATAGTGATCAACTGTGCTATCAGGCTTTTGCTTAATCTTGTAAACCCACTTACAACCAACAATGTTAGCACCCGGAGGCCGAGGAACTAAGTCTCAGGTCCCGTTTCTCAATAAGGCATCATATTCTAACTGCATTGCATTTTTCCATTTAGGGTCTTTGGAGGCTTGGTGAAAGAGTTTCGGTTCAAGGTTTGTGAGAAGGGCTACAGGGAGAGGGTATTTTGTAGCATTTAAGGCTTTTGGCTTTAGGCTTTGAGTGCGGGATCGGGTAGTCATATTATGAGAGGACAGGGATGGTGGTTGAAACCATGTAGGAGCATTAGGGTATGGGTTGTCGGGTGTTGGAGATTCAGCCAAGGGGGACGGGAGTGGGTCCGATATAATGGGTGATGCCGAGGAGTCCGATGCATTGCCAGTCGCCAGAGGAACCGAGGGTGGGGACATCAGATGAGGAGAGGACTGAATAAGTGGCTGCTCAATATTAACCGAGGGCGAGGGAGAAAAAGGAGGAGTAGGGAGTGGGTGCTCTAGTTGAGGCGGGGAGACAGTGGTCGATGCCGCCGGCAAAGGCGGCGGAGGAGGTGACACAGAAGGAATGGCAGCAGCATGCTATAGGGCGACCAGGGACGGAGATGAACTCGGGACTGGTGTCGGACAAGGTGGGTCGGACGCAGTCATAGAAGAATAAGGAAAAACGAGCTCATCAAAAACGGCAAAACGAGAAATGTAGGTACCATTAGAAGGGACATGATAACAAATATACCCTTTTGTGTTGGAACTGTACCCTAAAAATATGCAACGAGAAGACCGATAATCCAATTTGGAGTTATTGTATTGTCTAAGATATGGATAGAAAAGACACCCAAAAGATTTGAGAAAAGCATAATCCGGTGTGTTACCGTAGAGGACTTGAAAAGGAGATTTGAACTGAAGAGTTGGAGTAATAGTCCTGTTTGAGAGATAAACTGATGTATGGAAAGTGTGCTCCCAAAACTGAATTGGTAAACTGGCATGAGCAAGAAGAGAGAGTCCTTTTTTCAACAATAACTCGATTTTGGCGTTCAAAGGACCCATTTTGTTGAGGTGTATGTGGACAAGATACTCTATGTTCAATTCCAAGAGATTGGAGATATTTGAAGGCATGTCGATATTCACCATCCCAATCTGTTGGAAAGGCTTTGATGAGTTATGAGAATTGTGTTTGGATTAATTTAATGAACAATTGGACAGTGGGAAAAACTTGATCTTTTAATTGCAAGAAATAAACCCAAACAAATTTAGAGTAATCATCAATAAAACTAA
Organism: Fallopia convolvulus; assembly: GCA_964016875.1. Taxonomy (NCBI): domain Eukaryota; kingdom Viridiplantae; phylum Streptophyta; class Magnoliopsida; order Caryophyllales; family Polygonaceae; genus Fallopia; species Fallopia convolvulus. Next base: position 16,417,078 of record OZ024728.1, read on the forward strand.
CATAATATTTATTGCCATTAAGGGAAATAGTTTGGCAGGGTCCCCCTACATCAGAATGAGTCAACTTAAACGGTTTAGAAGTAGTAGACACACAACTAGGCAAATGAAGACAACGACTCTTGCCAAGTTGGCAAGCACTACAGACTGATGGAAATTTAATTGTAGACACTGGAAGACGAAAATTGGAAATCAAACGACGCAAGACAGACTCATGAAGGTGAGCAAAGCAATGATGCCAACATGTGATGGAGGCACGTTCACCAACAAAGGCTACGGGACGACAAGATGCATGGGAAAAGCGAGGGAGATGGTAAATGCCATTTCAACGGTTCCTCTTAGCAGAATCCGACCCTGCATATTCTTCACAAGGCAATGGTCAGCATGAAACTCAAGAAAAACATTATTATCCTTGGCTAATTTTGAAACACTTAATAAGTTTTTGGTAATGGAAGGAACAACTAAAACATTATTAAGTTGTAAGGGTTTAATTGCATGCTTCGCAGGTAAAATAGAGCGGCCTAAATGAGTAACGGGGAGAGACATACCATTCCCGACAACTAGGTTATCGTTGCCTTAATAGTCGGATTGAATAGTGAGATATTGCAGGTCAGCAGCAACATGACTGTTTGCCCCCGTGTCAACCACCCATGGGTCAGCAATTTCTGATTGACAAGTAGTTGTGTAAGCGAAGCGATCGGTGGACGGCTCGGGCTGATTGAGCGCCGCTGTGCAGCAACCCGATTGGTGAGCGGGAAGTCCGAGAAATTAACCCGATTAATGCAGTTTCGAGCTTCATGACCGGGCTTGTTGCAAAGCTGGCATTGAGGACGGGGATGATCGCCGGAAGAGGACGCCCCATGTGAACCAGTAGCACGTCGCATCGGAGGACGTTGATCCTGGGGCACGCGACCAGTGGAGGAACGGCCGCGCCCGCGGCCACGACTCGCGGCCAGTGGAGGCATAATTAGCCGTTGGAGAAATTGAGTCAGAAAGTCTCCGATTGTCTTCCTCAATGCGATGCTCCTCTTGAAGTAACATGCCAAGGAGATCATCAGATGTAATGGGATCTTTGTGAATCGAAATCGTCGATTGAAATGACGAAAATTGAGATCCAAGGCCAATGAGAATATAAGAGACAAGATCCTCATCGGAAACCTCATGAAGACAGGCGGCCAATTCATCGACGAGGGCCCTCTTTTTTTCAACATAATCAAGCACCGATAGGGAGCCATTGGGCATTGTTTGTAACTGATGTCGGAGATGCATTATCCGAGCCCTGGTTTGGGCGTGAAAGATCCGTTCAAGGTTGCTCCATGCTTCTACAGTCGTGGTGGCACGAGCTACATGGGCGAGCATCGGAGCTGTGAGCGTGGACCAGATCTAGAGAAGAACGAGCCAATCTTTGCGAACCCATGCTTGATAGGCCGGGTTGGGCACTCGAAGAGGCTATTGTGTATCAGATAGGGCAGCAATGGCCACCTCAGTTGAGATTTGGGAGGACAGCGAGAGAAGCATAGTTGGATCCGAGATTATGGTCGGCGGTGGCGGGGCAGTAGGGACAAGGAATGAGTCCAAGTCAAACGCCTCTAGGGCAGCACGAACAAGATTCCTCCAAAGGGAGTAGTTCGAGCGATCGAGGTGATACACTCTAGTTTGGTATGGTCATCTCTTGTATTTTAGGCATGATTTGAGTGTGTTTAGGTTAGTTTTGAGTATAATTGTAATATGAAGACCGAAGACACGATTTTGAAGAATTGCAAGAGTTTGAGCTGAAGACCCACTACACAGCGGTTGCAAGGATGTGCAATGAAGAAGACCCGCGAGCGCGGATTATTACCAAGTCCGCGGTTATGTCCAAATCCGCGGGGCTGGGAAGACGCTGGAGCCGCGCCCGCGGCCTACACCCGCGCTCGCGGTTTCCGGAGTTTCAGCGCCGACTTCGTTTTATCCTTATCTTATGTTTTATTATATTTATGTTTTAGTTTTATTCGGTTGTTCTTAGTATTTAAAGACCTAGTTTCGTAAGAGTTAGAGGGGGAGCAGACTTTTAGTTTAACCTAGAGTTTATTTCAATCTTTATGGAGAACTAATCTTCCTTGGAGTTTGTTCAATCAAGGAAGCCTTTTGTTGAATTCGTAAGATTCTGATAACTTTTCTATCCTTAGGTTAATATCAAAACTCTTTGCTTTTAATTCCATTATCTATGTTTGATTTTATGAGCCTGATCACCTTGTTTGATTGACTTAGATCTATTGTTTGGATTAGATTTGATTGTTGTCTGTGCAATCTTATTTATCCTTGAAACAACTCTTTTCCAGGACCATGGACTGGAATTGAGAAAGAGTGTTTGATGGTTGTTTTATGCATGAGACTCGTTGTTTGATTGCATGATTCGATTTCCTATTATCCTTGATTTTATTGCATGATTTGAATTAAGCATCCTTGTTCATATCATAGTCTCGCTTGAACCGTGGACAAGCGTAAACCCTAATAAGGATTGGAATTAACCTGGGAAATATAGAAAAGTGGATGAATCAATGATCGAAGGATTGAAAAGGTGGAATTGATTGAATAAACTCTGCTTTCTTTTAATTGATTTGAAACTTGAATCTGTCTGCTTGCTTAAACCTAAAACCCCCTGTCTTTGCTGATTGTTTGAAAACACTAATTCTCTTGGGTTCGACCCCTTACTTGCATGCTATACTTAGTATGTAAGTTTGGGTATTTTATCTTTGACTTGGCACAACGACATTTAGCCCGGTCACGAGGCGAATAGCAAAATTAGGGAGATGGAAATTCGGAGAAGATCCATTATAGGAAGCGGATAAAAGCAATTGTGTGGGGGAGGTGGGTTGGGAAGCCATTGATGAAGGATCGGTAGGTTTGGCTGATACCATGTAAAGCTTAGAGTTGAAGGGAGAAAAGATAATTCTATATTGATTGATCTGACATACATTAATAGTGGTACAAGAGTATGCAATCCCTGTGAAATAGGAAAGCCATCCTAACAAGAATAAGATCTAAGCTGATTAAGGAAAGAGAATAATACAAAATAAAAGATACACAAAGATATACATATATTAACAAAATCACATTGGCTAAGAAGTTGTAAATCGGGTGAAGAATTAAGGGAAATTCCCAATCAACATGTCCTTTTAAATACCTCAAAGTGTGAATAGCTTCCATGTAATGAGCTGTGCTAGGCGCCTTCGGGCATTTGGTTCGGTGGTTAAGCCTTTAGGGTAGTACCCTAAGGTCACCATTTCGAATCTCGTTGGCGGCAGTTTGCCCTTTCCTCTTTAGAATTGGTTAGTAACCAGTTCCCATCCCTAGTGAATGCTCTAGGCGAGCCCAAGTAGTACTTGTGGCGACCCTAATCCTTACTTTATAAAAAAAAAATGAGTTGTGCTAGGTTTCTACATATACTAACTTAAGATTTGCAAAAAAAAAAAGCTATACGAGGTTGTGTATGTGTGCGAAAGTTAAGCTTCCCCACCAATTTTTTGTACAAAGTAGGATATGTCAAAGGAACAACCTTGGAGTAATCAAATTTCAAAGCGATCTCTATTGGAGCTGAAGTTGGAGCAACATTCTCACATTCAAATTCAACCAAAAGTTCTTCGAGGAATTTTCTCTAGCTAAGACATGTCATTAGGCAACATGCTGAACTCAATGCCAAGGGAAAAATATAACTTGCTTAAATTCGTTATCTTAAAACTAATAATCTGAGAAGGATTTCACCCGATCAATATTAACATAATCAGTATATGTCATGAGAATATCAGTTGAATCTCCAATTTCTCTAGAAAACAAAGAAAAATCATTATGTGAATGAACATATTCTTGAGAGTGTAAGATTTCAGACAATTTTGCATCCCACTATCATGATGCATGTTTCAATCCATATATATATATATATAATCACGCTCTAGTGTAAGTATACATTATAGTGTAGGCATGTGGTTAAAGCAGATCCGTTGGATTGTAAAAAACGAGTGGCTAGGATTTAAAAAAAATGAGGTGTAAAAAGCTTAGGTGGGGATATTGTACGGGATTAATTCAAATATGGAGAGAATCATTAATTGGTTAAAATTTCCTTAATTGTAGACCAATTTTCCTTGAAGAGTCACACGCTCTCTCTCCTCATTCTAAGATCTACGTTTGCCCTCTCCATCTCTGACGGTTCAGGAGCAAAAATCAGAGACGAACGCAGAGGCGATACAAGACGAACTTCAAGAAATCGGTAAGGGCAGTCGAATTTTTTTGTATCTTTAGTCAATAAATTAATTATTATTCTCAATTATGATGTTCTTACTCTCAAATTCGAACTTGTTTGGTCAATTTATAGTTCTATATGCAGAAATTCGAAGCTAGGTTTTTCTCGAAATTTTGTTTTTTGCAAAACACGATTACTCAAGTTGGTGAAGTTGATAAAAGTAGAATGAAATTACATCAATTAAGTTAGGGTTTTTTCGTTTTTGGTGGAAACAATGATAATAATGGATTGAATGCATGTCTATATGAGAGTAGTTGCTGTATTTTTCAGATTCATTGTGAAAAAATTGGTTTAAGCGTGTTCTGATATATTTGTTGTTCTTCATCAATAGGCTACAATGGTGATTTTCATTCTAGCAATTTAGTATAGTAGATTTCTTAGATTTAATTTGGTTTTCCACGATTAAATGTTTTTCATACATGTGTGGCATGTTTTTCATATATTCATGCTTTGTTATTCATATATACGTATTTTGTTTTTCGTATATATGTATTTTGTTTTTCGTATGGAAATCAGAAGATAATGATCAATATTATTCACAATAAATACTATGGTTTTTCAATAGTAAGAATTAATTGTATAAGCATATGAAACGAGTGTTTTTCAATTTGGATATTATGGTTTTGCAACACTGATTTATGTATGACACTTTTGCAATTGTTATTCAAGTATCACAATATACTTTTGCACGTACTTTGGATGATATAGTTTTGCAACACTGATGAATGATGATAGGTGTATGACAGTTTTGCAATTGTTTTTCAAGTCTCACAATATACTTTTTCACTTTAGATGATATGGTTTTACAACACTGATATCATTTGTGTTTAACCGTGTTTTCAAATGGAACAGGTGGTAATGATCAACAATTGGACATTGGAGAAAAGTCAAAGCACACCAAGGTCCTATTTAAAAGACTTCGCACTAGGGAACATGTTCCAAATGATGATAATGTTGATGTATTTCACCTCGGTCCAAAAAAAAATTGTAATTCATAAGCATTGTAATTGTTATTTCAAAAGCAGTGTAATGATTATTGATAGCACAAAATACAAAGAATAGCATATTTTTCATAATATTAAAGATTTTTTTTCAAAAGCATTGTAATTGTTATTCAATTGTATAAATTATTTATGTCAATACATTCTAATAATACTAGTGAAAACCATTGAATAAGTTTAGTTATTCAGGATGAACAATGTTGTTTTTCAACTACCTTTATTTAGTTATTCATGGTAAGACGAATACTTATTCAACCTAAATAATGCAAATGTTAAAACATGTTCAATCCTACAATTATTCAAACAATTATATTGAGTTATTCAAACCTCGACTATAAATATTTTATGATTCTATAATTATTCAAACAATCAAATTGAGTTATTCAAACAATCAAACTGAGTTATTCAAACATCGGTTATAAATATTATATGATTCTATAATTATTTAAACAATAATATTGAGTTTTTCAAACAATCAAACTGAGTTATTCAAACATCGACTATAAATATTATACGATTCTATAATTATTCAAACCACCATAGTAAGTTTTTCAAATGTCGACTAATAGGTATTCAATGATTCTGCAGAGGTTTTATATTTGTAAAAAAGCGTATATTTAATTTGAAATTCATGTTTGAATTTTTAAAAAGACGCCAAAAGCTGGTTACAATGTATTTAATTATGAAAAAAAAGATTTGCTTGGATTTTATTTTTTTATAATTGTACCGATTTTTATCTCACTCTCCTAAAATTTCGGGTGTTGCCTTTTTTAAATCAACCGAGATTTGATTCTCCACATCACCCCCATTTAGCCTATAATGTTGCTTAATTAATAGCCTCTGATTTATCCTAATCCAACGCCCTACATTCAACCACACGCTTACACCATAATATGTATTGTACCGGAGCGCTCCCCTATATATAGAATGTTTAGACAATGGACCAATGAAAAATCAGGAACTTACAAGCCTTGAGGTAGTTTCATGTAAACCTCTTAGTGCAAATCTCCATGGACAAATGCATTATTCACATCTATTTGTGAAATACACCAATTTCTCTTTATACCTAGTGACATCAACACCCTGATTATTTTCTTATTGACATCAAGAGAAAATATTTTGGTGAAATCTACCTCTTCCTTTTGCGTGAATCATCTCACAACCAATCTGGCTCTATGCCTTTCAATAGTCCCATCCGTCCAAAGTTTTGTCTTACATACCCATTTACAATTGATTAGATTCTTTCCTTGTAAAGAAGCACCAAATCCCATATTCTGTTCAGTTCTAATACAAAGAATTCCTTTTTTTTCGTGGCTTCTTACTAGGCAGGAAAAAGCACAATCCCTTCAATAATCTAGACTCATGTGTACATTCTCAACTAAACGAACAATAGGTTTACATTTCAACTTAGAATTTGAAGAAATCAAGTGTTCTACATAATGCTTGGAATGAGTAAAAGCATTAATGAATTTAAAATGAGTAAGTAGAGGTCAACTTCAACTTTACCAAGACTCTAAGGACTTTTTACTGAAGGGTCTTGTAGGAGAAGAGAAGATGAGGTAAAAGTGATATTAGCATCTGCCTATGACCAAATCATGTAAAATTGAAATAGAACCATGAAATTGAACAGGAATATTAGTGCCACAAAGGAAGAAAAATAATATAAGGTTTGGGTAGAGATTGAAATTTCAAAAATAAGGATATAAAACATATGGTGTAATTTCAAGAATAAGGATATAAAACATATGGTGTAACACCTCGGATTTTGGAATCTATATAAAGAAATGAAGTGTTACTCATGTCAACAAGAGCTCTTCCTTTTCAAGGCTTGAGTGATAACAAAAAACTCTGAACTCGAGTGTATAGGGGTAAGAGCATACCGGAATGGGTGACCTACTCCTCGAGCCTTACATATGATCTATAGCTCCACCATTTGTGATCCAAGAGTGATCATCTAAGACACAACAACTTGCATTAAACTAGCATTTCTAGACAATTAACCTGGTAGGATTGAAACACTCCCCTCATTATTAAAACTACTAGGTTCTGCAATGACATGTTTGTCTCTCCAATTTTTTTGATTCCTTGAATCACTCCAACTTTTACATATTAACCAAAAATAATACAAATTTTTAGATTGATAAAAAAAACTAGCTTTTATCGTGTTAACCAAAAATAATAAAAAGGGTCTTTTTGACGAAGATTTCAGCAAAACATCTGATGTGACTATAGAATCTGCTAATTGAACATTAATAAGAATAGATGGTTAGGATTTTGATGTGATTATTACCAACTTTCATCATATAAATTGTCATTTCACACATAACTAAGTTTTAAGTTTCAAATTTCATAATATAAATGATAATTTCACCTTGTGACTACAACGAAAGTTGATATTATGAATGACCAATCAATAAATTTCGATGACCACAGCACATATTTTACCATAATCCTTACAAAAAACATATTTTACCATAATCCTTACAAAAAATGCATTCGTATTATTTTTTTAATACAATCAAAGTTAGTATTACTTTTTGCTCATATGATGAAATTTAGTACGGAGTATTATTTTTAGTCAAATTTAAAGTTGATAGTAGTTTTAGTCAATATGCAAAAATAGGGATTATTTTGAGTGATTTTTTTTAAAAACAACAAAGAATGACAGCTGTGAAAGATTATTAAAAAAAACATCATCATCATCATTATTTGTTTTCCGGTAGAAAACATTATCGTGACATTACGATCTGAAAGGAACCCTTGATAAATGCATCCGTGTCAAGCATCCGAGTCAGCCCTGATGAAGAAAAACGTGAATTATGACTTATTGAGGGTTTTGCAGATATTTTTCTCATTAAAATATCGAGTGTAGTGTGTACGGTTTGTCGTGTCAGGTTCAATTCAGCGCGTCTCGCGTATCGCGTGCTCACTTCACCTTACTATAAATGAATTGGAATTGGAAGTTTGGAACCCACTTCCTTTACAATTGGAGCTTCTTTCTCCAATTACCACACATTCTAGATAATTAAATCTGTTTTCTTTCTCCCTTTTTTTCTCTTCTTTTTCATTTCTCACATTATACCCATTTCCCACCATGTACTGCACAAGATCGACCTAAACTAAGTAACTGACTTGTGTTGAATCCTCATACATTTTCGTAATTAAGTTTTCAAGTAATTGTAATTCCTGGAATTTGTGGAAACCCTTTGAAGAGAGAGGAATTTGGGGTTTCTTGATCTCTTTTGTTTTCTTGCATTTGCAAATGGAGTTGAAGCTGTTTGAGTCAGTGTCCTTATCTGGGTCTAATGTGTTTGGCATTTCGACTTCAAATTCACGGCGGTTTAGGGATTCTACTAGTTCAGGCAAATCTTACCCCCAAATCTATTCTTGTAAAGGTAACAACTCTCATATTCTATTTGATGATTCAGCAATTGATTCCATTTGGACTTTAAATTTGACTGATTATGAACATAAATCAGTGGCCCTTTCGAAGACAAGCATTTCGAGTGGAAGTGCTCAGAGCTACTTCAATTGGATCACGGGAATCAATGGAGGAGGGAGCTCATCCAGCTTGTTTTCAAGGAGGACAAGGCTTCTGGAAGCTTCTGATGACGAATATGATGGTGTTGTGGTTGACCCACAAAGCCTTCCTTCTGATCCCAACACATTTGCTTCTCAACTCACCGCCTCGCTTTCTCATTGGAGAACCAAGGTAAATCCTCTTTATTTGTTCAATTCTAAGTAGATCTATGATCACATTTTATCCTACAATAAGTGTACATCATATTTACTTCTTTAATCAGGGTAAAAAAGGAGTGTGGCTGAAGCTGCCTTTGGAACGCTCCGAGCTTGTTCCTGTTGCAGTCAAGGTAAGATCTTCATACTTTCAGATCAGCTAGGACACAAACTGAAAAGTGAAACCCATTAGATTTAGATCCTGTCAAAAAAATCTGAAATGTTGTTGTTGTTATTAGCAGAGTTTTAGTTAGTGATAGAATGAATTCAACTTGATGATATCAGGAAGGATTCGGGTACCATCACGCCGAGCGTGGTTATGTGATGCTGACTTACTGGATTCCTGATGAGCCTTGTATGTTGCCTACTAATGCTTCCCACCAAGTTGGGGTCGGAGGAATCGTCATCAATGAAAAAAACGAGGTAATTTTATTCGTCGTTCCTGAATCGCAATTGGTTAAAAATGATGTTTATGTATCTAGAATAATAGGAAGCTTTTATTTCCAAAATTTGGTTTATTGCAATTTTTGGTTCCTGGTTTTGAGAATTGTTATGAATCTCTCTATGACAAGGTGCTTGTGGTACAAGAGAAATATTGTGCTCCTTCATTTGATGGCTTTTGGAAGATTCCAACTGGTTTCATTCTTGAGGTATGTATTAACTTTGTTGATTATTCGCTACAAACATCATGTTTGGGGAAGCACTAACCTAGTTTCATACTCTGCTCAGTCAGAGGACATATACACTGGAGCTGTAAGAGAAGTGAAGGAAGAAACCGGGGTAAGGATTTCTTTTGTTTCGCGTAATGATCTTCAAGTTCATCTGGAAAACAAACCTTATTTAACGAAAGACGACCCACCATCTTAATGTATTTCTGACTGAATCTTGTCACAATGTTCAGATTGATACAGAATTCGTCGAAGTACTAGCTTTCAGGTAAATCCTCAAACCCATTCTTCAAACTAATACTCTTAAGATTTTTAAATAATGTTTTTATAAATCCTATAAAAAAATCCTTGATAAATAAAATCCAACAGATACTTCCTAAATTAGGATTCTCAAATCTGACTGAATTTACAAATCTGTAAATGCAAACCACTTGCAGGCATGCCCAGAACATGGCATTTGAAAAATCAGATCTTTTCTTCATCTGCATCCTAAAGCCGCTTTCAGCAGACATCAAAGTTGATGATCAAGAAATTGAAGCTGCCCGGGTAAGAACACCACACACTAACTCATTTCCTGTAAACAAATTCAACATCTTGACAATTTTTGTGAATTTAAAGTCTGAATCTTTGTTTCTGCAGTGGATGCCTTTCCAGGAGTTTGTTGCACAACCACAAATCCAAGAAGACAGCATGTTCAAGAAAGTAATCGACATTTTCATCGCGAGGGTCGGGAAACTGCATTCTTGCAGGATTTACCCGCACCAGCACATGTCCAAATTTGATGGAAGGTCGTCCATGCTATACCACATTGATATTGATGATCAGGGTTCAAGTTGCCATGCCAGTTGATTGATGGAACAACAACATACTAATGACGTCATACATGATTTGTAAAAATGAATGTTGGCGGAGTTATATGCTTGCTAACTAATGTATAAAAACTTGTCATGGTAGATTTACTGTATATAACAAGTGTATGGTGGAGGAAAGAGGCATCTTTTAGCCCTTTCAGACTTGGGAGTAATGTATGTATATAACTCTTTTTTGAGCTCAATAAGATTAAGCAGCTGTGTTTTCTTGGCTTAATATAGGCAAGTCCTGTAATAAGAATTATAATGTGGCAAAAAAAATTGTATGTCATAGGATAAGATGATTCCTTCCGTCATTTGCATAATACAAGATTGCGAGTTAAACATTTTTTTATAACATAGAAAAATATTCTTATTAAAATGTTCTCTGTATCTTTATGAGGATTTTTTTGTAGATCTCTGTTTACCCAATCCTTGATGCCAAAAAAATTTCAAACCAAATATTCCCCAACCCTACATACCAAACGACCCCTTAATTTATTAAAATGATGTACATAATTTAAAAATGTTCCTTCTCTAAGTTTAGAACCTGTCTATAACATCATTACGTTGGCTCCATCCAGTACCATTGTGATTTTTACAACTCTTGATCTGGAACATGTTCATAGTTCTATATTTCTTTTTAAAAAAAATTACCTCACATTACTCTAGATTTACAGTCAACTTAGTTTTTAAACCAACCAAATCAAAACTAATACAACAAAAGGTTATGTACAAAATGCTACTCTTTAACTTTTACAAAATCAAAATATAAGAAAGAAAAAGCTGCTATGAAAGTGGGAGAGGGGCCAAAACAAAATTGGAACGATTCAAACTCGTATATTTTGACTGATGACTGTTAATGAAGACAACAAATTTTCAATATCTTGTAACTATTCGCAATATAAACAAGAAGCAAGCGAGCTCCATAGCCTTCTACGGTTCTACCCCAAGCTATTATTTCAAATATGGTACAGGTACACCATTTCTGATATAGGGCAAATACAACATAACCATTCTTTGAAGCACTAATTAGAAAATGTAATTCACTTACTATGAACTTCAATTTTACCATAGAATTTTAGCCATCTTTAAATATTACAAACAAGTAAATCGGTGATGCAACTTACGCATAGCATCTTCTATATCTCCAGTGTAAGTGGAAAATGCACATCAGCAATGTCTTCATCAATAGGCTTTGCATGTAGAAATGAGAATAGTCGATTACAAAGAACAAGCAGCAGGAATACTGCGGTCTACTGGAGCTCGGTCTTTACCAAGAACTGAATTTTCCTTCACAAAAGAGACATCTGGGTGAATCGGGGTCAGCAACTGATGATGATCATGAGCCTCCACATCGTCTTCACTGTCCATAGAAGCTATTGAAGCAGAGTCCGATTCATCTGAATAGACATATTTTAATAACAAGGACAAAATCAGAAATGAGAATAAAAAGGACAGATCTGATAATATGACAATGAAAAAAGTGCCCATGAGACAATTTTCCTTATTATTTGCCACAATTCTAGGCATAAACTAGAAAATAGGCATCTGCAATGAGTGTTTTGGCTAAATGTTGCACTATGCTCAAGCTTCATCAAAATATATTTAAAATCATTTTTTAGGTTCTGCACCCTGTAAAGGCCTAATAAGTGTGTTTATGCCTAAATCTCTTTCATCATTTGCTGAGTTAGTTAATCAACACAGTGACAAGGATATACCAAGCAAAGCCCACTATGCAAGAATCATGGCAAACATCTTTGTTCTTGAAAACATCTATTAAGAACTATCCATCTACAAAGACACCCCCTTGGCACCTTGAGTTCATTTAGCCAAATTAGATACAGAGAACTATAGTCTAACTGCTATATGAACCAAGAAGATTTTTCAGTGACATAAATGCATGGATCATCCTGATGATTGAAAATACTCAAATCAATGGCATAAAGTTGGCAAGTAAAGAATGGAAAATTGGCTACAAGTATAGAGCGATACTCTAACTACAGAGAATTCAATAATAAAATTGACAGCACACCGCTACATTGATGCAAAAATCAAAAAGCAAGCAGCTGCTTGAATCAAATGTGAATCAGAACAAGTCTGGCCTCTATGGAAATTCTTATGCAATTACAACAGAGAGAAACTAAACAAAATTGTTTTGTGTTTCTTACTTCCATTACTTTGGGACAAGAATGTTGAGAGCATTGGGTGGCGTTTAATAGTCTCAGGTAAATTCCAAACATACAATTAGTAGTACATGAATGGGGCGCATCCTCGTGCTCATATGCTTTTATACACTACTTTTGAGATGGATTTAGTCCCTATATCAATTTTGGTGCATTCTAACTAAATTCAGTTATTATTGTCACATAGCTGAATTTTAGTTTTTCTTGGGTCTATCGGGCATACGTACCCCCTTCCCCTGGGCAGGGGTACCCCCATCTTGACCCCCCAGATTCTGCTGTAGCGGAGACTCACTGGGTCAATGATGATGATGACAATTAGTAGTACATGAGAAGGATTGACCTTTGATACTAGACTCAGATAGAGGTTGCCTTGATGTAGATAAATAAAAAAAATCTTTGATGTCACTGTCTATTGGTTTGAAATTTTGGACGCAGTTGGTATGGACATGGGAACTCATACAAAAAAATGATCACTAAATATAATTGTTACAAAACTAACATGCTTTAGAAACAAATAAGGAAAATATTGTTGTCCCTTCCATGATATAAGTTAGGGTCATATGTGGTTACAGGAAAATTCTATTTCTAACGAATGTCCTCCTCTGCAATGTGTCATGTCCAATTGTAAATCAGGCATGGGAAAAAAATCGTATGCACTTAATCAAGCACAAGTATAATAGTTTCAGAAAATTTCAACTACTTATTTGATCATTTGAATTATATGAAACTGATGCTAACAGAATTCAGAAAAGATAAATGTAGGAAAAATGTGCAAGAGCATGTGCTCTCAACACTAAAAATGGATCAGTAGAAGATCTTGCCTGTATATGATGGTCGGCTGGGAACCTGCCTTACAGATGAGACTTGAAGTTGTTCAGGCAATAAGCAATTGAAGAATGAACCTAAAGCAAAAGAGTTTCTCTTTCAGATAAGTATTGTCAAGAGAAGGAAAGGTAAATGCTGAAAGAGCATATTCTATCTTATTAATTTCAAGCATACCATAGAGGCATAGATCCCTATGCAGATCGACTAAGTTTCTTCCAAAGCATATGTGAAGAAAACATCATACAATATAGATTTTGATACTTGCAGATTATGCAAATTTTATAACATACACCAAAATTCTTTGTAGCACAGAAACTGTGTCCAAGCACTAAATAGTAGTAAGAAAAGAAAACTTTACCTAATCGTGCAAGCCGGTTGACCCATCCAGGTATATGTCTTCCAGTCAGATGAAAACAGACTTCATCACTGAAATGGTTGCAATTCTTGGCAATCAAATGGTAAGTGTCACCATGGTATTTTGAAGCAAGCTGTTCGATGAATGTCCTATATTCTGAGCGACTCATATCTGTACTACCCAACAAAATTGATCTTCTAAACATGAATCCAGGACAGCTTCTGGGTTCCACCTCAAACACACCACTGCTTGGATAGTCATGTGCTCCAAATCCATACTCCATTCCATGTACTGTTTGTCAGAAAACAGTTAGTTTATCTTGGTAACATCCTTCACACCATTAAATCTCCCAACAAAAAAAGATAAAAGAAAAAGAACAGATAAAGTAGTTGCACGAAAAAAAAAGCACAATCAAGCATTTCAAAGCATAGCATTCATATTCTAGAGCAAAGTCATGTACAGGAGCTGAAACTGCAATATTGATTGCAGAAGCATCAGCATGCAGAATAGCATGAATAATCAAATACTTAAACAACTTTGAATATATGACAAGCTGATCAGTTTATATAGTGAATATCATAGACATATTCTGATGTAATAGACAATTGAATGAAAATCTTGATCTTTTCAACACGCAATTGAATTAGATATATCTACAACAACAGTTGTTTTTCTACGGAATACAAACCCACCTACAGCACTATTGTAAATCCAGCAATTCGGAATGGAAAGACAATTAGACATTTAGACCAGGAAAAGGTGAAAGTAGACTTTATATTAATTGACAAATTATAAACCAGAAAGATCTTATTTGCCTTGCTAGGCAGAATAACCTCTTTGGCACTAGCTGAACACTTTTCCTGTACCAAACAAGGGACAAAGCTCATTTCTCTACCTCACTTCTTTCCTTTCTCTTGTTATTGTAGTATCTAAGTTTACAGAAATTGAAGCACCTTATATAGTGTTTAAGGCATCACTATTCAAATTTCTAAAGCAGAATTGAACTGAATGATAACAATATCCAAAAATTGATAATCAAGTCTGAGTAAATTCAAAAAAACGAGATATGAGAACTTGCAAAATTGATCTCAAAGAAACAAACATTATAGACGCTGAGGTGAAATCAAGATTCACATGCATACCTTCGATGCCAGAATGGAAGATCCCGAGGCCGAACCAGTACAAGTAGTCATTTATAGGGGTGAGATCATACACGTTGAGATACAACAAAGTTCGCTCCTTTCCTCCTTCACGTTGCTCCCTCTCGGAGCGAAAGATCCCCGGGACCAGCCGCATTGTATCAGACAACCACCGCCCTCTACCAAAGCTTCTTCAAAATCCTCCCAAGACAAAAAAAAAACACAAAAAAGTCTACTTCACCGACACACAACACACCGCAGTACGATCAATTTTACACGCCAATTTCACCGACAGCAGAGCAAGGTAGACGTGACGCAAAAGCCTTAATAGGAATCCATTAACAGAATACTGGTTCCGAATCCCGCCATCAAATTCCGCCAAATTTGATCGGTAGGCCAAGGGAAAGAAGAAACCCTAGAAATGCAGAGGATTTGGTAAAGGCGATGATGAGATCTAGTTTGAGGACAGAAAGATTAAGAGTATAATTTGGCAAGAAATTGAGCGGAGGTGGTGGTGGTTTCGTAGCGTTGGAGATCTACAAGACGAACAGAGAAATGGATAAGTGGTGAAATAAATTGAATTCAAAGCGCTGCCAGAAAATCAAGAAGGTGGGGGAGTTATAATTTTCCTTTTTCATTTCATCGAGCGTGGTGGGTTGAGCCGTCTTGAGCGTGGTGGTGGGTTTGGCAAATGCAACGCGTTTGATGGCCAGTCGCCATTTGGAGCACAACTCACATGGTAAATAGAGCCATGGGGCTCTATGGTTTTTTTTTTTTGGGTAACAAGGGGGTCGCCCAAGCAGACAACCAGAAAGCAAAGACTAAAGTCTTACAATCCTCGGGCTAGCTACACCCCTACCATCCTCTAAAAGGAGGTTAGAAATACAATATGGGGGTTCTTCAAAGGAGTGTAAGCCGAAGGGTAGCTCAAAAGTGATGAAAGCTAGTCTGTCTGCGACCTTGTTTGCTTCTCAATAGATGTGTCGAAACTGGATGTCTCAGTCTCTATAGAAAAAGGCTTGACATTGTTTGACCAGGCTGACAAGAGGGTGTTGAGGAGGAATTTTGTTTCCCAGGAGTTCTATGGTTGTGCTCGAGTTTGACTCTACCACGAGCTTCCTAATGCCCTTGTCCCAGGCTGATTTGAGCTCGTGGTATATGCCTTATATTTCAGCCATCACAGTATTTCATACCCCAATGTTCACATTAAAGCCCACCATCCATTGGCCCATATCATCTCTAATAAGCTCACCTGCAGTCGTTGGCCCACCATTTCCTTTGAATGCCCCATTTGTGCTTAGCTTCGCCCAGTCCTACTCAGGTTTTTCCCACGAGATCAGGACTTCTCTCCTCTCAATTTCTTTCCTTCTAATACCTTTGCGTTTCGACATTGTTTTGAAATATGTCACCTGCCCCATGAGGAACTCATAGTGCTGAATATTCTCCACCTACCCTCCGAAAGATGGAGATATTTCGCCATTTCCATATCCACCAGGTTGTGGTGGCGAATAAAATATTGTCCTCTATGCCCTTTGCGAAAGAGTAGGTATTTCTGAGGTTTTTCTCAAGCCAACACATCGGTGCATCATTAAAAGAATTCCAATTGCCTGTTTCTTGGAACAATTTTGTTCCAAATTTCCCTAGAGGCGCTGCAATCACGGAATAGGTGAACAAGCGTCTTTGCTCCATTCCCACATCTCGCACACTCCTCCGAGTCCGTCAGATGTCATCGACGCCTCTCCTCATTGGTCAAGATTCTGCCCTTAATCGTCATCCAAAGGAAGAGGCGTATCCGTTCTAGGACCCCGAGAGTACTGTGGCGCAAGGTTGTCTTCTCAGTCGATGCAATTCTTTCCAAAATGATCTAGTAAAGATAGTGTCTCTATCGGACAAGATAGAAGCCGGTATGCTATGATGATTGACTACAATTTCCATGAATAGAGAGGCGACTTTTGCTGCGTCATACGTGGTGCCCAAGGCGCCAAAGTGTGCATATTTCGACATGCGTTCCACCACGACCAAGATAGTTGTAAACCCGCGGGACGGTGGAAAACTGGTTATAAAATCCATGGAAACCGCATCTCAAACTTGAGTCGGTATTGATAGATGTTGGAGAAGATCGGCTGGTTTCTTGGCAGTGTATTTGGTATATTGACAAGTAATGCAAGAATCCACAATTTGTTTAACATCCTTACACATACTCTGCCAAAAGAATACCTCTGCGGCCCGGCGAAAAGTGCGGTCTATACCCAGATGGCTGGCGTTCGGTGACAAATGAAACTCGACCAGGATTTCGGCCTTAAGCGGCGAGTCTTTGCCCAAAATGAGACGATGCCCATAATAAAGGGGGTCGTCATGGGCCCGGAAAGACGACTGTAACCCACCATCACGCGCGACTTTATGCAACTCAATTAAATTCGGCAAGGAAGAATTCTCAAGACGTACCTTGTTAACAAGTCAAGGATAGGCGGGGACAAGGCAAAAAATTATTTCAATGAAGGCTCGACATCGATCATGCAACGTGATAAAGCATCCACGACCTTGTTATTAGAACCCGCGTTATATTCAAACTGGAATTTGTAGCCCGTGTGTTTCTGAAAAAGAATTGTTGATTTGAAGTCTGAATCACTTGTGATGGAAGCTCTTTTAAACTTTTCCCTTCCTAAGAGGTATCGTCTCCACTTTTGTACCGCGGAAACAATAGCGTAAAGTTCCCAATGATAAGTCGAGGAGTCGTGACGACGGATTCCGAGGGTTTTACTAAAGAAGGAGATTGCGCGTTATTCCTGTAACAGTACGACACCAATGCCTTCATCTGATGCATCTATCTCTACTACAAAGGCTTTAGTCAAATCAGGTAACTGTAATACCGCCAGACTCATCATTGCAGTTTGGAGGCGACGGTTTCTGCTGCAGCATTCCAATTGAACTTATCTTTCTGTAATAAGGTCGTGAGTGGTGCCACTATTAGGGCATAATTACGAATAAACTTGTGGTAATACCCCGTAAGGCCCAAGAAGCATTGTAACTGTCGAACTGTCTTCGGACTGGGCCATTTAGCCATGGTTCAAGTTTTCCCGGATCAGTTAATAACTGGCCATCAGAAACTATGTGGCCCAAATATTCAACTGACGTCGTTTCGAATGAGCACTTGGAACACTTGACAAAGAAGTGATTGTCCTGTAATATCTATATGGCGGTATCAATGTATCGAACATGCAGTGCTAGTGTGGAAATGTAAATCAAAATATCGTCAAAAAATACAATGACGATATCGCGCAAATAAGCCACAAAAATGTGGTTCATTGCAGCTTGAAATGTGGACGGGGCATTTGTCAACCCGAATGGAATGACCAAAAATTCAAAGTGCCCATCATGAGTCTGAAAAGTCGTTTTGTAGATATCGGATGTGTGAATTCTGATCTGATGATAGCTCGACCGTAGGTCTAGTTATGTAAAGAAAGCAGCTTTGCCGAGTTCATCAAACAACTAGTCGCATTCAAAGCCTTGTAATCGATACAAAATCAAAAGTTGTCGTCTCTCTTCTTGACTAATAGAGAAGGAGACGAAAACGGACTAGTGTTATGGCGAATAATTCCTTGTTGTACATATCTTGAACTTGTCATTCGATTTCCGACTTCTGAAAATAAAGGTACCTATAAGGCCGCACATTTATTGGTTTGGATTCTTGGTGCAAATGTATATGGTCATCCCACGCCCGCTGTGGTGGTAAACCCGCTGGTAGTCGAAAAAAACTATCATGTAACTATAGGACCTCGAGAATTGTTGGGTGGAGGTTCGGCGAAAATTGACGACGGTGTTCACATCTTGCGACGGCGACATTTCTGTGGAAATAGGGATCACTTCAAAGCATTCGGTGACCTGTTCTGATGCGCACAAGGATTGTAAGGCGTGAAGGGAGATCAAACGTGGTGTTTTCCGATCACCCTACATCGTTACGACTTGACCATTCCAAGAAAACTCCATTAAAAGTTGGGCATAATCATGAGAGACTTTGCCTAATGTTTGTAACCACTGAACCCCGAGGACCACTTAAGGCCCGTGGACCTCCAACACAAAGAGATCAATCGGAAATGAGTGGCCTTGGAGGTTTAAAGGCGTTGCAGTGCACTGATGGGTGCATAACAGAGAAGTGTCGTTTCCGATGTACATCCGAAATGGTGTAACCTTTTACAGAGGAAGGCGCAACTTTTCAGCTACATCAGGATGGAAAAAATTATGAGTGCTTCTGTCGTCAATCAAAACTTGAACTGTTATATCATAAATGGACCCCAAATTTTTTAGAGATTTGGGATTCAAGAGACCCTCCATATATAGAATGAATGCTTGAGACATCCCCTGTAACGGATAAATCATCATCGACTATTGCATTAGTGTCCTCGCCGTCAAGGTCTTCGCTGCCCAACAAAGCCAAGAAACGGTGCTTACAACAATGACCCGGGGCATATTTCTCATCACAATTCCAACATAAGCATTTCTTCGTTCTTTCTTAACGCTCAACAATGGAAAGTCTCCTAATAGAGAGTGTGTAGATATTGTTCCGAAGGATCGAATGGTTGGGGTTGGCAGTCGGTAGTGTTGCCGACGTCGACGACGTATTCGGATTACCCAGATTCCCCGGTCGATAACTCGCCGGATTCCAATTACGATGTGGAGCAAAGAACATCATGATTGTATCAGCATAAGAGGCGACAAGTTCACGAGCTAAAGCGAAAGCCTGTGCCAAGGTAGTCGGGTTGCGCAGATTCAGTTCCCGCTTGACCGGTTGTTTCAACCCGACTTTAAACAAGGAGATTAACGTCGCTTCTGACAAGCCTTCAATCTTATTAAGTAGCGCTTCCAATTTTGTCTGATAATCCAACAGCGTTGTCTTCTATTGCAACTTGGCAAGGAGCCCGACATAGTCCTCATAGTGGTGAAGATCAAATCTTTGCTTGACCGCGTCGAGAAAGGCGACCCAAGTCCTGATGCAATTGTTTCATCGTTGATAACGAAACCAATCCGAAGTGGCGTGATCAAACAACACATCCACTAGTTGAAGGCGATCTTGAGTCGTGATATGCAAATAGTCAAAATATGCTTGCACCTTATATATCCACCCGGCCGGATCTGTACCATTGAATCGAGGGGCATCCACTCAAATTTTCGA
This sequence comes from Fallopia convolvulus, assembly GCA_964016875.1. NCBI lineage: Eukaryota > Viridiplantae > Streptophyta > Magnoliopsida > Caryophyllales > Polygonaceae > Fallopia > Fallopia convolvulus. The sequence goes on from OZ024728.1 coordinate 16,437,281, forward strand.
GTAGCGATCATGGCGTGGCGGGTCGTCACCCGCGAATTGGCGGTCTGGTGACGGAGCTGGTGGTGGTTGGTGTTGCGGCGGCACTTCGTTGTTCGGTAGTCGTCGCGGTCCATTGTACGGATTTTCCGCATATGCGCCCCGATTATTATCATCGAGAATATTACGAGTATCCAAGATGTGAAAAACTTGATCCATCCGACGACGTTGAACTTCCTGTTCCTGACGATTATTACGGATTTCCAACGTCAAGTTTTGGAGGAGTTCTCTGATGTCAGTGTCATTGCCGGTAACCTGTGAGGTTTCTTCGTCGTTGTTGGATATGATGATTGCGAAGTTCAGGGATGAAAGCACCAGTTGATACGATAATCTTTGGATTCCTGTACCAAAATATTGTAAAATGTTATCAAAGGAACCGGTGAAGGGGAAGGCCAAATGGTCGGGAAGGGAGAAAGAAAGAGATGAGGAAGAGACGAGAAGGAATTAGGGCAAATAATAATATTCTTCTTATTTTCTAAAATAACGATATAAGATATTTATAACAACTGTCCTATCGGTTCAATAAAAGCATCATGGGAAAGAAGCGAAAAGAAAATTCATGAAGGTGTTTGTAAACTCTATTTAAAAGGTTTACATTAATTAAAAGAAATACTAATAATAATCCTTAAATCGCATAGGATGACGACGTTCTCGTATGGGTCTTGCGTCCCTAGCCGTAGGCTCGGATTGTGTCGTATCAATTGCATTACCATATTTATTTGGAATCCTAATTGTGTTACCAGCCTATTATGTTTCTTATACTCAATTTTCATGATCAAGTAATATTCAGTCAAGGTTGAATTTGTAGAAATGATTATTTTGTTAAAAAATTAGATTGATGATTTTGGTGAATTGAGAATTGAGAATTGCCCAAATACACGATTTGTTGTAATTAATTTGGCGGAGACAAAAAAAAGGGCATTAATGAGCGTTTAATAATTCTAAGGGGAAATGCCTAGTAAATTTGAAAATAATGCCTAGTAAATTTGAAACTTGAAAGTAATGCTTAGCATTTATGAGAAATTCCTTTTGGTGCCCTTGAGGTTTCGACTTTTCCTCTTGGTGTCCAATTTTTTTTTTCCTTTTGGTACCCTTTTATTTGTAAAATTTTCCTTTTTTGTACCCTAAACACACCCAAAGTCAAAGTTCCATCTATAAAATTAAATTTCCGTTATCCTCCGTTAGAATGTTAACTCTTCTGTACAGTGTTTATCTCTAACCTCCCAAGTACCTCTTCAACTTCGACCTCTACAAGTCCACCCAATTCCGACAGCCTCTCCACTAAAAGTCTAAAACCTTGATACGAGCCCGGTGTGGACCGCGTATCGAACCCTTGTTGGTCAAGGGGGGTTGAGCCTAACCCGATGTGGATTCCGACTCGGGATATACATGGTTGGTAGCCACGGGAGAAAAACAGATAAACTAAGAGAAATTTAGGGCAAAACTAATTCTTGGATAAATTATGAGAATGACACCAAGAGTATTTATACCTAAGCCCTAACGGTTCAAAAAAGGCGTCCCGGGAAAGAACCGTAAAGAAAACCCGGAAAGAGAGACAAGCTCTAGTTTATAAAAATTACATGAATTAAATAAAATACTGAAAACTATAAATTAAGGTTCTAAAATTGTAACTCACTAAAAATAAATATATAAAACTAATCCTCATATCGTCTTGGACGACGACGATTCCGAGAAGGCCTGACACTCGATCTTCCATCCGTATCATTCTCTCCCCCGTTGAGAATCGGCTTGTCCTCGAGCCGTAAATTAGGGAAGGCACGGGAAATCACCTCAACGGGCTCCCAAGTGAACTCGGTCGGCGCACCATCAGACCATTCAACGAGCCACTCGACCCTTGGAACGCCATCCACAATCACCTCACGTTCTTGAATGTCACGCATAGGTCGAGAAATCGGCCTGTCATACAGAAATTCGGTCGGTAAAGACGCTGGCACTATCGGCGATCCATCCGGAATGAAGGGTCGAAGCAACGATACATGAAACACGTTGTGGATACGCGCCGTGTCCGGAAGTTCTAAACGATAAGCAACCGGCCCGATGCACTCAATAATAGTAAACGGCCCATAAAAACGTCGAGCTAGTTTAGCAGAGAGAGAACGGCTGACCGAATGCTGACGATAGGGCTGTAATTTCAAAAGGACACGATCACCGACATTGAAAGTAACATCCTTCCGGTGTTTGTTAGCCTTGCGAATCATGCGCTGTTGCATTTTGGACAAATTAAGGTGAATAAGGTCCAACACCTGCTCGCGATCACGTATGGCCTCCGAGGCTGGGGTTGGCGGTCTTGTCGGAATGGTGACCCGAGCGATCGGTGGTGCATCACGACCATACAACGCCTTGAACGGAGACATTCCGAGGCCCTCATGATACATAGAATTTAATGCTAATTCAGCCCAAGGTAGAAAATCAACCCAACGACGCGGTCGACCCTGCGTGAAGGCACGCAAATATTGCTCCAAACTCCGGTTTTTGACTTCCGTCTGACCGTCGGATTGAGGGTGATATGCTGTACTATGATGCAATTTAGTACCGCTCAAGCGATGCAACTCGGACCAGAAAGTACTGCGGAAAATGGGGTCTCGATCGGACACAATAGTAGCCGGAATGCCATGGAGTTTGACGACCAAGTCAACGAACAAAGAAGCAACCCGTGGTGCGTCAAACGAGGGGCCAAGTGCGCCAAAATGGGCGTATTTAGATAATTTGTCGACAACGACTAGAATCGTGGTGTTGCCCCGGGATGGAGGTAATCCCGTAATGAAATCCATAGACACATCGTCCCAAACTTGCTGAGGGACAGGCAAAGGTTGAATTAAGCCGGCAGGCTTGGCAGTACTATATTTTGTGGACTGGCAAATCAAACACGAATCAACAAAGCGTTTAACATCGGAGCGCATGCCTTTCCAATAAAATACCTCCGCGACTCGACGAAAAGTTCGGTCAATACCCGGATGGCCAGCGCTAGGTGACGAATGAAACTCAAACAATATCTTGGCCTTAAGCGGTGATGCCGCTCCGACCACTAAACGATGGCCCAGATATAGAATACCGTCACAAATCCGGAAAGGGGGAGCTAATGTGCCGGTGGCTGCAACCGAATGTAAGGCTTGTAAATCGGCCAATGCCAAATTCTCGGCTCGGAGGCGCGCTAGTATATCCGGCAATGGGGCCGCAAATGACATGAGTTGCTGCAAAGTTGCTTCCGTATCAATCATACAACGAGAGAGTGCATCAGCGACACGATTACTAGCACCGGATTTGTATTCGATACGAAACTTGTAGCCCATGAGTTTTCTGATGAAGAACTGTTGATCGGGTGTCTGAATCACTTGCGTCAGGAGTTCTTTCAGACTCTTCTGATCACTACGGATGACAAATTCCCGACCTAGCAAATATTGACGCCATTTCTGAACGGCGGAAACGATAGCAAAAAGTTCCCTGTGATATGCGGAAGACCCGCGACGACGAATGCCGAGCTTCTTACTAAAAAATGAGAGAGGTCGTTCATCTTGCAATAACACAGCGCCGACACCCTCATCTGATGCATCGGTTTCCACAATAAATTGTTTAGAAAAATCGGGAAGCTGCAAAATAGGTGGTTGCATCATAGCTGATTTCAATTTCTGGAATGCATCCTCGGCAGCAGCTGACCCTTCGAATTTATCCTTCTGTAACAAATCAGTTAGAGGCGCAGCAAGCAACGCATAATTGCGAATAAACTTCCGATAATAGCCTGTTAGACCCAAGAATCCACGCAACTGTTTCACGGATTTCGGTAGAGGCCACTCGGCCATGGCTGACAGCTTGGCCGGATCGGCTATCAGTTGGCCCGCCGCAACAATATGGCCAAGGTACTCGACTTTAGATGTACCAAAAGAGCATTTCGAGCCTTTGCCATAAAAATGGTGGCCTTGAAGAATCTGCAAAACAGTGTCTAGATTCGAAGCATGAGCAGAAACAGAGGGACTGTATATCAGAATATCATCAAAAAAGACAATAACGAATTTACGCATATATGGTGCAAATATACTATTCATAGCGGCCTGAAAAGTCGACGGTGCATTAGTCAGGCCGAAAGGCATAACTAAGAATTCAAAATGACCGTCATGTGTCCAAAAGGCAGTTTTGTAAATATCAAACGAGTGCATTCGAATCTGATGATAACCTGAACGCAGATCAAGCTTAGTAAAAATAGTTGCATTCCCTAATTCATCAAATAATTCATCGGCAGTGGGAATAGGAAACTTATCTGCAACAGTGATGTCATTCAGTGCTCTATAGTCGATGCAGAAACGAAAACTACCATCTTTTTTCTTGACGAGCAAAGTTGGAGATGAAAATGGGCCAGTACTGTGCTGAATGATGCCCTGGTCTAGCATAGATTTAACCTGTCGTTCAATCTCAGCTTTCTGAAAATATGGATAACGATATGGACGGACGTTGATCGGCTTAGAGTCTGGTTGTAAGTGAATATGATGGTCCCACGGGCGACGCGGAGGAAGGCCCGACGATACTTGAAAAACCGCTCGGCGTTGATCGAGAACCGCTCGGATTTCCGGCGCTAGGTCAGACGGCCAATCCGAAATCGCCGAGGTCTCGTCCGGTGTGATACTGAGGATTTCAAAACAGTCCAAAATATTATCAGAAGCACAGAGAGAGTGAAGTTCGGACCTAGAGATTGGTTTCGATAACTGCATGTCGCCTTTCAAAAACACTGATTTATCATTCCAAACAAACTGCATAGTGAGCTTAGCATAATCATGGGATACCGTGCCCAATGTCTGTAACCATTGTACACCGAGAACTACTTGTGGTCCATGCACCGAGAGCACAAAAAGATCAATAGCGAAAGTATAACCCTGCAGAATAATACTAGTTGCCGGACACTGATATGAACATAGTAAGTAAGCTCCGTTGCCAACAAAAACGCGGAAAGGCGATATTTTTACTAGCGGGAAGTGTAATCTCTCAAATCAAAACCTGAATCTGAGCATCATTAATCGATCCAGAAAGGCGCAACGAGCATGGATTGGGGAGGCCTTCCATGGAATTAAGGCTGGAAATATCACCTTGAACGATAAGCTCTTCCGAAATCTCGTCCTCCTCCTCCTCGTTATCGTCGCAACTCAATAACGCCAAGAAACGGGGCGTACAGCGGTGACCCCGAGTGTATTTCTCGTCACAATTCCAACACAAGCCTTTGTTAGTACGTTCATCACGTTCAGCTCGAGAAAGACGTCGAATTGGAAGAGATGAGAAATTACCATTAGGTGCTGAATGTTGCTGTGTAGGCTCGGTCGAACCCGACGGGGCTGCTGGGGTTGGCCTTGGCGCGGTCCAGTTGCAGTCCACGGTCGCCGATTTGAGAGCCATTGCGACGTGGTGTCGGCGTAAGATGCCGCCAATTCACGGGCTAAAGCGAAAGCCTGTGCCAATGTAGTCGGGTTCCGGAGATTCAATTCCCGACGTACAGGTTGTTTCAGTCCGGCCTTAAAGAGAGAAATCAGCGTGGCTTCAGATAGGTCGGTGACTTTATTCAACAAAGCTTCGAATTCGATTTGATATTCAAGAACCGATGATTTCTGTTTCAAGTTGGCGAGAAGCCCAGTGTAATCCTCATAATACGTTGGGTCAAAACGTTGTTGAACAGAGAGTAGAAAGGCTGCCCAGGTTTCCCCACAATTGTTCCGACATTGATAACGGAACCAATCCGAAGCGGGATGATCAAAAAGCATGCCCACTAACCTCAAGCGATCGTGGTCTGCAGTACGGAAGTATTCAAAGTACGCCTGAACCTTGAAGAGCCACCCATTCGGATCCTTCCCATTAAAGCGAGGGGGATCAACCCGAATTTTCGGACCAAAATCCTGGGCTGGCGGAACGCGCACTGCCTCGCGCTGAACATAGGGCTGAAATTGCTGAATCGGATTGGGGTCGAGCGGAGGTGCGTTGGAGTAAGGCGGTATGGCCAATGGCCCCGTGTAATGAGGACCGAGACTCGATCCTTGGCTCGCGCTATGCTGTGCGAAATGCAAACCGAGCGGAGTGGGCGAAGTCCAATCGGCGAAGGGCAGAGCCGTGACGCTGGAGGCGAGGGCCTGGGATGGCCAACCTGTATTCGGGATCGCACCCGCGTTCGTGAGTGTGATCGGTGGTGGCCAACCTAAAGAGAAAGCTGATGCGGAATTAGGGTTTGGCGGCGGTCCCGATGTGAGTCCCAGCCGCGCGGTCTGGTCCGAGACAAGGGCAGCGGCGGTAAGGCCGGTGCTAGGGTTTGGCTGAGTCTGTACCTGCTCTCGCAGATTATCGGTACACAATTTCTGCAATTCAAGATCACAGCGCAGCGTCTCAACTGTATCGGTAAGTTGGAGAATCAACGCACGTAGATCGGGATAATCGCCGGCGGAGTTCGAGGATTCTTCGATAGCGGATTTCGACATGGTGTTCGGGATGAAAGCACCAGTTGATACGAGCCCGGTGTGGACCGCATATCGAACCCTTGTTGGTCAAGGGGGTTGAGCCTAACCCGATGTGGATTCCGACTCGGGATATACGTGGTTGGTAGCCACGGGAGAAAAACAGATAAACTAAGAGAAATTTAGGGCAAAACTAATTCTTGGATAAATTATGAGAATGACACCAAGAGTATTTATACCTAAGCCCTAACGGTTCAAAAAAGGCGTCCCGGGAAAGAACCGTAAAGAAAACCCGGAAAGAGAGACAAGCTCTAGTTTATAAAAATTACATGAATTAAATAAAATACTGAAAACTATAAATTAAGGTTCTAAAATTGTAACTCACTAAAAATAAATATATAAAACTAATCCTCATATCGTCTTGGACGACGACGATTCCGAGAAGGCCTGACACTAGATCTTCCGTCCGTATCAAACCTCATCCACTGTCGCTTCAATTGCCTCGTCCCTCCCAAAGTAACCGATCCAATGCTTATGCCCTGATTTTGAGGCTTTTGATCAACCTGTTTAGAGAGCAAAGGATTCGGCCGATGCAACAGGGTCGTGGGCAAGCTCGTGAGTGGAGGCGCATCAGGGTCTTGAGCGAGGGGAGGTGGAGAGATTTAATGGCGGGGGAAGGTTGGGTACTTGGGTCCGAGGAAATGATGGTGTCGGAGTCGAGCTCGAGGAGGGACTTAATGGCGGAGGAGACGGGATCGGAGAGACGGAGATTGGGGTTTGATTGGAGGATGTTTGAAGCTTGATTTAAGAAGCTCCTGTGATACTTTTTCAATCGTCTCTTTCTAATTCTTTCAAAAAATATTCAGATTAAAGTTTTTTTTTGTTTTTAACGTGAAAATGGATGGAAGTTTCTAATTCTTTCAAGTTAGGTTACGGATAAAGATTGAGGATCAAATGAGAACAATTCTTATCCTATAAAATGAGAACAATTCTCATGCGTTGATTTTGTGAGATTAAGGGTCAAGATGGGTTGTTATCAACACTCACACTCCTCTATTTTTTAAAGCTGGAAGGGTATTTTTGTCACACTACTCTATTTTTTATAACTTCCAGCCCCTAAACCTACGTGTTTCTTCTAGCCTATCTCTCCTACGTGATGAACAACAATGACGTACGAGATTACGTACTCTCGATCTCTCTTTTGATCTCGATCTCCCTTTCGATCATGATCTCCCCTTCGATTGATACAAACTCTTACTCCAAATTGAAGACACAATGAATTTAGGTAAGTGATTATGAAAAGTCTTAAGAAGAGTTTAGCTTGGTGGATGATTTATTGCTCTCAAATAATCTCTAAATTTGTTGTTGTTTAAGGTTCTTTGTTTCTTGAGATCATGGAGAAAATGTGTTGTACTCTTGGTTTTGGGATTGGAAACAAAATTTTATAGAAACTAGAATTTAAATTTGTATGCTCATTTGATGCCCACAAAGTGTTTGATATAATGTCTCAATGAGCATGTTTTGCTAAAAATGACTTGGAATATCGCTTCTACTGTTATAATTAGTGGATATGAAGTTAATGTGGACAAATTACAATTCCTTTTCATGTATTGATGATGTTAGGGTTCAAATCCCCCCTTAGGAATAAATAAATGCTTGCATATTATTTTCTAAGTGCTTAGTATCCTTTGTTGGATATGAAGCTTTCGTGTATATGTCTATGCTTAGTTATCCACATTGACTAGTAGGAGATTGTTTTGAATCAACAATTAGTACCATTGTGACCTTTGCTAGATTGCTTCACTTACAATATGTATTGTTATTTATATGAACCGCATTGTTATTTTCAGTGAACCTTCCTGTTTAATATTATGAACCACAATGACAATATTTGTGAACCAAATGAAAAATGGTATTTTGCACATTTTTACTAGATCGCTTCTTTCCCCCCTTTTTATTGTAGGTTGTTCATCAAGCTTCGGTCATCCTAACTTGTCTCATTCGAATAATGATGCTAATATTGATGGGGTTCAATTGAAGGGTCTTGATAATGATGCTAGTATTGATGGAGTTCCATTGGATGAAACTGAAGAATCATGCATACATTCTTCACTTATCACAAGATTGTTCTTATTTCATTCCCATGATTAAACATTGAAGTTACAATTTTCTATTTGTTCTTTTAGTAGTTGCTATGTGTTTTGGAGATTAAGTTGTCTGTTTTTTATGTTACTATGTGTTTGAACAAATCACTTTGATAATAATGTAATTGCTTTTAAGGTTGTTTTAGACTTCACGTCGAACCCAATCAGCTGAATGCCCTTTTTATAAATTTTATGCATTTTCTGTTAAATGAACTGATTATTTAAAATTCATGAACCTTCATGTTGAACAATATGAACCTTCATATTGAACAATATGAAACTTTATGTTGAACACTATGAACCTTCATGTTGAACACTATGAACCGTGTAATTAATCAAGGATCAATCTTTTACATTGTTTTCTCAAAATGGACCCTTTCCATTGCGTAGCACCTGTAGTAATTTCCACTGCTTCTAGTTAACTATTGTAATAACAATGTAATTTAAAATCATAGGTAGTATTCAATCAACCTACAAGTATAAATTGAAATAACAAGTATACACTTAAAAACGCATGAACCAAACTTTAATGTACTTTGAACCAAAAGAACAAATGTCATGAACCAAAATTACAACTATTATGTATGACTTAAAAGACATGAACTGTAAGATGAACTATTATGAACCAAACTTTAAGGTACTATGAACCAAAAGAACAAATGTCATGAACCAAAATTACAACTAGTATGTATAACTTAAAAGACATGAATTGTAAGATGAACTATTATGAACTAGACTTTAATGTACTATTAAACAAAAGAACAAAAGTCATGAACCAAAATTACAACTAGTATGGCTTAAAAGACATGAACTGTAAGATGAACTATTATGAACCCGAGCTTACAAAATCATGAACCGAAAGAAAGTTATAATGAACCAAAATATATAAAGCGTTTATAAAATTAGCCTATGTGAGATTTAAACCCACATCTATGTGCTTATGCACATTACTCTACCATTTGAGCTAATAGGCTATCAAATTTTGAACCAAAAAAAAAAATTGAGTAAGCTAGCTTTTTTATGGTGATATAAGTAGTGAGACCCTGCAAACCGAAAGAAAAGATTGGAAAGTCAAACTCATAATATGAATTGAAAGGTTTTTGCCTTATATTAGGGGAGCAAACAGACAAGGAAATTGCATTTGGAAGTTCATGGCCTAACAAGAAATTGGACCTGCTAAGCTAAGCCAATAGAATAGAATGCGTCCAAACTTTTTACACCAAGCAACAAACATAATCTTGCATGGAATATTGCAGGTAAACTACCATGAAAAATCTACATGATAACCAGTTTCGTGATGACAAACCATAACATTAAATTTACAGACTCAAATCTCAAAACACTTTACCAAAAGAAGAATGGTTGGCCGAAGCTTATTTCACACCACACGTCATAATACTTGTGTAGGTTATGGCCATAACGATGCCTCGGATCAATCTATACATTCAACGATCAATTGATAAATTTTTTTGATTATCAATAAAGGAGGCTTTTAAATTGGTTGAAATCTGGTAATGAACTTGAAACAGAAATAAACAATAGGGAGTATTAGTATAATTACATCTTCAATCCAATGCTGGAAAGCAAGCATTTGTGCTTTTGAGTCTTGGCCAAGCCCTTTCCCCACCTGCAATTTTTTTTTGTTTCCCTTTCTTCCGCTAACACATAATTCTAATCCCCATTTCCGAAGTCAAAAAAGGAAAAAACAAAAAAAGAACAAACACACAAACAAAGGGGAAAGAAGGAAAAATGAAGACCTTGGAAGCGTTTTAGGGTGACCCTAGTCCACCTAGACTCCGTTGTTTCAGGGGTAGGCAAATTGAAGAAGGAGATGGTGATGTGATTCAATCTTGCATAGTCGATCGCCTGCCACGTGTCACTTGTCACGCTAATAGGCTACTAAATGACATAAATTATATACATTTATCAAGAACCTAAGCATACAAAATAATGAACCAATACTATGAACCATACTGTAGAATAACATGAACCTATGCTTTACATTACATGAACCGAACTTTGAATTACTTCAAACCTTTTTAATACAATAGCGTGCATTGAATAAATTCTACACAATAATTAATGTTTAAACAAGCATTTGAACTGCAAGGAACCTATGCTTTTAAATATAAAAATAAAAATTGAAATAATAAGTACACTTCAAAACTCATGAACCAAAACTTGAATTCTTATGAACCGTATTGTACAATAGCACGAATCTCGGCTCAGCAAAGGCGCATAACATCAGGATCATAGATCTCAAATCACAACTGAGTTCAAGCTAAGAATAATTGTGCAAATTAAGCACATTAATCACATTAACAATGCTTGGCTTGCCTATCTAAGCAATATTGTGTATGACATAAGCTATAAGGATGTATTGATCGGGTGCTCAGTGAAGTCATAGTGAAATACACTAGTTATGTAAGCATCAAAAGTAGAGCAAAAATAATATAGTTCAATCTCAAGGAAAAATATGAAGATCGAACAAACATTCAACCAAACCACCACTACCAAATGGAGGATGAACTCATACCCACTAACAAAATTTAAACACTTTTGAAAATCAAGACAATACCAGAACAAACAAGTATATGCATAGATGGCATACCACCAATTTTGATTAGTAAAGTCATAATGAATCGAATTTAGGGTAAAAATAGAAAAGGGGCAAATGCACCAAAGAGAGACACTAATGCTAAATTGTCCAATTTCTTGACATTCTTAATGGTTTCAAGTGTTTGCAAATGCACAACATGATTTTTCAATGAATCAATTGGGGGAAAATCAGAATTGCACAAGAGAGAAGAAAATGATTTTTAAGAGATGTAAATTTTACCAGCTGGAGAATCCTTTCCTTTCCCAAGCTCCGCCATTGAAGAAGCTCTTGTCTCGTAGTCCCAAGTAACCGGAGAACCCTTTCATTGGAGATCGAGTGAGCAAATCGTCGCTCACGTTGAGAGAGAGCGCAGAAGAGTGGGAGCTCGAGAGTGAAAGGAAAGATTGGGCAAATTTGCCTCCTTTAGGTTTAAGGGTATTATCGTCATTTGAAATAAAAAATATAATATTTACCCGGATTGCCATTCATTAATCCGCCCTTTTTATTTATCTCTTTTAATCTTCACCGTCAATTTATATAATCTAATGTCTCTCTTTTGTTCTCATTTCTCACTATAAGCCTTTTTCTCACTAGAACCCCCTCTACGGTTCAATACATTTACAAACCACAAGGGTACCCAAAAGGAATAAAAAAAATTTTAGGACACCAAAAGGAATGGGCAAAAGTTCAAGGGTACCAAAAGGAATTTCCCTTAATAAATTATAGTGGGGGGGAATGCTTAGAATTGCAATGTAGAAAGCTTGGTCACAACGGGAGAATTCATACGTAATTACGTATTGACTACTAAAACCAATGCCATTGCTTTCATTTGCATCCATCTAATAAAAACCTCACGAGGATGGTGTTCAACCAGCTCATATTGGATCTAATTCATTCACAAACCACAGTTGGAGAATCTTCAAGTTATTGGCAATACGAAAATGTTAGAAATCTTGACAGAAACTAAGAACGCAACTGTCAATAGGTTTAGGTAATTAAGGTTACCAAAACCAATGCCATTTTTAAATCACGTTATATCTGGATGGTCATGTTTTTGACAGAATGAGTTTGTGTATAACCATTAACCAGCTATGGAAGTTCAGACATATAATATACCCCACCCCAAACTGAACTATCTTTATAATCCAAGTCTGGTGGTGGGTTTGTTCAAGAATCAGTAGCCCAGATTCTAAGTTATCCAGCTATTGTAATTTTTGTATGTCGTCAGCAACAAAGCGAATGCTTCAAACAGGTTAATAAATTACAAGTACATAACTACTCGGTGAGTCAAGCACAGTATACCAGAAAGTCAGAAACTATTCTGTGAGCCCATCTAGCACAAACTAAATCTACTTTGATCATCTCTACATTCACAATTTTATCAGTTTTCACCCAAAATTGCTAGTAACCTTAAATGGTGTTCCTTCATTTCCAAAGAAATATCTCCTGAAGAAGAGTACCCCCCTCATCAAACTGTTCGCTAAAACAAGTGCACAGTGATAGATTATCAGGATGTTTCTTGCCAAGAAAACAATCTGTTTTAATCAAATTGTTGATCCAAAGTGAATGGCTCTCAGCTCTGATCAAGTAAAGATGGTCAACGTACATACGTGCCGCCGATCAACAGAGGTCAAGTTAATAAGCAAAAGAGAATATCATCAAGTTACAAGTACTCAGTACTCACAAGGCAATCAATAGATCAATAATCTAAAAACTAATCATCATAAATCCCCTAAGAAAACATTATAAAAGCCCAATTTGATTCCATTGACAAGAGAGACTACAAAATTAAAATTATTACTGAACAACCTACCTAATGCAATACCAAGCTCTCGATGTAAGCAAATGTGTTGTCCTCATGGAGTTTCTTCTTATTCTTCTCCAGCAAGATCTTCTCTTGCTGAGTTTCAAGGTTGTAGCATATCACCACATTATCCCACTTCAAAAACATCTCACCATTCTTCTTCAGCCATAAAAATTTGAGTTTCCATGTATAAAGTACATAGTCAGGGACGGTTGTAGCAAAGGTGTAGAGTTGAATCCAACTCCACGACTTAGCATCGTCTCCTACCCTTTCCAAGGCCCATATAGATCCCATAGGCCTAGACACATTGACAAGTGCAAGTGAGCACCCATCATCAACCAATGTTAGGGCATGGTGAAAAGTATTCAATTTGGGACCATCAACTACAGGCAATCGGGTGGAAGCAAACACCTCACTCCTCAAATCAAATGAAACCAATTTTAAACGGCTAACACCACCATCTGTTGCAAGAGCATATAGAGTGCCATTCAAGGGGATGGATCTCTGCTCATAGTAAAAAACGAAATCCTGGCGGAGCTCGCCTAGAAATTCAATTTTCTTCCACGAATTAGTCCCAAGGGTGTACACAGCAACGAATTGCACTCCACTCATCGGAATCAAGACAAACCTGACAAACTTGTAGTCTCTAGTCGAGGGATCAAACCCTAATCCAAAGTCCACGGTCGTCATTTCAGCGGCAACTTCAGGAGATGGAGGAAGGATTAGGGTTTTTCTAATGGAGGGGTTCCACAACATCAGATCTGAACTCTGCCTGCAATTCAGCATGAACAATCCATCAATCGAGGAGACAACGGACCATCGTTTGAAGTCCCCACTACGAGAGGGGGTGGTTCTGAGGATATGGACGGATTCAAGGTCGCTCTGGAGAAAGCCAAGCCTGAAATTGGTTCTGAGAGTTTTGCTGTTCTTGACCACGCATTCAGATGATCTTCCTTGTATGAACAAGAGGCGGGATTCGTGGAGGTTGTTGAAGCGATTGAGGTGTAGGCGAGTGAAATGGGGATCGTCGATCATAGCCTTCCATGACCGAGACACGCAGCGGAATCGGACAAGTGATTTGACAGGAAGCCTTGAGAGAATTTCGGGCCAAAGCTCCTCTGGAAGATTACGCTTCGACCACGACTTCAAAACTCTCGTCTTCGACATCGAGACGATCGGCGGTGGAAAGCCAATTTCTGCAGTATTTATAAGCGGAGAGATATGATAAAAACAAAATAAAAAGGAAAAATTATTCATATATCCTTCAAATTTTACAAAATCAGTTATATATCCCTTAAAACTTTAAAACTAGTTATTTATCCATCAAATTATACCATTCTTTGTTTTTTATCCAAATTCTTTTTCTTCTTATTAAATGTAAATTTGTAATACCTAAACTACCATCAAATTATTTTTTACTATTTTAAAAAACCTATAAAAATAATTCCACAATGGTTATAACCGGCTTCACGTCCAAATTCATTTGATTTGAGCAAAACTACCTACATCTTCCTTAATTAATACCATCCAACAATACTAGAAATCAATTTAACTTGAAAAATTGAATAAAACTACTCCAGCGTTTGTGTTTTATAAAGCCATCAAGAACAATCTACAATTTTTTCTTGAAGCACATGAGTTTGATTCTTGATTGCTTCGTCTAATATTTCTGTAGGCAAGTAAGTGGAAGAAATGAAGAACGGAAGAAGAAACCAATCGATCATCATAATAAAATAAGAAGGAAAGTATCTTTTCTTTAATTATTTATTAAATAAGTTAAGGATAGATGCCTAGGTGGTATAAATTTAATTAGATTTTTAAAAAAAATAAATATTGTACCTTAATGGATATATAACTAGTTTTAAAGTTTAGAAGGATATATAACAGATTTTGCAAGATTTGAAGGATATACAGATAATTTTCCCTATTTAAAATGGTGTACAACGTATATAAGTTGAATTTTCCCCCTTTTTAATATTGGTTTTCCAACAAGAATGGATGATTCTCTACACACCCGGCTACTTCTTTCCTATCGCATTAACAACAAATAAGTGACTGTGAATTTGAATGGATTTGGAACTTAGATATAAACCCAAAATGTAAAATATTTCTTTGGACAATTTGTTCAGAGGAATTATCGATAAAAGATATACTAATTCAACACCACACGACAGTAACTTCTGAGTGCCCGTTATGCTCAATTTCAAATGAAACAACAAAGCATTTACTGTTGGAGTGCCCATTTACACTACATGCATTATATAAAGTGGATCATGATTCTGTTGCATCTTTAACCAACGCATTAGGAAATGACCAATGTATGAAGAAAATTCTAAAGAACCTGAAAGAATCAATGAACTCGCATAAGTTTAATGAATTACTTATAGCTTGGTGGAGTATATGGTATTACAGAAACAGAGCAGTATTTAGTCAACCTTTGGATTGATCTTCAAGAACCATAGAAGACTTCATAAAAACCCAAGTAATGATGTCGAAAAAAGTAAAAGAGAACTTTAATGATGATAATGGCGTACCGGTTCGAACTACAACTAAGAGGAAAGATAAGAAATGGCATAAACTAGAACATGGATTTGTAAAACTTAATTTTGATGGATCTAAAAAACAAACTGGATTGGCAACATCAGGCTATATTATTCGGGATCATAATGGATATACTATTTCGATGAATGCTTTTGCAAACGACCACTGGAGTATAATCCAAGCGGAAGTTACAACAATGTATGAGGCTGTATGTGAAGCAAGGAGGAGAAATTTGGCCAAGATCATGATCGAAGGAGATAGCCTAATTGTTATAAAAGCGTTACGAGGAAATAAATCGTGCCCATGGCGAATTGAAATGATAATATCAGACACACTGGTTTTGTTGCAGTCGTTTGAGGTAGTCAAATTTTCACATGTACCGCGTGATTGCAATAAGGTTGCGGATTTGATTACGAGACTACGCCATTCTTGTAGTTCTCATCAAATTCAGACACACTCAAGACTTAAGGTCCTCATCCGCATGGATGCTATAGGTGATTTTGTCAGCCTAATTTTTTCCTATTCTAAAAAAAAGACTAACAATAGACTCCGTGGATTGGATCCAGTTGACATCTCACCTCAAAATAATGACATGGAAAAAATGGGACAAATATTAATATGTACGTTATGAATGAATGCCCATATGTGTACAAGTTAACCTCACCTTTGCTTGTATCACACATATCATGTAGATGAACAATCGTATAATGTATGATTGGAGGTAAATTGTATAAGGTGAATTATTCACCTTCTTCACCTCCTTATTTCCATGCATGAATCATGGAGATTCACCTAAGTTTTACCCCACCTTTGGCCTATAAATATGACCATCATCCATTGTAAAACTTGCACCAAAGTAGAGTAAGAAATACACTCTCTAAAGTTCTTACTCTCCCTCCCTCTCTTCTAATGATTTAAAAGTTCTCCTAAAGTTTGTTTAAGTGTTCTTTCCAAAGTTCAAATGGTTTTGTTTTTATAAATCTTTTCATAACACGTTATCAACACGAGTCTTCTATTTACCAATTGAGCTTCTCTAATCATCAAGGTACAAACTCTATCTCTTCCCAATCTTAATCATGCAAGAAGTTTATTTCCTAAAACCGTTTTGAGGAGTATGCTCTATAGTTGCCTGATTTGGGATCTTCTACATCAGAAACTCGTTTTCTTCCTAGATTTGAAACGATTTCTTACCAAAAATAAATCTTGCTTTTGGATATGTACAAGATACAAACAAAATATTAGATTTGCTTACCTCTTTTGAAGTTTAACTCAATTTTACCTCCGAAAATCTTCAACTTCACCACTTTGATTGGAAGTAAGTTCTTAACCAAAAGGATTATGAGCATGATGTTGGTAATCACATTAAGAACAAGGAAAATGAAAACCTCAATCATAAATCTCCTATTACCGGCCCTAAGACGACGCATAATCTCGTCGTCGGCCATGGAGAACGTCGAAAGAAAAAATTTGGTAAAGGTGGTCGAATATGGAAGTGGAGGAAGGAGATAAGGTCGGAAGTGAAAAGGTGAAAAAAGGGGATGAAGGGAACCAGACTCTAAGGACTTTAAGGACCTCGGACTCTAAGGACTTTAAAGATTTCAAAATTCCCGCTAAATACTTTTTCTTTCATTTCATATGATCTTTTACTTTTGTCTTACGATATTGTTTATGCCTATATCTATATTGATTGACTACTTCTCTGAGTCACGCAATCTTTCTTTATTCATTTTGAATATATCATCTACATGCATGCCTTTATTGTTTGATATGACATGTCCTTCAATCGTCCCATACACGACTCATGCATTATATTATAATATTGATTATGTTAACATTTGTTTTGCATATCTTTATATGTAGTAACTAATGGCAAACATTGCTAAAAGTGAGTTTGACATCCTTGATTTTTCGGGCCAAAAATACCTCGAATGGAGGGTTGATGTCATGGCTCACCTCAAGGCAAATGACCTTGAGGAAACAATTGTGGCAAACAATAGTGCCACCCCCACAAGAAAAGGCAAAAGCTATTGTGTTCCTAAGCCACCACATTCATGAAAGTCTCAAAACTGAGTACTTATTTGTGGAGGATCCTAGAGAATTGTGGGAGAGCCTGAATGAGCGCTATGCTCATCAAAATGAAGTTTTGCTCCCACAAGCAACACATGAATGAAACACTATAAGGTTCCAGGACTTTAAGTCCATCACTGAGTACAATAGTGCTATACACATGATCACTTCTCAGTTGAGACTGTGTGGTCAAATGATCACTCAACAAGAAATGTTGGAGAAAACTTTCTCCACTATGCATGCTTCAAATATATTATTGCAACAATAGTACAGAGAAAGAAATTTCAAAAGATATTCTGACTTGTTGAAAGTATTGTAAGTTGCTGAGAAGAATAATGATCTCCTAATGAAAAACCACAACCTAAGGCCTACTGGCTCAACATCTGCTCCAGAAGCAAATACTATGAACAAAGCGACTCATGATAGAAACGACAATGAACGTGGGCAGCAATCACGCCGTAACAATGGGCGTGGACGAGGTCGTGGTAACTATGGGAGCCGTGGTGGCCGTGGTGGTCGTGGTGGTCATGGACGTGGCCGAGCCTACAACAAAAGCCATGATAATCACCATGAGAACCATGACTACAAGGGGGATGTGAAGTAAAAGGTCCAGACGGGTCCATCAGGATCCTTCCAGAAATCCAAATCGTCATGCTACAGATGTGGCATGACTGGTCACTGGTCAAAGGTATGTCGCACAGCTCCACACCTAGTGAAGATATACCAAGCTGAAAAAAATAAAGAAAGGGCTATCGAGACCAACTACATCGATAACAAAGATGTGGATAGGTCACTTGTGAGTAGTCTGGATGTTAATGACTTTCTCAACTTTGAGAATGACGATGACTATGCCTTAGGGGTTTAAATAAAGAGCACAAGCCTCTAAATATCTCTACTATCTCCCATGTTATTGTATAATGCCTGCAATGCCTTTTATCTATCATGTCTTTAACCTCTACTTCGTAGGCCTTTGTATAATAGAACTTGTATAATATAATTATCCTTGTATAATATATGAAGCATTTATTTATGCCTTAATTCTCCCTTTTCTTTATATTTATAGAAAAACATGGACTCACCTAAGGTGAAACTCGATGGGAAGGAGCAATGTCATTTGGACACTACAACAACACACACCATCTTGAGGAGTAAAGAATACTTTACCCAATTAAGAGCCTTTGAAGGTAATGTCACTACAATATCTGGTGTGTCAAAACTAGGGATGCACATCCAACCTGCGGGGATGGGGATTGGTTTATTTTCCCCGGGCGGGGACGGGGAACAAATTACCCGCCCCGTTTTATCCTCTGTATATATGAATTAATATAAATTATTAATATTATTATTACTAATATGTACAGATTCTACAAAATATAAAAAATATGTATTATTTTATAAAACAAACTTCCTTAATTAATATATGTGATATTATTTACTTAGCTTCATTTGACAAATTGGAATTTAAATAGTCAAAGAAAACCCTACGTTATTGATCGAATGTATAATCCATTTATATTTCCCCTGCAGGCTTTGACAATTGACATTATTTAAAATTAGAATATTAACTTTTAATTTTTTAAATGTAAAATATGTCAAATTATTACTGTAGGAATTTTATGGTAAACGGGGCCCCAATTTTGTGCACATCCCCGCCGGGTATTTCCCGCCCTGCTCCCCGACAGGGATTAGGCGGGGACGGGGTGGGGACGGAGAGGAAAATAGGGGGCAAGGACGGGACGGGGAATGCATTCCCCGCCCCGCCCCGCCCCCATGTGCATCCCTAGTCAAAACTCATCGAAGGCTATGGAAGAGCTGTCATTCTACTCCCAAATCGAACAAAGCTAGTAATAAATGATGCACTATATTCGAGTAAATCTCAAAGGAATTTACTAAGCTTTAAAGACGTGCGTCTAAATGGGTTTCATATGGAAACCATGAATGAAAATGGGAGAGAATACTTGTGCATCATAAAACATGAATCTGACCATAAACAGATTCTCAAAAGGATGTCAACACAGACCTCCGGATTATATCATACATACATTTATCCGTTTGAGGTCAATGCAGCATTTAACAAAAGGTCATATGACCAAGCTGCATTCACATTGTGGCATGACCGATTGGGTCATCCAGGAGCAGTAATGATGCACAAAATCATAAAGAACTCACTCGGACATACATTAAAGAACACTAAGGTTCTTTAGTCTAGTGATTTTAATTGCACTGCTTGCTCACATGGAAAGCTAATTATCATGCCTTCTAAAAACAAGATTGCAAGTGAGACCCCTGTGTTTTTAGAAAGAATCCAAGGAGATATATGTGGACCAATTACTGCACCATGTGGACCATTTCGATACTTTATGGTGCTAATTGATGCATCTACACGTTAGTCACATGTAAGCCTATTGTCAACAAGAAATGTTGCATTTGATAAACTCCTTGCTCAAATAATTCGATTGAGGGCCCAATTTTTGAATTATACAATAAAGAAAATTCGGCTTGATAATGCAGGGGAATTTATATCTCAAACATTCAATGACTATTGTATGTCAATTGGACTTGATATGAGCATCCAGTGGCTCATGTTCACACACAAAATGGTCTCGCTGAATCATTGATAAAGCGCTTACAATTAATCGCCAGGCCATTATTGATGAAATAAAAATTACCACCATCGGCATGGGGACATGCAATATTACATGCAGAAACCTTAATTCGATTAAGGCCAAGTGCAAACCATGAACATTCCCTTATGCAACTTGTGTCTGGTAAGGAGCCAAATATTTCACATCTAAAGATATTTGGATGTGTAGTTTATGTCCCTAAAGGAGATTCAGAATTTATGCTGGTTTTGAGTCTCCCTCGATAATCAAATATCTTGAGCCAACAACTGGTGATTTATTTACAGCAAGATTTGCTGATTGTCATTTTGATGAAAATACATTCCCAACCTTAGGGGGAGAAAAGAAAAATGAGGACCCATATGTGAAAGAAATCACGTGGAATGCAACCGCATTATCCCATCTTGATCCAAGAACAAAAATGTGTGAACAAGAAGTTCAACGGATCATTCATTTGCAAAATGTTGCAAATCAGTTACCATATGCATTTACTGATACAAAGAAGGTAATTAAATCACATATACCTGCAACAAATGCTCCTGTAAGAATTGAAATACCCAATGGATTACCAAATGCATCCATCGCAAGTGAGTCTATGACACGTCAAAAGCGTGGTAGACCTCAAAAGATTTGAAACCGAGAAAGGCAAAGAACCAAAAGGGTATGGTAGGAGGAGCCACAATGGATCATGAGAATGATGATAAAGGCAAAGATATTGAAAATGAGAATACCTCAATAGAGGGTGATGTTCTAGACAAGAATAATGATATTGACAATTTTGAGATTTCCATAAACTATGTGTCCACATGCACACAATGGAATCGAAAAGATGTAATTGTAGAAGATGTATTTGCCTACTTAGTGGCTAGTAATATTGTAATTGAAGATGATGATTTTGAGCCAAAATCAGTCGATGAATGTCGACGAAGAAAAGATTGGCCAAAATGGAAAGAGGCTATTCAGGCAGAACTAAAATCGCTTGAAAAGCGAGAGGTCTTTGGACCAGTAGTCCGTACACCAAATGGTGTGAAACCGGTCGACTATAAATGGGTCTTCGTACGCAAACGAAATGAGAAAAACGAAATTGTAAGATATAAAGCAAGGCTTGTAGCACAAGGTTTTTCTCAGATCCATGGAATTGATTATGAAGAAACATACTCTCCGGTAGTTGATGCAACTACATTGAGATTCCTAATTGGTCTGACTGTCTTTGAAAGGTTACAAATGCGCCTTATGGATGTTGTTACAGCATATTTATATGGATCACTTGATACAGATATCTACATGAGAGTCCCAGAAGGACTCAAGCTGCCTGAGGCCAATGATTGTGGACCTCGAGAAATGTTTTCCATAAAATTGAGGAGGTCTTTGTATAGACTAAAACAATTTGGGCGAATGTGGTACAACCGCCTCAGTGAATACCTCATAAAAGAGGGATACAAGAACGACATCGTTTGTCCATGTGTTTTCATCAAGTGATCCGAAAGGGATTCGCTATAATCGCAGTTTATGTTGACGATTTAAACATCGTCGGAACTCCAAACAAAGCTCTCGGACAAACAAAGCTCTGTCTTGGCTTACAAATTGATCACTTAAGGGATGGAATTTTTATCCATCAGTCTAATTACACTGAGAAAGTTCTTTGAGCTCTCCCATGGAAGTTCGATCCCTCAATGTAGAAAAGGATCAATTTCGTCCCCAAGAAGAGGACGAAGAGGTTCTTGGTCCTGAGGTACCATATTTAAGTGCAATTGGTGCTTTAATGTACTTAACTAACAATACAAGACCAGATATTGCTTTTGTAGTAAATTTGTTGTCCAGGTATAGCACTGCACCCACAAGGAGGCATTGGAACGGGATCAAACATGTATTCCGCTATCTCTGAGGCACACATGATCTTGGGTTGTATTATCGTAACCAAAGGGATGCAACCTTAATTTGATATGCAGATGCAGGGTACTTGTATGACCCACACAAAGCTAAATCGCAAAATGGTTATGTGTTCACATATGGAGACACTGCCATCTCTTGGAGATCAACAAAGCAGACTGTGACTGCCACATCATCAAATCAAGTAGAGTTGATTGCTTTATATGAGGCAGGAAGAGAATGTGTGTCCCTTCAAGCAATGATTCAATTCATCCAGAAAGAAAGTGGAATGAGGCCAATCACAGATGATCCAACAATATTGTATGAGGATAACTCAGCATGCGTTGCTCAGATGAAGAAGGGATACATCAAAGGAGACCGCACAAAGCACATATCTCCAAAATTCTTCTCCACTCGGGATTTGGAAGAAGCTGGTGAAGTGGACATCCAACAAATTCGGTCAAATGACAATTTGGCTGACTTGTTCACAAAGTCTTTAATCCCCAAGAAATTTGGAGAATTAATTTCAGAATTGGAATGTGCAAACTTCGAGACATACATTGAAGTAAGGGGGAGCATCATACGTGCTGCACTCTTTTTCCCTTTGATCAAGATTTTTTCCCATTGGGTTTTACTTGACAAGGTTTTTAATGAGGCAGCATCAAGGCGTACAATGGTATCAATGGTTGCACTCTTTTTTCCTTCGTTCGAGTTTTTATTCCACTGGGGTTTTCTTGACAAGGTTTTTAATGAGGCAACGTCTACCAATATCCCACAACATCAAAAGAAGGTGAATATTCAAGGGGGAGTATTATGAATGAATGCCCAAATGTGTACAAGTTAACCTCACCTATTTTCACTTGCTTTTATCACACATATCATGTAGATGAACAATTGTATAATGTATGATTGGAGGTAAATTGTACAAGGTGAATTATTCACCTTCTTCACCTCCTTATTTCCATGCATGAATCATGGAGATTCACCTAAGTTTTACCTCCACCTTTGGCCTATAAGTATGGCCATCATCCATTGTAAAACTTGCACCAAAGTAGAGTAAGAAATACACTCTCTAAAGTTCTTACTCTCCCTCCCTCTCTTCTAATGATCTAAAAGTTCTCCTAAAGTTTTTTAAGTGTTCTTTCCAAAAGTTCAAGTGATCTTGCTTTATAAATCTTTTCATAACAATATGGACTACTAATTTGTGTTGTAAATTGACTGATATTAAGGGCCCAAAGTAGTAGCTGAAAATGGTAAAACTAAATTCTTGTTCATGTAATAGACGGTTGTCCATAAAGAAGGAAAAGAGAACGGACGGATGGGAAAATGGCATTTCGGTAGTTTTTTTAGGAAAAATTACTTAAAATAATCCCAACTTTTACTCATTTATTTAAAATAATATCAACTTTTACTTTTACTAGTTTTGGTACCAACTCTTATTATATTTATCGATAGTGATACGAGATTGTTTTCGACGGAAAAATCCGATAAAGGTGTTGATGTGGCAGTCGGATAAGGTGACATTGTAGGGATATCGTGATAGCATTTAGTAGAGGATGATTCAGAAATCCCCCTTCTTCATGAATTGGAAGAATTGAACGACGTTTCCGAACGCCTCCATTCCATCTATGTCAACTCTTAATGCTCCCCTTTCAGAATTCCCCCTTCAGAAATCCCCCTCGTTATCGTCCTTCATGTTAACCGATGTCGGCTCAATAACAGATTTGGAGTCTAGGGTTTAGAATTTATTCACTATAATATCCGCTAAATTCTAAATATAATAAAACGGATATTTATTCCCATAATTTTTTTCTCTAAAATAGAGAATTGAATATAATAAGCAAATTTGGTATACATTTAAATACTTTTCTCTAAAATAGAGAGTTTGAATATTTTTATAATTTTCTTAATGAATTATAAAAAATATTTAAAAGGATTATTAAAGTGAAAAATAAAATGTCAAAACAAATATAAATTATAGTAAATTCGGATTTTATAATCAATATATTAATACAAGGCTAACAAAAATTAAAGAGAGGCAAATAAAAATGGTCAAGAGCCGAGACTCGAACCCGAGACCTCTTGCACCTTTCACATTATCACACACACTCCAAACCGCTAGGCCTTTGTAACTTGACTACTCAAAGTACAACTCTTTTTATTATAAACATTACAATTCCTTCTTCTTCTTTCAAGAGTCAATTGTCTGATATTGAATTGACGTACATCCAGTGCATGTGAATTGGCCTCCCAATCCTCTTTGTTGCTTCAAAGACTACCCCAAATGTATCATCATCTCTTTGTCATCATCAAACAAACACAATCATACCCAATCCCCTTCAATCCTCCTTCATTCTATAGGTCAATTTCATTCATGGTGGATCAAGGGAGGGTCTCATGTTTGCCTATTTAAAGGCTGAAAATTCATCATTATATTCACACATAATTCTCTTCCTCTCTTCTAGTACTTTGCTACTCTAATTCTCCAAAAATTCAGCCTAGAAAAGCCTTTTCACTTTGCTGAATTTTTCACAAAACCCCCACAAAAACCCTAATTTCTTCCCCCGGGCCGCCAGACCACCCTTGGGGCCGCCTCTCCCTTGTTCTGCACCACCCCCGGAGGAGCGCCAGATGATGAGGTATTTTCAGTAGTCGTTAATACCTATCAAAGAAACCTTAGCTTTACCAACTCAGTAGAGTGGCAAGTAAGGGTCGATCCCACAAGGACTTGTGTATTTGTGTTATTACTTGAATGCCAAGTAACCAAAAGGGGTTTTTTAGAATGATTATCTAAACTACTATGCAAAAGTAAAAGTAACTATGAATGCAAAAGATGATTTAAATCAATAAGAGACAAGCGTGTTTAACTAGTTAAATCCATCATGATATTGCTTTGTTGATCATTGATTCTCTTGCTTCTCAATTCACTTGAATAATCTATTGTGGATTATGACCCTACTAAGGATTAACACCCAAACTTCAGAAATAGTTGATAGAACTACCAGTCTAACAACCCTAATCATCTAACAACCTAGAAGACCTTCTAGATTCAATTAAACAACAACATAATGATTCAGGTTATCAATAGAAACAAGCACTTAGAGCAACCAGACATCTAAGTGACTTGTGAATTTATTCCCTTCTTCAACCAACTAGTCCAACGGTACTAATTGATTAAAGTATATTCTTGATCAAATTAACTCCGACCGGTAATTAATAAGATTCAGTTATAACTAGAAATTCAATTAGGTAGCTAATCTAACAAAACCCTAGTTTAGATTCAATTAAGCACAAGGAATAAACTCTATTCAAGTTTGTTGAGAATCAAATCAAACCTCACAACAATATGCAAATCAAGACTTCAATAACTAGCCAAACACAATAGAATTTAGCAATGCATAATTAAAATTAAGAAAAACTTACAAAGCTTAAAAGTTGCTCTCTTGAGAGAAAAACCCTAGCCTCCAAAGTTTGATCAAAAGTTATGATAAAGATAGACTAACAAGAGTTTAAATATGTCTTCAAACAACCCTAAAAAACCCTACTAACAAGCACATATTCGGAAAAATAAACAACCAAGCCCAATAGGAAAGCCCAAATGTCGGCCCAAACTTCCGCGTGAAATTCCAAATTGCGCGGGTTGTCAATTGCTCGGCCGCGCTTTTAACATGATAACCCGCGCAATTGCCTCGATTCAGCATTCAAGTGACACTTCAGAGGATATTTTGACACCCTTCGAGTTGGAATTTGAACTCGGAGTAAAAACATGAATTGTAGCTCTTCGAATTAGCTTTCCAGTGATACCAAATTCAGCTTCATCCGATCACTATAGCTCCCAAACCAAGCATTGCAAGATAGAGGTGTCGAAATAACAACGCCAATGCATAGCCCGGGTTTAAGCGTTTTTATCACACAAGCTCTTGAGCCTTGGATCTTTTGATCTTCACTCGTACCGCTCTAAGCTTCCTCAAACTCCACCATAGTCATCTAAGATCCATCCCGTCCATGCTTGTTTACCTAAAGATCTGCAAAACCGAACAAAACAAGAGCAAAAACCCGAATTTTCTACAAAACCTAAAAACCTAAGAACTAGACTAAACTAAGCTAAAACCAAACAAAATAAACATAAATATGCATCCTAAGCTATACCTATATGCAAGCTATCAAATTCCCCCATGCTTAACCCTTGCTTGTCCTCAAGCAAGACATAAATCCAAATCACACCACAGAAATGCAATCATGCATCCATCTCATAATCAAACAAGCAATTCAACATAGAATCAAAAACCCGACCAAGACTTTATAGCATGCATTATAACAAGAAAAAAGCAAAGACCATTCATTCATTCTAGACCTCACCAAGGTAAATGTGTTTGCACTCAAACTCTCAAGTGTTTAAGGGTATGTGTTTCACTCAAAATCAACCATGAAAACTAGACTACCATAAGCTTGCATCAGCGTTCTAAATCACCACCGTTGGGGATCAAACACATAACAAAAATCAAGAGGTCTTTTTAAGGGTTGTAATGGGGCCAAGGTAAAAAGAAATTTGGAAGGGATCAATTTTGGTCATGTGGTGCTAAATCCGGGATAAAGAACTAATCATAAACCCAAACTTTTACACTTTCTTTTCCTACTTCTCCCAAACTTTCTTTTCCAACTCCACAAATACATTTAAACACTTTGTTTCTTACTTCTTATTTTCCATTCTTGCCTCTTTTTCAACTCTTTTTTTTTATGAAGATTACTAACAATTGAACTCAACTTTTCTTTGCTTTGCATCATACTTTTCACCTCCGTTTTGTTTTCACTTTACACACTAGAGTTGTATTTCCTCTTTTCCACCTTTTCTTCCAACTTCCCCCATACTTACATCAAACTCCCACAAAACAAAAACACAACCTAAAGTCCTAAATCCCGGATGGGTCAAGCTTAATAGGCTAGGAAAATTTTGTGGAGCTCATAAAAACAGGCTTTAAAGCTCAAAGCCTTGTGCACACAACTCAGAAAAACATAAGTAACACATTGATAACTCAATTAAGCATAATATAACTTTCAAAGACCGTTTTAATTTATTAAACATGTGTGCCCAATTTTCATGAGGTGGCATTTGTTCAAAGAAATTCAGCACAAGTGGTGGCTTTAGAAAATACTTACAGTATGAATCAAAGCACTTGTAAGCAATACTACTTTTATCCAAGATGAACTCCATATATTCTTCATCTTCCACCTTGTGTTGTAGTCTTGGCTCCTCATCTTGGAACTCCATAAGCTCTGGATGTGAGAAGGTGGGGAAACTGAAGCATGGGATGTCAAGGCCTAACATAGGGCACACCATGACAACGGGAGCCTTAATAGATGTATCATGTTGATTTTCTCCCTCATGGTTGTCTACTTCATGAATAAAGAAGTCATCATGGTCAACAAAGGAGTCTTCTTCCAAAACCACAAAACCCTGTAACAATTTACTCCATGTGAGTGAAGATGATTCAAGCTCCCAGACTTTGTAAGAATCTCTATGCCAACACATACTTCCTTTAGCTCTGTGATAATCTGCTCAGCATGACTTATAGTTGTGAATTCATGTTGGACATCAAATTCATCCTCATACCCCACATCAAGTGTAGTAGATTGCTCCTCAACTTGAATCTGGGTGTTTGACTCTTGATCGTTTGACTCCAATGTGATTTCACCTCTCCTTTCACACAACTCAAAAGGGCATGAGATTGTGAAATAAAAATATGAAGAACAAGACTCACAATACTCCTTGATTCTAGTATCCGCCCGTATGGAGAGATCCTTGATTATATCCTTAAGAGACGTATCAATCGGCTAGGGTGGTTGGGAATATGACTCAACCAGAAAGCTTTGATGGCTCATGAAACAAAAGAAATCACAGCATTCCTCAGGTCCCATAAATAAAAGCCTCTCATTGATCATGTAATCAGCCAATCCCCTTGTCTCAAAATTCATACCATGGATAACTCCCATGTTCACCTCTCTATCACTGTATCGTAACCCCCAAGCACCAAGTTCAAACACATGGTCTTGAAATCTTGAAAAATAGCCATGGAAGTGTTCATCCTGTAGTTGTCTACATTCAAACAAAGCCATAGATTAGTAGTACAGGTGTTATGAACCGTAAAATAGGTTCACAACACCAAGAATAGCACACAAGTAAAACACAAATAGCGACGAGTCCCCGACAACGGCGCCAAATTTGATGAGGTATTTTCAGTGGTCGTTAATACCTATCAAAGAAACCTTAACTTTACCAACTCAGTAGAGCGGCAAGTAAGGGTCGATCCCACAAGGACTAGTGTATTTGTGTTATTACTTGAATGCCAAGTAACCAAAAGGGGTTTTTTAGAATGATTATCTAAACTACTATGCAAAAGTAAAAGTAACTATGAATGCAAAAGATGATTTAAATCAATAAGAGACAAGCGTGTTTAACTAGTTAAATCCATCATGATATTGCTTTGTTGATCATTGATTCTCTTGCTTCTCAATTCACTTGAATAATCTATTGTGGATTATGACCCTACTAAGGATTAAGACCCAAACTTCAGAAATAGTTGATAGAACTACCAGTCTAACAACCCTAATCATCTAACAACCTAGAAGACCTTCTAGATTCAATTAAACAACAGCATAACGATTCAAGTTATCAATAGAAACAAGCACTTAGAGCAACCAGACATCTAAGTGACTTGTGAATTTATTCCCTTCTTCAACCAACTAGTCCAACGGTACTAATTGATTAAAGTATACTCTTGATCAAATTAACTCCGACCGGTAATTAATAAGATTCAGTTATACCTAGAAATTCAATTAGGTAGCTAATCTAATAAAACCCTAGTTTAGATTCAATTAAGCACAGGGAATAAACTCTATTCAAGTTTGTTGAGAATCAAATCAAACCTCACAACAATATGCAAATCAAGACTTCAATAACTAGCCAAACACAATAGAATTTAGCAATGCATAATTAAAATTAAGAAAAACTTACAAAGGTTAAAAGTTGCTCTCTTGAGAGAAAAACCCTAGCCTCCAAAGTTTGATTAAAAGTTATGATAAAGATAGACTAACAAGAGTTTAAATATGTCTTCAAACAACCCTCAAAAACCCTACTAACAAGCACATATTCAGACAAATAAACAACCAAGCCTAATAGCAAAGCCCAAATGTCGGCCCAAACTTCCGCGTGAAATTCCAAATTGCGCAGGTTGCCAATTGCCCTGCCGCGCTTTTAACATGATAACCCGCGCAATTGCCTCGGTTCAGCATTCAAGCGACACTCCAGAGGCTGTTTTGACACCCTTCGAGTTGGAATTTGGACTCAGAGTAAAAACATAAATTGTAGCTCTTCGAATTAGCTTTCCAGTGATACCAAATTCAGCTTCATCCGATCACTATAGCTCCCAAACCAAGCATTGCAAGATAGAGGTGTCGAAACAACAACGCTAATGCATAGCCCGGGTTTAAGCGTTTTTATCACACAAGCTCTTAGGTCTTGGATATTTTGATCTTCACTGTTATCACTCTAAGCTTCCTCAAACTCCACCATAGTCATCTAAGATCCATCCCGTCCATGCTTGTTTACCTAAAGATCTGCAAAAACGAACAAAACAAGCGCAAAAACCCGAATTTCCTAGAAAACCTAAAAACCTAAGAACTAGACTAAACTAAGCTAAAACCAAACAAAATAAACATAAATATGCATCCTAAGCTATACCTGTATGCAAGCTATCACCGGACCACCGCCGGCCTTGGTGCGCCACCTCCCTGCTGGTTGCCGCCCCTTGCCCCTCTCCAGTCTTCTCCTCTGTTTCAACAAGCGTAGAACCTGTACATCAGAAAGGTTTATTTCTAATTTTTTTAAATTTTTTTAACCCCTTTTATTTTAAGTAGATAATTATTAATTTTAGCATCTTTTAATATCAATACAAGATTTGGGTTGTTAGGAAAATCAGATTTTTATTTTATTATTTTCTTTATGCTTAAAAGGGAATTCTAAAGAGAAATATTTTTAGTAAGTATTAAATAAATTTCAATACATTGTAAGAATCATAAAAATAACTTTTTAACATAAAATTCGGATTTAAAAAGAAATAATATTAGCTTGGACATATTTTTCTTCTATTATAAAAGCAATAGTCTAAAATAAGGGAGATTTAATAAAACAAGACTTTAGTAAAGAGAAAAATAGTCTTGCATTTCTTTTAATCCTATTATATACTTTGGAATAATAATAGTAAGATATTTTGAATAAATTATTTTAATAAGAACAAGTATGGAATTAAATTAATTTAAATAAATAATTTGCATGTGTTTTTATATAAAGAAATGGAGTAAGTTAGACATGGAAAGATTTTTAAATAAATTTATGGGATTAAATTATGAGATTTATATAAATGAAAAGTATAATATAAATAATATGATTACCTTACTTGGGGTTTATAATATAAATAAAGATCTAGATCAAATAGTTGAAAATAATTATCATCTTAAGAATTTTGATAATATAAAAAGGGTTTCATGTCAATTTAAAAAGCTTATTATAAACTTAAATATATGTTGATAAGATATGTTGGTCACAAGATATATATTATGATTAAAGTATGGAATAAAAAGATATATGGAAAGAAGATTATAGATAATTAAAGTATGGAATAAAAAGATATATGGAAAGAAGATTATAGATATAGTATAATAAGAGCTTTATTGTCTTTTCTGTCAAGAGAATATCGTTATAATCAATTTTGGAATATAAATAATATGGGAAATATTTTATTAATGGACTTTATTTAATTATCACTTTGCATGCCTAGAATAAAAGATTTATTTAATAATAATAAGGAGATATAAAAAGGTTATAATTATTTTAATGAGATATTAAGCTTAGGATTAATGAATATTTAATAATTTAAATAAAAGTATGTCTTGATTTTCGAAATCTTATAACACTTAATATAAAATAAAGATTTTATAAAGAATACTTGGGATATTGCAGAGAAGAATTAATAATAAGGAATATTATTATTTTATCACCTCCACCTAAATTATTATTATAATAATTTAGTATTAGTTCTCTTATAAAAGAATATAAGAGACATTTAAAACTTTAGAAGAATTAAAGAAATTCTTATTAAAGTTCGTTCGTATCTATCGTATCGTTAGGTCAAGTTTCCGTTCCGACTAAGGCAATCATTCGTTCGTAAACGACCGCGAAGCTAAGGCAAGTGGAATTTCTCCTTGTAGCCTTGATAATTCATTCCGTGAAATTTCTCGATGTTGGGAACAACTTGTTTGCTAATAATAAACGAATCTAGGAATATCAATTGTTAGAAATAATGACCCAATTGTTATCGTTATTACACTATTTAATATTCGATAGGACTATTACGCTAGTCTTGTTTGTGACCTTGTTTGTTTAAGATCTCATTTAGAGATCGGTTTGGATGAAATAGTAAGGGGTGCAGGATTAACTCGACACCTCTATATAACCTACTAAGTCGTATGGCATCAGCCTGAATTCCGCGACTTTACAGATCATGATCCATGTCTGCTCCTGCTCGGAGGAGGGACGAGTGCACCCTAGCTAAGTGCTCGGAACTTCGTTCTTGTAAGTGGACCCGGTCCCTTTCATGGCCCCCCACACTCTTAAAAATCATTAACGTAAGTGGAAGTTTTCATCACGATACAAGATAAGTGCCAAAGCACAATTAAAAGAAACCAAAATTGGGTCGGAGTAGTACAACTTGGAAAGACCGCCCGACTCCCGGTTCTTGAAAGGATCGTCTTTCCAATCTGAATGCTTATTCGGGCTTGTCTAAGGTGGGCGGGTATTTAAGCGCCTTCGGGCCACCTCCCCTATCTAGAGCACTGAATAAGACGAGGTTGGTTGAGGTCCGACAAGGGCGCGGGAGGTTTTCAAAACTTGTATGAATTAATAACCTTCTCAACATACCTTCTACTCTAAGAAGTCTACAATCTCGTAGTTCTTCTTTCGCTTGACGAGTTATCTCATCTCGAGATATACTCCTTTCCATCCTTAAAGCTCCACATAAAATTTCTACATCTCTCTCGATAAGTTATAAATTACCATATTACCCTTGAGAATTTCCATTCTCAAATATACTCCTTTCCATTCTGATAAGCCCCACATAAAGTTCTACATCTAAAAACACATCCCGATAATATCTCTCGAATATTATAAATTATCATAATACCCTTGAGAATTTCCATTCTCTCTTGCTTAGTCTCCTTAGACTAATTCCGTTTTTCCGCATTTTTGCCTTGCATTTCTCACCCTTCGCGACTTATGTCAGACTCTAGGAAGTTCCCACCAAAGTTTGAAGACAAAGGCTAGAAGATTCGAGAACCATTATACAAGGATAGAAGATCAAGGCAAGACGACATTGAAGGAAGGAAGAAATTTTTAAAGAGCAAAGCATTCAGAAGATATTGCACTAGCTCTTTTATTTTAACCAAGCAAATCATCATCATATGATTTGTCTTGCAGAAACCTACATGTATTTTTAAATACGTCTTTTCAACCCTTTTTAATATGGGCTTCATTTTCCGCTGCTACATCATTTGTAAAACGACACTCAATGTAATGAACAAATGTTCTTATCAATGAATAAAATTCCGCTTTTAGTCATTTCTTCTTTTATTATATTCTCATTAAATTATTTAAAGCCTAGGGTGACTTTGGACGGTAAAGTCCGAGGTCACTGGCGGTATGTAAGATTCAGTATGAGATTTGAGATATTTCCTGCTTGATTCAGCTAGGAATGGTGAGGAATAGAGAAAAGATAAGGAAAAGAGAGAGAGAAAGGGAAAATCATTCTGTTATTCGATACCTGTAACAGAAAGCGTTAGCTCCTTTTAACGAAGTCTAACAGTTTACAAGCGCTCCCTTATTTTCCCTTTATTTACAAAACAATCCCACATTCTTACAAAGAATCATTTATACCCCTGTACGTGAAAATTACCCCCCTCCTTAAGAACTTTGTCCTCAAAGTTCATGAATGCAATTCAGGAAATTGTTGCAAAAGATGTCCTGTTGCCTCCCATGTAGCCTCTTCAACCGACAGATTCTTCCATTGAACCAACCACTCAACCACATGTTCACCATTGGCCAAATATGTAACCCTGGTGTCCAAAATCTGTTTTGGTGCAATTTCCACTTCTCCAGATGTTGTCATTGCAGGAGGATCTAACATAGGAACAATTCCATCGCCAATCTTCTTCTTCAACTGGGAGACGTGAAAGACATGATGGATTTTAGAAAAAGCTTGTAAGGACAATTTGTAAGCTACTTTTCCCACCTTACTCACTACCCTGTAGGGACCATAATACTTAGCACTTAGCTTCAGATTCTTCCGAAGTGCTACAGAGGTCTGCCTATAGGGTTGCAACTTCAAGTACACCCAGTCATCAACATCAAATTCCCTTTATGTCCTGTGCTTATCAGCATACTGTTTCATGCGATGTTGGGCCTGCTCCAAATTCCTCTTACACTTCAACAACACATGATGTCGTTCCTTGAGCCATTCATCCACAACTGTTGTACTGATTTCACTGGTTTGCACACCCAACATAGGAGGAGAATAGCCATATAATTCTTGAAAAGGTGTCATCCCCAAGGAAGAATGAAAATTGGTATTGTATCAAAATTCAGCCAAATAAAGCCATTTGAACCACTCCTTTGGCTTTATTGAAGTCATACAACGAAGATAGACCTCTACACACTGATTAACTCGCTCTGTCTGACCATCACTTTGCGGGTGATATGCAATATTGTAATGCAATGCACTGCCCATGGCTTTAAAGAGTTCTCTCCAAAAATTGCTGACAAAAACTCTATCCCGATCAGAAACAATATTCTCAAGCAACCCATGAAGTCTTTAAATATTAACCATAAACTCATGTGCCACCATAGCTGCCGTAAAAGGATGGTTTAATGCAATAAAATGAGCGAATTTGGTTAATCTGTCCACCACTACCATAATCACAGATTTCCCATTAGACTTAGGTATTCCTTCAATAAAATCCATACTCACCTGAGACCATGCTTGTGATGGTATACGTAGAGGTTGTAATAACCCCGGGTAAGCAATGTGTTCCACTTTGCTTCTTTGGCAAACATCACATTCTTTGACAAACTGTTCCACCAACTTCTTCATCCCCGGCCAATAGAACAGTTTCTTTAATCTGTTGTAGGTTGTTGTAATTCCTGAATGACCATCAACAGGTTCCTCATGCAATGCTATCAACAATTTATGTTTTAGCTGCAAACCATTTCCAATACAAAGCCTGCCATTGTACCTCAGTATCCCCTCTTTAAACTTGTATTTACCACTATCATCCAGAACAACTTCTGCAATTAGTTTCTAAATATCATAATCTTGCTCATAACTATTAGCTAGTTGCCTCATCCAAATTGGAACCATAACAGATGAAATCATGTGGCAACCACCCGAATCTTCAAACCTCCGGGAAAAGGCATCTGCTACTACATTTTCCTTGCCCTGTTTATAGGAAATAAAGTAAGATAAGCCTAGGAGCTTCCTTATGGCTTTCTTCTAAAGATGAGTGGTAACTTGTTGTTCTAACAAATACTTCAAAGCTCTATGATCAGTACGAATCAGAAAATGAGTTGGCTCTAAGTAATGTCTCCATTTATCCACTACCAACAAAACTGCCAACAACTCCTTCTCGTAAGTAGAAAGAAGCAAGTGTTGACCATGAAGAGCTTTGCTTAAATAAGCCAATGGCTGCCCCTGCTGCATAAGAACAGCTCCAATACCCGTGTCACACGCATCTGTCTCCACCTCAAAAGGAACACTAAAATTTGGCAATCCCAAAACTAGAGCAGTACTAAGCTTAATTTTCAACAAATCAAAAGCTTCTTGAGCCTCCTGACTCCAACAAAAAGCATCCTTCTTGAGTAGCTCAGTCAAAGGCCTACTTAACACTCCATACCCTTGAATGAATCTTCTATAGTACCCAGTCAACCCCAAGAAAGCTCTTAATTCTTTGATATTCTTAGGAGTTGACCAAGAGAGCATAGCCTTGATCTTTTCCTGATCTGTTGCAACCCCTTCACCAGGTATAATGTGTCCCAAATACTCTACTTGAGGTTGAGCAAAAGAACATTTACTTCGTTTTGCAAATAACTGGTGCTTCCTCAAAGCCTCCAATACCATCTCTAACTGTTGCACATGATTCTCCAAGCAGTCACTATATACCAGTATATCATCGAAAAATACAAGAACAAACTTCCTCAGGAACTCACCAAAAACTTCATTCAGCATGGCTTGGAATGTGGCTGTTGCATTCATGAGCCAAAATGGCATCACCACAAATTCAAAGTGACCATGATGAGTCCTGAAAGCTGTCTTGTGTATATCATCTTCATTCATCCGCACTTGATGGTAGCTGAACCTTAAATCCAACTTGGAAAACAAGGTTGCCCCATGTAATTCATCCAAAAGTTCCTCAATATGAGGAATAGGGAACTTGTTCTTAATTGTAATATCATTCAGCTGTTTGTAAGCTATGCAAAACCTCCACGTGCCATCTTTCTTTTTGACCAATAAGGTAGGAGAGGCAAAAGGGCTATATCTCGGCCTTATGGTTGCATTCTGCAGCATTTCTTTAACTTGTCTCTCAATCTCATTCTTTTGATGGTAAGGGTATCTATAGGGTTTAGAACACACCGGTTGAACCCCTTCTTTAAGCTGAATGAAATGTTCATGTCCTCTCAAGGGAGGTAACCCTTTAGGTTCTTGAAACACATCCTCATATTTTGACAACAACTCCTGAACTGGCACGGGCTCATCAACTGTCTTGGGCTCTACAACAAATCACTGAGCAATCTGAGTTACCGAAATAGGATCTTTCTTTTGTAACAGCTTCTGTAACTTGATTCCACTAATCATCTTAACAGAATCTTGTTCTATGAAACCACTGAGTTCAATCTTGTTACCATCTTTAATAAAAGACAGTTTGAGCTCCTTAAAGTCAAAGGACAGAGGGCTAAATTCTCTAAGCCAGTCTACCCCCAAGATCAAATCACATCCCCCCAGTTTGAGAGTCCTCACATCAAAACAGAATTGATGTCCTTGCATTTCCCAAACAAAATTCTTGCAACCTTGGCAACTGAACATTTTATTCCCATTAGCAACTGCCACCTCCATGACTGAACTCTCTTGCAACTCACAACCAACCTCCTTAGCAACTCTAGGATCCAAAAAGCAGTGAGTGCTACCACTGTCAACCAGAATGACTATGGGTCTACCCTTAACTTTTCCTTTGATCTTAATAGTGTTCAAAGGAGTGCTCCCAGTCAAGGCATGAACATAGATCTCATCATCATCTTCCAAAGATTAATGTGGACTGTTACTGTCAGTACTTATTTCCACAAATTCAACCTGCTGCACCTCTTCTAATTCTGAAGAAATCAAGCTATGAAGAGTTGCATTTTGCATTTATGGCCCACAAAGTACTTATCCCCGCACCTATAACACAATCCTAGGGTTCTTTTTGGTTCACTGGTGTATGGCTTGGAATTATTTGGGGTAGTGAAAGAAGAAGAATGTTTAGGTAAAATTTGCTTTGTGTCTTGGGTACTGGTGTGTGTTTCAAAGTTCTTTTGGAAAGGCTAATTGGTCTGGTTGTTGGCTCTGAAATTACTGGTATTCTGGAAGTTAGGTCTCCAAGAATTCCTACTAAATTTAACTATAGCTTGAACCGCTCCGTAATGCAATCGAGCTTGTTCGAAAGCCATAGCCAAAGAATTTGGTCTACTCAACTTACCCAAATTTGTGATCTCATCCTTAAGACCACTAATATAACTAGTCATAAAATAAGCTTCCGAAAGACTAGGATTAAACAACAACATACTAGCCCGTAACTCTTCAAATTTCTCTGTGTACTGATCAACATTCAACATCATCAGTCTGGGTTAACTTGTTGAAATCTTCAACTACATCCACACCCTGTCTTTCCCCAAATCTCACACCAACTACCTCACTAAATTCTTGCCAAGACATACTTCTTTCTTGCATTAAGAACCCTTGAGCCCAGTTGTCAGCTTTACCATTCATATACATCGAAGCTACCTCAGTTTTCTCAGAATCAATTATCCCAAATATCCTGAAATACTTTTCTGCTTTCCTGACCCAACTTCTGGGATTTGATCCATCAAAGAAAGGAAAATCAAGTTTTGGGAAACGTTGATTACCTCTGGAACTTGATCCCAACGAAAGGCTTCGCTCTAGATCTGGATGCACAGCTACGACACCAGTTGGCTTCTCAAGATTCACCCCTTGCCTTTCTTGAGATTTCGTGGATCTGGATTCCTAATTTCACCATGATCCGAATCAGTACGAGTCGCACTACTCGATCTTGATCCACCTTCCATGGCCTTAAAAATCAAAGCCATGTCGCGATTGATGTTACTCATCATCTCAGATAAACTCTTCATCTGCATATCCCCTACTTTCTGAGCATTTCTCAATTCTTCGAGTGTCTTCTCCATTTTTGCATCTCGATCATCGATCTTTCCTTGCTGCGCATCCAACCGCTGATTAGTTTCTTCAATTGCATCTACCATTTTACTGATTTGGAGATCCGTCTTCCGTTGTCCTTCCTCCAATGTTTTCATCCTAGTACCATCCGCCATAGCCGAGGATTCCACGGCTCTGATACCAATTTGTAAGATTCAATATGAGATTTGAGATATTTCCCGCTTGATTCAGCTAGGAATGGTGAGGAATAGAGAAAAGAGAAGGAAAAGAGACAGAGAGAGAGAGAGAGAGAGAGAGAGAGGGAAAATCATTCTGTTATTCGATACCTGTAACAGAAAGCATTAGCTCCTTTTAACGAAGTCTAACAGTTTACAAGCGATCCCTTATTTTCCCTTTATTTACAAAACAATCCCACATTCTTACAAAGAATCATTTATACCCTTGTACGTGACACGGTAATACCCAATGTTGTAAAATAGGGGTGTTATATTCACAGTGGAACTGGAATTTATTTTTTTTAGTTTAAATCTTAGTCAGCAATAAATTAATACTCACCCTATTTCATTAATCCACCTTATTCGCTACATCATCAACTTTATCAGATTTTTCCACCGGAAACAATCTCGTATCAATATTGATAAATATAGTAAGAGTTGGTACCAAAACTAGTAAAAGTGAAAGTTGATATTATTTTGAATAAATGAGTAAAAGTTAGGATTATTTTAAGTAATTTTTCCTTTTTTTAATGGCGATGGGTTTTTTGGATGTACACTGTTTTTAGGAGTTTTAGTAAAAATGCTCACACGCTTTTATGATAATAATGATAGGAATAGATTTTTTTTAATAGAAAGGTAACATTTTATTAAGAGAAAGAAAGGTACAACTAAATGGATTGTAAATCAGCTCGGGAGCGTTTCCACTCTGCCCTATGAGCAGTTCTTTGCCTTCCGGCGTCAGTTACCACCAATTTTCGACTCCAATCGTTTTTATGGCGCTCTTACTGTTTCCTTTTCTTTTTCTCTAGATCTTTTTTTTTCTAATGGAATTCCTTTTGAATAGGGATACAATTCCATCGTTCCTTCTCTTTTTCCAATTCTATATCTCTTTTTCTTGGCATTGCTATTTCATGGTTCTTGGTATTTCTACTTTCCCAATAGCAATATCTGAATTGTACCTTATCGGAAAGTTCTTTGTGTCCAAGCAAATGAATTTTCATGTCCTATTAAGAAGTGCATCCACTGTAAAAGTGATTGGAAACCATCTTGATAAATTCCTTACCTTTGTTGAATCCGTTTCAATGAATATCGACTCTGTATTGCGGGTTTGGGTTACCATTGATGCTTCTAGGGCATTGACGAAAGGCGCAACGATATGAAGGAGGTTATACGGAAGCGTCAAATTTTATTTATATTGATCGTACTTTTTTAACAAGAGTGGTTTATTTATTTTTTTGGTTGAAACAAGAGTGGTTTATTTGATCCAATTTCATATATATTTTTCTCTCTTTTCGAAATCTGTTGTAAGTTGGCTTATGCATATTAATAATGAATTAATTATACCCTAAAATAAACTAGATTGTAAATCTCATGTGCTGCACAAATCAATATTTATATTTAATGTTTGGTATTGTTTAAATATTTTGAGAGACGTGAAAAATCCAATCGTGTAAATATATTTTATAAAAGAAAATGACAAATAAATAAAAATCATTCACATACACTATAAAAAAATTACGCACATATTGTAAAAAGTTTGCAATATTTGAACGTTTTAAAAGTTATGAAAGGCCCAAATTTGTTTAAAGTTTTATTTATTTGTATTTTTGGCCTATATTTTAATATATTAACCGACTCTCATTTTGGTCTCTTTCTACTAAGACAATGAAATTCACATATTTCAATTTCATGTTCGAGATGTTTAGTTATAACAAAAAATAAAGTATTTTTTTTTTAAAAATCAAAATTCATATTAGCACTCTCTTTTAGTAAGAAACTAGCAAGACCAGGTAGTGTCATGCACGACAATGATTTGAAAAAACAAATATGAAGGAACCGTACCTGTCGATTGAATTATACATAAACTTATTTGATAAAATAAAATAATTTCCTCAATAAAACGTTTAAGCGAGAATTATTATAATACGTAGGGAATGTAAAAAAATATTTCTTTATTTATGATAGGATATGTGATTTAATTTTTGAATGAGATAATATTATATAATATATAGGTAAATAATTACTAAAAAATGATTAATATTCCCATATTGATTAATTGAATATGGTAAGTATTTCATACTTGTTAAATATGGTAAGTAATAGTAATGAATGAGGTAATATTATTACATAGCTAATTGGATAATATGTAAAGAATGCTTATTAATAACATAGCTAATTGGATTTTTTTAATTGAATATGGTAAGTAATAATGATAAATGAGATAATATTATAATAATATATAGGGAGTGTAAATTCTAAAAAATATTAAGGACAAAGAGAACGTACATATAATATTGGAAAAAAATTAAGATACATTATCATTGAATTTTTTTTTACTATTTATCATTGAAAAAAAATTAAGATACATTATCAAAAAGAACGTACATATAATATTAGAAAAAGGATAAAAATCATACTTTAACTTAAAGATAAAATTATATATCAATAACATTAGCAATAATAATATATTATATATATTATTATTTAATTATTGAAAAGATGATGATGTACAATTATATAATATTTAAATTTTGTCCATAAAAAAAAGTAGTAGATCATTATATATTAGATATATTATGTATGGATAGTTTCATACTTGCCATTGAAAAAAAAACAATACATATTAAAGATGATGTACAATTATATAATATTTAAATTGTCCATAAAAGAAAGTAGTAGATCATTGTATATTAATATCAATAGTAATATTATTATATTATATATTTTTAAGGATTGTAAATACCAAAAAGAAGAAAGGGTAAAGAAGTAAATTTAAAAATTAAGATGCTTATGTGGCATAGTTAGATGAGTGACAAATAGGATAGAGAGATTCGAGTTTAGTAAAAGTCTAGAGATAAAGAGTTTTGCTATTCATCACCCCAGGGGCGACAAATAAGATCCCTAAAATAGAAATATATCTTCTTGAAAATTAGAATCTATCTTTTTCCTATTATTAAGAATAAATCTTCCCTTAATAACTAATCACTATATCTAAAATTTA
Organism: Fallopia convolvulus; assembly: GCA_964016875.1. Taxonomy (NCBI): domain Eukaryota; kingdom Viridiplantae; phylum Streptophyta; class Magnoliopsida; order Caryophyllales; family Polygonaceae; genus Fallopia; species Fallopia convolvulus. The sequence continues at coordinate 16,478,163 of OZ024728.1, forward strand.
ATTAATTATTTTTATGTAGATTTTTTCTTTTAGATATTGACGCAATTTACATTCCCTCACACATAATTGTTCATCTTCCCTCCTCTTTATTGATTTTTTTTCTAAGTTCCCTCTCGTTCTTCCCTATATGCATAGACCAAGTTTTGTTGTTCATCTTCCCTCCTCTTCATTTAAATTTATCGAGTTCGTTCTTCGGTATATGTATAGACCATTAAGTTCCTTCACTTTCCTCTCATTGCACACTTCCCATCAAAATTGAATATAGGTACACCACTAAATCCAATTATTTTTGAGGGTGGCTTAGGAATAAATCCAATATTTTCACTAAAATTTTAAAAATGATATTTGTTAGTTTAAATTTATCACATGTAATAGTTATTATGTGTTCATAGACTTCTGTATACTTTCATTTTTACTATGAATAAATTAATAGTGATTTGATTAAACTTTATTAATCAATCTATAATTAATTATCCATACATGTACATAATAGTTAATTATTATAGTTTTTTATTTTTTTAATAAAAGTTTTCAATATATAGTGAAACAAACGTAAGATTTAAAAGAAAAAGTGTATATAATTAATAATTAATCAAAATCTAGATATGGTAATTAGTTGTTACTTATTAGGAATAGGAAGATATTTATTTTAAATAATAGAAAAAAGATAGATTCTAATCTTTTAGAAGCTATTTCTATTTTGGGATCTTATTTGTCGCCCTCGGGGCGATGAATAGCAAAACCCATAGATAAAATATATTTATTATTCCTTAAAATAGAAACTAAACTTCAATGAATTAAATTGCCAAATTTGTGGCTAATGTTTCCTTGCTATGGACGCATTTTCCAACCGTGTATGGTTCTACCACTAATGCCTACCCAATCGAGAAAGATTTTGAAATTAATTATGGGTCTGGTTAATGTGTGCCAGTAGACACATATTACTAATAGTTTTTGAAATTTTTTCAAACTATTACTTAAAATAAAATTGGCGAATCCTTTTAAAAATATAATAATAACAAATAATTATCATACTTATTAGATTATTAATATGTGTCTATGGGTAGACATTAGAAAAAATCATTAATTATCTTTAAAAAAACACCTTAAATATATTAGAGCACCTGAGAGCCCTAGTTAAGGTCTCTCACTATTAAAAAAGATTTTTGATTTTAAGTAGGTCAATAAAAAATAAAAAGAAAATTGTAAATAAAGGAGGGAAATTGGTTTCAAGGGACCGTGGTAGAGTCCCTCTAAATAAGATGTTTCTGACCAAATTCATATTTATTTTTTTATTTTCTTTTTTATTGTACGAGGGATGATGTGAAGGAGATGTAGACGTGTGTCCTGTTCCTTTGGAATCGGGAACCGAACCGGAAAAAACAGTTTGTTTTGGAACCGAAACCAGTGCAATTGGGGGTCGGTCGGTTCCACGTTCCTTGGAACCGGAGAACCGGCGGTTCCAGAATAAAAACCGAACCGGAACCGCCAGTTCCGTGATCGTTGTTTTAGCCGCGATCGGGATTTTGCATTTTCAACGTTTATTTAAATTGTTTAAAAGTTCGGAATCGAAATCACCTCGGAACTAGAAAAATCGGAATCGGGGATTCCTAGTTCTGGTCTCGCTTCATGCATCGGTGGAACCGGAACCTCCGGTTCCGAAACCGGACCCACCTCTAGGAGGGAGATGGAGGTGCTCTTAGGCAACTTGGTGAGGGGGAGAAAATAAACTTTTCTCCAAAAAAAGCGCATCATTACTTGCAACGTTCTATGTATTTATTCTTCTATGTTCTACTTAGGTCCTATTTGTCAAGCAAAAAATGCTAGCGTTTAGCTTTGGAAATTCCATTTTAAACGCTACTAAGGTATTTGGTATAATCAATAATAATTCTAGCGTACAGAAGCTTGATTTTTTGAAGTTACTTTAGAAAGTTTTTTTTTTGATTTGAACTAGCGTTTGAAATTTCTTTTCCAAATACGCCATTAACTAAAAAGGAAAACCATAATTTCCTTAATATATCATATGCCCTATTTTATCATTTGATAAATATAAGCTAAACCCAAAAACTATCTAAACAAACACACATTAGTGTCTTATTTCATTTGATCGTTACTTTCAACCGCTACATGACATCTACTACTATTAGGGCTGACAAAACTTGACCCGACCCGAGAAACCCGCCCGACTCCAAACCCGACCCGACCCGAGGAAAAAATAAAAAATTTTATACCCGAGACATGTTTAACCCGAACTAATTTGACCCGAATACAAAAAAATCCGAACCCGAGATTAACCCAATGATGGTGCGCGAAATAACCGCTAATTAATCAAGGCCGGAATAAAACATAAGAAGACAAGATATGCGTACAACGCGTATAAAATACTTTAGGAGCATAAGAATATGCGATACACTATAAATGAGACGCGAATCTCTCCTTGATATTTAGGATAAACACTTCAATCTCTATAAATATATGACATGCGTGGTTGGCACATAAAAAGTGATAAGCTTCCAAAAATGAGAACCATCTTACATATGTATTCTTGGTTGAATTAGGCAAGCACAACAAAAATGGGCCACAAGGCTCACTCGGTCCAACAAGCGAAAAGCATGGGCCAAGCCCAATAACCACCCATGTGGGTATTTTGCTTCTATCCTACATCGACTCTTAGTCATAAAAACCGATCAAGAAAGTGAAATAAATTAGGGTGTTGTCCCACATCGATCAATCTCGCTCAAGGAACTAGTTCATTTTGCTATAAATAGGAAAGAGGCAGAATTTATTAAAGGATCGAAAAACCTCTCCGGGTTAGGAATCTTTTCCTGTACTTAGATTCGACGTGTTTGATCTCCGAGTGAGATCGCGCTATTTACGGTAGAAAGTCCAAATGGCTTTAATTGTAAAGAGGATTACAAAACAATCAATTGAAGGGCATAAAGGAGGAATAATCTACGTTCGAAAACCGTTTGGTTTACGAAATCCTGAGAGTTAGTATTTAATATAATTCCGTTTATAGCGCTTATTATTTCGGGTTTCATCACTGGCGCCGTCTGTGGGAAGGGCTCTCCCTATCCGACCTACTCTCGAGTAATAATCAAGTAAGTGCATCATCTTCCCTCTAGTTAGCGTGTCCTTTGTGCGTGGGCTTAGTCGTAGTCCCTGTGCGGTGCGAGACTGCGGAGCGCCACGGGGTTCGCCCCTGGCGTGCGCGAGTTTAGCCACAGTCTCTGTGCGGCGCGCCACGGGGTTCGCCCCTAGCGTGCAGGGGCTTAGTCGCAGTCTCTGTGCGGCACGCCACGGTGTTCACCCCTGGCGTGCGCGTGTTTAGCCGCAATCTTTGTGCGGCGCGCCACGAGTTTCGCCCTTGGCGTGAGCGGGCTTAGCCGCAGTCTTTGTGCGGCGCGCCACGGGGTTTGCTCTTGGCGTGTGCGGGCTTAGCCTCAGTCTTTGTGCGGTGCGCCATGGGGTTTGCCCTAGCGTGCGCGGTCTCGGGCCATAATCTCCATTGCGGCTTGTCACGGGGTTGGCGACAACTCTCTTGGGGACGAGGTCCCAAATCTCGAAAAACGTGCACAACCCGAGCGAGGCTCAGGGTTGGCAACAACTCTCTTGAGGACGAGGTCCCAAATCTCGAAAAGCGTGCGCAACCCGAGCAAGGCTCAGGGTTGGCGACAACTCTCTTGCGGACGAGGTCCCAAATCTCGAAAAGCGTAGGCAACCCGAGCGAGGCTCAGGGTTGGCGACAATTTTCTTGGGGACGAGGTCCCAAATCTCGAAAGGGTGCGCAACCCGAGTGAGGCTCGGGGTTGGCAACAACTCTCTTGGGGACGAGGTCCCAAATCTCGAAAAACATGCACAACCCGTGTGAGGCTCGGGGTTGGTGATAACTCTCTAAAAGGACGAGGTCCTAACTCTCTAAAAGGACGAGGTCCTAACTCTCTAAAGGACGATGTCCTAACTCTCTAAAGGACGAGGTCCTAACTCTCTAAGAGGATGAGGTCCTAGCTCTCTAAAGGACGAGGTCCTCACTATCTAGAGGACGAGGTCCTAACTCTCTAAGAGGACGAGGTCCTAACTCTCTAAGGGAGGAGGTCCTAATTCTCTAAGGGACGAGGTCCTAACTCTCTAAGAGGACGAGGTCCTCACTCTCTAAGGGACGAGGTCCTAACTCTCTAAGAGGACGAGGTCCTAACTCTCTAAGGGACGAGGTCCTAACTCTATAAAAGGACGAGGTCCTAAAAGTGGACGATATCTGCTAACTCTCTAAAGGGATGAGGTCCCAACTCTCGAAAAGTGCGCGAACTCCACCTAATCTCGAGTTTAGATCGCGTTGCACAAGTTGCAAATCGATAAAGCATGTGCACCTGTTTATTGTCTCGTTGCCCTCATGGAACGAGGACACCGGGCCAAGGGGTTGTGATGGTAAGCGAAATAATCGCTAATTAATCAAGGCCGGAATAAAACATAAGAAGACAAGATATGCGTACAACGCGTGTAAAATACTTTGGGAGCATAAGAATATGCGATACTCTATAAATGAGACGCAAATCTCTCCTTGATATTTAGCATAAACACTCCAATCTCTATAAATATGTGACATGCGTGGTTGGCACATAAAAAGAGATAAGCTTCCAAAAATGAGAACCATCTTACATATGTATTCTTGGTTCAATCGGGCAAGCACAACAAAAATGGGCCACCAGGCTCATTCGGTCCAACAAGCGAAAAGCATGGGCCAAGCCCAATAACCACCCATGTGGGTATTTTGTCTCTATCCCACATCGACTCTTAGTCATAAAAACCTATCAAGAAAGTGAAATAAATAAGGGTGTTGTCCCACATCGATCAATCTCGCTCAAGCAACTAGTTCATTTTGCTATAAATACGAAAGAGGCAGAATTTTATAAAGGATCGAAAAACCTCTCTGGTTTAGGAATCTTTTCATGTACCTAGATTCGATGTGTTTGATCTCCGTGTGAGATCGCGCTGTCTACATTCGATGTGTTTGATCTCTGAGTGAGATCGCGCTATCTACGGTATAAAGTACAAATGGCTTTAATTTTAAAGAGGATTACAAAACAATCAGCTGAGTGAGATCGCGCTATCTATGGTATAAAGTACAAATGACTTTAATTTTAAAGAGGATTACAAAATAATCAGAGGCTTTAATTTTAAAGAGGATTACAAAACAATCAGCTGAAAGGCGGTAATGAGGAATAATTTACGTACGAAAACTGTTTGGTTGTACAAAATCCCGAGAGTTAGTATTTAATATAATCCCGTTTATAGCGCATATTATTTCGGGTTTCATCACCCAAAACCGATTATACCCGAATGGGCTAGCTTGATGCAACCCGATATCCGATGCTACCCGACCCGAAGTCATTTGAAAATCCAAAGTTACCCGACCCGAAACCATCCGAAGTTACCCGACCCGAAACCATCCGAAAATTACATTATGTTTTAAAATATTAATAATAGTGAATATTTATTATAATTATGCTTTTAATTTAAATGTGACATTAAATATTTAGACCCTAGAGTAGTTAAACTACAAAAAATAATAATTCAATATATGGTCTGAATCATCCGGCTTACTCGAAATCTGATTAACCCGAAATTCGGCCAAAGTCGAAATCCGATTCACCCAAAATCCGAAAACCCCGAAACCCGACTCACCCGAAATCTGGCCCGTGTCTCCTTCCCAGGTTTGGGTCCTAAATCCGAAATCTAACTAAACCCAAAACCGAACTTATTTGAAATCAAGTGGGACCGAAAATCAAATGACCCGATACCCGACTTTGTCCGATTAATTGAGCACCCGACCCGAAATGATCCAACCCAATTTGACCCAATTTTCAAAATATTCGAATTTGACCCGAATCCGAACTTACCTGAAATTAAATTGACCCGACCCAAACCCGGCCCGACCCGCCCGATTGACACCCCTAACTACTCTTACTATAACTATCCGCTACCACTATTTTGACAAACAAGGCCTTAATTAATTGGGAAAAGATTCTGCCCATGAATATACGGCCCAAAAGAGGCTATGTGCATATTTCTCCAAAAGGATGATGTATTGTTATGCATAATACGTACAAATTAATGATTCTATATTTTTATTTCATACACACTTGGAGAATTAATGTGTTGTGATTTGCTAAAAATACCGAAATTGTACCTGAGATTCGGTTTCATCCGATTCTTTAGCGAATCAAACTATAATCATTGCTAATGAAAGTTACTTTTCTCTATTTTTTCCCATTTTCACTCCTTTTTCTATGTACATTACGTATATATTTATTCTCAGTAAAATTAAACTTGTTCTAATATAAAAAGCTAATTCTTACTTAGATCTGAAGAGGATAGTTTCTCTCAAAATCAATCATGGAAGAGCCTCACAAGCGAAAAGAACAACACTATGATCTCCATATCCTTCCGATGACTTCAGGTAACCTTTTCGATCTCTTCCTTATATACGTCTCAGTAATTATGGTTAAAATTTGAGTAGTATTTGTATGACCTATGCTCAAATAGCGACATCACTTTTTGTTCATGTTTGTCGTGACATTTTTCATTCCTTCGATTTAATGGTAAATTTAGAAAACATGAAACCGAAAAGAAGAGGATGATCATATCGATTGTACGTCCCTTACTGAAAGAAAATTGGAAGAGTATCTTGTTGTAGTCTAAAACACAATTAATGTCTCATCTAATTGAAAGAAAAATAACAAACACGTTTTTTTCTTCATCGAAATTAACCTGAAAAGATCAATATACCGTAAGTTTAATGAATCACAGACTATTTGAATCAGTAACTGTAAGTTTAGTCTGCCACACATGTTTAGCTGTTTATCATATGTAACCGTTCTCTCTACTTTCTCATAACTATTTATTTAATTTAATTTCAATGTGTTAAGATTCTTTTTTTTTTGGTAATATGTGTTAAGATTCTTTCGAGTGCGTATGAACGTATCTTCCAGAATCGATCACTATCCAAGTGCATATTGATCAAGATAAGAACACAATAAATTCGAATTGAAATAATTAATTTAATTGGATAATTAAATAGTAATGGTTATGGCATGCAGAGGAAGAAGTGAACGACAACCCGATAGAAGAAGTCCGTCTGACGGTCCCAATAACGGACGACCCGACGTTGCCAACGCTAACATTCAGGACGTGGTTCCTAGGGCTGACGTCATGCATCGTGCTGTCGTTCGTGACTCAGTTCTTCGCCATGCGGAACAACTCGATCGTGGTCTCTTCCGTGGCCGCCCAGATCGTGTCGCTGCCCGTGGGCAGATTCATGGCCGCCACGCTACCCACCAAAACCGTTACAATACCGGACCTGGGTTGGTCCTTCTCGCTCAACCCGGGCCCTTTTAATCTCAAGGAGCACGCGCTTATCACCATGTTTGCCAGCGTCGGTTGCAACGGAATGTACGCCGCTCATATCATTGTGTCTGTTAAGGCCTTTTATCATCGCTAGTTGAATCCCATTGCTGCCATGTTACTCGCCCAAACTACCCAGGTAAAATTTTTATATACATTATTATCAATACTCTCTTTAATCTTGATTGCAAAATACAACAAATCCGTAAATACAGCCACACACGTTGTTGGAAATTAAACTTGATTTATAAATAATTAAATAAGAAATTGTACAATTATCTTAGTCGGTTAAAGTTAGTTCATGACAAATACAAAACTCCTTATATAAATATGTATGAAGGTGTGATGAAAGGAAGACATAGGGACAAAGATACTGTCATGTGTATGGGGGTTGGACGAAGGTATTATTCCAATCTTCCAGAGACAAACACATAAATGAAACTTGTGTTTGTGAAATTAGTAATGGCACACGCATGAATGAAAGATATGTGTGTTGAAGACTTTATTGGTCTTTTTTGTGATCAGAATGAATATTCTGGTTTGAGTCAAATTAACAATTGGTATCAAGACCCGAGGAAGATGATCCCTTGTAGAGACTCGTGTAGAAACACGGCGCTAGGAACTGGTCTCTGTTCAGCAAGTCGATTCCGGGCTATCATGCCGGTTCCAGTGGTGCAACCAACTCTCGCTGGAGCAGACACCGGCACCGATGATACAAACGACGCGGAGTCGTTCTACCATGGTGCAGTGGCGGAGAAGGAGAAAAGAAAGCGAACCCAAATATCAGAGAGAAGACAATAGAAATTTGGAGGCGACAAAGAACCGACCGGATTGATGCAATAGAAATGTAGGCGGCAAAGGAGGAAGTCGGATTCCTGGAGAAACGGCCCCGACACCGGCAGATGAGATCATGGGAAGCGGAGCCGTCAGAGAAGATCCCGAGGCATGCGCCAATGAGAAAGACGAGGTGTTGATCGGAAATGGCTGTCGAGGCAGTGATCTCGTTGGATCTGGCATCCTGAAGAGGGGTGAAGATCGGAGAGAAGAAGAAGAAAGTTGAATGCAAAAGTTAATTATGTTCGACAAAGAATCTCTGTGTGAATCAATCCAGAAGAGAGAAGAAAATGTGGACCACGACAAGGGCTCCAGATGGGCCATTGCAGATGAGATTTGTCGTGACAATGGGCTTTGATGGGAAGAACATTTGGGTCCAACATGCACTATCAGCCCAATGGATGTTAAGCAGGCTTGTGTTTCTTTGTTAGCTAGTAGTAATAAACCAAGTTTAAGGGGTGAATGTTGGAAATTAAACTTGGTTAATAATCAAATAAGAAATTAGTTAACTGTCATCCAAGTCGGTTAATGTTAGTTTATTACAGTTACAAAACTCCTCATATAAATATGTATGAAGGCGTGATGAAAGAAAGACATAGGGGCGAAGGTACTGTCCTGTATATGGGGTTGGACGAAGTTATTGTTCCAATGTTCGAAAGACAAACACATAAATGAACTTGTGTTTGTGAAATTGGTAATGACACATGCATGAATAAAAGATATGTGTGTTAAAGATTTTATTGGTCTGTGTTGTGATCTGGTGGTTTAAGTGAAATTAACACACGTACCCTCAGTTATTTATAGATTCCAACTCCAATTTGATGCCTACATGTAGCTATCTAAAATGTTATTTTTATATTCTTATGATGAATTTTTAAAAGGTTTTTTTTTATATTTTTTAACTTGTAGGGTTATTTAAAAGCCCAAATTATTGGTAGGTGAAAGCCCAATAAAATAAATCATTATACTGTATACCATATATTCCACATTATAAATTATAGTTGATGTTTTTTTTTTGGTACAAAGATGTTGATTTTTTTTGTATCATTTTTGAACTTGATCGATCATCAGCTGCTTGGATATGGATGGGCTGGCTTATTTAGAAAATACCTGGTGGACTCTCCATACATGTGGTGGCCATCAAACTTGGTCCAAGTCTCTCTCTTCAGGTAACTAACTTCTTAGGATTCATTTAGTTTGGACACCATATTGAATTGATAATGTACGTGCCTTACTTTAATAAGGATAAGTACGTACGTGCATTCATCTATTACTAACATTATCTCATCATACTTGATCCATATAGGGCACTTCATGAGACTGAAAAGAGAGGAAGGAGACAGATAACCCGATTACAATTCTTCATAATTGTCTTCACCTTAAGCTTTTCATACTACATCATCCCGGGCTACTTGTTCCACACGATCAGTTGTATCTCGGTTGTGTGCTTGATATGGAAGGATTCGATCGTCGCCCAACAGTTAGGCTCGGGACTCAACGGTCTTGGCTTTGGCGCCTTCACCTTGGACTGGAATTCCGTCTCCTCCTTCCTTGGAACCCCGCTCTCCACTCCACCTTCCGCCATTATCAATACTATGGTCGGTTTCTTCATCACCGTCTATGTCATCCTCCCTATTGCGTACTACAACAACTGGTATCAAGCCAAACGCTTCCCCTTCATCTCCTCGAAGACCTTCGACTTCAGCGGCCATAAGTAAGTCTGTGGATTCGATGATCTTTACCAAGCAAGAAAAACTTCCATTCATTTTTTAAGCCTTACATATATCACTATCACCAAAATTAAACAGGATTCATTGCTTTGAACATATACTCAATTTGAATATACAGGTACAACATTACTCGGATTTTGGACACGAAGACGTTCTCCTTTGACCAAGCAGCCTACGATGGCTATAGTAAGTTGTACCTCAGTGTATTCTTTGCCATGGACTACGGGCTGAACTTTGCAACTCTAGCAGCCACCATTTCACATGTTGCTATATTCCACGGAAGGTGAGCTAGATAATGTTCATGTGTTAAAGAATGTTATCCCATATCGGGAATTCTGATGTCCCATATATATACCTTGGTATACTCTTACTATTGCCAATTGGTTTTAGAATAAATATATCCTGACGCATGGGCTTGTGTATTGGGCCGAACACCCGCACATGAACGTTTTCCCAGCAAGCTACTTAATTATTAGTCAAATCTAGTGGTAACAACATACAATACAATATATTTCACTCTCTCAGATCAATATGGGCACTATGGAGCAAGGCCAAGGCTAAGGTAAACGAGTTCTCGGACGTGCATTCTAGGATAATGAAGAGGAACTACGAGGAAGTACCGCAGTGGTGGTTCGTGCTTCTCTTGTTTGTTACACTTGGGCTTGCCTTGTTTGCTTGTGAAGGCTTTGGCGGCCAGCTTCAGCTCCCTTGGTGGGGCCTTCTCTTAGCTTGTGCCCTTGCTGCTTCCTTCACCTTACCAGTTGGCATCATCCAAGCCACCACTAACATGGTATACTAGCTATGGAACAAGTTGCTCTGAAAGTTTAATTTATAGTATAGTGCGTGTTGAATTGCTAACAAATTAGGAATATATATGCGCAGCAACCAGGATTGAACGTGATCACGGAGTTGCTAATCGGGTACTTATACCCGGGAAGACCCTTAGCAAACGTGTCATTCAAGACATACGGATACATAAGCATGTCACAAGCACTCGCCCTCATCTGCGACTTCAAGCTCGGCCACTACATGAAGATCCCGCCGAAATCGATGTTCATAGTCCAGCTCGCCGGAACCATAGTCGCCTCCCAAACGATCTTCGCCACCGCGTGGTGGCTCGTCACCACCGTCCCCGGCATCTGCAACGACTCCGCCTTGCCCGAGGGCAGCCCTTGGACCTGCCCCAACGACAACGTCTACTACAGCGCCTCCATCATATGGGGAGTGGTGGGCCCGGCCCGCATGTTCACCCCCGGGCTGGGCCTCTACTCGGAGCTCAACTGGTTCTTCCTCATCGGGTTTCTTGCCCCCGTGTTCGTCTGGGCCCTGGCCCGGACCTTCCCGGGCCAGAAGTGGATCCCGCTCATCAACATGCCGGTGTTGCTCGGGGCCACTGGCATGATGCCGCCGGCGAGGGTGATCAACTATGTAGCGTGGGGAGCGGTGGGGATCTTGTTTAACTACTATATATTTAGGTGGTATAAGGGGTGGTGGGCCCGGTATAACTACGTGCTGGCGGCGGCGCTTGATGCCGGCGTGGCGTTTATGGGGATCCTCATCTTCTTTGCGTTGCAGTACGTCCGCGACATTGAGGGCGTTAGCTGGTGGGGGTTGGATATGGACGACCACTGTGCGGTTGCCACGTGTCCCACTGCTCCTGGTGTACAGGTTGCGGGATGTCCAGTGTTCTGATTGATATGGTTTAATTAATAGGTGTTATGTTCGCGTTTAATTCGTAACAACGCTACTATTGATTAATTAATTGTACGTGGGTGTGCTGGTGGCCGGATTATGGTGCTATTTGATTTTAATTATGGGTCTTTTCGTTGTGTGGTGGTGGTTTGATCATTTTTTCATATATATAAATTGTGGCTTATCCGTTGTAGAACTTGGTGGTCCATTTTTCGAAATGATTTCAATCCTCTATGCTCAATTTTCATCGATGATGAAATATATTAAAAAAAAAGACAGGTGGTTGATTGAGTACATGAAGCCTAAAGAAAAGGAGAAGGCATAGGACGCTAGGGACTAGGGAATCCACGACCATGTAGAAAGGGGGGGGAGGACTTGGCAATATGTCGGGGGTAGTCCTGCCCCTCACATCGTCTAATAAAAGTGCACAAATCCTATCAGGCCCAAAGGAGAAGGCATAGGGCGCTAGGGAGTGTGCGACCATGTTAGCCTCCCGAAAGATGTGACGGGATTGAACACACCAATCCCTACAAAGTAAGCCTTGTCCTTGAAGGACGAGGCTAGAAAGAGGGCGTCATCGGTTTAAGGGTTTGTTTAGCAACAAGATAGCCAATTTCAAGTCTGTTTCTAGACAAAGCCTACGCCCTAAGGTAGCCTTTTTTCTAAGTCAAATTGAGCCCATTGATGATTCTCCAGATTTCCGTTGTTGGCACCGAGCAACATCCCATGTTGTGGACGAAGCCCCCAAGCCATTCCCCGTGCGCACCCCTTAGGACTTCGGCCGCATCGGCATGCCCTTCACGGACAGCCCCATCAGATTTGAGTTTAATCCATTGTTCTTTTGGTTTTTCCCATCATATAAGCTCTTTAGACTTTCTCGTGGTCAGTCCGCTCGGATTTTGGGTGGGTGTTGAGTATTCTTTGACTCTTTGGATGATGAACGATGGCTTAATTATCCCCTTGAAAGTCCTAGTTTCGGAAAGCGGTGTCGTTGCGCCACTTCCACGTCCACTAGAGGATGGTACCAAACGCACTTGGCCAGTCAATATTCGAATTTCTCGTAGTGCCCTGGGAGAGGTTGGTTCGGATCCACGCAACAAAATTCATATCCTAGAAGTTCCCAATCAACCCAGGGATTGGGAAAGAACGCCAAACTCTCATGAATCAGGGGCAATCACGGAAGAGGTACGTGGAGTAGCATCTCCTCCTTAGCACCACAGACAGCGCAGGTAGCAACATCAGTCAAATGTCTGCATCTTCACTCGTTGTTGGTAAGAATACTACCCCTAACAGCAAGCCACATGAAGCTTCTGACTCTCTCGGGAACCTTGAGTTGCCAAACACTTTTGAAGATCGGGGACTCCACCCCAACCAGGTTATGGGCTTCATTACTTTTCAGATTGGGCGGATAAAATCTTCCATGTATATGGCGAGGATGACGTCTCTCTTTGGGCATTATTGTGTTGGGAACTGCGAAACGCTTGAAACTCTCAAATCTTCTAATCGTGAACTACTCATTTAGAGGAGGTCATTGACTAATGTCTTAGTATGGCTCAAGAGGTTCGGTTGTCACAAACTCATGGATTGAATGCTACGACACCATTGGCGGAGGCCGGGTGGGTTAAGCCAGTTGAGGGTCTTGTTAAAATTAATTACGACGCTTCTATGCCAAGAGGTTTGTGTGGTATTGGGGTGATCGGCCGATCCTTTGAGGGGTTGGTCCTGTTTGCGAGGTCTAGAGAGATTTAGTAGGGAACCAAGGTAGAGATGGCAGAGTTTGAAGCTGTCTTGTGGGGGATGGAACTAGCGACTCAAATCGGTGCTGAAAGGATCATGGTGGAATCTGATTGTCAAACTTTAGTCACAAAACTGAAGAAGGGGATGCTCTACCGCTTTGTGCTAGGGGTGCTGGTGGCACCAAGCCCATCCATTGGGTTGTGCAAACAACCCAACGGAATAGGGCCCCCAAATTATAGGAGCCCCCTATATAGAAAATCGTTTCCTAATGCATTACAAAAAATAAATAGCTCAGTTGGGTAAGATCCCTTGTTCCTTTTTAACTCCTTTGAACGCTCTCTTTAGTTATTTTGTTTTAACTTTCCAAGGGTCCCGCCTTAACGGACTTCCATTAAAAAAAATACATGTATCCATTAGTTTTTTCATTCAAAAACAATTCACTATTTTTTATTTAATATTTATTTAATTAGTTTTGATTAAATTAAAGGACTTTAGTATAGTAGAGGATTAGGATTTTAAAAAACTTTAATTATTTTATACTGCTTCCGTTTCACAATGTAAGATTTTTTTTTTCATTTTTAACAAGTTTTAGTACAAGTTTAAAATAGAATGTATGTGTATTTTATACATGGTTTTAACAATTATATTACAACAATTCATTTGTTATATTCATTAGTAACACTAAATATATACTATATACAAATGATGTGACCTATCTTTATTGAAACTAACTTGAGTAAATAAATGTGCTTATATTAATTACTTGAAATAGAAGCTTATATTGTAAAATGTGCTTCGAAGCTAAAAAATTCCTTACTTTGTAAAACGGAGGGAAGTAGGGAACATATTTATTAAATAACTCCATAATTTTATACGATTTGTAAGAATAATTGAATTTTCGAACAGGGTGCCCAATATTCATTGGACGTCCTGGGTGGCACATATTTAGGCTAGGGCGTGGAATTTTGGTAGCTGCAACTGGTCTTTCGTACAAAGGGGAGCAAACAGTGCTGCTCACTGGCTTGCATCTAGATGTGTTTGTGTTCCTTTGATTCTATTTTCTAGTTTCTGTGTACCTATTGAACTTGATTATATTATCTTGGATGATTGTCGTCGTTTTTTTTAATAGGTGAAAATTAGGCAGACTGATTCAGCCTAGGGAATCCTTACAGATGAGGGTCTGGACCCTCCATGGTTTATAATCTGATTGATACTACAATCATGGTGTAGCTTTACAATCAAATCTACCACAAAAGTGCATTCTCGAGGTATATGTTTGGTAATGACCACCTCGAAAGATTGCAACAAAACCAGGGTATCTGCAATTATCATGTCAATTGTCCATGGACTGATCGACTTCCCTTAAGAGCATTGATCACAATTAGGCTATCACCTTCAATTTCTATTCGCCAAAATTTTCTTCTATTAGCTTCTTGTATAGCCTCCGATAACCCCATAGCTTCTGCTTGTTCTACAGTCCAGTAGTCATTTTTCTTTGCATTTATATTTATAATATTTCCAAACTGGTCTCGTATGACATATGCAGCCGTTAATTTGCCATTATCTTTTTTCGACCCATCGAAATTTATTTTCACAAATCCATTTTGCGGTTTCACCCATTTTTGTTTTCTCTTTCTTTGCCTCATGTTTTGTTTTCTACAAGACACATTAACCTCTTCATTCACAATTTTTTCTTTGTTCCACCATATATTATGGTTTTGAATAAATTTCTCAACACTCCTACATTGCCCATTACTATCCTGATTAAAAATCACTTGGTTTCTCCAAAACCATATGCTCCACCAGGCGGTGAGCAGGTGACATAGAATTCTTTGTGACAATGTATTCTTGAAGTTTTGGATGAATCTGAGGCATGGTGTTATGGTTTTCTAAAGCGTCCCTTAGAATGCCAATGAATTGAGGGTCAATGGCATGAAGTTTCTGTTGAGTGAAGGGGCAATTAATCAAAAGATGTTCATTTTTCTCATCCTGCTGGCTGCATAAAGAACATTCTGAAGTGACAACTATGTGTCTTTGTATAAGAAGATCCTTAGTAGGTAGTCCTTTGATCCAGATCTTCCACAAGAACATTTTTATTTTCGGCATTAGGTCAAGTTTCCAAATCCAATTGAATTCCCAGCCATTCATATTTAATTCATTCGATATTAAGGCAAAAGCCGACTCGGTGGAGAACCAACCATTCTTACTTGGGTGCCAGTATAGTCTATCTTGGATCTGATTTTTAGGAATTGTTATTGATAAAATACATTCAACCCAGAAATTGGGTAGGACTTTTCTCAATTCATCTTCGTTCCAATTTCGGTTGTTGTCTATGAAATTTTCTACTGAGATATCACTTTCATTCCCAACAACATGTTGACATTCTTCTCGAAGGGGGCGCTTGCTTACCCAAGCATCCTTCCAAAATCGAATCGACTTTCCATCACCAACTTGCCATATTAAGCCCTTGTTGAAATCCTCTTTTAAACTCATAGGTTTCTTCCATTGCCATGAAATATTTTTACTACATACATACTCTAGCAGGTCTTTGTCTTTAAGGTATTTTTCTTTTACAATACGAACCCAGAAATTAGCGGGCTCAGCCAGAATTTTCCAAAAGAGACGCATTTATAGCGCTTTATTCATATGTCCTGCTTTACGTAGTCCTAGTTAAGCCTCCTTTCTTTTTGGATTTACAGATCTTGTCCCATCCTATCATGGGCACATACTCTCCCGATTTGTTCCAAAAAAAAATTCGATTTATGGCATCAAGCTCATTTAGCATATTTTCTAGGAGCATGAAACTTTGCATAGTGTAGTAAGGTTTTGTGGTTAGCGTTGTCTTGATAAGAGTGCTTCTTCCAATTTGAGAGAAGGAAATAACCTTCCAAAGGCCAAATGATTATCTGTTTTATGTATTAGCGACTCAAATGTGGCATGGGTAACTCTCAAATTAATGATTGGGAGTCCCAAATATTTGTCTAGAGCACTTGTATTAGAAATATTTATCACGTGCTGAAGCGTTCGCCTAGTATATGCCGACACCCCTTTGGTTATATGAAAAGCCGATTTATGAAATTTTACCTTTTGGCCAGAGATTTCCGAGTATTCGTCAAAGATTGTTCGTATTTTACCGAACGCATTAACTGAAGCAGGGGCGAAGATGATTATATCATCTGCAAATGAAAAAAAGGAACCTTAGTCCCCTCCCCTTGGTAATTGGAAAACCAACTGTATGAGTTGTGTCCGTACATTCTCTTTGCAATCTTCTTGCCAAAATCTCTGCTCCTAGTATAAATAGTAGAGGCAAGAGAGGATCCCCTTGGCGCAGTTCTTTTTCTAGGGTGAAAACATCCGTCAGCTTATTGTTTACAAGTACTGAGAGCGATGCAGTTTTAACACATCCTTGTATCTATTTTATGAAAATAGGGTTGAAACCGAATTTTTCTAGGATTCGAAATAAGAAATTCCAGTCCACTCTATCATAGACTTTTTCCATATCTAATTTAATAGCAGCCCATCCAGTCTTTCCTTTCCGTTGCCAGAAAGAGTGGAAAATTTCATGTGTTATAAGAACGTTGTCTTGTATAGCCCGGTTTGCAAGAAACGCACATTGGAGGGGGTGAATCAGTCCAGGTAACACTAGTTTCAATCGTTCTGCAATTATTTTGGCAATAATATTATAAAGGGTTTTGCTATTCGTCGCCCCCGGGGCGACGAATAAGATCCTTAAAATAGAAATATATCTTTTACAAGATTTCAAATCTATCTTTTATCTATTATTTAAAGAAATTCTAATTAACAACTAATTACCATATCTAAAATTTAATTAATTATTAATTATATAGATTTTTTCCTTTTAGGTTTATGGCAAATTTCAATATCATCTCCCGGTAATAATTGTTCATCTTCTCCTCTTCATTGAAATTTTTACTACGTATATGTATAGAGTATAGATCAAGTTCCCTTTCAATCCTCCCATTGGGTACTTCCATCGAGATTTTTATTACTTTCAATTTTACTTGTACATTGAATATAATACATGTACACACACGGTCCACCAGTTTCGTTGTTTTGATTTTTATTACTTTCAATTCTACATGTACATTGAATCAAGTATGAATGTAATACTCGAGTCTTTTTATTAGCCAATCTATAACTAATTGTCTACACATGTACTTAATTAGTTAATTATTATAGTTTTTTGTTTTTTTAACGGAAAACTCCAATTATATTGAACCACACGTAAGATCTAAAAGGAAAAGTTTATATAATTAATAATTAATTAAATTTTAGATATGATGATTTTTTTATAGATATGGTGGTTAGCAAAAGATTTACTATAGGAAAAAATAGATTAAAATCTTGTAAAAGATATATTTCTATTTTAAGGATCTTATTCGTCGCCCCCGGGTGACGAATAGCAAAATCCTATTATAAATTATGGAGCATAGACTTGTTGGTCGATAGTGGTTCATTATAGACGTTAATTGAAGTAAGTTTTTCATTAAAAAAAAAAAAAAGAAATTTGCACGCGACCCTCTTTTTTCTCATTTTTCTCAAAAACATATTTTATTTATTATTATTATATTGTTTTTGTGCACGAGTAACCTTTACCTGCACCAGAGTCGAGCGAACGGGAGATCCATACATATAGTCATCTCCTTCCGATTCGAATTCTCCAGAGTTCATACCGTAGTTTGAAGGGCATGGGACCCTCGCCGATTATCCTGATCACTTTTATCGCAGCCTTCTTCCTCGTATCATCAAACGCTGTTCCTTTCATCGTGCTCCACGGTAATCATCTCTCATCTATTTACCCGTCAACTATGCTTTCCATTCAAACATCATTTTGTTAGCGACGATCTCTTGTAATTGAAATTATTTCTGCTTCTGTTGTGGTTTATTTGGTTTTGATTTCAATTTTTTTGCTGTGATTGGTTTGAATGACTGTTCGAAAGGTGTGGTCTAAATCAGGACGTATCAACAGTAATTGCTAAAGGATTGGTAAGTAATCTTGGGAATAATGGACCCTAAATTCGTGAAGTATGACTTCTGAAATGAGTGAACCTAAAGATAACGTATGATTTGAAAAAAGGTTATACAATTTTAACTGTAAGATTCTAGTTAAGGGTTCATTTTTTTTTGATCAAGTAGTTAAGGGTTCATATATATCCGTAGAGTTAAATTCCATTTTTGTCAAGGAGCTTTGTGGGAAATCACAAATGTCTTTTGAATTTTTAATCTGTTTTCTGAATTCTCAAATTCCGTGGAGTTTCTAACCAAATATGGCAAGCTTTACAGTCCTTGATTCAATTGCTAGTCCTAGTTGAGTTGAGTCATGAACCTTTTTTAGTAGTATACATTCCTCCAGGAATTGTTTGTTATGTGATTTTGTATTTTGAATTTAATGGAAATGAATGGAAACTTTTTATTTTTAATATCGAACTCTTAATCTAATGTAGGCATTGGAGATCAATGTTCAAATCATGGTGTTTCAAAATTTACTCGGCTCCTGAGCGATTGGTCTGGTGCTGACGGATATTGCATGTATGTGATTTTTCTCCTGTTATTTGTTGTCTATTCATTCTTTCATGTCAACATGTGTGAACATCTTACATTCATGCAATCAACTCTGCATCATCGGTTAATTCGGTTTGATATACTCTAAATGTGCCGAATCTGCGAGGACAGATAGTATTCATGACTTAGGAAGTAGGGAGAATGGTTTTGGTAATGGTAGTAAGAGTTTTAATAGGGTAATGTGCGTTGTCTATTGCAGAATGTTAAAAGGGGAGAGCAGTACTGGTAGACTGGATAGTGTTAATGGTAACTAAGATTCTTCTCTGGTGTCACCTCTCAGAATTCATTAGCTTAGACTTTAGATCCAAGATGGCATAGAATCGAGGGTAGAGAAATGGTGCAGGAAATTGGCAAGTATAATGTGGGACATGGTAGAGTTATATTGGCAGCATTTGTGGCAGTGTTGCTCAGACGCTCCTCTCATGCTTAGGTGCCTTTCATTATACATATGAAACTGAGGCTTCTTTCTTGTATGGATTAGCTTTTAAGCAATTTCTGTACTCCCATATATTTTTGTTATTTTTAAAAAAGAAACTTGTGTACACAAAATGGTTCCTCTTTCATCAAGCTCTATTAGTCCGGATCCAAACTGACTAATAAAACATTGGAGAGTTTTTTGAGCAGTTGCTAACTCACTGACCAGATCAAATAGGGATTACTTTTTTCAATTTCTGTATTCTACAGGCTAATATCATCTGTTCTATAAGACTCAGAGCCTGTGAGATTGAATTTTCACATTAAGATTCCAAGGATGGAATAGTTGTTTTTATCATAAGTTCACTGCTCTTTAAAGCAGACCAAGATGGAGATTTTATTTATCCAGAGATGTCTTCTTCTCAAAAATGTTTCTACTAGAGGCAAAAAAAGGGTAACTAATTGTGTGTGCTCTTCATGTGCATGTATAATTATCAAGCATATTTATTGTTCCAAAGAATAGGTTGGTAAATGACTACTACTAATTTTCTTTGTGGACTCTTAAGTTATCACTTTTGATGGAACTTCATAGTTTATATGCAAGCAGGTGATGATAAATCATATGTGCTACCTTTCATTTATACAAACAGTTATAATTGTTGCACAAATCTTGGCAACTTGTGTTTACTCTTAATACATTCTCTTTTACTACTTTTAAGAGAAGCAAAAAAAAACGCTATGCTTCCTAAACTGCATTTCATGTTTTAGTTTCTCTTGTTGGTTTTAAATATTTGTTTCTTGCACTCTAGAGAAATTGGTGATGGTACACGGGCTTCTTGGTTTACTCCCCTCCAAGATCAAGTAAGTGGATGAAACTCATAAATTTAATGCATCTCTAGATTTCTGCCACTTTCTAATTCAAGGATACCGATGTGCAGGTGGCAGAAGTTTGTAATAAGGTGGTCAACCTCTTTGCTTTGGAACTCTTTTCACTCTGCATATTTTAATTTTATCTTGCATCTGATGGATTATAGAAGTGTACTCCAGGTCAAGCAAATGAAAGAATTGAGTCAGGGATATAGCATAGTTGGTCTGTCCCAGGTACTCACTGAATGATTAATTGTTCAATACTGTTCAATTTAACTATTTTCAGCCTAAATCTAACTATTGAGGGTTATATTTTCGTTTTCACCCAATGTCATTTGCTTAAAAATTAAAATTTCTGTTAGCTAAGATATTGATATTGCCCTGTGATGCTGGAAATTGTCTTGTGTTATTTCACTTGTACATCATCTGTGTTTATTCACTTATAAAATGTCAACTTGTAATCATATTAGCCTGCTTTGTAAATCTTTTTACAAGAATATTTATAGTGACTTGGCAACAACATTTTCTGATTTCCAAGTGCTCAATAGTTTGCAGAGTAATTTTTCTCCATGAAGAAAATAAAATCTATATATACATATATTTAAAGAAAGCAATGAAAAAGTGACGTCTAATTGAAAAGTACGTGTCCACTAATATCCAATTTCAACTCTAGCTATTTTTAAAAGTACCCTGGAGGCATGTGAAGTCATCAGTTGATTTTTTGAAGTTTCATATGAGGTTGTCATTGTCTCCAAAAAGATGCTGCTTGTTTGATTTCTTATTATTTTGATCTGATCAACAACTCTGCTCTTGTCTATAGAAATTTGGCCAAGCAAAAGGCAAAATTTTTGTCTTTTTGTTGTCATTCCATTGCTAATATATATGAGTTTTTCAGCACTTCTTTTTCCAATTAAGTTGCAAAATTAACACTAGCAATGCGTCTCTCTTAGCAATTTATGCTTTGATGCAGGGAAATGTTATTGGACGAGGTGTTATAGAGTTCTGTGATGGAGGACCTCAGGTGAGAACCAGATGATGTTGCACAATGGCTTTCTATTTCTGCTTCACAGAATCTTGTATTTTCTTAGTTCTTTTTTTTTTGCATTCTAATATACTCGAGTGTTTTGGTGACTGATTCTGGGGATTTAGTTTTAATAATCTGTGATCCCTTTGCTTAGACTAAGTGGGTTGGTCTCCCTTCATATCTTTTCAGGTTAAAAATTTCATCTCATTGGGAGGGCCACATGCTGGAACTGCTTCGGTCCCTCTGTGTGGGGTATGACTGCTAGACTTTTCATGATTACTATAATGTACAAATACTGAAATACTTGACATCCCTGATTGCAATCATGTTTGTTGAAACAAAACTCTATCTGTCAATACTTTACAACAACAACAACAACAACAATGACCCAGTGTGCTCCGCTTCAGCGAAATCTGGGGGGCCAGGATAGGAACGCCCCTGGCTTAAAGCTGAGGGGGAGTGCCCTGAAAGGCCCGGGTAGGACCACCAACCAGAAACCCTGAAAGCACAATACTACAGTGGACACCCAAACCAAGCAACTCCACACAGCACACCAGCATCACAAAAGCACAGAAAAAGGCGCACACAACAAAACACACTAACACAACAATACAAGACAAAACTAGAACCAAGACGGCAAACAAAACAAAGCATAGCACAACTAAACATTCAAACCACGTGTGATCGTCTGTGCTGGCGATTAGCCTTGATCTTCTCCCTCCATCTGCCCCTACATAATGCTAGCTCTGCTGAAATCCCCAACTGATCGATATCCTGCTTTATGCTGTCCCTCCAGCATTTCTTAGGCCGTCCCCTGCCTCTACGAAAATCTCCAAGGTCCAAACTCTCACACCTACGAATTGGCTCTCCTGAACCCCGCCGCTGCACATGTCCGAACCATCGGAGCCTCAATT
Source organism: Fallopia convolvulus (assembly GCA_964016875.1). NCBI lineage: Eukaryota > Viridiplantae > Streptophyta > Magnoliopsida > Caryophyllales > Polygonaceae > Fallopia > Fallopia convolvulus. The sequence goes on from OZ024728.1 coordinate 16,500,359, forward strand.
CTCTCAGCTTCTCCCCTATACTGGCAACCCCTACTTTGTTCCTGATCTCCTCATTTCTGATCTTGTCCCATAGCGTATGTCCGCACATCCACCTCAGCATCCTCATCTTTGCTACTATCACTCTCTGCTCCTGTGGTTGGCTAACACTCTGCCCCATACAAAATGGCAGGCCTGATAACTGTCCTGTAGAACTTACCCTTGAGCTTTAGTGGCACCTTCTTATCCCACAGAACCCCTGAAGCCGCCCTCCACTTTTGCCAGCCTCTCTGAATCCAATGCGTAATGTCCTCGTCGATGCCTCCATCACTCTGCAACACTGAACCCAGATATCTGAAACTCTCTTAGTAACAATTCCCCCCCCCCCCTAAACGAACTTCGTCACTGTCATCTATTCCTTGCCCAAACTTGAATTCTACATATTCCGTCTTTGTTCTGCTCAGTTTGAAACCTTTAGACTCCAGTTTTTCTCTCCATATCTCAAGCCTGCTACTAACTCCGTCCCTAGTCTCGTGCTGATGCAATTTATTTACATATAGCTATCTGTGTTTTGAATTCGTGCTGATGCAATTTATTCACTTCATGATCTGCAGTCTGGCATCTTTTGCATCATTGTAGACACTCTTATTAAATCAGAGATCTATTCAGACTACATACAGGTACAACCTAGCCTTATGACTAGATCAATTATTTGTTATTATGATACAAGCTATTGAAATAAGCTAATCTCCATTTTGGTTTTATGCAATTCTGCAAACCTGGCTTATTAATTTCCAGGCATAATATTTTCTTCTACATCTTTGCAGGCTCATTTGGCTCCTAGTGGCTATCTTAAGATCCCAACTGTAAGTTTTTTCTTCCTGAAGCACATGACAGAAGTTTCTTTTACGTCCATTAATTTGAAACATTGAGAAAGAGATAGTGGGATCAGGTTCCCTTGCATTAAATTCCTGGTAATTCAGTTTAAAGATGCATGTTACTCAAAAGCTCATATATTCCTTTGTATTTAACTTGGTGCATTACTCTAAACCTCTCTTATAGACCTAGAGGTCACAACTCACAACAAACATGATCCAATGGTACATTAGAAAGTTTGGCAAGTTTATCCATAATGTACAACAACATTGACCCAAAAGTTTATCCATAATGTATCAAGAAAAATTGGTAAAAAAAGATTTGGCGATTAATCTCATCATCATCATAGACCCAGTGCAATTCCGCTTGAGCGGAATCTGGGGGTCAAGATGGAGGCACCCCTGGATTAACGCAGAGGGGGTGCGCCCGGAAAGACCCAAGGAAAACTAACGTGACAATGATAACTGAATCTAGTTAGAATGCACCAAAATTGATATAGGGGTATCCATCTCAAAAGCATTGTATAAAAGCCAATGAGCATGAGGAAGCGCCCCAAATTGGCGATTGATCTGAATTTAGAACTTAGAATATTACTGTAGTGTTTTGGTAAATATATAGTTCGATTTGAAAACTGAAAATTTAGTTTTTCTAAACCAATCTAAGAATGTAAAATTCAACATAAGTAGTATCTGAAATATGTCGTACTTTTCACGTCAACTTGAACGACAAGATCATAGTTTTTCACAGGTCAATTATGTTTTGTGTGATTTATTTTTAGTATACCATTGTTTAATACCATTTTGATTTCTTCAGAATATGAATGCTTACCTAGAGAAGTGTAGGTTTCTCCCAAGGCTTAACAATGAACTTCCAAATCAAAAAAATTCAACCTACAAGGAAAGATTTAGTAGCTTGGAGAACTTGGTGCTGATAATGGTCAGTTTCTATCTACTGTAAGCTTTTTTCTACCGGGACATCCTGTAATTGTCTTAATTTAACCTTTTCATAATGTGTTGAATTGCTTTTGCCATCAACAGTTTGAGCATGACACTATTCTGATTCCCAAGGAAACCTCATGGTTTGGGTACTACCCAGATGGTTCATTTGGCTCTGTGTTACCTCCACAACAGGTATTCAATTAATGTTCCTTTTCTCTGTACAAGCAAAACGGCTTCTTTTTTTTCATTTGGACATAAAATGGGGATACATTGAGGTTTACTGTATTTCCAGCTCAGTTTAAGATGTGTCAAGATTTAACTCAAAAGTCATGCGGGTGATACTCTACCTACCTTTTTTGATATCCAAAATTCCACACTGAACTCTATTTATGGCTCTAAAACACGAGCTTGGGGAGTAGTCTTCAATATAAAAAATGATGCTTGCTTCACTTGTTTCTGAGAAGTAGTCTTCAATATAAAAAATGATGCTTGCTTCACTTGTTTCTGCAGTTGCTTCAAGCAACTTCTTTGTTTAGGATTAATAAATAATATTCCTCGTGCTTGAAAACTTAGTTTCTTTCCATGGCTACAAAATATACCCTGATGGAGCAGAGTATAACATTATACCATATGCATATACAAATTAGGAAATGGAAGTTAACAACACTGCATTGCGTTTTGATTAAAAAAGAAGAAGCTTTTGTATTAGTCTTGTAATGAACCGTCTTTATATTGCTGTCATTTAAGGCGTTAGATTTGGTTACAAGTTTTGTTTGGCATTCATTGTTCTTTTCTTTTGTAGACAAAACTCTATATTGAAGATTGGATAGGTTTAAAAGCACTTGATGAGGCTGGGAGGGTGCAGTATGTGAGTGTAGCTGGGAACCATCTAGGAATTTCAGATAGTGACATGAAAAAATACATTGTGCCTTACCTAAAGAGTCAATCTTCACCAAGAATCAGTCTCAAGAATCCTGATGTCCAATCATTTCACGGCAGGAAGGTGGCAAAACATCTCAAGCATCAGGCTCATACCGTAATGGCACTAGACTTTTGAATGATTTTGAAATATTGAGCCCTAATTTAACATGAATTTCTTCAGGAAGTTGTCGAACATGGAAGAGTCAAATATGCTGGATTAAGTTTACTATGTGAGATAAGTTATGGGGTTCTCTACTACACGTATACAGTTTTAAAGCATTGTGTGATCATTTTATGTGCAGGTTATGGGGAGTTTGTAAATAATTTGAAGCAATATGTGCCCCCAGCTTGCTTATTCTTGTAATGACAATTATGAGTTCATGAATAATATTGCTTTTGCTTTTCCAATGTTAGAAAAGAATTGTCAAAATAATCTTAGACACCTTAGAAATATCTCATCTTTTATAAAAGCCGGAACTAATTCGGACTTTATTTAGATAAAAAACATTACGAGCGTATTGGTTGAGTTTTTGACTGTTTCTAATCTTCTTTCAATAATTTTGTTGCTTAGTAATATAATTTTGTTGGTTGAGTTGTAAATATGCCAACCAGATCTATTTTAAAATTTTCATCACGCCGGTGTAATTGCAGCAAGACAATTGGAAATCCAACTGGAAAATTCTGCTTGTAAATACGTGGGATGATTTTTGGTTATTTTAGAAGATGGGATTATTATTAAGCTTAGAAGCTCATTTTCAGTGATTTTTCCTTTAAGAAACAGCATTCATGTTTGAGTGCAAGCAGCCTCTGAAATGCATAGAGTCCTATGTCCAGGCCAAAATTCTCATCCACTTATTCATTCCTTAAAGCTAGTCGGCTAAGGTATTAACTGCAAGGACAAAAATACTTGCAACTTCATTTCCAAACCGATTTTTTTACGTTGTATTTTAGGGGCTCAAATTTACAATGCAAGTGTTGCACCTGTCTTATATCTGCAGACAGCTGCAACATTATTTTTGCATAATTTTTTTTATGCATGTATATACGTAAGGAAGGATCCCATATCATCAAACCTACTAGAAGATACTTTTCAGCACTTGCTCAATATACATGGATGTCTACAGTAGTAACACCGGTTATCAAGTCTGCTGCTTCAATGGCACAGCTGCTGTTGTTCCTTCTGAGCTGCTCACCAGCAATCTTCTGCTGGGCGTGACACTTTACCCACAGACAAGAGATCCTGGCCAGAGCCGCTCCACCAACCATCCTCACTTTGTAAATTGTACTTGGATCAATCTGTTTTTGCCCAGCACTAGCCTCCATGCTTGATTCGTACCCATCAAGGTCAGATTTTGTTACCACCACTGCGGAGCAATCATCAAATGCAAGGAGCTCTGTTGCCTTTGGGAAGTTTAGGGTTTTAATCATGAGACCATTCCATTGATTCGTGTATCCTTTTTTCACATTAAGATGGTAGTAGTTCTGAACAGCCTGCCAGTGACCCACAAGAAGTATTACTACCACTGTTCAATACAGTAAAAAACTTTTGGCACAACTACTAAGGCATTCATTAATTGAACTAATATACCACGGAGAATAAAAGTATTTTGTAAGATTTACTATTTACAAAAAAAAAATTGGAGCTAGTGAATAAAGAGGACTTCCAAGAAAAGAACCAGTATGCGAAATTTTTAATGACAAACCTTGTAACTCAACAAAATTCATTCCTCAATATTCTAGAATAACAACTATTTCTTGACAAAATTAGAAGGCTAAAATAACAATATTTTGTGAGCAGAGGTAGAATAAGCAAGGGAAAGAGCTTGTTAAGTGATCAATTAACCATGATGGAAAGACTAAGAGAGTCTGGTATGCATAAACTTGGAGACCTAATAATAGATACCTGCCACTGAGATGAAGCAAGGAGGACTCTAGGCCTAATTGCCTTGACATAGTTATATGCATCTTCAGGAGTCATTTGTCTGTATTGCACCTGCGAAGGACAAAAGAAATCCCAGAAACAAGGAAATTCAATCACGGGAAACTGAGTGGAGATAAATGATGTGTAGAAAATGCAATCTTGATAAGGAACATACTAGGTAACACAAGACAACAGTAGTGCTCCGGCCCCGTCCAGCCTTGCAATGAACATATGTTGTACGCCCACAAGATGCATTTTCTTTAAGGAAGCCAACCACAAAAAGATGTCAATTAAAAGCCACCCAAAAGGAGAATAGTGATATTGCTGACAATGACACAACAAAAAGGTTAAGTTGGTTTCAGTTGGGTTATTTTTCAGGTTATTACACATTTGGGTTCTAAAACTTGTAATACAAATATTCTTGTTTTGCTCTGGGTCAAATAAGAGATTTTATTTGAGGTCGACTCATATTATGCCAAATAAGAATCTCGATATTCAAATTAGTTGAGATTTCAAATTATATTATGTCAGATTGATGTATTTCAGGCATGGAAGCTATATAATTACAGAAGAAACTATCACTTTTTTAGAGGATAGTATGAATAATGGTGCTCTTAACGTCTATGCTCAAAAAATACCAGAACAAACAAGAAGTGCATGTAAAACAATATAAAATACCTTCATCGGATTTTTCCAGTCTACATAAGGATTTCCATAATGAATAACACAAGCAAGAAACTTACTATGAATGAACTGAACTGCTTGATATATATCAACCATAGATGGTGCAAACAGATAATCTCTTGTAGCAATCACCAAATGATCAATTTCATGAGCCTACAATCATAAAAAAGGGACAAATACACTTTCTTTTTCATCAAAAGACGCCAACCAAGTGTAAAGTTAAGCAATTATCTCAAATGATAATGGTCATGATTACATTTGTTAGCATACTCTCATAGATCTCTTGTATACTTGTAAGTTGTATATTCTCATGTCCATATATGATATATTAGAATGTGATGTCATTTAACTTTTAAGTTTGTACGTCACGGTCCTACAGATACTGAAAATTGTTGAACTCTTTTGCATGCTGAGTCAGAAGTAACAGCAGAGTCCAAAGCCTATTGCTACAAAATTAAATGGTAGTTAAAGTTGATGCCCCCACCCACAGTACCAGCTTCACCCACTCCCAAAGAAAAAGGGACTTAAAACATAAATGCAGATAATGAAAACAAACAATTTGCATATCTTGGCACTCACGTGATATAAAGATGTAGGAACCAATGTTTCATAATGCTCATTCAAGGTAACCACTCCCCCAACACCAAGCTCCTTCAAGCGCAAGACATCAGTAGGAAAAGGTACAGCACCTAGCAAAACAAACTGAATATGAACATGTGAGACATAGAAATACATAATATCAGCAAAAAGGATATCTTGTTAATTCACATAAGAGCAAGAAACATGCTGCTAGATCACATAGATGATCTATGATGAGCCAAAAAGAAGGTAAAACTTGCAGCTACTGTGCAATAATAGGAAAAATATAGAGGATACTTGTCTATTGCTCATTGATGTATGCATCCATGACTATATATGAGCTAAGCCAGCCTACAAGCGACAAGCAAGACTATGCTTTTATAAATATAAATATCTCAATATGAGCAAAATAATATTGATAGAACACTTAACAAGCAACAGATCTTCCTAATAGACTTAATGAACCAATAATGGCAAGAATAGAGGAAAAAAAACTCATAGAATGGTTATACGGATACAAATAAACTTGTTCATCCTTGGCCTTGCATTCATTTTTTGCTTCAACTATATTTCTTTGAACCTTGAGTAACTTAATCCACAAATAATCAAAGCTCGAATGTAATATTTGTATCTTCAATCAATAAAACTCACATACAGCTCACAACTGTTAACTCATCAAATTAATTTGTATCATCATCCAAAAAAAAATGCTCAACAAATTACGGTCAAAGGGAGGAGCAAGCTATTCAGGATCGATAGTCTACCTCATCCACACGATCCCACCATCGAAACTCCGACTGTATTTTGTTCCTGACAACATTGTAAAACAAGGTAGGGTAGAAGAGAATACGCGCCCCTGCTCCAACGAACACTCTCTTTGCATCCCAGACAGCTATGGTACCATCCTGCGAAACGGCAGCGTTCCGACATGGATTATCCACCTCAAAGCCGCCCTCTTCACCGTTCAATTCCTCTATATGCATATCAACTATCACCGCAATAACCGATAGAAACCCAGGAGATAAGACACCTGACCTCACCGCAATTCAGGAAAAGTAACAGAGGACAGGCTTCAATCCAAACCCTAATTTGAAACACTCCGTTCGTCAACTATTGAAATCAACCAAAATCCACCAAGAAATACATTCACCCGAGCTCTCACAAATCAATCGAATCAAAGCACGGAATTCGAGTGCGACAGGCTGCGAAATCTTCGATATATCCGTAGAGCTCGGAGCTTAGAAGACATGGAGATGTGAAAGGTTACAAAGACGAATCGGTCGATTCACAGTTAGAACAGTCGATCGATACTGAAATTGAGACTGAGATCGAGGTCGAGAGCGAGAGATGAATTAAGAGGGAAGGATGATAGCGCGCGAGAGAATGGAATGGAATGGAATGATTAGAGAAGACTCGAGAGAGAGAGAGAGTTGGTTGTGGTTGTGGGGAGTGAGTGGGGACTGGGGAATTGGGATAGGGGTTTCGATAACGCCACCGGGGGTGGGGGTCAGGATTTTCGTCACAGGCTCCCATCGCTTGCCACGTTGCACGGCTTACTTCGTTTACAGGAAACAAAAAACAAGAAAATTGCAACACCCATACCTACCAATAATGTTATCGGGATTTTTCATTTGGATCATAATGCTTTTTTATACTCCCTCCGATCCACAATAGTTGTCAAATTTGCACATATATCAAGGAAAAAATTATCCTAAAATTATCCTATTAAAATTACTCCTAGATTTCTACCCCTAAAAGTTGTGTTGTGCTTTTGAAATAAGTGTATAGGATTAATGTGATATAATTATTAGGGGTATAAATGAAAAATAATGGACAAAAAATTCTTATATGGACATCTATTGTGAAACAAGAAAAAAAAAGCTTTTATGATCATCTATTGTGAAACGGAGGGAGTATATTATAATTAAGTCAAATATTAGATTATCCGTAAATTACAAGGATAATCTAAATCATCTTTGCGGATAATTTTTAGAAAATTAAGAATAATTTAACATTGATTAACATTCAGGTGTAGATAGAACTGTAAAAAAATATATTTGAGCGATCCTCTTGAAGTCTTGGAATCACTTCCTGAAGTAAAGGAATTGGGATTTGTCTTTGCGAGGAGGAAATCTCTTGCAGACTTATTTTTTTCCTAAAAAATGGTAAATCAAGAAATGCGGATAGTAGGTAATAAAGAGTTAATATCATAAATTATCATTTCAATTTCCGAATGAACTTTCCAAACTCGTTTAATAGAATTAATAAGGATGATTTAAATAAATAGCAAAAAAAAGAGGCTAATTAGATGGATATTAAGGAGTGTGTGAAAATTAGCTAAATAGCAAAAAAACCCATCACCCACCCCCACCCCCACTCCCACCGAGTTGACTCGGTCGTTGACCGGGTTGACTCGCTCGTTGACCGAGTTGACTCGGTCGTTGACCGACCGTTGACCGGCGTTGACCGTCATCACTATCATCACTTTCATAACCGTCATCACAATTTTTTCACCGTCATCACAACTTATTTCACCGTCATCACAATTTTTTATGACAAAAAGTATAATAAAAGGTAAAAAGTGTCATCAAAATATCTTGATGACAAGTTTTGATGACAAAAAGTATCATCAAAGGCATTCAACCACATAAAAACAACCGTCATCACTGTCATCACAATTTATTTCACCGTCATCAAAAAAATTTGATGACAAAAAGTGTAATAGAAGGCAAAAAGTGTCATCAAAATGTCTTGATGACAACTTTTTGATAACAAAAAGTATCATCAAAGGCATTCAAACCATATAAAAACAACCGTCATCACACGGTTCGAACCGTCATCAACTATCATCACTTGTCATCGTTACTTGATGACGGTTTGATTGTCATCAACTATCATCTCTACTTGATGACGGTTCGATTAATTTGTCATCAAAAGGGCCTTGATGACAAACAAGTGTCATCAAGTGTCATCAAACTATCATCACTTAAGCGTCATCAAATATGTGTCATCACTATCATCACTGTCATCACTACTTGATGACGGTTTGATTGTCATCAACTATCATCATAAATGTCATCTATACTTCATGACGGTTCGATTCTCATCAATCGTCATCGTTAATTGATGACCGTCAGATTGTCATCAATTATCATCACTACTTGATGACGGTTTGATTAATTTGTCATCAAAAGGGCCTTGATGACAATGGTCTTGAAGACAAACAACCGTAATCAAGTGTCATCACTCAAAGTTTGTTCGTTTTTATCATCATCACAAAAAATAGTTGTCATCAAATCTCATCACCACATAAAAATTGTTGTCATCACCGCATAAAAAACGTACGATTTTCTGCTGTCATCACATATAACTTTTAGTATCATTATTCAAAGTGTCATCAAATATGTGTCATCACGTACACTTTTTTCATAAACTGTCATCACTATTTGATGACGGTTTGATTGTCATCAACTATCATCACAAATGTCATCTCTACTTGATGACGGTTCGATTGTCATCAATTGTCATCGCTATTTGATGACGGTTCGATTGTCATCAACTCTCTATGACATTAAACTGTCATCAACATTTTTATACATTTAGTAGGTAAAGATTAGTATGTGATGATGATGCTTGATGGATATAAATACATTTCAATTAAATTTCTGCTGTCACAGCGTTGAAAGTTACATTTAATATCACATGCTGCACTAGTAAAGCAATATCCTTTAATATTACAAGTTGACCATTTCTTTGTGCCTTGGTTTTGAGCAATCAACACCACAAAATTTAATATATAAGATAATCAAGTTCTTTATAACAGGATAAAGAAAAACTTGTATTAGATACCTTTAAAACCACAGGGGATAAATGCTACATTTTCAACATTGCATTATCCACCATCATCTTCTTCACGGAGTAAGCTAGAGTAAGAGTCACAACAAGTGGCAATCCTTCAGGGATTGCAACAACAACAATTGTCACAGAAGCAGAAACAATGTTGAGAATTGAGTTGATTATCACTTTCGAATTCGACTTCTTCCAACGAAACTCGTCTTTAGTGTGACCAGTAAAGTAACGAATCATCATCACAACAAGAACCAGGAAAACTACTAACATACCAATTTTCCCAATTTGGGAAGTCAATTTGTTCAATCTCGCCTGCAATGGAGTCTCCTCGTCTAATTTCCGGCTTATCGAGCTCATCATTTCGCCCCAATTGGTCTTCATCCCAACAGAGAGGTCACAAGCATGATAGCGTACCGTCTGTGACCTTCGTCCCTGAAAGCGAGAACAGATTCGTGGCTCTATGCACCTCCATGTGGTCGCTTTCGCCTGTCATACTCAAACTCATCAAGCTTCAATGAATGTTCGTCCAAGAAAACCCCGTTCGCCAGAACCTGATCGTCGATCTTCAAACACAAAACATTGCCAGCAACGACATCAAAGATCGAAAATTTCTGCCTCCTACTGTATCGAATCGCCTCCACGCTAATGCTATACCTGCTCTGATCGGAGAGCCTCTCGAATTGCCGGCTTTGCTTGAAATTACTCCGTCTCCTCCTTCATTCGGACACCGATGGACCTACGGAAGGCCTGAGTAAGAGCTTCCGTTTTGGACATCTCGAGAGAGAAAATCTCGGAGCCGGAGAGCATGGCTAAGGGGGTTTCTTACCCTAGGAACTTGGCGAGGCCCATGGCGGCCGGAGCAGTTAGGTCAAGAGGAGAGAGTCATCGAGAGAGAAAGGGGGGAGTCAGGTAAGATAAAAAGTAAAAATAAAAGCCCTTATATACTTAACAAAAACCAAAAAAAATCCAACGCATATACAAACTCCTAAACAGGGGTTAAATATGCGCCCTTTTACCTAAATTGTTCAATTAATAATAGTAAGATTATCACCCTCAACAATAACATTAGAGACATTAGAAGAAACAATAAACTGAATACCGAACAAAGGGCCAATGCTTCCGCTTTCAAAAAAATCAAGGAAGGTAGTTTTTTCTTATCGGAGCCTAGAATTTTGTTGTCATAATCCCAAGCAATAAAGTTCACAAACATAGAAGAAGCAGAATTTAATTGTTTTGAAGCATCAAAATTTAGGAGGTGATTTGATCCAAGAAGCCCTTGAATGTCGCTCACGAGCAGACAACTTTCGAGAGGTAATCAGATTGGCAAAAACCCATTGAAGATGTTGAGAGAATGCAATGTCTGCAGTTAATAGGTTAGAAATAAGTCTTGAAGAATTGAAAATCAAAGTATTCATATGACACCAAATGTACCAGCAATTAAGAAAGCATAAGATATCAGAATTAGCATTTAAATTTAAAGTGGAGATGTGACTATCAATGAAATCGCCTGAGGTCATAAATTGAAAGCTTGTATTTAATTTAATTTCTAAACTTGAAATCATTTTTCGGGTAAATGGGCAATGAAAGTTTTAATTTCCATTTGGCAAAGGGAGCACTAACTCGGCATCCAATTGGAATATCTATTTAGGCGGTCAGTAGTTGGTATGCAAGATTTCCAAAGGAAAGTTTTAATTTTTGGAGGGATATTTTTCTTCCGGATCCAACCAAGTCAAACCGACGATTCCATAGGAGAAAGATGCCAACCTACACATAAAGATTCTCTTGGAAAATACCCATTGATGTTGTAATTTGAATATTAATAACACTAGCCAGGGTCAAAGCCTTTGTTCGATCAATATTGGCAGAAGCTTGGAAGGTACTTTTATGGAAATTACTAGAGAGCCCTGAAATTTTAGAGAACTTATCAAGAAGTTGTTGAATGAAATGAATATTATCAAGTGTAGCATCTGTAAAAATCAAAGTGTCATATGTAAAGCAAAGAAAAGGAAGGCAAGTTCCATTTTAACCAACTGGATAACAACATGTCTATTATTTTGCAAAGCTTCATAATGCAAAGCTCGAGCTAAATATTCTATAGCAATAACAAAAACTAACCAATTAGATACCAACATGTCTATTATTTTGCAAAGCTCGACCATAATATTCCATAGCAATAACAAAAATAAAAGGAGCAGTAGGATCTCCTTGACGTATCCCGCAAGTAGGTCAAAATTCTGTACCTGCCTCATTATTAATCAATATAGACATAGACGAAGTCGTTATACAAGTCATAACTAAATTAACCCATTTTAAATGAAAACCAAATTTAATCAAAATTAGTCTTATAAAAATTTCAATCAAATTTTTCATAAGCTTTTTTCATATCAAGTTTTAAAGCCATCCACCCTTTTTCCCTTTCCCTTTTTATGAAAAGAAAAGGAAATTTCAAGCAAATATCGAGAGACCAAAAAGCTTCTTTATTAGTCTCACGAGAAGGCACATAGATACAAATCAAAAAAATTGTTATTGTATTAATAGTATTCTTAAGTATAATATAGTTATGACTTATAGAAACTAAAGAAAGACCACCTGCAACCAAGTTCTGAGAAACAAGGATCCAAAGACCTCCATTAGTTCCGATTGCGTACGATGATACGAGAAATAAAATTCATGAAACCCAAATAGTGTCAAAGTCGGGGGCATTTTAGTTTTCGATTTAGGTAAACAAAGAGAGTTTAATTTGTTTACTTTTCTAATATATCCAATCTCTTCCCATAAATTAGGGTTTCAAATTCCTCTAATATTCCAATACGCAATATTCATTAAAAAATTTGGATTTATAATTGTTTTATAATAGATTTCAAGTATCCAAAGGTCACAAGAACAATTACAAACCAATGGGATGGAGAGCATAGAACCTGAAAATAAACAACAAAAGATCAAAAAAAAGTAAAGGATGAAATGGGTCAACATGAGAGTCAAAAGTATATAGATCGCCAATTGTTTATCATATAAGTTTGCATTCAAGCAAGATAGGAGAAGCAATACCTCAACTAAATATAGCTTAAACAATTTATCCGTAAATAAGGCCATTTGCACCACCCCACTAACCAAGTTGACAAGTTTGGAAAAATGGTTAAGTGGAAAAATTTTGTTTATTTTTAATAGTTGAGACAATAATACCACAACAACAAACATTTGTGCAAAGACAATTATTTGAAGGAGTATTTGCTATCAAACAAATATAAAAAGATGGGCAAAAATCAAATAGGCAAAGAGATCCAACCAAGGTAATTGAGGCCACAAACCCTTAACAACCCATAGTACCACGAAAATATGAGTATAAAGATACGATTGAAGCCAAAGAAATTCCTGGAAAGAGGTCAACTCTTGTAAAACTAGAAGACATATTAGCAAGGGATACATAAGCATAAAAAGGATAAGAAAGGGCGATGGATGACTCATTCATAGCATAATTATAAAGAACAATAGTCTAGATACCAGGACCAAGGACGCATAAGACAAAGATTAAAACAAAAATGTAAGAAAGAACTAGTTTCAACTTTCAAGTAGTATAAAAGGTCAAAACTCAACAAGGCAAAGTTAATTTAAATCATCATAAAACTCAATAGATCCATCACAATAAGATGAAATAGAGAATTGGAACTTCAATGTTTAATCTTGTGAATGAAATAAGAACAATCTTGTGATAAGTGAAGAATATAAGCATCACTAGCTTCATCAAGATCATCAAATGGAACTACATCAACATTCTCATCATTATCAAGACCCTTCAATGAAACTCCATCAATACTAGCATCATTATCCGAATGAGATAAGTTAGGATGATCGGAACTTGTTGAACAACCTACAATAAAAAAAAAGGAAAAAATTAAGTTGATTTATAAGTAACATGGAACACATAATGGGCAATAAAAATGTGAAAAAACCATTTTTCTTTTGGTTCACAAATATTGTCATTATGGTTCATAATATTACACTATTTTTTTGGTCAGTATATTACACTATAAGGTTCATTGAAAATCACAATGTCGTTCATGTAATAACAAAAATGGAATTCACTAAACGGTTTATGGTTTATCAACAAAATCCAGCCCATGAATGTGCAACAAACAACTAATAGCCATAAGTTCATCCAACATTCAAGCAATCAACCAAGATTTTGGGTTTGTAGGGGAAAAAAGGTTTAGGCATTTTATCAAACACTTGGTGGGCAATCAAGAGAGCATACAAAATCAACTCTATTTCTAATCAAATCCTTCAAATTGCAATTCAAAAAATCTTTATTTTGCAATCTCTATCAATTCTATGGCTCTCTTCACCAAAATCCATGAACAAAGATGAAAAATCATACCTAAATCCATGAAAAGTGAAAACACATGAACATATATTGAAATACCTAAATCAATGAAAATCATATCTAAATCTATTAATAAAGAGGGGATCTAAAGAGAATTTCGATCAAGAGCACAAGAGAGATCAATAGCACAATGAAGATCGAAGAGCACAAGTGAGATTGAAGAGCTTGTTCAGTCGACATAGAAAGCATGAATATACCGTGGAAAATTGGGCTGAAAATTAAAACTGAATATAAAATACAATAAAATGATGAAAATACCCCTCCAACTCTAAAAAGGGGGAAGCGCGTGGCACCATCTAGGCCCTTAATCTCACAAAATCAAAAGCTGTAAATTATTCTCATTTTATATGATAAGAAGAATTCTCATTTGATCCTCATTCCTTTGAATTAAAGAAATGAACTCATGTCATATGAAAAATGAAGTATGAGATTATAAAAGGAAAGCATAATATAAACCAGTCGTCTTGATAATGTGTTATAAACTAATCTAAGATGTGAATACAATAGATAAGAGAATGTGCACAAAAAAATCTCTTTTACTTCTCCCTTTTGTCTCTTATAAGACATATATAAAGGTCATTACAAGGAATATAATAAATCAAACATACACATAAATATGAGTGTAATTATGTGCGATAAATGTGAGTAATAAGTATATAAATGAGGATAAACATTCCAAGAGAATATCTATGTGTAGGTTGGCATCTATATTATATTGAAATACTTGTAATAATTGTTAGATTTTTAAGCGAAAAAAACTTGTTGGATATTTGGACAAAAATATGTAAATAATATTTGTTAATCTTTATTTGAAAATATAATCTTTTAATATATAATATTCGATATTGTAAAACTTTTGGGGGTCGTAAGCAGAACTATTATACATGTGAAATATTTAGAAATTTTCAATTTTGACAAAAAAACCTTTTCCTTTGCAATGGTTAGAGTTTTTTTTTTGAATTCTGGCATCAAATCATTGGGTTAAAAATGATAAAATAGGACTAATAAAGACTTAAGCCTTAGACCATTAATACAATTTTTATGGATTTAATCATTGAGCTAGGGTGTATATTTGGTTATCTAATATAATTGGTATTATATGATAAAACAAGTCCTTATCCAATAAAATAAGGAGCGTTAGAACCCTTGGATCAACTCCTTGATTCAAGGGCTGATGTTCTATCCCTTTTAGGGACGCGATGACATTTTTGTAATTTTTCGAAAATTACAAAAGTGTATCATTATCGCGCAAAAGTGCATTGTGAAATACCAAAAAGTGCATTGCAAAACCAAAAAAGTGCTAATAAAAATGAAGTCAGTGGGGCACGCACTCCATGTTTGTTTTATTGTAAAAGTGCATCGTTATCGTGAAAAAGTGAATTACGAAATACCAAAAAGTGCATTACTAAATCAAAAAGTGCTAACAAAAATAAAGCCAATGGGGCACGTGCTCTTTGTTCGGTTCATTGTAAAAGTGCATCTGTAATGCACTTTTTGGTATATCGTAATGCACTTTTTCACCACAACGATGTACATTTGTAATTATCGAGAAATTACAAAAATGTCACTGCGTCTTAAAAGGGATAGGACATCAACCCTTAGATCAATGGTTCTAAACGCTTCTTATTTTATAGGATAAGGAGTTGTTTTATTTGATCCAAAATCTATAAGATAAATGATTTATACAATAAGTTGAATTCAAGACGGTGAATCGAAGTACTAACCAAGTTGTTGATTGGCTAGCTAAAACTAGTAGGAACATGCTTGGAAATTTCAATTTGTTTATTGATCCTCCAAATGCACTCAAACGCATCTTTGAGAATGATGTTTTAAGCCTTGCTATGTAAGACTAAGTTAGAGCATGTGCAATGGTGAGGATATACAATCCTCTCTCAACTCAACAACTGAACAATGTGATTGTTAATTGCAATTTTTTTAATCTCCAATCCCAATCAGCAACTCAACAATTTATTGCTATTTACAATTTTTTTAACTAGTCTTATGCACGTTCAAATACTTTATGTCAACAGTTCATTGAAGACAGCAAGGCACTCCATTATAAATGCAAGCAAACAACTTAATCCATTATTAACAACTTTTTATATTGATTTTTTTAATTGTTTAAATAATCCATTATAAATGCAAGCAAACAACTTAAGCTATGTTCGGCAACGATATACTTATATGAGTTGATGCTGATGTTGTTGATGTTTATGTAGCTGATGCTGAAATTAATAGTTGAAATTTGTAATTGAAATTATATGCTTATTTTTCAGATAAATTAATGTGTGTTCGGTAAAGAATAGTTGATGGTTGTTTAATTTAATGTGAATAGAGGTGTAGAAAAGGATGAAAATTTTCAACTAGGGTCAAATAAACGCATATAAACTAGATAAGTACTCCTACCCCTACTTATTTTTTGTGCAAAATATCAACTGGTATCAACTACATAAATACGTTTTAACTCCAAGTACCAAACACTAACACTAGTTGAAATTGTTTTAAGATCAACTACATAAACGCATTTCAACTAGCATATCAACATTACCGAACAGACCCTTAATCCATAATGCAAACAACTTAAACTCCATAATTAATCCATAAACACACATACACATGCGCAAGATATTGCCTAATATTGAAATAGAGAAGATATTGTCCTCTAACTAGAAGATATCATAATATCCCAACTAACTAGATAGAATTTCAGATATTCAACCATAACTAGAAGATAAAATACATGTGTAGTATTTAGCCAACACCATTTGACGCATTCTTAACTAAGAGACTCCTTTCCATAAAATTTATTCTTGAATTCCTCTTTCAGCCTCTTGTACAGATCCTTTTCATCTTCATCAAGGACTTGCTTCGACATCAAATTGCTCAACATCCTAAACTTTGTCTCCTCCTCCTTTTGCCTTTTCTTTTCCTGAATTCGTTCCTTTACTAACTCAAGCATTCGCTCTCCTATGTTCTCTCTCTCTTTTAGTTTATGTGTTCGAGGGTAGAAATGAGAGGGTCGAGGTTAATTGTAGATGAACTAGCAACTTGCTTACCTTTTAGTCTTTGCCTTCTTAATGCCATATGGTCTTGGATTTCAACCTACCACACTTGGTGTATCTGGTTCTAATCTCTTGGAACTTTCCATGCTTTGAGAAGGCAATTGCATGCTCTTTGTTGACCATTTTGGGTAGTGTCTTAGCACCTTCCATGAATGCATCAAAGTAAATTTATTACCGTTGTGCAACGTTTGGTAACTCTCATGAGCATTGTTCTCCACATCTTCGGAGGATTCTCCACTTTTCTTGTTTCGTTGCTCAGTAGCATACACCTCTACCCATCTTGAAACAGTTTGATTAATGTGATCCCAACGTTGTTGCATAGCTTTGATAGATCTTTCCCGTAGCTTAGGATTATCACTTCGTGCTGCCTCATAGAGTTTCCAAATGCTTACCCGCAAATCTTTCTTATTTGGATTTGTTCCTTGCTCGATATATCCTCCGACATTGATTTAGCTCGATACAAGTGCTTCATCCTCTCTTATATTCCATGAAATCTAGAATGAAGAAGTTTTGTAAACAACTGAGTTTTATGAATATGATAATTTGTGTATTTAGAAAGGGGAAAACAATATAATAGAAAATCCTAGAATGAGTCAAATTTAAATGTAAAATAAACATATCATTAAATTAAATTGAAATAAAATGTGAAAGCCTTAGATATTTATGTAACACCCCTATTTTGCAACATTGGGTATTACCGCCAGTGACCTCGGACTTTACCGCCCAAAGTCACCCTAGGCTTTATAATGATATTAAAACTTAGGAAAAATGCGAAAATTGACATAAATGTTACATATATTAAAAGGTGCTCATGAATGAGACTTTGTTCGTACAACATTAACCAACAAAATATAAAGATGGTTTAACAACGGAAATCAAATACTTGTTCTTACAACACGTGATTAAGTTAAGCAAAATAAAAGAGAAGTACATCTTTGAGAGTCCGGCCCTTCCTTCCTTGCGTGGCTTCGTCTACGCCTTGTTGGGATTCCTAGAGTCTGGCATAAGTCGCAAAGGGAGAAAAATGCTAGGCAAACATGCGGAAAAGCGGAGTCTATGGAGACTAAGCAAGCGAGAATGGAAATTCTCAAGGGTATTATGGTAATTTATAGTATTCGAGAGATATTATCGGAATGTGTTTTTAGATATAAAACTTTATGTGGAGCTTTATCGGAACGGAGTATATCTCAAGATGAGATAACTCGATAATCGAAAGAACAACTACGAGATTGTAGACTTCTTAGAGTAGAAAGTATGTTGAGAACGTTTATTAATTCATACAAGTTTTGAAAACCTCCTGCACCCTTGTCGGACCTCAACCAACCTCATCTTATTCGGTGCTCTAGATAGGGGAGGTGGCCCGAAGGCGCTTAAGTACCCGCCCACCTTAAACAAGCCCGAATAAGCATTCAGATCGGAAAGACGATCTTTTCAAGAACCGTGAGTCGGGCGGTCTTTCCACGTTGTACTACTCCGACCCGGTTTTGGTTTCTTTTAATTGTGCTTTGGCACTTATCTTGTATCGTAATGAAAACTTTCACTTACATTAATGATTTTTAATAGTGGGGGCCATGAAAGGGCCCGGGTCCACTTATTGAAACGAAGTTCCGGGCACTTATCTAGGGTGCACTCTTCCCTCCTCTGAGCAGGAGCAGACATAGATCATGATCCGTAAAGTCGTGGAATTTAGGCATGGTGTCATACGACTTAGTAGGTTATATAGAGGTGTCGAGTTAATCCCACACCCCTCACTATTTCATCTAAACCGATCTTAAACAAGCAAGGTCACAAACAAGACTAGCGTAATAGTCCTATCGAATATTAAATAGCGTAATAACGATAACAGTTGATTCATTATTTCTAACAATCGATATTCCTAGATTCGTTTATTATTAGCAAACAAGTTGTTCCCAACATCGAGGAATTTCACGAAACGAATTATCAAGGTACAAGGAGAAATTCCACTTGCCTTAGCTTTTTCGGTTGTATACGAACAAATGAACGAGAATTGTTGTCTTTAGTCGGGACGAAAACTCGACCTATCGACACGAGAGGTACGAACGAACTTTAATAAGAATTTCTTTAATTCTTCTAAAGTTTTAAATATCTCTTATATTCTTTTTATAAGAGAATTTAAATACTAAATCATTATGATAATAATTTAGGTGGAGGTGATACAATAATAATATTCCTTATTAGTATTTCTTAATTGTAATATCCAAGTATTCTTTACAAACTCTTTATTTCAATTTGATTATTATAAGCTTTGAAGACCAAGGTTTAATATTATTCAAATTATTCAATACTCATTAACTTAAAGTTAATATTCCTTTTAGATTAATCTATTAATCTTTTATTATACAAGCATGTAAGTTGCTAACATAAAATCCATAAAAAAAATACTTTCTATATTTCTTTTCAAAATAATAATTATTCAAATCATTCTTATGATATAAAAAGTCCATTATGCCCTTACCATATTATATCCTTTATTTTTTTCCTCATAAATATCTTTTATCCAACTTGATCATAAAAATATCTTTCTAAGACTAGACTATAGTATTATTGTATTTTCCTCTTATCATACTTCTTATAATAAGACATGTATTCCTTTTTAGGATGTAAAAGGTATTAAAGATATGAGTCCGGTTCAGGTGCGAATGGGTGCCCAGGTGCGAAATAAGAAAGAACAAGAGCTGTTGGATGAAGAAAAATCAAAGGCGCTGATCATTTCACTTAAAAAGGGGAAAAAACGGCACGGGCGAATTATTCGCGTATTTTTGAAAAAAAAACGGAAATAGGACGCGCACCCAGATTGTTCATCAATATTCTAGATTTGTTCATCAATAATGTGGATTTGTTCATCAACACTATGATTTTGTTCATTAAAACTGTGATTTTGTGCTTAAATGAACTATTGCTTGTGCATCAAAAATCTATTGTTTGTACATAAAAAATGAACAAATGTGTATCAAAATTGCATGCAATATGTTCATCAACATTGTGATTTTGTTCATAAAAAACGAAAATATTTGTTCATTGGTTTTAGCGTATTTGTTCATCGGTTTGTGCATATTTGTTCATTAGTAACATCAATTTGTTCATTAGTTTATGCATATTTGTTCATTGCCTTTTTCATATAATTGTTCATTGCTAGATGCATATTTGTTCACTAATAACCTCAATTTGTTCATTGCTATATGCATATATGTTCATTAATAACATTAATTTGTTCAAAGCTAAATAAGGCACAAGCACTCATCTTCGATTTGTTGCTATCTCGTTCTCTTAGCATAAACCATATTATTGCAAAGTTTGATTCTTTATCTATTATCCTTTCATTCAAGTTTCTACATCAAACTTATCTTATTTTGGTACTATATTGAGCACTTCATTCGTATTCACAAGTTAGCCTTAAAGCACTTCAATGGACAAACAACAATGAACAAAAAAGGTTATATCAATGAACAAATAGGGTATATTAATGAACAAACAATGATATACCAATGAACAAAAAAGAGTATATCAAAGAACAAATAATGGTATACCATGAACAAATAAAGGTATATCAATGAACAAAGAAGGTTATATCAATGAACAAACAAGGTTATATCAATGAACAAATATTGGTATATAGAAAGTAATTATATGTGCATCAAAAACTAGATAATATTGTATTCATACACATAAATAAGGTTAAAAAATAAAACTAAAAATTAAAAAAGTTCGAAATCGATGAACAATGTTATAAAAAACTCGATGCACAATGAGTTAGTATTGATGAACAAATGATGAATATTGATGAACAAATCGCTAATTCTGATGAACAAACTAGGCGTGTCTCATAAAAATGTATTTTTAAAAATACGTGAATAATACGGGAAAAATTCGTCCGTGCCATATTTTATTGAAAAATACGCGAATAATACGAGAAAAATCACATGTGTCGTATTTTATCCTTTTTAATGAATGTTTAATCAGGGGCGTTGATTTTTTGGAATGGACGAGCGAGATTTATTCTTAATTTTCACCTGGGCGCCCATTCGCACATGACTCTTTCTCTAAAGATATTATATTATATAATACTTATTCTAACACTTTGCTTATATGGAAAGTTCCAAATATTATGTGGAATTATTATAGTATGCTTTCCATGTATAAAGATCATAATAAAATTCTATTACTCCCTCCGTTCATGAAAATATGATGTTTTAGAATTTTTTCTTGTTCAATAAAATATGATGTTTTAGCTATTTACGTACACATTTTTCTAGTTTTACCCTTCTGAAAAAAGGGAAAAAAAGCATAGAAATCAAACCAAATCAATTTAGGAACATTAATTTAGGAAGTTGTATGTTAAATTGGATGAGTATTGGAAGGAGTAAATCTAAACCAAATCAGAATATATTCCATAATTTAAATTTAAGTAAAAGTAAAAATTGATAAGAAGGGTAATTGAGTCAAATTATGTACTTTCTTAATTTTTAGGGTTTAGGCTAAAACATCATGTTTTTATGAACGAAGGGAGTATCTTATTTAAATGGTTCCTCATGTCTAGGACATTATTTTATAAAATATGAATATGCAAGTCAATATTTTATATAAGTGAGTATTAATAATATTTTTAGTATATCTTCTCTAACAACTTAGGTCTTTACAATATAATATCTTTAAATCTAATATACCTAGAAATATTTCTTATTATCCAAATAATCTTATTATTTTATTTAAGAAAACTCATGTCTTAAGATATATTTTACATTATAACTAACATGCATAATATTAATTTATCTATGTATAAGGAATTTAATTGTTTATTTTTATCTTGTCTAACTAACAAGATCTTCTAGCAATATTTATATTAGGTTTATTTTTGTCAACCTAGTAATATCATTGTAAGGCTATTATATTTATATTAAAACAACTTTAAATACTTAATAAAGAAAAGAATAAAAATTGGACCTTAATATTCTTCTACAGGTTAACGTTCTGTAAAAACAGAACAGAGGAGAAGGCAGAGGAAGGGGGGCCGGCGGGACCAGGGCAGGGGCGGCGTCACGGCGGGGCTCCGACAGTGCTCGGGTGGGCCGGCGGTCATCCAGAGGTTGGGCGGTGGCGGCTTGGTGGTGGTTTGGAGGGGTTTTGATGGTGTTTCAATGAAAAAGCAGCAAGTAAACTAATGTCTTTGGGGCTGAAATTTGACAATTAGAATAGCACTTGGATAGAAGAGAGGAAGAGAGGATTTGTGTGATTTTTCTATGAAGCTTTCAGCCTTTAAATAGGCAAAAATTGAAGCTCCATGGATCCTCCACTCCATGGATGAACCAATTGTAGAGAAGGAGGTTGATGATGATAGGTGGAGTTTGTGTTAGTTGAATGATGACTATGGATGATGCAAGTCTTTGAAGCAACTTAAGAAGAGAGGGAGGCAAAATCACATGCACTGGATGAATGTCAATTCATATCAGACAAGTTGAGTCTTTGTAGAAGAAGAAGAAAGTGGGTTTATAATTAAAAGAGTTGTAAATTGGGTAGAGAAGTTACAATGGCCTAGCGGTTTGGAGTGTGTGTGTTATGTGCGAGATGCAAGAGGTCTGGGGTTCGAGTCTCGGCTCTTGATTCTTTTTATTTGTTTTTTTCCTTGTATTTTTGCTAGCCTTGTAACCCATTATTAAATAAATCCGAAATTTATGTTAATTTATTTTTATTTGAACATTTTACCACTTTAATAATCCTTTGTAATATATGTTCTTAATTTTATTTAAATAAAATATTTAAGCTCTCTTTTTAAAGAGGAAAAAGGATTATTTAATTAATATATTAATTTAATAAACCTTGGAATATTGCGGATATAACAATAGTACCCCCTTAAATTAGTTTCGTCCCCGAAACTAGGAAAAACGTAGAGCGGTACAGAGGTAGATGAGAAAGATAGCTACAATACTCACAACTGTGAGGACACAATGAGGAGTCTAGTACCCCCTTAAAGGATATTACGAACTATACTTAGGGTGACATTAATTGGGGAAAACATCTCTGCATATCTTGCTCGGTTTCCAAAGTTTCCCATGTCGTCCCTTCTTTACCGTCTTTGGACCAAAGTACCCGAACTAGAGGTACTTCTTTGTTGCGTAGCTGTTTTACTCGGCGCTCTATTATTCTAAGCGGTCTCTCCTCATAAGTGCCATCCGACTGGATTTCCACGTCATCGAAGTTGATTACGTGGGATTCGTTGGACACATATTTCCTTAGGAGTGACACGTGGAAGACGTTATGAACGGGGTGAGCTGATGGTGGCAAGGCAACACGATAAGCCAGATTTCCAACCCTTTCTAGAATCTCGAAGGGTCCTACATAACGAGGATTTAGCTTTCCTCGCTTTCCGAAGCGGAAAACGCCCTTCGAAGGAGATACTTTGACGAAAACCTTGTCTCCCACTACGAACTCGATATCTCGCCTCTTCAAATCTGCATATGATTTCTGTTGGCTCTGAGCAATCAGCATCCTTTGACGGATTAAAGCAACTTCTGCGGCGGTTCTCTGAACTATCTCTGGTCCGAGAAGTATCTTATCAGCATTATCGTCCCAACAAATCGGAGATCGACATTTACGACCGTACAAGGCCTCGAAGGGAGCCATCTTGATAGTGGAGTGCCAACTGTTGTTGTAGGTGAATTCCACTAAGCTCAAACTGACATCCCAACTTGTTGTGCGATCCAACACACAGGCTCGAAGCATGTCCTCAAGAGTCTGAATGGTTCTTTCGGATTGACCATCGGTTTGAGGATGGAATGTTGTGCTAAACTTCAGTTCTGTGCCCATGGCCTTATGCAATTCTTTTCGGAAATTTGCCATGTAGCGACCGTCTCGATCGGAAATGATGGTCTTTGGAGTACCATGGAGGCGGACTACTTCCTTGATGAAGACTGCTGCTAGCTTTGGAGCTCCCTACTTCTTCTGAATGGCAATGAAGTGAGCGCTCTTGGTGAGCCGATCCACGATAACCCAAATAGCATCTTTCTACTTTTGAGTTCTGGGTAGGTTGTTCACAAAGTCCATTGCGATATCCTCCCACTTCCATTCCGGCACGAGGAGTGATTGCAATTTCCCTCCAAGTCTCATGTGCTCAATCTTCACCTTTTGGCAAACTAATCACTTAGAGATGAATTCTGCGACCTCTTGTTTCATGTTTGGCCACCAAAAATTCCTTCGTACATCTTTGTACATCTTACTTGCTCCTGGGTGTACGGAATAGGCAGATGTGTGGGCTTCCTTCAAGATGATCTTTCGAAGCTCTTCCACGGCTGGCACACAAATCCGGTTTGAAACCAAAGGGATCCGTCATCCTGAATGACGAACCCCGGTGCCTTGCCTTCTTGTACTTCACCACTGATTCTGATTAGCATAATGTCATCAGCTTGCTTCTCTCTGATTTCGGCTAACAAATCGGAATGGATTTCCAAGATATTTAGGCAACCTTGTTGTCTTCCAAACCAGACCTCGATGCCTTCTCTTATCAGCTCTTGTTGTAGCTTTGGCTGAACTGTTAGCATTGCGACTAAGCCCTCTTGTTGTGTCTTACGACTGAGAGCATCGGCCACGACGTTAGCTTTGCCCAGATGGTAGAGCAGCTCGATGTCATAGTCCTTGAGTAGTTCCAGCCATCTTCTTTGCCTCATGTTCAACTCTTTCTGAGTAAACACATACTTTAGACTCTTGTGGTCGGTGAAAATCTGACATTTCACCCCGTACAAGTAGTGTCGCCAAATTTTTAAGGCAAACACTACCGATGCTAGTTCGAGGTCGTGTGTCCGATAGATCACTTCATAGACCTTGAGTTGCCGGGATGCAATTAAGCGATTACCTTTCCATTCTGCATTAGTACACATCTCAAGCCTTGTTTGGAGGCATCACTGTACACCACATATCCTTCCTGTCCATCTGGCAGAGTGAGTACTGGTGCACTTGTGAGACGCTTCTTGAGTTCTTGGAAGCTCTCTTCATACTTCTCATCCCACACAAACTTGTTGTGGGTCTTTCAGAGAAGCTTTGTCATTGGTAAGGCGATCTTGGAGAATCCCTCGACAAACCTTCGGTAGTATCCTGCGAGTCCTAGGAAGCTGCGAATTTCTTTCACATTTCGCGGTTGCTTCTAATGTTCGTGTTTTTGGTCTAGTTTTAGGTGTCTTTCTTAGGTTGTTTAGTTTAGTTTTGTTAGGTTTTAGAGTTAGTTTTGTGTGTTTTTGGATATGTTTGCATATTTTGTGAAAAGTATGGAAGCTACTTCGTTTTGTGTCTTTTTGTAGGTTTTTAGAATGGAAAGGAGCACTTTTCAAGCAAAGTTGAAGTCAAGTGGTGGAAGGTGGAATGCATAGAAGAGAAGGGAGAAGATTGCATGGAAAGATCAAGTTAGAGTCCAAAGATAAAGCCAAGAAAGAGTTCGTAATAAGCCAAAACAGAGGCTCGGTAACGACCGGTGAGGATCGTTAATGAGCTGAGAATCGGAGTTTTTGTTAAGGAATTCAGCAGAGTCTATCGACCCTGTGCAGGTCGTTAACGAGGGGACCTGTGTCGGTAGAGGCGCAGCCGACTTTTCAGTGGTCGTTAATACCTATCAAAGAAACCTTAGCTTAACCAACTCAGTAGAGCGGCAAGTAAGGGTCGATCCCACAGAGACTCGTGTAAATGTGTTATTGCTTAAGTGCCAAGTAACTAATATGGGGGGTTTTATAGAATGAAAATCTAAACTACTATGCAAAATTAGAAGTAAATATGAATGAAAAAGATGGTTTAATTCAATTAAGGAACAAGCGTGTTCAACTAGTTAAATCCATCATAGATATGCGTATTGATCATTGATTCTTTCGATTCTCAATTCCCTTGAATAACCTATTGTGGATTATACTCCTACTAAGGATTATGACCCAAACTTCATAAATAGTTGAAAGAACTAACAGTCTAAACAACCCTAATCATTTAACAACCTAAAACAACGTCTAGATTCAATTAAACGACAGCTTTACGAATCAAGTTATCAATAGAAACAAACACTTAGAGCAAACAGACATCTAAGTTATTTGTGGATTTATTTCCTTCTACAATTGAATAGCCCGAACGGGTCCAAACAATTATAGATGCTACTTTATCTAATCAACCCCGAACGGGCATCAATCAGATTAGTTGTAAATTAACCTAGAAATTCTATTAGGTGATCAATCTAACAAAACCATAGATAAATTCTGATTCAATTAAGCACAGGGAATAAAACCTATTCAAGTTGATGAGAATCAATCAAACCTCACAATATTATGCAATCTATATCTCAATAATTAATCAAACACAAGAGAAATTAGTAATGTATAATTGAATTAAAATCAAACTTACAAAGGTTCAAAGGTTCTTCCTTGAGATAAAACCCTAGCCTCCAAAAGTATGATCAAAGTTATGAGAAAATAATCTAACATAAAGTATTTATATGCCTACTAAAAATAACCCCAAACATTATATCTTAAATCATATATCTCGGATGACATAAGCCCAAATACACAAGTACCAAAGCCCAAAACCAAAATCCCGGCCCAAACTCTTGTCCGTGTAAAAGTCCCGATTGCGCGGGATCGCACCCCAAAAGCACGGCCGCGCTTTGTCCTCCCCGCGCACTTGGCCACCAGTCGAGAATGCGCGGCTTCACTACGCGGGATCAGCCCGAGCTTTTGGCTTGGCTTTCTTCTTGTCTTGGCTCTTCTCCATCCATGCTCTCTAGCACATCCTAGTCATTCCTTAGCTCGTCCACCACCGCCATGGTCAATCTTTACTCGCCCCGCTGTTGCTCCTGAACCTAAAAACCTGTAAAACCGAGCAAACCAGCGCATAATACCCGACAACAAAAAAACCTAAAAACTACATAAAAGCTAACCTAAAACTAACTAAAACATATATAAAACATGCATCTTAACTACTCTTATATGCAAGCTATCAGATTCACGCTAATTTTAGGAGAAGTCGATCGAGAGAGAGAGAATCGAACTGAAGTCGATCGAGAGAGAGAGAGTTGGTTCGGTGATCGGCTCTTGCTCGGTGTTCTTAGTGTTTGTGTGTTCTACATGTTTGTAAGACGATATTGCCTTTTCAATTTCAAGTATGTTTTGCTTTGAATGTTCTCTTTGATTAAAGTTATTTGCTTTGTTTCAATGAATAACGAGTAGTCTTTTTATCTAGGGTCGGGTTTGAATGATTGTGTTGTTTTTTATTGCCTTCTATCCTTTGAATTGCTTGTTGACTTATGCTTAGGCGAGAGTCGAAGTAATTTGAGTTTTTAACTTGATCGAAAGAAGAAAGTTATGAACTTGAATGTTGATATTGTTCGTTAACGAATGTTTCGAGCTTTGGATTCAAAACAAGTAATAAAGTGAATTGATTTATGAAAATTGATTGATTTGCTTGTTTAGTCAGCGAAAGTTGATAGATTTATCTTCAAAGGCATGATCTTTATCTTCATATGAGTTTATATGCATAGCTATGTCGTGGTAACCCTTGTCCTAGAGCTTTTTATCCATTGAATTTGTTAAGTTTACCTTTCGTTTTCATTCGTTATCGAGGCAACTTGGATCGGTACCGAACCTGCTGTTAGTTCGTTAGAATTCCAGGTTCGTTAACGACCGTGACAAGGTCATTAACGAGGTTGGTCGTAGCTGTTTTTACTTGTTTTGCTTTGTTTTTATTGTTTTTGTAGTTGGTAAACAAACATCCTTACTTCCCGTGGACGATCCTGACTCTGCTATACTCAGTGGGGTCTTGACTTATAAATCTATTTGTTGTCAAGAAACCCTCTCAACAGCTTCCATTCTGAGACTGCTTCAATCTTCTTTGGGTCCACCATTACTCCATTCTGGTTGATGACGTGACCTAGGAAGGCGACTTTCCTAAGCCATAGGTCACACTTTGACAGTTTTGCATACAACTGGTTGTGCCTTAGAATCTGCAATACGGTTCGGAGATGCTCTTCATGATCAGCCTGATTTCCGGAGTAGATTAGGATGTCGTCGATGAAGACGATCACAAACTTGTCGAGGTACTCATGGAAACATCGGTGCATCAAATCCATGAATACCGCAGGTGCATTTGTCAACCCAAATGGCATCACTAAAAACTCGTAGTGGCCATAGCGAGTTCAGAAAGCCGTCTTTGGTATATCCGCCTCGCAGATCCTGAGCATGTGATACCCGGATCTTAGGTCGATCTTTGAAAACACCTTAGCACCTCGAAGCTGGTCTAGGAGGTAATCTATCCTTGGCAGAGGATATTTGTTCTTGATGGTGACTTTGTTCAACTCTCTGTAGTCGATGCATAGGCGGAAAGTCTCATCTTTCTTCTTCACGAATAGCACAGGTGATACCAGTTGATATGAACCCCGTTGAAGGATTCACACGAGGATCTTGACGTGGACTCATATTGGGTCTCTTTCACCGATCGAACCGATAGATGGGAGACGTTGGACACCTAGACTGGATTTGAGAGAGAAGTGAAAGGATTGAGAAGGTGGCCTAGTTTGACCTAGATCAGAAGAGTATGGGATTGAGATAAGAATTTGGGTTGACGCCTTTAACAAACAATCTGGAGTAAACTCGACAGCATAACGGTAGTTCAATTAAAGTGTAAATAATAAATGAGCTCGAGAGCCCCTTATAAAGAGGTGGCTCCCAAAACCCTAACTAGAAATGGGCTAATGGACTAGGGTTTGCATGCAAGCAAAGGCCCAATGTCCAAAGCCCAAAAACGATAAATAGACAATACTAAAAATAGAAACAACCAAAACGGGAAAGACATAAATAGAAAAATGCTAAAAATAGGAAAATACATAAAATAAGATATAGTCCTAATCCAAGGGGGACGCCATGGTCTCGGGCGCCTAGGACTAGTCGGAACTGTGTCTGACCCTAGGCAGGGTCGCATCATCCTCCCTCCATTAGATTCGACGCGTCCTCGCGTCGAGGTGATGTGGAGAAGGGCGACCGAATCAGTAATCAAGTTGAACCTGTCATTGACGTCGGTCTTCTAAAAAATCAGTATGTATGGTGTCGATGTAGGCTCAAGGTGGATCTCGGACTCGGCGTCAAACAAATGGAAAGGCGTGGAAAGTGGCTAGTCCGGCGTCGAGGAAGGTATCGGCGCAAAGATGGGCACATAAGGAGTGAGGTTGGACTCTACCGTGGGTGTGGCTGGCTCCTCGGTGTCCATGACCGTCTCCATGGATGGCATAGTCATGAGTGTGCCAATGGTCGGGGTTGGCTCCTCGGTGGCCTCGACCAAGGGCACATGAGGTGCGGTCATGGGCGGAACAATAGGCGCAGTCGGCTCCATGTTGTCCTTGACCACGACCATGGGTGGTACAATCATGGGAACATGCTCGATGGTCGCTTCAGTGGCCCTGACCACGACCAAGGGTGGCGTGACCGACACGCCAGTGGACGCGGTAGGAATGGGCTGCTGCGGCGCGACTACATGAAAAGGTGTCAATGCCACACAACCCTTGGTGAGATCTATGATATGCTTGGAGAATGACTGTTCGTCGACATTGGGGGCAAAATGTCAAGCCATGTGGACCACAAGATGGGCCCATGTCTCAATTGGGCGTCGCTTCCTAGACCACCGGTCATCTTCCAAACGATCAAACCAATCCCGAGCATAGCTAGTGAAGCAACCAATGGCGATGTCGCAACGCTCAAATTTGTTGTAGTCTCGTTGGCTGAAGGACTTGGCCATGTGCTTTGCCCAATCCAAAAACGCCTTGGGGTTATCATACCCGGCAAAACGTCTCCGGTGGATTCCTGTATGAGACATAAAAAATTGACAATGCGAGAGTAAAAGCGAACCAATGGTATAGACTCACAATCAATATAAGCACCCAAACAATTGAACACGCAAGGATCACAGTTGATTTGGCTTGCCGAGAGGGCGGCTAGAGGCTAAGTACAAAAGTATGGTGTTAGAACTAACAACTCACACGATCAAGTTTATCAACCAACAATATTTTGTAGGGGATGCTATTTGACTTTTCTCGTAAGCAATTTTTTTTTAAACAACCGATCTTTTTTTTTTTTGTTTTTTCTTACTTAAAAGATTGAAAAATAGGATGTACACTAATAGAGTTTGAAATGGGCAGCAAGCACTTAATTACGTGGACATTAATTTGAAAAGGCCATATATGAGTATAACTAATAATATCCTTGAAGATGGATAAGAACAAATTAGGAAAGAGAATGATATTCAAAGATTGTGCAGATATGCGTAATCAAAAAAAGAATGGAATTTTTTTAAATTTTGTGAATAATTATGGCATGGATCGAAGGATAGAAATTGCGTGAACAAGAGTTCGAGTAACTTACAAGACGTGCGACTTACGTAGTCCGATGGCTCTGATACCAGTTGATGTGAACCCCGTTGAAGGATTCAACGAGGATCTTGACGTGGACTCGTATTGGGTCTCTTTCACCGATCGAACCGATAGATGGGAGGCGTTGGACGCTTAGACTGGATTTGAGTGAGAAGTGAAAGGATTGAGAAGGTGATCTAGTTTGACCTAGATCAGAAGAGTATGGGATTGAGATAAGAATTTGGGTTGACACCTTTAAGAAACAATCTGGAGTAAACTCGACAGCATAAAGGTAGTTCAATTAAAGCATAAATAATAAATAAGCTCGAGAGCTCCTTATAAAGAGGTGGCTCCCAAAACCCTAACTAGAAATGGGCTAATGGACTAGGGTTTGCATGCAAGCAAAGGCCCAACGCCCAAAGCCCAAAAACCATAAATAGACAATACTAAAAATAGCAACAACCAAAACGGGAAAGACATAAATAGAAAAATGCTAAAAATAGGGAAATACATAAAATAAGATAGAGTCCTAATCCAAGGGGGACGCCATGGTCTCGGGCGCCTAGGACTATTCGGAATTGTGTTTGACCCTAGGCAGGGTCGCATCAGTCCCCAGGGCGAGGCGCTTGGTTGGATGAAACCCTTCACTAGTAGCTCTTCGAGCTAGCTTTTGAGTTCTTTCATCTCTATCGGAGCCATCCTATAGGGTGCCTTGGAGATCGGCGCAGTTCCTGGCTTGAGACTAACTGAGAATTCGACTTCTCGTCGAGGAGGTAATCCTGGGAACTCTTCTAGGAAGACGTCGGGAAATTCTCTGGCTACAGGAATGTCTTGAATATCCACGACCTTTTTCTCCGTTGGTTCGAGGTAGCATAAGTACCCAACACAACCTTGTCGGAGTAGCTTCCCAGCCTTCATGGCGTTGATCACCTTTCCATTTTCTTATTCTCGCTTCCCTTTGAACTTGCAAATGTGTTTCCTTCCTGAGTTGATGGTTACGGTTCGGGTGTAGAAATCGATTATCGCTCCATGAAGAGACAACCAATCTCTTCCGAGAATGATGTCGTACTGGTCCATTGGAATGCATATCACGTTGGATTTGTAACTTCCTCCATGAATGCTTAAAGGAAAGCTACTTAATTGTTTTGCCCCTACGATTCTTTCTTCGTTTGGAAGGTTCACAACAAATGGTTCACATTCTTCTAGGCTATCTATCTCTAAGAGTTCTACACATTTTTCGAACATGAAAGAATGCAAAGCACCGGAATCGAAGAGTAAGAAAACATCTTTAGAGCGGATATGTAGGGTACGTTGACAAATAGGCGCCTCTGGCTTGTTGGTGGCGCGCATCTCATAAAGTCGTTGTCCTTGACCATGGGGATACATTGGTCCTTTCCCTTTGTTGTGAGCTTTAGATTGGACCAATGCAATTCCCACAATTCTGTTAGATGCTTGAGGATGCTGTGAGATCGTGTTTGAACGGGCCTGGCCTGACTTTTCCCGGTTGCCTACAGAATTGGTGAAGATGTCCATCCCTCTCACAATTATAGCACTTACGAGGGTCCTTAGTACAGTTTCGGTTGATGTGCCCAACTTCTCCACAGTTGTGGCAAATCACGGGACCTTTCTTTGATTCCGAGCTTTGGAAGGATTTTGGCCTAGTTGACATGGCCTTGTTCTTACTTTTCTAGGACCAGTGTGATCCTTGTGGAGAGGCCGACCTTTTGAACCCGCTTTGGTTTGAGTGGTGAGGCTTCCCTCCACCATTCTTTCTGCACCCGGGCCCCTTAAGCGTTGTTTCCATCATGTAGGCCGAGTCCACGTATTCTTCCAAGGTTTTGAAATGGCGATTCACCATCCAAGATTTGATGGTGTCGCTCATCCAATGGTGGAAACGCTTGATCTTTTGCTGCTCGGTAGTGATCTCGTCCTCAGCGTACTGTAGTAGATGGTTAAACTTCTTGGCTCGCTCAAGCACACTTAATCCATGGACTTTCAGGGAGTGAAGTTCATCAAGCTTATCGTCTTTCATAGCCTCGGAGAAGAAACGGTTCATCACTTTGTCCTTGAACATTGCCTAGCTCAGGTCGGGGCGAGTAGCCAAACTAGAGCTCTCCCACCATTCACCGGCTTCCTCCTTAAGCCGTAATGCAGCCATGTGCACCTTGTCAGCTTCCGAGCAGTGCACATTCCTCAGGAGTCTCTCCACATGGGAGAACTAGTATTGGACTCCGGAAGGGTCACCTGTCCCGTCATAGGAGTCCGGCTTCATGGCATTGAAGGTTTTGATTGTCTCCGCGAAGCTGACTTCCTTTTGTTTCTCGGGAATGACCTCAGCTCCTTGGGCTTCACCTTGCCCTTCCTCTAGAATTTCTGCGTTTGCTGGGTTCGGCAATGCGGCAGGGATGGCCTGTTGTACGATTTGTTGAATCATTGTTCGGAGAGCTTCCACAGCGCCCTCATTGAGTACGATTGGAGGGACATGTGCTAAAGGTTGGTTAGCCGGGGGTAGACCTCGGATCTCGGAGTGACTTTCATTATTACCCCCAGCTGGGTTGGCAGGGTCCCTTTGACTTGTTCCACGTGTAGTGACTACCATATGAAGGGTTTAAGTAAAGTTGGGTCTTTTGTTAATTCATAAGTATAGATAAGAATTAACGCGCAAGTTTCAGAGAAGAAGGGAAATTTTATTAGAGCTTTTATAGAACGGATTACAAAAAGGCTTTATATAATTAAGCCATTACACTAAAGGATAGAAAGAAATAAAGCCGACTCGACTTTTCAAAGACAAAACGAAAGTCGAGAGAAGTGGACTAAGCTCACTTCTTTAAAATGAAAAGTACAACCTAAGACAAATCTAGGAACGGTCGAGGTAAGTGTATTCATCGAGAAAACCCTCGTCAAAGAGGTTCTCGTCAATAATCCCGCTCTTGTTGTTAAGGAGAAGGTTGGCTTGTTCAATTCGCCTGTCACGGTGCGTCACTCGAACCTGGAGCTCTGCGAGGCGAATCCGGTGTTGGATCCTTTCATCTTTCTCATCCATTGACTCGTCGAGCCAGACCTCTCTACGCCTCTGCAGTAGGTCGTAGTTCAGGTTGAGGGTACGAGATGGTCGGACACCAGCGGGAGGAGGAGCGTTCACCAAAGGTTGGCGTGCTCGGTTTTCTCGTATGGCCAAAAGGGGTTTTGAGCTTCCAAAGCTTGAAGGGCTTCCTGGAGTTGGTTTCAGAAACGGGTGGTTTGGCAAGTTTCTACCATGCTGAGGAAAAAGGAAAGAAAGGAAGCGTTAATATAGAATATCCTTAGATTCTATAAGGCGATCGGACACTTAAGTTAAGACTTTTCATTTTCTTGGTCCTATCAAAAAGGTCTCGAATTTCTTTTCGAATTTCTTTGAATATGTTCCTAATATAAAAGGTCATGTAACTTGTATAAGTTCCTAAGATAAGAGTTAAGTTTAAAGGGAGATTTTAACTAAGATGATTAATTTTAACTAAGTTGATTAATTTTAAAGAGTTGAAACATTTGTGTTACTTAAGTTTTTAGAAGGTAGAAAGAAATTTCTAAAAAAATAGAAGTTTGGGTTTGTAGAATTAAAACTTAGATTTAAAAGTTCTCGGGTTTTGAAAATTTTCGGTTTTGAAAACAAAACGTTCGGCTTTGATAACATATATGTAACACCCCTATTTTCCAACATTGGGTATTACTGCCAATGACCTTGGACTTTACCGCCCAAAGTCACCCTAGGCTTTATAATGATATTAAAACTTAGGAAAAATGCGGAAATTGACATAAACGTTACATATATTAAAAGGTGCTCACCTTAGACAACCCCGAATAAGCAGTCAGATTGGAAAGACGATCTTTTCAAGAACCGAGAGTCGGGCGGTCTTTCCACGTTGTACTACTCCGACCCAGTTTTGGTTTCTTTTAATTGTGCTTTGGCACTTATCTTGTATCGTGATGAAAACTTTCACTTACGTTAATGATTTTTAAGAGTGTGGGGGCCATGAAAGGGCCCGGGTCCACTTACTGGAACGAAGTTCCGGGCACTTAGCTAGGGTGCACTCGTCCCTCCTCCGAGCAGGAGCAGACATAGATCATGATCTGTAAAGTCGCAGAATTTAGGCATGGTGTAATACGACTTAGTAGGTTATATAGAGGTGTCGAGTTAATCCCGCACCCCTCACTATTTCATCCAAACCGATCTCGAAAAGAGATCTTAAACAAGTAAGGTCACAAACAAGACTAGCGT
The DNA here is from genome assembly GCA_964016875.1 of Fallopia convolvulus. Lineage (NCBI taxonomy): Eukaryota > Viridiplantae > Streptophyta > Magnoliopsida > Caryophyllales > Polygonaceae > Fallopia > Fallopia convolvulus. Next base: position 16,535,173 of record OZ024728.1, read on the forward strand.
AATAGTCCTATCGAATATTAAATAGCGTAATAACGATAACAATTGGGTCATTATTTCTAACAATCGATATTCCTAGATTTGTTTATTATTAGCAAACAAGTTGTTCCCAACATCGAGGAATTTCACGAAACGAATTACCAAGGGTACAAGGAGAAACTCCACTTGCCTTAGCGTTTTCGGTTGTATGCGAACGAATGAACGAGAATTGTTGTCTTTAGTCGGGACGAAAACTCGACCTATCGACACGAGAGGTACGAACGAACTTTAATAAGAATTTCTTTAATTCTTCTAAAGTTTTAAATATCTCTTATAATCTTTTAATAAGAGAATTTAACTACTAAATTATTATAATAATAATTTAGGTGGAGGTGATAAAATAATGATATTCCTTATTATTATTTCTTAATTGTAATATCCAAGTATTCTTTATAAACTCTTTATTTCAATTTGATTATTATAAGCTTTTGAAGACCAAGGTTTAATATTATTCAAATTATTCAATACTCGTAAACTTAAAGATGATATTCCTTTTAGATTAATCTATTAATATTTTATTATACAAGCATGTAAGTTGCTAACATAAAATCCATAATAAAATACTTTCTATATTTCTTTTCAAAATAATAATTATTTAAATCATTCTTATGATATAAAAAGTCCATTACGCCCTTACCATATTATATCCTTCATTTTTTTCTTCATAAATATCTTTTATCCAACTTGATCATAAATAAAATATTTAAGCTCTCTTTTTAAAGAGGAAAAAGGATTATTTAATTAATATATTAATTTAATAAATCTTGGAATATTGCGGATATTACAATTTAGACCTTCATTTGCTTCTTCTTGGCAGTAGTGGGATCTTGGGTAAGTTGAACCTCCTCAATATGTTCTAGATGTTGTGTTGGAGTTGCATTACAACTACCACTTATAGGAGATTGCTCAATTGGTTGGCTAAAATTTTGGAAAGATTTGTGGTAAGGTTTGGATATAATTTGGACTAATTGGCCTTGGTTGGTTACCAAACATTTGTAGCATGGCTTGAACATGATCCAAATTAAATGTATTTGGATTATATTGGGTGTTTGAGTTATTTGGATTTTTATTGTGGTTATCCATGGAAGGTAGTAGTAGTAGTGAAGGAGAGAAAGGAAATCTAAGATGAGTTTGTGAAAAATGACCCAACAATATTAGACTCTATTTATATATAATAAAAATTTATAAAAATTGATTAATTTATTTTTTTTAAAAATATCAACATTAATTATTATTTTGTTGGAAATATATTTAATGATAGGTTGAAATTAAATAAACGAAGTTAGTTGAAAGTTGGATACATGTGTCAACTTGTGAATGAGTGAATGTTCCTCTTTGGGCACAAGGACCAAAGCATTATTTCCTCTATGGAAAGGGGATTAATTTCATTGTTCTTTGAATGGGGATTCCCCTTTTAATTTTTACAACCAAGAGGAGCTACTCTTTGAAAAAAAAAAAGAGTGCAAAGAGGAGGTTGATTTCTCTTGTTGCACATGCTTTTACTACTATGAATAAAATGGACACTGGGGACCCTCCTGAATGAACAAAAAAAAAAACAATAAGTAAAAATTACGTATGATTTGGGCTCATATGGTTTGAGCTCTCTTTCATTGACCCAACAAAACAATTTAGCAGGTTGTTATATAAGAACGAGTACATATAATTTGGGCTTCCCTTTCACTGACCCAAAAATAAAATTGGGCTCCCAACCAAGACCCGATTTTGATAGATAGTTTCTACACCAAATGTTAATAATAAAAAACTAGCTTTTTGACTCGTTTTGAAACCACCAAACCCGCTTTACTGTAACTAGTTGTACCCGTCGTACCATGTACGACTACAATTCGACACCATGTATAACTACGATTCGATATTTTATATACATTATAAATAGGATATTAATAATAAAAATATAATATAAAATATAGTATAAGTAATTTATTGCTCATATTACCTATTTTTATTATTTTTAAACATTATAAGTATTTATTATTTTTATTTTTATTATAAAAGAATATATATATATAAAAATAAATTCGTGAAAAGATATCACGTTAAAAGATAAAAGATATTTATACTTATTTTAAAATATTTTAAATTTGTTATCTTTAATTTTAGATATTTGTAAAAGGAAGTTTTGAAAAGATATTATTATACTAAATAGATATTTATTTGATGTTAAAGATAGATTTAAATAATTAAAGAAGAATTTAATAGGAAAAAGTTAAAATATTAGGAATAAAAATTAATTTTGTAAATATGAGGTGGGGCCAGAATCGTTCTGGTGGCTCGAAAAAGGATAGCTTTAATATATAGTTATAGATTTTTTAGATGGCAAATGAGTAGGGAGGTAATGCAATCGAAACACCGAATACAAAACTCATCCTCCCCCACAAAAAAGTGGTTGCAAAGCCCCTTGGCAGAACTAGCTAATATGATAGATCAAACAAATACACCCGGTCAGCTTAAAAAAAAGAAGCCTAAGATAATCAATCTTGAATCGATTTTTCTATTATTCCATATACTTAGAATATTAGTTAAGAACTCATAATAACTAGTGTAATTCCCGTAAATTTACGGGTAGTTTTAAAAATTATTTTATATAATAAATTAAAAAAAAAAGATAATGTATATTTTAATAATTACTCTATTATTATAATTATTAATGATATTTATATAAAATTTAACGATTTTTTTTGTTTTCTAATTTTTAAGATAAAACTAAATAAACATGGAAAATACTTTTCTAAATCAAACCTTCAACATTCACTTTTAAGTATAATAAATAAAAAGAAATAAATAAATAAATAAATTAAAAAAAATGATTGGTTCTTAAAGCGACATGTAACACAAATTTTATAGATAATTTATTTCTATTTTATCATATATTAATTTAATTATAGATAGAAATTTATATCGATAACCTTTTTTCAACAATCCGATAAAAGTATTTTAGCATAATCTTAAGATAGCATTTACAATATTGCTTTTCAATATCAATAAACATAGATAGAAAATTATATAGATAAAATTTTATTTTGATACATTAATTATTTTATAAAATCTAAAATTGACTTTTTTTTATATTTATAAATTTTTAAGAATAAAATCAATATTTACATAGATAGAAAATTATATATATTATCTATTTTGCAAAATCTTAAATCTTACTCTAAAAAACCTTCAATCTTTATAAATTCATTTTTTATTTAGTAATGTTTATTACTTAATTAATTTTTTTAAAAATATAATTGCATATTAATTAATTACTATATGAAACAATCTATGCATATAATATTATATCTATCCATTATCTATTTTATGAAATGGTTAAGAATTTAAGATAAATCGTGATTTTTAGAATTATTATTAGAGTATAATGTGTAGGGGTATTTCTAGAATTATTATTTTAGTTTTTAAAGTTGAAAAAAGGTTTTTCATTATTTTATTCAGGTTATGCCATGTGGCGCAAATTTTTACACATAGTTGGTTTCTGCTTTATAATGTATTAGAGTAGATTAAAAATAAATGATTATCCTTATTTAGGAAATTTAAACCTTATACAATAATTTAACACAATCAATCCTTATAAAAAAATCTTTCTAATTATGGGTGTCCTCAAATTTAGTTCCGATAAAGTCTAATTGAAAGGTGATATTAGGACTGTGCAAATATGGACCACACCGAGAGACCGGACTGGACCGAGATATTATGATCCTGTGCAAGATCGAGATCGGAAATTATAGGTTACGGTCTAGTTCAGTTTATGATAGTAAATTTACGGTCTGGTTAGGTTCAGGACCGTAAATTTACGGTCTAGTTAGATTCAATTTACGGTCTAGACCAGATTGGACCATAATATATATATATTTGAAAAAATTATATATAAAAAATAATTTAATGTTTATATTTGATATAAAATCTCAATTTTTACGGTCCATTTACGTTCAAAAATAAGATTGGATCGTAATTTAACCATTTTTTAACATAAAAATATTAAAATTTTATAGTAAAACTTGTAAAACCAGCCTACGGTCCAAAATCGAACCGGACCGTAATAAGACCAGAACGTATTAATCAAATTCAGCATAGTCCATTGTCCAAAGGTTACAAATTTTAGGGTCCATCGATCCGAACTAGGACCGTAGATTTTGGTTCGGTCCGGTCCGGTCTTGACCGGATAAATACCCTTAGCCCCTTGGGTGATTTAATGAAACGACATGAAGCCCAAGAGGATATATCTTCTTCTCGGTAAATTTGGACACAACTAAATTCCATAACTTGCAAGGGTCATTGTTTCTTTTTGCACAGTGGTAGTTGAGATGATCAGTGGTAGAATAGCAGTGGTCTGTATCACACTTGTCAGGTGTCATCAACAATGTGCTAAATTGACAAGTGTATGATATTTCTATCTCTTAATATATATTCTCGAATTTGATTGATCATAATTAATAATATTGGATTAATTCAATTGGTGCCTCTGCCGGCAGACCAATGTCATTATGTCAGCGAAAATAGTTTAACACTAGTTGTACCCGTCATGCTCTGCACGACTATGGCTTGATATTTTTTTAGATATATTATAAAAAAGATATTAATAAAGAAAAATATAATATAAAATTTAATGTAAGTAATTTATTGCCTATAAAATGTATAAAAATTATTTTACATTTGAAATCTAGATTATTAAGTTTAAAATTGAAGATAAACATAGATTATTAAGATAAAATAATTTTCATGTCCAATATAAGTTTGATAGCTTAATGATAATTTATTTATGAAACAATATATATAAAATTATTTTAATCAAAATCATTAAATTTTATAAATATTTTTAAAAAATAATTAAAAAGCCAAAAATAATGTAAATTCTTATAATTTTTTAATCAAATTCAATTCTTTAAAAATCTTTTCAATAAAAAGTTAAAAAGATAATAAGAAAAGATAAAAAAATATGAATGAATATAGAATATTTTTTAAAGATAAAAAATCTTTTATATTAAAATAAATAATCCAAAAAGAAAATTAAGGAAAAGATAATATATATTTTTTTTTATCAAAGTTTAATTTAGGCAAGTAATTAAATACATATTTAAAAATTTAATTTTTTTATCTAAATTTTATCTAAGATAAATCTTTTAAATAAATAGATAAAATGGTAAAGATAAAATATTTTTTTAATTTTTAATTAAAATTCGAATTAATTTTTTCCAAATATAAAATATAGTGTAATGTTAGTTTTAGATAGAAAAAATAATTGTAAAAATATTTTCCCGCCTTATTATGATAACAATCTATCATTATATATTAAAAAAATATTATGTTTTATTTTCCTTTCTTTTAATTTTTTTATTAAATATATTAGAATGTTAGTTTTTATAAAAATTAGATAGATTTTTCGAAAATTTAAAAGAAAAAATTATAAATAATAAGAATACAAAATTAATTTTTAAATATAAGGTGTGGCCTGAATTGTTCTAGTGGCTTGAAAAGGTTCGACTTTAATATATAGTTATAGATAGATAGATATTTCAAAGATATTATCATTTATATGGCTATTTTTATTTCAAAGATATATATGTGATCACATGTACATATTTTTTCTTATATTTTTTTTAATTTATCTTTTACAAATATAATAAATATAATGTCCTTTTTTATCTATATTGGTAAAATATACTAATATTATTTTATCTTTATGTTTATTTGGAGATAAATTTTTAAAAATATTATTTTATCTTTGTGTTTATTTTGAGATAATTTTTTTTTGCATAATTAACTTTAAAAAACTATTATTTTAATAAAGGGGTGATGTGGCGCAATGTGGTAACAGAAATTGCCCCGGCTTTAGTTATTAGTAATAGATATGCCATATACTATTAACTTTGGGAAATTCTTTTGGTGCCCTTGATGTTTCGACTTTTCCTTTTGGTGCCCGAAAAAAATTCTTATTCTTTTTGGTACCCTCGTGGTTTTAAAAATGTCCGTAACCAAAACACACCCAAAACAAAAATTCCATCCATTTTCATAAATTTTCCGTTAAAAATTAAAAAAATAAATAGAAAATACTATTCCGAGAGAGTGTGTAAATAATTGAAGCCGTATCTTCAATTTCGGGGTGATTTTCAGAAGCTCACCCCTAGGATCGTCGTTCTGATTTGATCGAAGATCCAGGCCAGCCAGATTCGTCTTCGACCGCCGTTGAGGGAGCGCTCGACGCGGCGGATCTCGTCTCGCCGGTTCATTCGCCCAGCCGCTAGCAAGTCCGCCGTTCCGTTCATGTCGTCGAGACCGGATCACTTCGAGCAGGATCCCTCTTATTTTCATACCCCTCTTATTTTTTTTATTCACACACTCTCTCGACTTCACTCTCTCTCGACCAAATGAATTCAATTCCCATACACTTATCTAGTTATCTCCCCCTTCAAGCATTCAAACATAATTACTAATTTTAAGGAAAGGTAATTACAAATGAATATATCTCCAATTCTAAGAAACAAAATCCAAATTTACAGCTTCAATCATTAAGATGCACAATTAGCCCCAACAACTTTGCAGCTTCAAGCTGCAATTCACAAAATCAAGTTCTTGATCCTCACGAGAAAGTATCGACATTCAACAAACCCTAATTTGACACTTCTCCCAAATTAAACCCTAAACTCAAAATTTCTCCAAATTAAAACCCTAATATGCTAATGAATCAACTTCAAAACCTAAATCGAAACTAAAACATACAAAATTAGTTCGTATTTGAGGATTTCGCAACTGATGGGTCGGAATCGGATTTCGCACCTGATGGGTCGAACACTCGGACACGAATTCACACCTTGGGTCGCACCTGATTCGCACCCTCCTTGCTGAACTCGGATTCTGACCTCACCGACTCTGGTTCTTGGCCCCAACATCCCAGTAGGCCTTGATCGCCTTCTCTCACCTTGTGTCTCCCTTTTGGTCGAGAGAGTAGTTCGAGCGAGAGAGCGAGTGAATTTTTTTTGATGGAAACTTCACTTCATTAAACCACAATCAAATCGTTTTCAAGGACAGTGTAGAAATCAAGCGGAAAATAGAAATTACAAGTAACTAAGAAAGGAGCTCTAGGCTTCCATTTGCTAAGCCAGTCGGCCGCCATGTTCGCTGCCCGTCGGCAATGCACCCATTTACAACAATGGAAGATCGCACTTTGTTCCAGAGCAAGGGCCAAAACTTGGCGAAAGATCGTAATTGGAATACTCCCTTGATTTGCCGCTTGAACCAGTTGGAGTGAATCAGATTCTAGAATAACTCGTTCCACTCCAAGAGACAACCCAGTTTTGAGTCCCCAAAGTGCTGCTTCTGCTTCAGCCACACAGACATCAGTTCCTTGCTGAATTAGCTTCGATCCAACGAACACAACAACACCCATTGAGTCTCTTCCGATGACCCCAATACCACATTGCCCCTCCTTGACCACTGCATCAACATTTATCTTTACCCATCCATCAGGAGGACAGGTCGACTGTTGTTGCTGTTGGATCATCTGAGGGGAAGGGATCTTGAAGATCTCATTCGCAGCATAAAAATCATCCAGGCCATCGAGAGTGTGTTGGATTATGAGAGAGAGAGAGGGAGTGAATTTGAGTAAAAAAGAAAGAGGGGTAAAAAATATAAGCTTTTCTATTTATTTTTTTAATTTTTAACGGAAAATTTAGGAAAATGGATGGAATTTTGATTTTGGGTGTGTTTAGGTTACGAAAAGGACATTTTTAAAACCAGGAGGGTACCAAAAGGAATAAGAAATTTTTTCGGGCACCAAAAGGAAAAGTCGAAACCTCAAGGGCACCAAAAGGAATTTCCCATTAACTTTTTATGCACAATAGACTGGGTTGTGTGTGGTCGCAGAACCAGATAAATTTGAAAAGAAGGCAAGATTGATTGTGTTAAATTACAAGTAAGATAACATATTATTATTATTCTTTTATTTAAATCATAAATATTTAAAATAAATGTTAGTTATATAATGATAGAGTAGTAAACTAATAATTAACAATATACTTATATATAGTATATAAAATATAATTTTAATTATGTAAAAAATAATAATTTCTTATCTCTATTATTAAATAAAGATTAAATATATTTAAAAATTTCCTATTTTTACTTTACCAAAACAGTAACTACATTTTAGTATGAACCAAAAGTAATAACATTTTAAAGTTAAGTAGAAAATCTAGTTTAATTTATCTAACTAACATAAACATAAAAAAAACCTACACTAATAGGAGGAGAGAGGGGGCGACTGTCCCCTTCCCTTGACTCCGGCTCTGGTTGAGTGCATATAAGTCTGGTATATAAATTTAGTTTCATCCTAAAATTAATTAACTATAAAAGGTAACTTGTAGACTTATATACTAATTTAGTTTTTCAAACTTTCCATGTGGGGAGAATATTTCAACACACCCTGCAAATGCAACTAGCATGATCTAATTGACACTTCGACAAATGTGTCTAGCATCTCAGTCTCTTTATTGCTAGCCTAGACACGGACGATCACATCTCAGTTTTTTATAACCAACTCAACCCAAACAATGGGAGGGTAGCATCAACTGCTACACCCAATCCCAAACAAGTTAGGAAAAAGACCCATGAGTAGACCGTGAACTCTAAAACCATATTAATTTTCCATGGGTTGATGGACTGGAGGTCATGCATATGTAAACTAGTGATGTTCTATCCTAAAATCAATTGACAATGGGAGGAGTAACTTATAAGCTTATATACCAATCTATTTAATCTCCTAACCGGACCTAACATCCCAAACAAACAGGCGGGTAGCATCACTTGCTAAGCCCAACCCAAATAGTCAGAAAATGGGCCTAGAAACCAGACCTGCTCTAATACCATGTGAAACTTCCATTGCCGATGGATTAGGAGTCGCACATATATAAACTCAGTACAAAAACTCAATAAAGTTACATTCTAACATCAATTAACAATAAAAATCTCATAAACTAATATACTAATGTATTTTATTTTCCAATATTCCAACATATACATACATTTTACGGACCTATTTTCCTCGTAATCTTTAGTAGCATTGTATTGCTACTTTTGTAAGCTTATAGATTCTGTTTTTTTTATAAGGAAAAAGTTAGGACGGCCCGCTAGCCTAAGCATCATGACGGATGAGGTTCCGAAGACCCGGATCAACAGTGAGAGGAACGGACAAGATACGACAAAAAGAACCAGCAATGTAGTTCGCCACCGAGTTACACTCCCGGACGACGTGGGAGATACGTCCAACACCAGAACCAAGCAAACAAGCAATGGATATCCGCACACAACATCTCGATATCCCACGAACAACACCAGTCACCAAGCACGTCATAAAGCAGGTCATAGATTATGATAGTAAGAGTACTCAATTATCATCAAATTGCAAACTTATGAAAATTTAAACTATCCCCATTTGAATTGATTTTTCACTATTCACCCCATATGAAAATTTAAACTACCCAAAATTGTGCTAATGTCCACGTATGGACTAGGTTTCGATCCGTGGCTCATTTATGGAAATTTGAGGTAGTTGATGGCATCACATTAATTGCCAATTGTCACCTAGCTTTCATGATTACCACTTTAATTTGCCACGATATACACTGTAATCATGATGAGACATCGATCAATGGAGCAAATCGCTATCGCGCGTCGTCTACTTGCACGACAAGTGTCTTCAAAGCATTATAAATTCATTATACGGGCTACTTGATTCGACCGGTCACAGCATAATATGGAGATAAATACTCCCTCCGTCTCAAAATAGTTGATTTTAGACAAAATTACATACTTATTAAGTAATTTTTTTTTACCCAAATTATTCCTATAAGTACATTTTGGGAGATTCAACTAAAAAAAAAAAATTTTGAAATATGTGTAATGTGAAGTATAAATAAGTGTATAAATAAAAAAAAAGTTAGATAAACAAGTATTTTAAAACAAGAAAAAATGGCTTTAAGAACCACTAGTCAAGTGAATTATGAGATTCTCTTCTCAAGTTTATTTGTTTAAAGTTATTTCAATTCTCTTGAGCTTAATTCATATTGATTGTTATTGATTTCTCCTTGTTTGGCCAACTAGTTAAAGTTGATACACTCGATTGCAAGGATCTAGATTTTCTCCTAGCAAAACCTAATATTTCTAATAAATCATTGTTTTAGAACTCCTAGGACTGAAGCAATTGAGAAAGAGAATTGATTGCGTGCTAATTGTTTGACTCGTTGAAATTCAATCGCATGTATCCTGCATATCTATGTTCTTACTGCTAATATCCATATAATTCATGATCGTTTCATATTTATTTTGATATTAAGTATTTGCATGTCTCGTTGCCATGTTTATTTTGTTTGATCATGATAGGAATAAATAAAGTGAATAACTTGTTTGAATCAATGATCAATGAACTTGATGAATTAAGTGGATACTTGAATGAAATTGCTTTTCCTTTATTTATTGCAAACTCAACTTTAATTGCTTCATTTACTTTTTAAATTTCCCTAGAATTAGAATTACAATTCAAAACCCCCATTGTTATTGTTTTGAGTTGATAAGAATATTAACTTGGGATACAAGTTTCCCTTAGGTACGACCCCGACTTAATAACTATACTATTTAAGTAACTAGATAATTATATTTGATTAGGCATCAACAATTTTAAGCTTGTCGAATTTATGCGTCTTTGCCAGGGATCGAACCCGGGTCACCCGCATGACAGGCGAGAATACTTACCACTATTCTACTATTTAGTCTATGCAACGGACCTAGGATAGACAAGAGGAGTTCTTCAGGAGCATGTACATACCCCAACTATCCTTATTTTCCACCACAGGAGTCACCCTAATGAGTCTTTTGATTTTCTTTCTATATGCTTTTTCTTATTGTCTTTATTTTATTGAGGGAAATAAAATATTTAAGTATGGGGGAAGGAGTACTCACTGTTGTTATATATGTATAATTGTATTTTTGTTTAAAAAACATTAAATCTTGTGTTGAGCTTGAAACAATAAAGGGCGTTTTAGGCAAAAATCAAGGGCCTAGACTAGCATTAGACTGGAGTAATAAGAGGCTAAAAAGAGTGAAAGTGAGGTAGAGAGCACATCTATAGAAAAATGAAATGAGCGGTTAGGTGAAAACCCGAAAGGGCGCCTAAGCAGGATGAGTGAAAAAAATAGAGTGCTTATGATCATTCTTGTTGGGGCTTGGAGTTCATTGTTTATGGGTTTTTCACTTTGATTTTGATATATGTATTCTTTGAGTGATTGGTTGTAGTAGGACTTTATTGCATGCACTTTCATTCTTTACATGGGTTTGGGTTGTAAACATATTTATTAGTGCTTTTTAGTTTTAGATCATTTTTCCCCTACTATTGTCTGTAGACCTTTGTTGCATTGTCTTGCTTAGTTTTATTTTGAGCTTACTCGAGGACGAGCAAGGTCTAAGTATGAGGGAATTTGATATGCTGTAGCAGGGCCGTCCAATCAATTTTGAAGACCCTATGCCAATATTAACATGATTAATAATAATAACACCTTTTTAGTTTATAAAATAGTAACATGTTAAGATTTTTGTTAGTCAACAATACAGAATTAAACAATTTAGGTCTTCCTTTGTGCACATTACATTAACCAAGAATGAATTAATAATTCAGCAAAGATATACGCTAAAAAGCTATGAAGCTCTTAAATCCTTTGCTCAATAGTTATATAAATTTAAGAACAAAAATAAATAAAAATAGAGAAAAGTAGGGATGAGTAGAAAACTAGAAATTAGAGAAGATAAGATTGTAACTTACTAACTTGTAAGAAAAAAGCAAAGCAAAAGGATTAATTTATTAGCAAATGCATCGGCCATGGAGAGGCCCTTTGCTTTCTTATATACATATAAGATTGAGTTTTGTCACCATTTATTGCTCTTATTAACTATTCTCACAATAATTCCTATATAATTACTATTGGCAAAAACAAGTCAAAAAGTTATGTGTAGCTTAGTGGTGAGAGTGTTTTCACATCAACCCGTAGGTTATTGGTTCAAATCTTCTTAGTGTACTATTTTTTAGTTCATTTTTATTCTTCAATGACATTTATCTATCTACTCATTAGTTTCTCTATTTGTAAGTTTATTTCCCCCACATGTATATTTTATCGTATTATCATCATAAAATTTTTTAGCAATCAAAGCCTTATCATAATTAAGATATATTTTGTGTATATTTTTCATTTCATATAAATCAAAGGTTTTTTTTCTAACTCGATGGTTATAGTGATTGCGTACAAATCAAAAAATTACTATTCAAATCGATATGGTATCATTTTATAGACATTTTTTCATATAAACATTTGCTACCATAATTTTAAAGTTAAGTATAATTTTCCCATTTGCAAAATAACTCCATTTTATTATATAAGATAAGAAGTTTAAAATGAAGAAAAATCCATGACAATTGAGAAACATTTTTTGTATATATTATGTTTTCATTCATATTAAATCAAAAATATTTCTTTAACTCAATACTTATGATGTTTTCATTTCATAATAAATCAAAGAAAGTTAATATTTGAATAATTAAAATTTCGTACAACACTTACACTCAAATCTAATACCTATTTTAAAATCCTATAAATTTTTGTAATTCATTGCCCCTCAAACCCTCTTTATGTAGTGAAATTAAAATAAGGGATCTTGGAAGATCCTTAGAAGAATAAAGAAAAAACTCTAAGTAGAATCATAATTTGAGGTACACAAGACGAACAACAACTCAAAACTCAAAATGCACTACATCCTCTACAATGTCCAACCTCTTTTTCATATTATTCCTAAACCATATTTAGTTTGAACCACTATCTTTGTTGGCCAATACACCAAGATAATAACCATATGTATGTTTTATTGCACAAGGCGTGAATTACTTTATCACATATATTGTGCATATATTTGTTGGAAAATGTTTTAAGCTCCATGCTTAGTCGTACGTAATTCATGCGTTATTTTTAGTAATTTGTAAATGGTTTTAGCCTCTAAAATATAATAAAAGAATAAGGAGGCAATGTGAAAAATAATCAAGTGAAAAATAAAATTAGGTTGAAGTTTGTATAAACCAAAGGATATATGTTGCAAATGTTTATATTAGGTAACTAATGATGATAACAATTCAAACTTAAGGAAACAATAAGAAAAAAGTTACACATTTTCAAATTTATCAAATTCGGGGTACATTATATTTGTGAAATAAGAAAATACTTATTTTGGTTTAATTAATTTGTTGTATAATTTTCTCACCGATAAGAAGATATATTATGATAAATTTTCAGCGTACAAAATGCAATGCTACTCTATTGACAAATAAGAACCAAAATATATTAATGGGATTATGTTACTTTATTTATCCAAATGAAAAAGAAAAAAACCTTGAAAGTAAAAGAAAGAAACCTAAACTATTTAGAATTTTTTTTATATATATTTATACATGTTAATTGCAATTTCATGGTTTATAGTACTTGGGAAGAATTATAAGTGAGATAATTTAATTAGTTACATAGGACAATAGTTTCAAAAAATTACATTAAGCACATATTATGAAAATAGCCATATATTCAAACATTAACATTGGAATCATATGATCTCGGTTTGCATTATTAATTTTAATCTAAGAAGAATGTAAGATGGTCAAATGCTTACTTTTTAAATATTTTTGCATCATTAAACGCATTTAAAAATTTTATAAATAAATTAAGATGAATATACGAGCATGAAAATGATATAATTAAATAAAAAAATATCTTAATATATCTGTATAAAAAAATTGCCCCGTGCGTATGCACGGGTATCACCACTAGTTAAATTATAATGTGATCAATAAAAAGTGGTTTAATTGTAATCAATGCAAGGTGAAGATTTTTATGTGAGTTTCAAGAAATTACGCTCCTAATCTGATATAATAAGATTTACAATTTTTTTTACCATTTTTATTGTACATTGGGCTGGGCTAGAAAAAATTAGGCCCTCTAAAATTAGAGGCCCTGTGCAAGTGAACAGCTTGCACTTGCTCAAGGTCGGCCCTGTGCTGTAGTTTATACATCATAGGTAGGACTTTTAGTACATATTTGTATAGAGGTTTAGGTTTTTTAGGAACTTTATTGAAGGTTAGGACTGAAGACTCGGAGTTATAGATGTTGGAGATTTGGCATCCTGCTGAGGGTCGCGATCACTGCTCACACTCGCAGCGATCTCGGTGGACGTAATTGAACAATGCTGATTTGAAGGCCGCGATCGCGGTTATACTGGCAGCGATCGCAGTTATCACCGCCTCGGAAGGTCAACATGGTCAAGGCCGCGATCGCGACCACCCAAAACGGTGATCACGGATCATCTGGGCTTTACGGGCGAGGATCTTCCGAACTTATCTTTAGTTGTTTTATTTTATATCTTTCCTTTTCGGTTTTTTACTAGTTTATAAGACCTTTTAGTTTGTGTTTTCAGTAGTAATCTTATTTTTTGTGATTCTCTCTTTTCCCTTGCTTTGAGAGAGAATTGTATGGAGAACTAAATTATTTTATTCTATTCAAGTTGAAGGTTTTGGATTCAAGTGATTTGTGAGATTCTCCTCTCAAGTTTATTCTTTTAAAGTTATTTCAATTCTCTTGAGCTTAATTCATAGTGATTGTTATTGATTTCTCCTTGTTTGGCCAACTAGTTGAAATTGATACACTCTATTGTTAGGATCTAGGTTTTCACGCCATATAATAGCATTACATTTATACCTGTTGGAATAATAACGATTAATAAGGGATTTGGGCCAGATTGGACCAGCCCAGTTCCATTTCTCACACCATATCATAGCGTGATCTCCCGTTTTGTTGTGCCGTGATATGAATAAATCGTAACAAGGGAAATGAGCCAGATTGGGCTAGCCCAGTTGCATTTCTAACGCTATATAATGGCGCGATATTACAGTCTATGGTGACGTAATGTAACGTCACCACGTGACGTTATGTTACGCTCTTTCCCCCTCCCACGAGAATAGTTCTTAAAATAAAATATTTTATTATTTTTTAATGTCAAGATATATCGTAGTGTAAAATAGTGTGAAATACTTACGCTATACCATATCATGGTGCAATTATCTGGATTTTATTGTATAAAAATCCGAAGCGATTTATTTCCGGTTAGTTCTCCCATCTGATTTTACGTTTGTGTTTATCTCCAAATAATACTATTGTGCATGTTGAAAAGTACATAGAAGTGGGATGAAATTTGTCTTTGTGGTATGATAAAGTGAGATGATGAACCCACTAGTTGGAAATGCTTCCTAGCTAGTTCCTACTGCCCTACACGTACGAAAAAAAAAAGTTCCAAGTGTAGTGCATCATGTGGAGCTTTTACCTAACACAATATAAACTAACTATAAATATAATTATATGGCTAAGTTCCATAGTCTTTAATTAATAACATATTTATTTTCTAGAAATATTTCCTATTTAACTTCTAATTTAGTTTATCAAAGTATCTAAGCAACTATTAAGAAAAAGAATATACTTATTCGTCTTTTCATATTTCAATTCTGTTGTTTGGTGAAGTTATACTGAAGATAATCATATACAACGCTAGCACTAAAATGCCATGGATATTTGTACTGCAACAATAACAACAATAATAACATCAAACTGGTGTTAACCTGTTAATTCGGACAGGGTGTGAAAACTCAAGATATACACACTCTTAATTGAGAGGGTGTATGTAGAAGGTTCAAGCATTATCATCATCCTCGAACAAACATAAAAAAACTTGAATAACCCTTGCAATTAAACTAATAGGGATCTCAACAGGCTATTTATGAGAGATTAATATAATAAGATATAAATTTACTTTAGGGACCAAGTAAAGATTGAATTCGCTTAGTTAACTAGAATTATATAATGGGCTGGTCCTAAAGAAAATTTTACTTTAGGGACCAAGTAAAGATTAAATTCGCTTAGTTAGCTAGAATTATAATAATGGGCTGGTCCTAAAGAAAATATAACGCTACATGTAGGGGAAGCTTCATAAAATGCATTGTTTTTTTTCTCATGAGTGCTGGTACACCCAACCAACTAACCAAGAGAATAATATCATTCAACATTTGAAATATTTCTACACAAAAGTTGGTAGTGACTTAAAAGGAATAGATGAGATGAGATTAAGCGCTTGTACGTACGAGAACAAAAAAATATGAAAATTTACTACAGAATACATGAACATATTGGGAGAAAAATATATTTGTATTTTTTCTGTAGTACTACGAGAATGTCTATTTTTTTTTATTATGTGTTCATTAATTTTGTATTATATGTGTAGTAATATGTGTTTATCTTTTTAATCTGTTATTTCATCACTCTATTAATGTTTACTATGTGATCATATATACGTAAACCATTTAATTTTATAAAAAAGGATATTCATATGTTTGAGATGACTATTTCAATCTCCCAAAGTCATTAACAGTTGTTTTTGAGTGAATTAAAAAAAAAATTGAACGTAAGTAAGACATTTCATATGAGAGAAATTATTGTATTCAAGTTGAGAATAACCTTATAATTTCTTACATGTACTAAGATTTTATATTGCTTCAGAGAGGCTTATAAAACGACAAATATAGGTAGCTCTAGTTTGCAATATATGGCTCCGCAAGTTCGATCATTTCTACTACGAGGAAAGAAATTAGGGAGGACACTAACAAGTTACTTGTCGCTTTATAGTATTCTGACGGCTGAAGGTAAGCAAATTTGAGTCAACTATATGTAAGCGGAATAGAGGAGACACGTCTAAAAGATCCAGTGATAAAGTCCGCCACAGAATTACACTCACAAAAGATATGAAAAATAACTCGTTCGATCATATGCGTGCGTTTCAATCATACATTAAAAAGAGTTTCTCAATAGATTAAGAGCTTTTTTGTGCATTAAATGCAATAAAACTTTTTTTTTACATAGAGCTAGTAGTTATTTACCTCAGAGTCTATACAAATTATCAAGGATAAGCATCATGTGCAAACGACTTTTTGTCTATTTTTCCAAAAAAAAATCAATGTTTCAGATTAAATATATATTATGGGAGAAAATTGATATGAACATATTTTTCTCGGATTATTGCCCCCTCTTTTAGAAATATCTATTTTTGGGTCACACGAATAGCATGTGCATAATTTTGTCTTAAATATGTATAAAAAATAACTTCATTTGCATCAAAACTAAATGATTGTCATCAATTGTGTGATGCATATTATTCATCGATTTTAAACTTTTATTTATTTTTGAATCTTAGTTACATGTATGTGATGTGCATAAATTTTTGCCTATAGTTAGCTAGTAATGCTCATACGATTATTTTTGATGCAAATGGATATAATGCACTTTTCGGTTAGCTTTGAAGAACATAAGTAAATAACACACTTTTTCATGTTATTTTGATGAATATAAAGTTGGTGTTGATTCACAAACATATAGATCTATGCATACAATTTTGATGCACATTCAACCAATTTTGACGCACATTCTGCCAACTTTGATCTACATACAATTAGTTTTGATACACACAAACAATATACATTTTTTAGTTATTTTGATGCACATTGGATAACTTGTTATAATGCACATACGACTAGTTTTGAATCTTTTGATGCAAATGGATATAATGCACTTTTCGGTTAGCTTTGAAGAACATAAGTAAATAACACACTTTTTCATGTTATTTTGATGAATATAAAGTTGGTGTTGATTCACAAACATATAGATCTATGCATACAATTTTGATGCACATTCAACCAATTTTGACGCACATTCTGCCAACTTTGATCTACATACAATTAGTTTTGATACACACAAACAATATACATTTTTTAGTTATTTTGATGCACATTGGATAACTTGTTATAATGCACATACGACTAGTTTTGAATCTTTTGATGCACAATTATGTTTTTGCACATAGTTTTGATGCACATTTGGCAAGTTTTGATACAAATACGGTCAATTTTGATACACAAGAAATCGGTTTTGATACACATAACATATGCGTCTTACATATCTTTTTTTTTGAAAATACGCGAATAATTTGCCAAAAATTCATTCATGCCGTTTTTCTATTTTTATTGAAATGATCGCGTCTTTGATTTATTCAAGGGAGGATCTTGGCGGGTGCGGCCGCTCCCACATCCGGTCGGAGGAACGATGAGTTTATACATGAAGATTAGGGAACGATATAATTTTTTTGGGAATTTTGTCCCCATAGGCTGGCCAAGGACGGGGTGAAGGTGGAGGCAAGCGGAGGAAAGCGAGGAGAACTGGAGGAGGAAGAGGTGGAGGGTTTTGTGTAAGTTTGTCGGCAATTAAATGGAGGAGCAAGACGATCAAGGTGAAGATTGGAGGCGAAAATAACACGACGTCGTTTTGACCGTAAGTTATTTTTAAAATTGACTTTAGCTTGAATTTTAGGATTTCTCATTCAACCATTCGTACCTAATTTGCCAATGAGAATTGAGAGGCGGGAAAACGTAAGAGCTCAAAAAGATTAACAGCTAACAAAGACTTCATATATTAAATTATTGATTTGTTTAAAGTCCGCTTCCGCTTCTAGACAATCATGGATCCACCCTTGAATTTATTGAAATGTCCCCGTGTATTTTTTATTTGCACATAGGACAATCACCAAAGTGTGATTGTTTTCTTTATTCATATGATGTTGGTTAATAATCTCATTTTAAAAGTTCTCTCGACATAATTACCAAAGTGGCATGTAACAAATGCATAATTCATTTCGAGCTAAACTTCATTGGTCAGTGTCCTCAAAGAGTTACATGAAGAGCATAATTATTTATTGAGGGTAATAAGTCACTAAAATAAATAGTATCAAATAAACTTGAAAACCTCAACGCAAAAAAACTTGAAAACCTCCATAAGGCATTTTGCCACACATAGACTATGTATGCGTTCCTTAAATAACTTTGATCCTTCAAGTTTATTGCTACAATGAATACAATCAAGCTGCAAATTTTTAAGTAACGGAAGCCATCCAACAATTCTTTACAAAACATTTATCATTGTCACAATTCTACTACTTCCTGATTGTTGGTTTTCTTCTTTATCTAAACTGACAGATTCAAGGATTGGAAAACAAAGATTTGGACATGAGTAACATATTCACTATAACAGAATTAACTAACTAATTGACAGTCTCATCCCTTTTCTTTGGAAGCGCACTCAGAAGCAAAGTGTCCTATCTTCCCACATGAGTAACATTTGATTCAAATGTTCTCTCGGGTTTCTTTTCTTCCTCAGATTTGTCACTTGATTCTCCATCGTCCTTTCTCTTACTTTGATCAACTCCACTCCCTTTAGACTTGTGAGAGTATCCTTTGTCTTTCATGGAGTTTTCTTTGGACTTCTTCTTCTCCTTTGTCTTTCATTCAATCCGGGTCAATAATGTTGTTTCCTGATCCTTTTCACAAAAATCTTAAATCCTTTCTTCATGTGCCTTCAAAGATCCAATAATCTCTTAAATAATCTTGGTCTTTAAGTCACAAAATTCTTCAACCGTGGAGGTTATTTGAATGAATTTTGATGAAGTTCATCTCAGAAACTTCTTCACAACAAACTCTTCTTCTATGTGATTTCCAAGCCCCTTAGTTTGCTCACAACTATATTCATTTTGCTTGAAAACTCATCTGATGTTTCATTCTCCTTCATCTTTAGTCCTTCAAATTCCCTCATCAAAGTCTGAATTCGAATTTCCTTGATCTTGTTAGCCCCTTGATTCATCATTTTAAACTTGTTCCATACTTCTGTTGTAGATTTATTTGCACTCAATTGCAACAACATGTCTTCATTGATTGCTTGATAAATCGCAACCAAGGCCAATGTATCTTTCTTGCTATCAATCATCCCTTTTCCTTCAACTACTTCAAACACCTCTTGTGCAGACATGAAAATCTGCATCTTAATTGCCCATGTTGCGTAGTTTGTCTTTGTCAACATTGGATATTGGAACATGATAACTCTATCTCCTTGAATTCTTGCATCATTGGGAGCCCTTGTATTCCCAGATGTGTTTCCACTCATTCTAATCTTTCCTAAAAAGAATTGATACCAAATGTTGGTTTTTTTTTTATCAAAGCTGACAAATTCAAGGATTAAAAAAACAGAGATTTGGACAAAACCAAATATTATGAAAAATACAATTGTTTTTTGTATTAATTCAGATAGGGAATGTAGTGCCAACTTTCACGACACCAGTACTCACCTATATATACTAGTACAAATAGAAAATCTAAATTGCTAATAACTACTTCTACCAACAGTTAACAGACTAAACTAACAGTTAACAAATTTATATCACACGACACACACATAACATATATACGCTCACAATATTAACATATTCCCTATAATAGAATTAACTAACTAACTATAAACCAGACTTAATTCCTTCACCGATGAGAATTGATATATACATCACAATTCTATATGTTGATCGAGGAGCAGCAACCCAGAGTCCTTGCTACATTTTTTTATATAAAATTAGCTATAAAAATAATTTAGGCTAAGCCTATATTTTATAAGTTGCCTAGTATATATCCTAAAAAAATTAATTTAAATATATCCTAGTCATAATTTGAAGTCATACAAAATAGACAAGAATTGAAACCAGCTATATATACATGATTAGAATTATCCTGGCTAGTGGAATTGAACAAATCAACAAAGAGGACAATTCATAGAATAATGAAGCATCAAAAAGAAAATAATATATGACTCGTCATTTTATGACTACTTCATAGTAGATAGGCTGTTTGCAAGCAATCCACTATAAATATCTGAATTCCTCTTACTACATTTCTCACATGCACCACTTAGCTAATTAAGCTCCTTTACTCGGCCACTTCTTTTCTTTGAATTTTCCAAAAAAAATAAAATTAAAATGGGAATTGGAAATGGTTACAAGTACTATCATATTTGCAACTTTGTGTTTGTAATGATTCTCTTGCCTTCACTTTGTTACTCTCAAGATTTTGTGTGTTCAAGAGCCACTTATTATGGCAGTCCTGACTGTAAGGGCAATCCAAGTACGTTTTCTTTCATTCTTATGCATATAAATTCCCTTTTTCCCTTTTCTTTTCTAATGGCTTCAAATTTTATTCCTACTTCAAATTTATGATCTTCATAGATCAATTTTTTTTTTACCCCTCTTTAACCATTAGTTATGATATCATATTATCATATGGTTTTTTTTTTTGATGAAATATTATCATATGGTTTTGTGTTTGAAAGTGTTGTTTGCTTTTGTGTCACTTGTGTTTGGAAACATGTGGACATAATGCTCAACTTAATAAAAAGATTTATTTTGCCAATCACAAGTTGGTATAGTGATTTAGTGGTCTTGAGATTCAATTGTGAATCTTTTTGATGGCAATAGACTCACTTGTGAGTGGAAGAGTACGTCTATGCCTTAAATGGACCACACAGTACCTAATCTGATTACTCCGAATATAGAGCGGTTCTGGTCGATCAAACCGAGCTAAAGTCTATAGAAAAAGATTTATTTTGCAATGGTTATTAGGAAGGATGAAGTATAAAATATTATTGGTTGAATTCCGTGTCACGTAAAAATTTCGTTTAAATTTCTAAATAAAAATATGTGAAGTATTATACATATACTAAGTACTTATAAATGGAGTTTTTTTTTGAAATTATAATTTGAATTTCTAAAGAAAAGTTGTATGAATCTACAATATTAAATATATTGTGACACTTGATAGAATATAGAGATGATCGAGAATTTAACTGTATGTATTTATTTGACATTATATTTTGTCATGTACCAAAATGGCGATATTAGCCGGCGCTTGTGGTTACGGTGATTATGGTGCAACTGTAAACGACGGCAACGTGGCCGCGGTCTCCAGACTTTACCGCGGTGGACTCGGTTGTGGTGCATGCTACCAGGTAATTAATAACCTATCATTCGATCGATCTACAACATGTCATTTCTTACTAATTCACATTATATATAGTGCATGCGCATATAATTAATTAATCTTAATTAAGTGGTTAACTAACTCATGTCTAGGTGAGATGCAAGGCACCGGGGCTATGTACAGATGACGGGGTGACGGTTGTAGCAACGGACCATGGCGCAGGCGACAACACCGACTTCATACTTAGCCCGAAGGCGTACACGGGGATGGCTATATCAGGGCAAGAGCCTGAGCTCCTAGCCTACGGTGTTGTTGACATCGAATTCCGAAGAGTCCCCTGCGCCTTCTCCCCGGGATCAAACCTTAACATCAAGGTTCATGAACGTAGCTATTACCCTCACTACTTGGCCGTCGTTCCGCTCTACCAAGCTGGCGTGTCTGACATTGTTTCCGTCCAGGTTTGGCAGGTATAACAAATCTTCATAAATTACGTCTAAAAGTTGGGAGTAAATTGGACTAGTATATACGTGAGTAAATTACTCCTTCTATTGTCAATTAGTTTTAGGATGGAATGCTAATTCTGATTTTGTCGTCGTTATCACTAAACCACTCAAGCCTAGGTTGTAGGGCTACTACATGTATTGACAATTAACTTTAACAGTTTGTTATTTTTGAGCGAAATCTAACATTTTATAATTCTTGTAAATTAATTGTGATACAAATTAAAGGAGGATTGCAAGGAATGGAGGCCGATGAGGAAGCCATTTGGAGCAGCTTGGGACATGGAAAATCCACCAAGGGGACCTATCTCTCTGAAGATGGACGTTTCGAGTAGCGCCAATGGAGACTCTAAATCGGTGCAACTCTCGTCTGTCGTCCCTGATGGCTGGTCTGGAGGGGCTGTCTATGACACCGGCGTTCAACTTGATTAATTATGCTGCTTATGTAGTTGATCGATGACTTATTTCATTACATATAAAAAGCATTATACATACATAAATAAGGACAACTTCATCAATATAATATGTATTCCAGTAATTAGATGTACCAGTAGAATGGATGTGTGTGATCGATCGGTGTATGAGACGTTCAAATATAATTGATGTGTGTAGCATGTATTGCCATATGTTGGAATTAATATTGTAGCCCTTGATTTTGATCCATACACCGAATCTTATGCGCATTAAAACACAAGGACTCAATGTATTTATTTGTTTGTCTAGGACTCTAGGTACATCTTTTTCATCATGTTAAGGTAGTACAATGACAGCACTAGAACGTGCTCTGTCTGTATTCACAATTGGAAATTATCTAAGAGCGTAACAGAGAGATTTGCTCGGGATTGATCAATAGTTCAAAAGTTCTACAATTTGTTTCAGCGGAAGTAAAATAACAACTTGTAGAACTGAAAATGCAACTAAGACAAATGCCAGGCGCCAAACAAACAAACCAACAACGACCAATCTAGGATCCAAACCAATCACAACAAGGCAAAGGCAACCAGAATTAATGCAAAAATCAACACCTAATGTAAAAACCCTTAAAACTAGAGGGGAAAACTCACTGCCACCCGACTGAAGACATAGCACAAATTCATTAATCAACAAATGGAATACAATTGCTCACAAATCTCACATCTGGAGATCAATTCTAAAACTCTTAAATGAAGACAAACACTTGCTGAATAAGATTAGAGTTTCTAAGTGGTGAAAAACCTACCAACAAATACATGTTGTTGAATACCCGAAACTAAAAGCGAATAATCCCCAACTTCACACACCCAAATTTCTCCTCTCTTTTTTCTTTTCTCCCTCCTCACTTTTGTGCCTTAGTTTTTCTCTCAAATGATCAATGCACACGGCACAACCTACATCTTTTCATGATTCTATTTTTTCAGCTACTGCACACACACTCCACACTCCTTGACTTCAACTAAATCATCTGAAGTAGGCTTGTTTTGGGCTGGACCAATTTGGTTCTTGGCCCAAAAAGATTTAACCAAACAACCCAAAGATATATAACAATAAAAAATTAAGAAGAATTAGCCAGTTTTTTTTTTTTTTTGGTCATGTACACACTCCACCGCAAGAAAGTAAACTGAGAAGAATGTGTTTTGTAATAGGCTAATCTCGATCATAACATCGAACAACCTTCCTTGTAGGGTGATTGATCAAATACAAAGTGGAAGTGTGACAAGAAACTGAGAAGAATTTGTTTTTGAATAGGCTAATCTTAATCATAAGATTCCCGATTGCTCAATGCTAAGGCTTGCTTAGAAGAGACTGGGTTGTTCAGCCGAATTCTGTTGCTGATTTTTTGGCTTCTCTTGCTTTTTGTTTTAGTTTAGGTTTTCATGTATTGCTTGACCCGCCTGAGGGTGTTTTACCTTTGTTGTCTGCAGATGTTAGGGGTCGGGCTATCCCCCGTTTACTTACTACTTAGCCTCTTTTCTTATTAATAGTAAGAGTTAACAACCCGGAGAGTACCGCCTCCCCTTCGACCAAAAAAAAATTCTCGATCATAAGATTTGTAAATCTACAAGATATATACCGAGAGTAGATTAGATAAAAGGATACAAATGATATACATAATAATACAATAATAAGAAATGAGATATACTTAATTAATTATAATATCTAAATATAATCTAATACCCACCAACAAGCTCAATGAGGAGGACCGACATGAAGGTTGGGCTTGAGAAGATCAAAGCAACATGATCCAAGAGCTTAAGTAAACAATCCGAGCATCGAAACCAATATGTTGAACTAGAAGCTCCATTGATTCCACCTTTTCATGAACAAAATGAAATTCACTATGAATATGATTAGATCGATTATTCAAAACAGGATTCCACGTCATGAATGTGGCATTAAGACTAGGGCTGTCAAAACTTGACCCGACCCGAGAAACCCGTCCGACCCGCCTGACTCCGAACCCGACCCGACCCGAGAAAAAACAAAAAGTTTTATACCCGAGACATGTTTGACCCGAACTGATTTGACCCGAATCGGAAAAAACCCGAACCCGAGATTAACCCAAAACCAATTATACTCGAATGGACTAGCCTGATGCAACCCGATATCCGATTCTACTAACGAGCACTTTTATGTCGCTGTAAAAGCACTGTCAAAGAATTATCCTAACTTCCTAACCTGAGTAAAGTGAAAGCAAGGGTCGAACCCACAGGCCACAGTGACTCAGACTACTTGTATTTAAATAATATTACTAAGTGAAAGGGGGGTTTATGATCGATTTATCTAAACTAATATGCAAACTGGAAAGTAAATATGAATGAAAATACGATTGTAATATATGAAAGACAAGCGTATTCAACTAGTTAAATCCATCATAGATATGCTTATTGATCATTGATTCTCTTGATTCTCAATTCCCTTGAATAATCTATAGTGAATTATACTCCTACTAAGGATTATGACCCAAACTTCAATTCTAGTTGAAAGAACTAACAGTCTAAACAACCCTAATCATTTAACAACCTAAAACAACGTCTAGATTCAATTAAACGACAGCTTTACGAGTCAAGTTATCAATAGAAACAAACACTTAGAGCAAACAGGCATCTAAGTTATTTGTGGATTTATTCCCTTCTGCAACTGAATAGCCCGAACGGGTCTAAACAATTATAGATGCAACTTTATCTAATCAACTCCGAATGAGCATTAATCAGATTAGTTGAAAATTAACCTAGAAATTCTATTAGGTGATCAAGCTAACAAAACCCTAGAATAATTCTCATTCAATTAAGCACAGGGAATAAAACCTATTCAAGTTGTTGAGAATCAATCAAACCTCACAATGGTATGCAATCTATGATTTCAATAACTAGTCAAACACAATGGATTTAGCAATGCATAATTAAATTAAAAACAAACTTACAAGAGGTTCAAAGATGCTCCCTTGAGAGAAAAACCATAGCCTCTAAAAGTCTGATAAAAGTTATAAAAGAGAAACTAAAAACAAGGTTTAAATACCCTAAGATATCCAAAAATCAAAATATTCCGAAATACAATCAAACACGTCGGTCAAGATCTATCTTAAGCCCGTCTCGAAGCCCAAAACTCGCGGCCCAACGTCTCCGTTGAAAGGCAGATGGCGCGGTCTCATCCTTGTGTAGCGCGGCCGCGCACACTGTGTCCCCTTCTCGGTTCAGTATTTCAAGCGACACTTCAGATGCTGTTTTCACCCCCTTCGAGTTGGAATTTGGACTCGGAGTAAAATTATGAATTGTAGCGCTTCGAGTTAGCTTTCCAGTGATTCCCAATTCAGCTTCATCCGAGCACTGTAGCTCCCAAACCAAGCATTGCAAAATAGAGGTGTCAAAACAAGAACTCCAATGCATAGCCCGGGTTTAAGCGTTCTTTTCACAAAAGCTCTTGGGTCTTGGTTCTTCCAATCTTCACTTGTATCACTCTAAGCTTCCTCAAAATCCACCATAGTCCCCTAAGAACCATCCCGTCCACGCTTGTTTACCTAAAGATTTGCAAAACCGAACAAAACAAGTGCAAAATCTGAATTCCCTAGAAAACCTAAGAACTACACTAAACTAAGCTAAAACACATGCAAAACAAACATAAATATGCATCCTAAGCTATACCTAAATGAAAGCTATCAAATTCCCCATGCTTAACCCTTGCTTGTCCTCAAGCAAGACATAACTCCAAACACACCACAGAAATGCAATCATGCATCCATCTCATAATCAAACAAGCATTTCACATAGACTCAAAAACTCGACCAATACTTCATAGCATGTATTACAACAAGCAAAGAGAAAAGACCATTCATTCATTCTAGACCTCACTCAAGTAAATGTGTTTGCACTCAAACTCTCAAGTGTTTAAAGGTATGTGTTTCATTCAAAATCAGTCATGAAAACTAGACTACCATAAGCTTGCATCAGCGTTCTAAATCTCCACCGCTAGGGGTCAAACACATAACAAAAATCATGAGGTCTTTTTAAGGGTTGTAATGGGGTCATGGTAAAGAGAAATTTGGAAAGGATCATATTTTGGCTTGGGGTGCTAAATCCGGGATAAAGAACTAATCCTAAACCCAAACTTCAACACTTTTCTTTTTCACTCCACAACACTTCCAACTTCAACTTAACCAACTCCTTGCATTCACATTTAAATACTTTGTTTCTTTCTTCATTTTTTTCCTTCCTCTTCTTCAACTCTTTTCTTTTTCACTCGTGAAGATTACTAACATTTATACTCAACTTTTTCTTTGCTTTGCAACATACTTTTTATCTTCATTTTTTTTTCACTTTGCAACTAGAGTTGTATTTCCTCTCTTCCACCTTTTTCCTTCAACTTCCCCTATACTTGTACCAAACTCACATAAAACAAAACCAACATAAAGTCCTAAATCCCGAATGGGTCAACCTTATTAGGCTAGGAAAATTTTGTGGAGCTAATAAAAACAGGCTTAAAGCTCAAAAGAAATAGGGGTGTCAAGAACATGGATCTTGTAAGGTAGGAAGGGAAATAATAGGCTATAAGAAACATTGCCTCAATCATTTTAATGCCATGCATTCAATCATATAAAGCAGCCTTGAAAAAGAGTCATAATGCAAGTTCTAGAGCTAGATAATCATGATGATACACTCAAGAAATATAGAGAACAAATATAATCATGAAAGGCCAAAAATCTCACAAGGCAAATTTTTGTCTAGAACTTTAGAATAAAACTAAAACTCAAGCTATATACATGCTCCATCCTATAGTCAAAGTAATTAATCAATGATCATGCTCATATCATATAAACTTCAGCATATCATGCAAATCATGGGTTAGGAATTATACTTAACATAGAAACACAAGTGGAATTAAACAATGGGGAAATAAGAACCTAAATGCAATATTTTTGTATTATTTCAAAAAAAAAATTATCATTTTTTCAAGATTTTAATCAATGTATGCAAAAATTTAAATATGCCCTAAAATAATGCAACTACATGCAATGCAAACAAGTAATTCCCTTCCCCCATGCTTAAAACTTACTTTGTCCCCAAAGTATAGTAAAAAGTAAAGAGAAAAAGAAAAACTCACAAAGATCTAATGATCCGGGTAATGCAGCGGGAAATCCGACGATGGTGGTGTAAGAATTCTGAACGAAACTCGATTCAAGTCTCGTCGGCGCGGGCAGGGTAACAGGGGCCGCGGGCGCGTCACACATACGCCGCGGTCGTGCCATCTGGAGTTTTTGCCCGCGCCCGATTGTTTCGACTTTCTGTTAAAATTACGCGGGTAAGGCTCGGGCCTGCGCGGTTGCACCTCTTGTCTTGTATGCCCGCGCTCCTCTGAATGTTTCGGGTTATTGATTTTCAAACCTGGGGTATCTAAAACACACACAAAAACTACCTAAAAAGCAAAAGATTATAAATGAAAACAAAAACTACTCTAAGCTTTGGGTTGCCTCCCAAGAAGCGCTTATTTAACGTCATTAGCTTGATGTAAAAAGGATATTAAGAAGGATTTGAGTTATGGAATTCGATCTACTTCCCATCGAATCCCATCTTCAAGATGCCTTGGGGAACATCAATCATGGTGTTTGCAGTCTTTAAGAACGGTCTCCCTAGCAGCATAGGCGCTCTTTCATTCCCTGGTCACATGTCCAAAATTAGGAAATCAGCTGGGAATACCAAGGAATCCACTTTGACCAACACATCTTCAAGCTTCCTCTTTGGCCTAATAGTGGAATAATCAACTAACTCAATGATGGTCCGAGTTTCCTTCAGAGGCCCCATATCAAGTTTCTCATACAAGGAGTAAGGCATGACATTGACCGATGCACCCTAATCAATTAAAGCCTCGTTTACCTTGGTGCTTCCTATCATACAAGGAATGGTGAACATTCCAGGGTCGCTGCACTTCTCAGGCAAATCCTTCTGAAACACAGCAGACACATGCTCTTTCTCTTTAACTTGCTTCTTGCTCCTCTCCTTTTGACCCCTCTTGACAGTACACAACTCCTTCAAAAATTTAGCATAACGGGGCACACTTTTGATCAATTTCAATAATGGCACATTGACCCCGCATGCACTAAACGTTTCAAAGAGTTCCTTATCATTCTTCAACTTCCGGGTCTCTTTCAAAGCCTCTGGGAATGGTGGAACAAGCATGTAAAGCTTCGGAACGGACACCGTCGGTGTGGTCAAAGAAACAGGGGGCGTGGGCGCGCCGCACCCCTGCCGCGGTCGCGCCACACCCCTGCCGCGGTCGCTCCACAACCGCCGCGGTCGCTCCACAACCGCCGCGGTCGCTCCACAACCGCCGCGGTCGCGCCATCTGTATTTTTGCCCGCGTCACTTTCCTCGAGCTCTCTGTTGAAATTACGCGGGCTCGACTCAGAGGGGCGCGGTTGCGTCAGTTCATGTTGTTGCCCGCGCTCTTCTGGGACTCCTTGGTTTTCATTAACGACTTGCTCAATTTGTGTCTCTAGTATGCACAACTGTCCAACCACAGGTTTACTGTAAATGGAGATAAAACTCACATTTTGCCTCGGATTGAGCTCTGTCTGTGATGGTAATCTGTTGGAATCTTTAGCTTCAAGTTTGCTCATCGCTTTTGCAAGTTGGCTCATTTGATTATCCAAGTTGGCGATGCTTGACTTGGTTTCTTGCTGAAATTGCCCCATAGATTGATGCATAGTAGTCATGCTTTGGGCAAGAGTGCGGATCATTTCATCCGTGGATAAGGACGGGCCTTGATTCGGTGCTTGAGGCTGAGATTGAAAGTGAGGGCTAAAACCTGGAGGGCCGTTTGGGGGTACATATTGTTGATTCTGATTTCCATACCTCAAATTGTGATGATCATTCCAGCCCGGATTGTATGTGGTCGAATAAGGATCATATGTTGACCTTTTTGGCCCATAGCCTCCAAGTGCATTCACTTCTTCCTCTTGAGTATGAAGAGTAGGACAAGCATCTGTCTTGTGAGTAATATCGGAGCAGAAATCGCAAGGTTTGACTTGTTGTTGTCCCTTTAACATGAATTGCCTGAATATTGACTTCAACTCAATCACCTCTTCATGTAAAGTTGTAGCGTCGATAGAATGGGCAGCCCTCATTATAGATGTTTTGCTGAATTGACGAGAGCCTTCATATAGTTCATGGAAAAGCTCAAAAGCTTCAGCAGGAGTTTTATTCAGGATGTTTCCTCCACAAGTGGCATTAACATGTCGGCGTTCTTCATCCAATAAGCCTTCATGGAGGTACATAACAAGATTCAGCTGAGAATAACCATTATAGGGGAAGCTTGAGATTAGCTTCTTGAACCTCTCAAAATACTCATACAGTGATTCGTTCGGGTGCTGTTCAATGTTGCTAATGCTCTTCTTCAGACTTGAAAGCTTTGTGGCAGGGAAGTATTTTTCAAGAAAAGCCTTCTTCAATTGCTCCCAAGTTTCAATACTGCCAAGAGCCAAATAATAGAGCCAATCACTAGCTCCCTCTTTCAAAGAAAAAGAGAAAGCTCTCAGCTTGATTTGATCATCAGTGACGCCCTTTGGTTTCATGTTAGAGCAGACAACATGAAATTCAGCTAGATGTTTGTTGGGATCCTCACCCACCTTCCCATAGAATTGAGGAAGGAGGTGAATCAACCCAAATATCAATTCAAATTGGACACCGTTAGGGAGCTCAGGTAGCTTCACCGCCAATGGTTGTTGGGCCAAATCATGTGCAGTCAACTGTCTCAGTGTCTTTTTAGCCATCTCTGTTATTTCAGGAATGCTATCAGATTCAGGATCAGATGAGGAAGATGCCAGGTTGAACGGTAATTCATGAGAAATCGCACGAGCTTGCCTGCGCAACCTAGAGATTGTCCTATCAATTTCTGAATCAAATGCAACAAGAAATGGATTAGTAGCACGAGTATGAACCATAAAAGTGGTTCACAAAAAAAAAGTAAGACTAGATAAACACAAATAATTAGATGAGTCCCCGGCAACGGCGCCAAATTTGACGAGCACTTTTATGTCGTTGTAAAAGCACTGCCAAAGAATTATCCTAACATCCTAACCTGAGTAAAGTGGAAGCAAGGGTCGAACCCACAAGGACTCAAATTACTTGTATTTAAATAATATTACTAAGTGAAAGGGGGGTTTATGATCAATTTATCAAAACTAATATGCAAACTGGAGAGTAAATATGAATGCAAATATGATTGTAATATATGAAAGACAAGCGTGTTCAACTAGTTAAATCCCTCATAGATATGCTTATTGATCATTGATTCTCTTGATTCTCAATTCCCTTGAATAATCTATTGTGGATTATACTCCTACTAAGGATTATGACCCAAACTTCAATTCTAGTTGAAAGAACTAACAATCTAAACAACCCTAATCATTTAACAACCTAAAACAACGTCTAGATTCAATTAAACGACGACTTTACGAGTCAAGTTATCAATAGAAACAAACACTTAGAGTAAACAGACATCTAAGTTATTTGTGAATTTATTCCCTTCTACAATTGAATAGCCCGAACGGGTCTAAACAATTATAGATGTTACTTTATCTAATCAACCCCGAACGGGCATTAATCAAATTAGTTGTAAATTAACCTAGAAATTCTATTAGGTGAT
The DNA here is from genome assembly GCA_964016875.1 of Fallopia convolvulus. Classification (NCBI taxonomy): domain Eukaryota; kingdom Viridiplantae; phylum Streptophyta; class Magnoliopsida; order Caryophyllales; family Polygonaceae; genus Fallopia; species Fallopia convolvulus. The sequence goes on from OZ024728.1 coordinate 16,566,799, forward strand.
CAAGCTAACAAAACCCTAGAATAATTCTCATTCAATTAAGCACAGGGAATAAAACCTATTCAAGTTGTTGATAATCAATCAAACCTCACAATGGTATGCAATCTATAATTTCAATAACTAGTCAAACACAATGGATTTAGCAATGCATAATTAAATTAAAAACAAACTTACAAGAGGTTCAAATATGCTCCCTTGAGAGAAAAACCCTAGCCTCTAAAAGTCTGATAAAAGTTATGAAAGAGAAACTAAAAACAAAGTTTAAATACCCTAAGATATCCAAAAATCAAAATATCCCGAAATACAATCAAACACGTCGGTCAAGATCTATCTTAAGCTCATCTCGAAGCCCAAAACTCGCGGCCCAACGTCTCCGTTGAAAGGCAGATGGCGCGGTCTCATCCTTGTGAAGCGCGGCCGCGCACACTGTGTCCTAGCCCGCGGCACTTCTCGGTTTAGTATTTCAGGCGACACTTAAGAGGCTGTTTTCACCCCCTTCGAGTTGGAATTTGGACTCGGAGTAAAAATATGAATTGTAGCTCTTCGAGTTAGCTTTCCAGTGATACCCAATTCAGCTTCATCCGAGCACTGTAGCTCCCAAACCAAGCATTGCAAGATAGAGGTGTCAAAACAAGAACCCCAATGCATAGCCCGAGTTTAAGCGTTCTTTTCGCAAAAGCTCTTGGGTCTTGGTTCTTTCAATCGTCACTTGTATCACTCTAAGCTTCCTCAAACTCAACCATAGTCCCCTAAGATCCATCCCGTCCACGCTTGTTTACCTAAAGATCTGCAAAACCAAACAAAACAAGCGCAAAATCCGAATTCCCTAGAAAACCTAAGAAATACACTAAATTAAGCTAAAACACATGCAAAATAAACATAAATATGCATCCTAAGCTATACCTAAATGCAAGCTATCATCTACTCGACCCGAAGTCATCCGAAAATCCGAAGTTAACCGACCCGAAATCATCCGAAAATCCGAAGTTATCTGATCCGAAACCATCCGAAAATTACATTATGTTTTAAAATATGAGTCCGGTTTAGGTGCGAATGGGCGCCCATGTGCGAAATAAGAAAGAACAACATCTATTGGATCAAGAAAAATCAAAGGCGCTGATCATTTCACTTAAAAGGGGAAAAAACGACACGGGCGAATTTTTGGCGAATTATTCGCATATTTTTTGAAAAAAACGACAGGTTCGTCCACAGGGAGAAAGTCAGTGCTAAGTTTTGTTACTTGGAGCACAAGTAATCAACAAAGTAATGGTTTTTATCAAGAGAAAGAGAAATCTAAGGTTTAGGGTATCCCCACAACAACAATTATGCATGTCAAACGTTAATGAAACACATAGATCATGCTTTTATCACATAAAGGCGCTAACTTTCGTTAACTTTAAGCAAGTAAATCAATCAACTTTCGCTAAATTAATAAACTTACTATCTATCTCTTCTACTTCAAATAGGATTGATCCGCTTTCGCTTCAAAACCCTAAATTGACTATTCTGATTCAAAGTTTCCGCTTTCGCTTCAACTATGAATGAGAAATTCTCTTCAACTTTCGTTTCAAGGATTAAGAACAAGAGAATAGATTCATGCAATAAAAACAATCAAATCATGATGACAAACAAGCATGCACAACCATTGTTGGGTTCAACCCCAACCTTAGAGAGAGAAAGCTACTCACAATTCATTATTAAAAACGTCTAAATTAAATTAAAGAGAAAAGAAAAGCTTACAACCGAATCCACAACGAAACTTGTCTTCCAAGTAATCCACAATTTTGTCCTCTCCTCTCTCCCTCACGCCTCTCTCCTCTTTCTACCATAAAACTAGGTTAATTGTGGTTCTCAAACTAAAGCTAGAACAAGAGTATTTATAGAGAAAAACCTAATCTATCTAGAAGCTATCTATAAGGAAATAAATCTTTAAAAGATATATCCCTTCTATAAGGAAATAAATCTAATAAAAGATATATCCCTTTAAAACTTTTTAATAACATAAAAGTAAACTAATAAAAAGGGATAAAAATACATTAATTGCACCGACTCTAAAGTCTTCTACCGACACGGGACCCTCAGTATTAACCCCGTCAGGATCGGTAAATCACTCTTTTGAATTCTCGAATTTCTGCTCTCTCCGCAGATATCGACCTCCATCAGCATTGAAAACAACTTTGAGTAAAACTTGCGTAGCGGATTCGTTACAACTCTGTTTGACTCGATGTTTTTTCCTATGTCTTTGTAACGAGTTTCTCTACCTCTTTCCAAGATCAAACTTGATCTTCAATGCCTTTATTGGAGTGCTTTTCTTTGGATTTCACTTCATTCTTGAGTGCTATCTTCAAGTGCTTTCCTCCCTTCTTCAAAATATGCTCCAAAACAGCTTCAAAACCTATAAAAAACACCACCAAAGCTTATGTAGACTCCATATCTTAAGGAAATATGAAAACCTACATAAACGACTTAAAACAAAACACAAAACTAAAGAAAAAGACTCAAACACACAAAAACACACCCTAAAAACACAACTAAAAAGACGGATATCAATGTACAAGTTGATGGAATTGACACATAAACATAAGTTTATTTCAATTCACAAATAAGGGTATAATAATGAACAAATAAGGTTATATCATTGAACAAATAGGGTATATCAATGAACAAACAATGGTATACCAATGAACAAAAAGAGTATATCAAAGAACAAATAATGGTATACCCATGAACAAATAATGATATATCAACGAACAAACAAGGTTATATTAATGAACAAATAGTAGTATATCAATGAACAAATATTGTTATATCGAAACTAATTATATGTGCATCAAAAACTAGATAATATTGTATTCATACACATAAATAAGGTTAAAAAATAAAACTAAAAATTAAAAAAGTTCGAAATCGATGAACAATGTTATCATAAACTCGATGCACAATGAGTTAGTATTCATGAACAAATGGTGAATATTAATGAACAAATCGCTATTTCTGATGAACAAATTGGGCGCGTCTTATAAAAACGTATTTTTCGAAAAATACGTGAATAATACTGGAAAAATTCGTCTGTGCCGTATTTTATTGAAAAATACGAGAATAATATGCGAAAAATTCGATCGTGTCGTATTTTATCCCTTTTAATGAATGTTTAATCAAGGGCGTTGATTTTTTGGAATGGACGAGCGAGATTAATTCTTAATTCTCACCTGGGAGCCCATTCGCACAAGACTCTTTCTCATATTACAATAATAGGGAATATTTATTATAATTATGTTTTTAATTTAGAGTCCGGTTCAGGTGCGAATGGGAGCCTAGGTGCGAAATAAGAAAGAACAAGAGCCGTTGGATCAAGAAAAATCAAAGGCGCTGATCATTTCACTTAAAAGGGGAAAAACCGACACGGGCGAATTTTTGGCGAATTATTCACGTATTTTTGAAAAAAACGGCCCATATTTGTTCATCAATACTGTGGATTTGTTCATTATTATATTCATATTTGTTCATTGGTTTTAGCATATTTGTTCATCGGTTTGTGCATATTTGTTCATTAGTTTATGCAGATTTGTTCATTGATAGATGCATATTTGTTCATTGTTATATTCATATTTGTTCATTGGTTTTGGCATATTTTTCATTGATTTTGGCATATTTGTTCATCAGTAACGCCAATTTGTTCATTGGTTTATGCATATTTGTTCATTGCCTTTTTCATATAATTATTCATTGCTAGATGCATATTTGTTCACTAGTAACCTCAATTTGTTCATTGCTATATGCATATTTGTTCATTAATAACCTCAATTTGTTCATAGCTAAATAAGGCACAAGCACTCCTCTTCGATTTGTTGCTATCTCGTTCTCTTAGCATACACCATATTATTGCAAAGTCAGATTCTTTATCTATTATCCTTTGCATTCAAGTTTCTACATCAAACTTATCTTATTTTGGTACTATATTAAGCACTTCATTCGTATTGACAAGTTAGCCTTAAAGCACTTCATTCGTATTATCCTTTGCATTCAAGATAGACTTAAAGCACAAAATAAATGCAAAAATACACAAATAGATAGTCATAAATGTATAAGTTGATGGTATTAATAGTCCTAAATGTACAAGTTGGTGGCATTGAGACATAAACATAAGTTTATTTCAATTCACAAACAAAGGTTAGATCAATGAACAAAAAAGTTATATCAATGAACAAATAAGGTATATCAATGAACAAATAAGGTATATCAATGAACAAAACAATGGTATACCAATGAACAAACAATGGTATACCAATGAACAAAAAAGAGTATATCAAAGAACAAATAATGGTATATCAATGAACAAATAATTGTATATCAATGAACAAACATAGTTATATTAATGAACAAATAGTAGTATATAAATGAACAAATATTGGTATATCGAAACTAATTATATGTGCATAAAAAACTAGATAATATTGTATTCATACTCATAAATAAGGTTAAAAAGGCTTTTTTACCGGAAACCACCCGTACAATATGCCATATTAGCGTAAACCACCCTTTCAATGGCTATTTACCGAGAACCACCCCTACAATGCCTTCCGTTAGGTTTTTACCACCCAATTAAAATTTTCCGTCAGAAATCACGTTAACTTGTGCAATGACCCTTTTGCCCCTCTTTTTTCCCCCAAATTACATCCCAATTTGCCTCTTTCTCCCTCGAATGAGATTCGGGACCCGCTCCGGTGCGTGAGGCTCTGGCTCGGCACCTACAACACCGCCGAGGAGGCCGCCATGGTGTACGACAACGCCGCCATCCAGCTACGTGGCCCCTACGCCCTCACCTACTTCGCCAACCCCGCTCTGACAAAGGCCCCTCCGCCCGCGGTGACCTGCTCCGAGTCCAACTCCGGCGACGACCAGCCACTCTGCTCACCCACCTCCGTCCTCCAGTTTCGGTACTCCAACAACGACGAGGTTGAGTCCATCAACCCGAGGTTCGAGCCCGACCCAAAGCCCGTAAAGGCCGAAAAAGATCCCGGCTTGGATTTCGATTTCGATTTCGACACGCCCACCTTGCTTTTCCCCGATGAAATGTTTGCATTCGATTCAGCGACCTTTCCCACAGCCGAATTGTTCCCATATTTGAATTGTTCCCAAAAAAAGTAGTGAAAAGCTAAAAGGTAAACCTCCAGATCTTGATTCGAAGATCGACCTTACACTTGGCGCCGGAAGTGGAAGCGAGCGTCGGCGTCGTCCTCTTGCTGGTGGCGTTCCGTTTGGGTACGAATCCCCGGATCCCATCGCAACTCACTCGGATCCCAACTTTCTTGCTCTTCATCTTCCCCATCTTCACCTCCACTTTCGTATCCACTCGCACGCTGAGCGGGTACCGGTCTTCTTCCCCAGATCCGACTTTAACTTGCTCGCGGAGTCCGGATCCAGTCACGATTCGGGTCGCTAGCCACCGTCCCCCTCAGAATCGTCGTGTCCCCAGATCCGGCTTTCTCCTTGGAGGCGAGGTGCGAGAAGGCGGCGGCGTCGGAGGGGACAGAGAGGTTGAAGGCGGAGATCTTGAGGGAGGTGACGGAAAAGGTGGGGTGTTTGGGATGTAATTTGGGGGAAAAAAGAGGGGTAAAAGGGTCATTGCACAAGTTAACGTGTTTTCTGACGGAAAATTTTAATTGGGTGGTAAAAACCTAACGGAAGGCATTGTAGGGGTGGTTCTCGGTAAATAGCCATTGAAAGGGTGGTTTGCACTAATATGGCATATTGTACGGGTGGTTTCCGGTAAAAAAGCCTAAAAAATAAAACTAAAAGTTAAAAAAGTTCGAAATCAATGAATAATGTTATCAAAAACTCATTGCACAATGAGTTAGTATTGATGAACAAATGGTGAATATTAATGAACAAATCGCTATTTCTGATGAACAAACTGGGCGCGTCTCATAAAAACGTATTTTTCGAAAAATACGTGAATAATACGGGAAAAATTCGTCTGTGTCGTATTTTATTGAAAAATACGTGAATAATACGGGAAAAATTTGCCCGTGCCGTATTTTATTTTTTTTAATGAATGTTTAATCAGGGACGTTGATTTTTTGGAATGAACGAGCGAGATTTATTCTTATTTCTCACACAGGCGCCCATTCGCACAAGACTCTTTCTCTTTAATCTAAATGCTACATTAAATATTTAGACCCTAGAGTAGTTAAACTACAAAAAAATCATCATTCAATATATGGTCTGAATCAAAATCTGCTTACTCGAAATCAGAATAACCCGAAATTCGGCCAAAGTCGAAATCCGATTCACCCAAAATTCGAAAAACCCGAAACCAGACTGACCCGAAATCCTACTAAATCCGAAATCTAACTAATCCCGAAACCGGACTTATCCGAAATCAAGTTGGACCGAAAACCGAATGACCCGATCAAAATTGACTTGAAACCCAACTATGCCCGATTAATTGAGCACCCTACCCGAAATGATCCAACCCAATTTGACCCGAATCTGAACTTACCCGAAGCCGAATTGACCCGACCCAAACCGACCCACCCGATTGACACCCCTAATTAAGACTATCAAAGAGGAGAACAAACCATGTAATTCACCAGACGTCGGCGAAGATCAAGAAGAAACAACTAATTCCAGCTAACAATTAATGAGGATGGTTACATCTCGGATATTACATCTGGAATTGAACGATGTTACCAGGGTTACCGACAACTACAACTTATGTACATCCACTATCTCTCCATGTGTGTCTATTATCTTTCTATGTCTATAGAAGCCTCTAATGAGATTAGATAACCTCCCAGTAGTTACATGCACGTTTTGACTGATTCAAGGTTGTTACCATGCAAGGCGATTATCAAGCGATTGCCCTTGACACGTAACTCAGGTCATACCTCACTGAAATCGTTGATATTTTAAAGTTCACAACTTCTAAGAGAACAAAGTTCCCCATTGTGACAAACTTTTGGACAACTTGAACCTTCTAGAACTTAGGGTCACTTACATGAACATGCACGCACTGCGTACATCCTAACCCGTGTCATAGTAAATTAAATCAGTTCCCATTGTATCGATGTGAACCCCAATCACACAAAAACTAATGTCGACGACTTTTCAAGCGTCGATAATACTAAAATTACCAACACCTCTTTCCATTCTATCATGGGATAAGTCTACTACTAATCGAATATGGTGTTTAGAATGACAAAGTGATATAAATGTGAACAATACTAGCCCACGAACCTTATGTACTAGACTAGCTTTATTAGTCCTAAATATTAATGTGAAATTTAATATTCCACCAAATATGCTAAATATATGAAAAGGTACAAATAGAAAGGAGTGACTTTTACCAATGAATGATGAACTCCATGAACCATAAGTGATATAAATGGGCCGAATACATAAATAGGTCCCTAAATTTTGATCTTTTTGACAACCATATCCCTATACTTTGCGGGTTTCAAATAGGTCATCTCTTTTGCCACATAAGCTTATTTTATGCCAAATAACTTGCCACTTGGATAATTTTATTAAATTTCAATAAAAAAATTTGTTATTATTAAATATCAGTTTTTTCCTTTTTTTTTTAATCTTCTTCTTCCTCATGTGTTACCCTAGACACATGAGGCAAAGAATTCTTCACCGCCGACATATCGCCCCCTTTCTGGGTGAATCAGAATACACGACAACGGGCTCAAATTCAGAAACCAAAGAGAATCGGAACGAACGACGGGCTCAAAATCTTCACCTTTGGCATATCTTCTCTGCCTTGTCAATCAGAACGGAGCGATGGACTCGAATTCTTCACCCCGACCTCCAGCCCCGACCAAATCTACGCCCGGCGATGAAGAAATTTGATTCTCTCTGGTCCTGGTTTCTTGTTATGCCGACAGTGAAGAAATTCTTTCTCCGAGTCCTTCGTTCCGTCCTGACTCTCTGGTTCTTGTTCCTTTGCTATGCTGGCGTGAAGAATTCGAATTCCTTCTTCCGAATTGGACGGAACAGAAGATATGCCCAAATCAGCGTAGACAAAAGCAATAGTGGAGGAGATGGTTCTAGTTCTTGTTGCAGATCTGAGAAATAGTATAGTGAAGGAAAAAAATCGACATTGAAATCGGATCTGGGAGAAATTAACTAATTAGTGAATCAGGAAGAATTGGGAACAAATCACTTTAATGAAAAAAAAATCCCAGAATCTTTATTAGTATTGGCGTTATTAAAAATTAATCAGAAGAAAATTAATCGGATCTCTGAAAAGGAGAAAAAAAGAAGGCCAAAATCGGATCTGGCCATCTGGGAACAAATTAGGAAGATATGCCTAATTTTTTTAAAATCTGACATTATTAAAAATCCGAGAAAAAAAGGAAAAAAATATATGTCAGTGAAATAAATCACTTACCTACGAGAGTCACGTACACGCGTTTTGCCACTTCAGATTTTTGTGTTTAAATGACCAAAAAATATATAGACCAATGACGTATTTGAAACTCTCAAAGTATAAGGATATTGGATGCCAAAATCGTCAAAGTTCAGGGATCTATTTATGTATTCGGGCGATATAAATGAGTTTAACTAATAAATGAATGCAAATAATGTAAATCAACTTAATCGTTTGCCTTATAAAAACAACATGATGTGTATTGAAAGCAAATACATGGATAACATTGAGGCTTGTGAGCACAATACAACCGTGCTAGCTACTAATTATAGAAGATTAACAAAGAAGATTAACAAATTCAATCGATTCCTTGTGAAGAATTCGAACTTATTAGATCTGGACAGAGGTTTGATACATAGCACCAGGCTTCCAGGAAGAAGGGATGGCGTTAGGGAGGATGACCCATCTGGGAGTACCAGGCAAGAACATCCTTAGGGTTAGGGCTTCTCCGGTCTTGGGTGGACTCAACATTTCCCAAACTGCCCCGAATGATCTCCTACAGGCTTTCCACTTGATCTCTTCCTCCTGCCATTAAGTAAACACAAGTGTAGCTAGGTGAAATTAACAAGTGAAATTTGTTAAGTTGCTATTAGGTTAGTAATGTATACACATATGAAGATCTCTTTGAAATTCCGTGGGATACCATGTGAAACTTCATGGACCATGTGCATACATACACAAACCCAGTGGGGTTCCATCCTAAAACCAATTGGCAATATATAGGAGGAGTAATCCAAGTGTATTTATACTGACTTAGTTAGACAAGACAACAGGTGGTGGGCATCTCAATCTCTTTACAATCGAAATTAAATTCTCTTACCTCAAAAATCTCAACAGCGGTGATGCTAGAAATGCCACCTTGATAGAGGAAGATAAAGGCTAAGTAGTAAGGGTCGGTGCTGTAGTCAAGCACCTTGACCCTCAGATTCTCCCCACCTCCATAGTCACACGGGATCCTCTCATACTCCACGTCGACAACGCCATAATCCTTAAGCTCTTGCTCCTTTCCGGGGATAGCCATTGCCGTGAAAGCGTGGGAGCTTAGGATGAACTCGGCCTCGTCGGTTGTAGCGTTATCCGTCAGCACCACGTTCACTCCGCTTTCGTTACACTCGGGGGCTTTACATTTGACCTAATGATTAAAGTGTTAGGCTGGTGATGGTGTGTAGTAGATTGTGGATTGTAGGGTGTACTTAATTAATAATTACCTGAAAGCAAGCACCACAACCAGCACCAGATCGGTAGAGGGAACGCGATGAGACAGCTGCCACGTTGCCGTTGTACACGCTCCTCCCATATTCTCCATATCCACACGCTCCACCTGAAAATTCAATTCAAAAGCTCTTAAAATCAATTCATAATTATATTATCAACTTTAATTACTAGCTTTGAATGATCTTCTCAACCCCACAAAGATTACAAATTTACAATATGAATGTATGCATTGAAGATCAAGATGTACAAGCTAGGAAGCCTAAACTAACTTATTACTCACTTGGGCATAATACGTACGTATAGGTCGATGTAACGTTTGTGAAAATTAATCGACGTTTACTTCATTTATTTGCAAGCATACAAGTAGAAACATATGATATGGGTACGTACTTGGAGTCCCAAGACCATCGGGCATTTGGTAGAACTTGGCCTTGGCAAACTTGTTCGTTTCTTGAGAGTTGCACATCAAAGGTAAAAGAATCGCCATAGTGGACAAAATATACAAGTAGTTGAACGACTTTCGAACCCGAGTCATCATCATCGTCCTAGCTTGTATATACAAAAATATTCAACTGTGGATTATTTGGTGGTAAGTTAATTCGGTACTCAAATTTCCTTCGAGCTGAGTTCAATATATATATAACTAAGCTAGCAAGTCGATCCGTAAAACTGCAAGTAGATGTGTAATTGCTTAATTTGTTACTTTGCCTTAGTGGGATAAACATTCCGGTACGTACGTGTAGCAATTAATTATGTCTTCCACTACTTGTTGATTATACATACAATGTTTATAGCTTTAAACCTAGTTGGCCGGACGGACTAGCTATCTAGTGTACCAAAAAGTGCTTCACCATTTAAACTTGATCTAAACGAACTCAAAAGCATCGGATTTTATTGTGGACTAACTTGAATTGAAAAGCATTAAAACTCACCAGACCCATCAAAATATAGGCATGGCAATTTCACCCAGACCCTTTCGCCTTATCAGCGTACTTTCGAGTTTGAGCCAACCGACAGATACCCGATGTACCCGACTCGAAAAAACGGATGAAAACCCGATGAAAAAGGGCGAAAAATGGATTCAGGCGTAAAGGGTGATGGGTCGGGTCGGATTCGGGTGCAAGGGTCATCCACCCATGACCCGACTCGAAATTTATTAATACTTAAATATATTTTTTAAGCATATTTTTGTATGTACAGTATTAGTGAAATCTAAAAATCCCTTTTGATGCTTCTCTGAACCACAGTAGTGTTGTTCATTCCGGATCCGACCCCGCTAATCCCACTATGAACATATGCTATCAAGTGTAAATTATGAAACTATCTAATTAATCCCATCCAAACCCAACCCCACCCGATGGGGTAAATTATGGCCGATTTTTCATAATAGAATTGTTGTTATTCAACCATGATTTAACCCGAAATTAACGTCACCGAGTTCAACCTGTATTTGATTGACTTGATGTTGATTACATGGATTCCTTCACACAATATTTTAACAAAACTACATATACCTACCAAGAATAGAAGCATAATACCTCCCTCCTTAACTCCATCATGGCCGATTAATTTTAAGCGATTATAAGTATAAATCTATTTTTGTGGTTCTAATTTGTGAAGATAGATTTTACCATATCGGGAATTTGAAGAATTAATGCCTAAAAATCTTTGATTATTTTCTTATTGTCAATTAGTTTTAAGATGGAACAATACTAGGTTCATATACTAGATTTTACCATATCATGCATACGCGCACGGATGAATGTATGGACCCCTCAAGTTATATTGGCTCACCGTACTTTAACATAGTATCAGAGCACGTTCGATCTAGGCCCCAATTTCTGGTTTATTAATAGGCTAATCTAATCGGTCTGATGGCATGTCATCAAGGCTTGTGAAAATAGACTTTTCGATATTTTTTTTTGAATAGGTAAAAATTAGGCAGACTAGGTCAGCCTAGGGCATCCTTACGGATGAGGGTCAGAACCCCTCCATGGTTAAGAATCTAATTAATACTACAATCGTAGTGTAACTTAGCAATCAAATCAGCCACAGAATTACACTCTCGAGGGATATGTTTGGTAATCAAATCGGCCACAAACTTGTAGAAGCTCACATCTAACCTACATGTAAATTTGTATTTTTTTACATTCAATGCTTTGAATTTAAAGCATTCAATTACCTCATATATACTTAATGTCATACATATCTTACATACTCTACATTATCCTCTTAACCTTCCACACATAATATATACTTAATATTATACATCAAGAATAAATTAATTATTTAGAAAACCTATATTTTTTTATAGGTTTTCTAAATAATTGAATGTGAATTTTCTAAATAATTGAATGTGAATTGTAAATGCATGTGATAACTTATATGTAAAAAAGATATACAACTTCAAAAGTTTCATTGATGGAATATAATATTTGAAAAATTAAATACTTAAACATAAACATGTAAAAAAAAAATTAAATAGAATTATTAACCCGTGCAAATGCACGGGCATATACTTGTAGTTATATTAACGGGCCTAACTTTAGCATAATTGAAATGAATCCTATTATTTAATATTTATTACTTATTTTTCAACTCTATAATAATTGCATGGCTGATGATGAAACTTAGAAGTGGAACAAATGTTTCCTTAAAAGTCTCTTCGTTTCATCGTTTGTGTGCGTGAGCGAGTGGTTTTGATAAGTCGGCAGGATAAATTAGGATTTCATCAGTAATAATCTGATTAATTTAGAAAGTAATATATTGATTTCATGGCTTTTTTTTGGGTAGAACGATAATGAATATGCTTTTTAAATGGTAGGTTGAATCCAATCTAAATTTAACAGCTGAAAAGTACATGTTACTATGTTAGTGATCCGGCAACTCACACACAAGTCAAAAGTCATAGTGAGTGATATCTTGTTGGCTCGTTCTCTCAACTCCCCACCAACTCCATTAACTGATACAACAAGGTGCACAACATAATGTTTCATATAGTCAACCAAAATCACTTTCTCTATTTTTACCAAACATCCATACATTAATTACAAAGCATAATATGTACTCCATAAAACCTTTTTTTTTAATGGTTTATCAGGATACTCAACAAACACATTCATCATGCCATCACAACAATACCCTTCTCTGGGGCTTCTTGGCTTTTTATATTATTCGTTTCAAAATCATACATTACAGACAAATGAAGACTACGTTTCTTACAAATGAAAGTGCATAAACAATCAAACAAACTAAGAATCTAATCCACAACTCCATAAAGAAAAAAAAAATGTAAACCTAAAATTGTACATATAAACACAATTCCTTGCAGATGAATATTGACACATGACAAAACTTCTAGGTCAGTCAAAAGGTGAAGAATGAGTCCAGTGACTGACCATAGAATAGATGGAGTGACAATGAGTATAACGTTTACAATTTACAAAAAACCTCATCTTCATGGATCATGAGCAGAAAGCCAGAATCCCAACTACCTTGTTACACCACTTCCTGTCCAAAAGGCCAACATATTACACTAAAGTGATTAGTTATTTGTGAGTCGCATTGCTGGGGCAAAATGAATTCTGTTGACTAATGTGATTCCATAATACTAGAAGGCTTGTGTTGTTTATGAAACATCAGTACAACTTTATTCAGACTAGAGGGATAATATTTGATTAAAAGTTCAGTATGTGTATGAAGACTAGAGTATGTTTTGAAACAAAGTTTGAGGTATAAATCAAGACTATCACTTAGGTATTAATGATAACAGAAGGGATGAAAAAAAATTCCTACCAATCTTATTACTAGCTGCATGTATCAAGATACTTTAGTCAAGACTAGAAAAATGAACCCATTACTAGAGATGCATACCAAGTGAATAATTTAATACATCTCAGAAGATAAGATTAGATAATTCAATTCACTATTTTAATTTTGTGGGAAAGATTTATCACCATATTTAAAATCCTTTAGTCAGATGCACTAATAATTTGCATCTTCAAACTATCTTACATAAAACAAACCTATTGCTAAAGATGAATATTAAAACCTGTTGATCGAGTTAGCATGCTAATTATTGGTTGACTAGCCTTTGGGTTTAAACCGCCTACAAATGACTACAGGTCAACATGTATTTTCACCCTAACCTAACCACATTCAAGCCAAGATTGTTTTCAAGTTCAGCCGTTCAGGCCATTTTGGGTTTTAAGATCTTCATCTTTGCCAAAATCAAAACACCCCACTCAAACACTTAAGCCCCAGCCTCATTTGATCACAACTAGAACTTCTACAGTTGTTATCATTCTTTCATCATCATCATCATCATCATCATTAACCAGTGAGGCTCCGCTACAACGGAATCTGGGGGGTCAAGATGGGGTGGTACCCCTGCCCAAGGGAAAGGGGTACGTCTGATAGACCCAAGAAAAACAGAAATTCAGTTATGCGACAATAATAACTGAATTTAGTTAAAATGCACCAAAACTGACATAGGGACTAAATCCATCTCAAAGGCAGTTGTTATCATTCTTTAATTACTTTTATCAGTACAAAAATAATCTGGGAATTTATTTTCTATACAAATCAATGACATTTAACAAGGAACGACTACAAGATAAGAAAACAGATAAGTAATGTAAGCTACTTGTGCTGAAAAGATGAAGATACCTCATTAATACATTCGACCTGAGCAGTCAGAAGAGCCACAATAACAATTCTTCACTTTGACATTTCCATCTTTATCATAAACTGTACCTATTGTGTAATTATAATGGTACGTCAGCTCTTGCAATGGAGGTATATTCTCAGCAGCAAATAACATTATATGGGGTATTCTTCTATCATCATGATCATAAAGAACATTCTGAGCATACAGATTCGGTGAGCAACTATGATTAATAAACCTCCCCACATTTCCAAATTGTGCTGCATCTATGGTAAATCCCACATCCACAACTTCTCTAGAACTTGACGGCGCATCAGGCAGGAGACCAGAAAGCCCTTCCCATAGGGAGTGATCATGATCAATGTAGTCCTGTCCAATATCAAATAAGTATTCATCATTTCCAGTCCTTTTTTCAGCTTCTTTATCCTCAAGAAGCTCACCAATATACTCACAAATGAAGCTTCCTGAAGGGATAGAACACGAAGATCTAACACCCCAACCCCTGTGTTTAGTTTTGAAGATCTCAAGTTGATATTTCATACCATGCTGGCTGACCCTGTTATGACAAGAAGCAGGGCATTGGCAAGATGGACCACACTCAAACACAAGGGGCTTTGCTTCAACAATAGCCCCATCAAAATTAAATGGGATTTCCCCTCCATTCTTGACAACACAAGGACACCGACTGGAATCTGAGCACCCATTTCTGCAGTTACATCCTTGAAGAGGTAAAGGTTTGCACCAATCAGGATACATCATTTGTGTTATATATTTGAATGGAGGAGGCTTCTCATCATCTAAGGTATTAAAAGCAGAAATAGAAAAAGTTTCCTTCCCCTCTGCTATATCATCTACACAGCGACTCTCCCTAAGTTTAGATTTATTAGATTTATTCCTTTCTTTCCAAGCAAGCTCAGGTTGATCTGGAATTCTCTTAAGCTCAAACTTGAAAACTTTTTTACCATGCTGCCCAATGTCTTGCCAGCACCTCTCCACAGTATAAAGCCCATCATAAATATATGTCGTTGTAACCTTGGGTGGTCTTCCTTCAGTCTCATTAGGCTTTGTCTCTTTGAGTCCTCTGATAACCCTCACAAAATTCTTTTCATCTATGCTATTCTTCAAGCTCAAGTTTCCCCGCTCAAGCTTCTGGTCCTCTGGCTGTTTATCTCCACCAGTCGCATTTCCTCCCTGGCCCGAAAATATCAGAACGTCAGAATTTCCCACATCATTGTCATAGCCTCCAGAGGCTACAATACTTGTTGCAATAACCTTCCCATCTAGCTTTGTATAATCTATACCAGCTTGTGACTGGCGGTGAAGTCCAATCATCATAAGCTCAACACGGTAGTGGAATTCATCCCCAACTTCCACTCCAGGAACCGTTCCTACTATTTGTGTTCCTGTATTGATATATTTGCCTTTGCTCTTGAGAATCATGGCTGCTTGTAGATCAAGTCTGGACTTGCCATTTCTTTCCTCCTTTGGCTTGGTTTCCTGTTCTTGCAAGAGCTTTCTGAGAACTACTTGAAACAATCTTAATGTCTCCCTAACCTTATTACGGGAGCTTCTATCACATGAAGTTGAAGCGCCAAATGGAAGAAGGCTCACATTAAAATCACGTGGTTGATTCTGTTGTTGGACATTCTCTGCAGATTTCCTCTCATCCCAAATAACCATTTCACCTTGAACAACATCAGGATCCTGCACAGAAGATCCAGTCTTATTCATTCTTTCATCTTCCTCACTTTGTTCAGCATCCTCCATTGCTTCATTAACAACTGACTTAAATTTCTGTGGCTTGCCAACAAAGCATTTTTTATGCCTCTTATTTTTTGCAGCTGCAGTGGATGATGTAGTCCTATTCATTCTTTGTTCTTCCTCCCTCATTTCAGCATCCTCCATTGCTTCATTAACAACTGACTTCAACTTCTGTCTCTTTTTAGCAGACTCGACACTGCCAACTTTCTGCCTCTTAGCTTTTGAAGCTGCAGAGGATGGAGTAGCATTATCTATCCAACGTATCTTCTTCCAGTGACTATTATTTGCAGCCATCAGAGATTGCACAATCACTAAGCCGTCATTATGATGTGAATGTACTGTATTTCCTGCCTGCAAACCAGAGTTGCTGCCACGAAAAACAGTTGCTCTCTTCCTTTCCCCTTTATCTTTTTTGTAAACTATTAACTCTTTCCTCTCTTTGCGTTCAGATGCTCCTGACTCTATCGTCTTATCATGTACCATTTCCAACTGTTCATGATTTTCACCTTCATTATCTTTTTCTGGAGATTCCGGAGGCTGCACTTCCCCTAATTGCACATTAGTTTCTCCAAAATCATCTTTATCAGACTCAAGATGAGCTTCATCATTTTTACCACATGCAACCTCAGCCATCCCAGCACCAAGGACAACATTATCATGATTACGATCTCTTCTTTCTTTTTTGTTAGTCCTAACATAAACTTTTCCATTTTCCGACCCCGTTTTCTCCTCAGTCATTTGTCTATGATCCGATAGTGCATCTACTTGCAAGCAATTGCTATTTAGTGGCACATTGATTCCACATCCAGCAGGGAAATCTCTTACCGCAGAGACTCTTCTTCTAGGAGGGTAAGTACTCTCTTTCCAAACAACAGTGGAAGGGATTGGATAATGTGAGGATGAGTTAACTTCAGCAACTACCTTTTCCTCTGTCACCAAATTGTCAACGGTAATTTCTTTACTTTCAGTCCCATTTGTACTGTTTGACACACCAGTAGGTGTTTCTTGCTTCACTTCAGTCAAATCTTTTGATAGTTCTTGTGCTTCATCCAAAGAATCTTTGGTAACATCTTCAGTATTCACTTGCAAAGTTTCTGATGAAGTGCAGGATCTCATCCTCATTTCTAAAGGCATATGATCAGACAAGTCCAACAGCCCATCATTAGAGTTTTCACCCTTTATTAACTCTATCTGCCCACCATTTAGCACATATGTCGTCTTATCTAGACCGTTTAAAGAAGCATGATTTTCAGAAGAATCACCAACAGCATGTTCATTTTTCTCTTTCTGGCTCTCAATATCAGGATGATTATGAGCAGCTTGCTGAGCATCCTTCACATTTTCACCACAACTTCTTGCTTCGATGCCATTGTTATCGATTTGTGGAGCACTTGGTCCACAGCCAGGAGGAAAATCACGAACTGCAGAAACCTTACGCCGCTTATACTTTGGAGGCTCAGGGACTAATGAACATCCTCCATTCTCCAACACCAGATTTCCAGCAATCATAGGCAACATTTCATCTGCAGATACCAGGTGACACAAATTTATATTAAAATTTTGCATTCATGAAACATATGACCATAGAAGAATAATAATGTTACATTAAGACTAGGCCAATGACCCATTTTTACCTCCTGCAATTTGTACAGCCTAAAAATGCATCAAAATAAAGGCAATCTAAAATTTTCATTCTAATTTGAAGACACTAATAATTCAACTACACTCAATTTTCTTTGAAGACACTGCCCTCGTTTGGTTCATGTTCTACTTCCCAGGACGTACAACAATCCCAGAAAGTATTACTAATTCACGTGTTTCATTTTTAAAATATATGAAGGAAATTCATACTCCTAAGGTGGTTAAGATCCACTTCCTTTGATTTGAAATGGTAATTTTAAAATTCCTAAATTAAACCAAACATATCGTATGGTTTTCTATTCATGAGAAATCACTTCCTAAGAAAGTAATTTCCCGGGAATTGAATTCCCACGTTGAAGCAAACAAGATAATTAATAATTCAACTCCACTCAATTTTCTTTCTAATTGAAAGCTTCAATCCCTAATACTCCGCCCGGAGAAATTTCATCCAGATTCGAATGTCATGTATAAATTGTGAAGCGCAACATGAGAATAAACTTTCGAAATCTTGGTTTGTTTCACGAATCAAGCAATACGGAATTGGACTAAGAATGCATCGAAATAAAGGCAATTTAAAACCGAAAAGAGATGTACAAACCTGAGATTCAGAAGATTCAATGGGCGGAGTAGAAGTTAAACAATTCCAGGAAATCTTTGATTTTTAAGAAGTACGCGAGGGACTGCAACTGTTATTCACCGGAATAAAACAAGAACACGGGGAAGGGATAATTAGGGTAATTTCCCCCTTGATTTTCCGTATCTTATCTATTTTTGGAATGTCTTAAAAATACGGTGTTGCTATATCCAAATTTGATAAATCAATCAGTCGAACTTTCATAATATAAACTAGTTGCCCTAGCTGTATATAAAAATTAAACTTCTAGTGTATAAAAATGAATTCATAGTATATAAAAATTGAACGGCCATATTTAATATTTTTAAAGCTTTTTAAAACAAAGAACAAAATATAAAAAAAAATTGATCATCCAATATACAATGATGAGGTAAATCTAATGGTTGAAATTATTCCTCATTTTAAACAAAGTCCTTACCACAAGAGAAGTCCTCACTTGAACCAAAACCTAAGATATTAATAAAGAAAAATATAATCCATCTATAACTATATATTAAAGTTATACCTTTTCGAGCCACCAGAACGATTCTGGCTCTACCTCATATTTATAAAATTAATTTTTATTCTTAATATTTTAACTTTTTTCTATTAAATTATTCTTTAACTATTTAAATATATCTTTAACACCAAACAAATATCTATTTAGTGCAACAGTATCTTTTGAAAACTTCCTTACACAAATATTTAAAATTACAAATAAAAAATTTAAATTTTTTTAAAATAAGTATAAATATTTTTTATCATTATCATGATTTATTTTCACAAATTTATTTATATATATATATATATATTCTTTGATAAAAAAATTTAATGATAAATACTTATAATGTCAAAAAATATAAAAAATAGGTAATATAATATTTAATAGATATATTGAAATATTTGATAATCTCTAAATTAAGGTATATAGAAACTAGAAAGTAGTAAAAATATAAAAACTATAATATTTAATCTTAAATGAAAATAAATTATTTTTTTAATTATCTGCTATAAATAAATTATTTTTATCTTTATCTTTGATATTTTATTATATCTTATTTATTAATTTAATTATTATTTTATGTAAATCTTATTTCTTCCATATTCTAATATATAAATCTTTTTTATTCATATGTTTTCTTTTTTTAAAATTAAATATCTATGAAATATTATCAAGGAAAAGTAGAAATGTATACAATTTTAACTTAATAATCTTTTTTATTATCAACATTAAACTTAATAATTTATATTTATTTTATTTTATTCTAAAAAATAAAATAATTTGTACATTGTACAAGCAATAAATTGCTTACATTAATTTTTATATTATATTTTTATTTAATATCTATAAAATACCGAAACAAAGTCGTGCATGGCACGACGGGTACAACTAGTCTAAATTTTAATGTAAGTAATTTAATGCTCCTTCGTTATACGAAAATTATTTTATTTTCTGAAATCAAATAAAACAAATTAAATCTAGATTATTAAGTTTAAAGTTGAGATTAAATATTTCATAGTATATTGTCTATATCTATAATTCAAATATTTGAAAATATTTAATATTATATTGTCTATATTTTTATTAGTTTTAAATATTATAAACATTTATCATTACTTTTTATTGTAAAAAGAAATAAATATATCTTATGAAGGAATTTGTCAAAAGAAATCATGTTAAAAGATAAAATATATATATTTATTTTTATTTTTAAAAATATTTTAAATATTTATCGTTATTTATTAAACATTTGTATAAGAAAATTGTCAAAAGATATTGATTTGGTATTAAAAATAGATTTAAATACTATAATAATAAATTTAATAAGAAAAATTTTAAATAATAGAAATAAATATTAATTTTTTAAATATAAGGTGAGACCAAAATCGTTCTGTTGGCTCGAAAAAATTTAACTTTAATATATAATTATAGATAGATTTTACAAAAATAGATAAAAAGGTAAAAATAATAAAAAATTATTATATTTATTAATCAAATTCAATTCATTAAAAATGTTTTAAATAAAAAATTTAAAAAGTTAGTTAATTAGAAAAGATGAAAAAATACGAATAAAGATAGAATTTCTTAAAGATAAAATTTTTTCTATATTTAAATCAATAAACCAAAAAGAAAATTAAGGAAAAGATAATGTAATTTTTTTATCAAAATTCAATTTTGACAAGTAATAATCTAGATATTGAAATTTTTTGTTTTTTATTTTTTATTTATTAAAATTTGATTTAAGATAAATCTTTTACATAAATAGATAAAAAGATAAAGATAAAATAATTTTCTTTTTTTTTTAAAATTAAAATTCGAATTAATTTTTTCACATAAATAGATAAGAAGGAAATTAATTGAAAATTTTAAGTAATATAAATAAAAATTAATTTTTTTAAATATGAGGTGGGGCCAGAATCAATATGGTGGCTCGAAAAGGTACAACTTTAATATATAGTTATAGAATACATAGATTTATAGATATATATATATATATTTATAGTTGTTTTTATTTCAAAGATATATATGTGATCACGTGTACATATTTTTTAGTATCTTTTTTTTAATGTATCTTTTACAAATATAATGTACTTTTTTTTTTATCTATTTTAGTCAAATTTACTAATATTATTTTATCTTTATGTTTATTTGGGGATAAATTTTTACAAATATTATTTAATCTTTATGTGTAGTTGGAGATAACTTTTTTTGCATAATTAACCATTTAAAATTATTATTTTAATAAAGGGATGATGTGGTGTAACGTGGTGACAGAAATTGCTTCGGCTTTAGTTATTAGTAATAGATATTTGTTTCCTGTTTTATATCAATAAAATAACTGATTTTTATTCACATTCTTAATTAGAAAATTTTTGTGGGATTTTTACTGAACAAGTTAAATTTCTGGTCCCATGTACTCTAAATAATTTTTTATTCAAAACTAGGATATTACTATGTGCCCATTAATTAGCATATGTGTGAATTCCTTTTTTTTTAGCAATAAAGGATATTTTTAATGGGTAACCATGACGACACCCTCATTTTTAACGGAGCACAAATAATTTGAAAATTAAACGACACAAAAAATGATTGAAACAACGGGAGAAATCGAGAAGGTATAACGCTCACAAACTCGAATTTCGTGTCATGACATGATGACGCTGATGAACTCACGCACCCTACAAAAACGCTCGAAAATACCAAGCGTTCTTGCCAAAATACGCAAAGTTAGGCGAAATATCGTGCTGATTAAACAACAAGATGAGCTCACATGTTGAAAAGACTAAGTAATGACGTTGATGATGCTTGATACTAAACCCACCAACTTATAATACAAGTCACATCAACCACATCTTCCACCAATCAGTAAGTGACACCTCACATGTCTAGTCGTTCGTCCCACATTGAAGAATCTTAAACCTCCAACTAAACCGCATCTTCCACCAATAGCAACGCAAACGCCACACACCTCACATTCCACTAATCAATGGCCGACACCTCGAATATTGATAAGTCTCTCCCACATCAAGAAATCCCTAACTCCAATTCTTTCCAATGCCTATAAATACTTTAAGAAGGCGAAGGTTGCAAGGGTCGAAACACATATCTAGCTCAAGATAACTCATTGTTAATAGATACTCAACGTGTTTAAATATTCTGAAAAACCTTGCTACTTACGAGAGAGAATCCTAAAAGATTTTAGGGAAATTCTGTCTGGTATCCCTCAACTTATCACTTTTACGGATGGTGCCCAAAAAAACTTAATCCGTATAATACCCTCGAGTTTTTGAAAAATTCCGGTCCGTGCCGTTTTATTCCTTTTCCTTCCATTTTGTACATATTCCGTTAGATTTTTTATAAAAGAAAAAGAAAAAGAAAAAAGGTTTTAATGCTAAAGAAAGGATTTAGATCTCAAAAATCAAAATCAATCTTTGTTGTCTCTCTCGAAATGGGGCTCTCGCAAAACAACGAACCGACAAAGGGGAAAAATCAACTCCGAACTGGGGAGGGCTAGTTAGTGGAGCATCGACCGGTGGATAGAGGGCGGAAGAACGACGGCAGGTGGCGGTCGAAGGGTGGCTGATGGTGGATGGCAGCAAGTAAGGGGGTGCAAATTTTGGGAATATTTTCGAAATTGATATGATTATGTTTACATTTAGGGCGAATTAGTTTGTGATTAAGCTGATTTCTTACTTATTTGTGATTTTAGGGTCAATTTGGGAGTAATATGTCATTTTGATTTTAAAATTAGGGTTTAAATTTATAGTTAGGATTTTTTGATTGAGGGTCAAATTTAGGTATATAATGCATTCAGAATTAACAACATTCTTGCTTTCCCAATTGTGTTGAATCACCATAATTATGCATATGATCCAAATGTGTATTTTTATTTGGTGACCAAAAGTTGATAGAATTTTTGTCTATATTTAAGGGGAATGCCTCTTCATTGAGTATATGATAAGAAGAAGTTTCCTTCAATGGAAGAGGGACAACAGAAGCTCTCTATCATGCTGAAAAAATGCGACCACTCTTGATGAGAACAAGATCAATAATGGTTATAGCTCCACGACCATTCGAAGCAAGGACACCACTGCTTCTGTTGGCACTGTCATCCCTTATACAGATGATATCTTTGTTTGACATGTGCGGATACAGTTGTATATTTCCATCTAATGTTCATAGTCAAATATGGAAGTTTACTTCCCCATGCAATTTCAATTTCAGCTTTTTGTAGTTTCTTGAGCAGATCAAGATTGTTATTTGGGACAAATTCATTGGATTTTTAACTAGAAAGGTCGTGTACATGCTTAGGAATGACATTGAAAGTTGGCATACCAGTAATTTTGGTTGCTCCAGACTTGAATTTTTAGAGAATTTGTTCTAATGTAAATGGAAGAGTATGTTAAATTTGCAAATTTTGTCAGTGTTCATTTATTCTACGATTTAAAAAAATGAACTTTGACCTTGTAAAGGGACATTATCAAGCGGAACGAGTCTAAATGCTTAATGTTAATCTTTGAAGATATTGAAGCCAAGTGATTTGCACTTAATTAAAATTAACAAGTAGAGGTCCGGGTTCTTAAAATCTATAGCATAATCCCCTTGCTTTATAAAATCAGTCCTCTGATGTCAAGCACATAATATAAATAATTTCAAACTAATGATCACTAGCTAACATTGTTAGATAAAGATCTATAATCTTAACAACTATAAAAGTTGTTCCTCTATGTTTAATAAATGCTCCATTTTTCTATAATAATTTCTACCAATATTAAATCACAATAAGAATATAAAAGCTTTTTTAAAATAAATAAATAATTATAATTGGCTATTTATCTTTTTTTCAGGACCTTAAATATAATATAATGAACATTGGTTATATTTAGAAAGCAAATGAAATATACAATACTATTTTCGATTATATATTCACAATTTTGTTTTAATTTTTGTATACAGTCAATTATAATATTTCATAATGGAATTATTTAATATGATTAATTACATGTTATAATTTCTAAAAGTCTGAACATTTAAGAAAATAGTAAACATGAGATATAAACTCTGTCTCGTCCAACGGACGGGTTAGCACTCTAGTACATATATAATTTTGTGTACATGCCACATTTAATGCACTTAATGATAGTTTTCTAATTGTTTTTTCACCTTTAATATAATTTATCTATACTAAATAGATAAATTTGTGTAACTAATCACATTCATTGCCACACACGTATATAATATTTATTTTTATGAGTACTTATCATTTTAAATAAATAAAATAATTCTACATAGCTTAGTGGTAAATAATCTTACAAATTACCTATAGATCATGGTTCAAATCTTGACAACTATTTTTTTTGTAGATAACACACTCTTAGTTTTTGATCGTTGATATATTATGTTATATGTACCATATGCATTGTCAATTACACTATTAGATAACAAGGTAGATCCTTTTATTCACATTTAGTTTAAGGCTTAAATATAATTGGTATATACAATTATATATTATCATCCTTTCTTGGCAATTGACAATTGTTATTTTGTTGCATATATTTTATTTAATTGAAATACTTTTAATATTTAATCTTTAGTATATTATATTTGATGCACCATTAGTCAATTACAGTATCACACCATTATATAATTAAGCAAATTGTTTTAGATTCACCTTAATTTTTATTTTTAAAATTTATAACATTAACATGTTATGTACTAGGTGAACATACTAAATTTATGAAAAACATCTCACTCATACTATGTCGGTTTTATTATATGTCAATATGAAATTTTGGCTTAATGGTTGAAGCTTTGAAAATTATATTGGAGGTTTAAGGTTTGAGTCTTCAAATAATCACTTTGGATAACTTTTTTACCACAATCAAAAGACCCCATATAAAAGACTAAATTCAATTTCGATTTGATATTAAAAGTATGTGAATGATATATAAGAACTTTATTATGTTGATATATAGTACAATTGCACATAAGTGTATGAAAAATGATATATGATTTTGATAATTAATTAATTATACATCAATCCATTTGATTATATGTAGTTATAAGGTGGCTCATATTTTTTTGAAACAATTAAAAAGTTTTGCTATATTTAATTTATAAAAAAAATTATAGTTTGTATTAAACATAGGACCTAAGGTGTATTGAAAAAACACATAGAAGAATGTAAATAAATGTGTTAACTAATATATGGTTTTGATAAGTATACACCAATCCATTTGATTACATGTTGTTATAAGGTGATCCAAATTCTTTCAAACAATCAAAACAACTTTACTATATTTTTTTAATTTAATATAGTGTTATTAGATATAAGAGTGCATTTAAAAATATAGATGAATATCTTTTTTATTTAGCCCACACTTGCTAACAGATCAAATTCAATTTTAGATGTATATTAAGAGAACGTCAAATGATACAATAAGTTTATATATAATAGACAATCATTCATAGAAAAACTAAATAGATTATTATACCCCTATTGTGAATCTTAACGGCAAAATTTTGAAAGCATCACTAGACTAATCCAAATCACTAAAGGTATAATCTTACAACATGTGAAGTTATATATCATCAAAACCAAATAAATATTTTTTTTTATTGATGTCTTGAAATATTTAAAATCCTTTGATTTTAAGTTGGAGGATTTACGCAATAATTATCTATCTTAATTTAAAACAGTTGATTTTGCAACCTTTGATATTACGAATAACAATGATAAAACATCAACATTTGATATTACACATGAAATTATGAACCTTTGATATAAGATACAAAACACAACTGTTGGCATTATATATAGCTAACAAAACATAATCTAGAATTTAATTTCTACCTTTTTCTTTCTCAATATATACATCTTTTATTTTTTATGAACGCATCACAATTTTCATCCACTATGAAGCGAAAAATAGAAGACAACCCTCAAATTGCAAGAAAGATTGATTGAATCGAAACACGAATTGTAACACCCCGTCTTTCCACATGGCGCTACGTGGTAGTAGACCTTACCAGGTAGTTTTCTGGCTTGTGCTTTTTGGCAGCTGATATGCTCTCTTTAGTATAGGTTAACTCTTGCATTTTAGGTATGATTTGAGTGTGTTTAGGTTAGTTTTTGAGCATAATTGTCATATGAAGACCGAAGACACGATTAGAAGAATTGCAAGAGTTTTGAAGACAAGTGTTGATTTGGAGTTGTTTTGACGCCACTTTCTTGTAACGCTTATTCCGGGAGCTACGGTGATCGGATGAAGCTGAATTTGGTATCATTGGAAAGCTAACTCGAAGAGCTACAATTCATATTTGTACGGCGAGTTCAAATTCCAACTCTAAGTGGGTCAAAACCACCTCCGACGTGGACAACAGTAAGCTGTCAAAAGATCCGCGCCCGCGGAAATATTCCGTGCTCGCGGATCGTTGAGCATCCGAGGGCGAGGAAGGCTGGATCCGCGACCGCGGAAAATTTCCGCGCTCGCGGATCGATGGGATTCCGCGGCCGAGGATAGAGAGTGGATCCGCGATCGCGGATAATTTCCGCGCTCGCGGATCGAGGGTTTCAGAACCGCCGCCTTTGTTTCGTTTTTATTTATCTTTTGTATTATTATATCTTTATAATTTCGGACTTATTTCTACTATTTAAGTTAGTTTCGAGTTTCACTTTAGGGGTTGAATAATTCTAGCATACTTTTACTTTTAGGTTTTTATTTCAATATTATGGAGAACTAATTTTCCCTTGGAGTTTGTTTGATCAAGGAAACCTTTTTATGTAATTCGTGAGATTCTGGTAACTTTTCTATCCCTTGGTTAATATCAAAACTCTTGTGCTTAATTTCATGATTATCAATTGATTTCTCTTGGTGCGCAACTTGTTGAATTTGATTGATATTCTACTGTTTGGATTAGTTTGATTGTTGTCTGTGCAATCTTATTTATCCTTGAAACAACTCTTTTCTAGGACCGTGGACTAGAATTGAGAAAGAGTGTTTGATTGTTATTTTATGCATGAGACTCGTAGCTTGATTGCATGAATTAATATCCTTCTATCCTTAATATTTTGTATGATTTGAATTAAGCGTTCTTGTTCATATCATCGTTTCGCTTGGACCGTGGACAAGCGGAAATCTTTTATAAGGATTGGAATTAACTAGGGAATTAATAGAAAAGTGGATGAATCAATGATCGAATGAGTAAAAAGGTGGATTTGATTGAATGAACTCTACTTTCCTTCAATTGATTTAAACCCAACAATATTTGCTTGTTTGTTTGTTTGCCTGAACTTCCAAAAACCCCTGTCTTTGCTCTTTGCTGATTAATCAGAATTCCGATTCTCTTGGGTTCGACCCCTTGCTTGCTCACTATACTAGTTAGTAGTTTAGGGTTATTTATTTTTGATCTTGGCAACAACGATTTTAGCCGAGTCAGCAGCAATTTGGCATTGGGTATATTGGGATCCACTTTAGGATCTTACAACGCGGGCACGACGAGAAAACAAGTAAAACATCCAACTTTCATTTTTATAAAACTGAATATAAAACATGTTTGAATGCTTGCATAAACAAAATTACCAAGTAACGCTTCCCGAATTTTTCCTCAAAATATTCCAAATAACACTTAAAAATTACAATTAAAATAATTCAACAGAACTAATAATAATAATAATAAATCCTCCCGAAGTACACCTGAAAAACCCAAACTAATGACACGTGCGTCAACAATCCACTCCACCATCCGGCCAAGGCTCCTGCACGGTTTCCTGTACATACCTATAACTGAAAAAAAAAAATCTCCGAAGGGTCAGCTACTAATCTACCAAGCTAGATAATATGCGGAAATTATAAGACGTTTAAAAACAGTTTTCTATAGTCAGCAACCAGAATCCACAATCGCAACCATAACTCGAAAGGCCAATACCTAAATTAGACGGTTAGTCACACATAAGCCAAACACACATACACACAATCGCACAATTAAAGCAACATAACTCATTCTCCGTCTCGTCTTCCAATCCACAGTGCAGAGGCAAGCCCTCCCACTCCTCACATTACTTCTTCCTTCTAACCCCGGCTAAGCCTCCACTGGAGCACTTGCCAAAACACACAAATAGCATTTTCTTTTGAAGGAACACGGTTTCTCTGTCACACGGACCATATATAGGCAACCCTTCCTCTCCGCCAGCTACGATGGCCGTGCCGGAAACGGTACCAACACAGAGAAAACATTTGAAAACTTATTTCCGATAAAACCCATTTAAAACCAATTTGCACACAACAGCACAAGCAATTCCAAAACGTTTCAAAAAGATATTCGGGACTAGTTTCCAAAACCAATCCTATAATAACGGCACAAAATCTAACAAGACAGAAAAGAACGAGCAAGTCGAAAACGACTTACCTCAAAGAAGAATTCCCACGTACTTCAACAACTAAGTAAACCAAGCTTTACTGGCACGTTTCCACAAATAAAATAAATAGCAAGTTAGGACTAAGATTTTTAAAACCAAGCTAGACTCGACGTGGACTAATTTACTCAACGTTAACCCACTCGAACCTGCACAAAGTATTTATAACAAATGATAAAAACCGATACATATATACTTATATTTATAACACCTAGACTATCTATTTACTTGATCCAAACTATGATTAAGTTAAATACCCATATTAAGATTTAAACTATACATTCGATACCCATATGATTACAATTTAACTAATTAGCCACCAAATTAATACCTCCAAGTACAGCTAAACACCAACACTAAACAAAACCTACGATCACCCAAACCTAATTACTTTTCCTAATCTAAACATACCCACTGATTAACGTAATTATAATTACCCTTCAGTTACAATCACCCTGCAAAACTTATTAAATTCAAGGGATACTTAGATTGACGTGCTCTTTGCCCCTCTAAAGACTTAGTTAACCAACCTATAATAATTACCTCACCTTCTGCACACTAAGAAACCATATTGATAAACGATTTCGAACCCGATTAATTAGTCACATCCACTATTTATGAACCCGATTGACAATCGAAACAAAAGGCAAAGAAAAGCTCGTAACTTGATTAATCAAACGAAACCGAGACACACCGTCTGCTAGCCCGATGACCATCGTCCAGTCCGGCGATTTCTCTAACCGACAAAGAAGGAAGAAGAGGGGTTAGGCTTACCAGCGAACGATCCCGACAACGAGCGGTGACCACCTACGAACTCGCGAGCGCTCTGACTGGTCCTACCCGGTGTTCTCGCGCGACGATATTGACAACGCTACCGACGATCGACGAGGGTGGCGACGATCGCTTGGAGGAAGGTAATGAAGAGGGAAGTGGAGCAACTTGAAGCTTCCTAATTAGAGATAGAGGAAACGAAGCAAGAACGAGAAGATGAACAATAACAAGTGGCTCCCGAAAATAGTAGGGTGAGGATCGGTTTTTATATAGCTAATTAGGTTAAACTTAGATAGTTAATCGGTTTTATATATTTTATTGTGGATATAACTTTCCTTGTGGAAAAACTAACGGATTATGTATATAACTAGAGTATTAAATGTATTGATAACGCGTAGGATTGTAACGAGTTAAATCCTACACCGGAGGTTACTTGCGCTTTAAGATTTTGCTTACTTGTACCTCAATAAACTATTTTTCCTAACCTAATACGAACCTTGGTATTACATGAATTGAGATCGGGGAGAGTGAATGTGAGAACACAAGACATGAATGTTTTTGGTGGATGGTAATTCGGTTTACACGAAACAACGTTTTTAAAGTTCAAATTCCTATGATTTTTATTAAATTATTTATTTTTATTGTGATTTGTAATCTTTGTAAATGTTTACAAACATCTATATATTTCAAATATTAAAATATAAATTTTTTTCCCGTCCAATGGACGGCCTTTACTTGCCTAGTTGTAATTTCTAAAGACTACAACAAGATAGAGACATTGAACATGATTGCTACAACTTTGCATATAATCATTTGTATAATCTTACAACTAAACTGAAAGTTTTAAGCCACAATAATATCTTCCTCCTCTAAAAACTCTGATTTGCTGGGTAAAATTCCTAAATTTCTTCTATTTCTCCCATCTTCATCTTTCTCGCTCTAAAAGATGTCGTTGAAGTTGACGAAAAACCGCAAAAATCCATATCTTTTTTCTTGAGATGGCCTGGTTCGCATACAAAAAAGTATCATTAAAAATACATAATATATCAAAGTACACCATAGCTTCAATTAGAAAAACACACAAAATTGATGTTGTCAATAAAAAAAAGCATCTTTTGATGGAAAATTTCTCGTTATTCACTTTCTGCACTACAACTTTCAATTGAATTTTTCATTTTCCTTGGAGCTTTTGTTACACAAAATTGATGTTGTTAATTCACCTCACCCAGGTCTGTGATACATGGATTTTGAACCAAGAGAAGACAAATAACAAAATTGATGTTGTTAATTCTGAATGCATTATCTAAATTGGGTATTTATGGCTTGTTCTTAGTAATACCTATGAAGTATTATTAGTATCATCATCATATCAGCATCACCATCACTATATCCAAAGTTGAAAACTTGGTTCTGTTTTAATGTTAATGGGCACTTTGAGATTGTTTGAATAGTTGGAAAAATCAACACTTTCATTGTAGGCTCTTTTTTAAACTTGAAACTTATATATGATGAAAAATACCTAAGATTTCTGCCCATAATATTTCACATCAACAAATTAAACTCTAAATCCCTAAATTGAACTCAATATCGATATAACCCAAATTGAGCATACAAACAACAAATTAGGGTAGAAATCAACTAATTGTACTCTAAACTACCCTAACTTCAACCATTAACACATCATTTCCTAAAAAATCCTAAATCGCAAGAAGTAATACCTTGAAATTTAGCCCTAAATCGTCATCCCCCCACCGACGTCCGTCCGTTCACTGCCCAATTGTCGTCCGTCCACCGCCCAAGGCCGCTTGCACTTTCAACTTTCCCACCTCCGGTGGCCCGTCCTCGTCGCCCTTCCTATCGCACTTTCACCCACTGCTCTCTTTCTTTGTCGTAGTTGTAGGGGCCGAAATACCAAATTGGTATTAAAAAGTGTCACGTTTTGACATTTGGGTATTTTAAAAAAAAATGGACATTTGGGTATTAAAAAAATAAAAAATGGACATTTGGGCATTAAAAAAACAAAATTTTCAAGTAATAAATAATACTCACATTTTGTTTAAAATTTCAAATTTCAAATGAAGTCATCCACATTTTGTTAATAAAAATTCAAAATTTTCAAATAAAGACATACTCACATTCATTCGTCAATAAGAATTATAAATAAAAATTCTTGATGAAATATAATTTTTAATTGTTTGCGTCAAAGCACAATTCGGTCAACTCGTTATCATTATATATGTGTCCGCAATATCTTTAAAAGTAGCAACATCAAAGAAGTTATTCTCAATTACAAATAACCAATACATATATTATGACGGGATAATCGAATTATACTTTAAAATAAATCAAACTGCATTTACATGGAAAAATGTTATTTTCAAACTTTTTACTAAATGTAAGAGCATTTCCTTATTTAGGAATTTATTTTTATAGAATGTGAGTATTTTTTAATTATAAATAAAAATAAAACTAGTTTAAACCTACAAAAAACTTTTTTAAATAATACATAAGTATTTTGTACTTGTTAATCGATTTTTTTTGTAGAATTGTGCTAAAATGACTTGTCTTTGTTTTTTTTAATACCCATATGTCCAATTTTTTTTTAAATACCCATCTATCCAAATATTTTTTTAAATACCCAAATGTCCAATGGTGGTATTTGTTAATACCAATTTGGTTATTTCGGCCTAGTTGTAGGAGAAATAACAAATTCATTTTAATCTGATTTGTTTTTAAAAACTGTAAATTGTTTTTTTTTTAACTCGCAATGTAAACAGAAGTTAAGAGTAAATTTAAGAAAGGGTACGGGCCGAAAATTTTCAAAAACTCGAGGGTATCAAATGGATTAAGTTTTTTTAGGACACCATCTGAAAAAGTAATAAGTTGAGGGGTATCAGACGGAATTTCCCAAGATTTTATTCGCTACTTGTAAGAGAGAAAACACTTGGAATAAATATATGAAAGTTAAGTAGAAAGTCTAGAATAAGGGAAAGACCGCGCATAATATAAAGAGATGCGGGTAATCAAAATATAAAGTCTCTTTTTAGTGTGCATTAATCATTTTATGTGCAGAACAAGTGTGAATCTTTTGCAGTCCAGATTTTCTATTAGTTTAAAACCTTGTTTCTAGCGTTTGTTTATTTCGGGCTTCAAAATAAGAACTGACACTGGGAACCTTTTCATCCTAGGAAGGTCTGGCATCAGAAGTTTTCTCTCAAATGGCTTATCCCAACAACTTCTTCCCGCAACACCTTGACAATGCGCCCATGGGGGTGTACCGAACAAGAATTACGGGGTCTTTTAGTTAGCTAGGTTGGCCCTACGACACACCACTGGGCTGGACATATTCAGATCACAACCCTCAAGACAGCAAGCTTAATATCCCTATCAAGGATACGCAGATAACTATCCTAGGAATGCATCCCCCCCCCAAGAACATCATAGAAAGTACGTTCCTGCATACACGTCGGGTTATGAGCCAAGATATGCATCTGAAACTTTCCATAACGAATGTAACACCCCATCCTTAGATAGGGCACTACACTGTGGTAGACCTCTCTGGGTACTACTCTAGTTGGTTTGACAACTTCACTTTAGGATCTTGCAACGCAGGTACGACGAGAAAACTTAATAAAAACATCCAACCTTTCATTTAATAAAACTTAGAAAACATAGTTATGCATGTGTTCCCGAAAACGTAAATATCCAACTCCAACAAAACTCTACTACTAATAAATTATTCTAGAAATAACAGTAAACAGGACATAATATTAACTCCAGCATAATAATAAAACCAACATCCTAAAATATCATAAATAAACTAATGTAAACCCGACCCCACTATGACATGGGCTCTTCACCGCTCCGCCCCGCCATTTGGCCTCGGTTCCTGCACGGTTTCCTGGTTCATACTCGGAACTGAAAAATATTCCCCGAAGGGTCAGCTACTAATCTATCAAGTTAGAAAGAACACGGAAATTTCAAGACGTTTTGAAAGCATTTCTAAAGTCAGCATCCAAGTCCACGACCGCACTCATAACTCTAAAGGTCAATACCTAAATTAGTTTTGGTTAGTCACACATAGCCACATACACATTCACAACCACAATCTTAAAACATTGCAACTCCTCCATCTCGCAATCCAATCTCCAAGGCGCTCAACCCTGCGCCGAGTGCAGAGGCATGCCCTCTCACTCTAGTTCATAATCTCCCTTCTAACCCCGGCTAAGCCTCCACTGGAGCACTTGCCAAAATGCACAGATAATATTTTTATTTTGAAGGGGCACGGAAACCCCGTCACACGGACCATCCATAGATAACTCTTCCTCCCGCCGACTATGCGCATGGCCGTGCCGGAAACGGTACCAACACAGAGAAAACGTTCAAAACTTATTTCCAATAAAACCCATTTGAAAACCAATTTACACACAACTGCACAAGCAAGTCCAAAACATTTCAACAAGATATTCGGGACTAGTTCCCAAAATCAATCCTACAATCAAAGTATAAAAGCTAACGAGCTAGAGAAGTACTAAGCAAGTCGAAAACGACTTACCTCAAAGCTAGGGATTCTTCGAAGGAAACGGAATTAAGAGTGTGGGCACAAACGGCTTCCTAAGAGAAATATTAATGCGACAAAAGGATTAGGTTCAACCCAACTTCCTCTAACGAGATATATGAAACGATCACCCCTTATATTACAAATCTGACTTAAAACGTGATCCAACTACAATTTTAAGCTCTAATAATCCCAAAACTCCACTACCTTATAATAGCACTTATATATATATTTATATATATATCATGAAAACAACCGTTATACTTAAGGATGAACTAGATATATATATATATATTTACTAATCTGCACTAATAAACCATACGTAATATTAACTTAAGCCAAGTAGTACTATCCTATTTTATTAAATAATATCATCCCACCTAAGACAAAACCCAATCCACATAACAAACTTTCCCGATCATCCATATAGACAGCCCAAACCCAACAAATTTTCTCACTCCCAAATTCGTACAACCCACATTCCATCTTAATTAATTCCTTTTAATAATAAAACCCATAAAATCGGGAAAAGACCCCTCTGACTTTTCTCAAACGGGGCTCACCCCCTTCTTCTGCAATTGAACGACGCGAGCCGCCCGACTTCTCCTTCGCCAACAGTTCTGCAACAGACCTCCTGCCCTCGCTGACCAACTCCACCCCCATTCCCGACTCACCCTCTACCCCCAATCAAGAAGTAGAGGCGACCTCCTCGATCACCCACCGTGGACGACAAAAAGGAGGCTTTCCCTGGTCAGCATTGCTGACGACGGCGTGCTCGGATCCGGTATTTATGGAGTCGACTCTCCCCCTGTAACGCCCATCTTCCCAAACTCTAACCCCGACAACGCTCTAACTAAACCAAAAAGAAAGAAAACAGAGAAGGGTAACAAACAGGGGAACTAAACTCACCAGAAAGTTGACCGTGAAATTCCTTCGTGAGCGAGAACGACTCCGACAAAGATGTGGATCGATTTGTTGGGAATGGAACCTGACTTAAAAAACGAGAGTACAGAGATGGAAAGGAAAGAAGAGGGGAAAGGTTGGAACGTGGCTCATCGACGATTAGCACGAACGACGACACAGAGGCGATAGGCTGCGGTTCAGTATCTAGCGACGACGACGATCGGTGAATGGGCGATTTCTGAACCCGACAGTGTTCTCGCGAACTAGGGTCGGACTACACCGGTTGGAGCCGGCTTTTCACAGATCGGAACGAGGAAAAGAGAAATGATGGAACGATGGTGAACGAAGAAGAGAACGCCGACTCTCTCTTTCGGTTGAAAGCAAGGGTAATACGAATTGGGGAAGTGTACGCTTGATTGCTTTAAAGATTACAGAAGTGTAGATTGCGTCCGAAATGTTTTTAACGAAAACGATCTCCTCTTAGATTTAGGATATATATTGTTAGGATATAATATTGGATTTAAGCTATAATATTGTTAGAGGAAATTATTATCCCGAGTGGTGCTAAAAGATTTGCTAAGTGGGTAGAATGTAAACGACCGAAATATTAGAAAACGGGATTTAAACATAATTATTTTCCTATACAATTTTAATTTCGGGTAAGGATTTCGGATTTCGGATACTTACGGATCAAGAAACTCAATCGCTTGTAAGCGAAGAAATCAATTTTCCGATTTACAAGACCTAAAACGAATACGGGTATTACATACTATCCCCCTTAAGAAAGTTTTGTCCCGAAACTTTTATAATGAAAGAACGGATTTCACAACCCCCACTAAAAAGGGTTCGTCCTCGAACTAGAACTTAGTAATCAAGTAAAACATAATTAGCATTTAATATCTAAAACACACATCATAGTGTGGCCAAACAGTCAAACAATCAAGTCAAAAGAAAAATAATCACATAAGCAATCATCGAATTTGAAACAACTCACTAACTACTAACCTTCTGCTCAAACGCCTCTACTAAACTCGGGTAGATCTCTGGGTAACACTCTCTCATCCTAGACTCGGTCTCCCAAGTGGCTTCCTCAACTCCCCGTCGTGATCACTGAATCAACACCAAAGGAATCTCCTTGTTCCGCAGCTTCTTCATTCGCCGGTCTAGAATCTTCAATGGTTGTTCTCGAAAAGTGTGATATGGTTCCACCACTAACTCTAACTTTGTGACTAGGATCTGGAACATACTGTCTCAACTGTGAGACGTGAAATACAAGATGAACTCCGTCTAAAGCGGGCAACAATGCTAGCCTGTAGGCCACCTCTCCCACTCGCTCCAGAATCTCAAATGGACCGATATAGCGGGGACTCAGCTTCCCTTTCACCCCGAATCTCCTGACCCCACGAGTAGGCGATACTCTCAACCAAACGTGTGCTCCTACCTCAAACTGCAACAGTCTACGCCTCTTGTCCACATAGGACTTTTGGCGACTTTGAGAAGCTAACATCCTCTCCCGGATCAAGGCCACCTTCCCGATCGTCTCCTAAAGCATCTATGGCCTCTCACCCACTACATCCGAGGGGTCATCCCAACATAGCGGAGTCCTACATCTCCGCCCATATAAAGCCTCATAAGGAGCCATCTGAATCGACGAGTGCCAACTATTATTATAGGCTAACTCCACCAAAGCCAAGAGGTCCGACCACTAACCTCCCCAGTCTAGCACGCAAGACCTCAGCATGTCCTATAAAGTCTGAATTGTCCTCTCTATTTGGCCGTCTGACTGCGAGTGGTAAGCAGTCGTGAAATGCAATCTCGTCCCCAATGCCTCATGTACACGCTGCCAATATCTGGAAGTAAAACGCCTGTCAAGATCCGACACAATCGTCTTGGCATGTCTATCTGACTGATAAACACCTCTACTAGCTTGCTCACTTGACATGTCTCCCTAATAGGCAAAAAGCGAGCAGTCTTCGTTAGTCTATCCACCACTACCCAAATGGCATCATGGCCTCTGCTGAGTCTCAAACCTGTGACAAAATCCATGGAGATGCCCTCCCACTTCCATTCTGTAATAGGGAGTGACTGAAGCATCCCTCTAGGTCTCTGGTGCTCAATCTTCACATGTTGGCAGACCTGACACTTAGCGACAAATCTCGCTATATCCGGCTTCATGCCATCCCACCAAAAAAATTGTCGTAGATCCTTGTACATCTTAATCGCCCCGGGGTGGATTGAGTAAGGTGTAGCATGGGCCTCCTGCAAAATCTTCTGCCTCAACTCTGCATCTCGAGGCACATAAATCCGACCACGCAAACACAAAATACCGTCTGCTCTCTTCATAAAGTCGGGTGCCTCTCCACGGCTCAATCTTTGCCTCAGATCCTGAATCATTAGGCAACTCTCTTGCTTTTGCCTCACTTCCTCAAACAAGGACGGATGACACTCCAGAGCCCTTAGGCTGCCCTGGTAACGCTGAATCTGCACCTCAATACTGTACCTCATCAGCTCTCTCTGTAACTCTAGCTGAACTGTCAAATGAGCCAACATATGCTCATGAGGCATCGTTCTACTAAGGGCATCAGCAACCACATTCGCTTTCCCTGGGTGGTAAAAGATCTCAAGGTCATCGTCCTTCAGTAACTCAAGACATCTTCTCTGCATCATATTCAACTCCCTCTGAGTGAAGATGTACTTGAGGATCTTATGATCTGTCATCACTTTGCAGGTACTCCCATATAAGTAATGACGCTAAATCTTCAGAGCATGTACCACAGCTGCCAACTCCAAGTCATGAGTAGGGTAATTCTGCTCGTTCGGCTTCAAATGTCTGGAGGCATAAGCAATCACCATGTCCCTCTGCATCAACACACATCCCAGACCTACCTTGGAGGCGTCACTGTATATCAC
This sequence comes from Fallopia convolvulus, assembly GCA_964016875.1. Taxonomy (NCBI): domain Eukaryota; kingdom Viridiplantae; phylum Streptophyta; class Magnoliopsida; order Caryophyllales; family Polygonaceae; genus Fallopia; species Fallopia convolvulus. The sequence continues at coordinate 16,604,188 of OZ024728.1, forward strand.
AGAATCCTCATTCCATTAAGGAAGAGCAAGTATAGGGGCCGAAGTCAACCTCCCCTTCAACTCATCAAAACTCCGATGGCAGGCTTCATTCCACTCGAAACGAGTGGTCTTCTGATGCGACTCTACCCTAACTAAGACCCAGCTCCTACGGACCCGAGACGTCCTAGACCTTGGAGACCCCCTTGGATTAGGACTTAGTCTATTTATATATTATTTATATTATTATTTTTATTTCCGTCATTTACATTCCGTCTTTACTATTTTGGGCGTGTGTTCTCTTATGCTTAAGAGACCGGCCCATTAAGCTATCATAAGGCCCATTAGGCCATTAGGGTTAGATTGCAACTTTCTATTTTTAGTAGTTACTATTAGTAGTATTTTGGGCTTGGATGTTGGGCCTAGCATGTTGCTAACCCTAGTCCACTCCCAACTAGATTTAGGTTTCGTGTGGCCTCCTCTATATAAAGGAGCCACGCCCCCTTGTATTATTCACGTAAAATTTTATCCAAGTTAAAGTAGAGTGAGATTCCTCCTTATTTGGCTTGACGTCACCCCGGTTCCGTTGTCGAGTCCATAGGTGGGCCGGCGTTCTATCCCTTTGCCTCGCCCCACCCTCGTTCCGACGAGCATTAGAGGCCCGCGAGTCCACTTTATGGTCTCATATTTATTCCGTTACGTTTGTCGGAGAAGATCCGGGCGTTTCGAGCCTAGATCCGCCCCTTGCCATTCTAGGGTCACATCAATTGGTATTAGAACGTCAGGCGGTTCGAATGGATTTCTTTTCCGACACCACCATCCAGTCCACGACGGTCACTATCCCGCCTCTGTCGGTCGACCTTGACCTCCATTCACCTCTAGTATGTTCGGTGTCCTTATTCAAAAAAAAATTCGAACTGCTTTAAAAAAAATATTGTCAATCTGTATTAATTTTTAAGACGTATGATTAATGGGAAACTTTCCCTTTCAACCACTACTTTGATGGTGGATTTCGTGGGTTAGACTTAACATATCTCATACGTTTGAATATTTTTGGTAGGTTATTAATTAGCATATATCCTTTAGTTTGCACCTGCCTTATCTATTCAACTGAAAAGATTCGGCCATATCCAAAAAAGCTACGGTTGGGATTTATAAAAAAAACAACCGGATTCGGTGTTTAAAAAAAGAAGAAGAAGGAACCGAGCAGTAAAAAAAAGCTCAGAAATTTAAAAAAAAAAAGAGAGTTCGATTTTTTATTTTCGGCTCGTTGTTAGTTGGCCGGAATTTTATTTAATTTTATACAGGATCGAGTCATGTATTGGACCTGCTCGACAATATGGGATGATTGGGACTCTTTGAATCGGCCACATTGACGAGTCAACACTCGTCCATATAAGCCGCTTCCGAGGGACGACCCGGATTGGATTCCACCCTATCGACTCCGGCGATTCGGGCCCGCTATTATGGTGAAATTCTAAAACCCCGACGATACTCCTACGATGAACGGGATTGGAGTCCGCCTCCTCGACGCCCACGTCCCTGATACGATGACTGGGATTGGAGTCCGCCACCTCGGTGCCCGCGTCCCTGAGAACGCACCCGCGAGGCCGAGAGGTCTCCCCCAGCCCGCGCTCAAGATCTTCATTTGAGTCGTGGACCGCCGGTATCGACCCCCAGTGCCACACCGCCGACTCCTCCTACGCCCCATCAAGACGCATGGGTCGCACGGATCGCGGAGCTCGAGTGCCTTCTAGCCGAGGCCAACCGAGAGTCTCAACCATGGCCGACACCCCACGTGCCAACGCATGAGTCCAGCCCAGCGCCGATCGACCCACCCATCGGTACCGAAGTCGCAACCGTCGCTACCAAGGACTCACCCGTCGGTATCGAGGTCCTTGCCTTGCCCGAGCCAGTACCGAGCGTGCCCGTCCTTACCGAGGATCCACTTCTGCCCGCGCCGACACCTAAGGTCGAAGGCCCGCCCCAGCTTGACGAGCCTTTACCTACACCGGCGCCCACCTTAGAGTCCGACGCTGACCCCGTGCTCATGTTCGAGCCTACCCATGTGTCGACACCATACTTATTAGAGACTACCCATGTCGATGGCAAGGCTTTACTGAGATCGTCGCCTTCTTCCCTTGTACGACCCACGTCGAAGCGAGGACGCTTCGAAGCTAAGCGGGGGAGAATGATGCGACTCTACCCTAACTTGGACCCAGCTCCTACGGACCCGAGACGTCCTAGACCTTGGAGACCCCTTGGATTAGGACTTAGTCTATTTATGTATTATTTATATTATTATTTCTATTTCCGTCATTTACATTCCGTCTTTACTATTTTGGGCGCGTGTTCTCTTATGCTTAATAGACCGACCCATTAAGCTATCATAAGGCCTATTAGGCCATTAGGGTTAGATTGCAACTTTATATTTTTAGTAGTTACTATTAGTAGTATTTTGGGCTTGGATGTTGGGCCTAGCATGTTGCTAACCCTAGTCCACTCCCAACTAGCTTCTAGGGTTTCGTGTGGCCTCCTCTATATAAAGGAGCCACGCCCCCTTGTATTATTCACGTCAAATTTTAGCCAAGTTAAAGTAGAGTGAGATTCCTCCTTATTTGGCTCGACGTCACCCCGGTTCCGTTGTCGAGTCCATACGTGGGCCGACGTTCTATCCCTTTGCCTCGCCCCACCCTCGTTCCGACGAGCATTAGAGACCCGCGAGTCCACTTTGTGGTCTCATATTTATTCCGTTCTGTTTGTCGGAGAAGATCCAGGCGTTTCGAGCCTAGATCTTCCCCTTGCCATTCGAGAATGATGCTACTCTACCCTAAATCGGACCCAGCTCCAACGGACCCGAGACGTCCTAGACCTTGGAGACCCCCTTGGATTAGGACTTAGTCTATTTATGTATTATTTATATTATTATTTTTATTTCCGTCATTTACATTCCGTCTTTACTATTTTGGGCGTGTGTTCTCTTATGTTTAAGAGACCGGCCCATTAAGCTATCATAAGGCCCATTAGGCCATTAGGGTTAGATTGCAACTTTGTATTTTTAGTAGTTACTATTAGTAGTATTTTGGGCTTGGATGTTGGGCCTAGCATGTTGCTAACCCTAGTCCACTCCCAACTAGCTTCTAGGTTTCGTGTGGCCTCCTCTATATAAAGGAGTCACGCCCCCTTGTATTATTCACATCAAATTTTAGCCAAGTTAAAGTAGAGTGAGATTACTCCTTATTTGGCTCGACGTCACCCCGGTTTCGTTGTCGAGTCCATACGTGGGCCGACGTTCTATCCCTTTGCCTCCCCCCACCCTCGTTCCAACGAGCATTAGAGGCTCGCGAGTCCACTTTGTGGTCTCATATTTATTCCGTTACGTTTGTCGGAGAAGATCTGGGTGTTTCGAGCCTAGATCCGCCCCTTGCCATTCTAGGGTCGCATCATCTTCTTAAGCAGGTTGGTAAGTGGTTGGTCTATCCGGGAAAACCCTTCCACAAACCTTCTATAATACCCTACTAGTCCAAGGAAACTCCGCACCTCCTTCACATTCTTTAGAGGCTCCCAGGCCTTTACAGCTTCAATCTTCAAAGGATTCACAATAACTCCCTGGGCAGATACCACGTGGCCTAAAAAGGTAACCTCGCTACATCCGGCTTCATGCCATCCTTCTTCTTCACAAATAGGACCGGAGCTCCCCATGGCGACGCACTCGGTCGTACATACCCCTTCTCCAATAACTCCTCCAATTGTGCCTTCAGCTCCTGCTCCATCTCCATAGGGGCCATGCGATATGGGGCTCTCGAAATCGGTCTTGTCCCCGGCTCCAACTCAATACCAAAGTCTGCCTCTCTCTGAGGAGGTAGTCCTGGAAGCTCCTTGGGAAAAACTTCCTCAAACTCGCACACTACTGGTATGTCCTGAATGTGCGGTCTCTCCTTGTCCCCCTGTAGGACATAACACGAATATCCTACACATCCATCACTGAGCAACTTGGCGTCCTTTACCATACTAATCACCGATCCGGGCCCCTCATGCTCTAACTCCTAACACACGTGTCTGGTCCCATCATTTGCAATCACTGTAACTGTACCCATGTGTGCATCCAAAACTGCTCGGTAGCATCTCATCCAGTCCATCCCCAGAATCACGTCATCGTCCGGCGACAACTGCATTACTATGAAATCCGCGTACCAATCCTTATTCCCTATTCTAATAGAGCACTATAAAATCTCCTTATTCCGCTCACCTTACTGCCGTCAGGCAACCCTACAATAAAAGACACCCCCTGTAACACCCCCTTTTTATATAGGGAAATTACCGCCAGTGACCCCGAGATTAAACTCTCGAAGTCACCCAAGGCTTACAGTAATTATAGAAGTTAACCAAAAACTTTAAATGCGGAAGCTATATATATATAATAAAGTAGCGGAAGTCTATTACAAAAGTTGAATAAACTTAAACGAATACAAAGTAGAAATGAGAAGGGTACCACAAGTTGGAACCTCGACCCTTAAAATTATTCTGAATTTATTCAAAGCTAACCACCTTCACTCTAGCTGCTCCTCAAGCTTGTTCCTTGTGATCATCGACGTAGAACTCCACTCCTGATGTGTCGCGACGGAAAATGCGATGGACACCAGCCGACCATGCAAGGAAAATAAACGGTTGGTTAGTCTTGTGACCGACTAAGCAAATGGGGTTTTGGAAGGTGGTTCGGATTTTAGGAAGGGACGAGTTGGGATGTTGGGTACCGAATGAAAGCCATTCCCATCCTCGGACCTCGAGCCTCCTATGAAAACTATGATTTGAAGAAAAAGAATGAGCACGTCACCCAAGGGTGAGTCTCTGTAGTTTCGAAAGAAAGATTCACTTATGTTGGGAACTTGGGTTTCACACATTTAGTCGGGTGGGTGATTAAACCTCTCGTTGATCACGTTTCCCTCTACCAACCTCAACGCATACATGTTGTGCGAATTCAGATTGGAGCCAGAGAATTACGGAATCCGAGAGTAAGGATGGCATTCCATTTTGTACTAGCCTTCCTATCATTTTAATTGTCGCAAATGGGCGCCTATTTAATCTCTACCAATTTTAATGATCACAATATCGTTCCACTTGGAATTAAGCATACTTTTTAAGCAAGATAGAATGTGGGTTACGGCCCCACGGAAATACTCAAAGGTTGGGTTGCAAGCCCAGACTAGCACGAGCTACGTGCCATCACCCCTCATCGAGCAAGCGGTTATTGACCATGGTCTTACAAGTAGAGCATCGGCTCAAGATTAAAGTTGAATGATTCGATGCGTATACAATAAAGTACGCAAACACAAGCCTATTAATCTAGGCACACATATCACAAGGCAACGGCCCAACAATCCATCTAGGTTATGTACGATTAGAAATAACATGTCATTAAATCTAGAACAATATAATCCTAGATTCATTTTATTTCATACATAGTCATAAAACAGTTTAAAGCATATGAAAATACGATATGTAACATGTCGATAAAATGAGTGATGCATAAACGACTTTATATGGAAATCGAACCCAAACCGCTTGCCTCGAAATTGGCGTATACGGGTTACGAACAGATCATTCGCGGTTACTGACCTAGACTTGTTCCTGTTTCAATCAACCACAAAATAAATTGTCGTCAATTTATTTTGTTCGTTCGATGACGTTGATTTTCAAGGAATCACAACGATTTAAGTTTATAAAAATTATAAACTTTACACATTATATTAATATAACCCATTCTTTTCATTATAAAATATTCACCTATTCTTATCTTTAGTATTAATCTCAATAAAAATATTATTGCGCATACATATTCAAAAATCTTATTATTAATTTCTATGTAATCAAAATATTTTCAGTCTTATAGTGAAATAAGAAATTCTTTTCTTATTAATATTCTTTTTTAAAATACCAATTTATTTATATGAATACTAAAAATACCCATTTAAAGTTCATATATTTATTTAAATACTTATGGAATACATAATTCTTAACATTTCTCCATTTAGATAATTTTCACCCATTTTAATTTAATAAAAGATTTTATTCTTTTAAAATTGAATTAAAATCGAATATACCTACAAAGGTGAGCAGCCCGGTCGGGCTGGGTCGGGCCCGACCTGCTCACGGGCTCACCAGCCAAACCGAACCGCCCACGCAAAAACAGAGCACAAAATAGCACCAACTTTAATCACTTTGTTCTCCTTCGTCTGGTACTGAATCGGGGCGTATGAGTAGGTGTTGGAACCGTGAGAGAGAGAGCTTTCCAATGGTATAAAATAGAAAAACTTTGGTTGTGTGTGGAAGGAGAACAAGCTTAAAAACGACCAGCTCCTCTGTTTAATTCGAACTCAGCCATCGAGTTTTAATCTCTTTTTCGGGATATTTGGAGAATGTTTTAAGGGAAAGTTTCTGAATGAAAAGTGTTTATCAAGGATTGAGCTTCGTAATGGCCTTTTATAGCACTCAAAACGATCCCCAATCGACTCATATTTCGAGTTTGAACACCCAATCCCCAAAACCGAACGTCTCCCACTTTAATTCGAGATTATCCACAAATTAATGGTCAATTTCAACAATTAGGCTACTCCTATTACCCCCTCCTTGAATGATTATTGTTTTTGAGTACCAATAGACACCTAATTCAATGTTATTAAGCCGAATTAAAGCAATCTTCAAAACATTGAACATTTTAGCTCGATTGGATTCCTCGACCGTTCACTCTCAAAATCCAAATCAACACCCCAAATTGATTAAGGGTTATTAAAGAAAATGTGATGGGATTTCCATAACTTCTTTCGGATTTAAAATCCGTTGAGAAACGAGAAAGTTATTAGCAATTGAAGTTTGGGGTTGAAGGTTGATGACAAACCCCAACTTCTTCAATCCATTTCTGAAACAATTGCACAAACAACCCCTCTAGTTTTGTACAAGTGATAAAAATGTCCTTCCACCTTAACTTTTGCGCTCCAAATAAAATAGATAGTTATCATTTGAACTTTAAATAGTTTATTTTATTAAAATTTATCTTTAAAAACACTTATATAAATTTTAGAAATATTATTATAATACTTTTTCTTAATTTTTTTATTTATAATTATTCTCTTATAATTTTACATAATAAAATAAGATTCTATTATTCATGGTTACATTTTACCATATTGTAATAATCATAAAACCATAATTCTTATGGTTCATAATTAATATGAGACTATAATTTTTGTAACCTTTAATATGGGGTTTTAACCTTATAAACCAACTTTATAACATTTAAAATGTTATAACATTATAACTTTAAGAAATAAAATATGTAAATATTTTATCATGATAAAGGAAAATGTAAAATTATATTTTTACCCTTTATAAAAATGAGGGATATTACACCCCTTAGTGCAAGTCAATCCTAGTCTAGCCACGCAAGCAGAAGACATAAAAGAATGTGTGGCACCCGTATCAAACAGTATATGAACAGGTCTAGACTGAATCCAAATCTTACCTGTAGCAGTCAGCATGTGTAAGGCATCAGCCCTCCTCATCTTAAACATCCGAGGCTGATTGCCCCTGGTAGTACTAACTCCTGCACCGCGAACTCTGCTCTGACTCGGTGCCTGCTGCAACTGCTGAGGCTGACGACGAGGCACCTGGTTCACCGTCCCTGGTGAAGATCCCTATGAGGGAGCCCCAACTCTACAATACTGCTGCAAATGGCCAGGCTTCCCACAAGTAAAACAGTTCCGAGCTGGCTTCAAGCACTGACTCCTCAAATGGGTAGTGCTTCCACAGTTGAAGCACTCTCTCAACCCTCTAATGGTCTGACTCTGATGACGTTGGTCCTGACGACCTTGCGACTGAAACCCTGATCGTTGCTGTTGAGACGAGCCAGGACGACTGTCTCTCCTAGGCTTTGTCGGGCCAGACAACTTCTGCCTCTTACTCCTCGTGGCATGTACCTCCAGCTGACTCTGTCGGGTCGTGGCCATAGCATAAGCCAAAGAAGATACACAGGAACGTAAGTGCGGCTGCAACCTTTTCAAAAAGGTCGCGATCTTCAACTCCTCAGTAGGAGCAACATTCGATAACGCCACCAACTCTTGTTGAAACTTCATAATAGTCTCAGCCATTGTGATGTTTTCGGGTCCAACATCCCGAAAAGTAGCCTCTTGAGCCATCCTCACCACCGGAGGACAAGCTCAATATCCTCACCACCGGAGGACACCACTGGGGTGGACATATTCAGATCACAACCCTCAAGACATCAAGCTCAATATCCCTATCAGGGATACGCACATAACTATCCTAGGAATGCATCCATTCCCCCCAAGAACATCATAGAAAGTATGTTCCTGCATACGCGTCGGGTTATGAGCCAAGATATGCATCTGAAACTTTCCATGACGAAGGATAGGCCGAGTCCACCAATGGCTCACGGACTAGGATCAGTTAGCACAATCATATGCACAACCCGCGTTACAAATCACACCAGTCTAGGAGTTCTGAGGTGCACGTGGCAAAGGGACAACGGAGGGTTTATGCAAGGGTTGTTGGCCTATCTGCATTCTCTAAAGAAATACAAGACGAGTCGATGCTCAAAGCCTTTCAAAAGTCAAAGATGGAGCATTTTAAGTAGTGCACATATCTCGAGGACCACATCAAGCACTTCATGGTCCAGATGAGCGTCAATTTCTACAACCATGCGATCTTCTACAAGATTTTCACTGCTACCCTAAAAAAAGCGGCCCTAACCTAGTTCATAAGCATTTGGCTCGAGATAATTGTATTGTTCGAGCGCCTAACGGAGGTTTTCATGGCCTATTTCAGCGGGATGAAAAAGAACGAGAAGAACATGTGTGACCTTCAAGTTATCGAGCAAGGAGAGGATGAGTCGTTCGGTGTTTTCTTCATGAGATTCAACACCGTCGTGGCAAAGATCACCCACGTAGAAGACGCGTCGGCTCAAGATACGTTGATGGGTAGTTTGCTTTTTGGGCCCTTCAAGACCTATATTTTAAAGAAGTCAACAAGGACATATGTGTCCCTCTATGCGATGATCATCAAGGAGGTATTTGTCGAGGACACCATGAGTCAAAGTTCGCGGGACAAGGGCAAAGGCCACGTTGATATTGATGGTGCTCAAAATAGTAGATCAGGGAGTGAGCCCGGGGTACGAGGAACAAGCGGGCCCGACAAGATTCCCAAGGTAGATTCCGGGGCCCACAACCATGCCCCCCTTTTTTATTTTAGCAAAATCCTTATCCGCACGAGGCCCGAACCTCGGCGGCGAGGTCCAAACCTCGTCACCGACTTAGCTGACATCCCCGCCCAGCTCGTCCACTAAGTTGTCGCCGTTCCTCCGAATCAATCATCGGCTGCCTCACCTCCGGACCAATCAGAAACCTCGATCTCGGGCGTCCCACATTGAGCAATAACCAAAACTCGGCTCCCCAATTCCCTATAAAAGGGGAAGAACCTCGTAAGTGGAAAGGGGTTGAAATACATCTTGAACTCAAGAACTATCTTGCTCGTTCAAGATCGACGTGCTAAAACATCGTCAAAAGACCTCGCTATAGACAAGTGGAGTCCACAACAAGACTTCAAGTCACACAGAGTTTCCGCTCACACCAAGGGCCTCGCTACACAATCTCGCAAGCCATCTTCACCACACACTTAGCTTAGCCTCGCGCCCAAAATGAATCAAACGATCCGTAGGTGATAGAGTCGCTTAACGATTAGGAGATCTCGAACATTGTTAGATCGAGATCTCGAATATTCGTAGGAGGTCTAGGGTGTAAATCTCATTTGTTTGTAAGCCTCGTTGGCTTGTAACCTCGTTGTAAGAAAACAATAAATAAAGAGCAAGCGTTTGCACAATCGAATAAAATAATCTCGTTTCTTGTCTTCTAGCGAACGGTTTATTTCGGGTTTCATCACTGGCGCCATCTGTGGGAACCTCTTCATCCTAAGCAGTTTCTCGATTTGTGCAAACCTTGGCTTCAATCCCCTCAAAATGGCTTGCCCAAACAATTTCTTCGCCCAATACCCCGATAACATGCCCGAAACCGTGCAGTGGACGGGCGCTGGGCCTCCGGGCTGCCCGTTCATGGTCCCCCCGGGCTGGACGTACACCACCCCACAAAACCCCTACCCATTCCAAGGGTACGAGCCGGGCGGCACGCCCCCGAACCCATATCCCTACCCGGGCTATGGGCAGTACCAGCAGGGCTTCGCCCCTTCATACGTCCCTGTTCCCCCCGGGGCAACCCCACTCCGAGTACGTGCCTACGTACGTCCCTAGGCATGTGCCGGGGCACGAGACCTCCACCAACGGCTCATCGACGGAGAGGCCTCCCCGGGACCCCATGCAGATCTCGTGGTCCTGCTCGTGACGTTCGAGAATGCAGGACACGAAGCTGTCCGAAACAGCGGGGAGTGCTTTGCCTCCCTCCAAATCGAGGCCAACGATGTCGACGCACCCTCTGAAATCGAGTTTGCGCCGACAGGCCGTCGAGACCCGGTGCACACCCCCCTTTGTGGACAAGATCCAGGGCGCGCCTATGCCCAAAGGTTTCCATTGGCCACAAATGGGACTCTACGACGGCACGGCCGACCCGGAGGAGCACGTGAAGCACTTTGCCGTCCAAATGAATGTCAACCCCTACAATGACGCCATATTCTGCCGCATCTTCCCAACCACCCTGGACAAGGCCGCGATGACGTGGTTCATAAGCCTCAAGATCGGGTCTGTGGCCTCGTTCGCTCAGCTGTGTGAATCCTTTGTCACACACTTCAGCGGCTCAAGGAAGCGCAAGAAGAACATGCGGGATCTCCGCGGTATTGAACAGGGAGAGGGCGAGTTGTTGGGCACCTTCTTCACGAGGTTCACCACCGCAATAGCAGAGATCGCACACATCGACGAATCCTCGGTGCGAGATACCCTCATGGGAAACCTGTGTCCGGGGCCTTTCAAGACTTACATTTTCTTGAAACGCCCAATGACGTACGACAACCTGTGCGCCCGGATCACAAACCAAGTATACGCCGAGGATGCCGCAAATCAGAGCTCGCGACCGAAGACCGACAAGGAAATCGTCGTTGAGGCTAAAGGAAAGGAGAAGGTGGCCGCACCACCCGCGAGGGATGCATATGTAACGCATGCCCAAAACCCCGTCAACAGCAACAACAACAGGAACTACAACAACAACAGAAGCAACAACAACAATAACAACGGGAACGATGCCAATCGCAACAACAACCGTGGTAGCAATTGGAACTGCTTCGGCGAGAAGCAACGAGGCTATAGGGGCAAGGGCGGCCCTTTGTACAACCCAAACGAAAAGGGACATGCCAACCCCGCGTCAGGTGCCAACACTGTACCACGAGGCCCGAGTCAGGCTTAGGCCAACAACGTCGAGCAGCAGGCTCCCGCAAAGCAGGCACGGTCTGGGCAGACAACAACGCCCGATGGGTATATCCATACCATCTCGGGGGGACCATCGTTGGCTGGATCAAGCCAGGTAGAAAGAAAGCGGTACGCGAGGGCAAGCCAACATGAACCCTCGGTATTTAGCGTCGCCCAGACCTCGCGGTCTCACGTAGGCTTGGCCTTCACCTTCGAGGATGCCGAGGGACTCCACATGCCGCACTCTGACCCCTTGGTGGTGCACGCTCAAGTGGGCTCGAAAATGGTGAAGCGAGTGCTGGTAGACACGGGATCCTTCATGGACATTATGTACTACGGCGCCTCCGAGCAGTTGGGCATCTCCGAAACATCCTTGAAGCCCTACGCTGGGAAGCTCACCTCCTTCTCGGGAGACGAGGTCGACGTGGCAGGTCTCATAGACCTCTGGATGACGCTGGGCACCGGCTCCACGAGGAGGACCGAGATGGTGGAGTTCACCGTGGTACACTTGCCTTCGGTGTGGAATGCAATCATCGGGAGGGTGTCCTTGATGAAATTCTAGGCGGTAGTCTCCATCTATCACCTAAAGATGAAATTCCCCGTTGACGACGGGGTTGGAGAGGTAAAGGGCAACCAGGAGGAGGGACACGTTTGCTATGCGACCTCGGCAAAACAGAAGTGCCCGATGTTCATGGTGGATTCCCCGGCGAGTCCGACCTCGAAGTCCGAGACTTCACGATCCCCATTCCTGAGGCAAAAAGAAGGGTGATTACCCCCTTCGGAAATGAGTCTGAGAAAATCTACTTGGGAGAATGCCTCTCCGGGAAATCGACGGAGTCGCTGGAGGCCCTGTTGTCCAGATTCCGCGATACGTTCGCCTGGACCGCCAAGGACCTCCGCGGCATCCCGTGCACCGTGGCCCAACACTCTTTGAACGTCGACGTCACCACCCGCCCTGTCGTGCAACGGCGGAGAAAGATGAATGAGGAAAGGGCAAACGCCGCGAATGAAGAGGTGGCTAAGCTGCTGGCCGCAGGGTTTATCCGCGAGGTCCAGTACCTGAAATGGTTGTCCAACGTCGTGCTGGTAAAAAAGGCCAGCGGCAAATGGCGGATGTGCGTGGACTTCAAGGACCTCAACAAAGCGTGCCCCAAAGAAAGCTACCCCCTTCCCTTGATCGACGAAGTAGTTGATTCAACCGCGGGGCACGAGGTCTTGAGTTTTCTCGATGCGTACTCGGGATACAATCAGATCTCGATGAGTCCGCGTGACGAGGAGGAGACGTCCTTTATCACGCATCGGGGTACGTACTGCTATAAGGTCATGCCTTTCGGCCTTAAAAAACCATTTGGGGAGAAACGTGTCGGCCTACGTCGACGACATCGTAGTGCGGAGCAAAAGCCCCGAGGAGCATCTGGCCGATCTCCACGAGGTATTTGTGACCCTTAGGCACAATCGTCTCAGCCTGAACCCCGAGAAGTGCGTCTTCGGTGTGTCATCAGGGAAGTTCCTAGGCTTCATGATAAGCGAGCGCGGGATCGATGTCAACCCCGCCAAGGTCGAGTCGATTCTCTCAATGAGGTCGCCGCGATCTCGCATAGAGCTACAACGTCTCAACGGCGCTGTGAACTACTTGGGGAGGTTCTGCTCCCTCTTGGCGGACAAGTCTCTTCCCTTCTTTGCAGCCCTCAAGAAAAATGACAAGTTTGTTTGGGACGAGGCGCTAGAGCTCGCTTTTTCCGAGCTAAAAGCCTTCCTATCAAAGCTCCCTACGTTGTCACCTCCAATGGTAGGCGAGGACTTGCAGTTATATGTGGCGGTGAGCCCGGAGACGGTCAGTGCGGTGCTAACCAGAAAAGCCACGCACCCAGTCTACTTCACAAGTCGCGTGCTCCAGCCCGCGGAGCAGCGAGACTCCCCGGTGGAGAAGATGGCACTGGCCGTCGTAACCGCCGCCAAGCGCCTGCGCCCTTAGTTCCACGCGCACCCCATTCAGGTCCTCTCTGACCTCCCACTTCGACAAATCCTCCACCAGCCCGCCCTCTCCGGGCGAATGACGAAGTGGGCAGTCGAGCTCTCCGAATTTGACATCAGCTACCTCCCTAGAACCGCAATGAAGGGACAGTCCCTCGCTGACTTCATGGTGGAGGTCACCTTCCCCGAAACTGATGCGAGCTCGGAGAAGTGGAAGGTATTCGTTGATGGTTCACGATGTGATGCCGGTGGCGGGGCTGGCGTGTTCCTCGCCGGTCCCTCGATCGAGATGGAGTACGCCCTTAACTTCGCCTTCGATGCCACCAACAACGAGGCCGAATACGAGGCCATGATCGCGGGAATAAAGATGGCGCTCCTCAGTGGAGCCCGCAAAATCAGGGTCTACACCAACTCCGAGCTGGTTGCACGTTAGCTCAACGGGCAATACGACACCCGGACGGGGTTCCTGCCTGCTTACCGAGAAAAAGTCAAGGCCTTGGTGTCGTGCCTAGAAACCTTTGCGGTAGAGTCCATCCCGCGAACCTCGAACGCAAAAGCGGATGCTCTCGTGAGGTTGGGCTCTGCCCTCCCCTTGGAGGTAGGAAATCGCGTGATGGTAGAAAGAAAACTCTCGCGGAGTGTAACCAGCGAGGTTCTCTCCGTCACCACTGGGGACTGGAGGACCCCGATCACGCGATACGTGGAAAGCGGCGTCCTACCAAAGGACCCCGCGGAGGCTCGGAAATTAAAAATGCAGGCGGCACGCTATTGCGTCGTCGGTGGACGTCTCTATCGCCGAGGTGATACGCCGGTTTTAGTACAGCGTAATTCTGTATTTTTATTAGGATTTTCTGAGTGTTTTAGGCTAGATTAGGATGATTATCTGTAATATCAGAAGAGCCTATAGTTGAAGATTCTGAAGTCAGAAGTCCTAAGGATCGAGTGAAGAATTTTCAGAAGACAAGACCCGAGCCGCGGTGAAGGAAGACCGAGAGAAAGTGAAGATCCGAGGGCGAGGAAAGTAGGATCCGCGGACACGGATTATTTCCGCGCTCGCGGATGGAAGGGATTCCGCGGCCGAGGGTTCGAGTGGATCCGCGCTCGCGGATTATTTCCGCGCTCGCGGATCGAGGATTTTCAGCGCCGACTTTGTTTCGGTTTATTTTATCTTTTGTTATTATTATATCTTTAGATCTCAGACTTATTTTCTACTATTTAAGCTTTGTTTCGAGTTTCACTTTAGGGTTACACAATTCTAGCATACTTTTACTTTTAGGTTTTTATTTCAGTATTATGGAGAACTAATTTCCCTTTGGAGTTTGTTTAATCAAGGAAGCCTTTTTATGTAATTCGTGAGATTCTGGTAACTTTCCTATCCCTTGGTTAATATCAAAACTCTTGGTTTTATTTATATGATCTATGTTTGATTTGATAAGCCTGATCAACTTGTTTGATTGACTTAGATCTACTGTTTGGATTAGGTTTGATTGTTGTCTGTGCAATCTTATTTATCCTTGAAACAACTCTTTTCTAGGACCGTGGACTAGAATTGAGAAAGAGTATTTGATTGTTATTCTATGCATGAGACTCGTAGCTTGATTGCATGATTTAATATCCTTCTATCCTTAATACCTTGCATGATTTGAATTAAGCGTTCTTGTTCATATCATCCTTGGGCTTGGACTGTGGACAAGCGGATATCATTTATAAGGATTGGAATTAACTAGGGAATAAATAGAAAAGTGGATGAATCAATGATCGAATGATTAAAAAGGTGGAATTGATTGAATAAACTCTACTTACTTCCAATTGATTTAATCCCAATAATATTTGTTTGTTTTGTTTGTTTTCCTGAACTCCCAAAACTCCTGTCTTTGCTCTTCGCTGATTAGTCAGAAATCCGATTCTCTTGGGTTCGACCCCTTGCTTACTTGCTATACTAGTTAGTAGTTTAGGGTTATTTATTTTTGATCTTGGCAACAACGATTTTAGCCGAGTCACGAGGCTATGCTGAGTGTGTGCCGACCGAGTCTACGGAGCATATCCTCTATGAGGCACACGAGGGGGTCTGTGGCGGCCACCCAGGGTGGCGATCCCTAGCACATAAAATCACCCATTTGGGATACTTTTGGCCCACTCTCCGGCAAGATGCGAGGGCCTATGTCCAGCGATGTGACGGGTGTCAGAAGCACGATAACCTCCAGCACGCCCCGACCTCGCGTCTTCGCTCCATCCACGTGCCATGCCCCTTCGCGATGTGGGGGATGGACATCCTCGACCCCTTCCCCAAGGTTGTTGGCCAGGTGTGATATATCTTGGTCATCGTCGACTATTTCACGAAGTGGGTTGAGGCACAAGCAATGGCCAAGATCACGGGGACAAAGGTCTGCGACTTCCTGTGGAAGAACCTCGTTTGTCGCTTTGGCGTTCCCATGACCATCATGACTGACCATGGCCCCCAATTTGATTGCGAGGAGACCCGGACCTTTTGCTCCGACCTGGGCATAACCCTCAAGTTTTCCTCCGTAGCCTATCCTCAGTCCAACGGCCAGGTGGAGAATGTCAATGTCCGTATCTTGTCCGATCTGAAGAAGCGCATGGGCGTGGCGCAAGGTCACTGGGTGGAGCTTCTCCCACTCGTCCTATGGACATATCGCACCACCGCGCGTCGCGCAATGGGCGAAACACCTTTCGCTCTAACATACGGGGCATAAGCGCTAGTCCTAATGGAGACCTTGGTCCCTTCGGCGAGAGTTTTTGACTTCAATGAAAAAGAGAACGAGGCCAACCTCAAGGTCGAACTGCTATTTAGGGACGAGTTGCGCAAGGTAGCCGACCTGCGCTCCAGAGAATACAAACGACGTGTGGCGGTCTATCATGATATGAAGGTTAGACCCCTGTTCTTGGCCACGGGTGGCCTCGTCTTGAGGCGTACCGAAGGTGGCAAGCTGGACCCCAATTGGGAGGGACCATACCTCCTCGGGGAGGAAGTCGCGCCCAGGGCTTTCAAACTCAAAGACAGCGAGGGACGTACCCTGAGCAAGACGTGGAACATCGATCGACTCAAAAAATATTATGTGTAAACTCCCCAAACTCCGCTATTTCCTACAAATTTTGTGAATAAAGGGTTGTGGAATTTTCAAATCTGTCTCAAAAAAAAATTCTGTTCGAAGTCCACCCCTTGCTTCCCGCTTGGGGTTGGAGAATCTTGTGTTTAAATCCAGCCCTCGCTTCTCGCTTGGGGTTGGAGAATCTCGTGTTTAAGTCCACCCCTCTTTTCCCGCTTGGGGTTGGAGAATCTCGTGTTTAAATCTACCCCTCGCTTCTCGCTTGGGGTTGGAGAATCTCGTGTTTAAGTCCACCCCTCACTTCCCACTTGGGGTTGGAGAATCTCGTGTTTAAATCCACTCCTCGCTTCCCGCTTGGGGTTGGAGAATCTCGTGTTTAAGTCCATCCCTCGCTTCCCGCTTGGGGTTGGAGAATCTCGTGTTTAAGTCCACTCCTCGCTTCACGCATGAGGCTGGATGACGATGTATGACTTCATGGGGAACTTTGAGCATTACTTTCCACCACCTAACCGCTGATTCAATTTGAAGAGTTTTCTTGTTTTCTGCTTTATGACTTTGTAAGATTTTTCTGTTTTTCTTTTCTTGTTTTGCTTTTCTTTTCTATTTCTTTTCTTCTTCTTCTTTTTTTTCTTACAGTGGGGACACTGGAATTTTAAGTATGGGGTGGGAAAGGGTAGAAAACTTATTGTCTTGTGTCTTGTGTTTGTTTTATGTGTTTTATTTGTTTTAAGTAGCTCTTTATTCCATCAAAAATCAAAAAAATTGAAAATTTTGAAAGTTCCAAAAAAAAGAGAGTTTTAGAATTGATAGATATCCTTTTCTTATGGTTCTATGATAGTAGTTGCTAGCATGATCATATAATTCCTTGCAAGCATGTCTTTGATAGTTTATCCGAATTTTTGTTTTGAAGTTGTTTTTAGGAAGGAATAGCATATGATGAAATTGAGCATGTATACTTTTTAGCATAAGGGATGCAATCCAACAAAATAATGACCTTGTGAGTTGTTTTTGGCCTTATAGGGAGAACATAAAAAATCCCTCTTCTTTTCTTGTGTGATTTACTCTCTATATGCATATTATCTCTTATAATTGTGATGGTTTTCTATTACTTGAGACCTATATAAGATTTATAGTTCATTACATGTGAAATCAGATGATAGAGAACTTATTTTTCATAAAGCCCTATTGATCCTTATCCTACCTTACATTATCCTTCTTTTTTAAGCCAATTTGAGCCTTTAATCCTTTTATTTTTAGCTCCACAAAATTGTTCCCTAGACGAGATAAGCTTGACCCTATCCGGGGATTAGGACTTAGATGGGAGAAGTCTGTTTTGTTGAGTGAGATGTTATGATTGGTTTTGAAATTAAAGAGATTGTTGGGAAGGGTAGATTGGAAGTCTCTTGTTTTATTTTGTAAAAAGAAAAATCTCTTGGTAAGAAAGGATGCACAAAGGAAGTTATGGAGAAGTAGTGAAGAAGTGTACACGATGAAGTTCGTTAACGACCCTTTTGATCTGTTAACGAGGCTGCGTGAAAGAAGAGAAGTAAGTAAGTAAGAAGAAAAAAAAGGAGAAATAAATGAAAAAAAGAGAGAAGTTAGTAAAAGGAAGTGGATGTGCATTTGCGTTTAATAGATAAATCAGAGATTCTTTTGAGTAATTTTATGAGACTTTCTAGGATATGATGGGTAAGTGAAAGAAAAAGTGCATAAAGGAGAGTTAGTTTGGTTATCTTTTAAGAGTTTTTGGTGTTATGTGTTAGTTTTTAGGAGTCTTTGATTCCCGGATATTATTAGCAGCACATAGCCAAAATATTTTCCACGCCTTATTACAACCCGGCCGAATGGAAGATTCTATGAAGATTTCATTGAGCCTAAGTTCTTTAGATGATTTTTGCTTGTTTTGACAAATCTTAGGTGGAGAGTTTGGTGATATAAGTTCCAATTTCTATGAGTTTTTGTATATAAGATGAGTTGAGAGATTGAATTTATAAGCCTAAACACTTGAGAGTAGAGTGAAACACATTATCCCTTGTGAGGTTGGATTGTATTTTCTTATGTCTACTTAGTGTATATATGTGTGATGACATTAATAGTCATTTGCTATTTTCTTCTGTTTATTGAAGTTGCTTTTTAGATGATGGCTATGGCTTGATGAGTATGATTGTTTGGTTTTGATTAGTGTTTAGTGATTGCTTGAGGACAAGCAAGTTTAAGTATGGGGTATTTTGATATTCATGTATTTGGTATAGTTTTTAGTATGTTTTCTTAGATTGTTAGGGTTAGTTTTAGTAGTTTTAGGGTTAGTTTTGTGTGTTTTGGATGAGTTTGCATATTTTGTGAAAAGTATGGAAGCTACTCTATTTTGTGTCTTTTTGTAGGTTTTAGCAAGGAAACGGTGCTTTTTGGAGCTGAATGGAGTTCTATGGTGGAAGACGGAAGAATACGAGGATAAAGAAGTCGAATTCAAGCTTTTTAGAGTTGAAGTGTTGAAGGAAGCCAAATTCAGGCTTGTTAACGAGGATGTGAAGGGTCGTTAACGAGGCTTAGAGATAGAGTTTTTCGAGAGTTCGTTGAGATGTCTACCGACCCTGTGCGGAAATTTATTCCGTGTCGGTAGGGTTTTAATGAGTTCTTAGGGTTTTTAAATTTTATATTTTAGGTCTTGTTATCTTTTTAGATTTTATTTCTATCTTTTTAGAGTTAGTTTCTATCTTTTAGGAGAGTTTTTATCTTTTAGCCTTTTTTATTAGATAGCATTATTAGTATAAATACCCTTCTTTTCTAGCCTAGAGGGGGGTTCATACGTGTTCGAGGAGGAGCCGAGAGAGAACGAGTTGGAGAGAGAGAGTCGAGCCGAGGCTAACGAGAGTGAAGTGTCGTTTGTTGTGTTTTCGATTCGGTATTCTTGTTGTTTTCGGTTTCTTGTGAATTCTGTAATACAATATTTCTTATTAATTTGAAGTAGTTGTTTTGTTTTCAATGTTTTCTCTTATTGAAGTTGTTTGCTTTATAATTATGAGTAGTGAGTAGTTTTCCTATCTAGGGTCGGGGTCAAACCCGACATAGTTATGCATGGTTTTATGAGTAAGTAGATTGTGTTGAATGCCTTTTATCTATTTTTAAGATTGCCTGTTGTGTTTATGCCTAGATGAGAATCGAGGTAATTTGAGTTCTTGACTTGATTGAAAGAGAAAGTTAGTAACTTGAAGGTTGATATTGTTCGATTGCGAAAGTTTCGAGCTTTGGATCCAAAAAAAGTGATTTAGTGAATTAGTTTATGAGAATGAATTGATTTGCTTCCTAATCAGCGAAAGTTGATGAATTTATCTATTTAAAGGCATGATATTTATCTTCTTACAAGTTTATATGCATTACTATGTTGTGGTGATCCTTGTCCTAGATTTTTGTTTTTATTTGAATTTCTTCGATTATATTCGTTACTGAGATTCGTTGCCTCGGTACCGAACCTGTTCTTAGGTCGTTAGTGTGTTTTCGTAGTTTACCCAGGTTCGTTAACGACCCTGACAAAGTCGTTAACGAGGTTGGTCGTAGTTGAGTTGTGTTGTTTTGTTTTGTTTTATTTTTCTTAGTAGTTTGATAGACAAACAACCGTGTTTCCTGTGGAACGATCCTGACTCCTCTATACTCAGCGGGGTCTTGCCTATAAATTTATTTGTTGTCAATAAAACCCTATCAACAAATTGGCACCATTGCCGGGGAAGCAACTGTGTTTGTTTGTTTATCTGTGGGTCTGGGAATAGCCCGACCCTGTTTTTGTTTTTAATTTTTGTTTTCTTTGTCTGTTTTCTTAGCGTATGCCAGCTGGACGTCGAAGGCTCGAATTTGACAATGCCGGTTACTATTCAGAACCTGAACGTTCCCTGCACCGTAGACGCCGAGAGAACCGAGCTATGGCTACACCCGAGGAGTTGACTCGCCAGATGGCCGAACTACAGAGGCAGATGGAGGCATTAAAAATCGAGAAAGAAGCCGTTGCTGCCGAGGCTGAGCGTCAACGAGTCGACAGTGCTCGCCTACAGGAAGAACTGAACGCCTATCCGAGGACTGCCAAAGACTACATGCATCCGGAACTGAGGGTGCCAGAGTCTCCAATTGTGCTTCTGGATATAGAGAAACTTTTTGAGATCAAGTCTCAGTTTATATCCTTGATCAAACGGGCTCAGTTTGAAGGGAAACCTTCTGAGTGCCCTATGGAACATGTTAGGAATTTTCTTGAATTATGTGACACCATAGCTGCTGAAGGTGTTTGATGTTCGTATTTTTAGTATAGTTTTAAGTGTGTTTTCTTAATTTGTTAGGCTTAGTTTTAGTAGTTTTAGGATTAGTTTTGTGTGTTTTTGGATGGTTTTGCATATTTTGTGAAAAGTATGGAAGCTACTCCGTTTTGTGTCTTTTTGTAGGTTTTAGCAAGGAAAAGGTGCTATTTGGAGCTGAATTTGGAGTGCTATGATGAAGGACGGAAGAATACAAGATGAAGAAGTCGAAGTCCAAGTTTTAGAAGATGAAGTGTGGATGAAAGCCAAACCCAGGCTCGTTAACGAGGCTGCAAGGGTTCGTTAACGAGGCCACGAGATGAAGATTTCGAGAGTTTGATTATGTGACTCACCGATCCTGTGCGGGAATTTATTTCCGTATCGGTAGAGTATCTTTTTATGATTTTAGGGTTATTATATTATGTATTTTAGGTCTTGTTATCTTTCTAGATTTTGTTTCTATCTTTCTAGATTTTATTTCTATCTTTTTAGGAAAGTTTTTATCTTTTAGCCTTTTTATTTTCTAGCCTTATTAGTATAAATAGCCTTCTTATTAGTCTAGAAAAGGGGGTGGAAGTATCGATTGAAGAGAAGAGGAAGAGCCGAGAGTAGAGAGAGAGGATCGGAGTCGAGATTGAAGGTTCGGTGGACGAGAGTTACCGAGGTCGTTAATCGTGATTTTGGTTCGGTGTTTGTATTTTTTCGGTTTCTTCTGAATTTCTGTAAGACGATATTTCCTATTAATTTGAGTAGTGTTTTGTTTTCAATGATTTCATTTGTTGAATTTATTTGTTTCTTAGTTATGAGTAGTGAGTAGTCTTCTTTTCTAGGGTCGGGGTTAAACCCGGCATAGTTATGCATGTTTGAGGAGTAAGAGCATGTGTTGATTGCCTTTTATCTATTTTGAGATTGTTTGTTGTGCTTAAGACCTAGACGAAAGTCAAGGTGAATTGAGTTTTTGACTTGATTGAAAGAAAAAGTTATAGACTTGAAGGTTGATATTGTTTGAATACGAAAGTTTCAAGCTTTAGATCCAAAAAAAGCAATTGAGTGAATTGGTTTATGAAAGTAGGTTAATTTACTTGATAGTCAACGAAAGTTGATGAATTTATCTTTTTAAAGGCATGATCTTATTTTCTTACGAGTTTATGTGCATGACTATGTTGTGGTATCCCTTGTCCTAGATCTTTGTTTTATTTGAATTCTCTTGAAGTGATATTTGTTGCTGAGTTTGTAGGCTCGGTACCGAATCTGTTTAGGTCGTTAGTTTTAGTCTTTTGTTTGCGGTGGTTCGTTAACGACCCTGACAACGTCGTTAACGAGGCTGCTTGTGAGTATTTTGCTTGCTTTTGTATGATTTTTAGTAGTCGATAAACGAACAACCTTGCTTCTCGTGGAACGATCCTGACTCCCCTATACTCAGCGGGGTCTTGACTTATAAATTTATTTGTTGTCCCGAGTAAAGGCCCGTCCAACAGTGTCTCACTTGAATATGTTCTGTTAAAAGCTTTCAGGTGGTCTCTTAATGGAAAGGCTCTGAGCTGGTTGGAGAGCTTACCTTCTAAGTCTATCAGGACTTGGAAAACTTTGTATGATCAATTTCTTACAAAATTTTTCCCTCTTGCCAAGACAACGGAGTTGAGAAAGCGTATCACCTCCTATCACCAGCTGCCTAATGAGACTTTCGTTGAAACATGGGAAATATTTAAAGAAATGCTTAGACAGTGCCCCACTCATGGGCAACCTTTATATGTGCTCCAAGAAATCTTTTTCCAAGGTATCAATGCAGAGACGAAGAACCGCATCAACACGCATACAACGTGCGGTTTTATAGAGATGGAACCTACGGCTGCATGGGAATTGTTGGACAAGCTGTCTAACTATGATGCCATGTATGCTACCCAACAAACTCCCCAGCCCCAGAAGCATCTCTACATACCTAACAAAGACGATGTTAACCCAGATGTCAAAAATCAATTTCTACAAGACGTGGTCAACCGCCTGAAGAAGCAGGTAAGTTTTCTGAAATCCTCTAAATCTTGTCAAGAGTGTGGCTCTTCTACCCATAGTACTTCTGCTTGCACTAACATAGAACAGGTAAGAGCCGCTGAGACATATGCTGAGGTGAACTATATGAGAGGCCCATATAGAAACCAGCCTAGTAATTTTGACAAGTCGAACAATTATCCAACGTGGGGCAATCAAAGTCCGGGTGCTAACTATGCAGTGCCTCCACCGGATAGAAGACCTGCACCATATCGACCTACAGGCTATCAGGAGCCACCATCATGGGTACAAGGGTTACAGGAAGGCATTAACGGAGTGAATAACAAGGTTAGCGAAGTTCAAGCCAACCTTAACAATCAAAACAAACGATGAGGAGAGTTCGATGTGTGGAAGAAAAATGTCGATTCTCAATTAGGGAACCTTGCTGCACAGATTCCAAGACTACAGGGGCAACTCCCGGGCCGTCCCGAGGAGAACCCTAAGGGACAAATAGCAGCGGTACACCTTGGGAGCGGAAAGACACTACCGGAGCGTGTCCAAGCTAAGGACAAGACTGAAGAGGATGCCACAGTGCAGCTCGGTAACGAGCCAGCGAGAGCGAGTACCGAACCGACACGCCATGGTGACGAGGCTCCCAGGGTGATCGTCGCCTCTCGGTGTGCGCGAGGGTCAAGAGATACAATTTATAACCCGACCCCGTTGTAGTACGTGGTGGGTGTCGAACACTCGGGAAGTCTACTCGATCGATGTGCCTAGATACTAGGAAGCTAGAAAGGAGAGCATAAAACGAAGGAAAACAAAGAAAACAGTCGGGACCGACACTGAGGTCACGTCGGGCCCGAGGTTGGCGACAAGAGGAAGTCGGGACCGACACTGGGTAAGTCGGGCCCGAGGTAGCTGGGTTTGTCGAACTTCAAAGATTAAAAGTAGATCTTGGGCTTTTGGGTTCCTTCTCTAGTAGATTAAGGCTTTTCCACCCCAATTCAAGCAATGAGTGATGATCGGACTAGGATCGAGTGCTTTCGCCCTCGTTCCAACCACTTCTACACATCGATCATTGGGGAAATCCCCTTCGAAGCAAGGTCTTGAGATTGACACATGTTCACTTTCGCTACTTTGCCAATCTCAAGCCTTGATTCCCGACTTTCGCAAGGAATTGTAGCTCTATGTAGAGTGGGTTCCTTAGATCAAACACTCAAGGCTATGGAATTGGGGTTTCTAGCCCAAACCTAGCTAGGGTTTTCCCCCATAACCCAAGATCAAGGAGATCTACTCCATGTGGCAAACAAAGAAAGCAAACAAATCAAAAGGGAAAGCAATCATCATCATCAATCTCAAATGAAAGCAAAGTTTCATTCAAATCAAAAGCAATCCACAAATTCCAATCAAGGGTTTCCAAATCCACAAGAACAAAGCAAATCAAAGCAAATCTACCAAACAAACCTATCAAATCTCCCTCTCCTTGGCCGATTCTCTCTCTCTCCCTCCTCCTCTCCTTCCTCCTTGCTCTCCAAGTATCCTCTTGGTTCCCTTGGAACCCCCTCCCCTTTGTGAGAGAGCCCCCTTTTGTTGTTGTGTGGGAAGAACCCCCAAATTAGAAGACAAGAGGCCCTTTTATGGATTAAATGAGGGGCAAAAGTGGAAGTCCACAAATTCGTGCCTTGGAGCCCAAGTAGTCCGGTGACCGACTTGGACCGACACGGAGGACCTCGGGCCCGAGTTACTGTGCATCTCGGACCGAGGTTGAGCAAGTCGGGCCCGAGGTTGGTTGCAACTCGGTCCTGACCTCGTTCCACCTTCTTCTTTGTTGGCTTCTCTTGTTCTTCTTCATGGCTTGCTCCTCTCTTTCCTCCTTTGCTCGGGCCTTGCTCCATGTCTCGACCCTCCTTCAAATCGATCCTTGATCCATGCCAAATTACCTACAAAACACATAAAACGCGCGTAGTTTCCGAATCTCATAGAAATATGGGAACTAGGCTAAAAAGGAACAAAAGGCACAAGAAAAGGGGAAAAAGAAACATATTTACAAAGGAAATCACATATGAAAACACCACCAAATAGAGAGACATCAAAATACCCCATACTTAAACTTGCTTGTCCTCAAGCAATAACAATGTAAGCAAGACCGAAACATAATCTTCAAGTAAAACCTCGTATGAAAACACATTTTAAGCACAAGTGATCGATATTCAAGCAAGATTACATCATCACACATGATTAAGTGTTCCAAGGAATAAAGTCAATGCAACTAAGCCTCACTTTAGGGATATGTGAATGTGTATCACTCATCATGTGTTTGGGTTTAGCAATGAACACTCAAGCTCAAAATTCATGCAAGTAAGGACTTTACTATTGAAGCTAATATCACCAATTCCTCCACCTAGAGATGCCTAATGCAAAGTACACAAAGAATTTCGAACTTGGCTCAATGGAGGTCCTCAAAGAGGTTCCATTCGGCCGGGTTGTAATGGGGCTTTTGGTATTTTTCAAGGTAGGAATTATTTGGTCTTGTGGTGCTTTCAATGGGGATTGAACAACCTAAACTCTCACCAACTTCACCAAAATTCCACAATTACTTTCACACTCACCCAAAAGACTTAACATTTTCCTTTCAACCCAAAATTTCACTTAACATTCCACTTCATCTTTGCTCTTATGCTTTTTGTTGGATTTTCCACACTTTCTACATTTGGACCGACTTTCTTATGACATCGGGCCCGATGTTGCTTGTAACTCGGTCGGACCATTTTCTTCACTTAAGCTCTTTGCTTTCATTCCACTTTACATTTCCAACATTTTCTTTCTTCCTTTTCTTTCTTTTTTCATTTTTGTACAACAAAGATGCACTACCCACATGATTCATAACACCATTCTTTGCCCTTAAACCCAAGAGAATCTCAACTCTTCAAATACAATCCCAACCTTTCTTCTAAAGTCCAATCCCATAAGGGTCAAGTCATATAAGGCTAGGAATAATATTTTTGAGGAGTTTCAAACAAAGGCTTAGGCTAGAACGGGGCTACAAACAAAGGATTAACTTCATGGTAGGATATGGAACATTTATGTGACTAGAAGAATAAAGTTCAAAATCAATGTGACCATGCTAGGACAATTCTCATGACGGTCTCGGAAAATAGATAAACACCGCAATAGCAAGTTTTACTAAGCATGAATGAGCTAATCACACAAGAAAAATGAGGGATATGCAAATATGAACAAGCATCCCTAAAATGGCCAAAAATCAATCTCACAAGGGTCACTCATACTTAGTTGCATAAGAACTCATCCTAGAACTCACATGTTCAATAAAACAAGCAAGATATCATGATCACATCAAAAGCAACATCATTTTAGAGGCTAAACTATCCAAAAATATGCAAAGGAATTTACATGCTCACATCATCATTAGCTTTTATTTTGGCAATCTAAGATGGGAATTTCTAGTCCAAAACCTACAAAACACAAAATCTTTTTGTTGTTTTCAACACAATTTTTTTCAATTTTTATGGATTTTTTTTGCAAAAATTTCTCTAAAACCAAAAACTCATCCATTCAAGACCAAATTAATCATTCATGTTTTTTCATCAAACCACAAACCAAGAAGCAAACATCCCAAACACAAACTAGAAACAAAAACTAAATATCCTCAAAATAATAAACAAACATAAACAAGTGAAATCATGAACACACTTACCCCCACCCCATACTTAAAATTTTGATGTCCCCATCAAACAAGGAAATCAAAACTTAAAAGCAAGAGAGAAGAGTATGAAAAGCTCACAATTTCTTATTCTTCAATGGCATGTATAGGATCAATCGAAGGGGTTGTCACGTCTACGTCCTCTTTGGAGCCTTGCTTGCCGCTCCCTCTCGTACACTTATTCTTGGTAGAAGTCTTGTGGTGGTGGTTGAAGTTGAGGCTCCGGGCGTGTCCATTGGTCCTCACGGGAAGGGAAGTTCCCGCTCATCCACGTGTTGAAGCTATCTTGGACCCGCCACCTTTGGTCTTCCACCTCCCTAAGCTTCTCCACCTCTCGTCTAGTGTAGCCGAGGGCTCGGTTCATCTCTTGTTGGCTAGCTTGGAGAGAGCTTTGTTGTTGAAGCATTTGTTGTTGTTGTTGGTACATTTGTTGTTGATGTTGGTACATTTGTTGTTGTTGGAGATTCACTTGATGGACCTCTTGGAGAACATTTTCTTGTTGAAGTTGGAGATGAGCCATTTGGTTGGCTAAGAAGGACATGTCCACCGGTTGTTGTTGCTCGGGAAACACCATTCCCGGACCGTACCATTGGGCATAGCCTTCATAACCGCCACCTTGGAATTGCTCTTGCCTTGCACCGCTCCCTTCTCCTCGTTCATAATGCCTCGGGACCTCACCACCATGGAATGAAGTGGACCGACGTTGAGGGAAGTCGGGCCCGACTTGGTGTGTACCTCGGTCCGCCAGTGTTGGAGCTTGGTGCGTGGCTCGGAGGTTGGCCATCAAACCTTGGAAGCGCTCATCTTCTTCATTTAGCTCTTGATCGACTTCCATGTCTTCCCCACGAGGTGCAAACACAAAGTTGTCTTGGTCGGAATTCGGTGTAGATGGAGGAGAGGTAAACCGAATGTGTTGAGATTGTTGTCGCCGCCCCTCTCTTGCACCTTCGGGGTCACCAAATGGGTGTGGCTTGCCGGCCCACACTTGGTACCAATTTTGATACCGAGAAAGGTCATAGAGGTTGTGCACTAACCGGATCGACACACCATCATAGTTTGAGTGAGGGGCCAAGGAAATCATGTAGAGCTTCTCCTTGACGATGTTGGCCTTCTTGAAATACTTCATGTTCATGAACTCAACACCATTCGGAGCCGGAGAATACTTGTCAAGATCGACTCCTAGACGCATGGCGAGCCTTGCTATCATCCCGCCGAAGTAGATCCAAGAGGAGCTTTGGAAGTCTCGCACCATCTTGACCCACTCCCATGCAAGGTTCATGGGCTTCTCGGTGTTGAAGAGCATCTCATGGAGCAACATGATCTCCTCCTTCATCGGCTTGCTCAACTCATGACGAGCATAGATTGCACACCCCAAGACTCGCACCATGACCCGAAAAAGAGGGCTAGCAATCTCGTTTGTGGAGGCGCCTTTTCTCATCTCGCTCTTCCCGGCCACATGACGCCACACTTGGTTCACCTTCTCATTGTTGACGCCGGCCTCTTCTCTTGGGCATGGAAACCCGAAGTAGGTAGCCAAGTCCCTAAGAGAGAGATTGTGGTCCTCATTGCCCAATTGGAAAGTGATCGCCCCTTCCTCATCCTCCACATTATCATAAGTGCACTCGAATGTGGCCATGAATTCCGAGGTGAGGGCGGGATAGTGGGTGTTGTCCCACCTTAGCATTCCATTGAGACCGATATGGGAGTAGCATCTTAGAAGGGCTTGATCCATGTCCATCTTCCTCACGGCTTCCCAATCAAGCCACCTTGTGTGATGCTCAAGCGCCATATACCTTGCATAACTCTCAACTTGCTCATCATCCTCCAAGTAGACATCATCCAACTTTGGCTCTTTCCTCGTCTTCTTGGACTTCTTCCTCGGCCTTTCCGCATGAGATGATGAAGCTCTTGTCTCCATGGTACCTACACACATCCAACCAAACAAAAGGATCCAAGATAAACTCCATACAACTCAACAAAAGCACTCATCAACACACAACAAAGTAAATCATCATAAATCATCAACATTTCAACACAAAGGGAACCCCATACTTAGTCTCTAGACTCACATGCATCTCAATCCAAGCATAAATCATCATGGACATCTTCTAACAATAGCTAAGCAAATGATCATTCTACATCATGATTAGGCTATAGCCAACAATTAAACACATGAATCCACATGATATCACAAGAAGAGAGCAAAAACAACTAGGATCGACTTCCAGCCTATGTCGGGCCCGACTTACTCAACCTCGGTCTGACATGTTGGACCGACTTTCACACCTCGGGCCCGAATCACCTGGGCACGTCGATCTCGACCTAGTTCATGCTTCGACTTCTAGCCTCAAATCAACCCAAATCACTCTATCATGCACTTAAATTTCAAATTCAACCATCAAACATCCCTAATCGAAGTTCTAAATGGATCTAAGCATGCATAAATAACTTTAAAGCTCAATTTCACAAATCATGCAAATCCACCATTGATGCTCAAGCTCAAACTCTCAATCAAACATGGCAATACTCAATCTATGCAATGAAAGCACAAAATCTTCAAGGAAATAGGTAAAGATCGAGTAACACATACCGGATTTGAAGAGTATTGAACTTTTAAACAAATAACCAACTTAGAACTCAAATTTTCTCAATCTAGATCGAGATGGGGGATGAAGAACGAGATTGAACTCGAAATTTCTCTTTGGATTCGGGTTTGGGAGGCCTTTTTGTGACTGGATCGAGATGAAGAAAGGAAGATGTGTGGATCGAGTATGGAAGGGGAAGGGCGGCCGACTTTGAGAGTGTTTGAGGGAGATGGGTTGTATTTTGGGAATGGTGGTTGATAATGAAGATGGTAGGTAGGTGGGGGATAGTATTTAATGGGGGAAAAGGACAAATTAGGTCAAGGGCAAAATTGGCATTCCAACTAGTCAATTCGGATCGGACCGACTTCATGGATCGACGTCCCTATGTCGGGCCCGACTTACCTGGGCTCGATGTGGGAGTATTCGGGTCACCAATCTTACTCCATCCTCATGCAACTTCTTTCCCATATTTCCATTTAAATATTTCACCTCAAATCCTACACAACTTTGAAGAATGCACGACACCATAAATCCACAAAACACTAGATAGAGATTGGTTAGAGAAAAGCTAGGCTAAACTAAGAAAAATCAAACTAAAATTACGAAAAGAAAGCTATTAGCTCGGGTTGCCTCCCGAGAAGCGCTCGTTTAGAGTCACTAGCTTGACTTTCTAACCTCAACCTCATGGCGGGTGAAACACGGTGAATTGCTCGCCATTGTTATGCCCATTGCCTTCATACCCATAAAACCACCAACGATGGTCTACATAGGCATGGCTATCCGATCTCGGGCCTATCTCATCATACTCCTCCAACGGATGAGATTTCTTCTCCTTACTTGCTCCATCATATTCCTCTTTTCCTACACCAAAGTTATCCAAAGAATTCCTAGGAGATTCTACCAATTCATCTTTCAAGTCACTAAGGCAAATGTAGGAGTCTCCTAAGTCATCTTTCAAATCACTTAAACAAATGTAGGAATCAAAAGTTTGGGAAGAATTGTGGTCATCACCAACATCAAAAGGATATAAGTAAGGATACTCTTCATTTCTCCTTGGGCTAGCATTGATCCTTGACTCATCTTGATCCTCAATTTGCTCCAACAACTCCCTTGCTTGTATTTGTTTATTCAACCTTTCATCACTTCTCAACACAATGACCTCTCTAGCAACTTCCACTTCTTCACTTTCTCTCTTGGCACTCTCTTCAAGTTTAAGGATGGCCAAGGCATCCGGCTCATTCAAGGCCTTGTTGAAGTGAAAATCGACCTTTTCTTCACCAATCTCAAAGGAAATCTTGCCGTTTTTGACATCAAACCTTGCCCCCGCCGTAGCTAAGAATGGTCTTCCTAAGATTATTGGGACCAAGGGGTCCTCGTGCATGTCTAGGATCACGAAATCATCGGGGACAAAGTACTTTCCAACTCGCACCGGCACGTCATCCAATATTCCCTTAGCCTTGATGATGGAACCGTCGGCCATAGTTAGGGACATATCGGCCGGCTCCATTTCACCCAAATTTGCTCTTCTCCAAATGCTAGCGGGCATCACCGAAACACTTGCCCCAAGGTCACATAAGGCTTGAAAATTTTGAGACCCCACACCAATGGTTATAGCAAAACGACCGGGATCTCCTAGCTTTTGTGGTAACTCCAAGGTCTTGACCTCATCTTGCATTTCAACTATGGATCTCTTCTTGCTCAAAATCTCTTTTAAAAACTTGGCATAAGATGGCATCTCACTCAATGCATCGGTGAACGGGATAGAGATGTTCAAGCCTTGCAAGAGTTTGAGAAACCTCTTGAATTTGTTCTCAACAACATCTTTTGGCTTCTTCGAGGGATATGGAAGAATTGTTGCACCTTGAATCTTGCTTGGATCAACTTCTTTGGACTTCCCCACTTCATTTGCAACACTTCCTGGTTGGACCGACTTGGGCACCATGTCGGGCCCGATGTTGTGAATCTCGGTCCTGGACAGAGGAGTCGGATCGAGGTCTGGGTACGTCGGTCCCGAGTTGCTCTGAACCTCGGTCCGGGGTGAAGGAGTCGATCTTCTGGATGGGTCGACTTCGGGGAACGTCGGACCCGACTTGCTGGGTAAGTTGGTCCGACTCTCTTCATTCTTCTTAGGCACGTGTGGCTCGGGTAGGTTTCGGCCACTTCTCAATCCAATTGCCCGGACTTCATTTTGATTGTTTTGAGCTCGAGGATTCTCCTCGGGTCGGCCCGGAAGTCTTCCATTCTCTCTCGGGGCTTGAGTCGCAATTTGAGCAAATTGATTGTCGACTTGCCTCCTCCATGCACCAAACTCATTGAATTGGGTCCTCATCTCCTTGAACCCATCTCTCATCTCTTGAGCAAATGTTTGTAACTCATTGAATCCCGGAGGTCTATATGGTGGTGGTGGCGCCCTTGGCTCGTTTTGGTTGAAGTTGTTGTTGTAGCCTTGAGCTTGACCGTTGTTCCACCGGCCATTTCCACCATTGTTGAAATTGCCTCTTCCACCGAAATTTCCTCGAACATAGTTTGCCTCCTCAATTCGCTCGGCCAAGCGCACTTGGCTCTCATTCGGACAAACTTGTGTAGCATGTGCAAAGGATCCACACTCTTCACAAGCTCTAGCATTTTGCTTGTAGTAGTGGACTTGCCTCTTAAGCTTGCTCACTTCACCTTCAAGGAATTGGAGCTTCACATCCCTATCAATGTCTTCTCCCCTTGGATCATATAACTTCCTTGCACCTTCACCTTGAACTTTCACCTCCTTGCTAGCTTGACTCACCCCATACATGGCCTCATAATCGGATAGCTTGTCAAGTAGCTCCCAAGCTTGATCCGGTGTCAAGTCTATGAACCCACAATCGGTGTGGAGATTGAGCTTGTCCTTCGTTACCGGATTGATGCCTTGGAAAAAGATGTCTTGAAGTACATATGGTTGTTGGCCATGAGTAGGACATTGGCGCAACATCTCCTTGAAACGGTCCCATGCTTCGAAGAGGGGCTCATTCGGACCTTGTTGAAAGCTTGCAATCTTCCTTCTTAGCTCGGTTGTCTTTGAGGGCGGGAAGAACTTCATCAAGAAAGCGTCATAGAGTGTCTTCCAAGTTGTGATTGACCTAGGAGCTTGGCTCTCGAGCCAATGTGTGGCCTTACCCCCAAGTGACCATTTGAACGCCTTTAGAAGCACATACTCCAATGTCTCCTCGTCGGTAGAGATCGTCTCACACATGTCCACAAAGCGTTTAACATGCTCTATGGGACACTCATGTGGACGGCCCTCGAATTGATCACGCTTGATGAGGGTAATGAATTGCGTCTTGATCTCAAAATTCTTGGCAACCTCGGGAAGCACAATAGCCGGCTCGGGTACCCTCAACTCCGGATGCATGTATTGGCGTGCATTCCGGGGTAGAGCATTGAGTTGAGCCTCGGCTCTCATCCTTTGCTCCCGTTCTCTTCTTGCCACCTCCTCTTGATTGTCCCTCTCAAGTTGTAATCTAGCCATTTCGGCCCTAAGTCGAGCCAACTCCTCATCAACATGGAGAGCTTGATTCTCCATCCTTTTCCTTCTTCGGGCTTCCTTGAGAATACTTTCCGGATCACTCACAAACTCAAGCTCAAGTGTTCCTCGGTAGGAACGAGCTAGCATACACCTATGAAACAAAAACACAAACCAAAACAAATCAAAAACAAACAAAGGGTTTGGGCTATTCCCTCACCCAAATCACTACCAAAACACAAGAAACTCACCAAATTGGCACTCAATGCACTTAGACTTCCCCGGCAACGGCGCCATTCTTTTGATCGTCGCCTCTCGGTGTGCGCGAGGGTCAAGAGATACAATTTATAACCCGACCCCATTGTAGTACGTGGTGGGTGTCGAACACTCGGGAAGTCTACTCGATCGATGTGCCTAGATACTAGGAAGCTAGAAAGGAGAGCATAAAACGAAGGAAAACAAAGAAAACAGTCGGGACCGACACTGAGGTCACGTCGGGCCCGAGGTTGGCGACAAGAGGAAGTCGGGACCGACACTGGGTAAGTCGGGCCCGAGGTAGCTGGGTTTGTCGAACTTCAAAGATTAAAAGTAGATCTTGGGCTTTTGGGTTCCTTCTCTAGTAGATTAAGGCTTTTCCACCCCAATTCAAGCAATGAGTGATGATCGGACTAGGATCGAGTGCTTTCGCCCTCGTTCCAACCACTTCTACACATCGATCATTGGGGAAATCCCCTTCGAAGCAAGGTCTTGAGATTGACACATGTTCACTTTCGCTACTTTGCCAATCTCAAGCCTTGATTCCCGACTTTCGCAAGGAATTGTAGCTCTATGTAGAGTGGGTTCCTTAGATCAAACACTCAAGGCTATGGAATTGGGGTTTCTAGCCCAAACCTAGCTAGGGTTTTCCCCCATAACCCAAGATCAAGGAGATCTACTCCATGTGGCAAACAAAGAAAGCAAACAAATCAAAAGGGAAAGCAATCATCATCATCAATCTCAAATGAAAGCAAAGTTTCATTCAAATCAAAAGCAATCCACAAATTCCAATCAAGGGTTTCCAAATCCACAAGAACAAAGCAAATCAAAGCAAATCTACCAAACAAACCTATCAAATCTCCCTCTCCTTGGCCGATTCTCTCTCTCTCCCTCCTCCTCTCCTTCCTCCTTGCTCTCCAAGTATCCTCTTGGTTCCCTTGGAACCCCCTCCCCTTTGTGAGAGAGCCCCCTTTTGTTGTTGTGTGGGAAGAACCCCCAAATTAGAAGACAAGAGGCCCTTTTATGGATTAAATGAGGGGCAAAAGTGGAAGTCCACAAATTCGTGCCTTGGAGCCCAAGTAGTCCGGTGACCGACTTGGACCGACACGGAGGACCTCGGGCCCGAGTTACTGTGCATCTCGGACCGAGGTTGAGCAAGTCGGGCCCGAGGTTGGTTGCAACTCGGTCCTGACCTCGTTCCACCTTCTTCTTTGTTGGCTTCTCTTGTTCTTCTTCATGGCTTGCTCCTCTCTTTCCTCCTTTGCTCGGGCCTTGCTCCATGTCTCGACCCTCCTTCAAATCGATCCTTGATCCATGCCAAATTACCTACAAAACACATAAAACGCGCGTAGTTTCCGAATCTCATAGAAATACGGGAACTAGGCTAAAAAGGAACAAAAGGCACAAGAAAAGGGGAAAAAGAAACATATTTACAAAGGAAATCACATATGAAAACACCACCAAATAGAGAGACATCACAAGGTCGTCAACGACCCTAGTCCAGGTAAGTTTTTTAATCCGAGCCCTCCTCTCAATCCCAGGGTAGTTAGCGACCCCATCAGGGTCGATAACGACCCGTCGAGGGTACCTAACGACCCTATAGTCGACCCGGTAGCATCACCTCTCGAGCCTGACTTGGTTCCGAGAATGGTGAAATCTCTTCCATTTCCTATTAAGAAATCAAAGGACTCTACAAAGAGTAAGTTCAAGCGTTTCGTAAAGATTCTCCAGGGCATTAATATTTCCATCCCATTCGTTGAGGCCCTAAGCAAAATGCTGGCTTACACGAAATTTTTGAAAGATATTCTTAGCAGGAATAGATCCATCACAGAGCTGCAAGACGAAGTCCGATCTATTGCTCTACCAGAAAAGCTAGGAGATCCAGGGAGGTTTGCCATCACAATTGGCATAAGCGACCATTAATTCAAAGCTCTATGCGATCTGGGAGCCAGTGCTAGTTTACTTCCTCTCTCAATCTGGTCAAAATCCAACATGCGACCACTAGAACTAATTAACATGCGGTTATACATGGCAGATGGCTCTTGCATCAAACCAACAGGGGTTGTGGAAGACTTTCCGGTCCAAGTGGGCAAATTCTTTGTCCCAAACGACTTCATAGTTATGGCAATGCCCGAAGACCCGGTAGTTCCTATTATCTTGGGGAGACCGTTCCTCATCACAGCTGGAGCCATAATTGATGTTAGGAGGGGACTCCTAACTTTCGAAATTGGGGATGAGGTGACATAATTTCGGTTCAAACAGTCAATGAAGGAGACCAATAGAGCCGAAGTCAAGATGCTCTACACCCACAATGAGATCATTGAATGTGGAGACCCCGTTGGAAGATTGGCGACAAATGATGAATTTTCAGGTCAAAGATGGGCAGAAATAGCCCCTGCAGTATCGGTAACGAGCCCCCCAGCCTCAGTACCGATTCTCCTGGCAGAAGAAGCGGACTCGTTAACGACTCCATCAGTATCGTTAACGACCCTGGCCGAAGACAATGAAATTTCAGCATTTGAATACCTTGAAGAGGTGTTGAAGACGGAGCCAGAAGAACCAATTCTAATCCCAGGTGAACCTTCTCCAACACTTAAACCTCTTCCGGACTCCCTCAGGTATGAATTCATTGGTCCTAATTCTACTTTTCCTGTCATCATCAATGCTAAATTAAAAGATGAGGAAGTAGAGAAACTGTTGAATGTGCTTAGGATGCATAGAAAAGCCATAGGATACTCCCTAGATGATATAACTGGCATATCCCCTTCTCTTTGCATGCATAGGATATACATGGAGGATAATCATAAACCCACTATAGAGCATCAACGTAGGTTAAATCCTAACATGAAAGATGTGGTCAAAAAGGAAATCATTAAATTACTTGATGCTGGGATCATATTTCCTATATCGGACATCCAATGGGTGAGTCCGGTCCATGTAGTCCCAAAAAAGGGGGGAATGACTGTCATAGAAAATGAAAAGGGAGAGCTTATTCCAACTAGGACCACTACCAGTTGGAGGATGTGCATTGATTATAGGAAGCTCAATAGCGCCACTAGAAAAGATCATTTTCCGCTTCCTTTCATTGATCAGGTGTTAGAACGCTTAGCCCAGCATAATTATTCTGTTATTTAGATGGCTATAGCGGTTTTTGGCAGATTCCCATTCATCTTGATGATCAGGAGAAGACTACCTTTACATGTCCCTATGGGACTTTTGCTTATAAAAGAATGCCATTTGGGCTTTGCAATGCCCCCGCCACCTTTCAAAGGTGTATGTTGGCCATTTTTTCGGATATGATAGAGGAGATTGTAGAGGTCTTCATGGATGATTTTTCTGTTTATGGTTCTTCAATTGATGCTTGTCTTGCTAACCTTGCACATGTGCTTAAAAGATGTGAAGAAACCAATCTTGTGTTAAACTGGGAAAAATGCCATTTCATGGTTCAAGAGGGGATAGTGCTAGGACATCTTGTCTCTAAGAGAGGGATAGAAGTAGATAAAGCAAAAATTGAGCTTATTGAAAAACTACCTCCTCCCTCTTCTGTAAAAGACATCAGGAGTTTCCTAGGGCATGCTGGTTTTTATAGACGCTTTATTCAGGATTTTTCTAAGATAGCTAAACCTTTGACTAACCTACTAATGAAAGATGTAGTGTTTGAGCTGTCTCCGGAATGTCTTGAAGCATTTTACAAGTTAAGAGCAGCCCTTGTGTCCGCCCCTATTATGCAGTCCTCGGATTGGACATTACCCTTTGAGATTATGTGCGACGCTAGTGACTATGCAGTCGGCGCAGTCTTGGGACAACGGAAGGATAAGAAACTCCACGCCATCTACTACGCTAGTAAGACGCTGGATGTGGCACAAAGTAAGTATACCACAACGAAGAAGGAGTTCCTTGCCGTGGTATTTGCTTTTGAAAAATTCCGGTCCTACCTGGTTGGATCCAAAGTGATCGTTTATACTGACC
Organism: Fallopia convolvulus; assembly: GCA_964016875.1. Classification (NCBI taxonomy): domain Eukaryota; kingdom Viridiplantae; phylum Streptophyta; class Magnoliopsida; order Caryophyllales; family Polygonaceae; genus Fallopia; species Fallopia convolvulus. The sequence continues at coordinate 16,640,914 of OZ024728.1, forward strand.
ATGAGGCTGTTAGATACCTAATGGCCAAAAAGGACGCCAAGCCTAGATTGCTTCGTTGGATGCTCTTATTACAGGAATTCGACCATGAAATCAGAGACAAGAAGGGAGCAGAGAACTTGGTGGCAGATCACTTATCAAGGTTGCCGGTTGAGCATATCACCGAATCTAACAATGAAGTGCCAATAAATGATTCCAGACCAGACGAACACCTCATGCTGAACGAGGTCGAACTCAACAAGACCATCGTCACCGACCCCTTTAGGGTCGTTAACGGGGCATCGAGGCTGGAAAACGTAGAGCACGAAGGCAAAGACCCAAAGTGCATCGACACATCAGTCGGTCAGTTCGTTAACCAGCCACGGGAGGTCATCACCGAGGATAACACTACAGCTCCAGGGTCGTTAACGACCCACACAAGTCCGATGATGACCCGGTCAGGTAAGATTTCTGAACCGAAACTCATTCAGTTCAATTCAATCCCTTCCCCTCCTATTGCTTCTACTTCTTATATATCAATTCATGCTGGTAGAGGGTCAAAAGCCCCTTGGTTCACGGATTTTGCTAACTATCTGGTAGGAGGCGTAATCCCCGAGGGACTAACCCCACAAAAGAAAAAGAAGTTCCTCCACGATGTAAAACAGTACTATTGAGATGATCCTTACTTGTTTAAATAAGGAAGTGATCACCTCTTTAGACGTTGTGTCCCAGAAGAGGAGGTAGAGAACGTGATCCGACAATGTCACACCCTTCCTACCGGGGGCCATACAAAAGGATTCAAAACCACGGCGAAGATTCTTCAAAGTGGTCTCTATTGGCCAACCATGTTTAAAGATGTACAGGCTTATGTGACAACATGTGATGGATGCCAACGCTCGGGCAACATCACTTGGAGACATGAGAATCCGCTGACTGGGATACTAGAGGTCGAGTTATTCGATGTATGGGGCATAGACTTCATTGGACCTTTTCCCGCATCAGGCCCCTACAAGTACATCCCAGTGGCGGTCGATTATGTCTCTAAGTGGGTGGAAGTCGTTGCTGCAAGGACCAACGACGCTAGAACTGTTGTGAAGTTTATTAAGACTAACATTTTTCCCAGTTTTGGCGTTCCAAGAGTCCTCATTGGTGATGGTGGTTCTCACTTCATTGAGCGGAGCTTTGAAGCACTTTTGGCTAAGTATGGGGTATCTCATCGAGTGGCAACACCATATCATCCCCAAACTAGTGGCCAAGTTGAAGTTTCAAACAAGCAGATAAAGAGCATATTGGAAAAGACAGTGTCACGTTCTAGGAAGGATTGGTCCTCTAAATTGGATGACGCTCTATGGGCATATAGGACAGCATACAAGACACCTCTACGCACCACTCCCTATAATCTAGTGTATGGCAAGGCATGCCATTTACCAGTTGAGATGGAGCATAAAGCATTATGGGCTCTTAAGGAGCTCAACATGAACCTCGACGCAGATGGAGCAAAATGATTCATCGACTTGCAAGCGCTAGAGGAGTTAAGGCTTAGGGCGTATGAAAAAATGATGAAATTTACAAAGAGCGCACCAAGTGGTGGCATGATCAGAAATTGGTGCCCAAAACTTATGAAGTTGGCGATAAGGTACTTCTTTTTAACTCTAGACTCCGTTTATTCCCAGGGAAGCTAAGGACAAGATGGAGTGGGCCATTCGTGGTTCATCACATCTATCCCCACGGCGCGGTAGAGTTGATCGATAACCAAGGCGCGATATTCAAAGTTAACGGCCACCGACTGAAAAAGTTTCATGAGCAACCCGACCTGGATGAAGAGATTAGAGTCACTATGGCTCTTACAACGTCGGATTAGCCAAGGTAAGTACGTCGGGCTAACAACGTTAAAAATAGCGCTTACGGGAGGCAACCCGCTTTTAGTATAGTATAGTTTTTCTTCTTTTGAGTTTTTAAGTAGTTTAGAAGTAGAAAGATAGAATAGATTTAAGCTAACAAGATGCATGAGTAAGGTTCGTAAATCACTCAAGAAAGGCTACGGCAGCTCGTTAACGACCCACCCAGGGTCGTTAACGACCCGGTTTGGCGACCCGACTCGGCAAAACGGGCAGTTAAGTTTTCTTTAACCCTAATCTATCTTCTATCTACCCATGTGTGACCCCCTTTCACCTCTTCCCCTACCCCTACCCTCCCCTATATAACCCTTCTAAACCTCCAAAAATTCCACTCTCAATCTCTCAATCCAAAAAGCTTAAATCCTCCAAGATCCCTACCGGTTTTGCTGCACCACCGATCGGAATTTTCACCGCCACCGAACTTCGGAGACCCAACCAGTTAACGAAGCCTGCCACCCTGGTTTTCGTTACCGACGAGATCCGAACTCGTTAGCCACCCCAATTTTCGATCTTTTGTTCTTCAATTTCTCAATCTACCGGTATGATTTCTAAACCTTAACTCTCTATTGCATGATTCATGTTTATAGGGTCGGAATTTCATATCTTGTTCATAGAGGATCGAATGGCATGTTAGTTGCTCAATAAGTTTATTGATTAATGTATTGGTGGTTGATTTTGATTTCTAGGGGTTTGTTCTTGCTCTATCCTCCATTGCAATTTGATTTAGAAAAGCATGAACTACCTTGTTTTAGAATTGTTTCGATCTTCACCATGAGTTTCTTGGGCAATTATTCCATGTTCGGGATGGGTAATCGAGTAAGTATGGGGTGCATATACTTGATTGTGTGTCTTACATAGGGATTATGAGGGATGGATGCTTGATTCATGGCTAAATTTAAGAGTCTTTTACACTCGGAAATTTTCGACTGGTTCTTGTACAGGCTCGTTAACGACCCATCCAGGTTCGTTAACGACCCTGCGTATCATCAAAGCTGAAAAACCAGTCCAAACCCGTTACCGACCCCAATTGGGCAGTTAACGAGGCATTCCGAGAGCTATTCCGAGACCAAGTATGGGGTCTCTTGTCTATCTAATTGAGTGGATCTTATCTTGGAAAAGTCGTATTTTTGCAGGTCCACATGGCAAGTTCTAGCCAAGCCGCTACCCGAGCCCAAAAGAAGAGGACGAATCAGAGGTCCCCATCTCCACCTCGCATCGACAACGTAATCTTGCGCACTCAAGGACAAGCGGACCGCTACAATGCCATACTAGACAAGGACCACAACACTCGGTGGTTCTCGAGGTCAAGTGTAAAGCAAATGCGGATCTACGATGATGTCAAGGAGGCCTTCGCTATTCTCGGCGTGCCTCACTTATTGAAGAAGGAGAATTTACCACACTTTCCGGCTCTCACATCCGAGTTTCTAGAAACTCTTGAGACGAGCTTCTTCGTCGGGACGCATTCGATTCAGGCTCGGTAATGTGAACCGTGAGTATACTTTGGTGGAGTTCAATGCTATTCTGGAGCTCCCAAATCCTTCTCGAGATTACAACCTTAAAGACTACAAGGTGATGAGGACTTGGAGCTACATCACCGGGGAGGTAGAGCCCTTCGCTGCGGCATTATCCGGGGCAAGCATCATTAACCCCATATTCAGGATCATTGTCTGAGTCCTAGCCGCTACATTCTGCCAAAGAGAGAGTTGAACAGGCCGACAAGGATAGAAGTTGCATGCCTCCACACTATTCTTTTTGAGGAGCCCGCCCCATTGAACTTGGGGTATGAATGGCTATATTATGTGGAGAAATCGATCAAGTCAAAGGAGGTATGGTGCGGGAATCTGGTTAGTCTCTTGGCGACCAATCTTGGAGTTGATCTCACCTGCTATACACCGGCCCACGCTCAGCTGCTCAACAGGTATTATTGGTTCAGTTCCAGTATTTTCACTCAGATTCGGGATGGGTACGTTACAAAAGTTCAAGACCGAGATGTTACACCCACCCTATCTAAGCTGGAGCTTCTTTATGTACCGAATTGGTACGAGGCATGGACGGGGCATGCATTTCCGTTAGAGCCCAAGCCGCAAGATGAGCTTACACTTAGGCCGTGTGAGTCACGGTTTGAGAGAGAGGGAAACGAGATGGACGAAGATGACGAAGATGAGACTGAAGAGGCAGCTACCGAGGGAGGTACAGAGGAGCTCCACATCGAGGAGGATGACCTCGATACAAAAGTTCTGGGCACCAATGTCTTTGTTAACGAGCCAACCAGGGTCGTTAACGACCACTTCGAGGCCTCTACCGATGCTCCTACCGAGGCACACAGCTTCGGTAATGACCCGCCGAGAGCATCTGCCGATCCCCCGCAGCCACCTATCGACCCTCATTCTTATGGTATCATGCCATACAACCCAGTACTTTACCAAGACCATTTCCAGCCTCACTATCAACCACCTCCTCATCCCGAGTACACTGGATCAAGTATCCCGCCACCATGGGCCGAAGATCTTTCAGCTCAGATGCAGCATCTTAACCTTTAGCAGACACATATTCATCGGAGGATGGATAGATGGGAGAGTGTCTATTCTGCTCGCATGGCATTTGAGGATACGAGGCATCAGCAGAGAGAGGCGGATGATGCAGAGCGCTGGAGGACGATGTATGACTTCATGGGGAACTTTGAGCATTACTTTCCACCACCTAACCGTTGATTCAGTTTGAAGAGTTTTCTTGTTTTCTGCTTTAAGACTTTGTAAGTTTTTTCTGTTTTTCTTTTCTTGTTTTTCTTTTCTTTTTTATTTCTTTTCTTCTTCTTATTTTTTTCTTACAGTGGGGACACTGTAATTTTAAGTATGGGGTGGGAAAGGGTAGAAAACTTGTTTTCTTGTGTCTTGTGTTTGTTTTATGTCTTTTATTTGTTTTAAGTAGCTCTTTATTCCATCAAAAATGAAAAAAAAATGAAAATTTTAAAAATTCCAAAAAAAAGAGAGTTTTAGAATTGATAAATATCCCTTTCTTATGGTTCTATGATAGTAGTTGCTAGCATGATCATATAATTCCTTGCAAGCATGTCTTTGATAGTTTATCCGGATTTTTGATTTGAAGTGTTTTTAGGAAGGAATAGCATATGATGAAATTGAGCATGTATACTTTTTAGCATAAGGGATGCAATCCAACAAAATAATGACCTTGTGAGTTGTTTTTGGCCTTATAGGGAGAACATAAAAAATCCCTCTTCTTTTCTTGTGTGATTTACTCTCTATATGCATATTATCTCTTGGAATTGTGATGGTTATCTATTACTTGAGACCTATATAAGATTTATAGTTCATTACATGTGAAAGCAGATGATAGAGAACTTATTTTTCATAAAGCCCTATTGATCCTTATCCTACCTTACATTATCCTTCTTTTTGAAGCCAATTTGAGCCTTTAATCCTTTTATTTTTAGATCCACAAAATTGTTCCCTAGCCGAGATAAGCTTGACCCTATCCGGGGATTAGGACTTAGATTGGAGAAGTCAGTTTTGTTGAGTGAGATGTTATGATTGGTTTTGAAATTAAAGAGATTGTTGGGAAGGGTAGATTGGAAGTCTCTTGTTTTATTTTGTAAAAAGAAAAATCTCTTGGTAAGAAAGGATGCACAAAGGAAGTTACGGAGAAGCAATGAAGAAGTGTACACGATGAAGTTCGTTAACGACCCTTTTGGTCCGTTAACGAGGCTGCGTGAAAGAAGAGAAGTAAGTAAGTAAGAAGAAAAAAAAAGGAGAAATAAATGAAAAAGAGAGAGAAGTTAGTAAAAGGAAGTGGATGTGCATTTGTGTTTAATAGATAAATCAGAGATTCTTTTGAGTAATTTTATGAGACTTTCTAGGATATGATGGGTAAGTGAAAGAAAAAGTGCATAAAGGAGAGTTAGTTTGGTTATCTTTTAAGAGTTTTTGGTGTTATGTGTGAGTTTTTAGGAGTCTTTGATTCCCGGATATTATTAGCACCACATAGCCAAAATATTTTCCACGCCTTATTACAACCTGGACGAATGGAAGCTTCTATGAAGATTTCATTGAGCCTAAGTTCTTTTGATGATTTTTGCTTGTTTTGACAAATCTTAGGTGGAGAGTTTGGTGATATAAGTTCCAATTTCTATGAGTTTTTGTATATAAGATGAGTTGAGAGATTGAATTTATAAGCCTAAACACTTGAGAGTAGAGTGAAAAACATTATCCTTTGTGAGGTTGGATTGTATTTTCTTATGTCTATTTAGTGTATATATGTGTGAAGACATTAATAGTCATTTTCTATTTTCTTCTGTTTATTGATGTTGCTTTTTAGATGATGGCTATGGCTTGATGAGTATGATTGTTTGGTTTTGATTAGTGTTTAGTGATTGCTTGAGGACAAGCAAGTTTAAGTATGGGGTATTTTGATATTCATGTATTTGGTATAGTTTTTAGTATGTTTTCTTAGTTTGTTAGGGTTAGTTTTAGTAGTTTTAGGGTTAGTTTTGTGTGTTTTTGGATGAGTTTGCATATTTTGTGAAAAGTATGGAAGCTACTCTGTTTTGTGTCTTTTTGTAGGTTTTAGCAAGGAAACGGTGCTTTTTGGAGCTGAATGGAGTGCTATGGTAGAAGACGGAAGAATACGAGGATAAAGAAGTCGAAGTCAAGCTTTTTAGAGTTGAAGTGTTGAAGGAAGCCAAATTCAGGCTCGTTAACGAGCCTGTGAAGGGTCGTTAACGAGGCTTAGAGATAGAGTTTTTCGAGAGTTCGTTGAGATGTCTACCGACCCTGTGCGGAAATTTATTCTGTGTCGGTAGGATTTTTAATGAGTTATTAGGGTTTTTATATTTTATATTTTAGGTCTTGTTATCTTTTTAGATTTTATTTCTATCTTTTTAAAGTTAGTTTCTATCTTTTAGGAGAGTTTTTATCTTCTAGCCTTTTTTATTAGATAGCATTATTAGTATAAATACCCTTCTTTTCTAGCCTAGAGGGGGTTCATACGTGTTCGAGGAGGAGCCGAGAGAGAACGAGTTGGAGAGAGAGAGTCGAGCCGAGGCTAACGAGAGTGAAGCTAAGGTCGTTTGTTGTGTTTTCAATTCGGTATTCTTTTTGTTTTCGGTTTCTTCTGAATTCTGTAAGACAATATTTCTTATTAATTTGAAGTAGTTGTTTTGTTTTCAATGTTTTCTCTTATTGAAGTTGTTTGCTTTATAATTATGAGTAGTGAGTAGTTTTCCTATCTAGGGTCGGGGTTAAACCCCGCATAGTTATGCATGGTTTTATGAGTAAGTAGATTGTGTTGAATGCCTTTTATCTATTTTTAAGATTGCTTGTTGTGTTTATGCCTAGATGAGAATCGAGGTAATTTGAGTGCTTGACTTGATTGAAAGAGAAAGTTAGTAACTTGAAGGTTGATATTGTTCGATTGCGAAAGTTTCGAGCTTTGGATCCAAAACATGTGATTTAGTGAATTAGTTTATGAGAATGAATTGATTTACTTGCTAATCAGCGAAAGTTGATGAATTTATCTATTTAAAGGCATGATCTTTATCTTCTTACAAGTTTATATGCATGGCTATGTTGTGGTGATCCTTGTCCTAGATTTTTGTTTTTATTTGAATTTCTTCGATTATATTCGTTACTGAGATTCGTTGCCTCGGTACCGAACCTGTTCTTAGGTCGTTAGTGTGTTTTCGTAGTTTACCCAGGTTCGTTAACGACCCTGACAAAGTCGTTAACGAGGTTGGTCGTAGTTGAGTTGTGTTGTTTTGTTTTATTTTATTTTTCTTAGTAGTTTGATAGACAAACAACCGTGCTTCCCGTGGAACGATCCTGACTCCCCTATACTCAGCGGGGTCTTGACTATAAATTTATTTGTTGTTAATAAAACCCTATCAACAGCTTCCCGCTTGGGGTTGGAGAATCTCGTGTTTAAAACTCCTCGCTTCTCTCTTGGGGTTGGAGAATCTCGTGTTGAAATCCACCCCTCGCTTCCCGCTTGGGGTTGGAGAATCTCGTGTTTAAGTGCACCCCTCGCTTCTCGCTTGGGGTTGGAGAATCTCGTGTTTAAGTCCACCCCTCGCTTCCCGCTTGGGGTTGGAGAATCTCGTGTTTAAGTCCACCCCTCGCTTCCCGCTTGGGGTTGGAGAATCTCGTGTTTAAATCCACTCCTAGCTTCTCGTTTGGGGTTGGAGAATCTCGTGTTGAAGTCCACCCCTCGCTTCCCGCTTGGGGTTGGAGAATCTCGTGTTTAAATCCACCTCTCGCTTCCTGCTTGGGGTTGGAGAATCTCGTGTTTAATTCCACTCCTCGCTTCCTGCTTGGGGTTGGAGAATCTCGTGTTTAAGTCCACCCCTCGCTTCTCGCTTGGGGTTGGAGAATCTCGTGTTTAAGTCCACCCCTCGCTTCTCGCTTGGGGTGGGAGAATCTCATGTTTAAGTCCACTCCTCGCTTCCCGCTTGGGGTTGGAAATTCTCGGTTTTAAGTTGCGAAGCCCGCCCTTGGTTTCCCATTTAGGGTTGGAAGCAATCAATAATCATCATCCAAGATCCGAGCGAGGCTCATGATCATGCGAGATCCGAGCGAGGCTCGAGATCTTGGAATGAAGACAATTATGCGTGATTCGAGCACGGCTCGGGATCGTGGCATAAGACCAGTGCCCGATGTGTCCTGAAAGTGCGACAAGTATTGTGACACTCGGGCCATGGGGTTGGATCGGGATATGTATACAAGTAAATTAAAGCAAGAAACACAAACACAACCATAAGACAAGAAAAAGTTGCATAAAATAAGGCCACAAGGGCCAAAGTATTTGATTACAGACCCCGGCGGGGCCACTAACATAACAGAAACAAAAAAAACATTAAAAGATCAGAGGTGTCCTTCATTCTTTCGGGGCGTCGACGGCGGGTTCTTTCGGGGCCTCGGCGGTGGTTTCTTCCGGGGCCTCGGCGGTGGGTCCCGTGGGAGCTTGGCGGACGGCCGAATTAGAGATCAAAACGGCCTGAGAGCTCGGCGCGTCGGTCACGGGATGAGAATCCACGACGATGGGGCTCGGGCTTCCCTGACCGAGGTTCTCCGCGGGGGGTGCCTCGGAGGCCACTGTCCCATCCTCTTTAAGGAAGAACTCGTATTCTCCCTCGAGCTCCTCCCCGGTCTCTTCCCCCATAGTCTCTGTGTAGTTGGGGTTGAAGAAGGAAATACGGGGGTCAATATGCCCATACTTTGCAACCGCCTGCTTGACCCCCATACGGACGGCCTGGCGGAACATCTTTTGCACGCTGGCCACCAACTCCTCCTTGTACTCCATGGACTCCATGTACTTGGGCCCTGCAGCCTCCACCTCCTCATTCAGCTCGCTAACGCGTTGTCGGAGGTTGGTGATCTCCTCCTCGGCCTTCAGGAGTTCCGCTTCCTTCTCCTTGAAGAATTAGTGCTCCGCGGATAGCTTACCCCGGAGCTCCTTGTTCTCAGCCTTGAGGCCCCCAACTTCGCCCTTGAGGCACCTAATGGCCTTTTCCCCCTCCTCCTTAGCCTTCCTCGCCTCCTCCCTAGCCCTAGCGGCATCCTTAGCCTCGTCCGCCGCCGCGAACTCCGCAGTCCGTACCCGCTTCTCGGCCTCCGCGAGGTCCTTGTTCTTCTTCTCGACCTCGGCCTCGCGAGCCTTGAGCTTTGCCTCCATTTTGTCCATAGTCTTGTGGAGGAGGACGATGCAGCTACTCTTATAGTTCTCGAAGAAGTGATGCTAGACAAAAACAAAAAATACACGTTTTATGAAAATACACAAGCATCAAACTAGCAAGAGAACCAACCTCAGGAAATTAAAACTCACCATAGCCGAGTAGCGAAGGGCCTCGTCGTTGAGGGCCGCCTCCGAGAGGTTGTTGGCCCATCCAACCTCCTCCTTCCAATCCGACCGGTCCCAGTCCTTGGGCACGCCCCGGGCGGGTCCGGGACAATGAAATTTCTCCGCGAGAGGACCGTCGGCATTGACAACCCGGCTCACGAAGCCGGGGAGGGAGACCGTCTCCCCTTTCGAGGCCCCCCTCTTGCCGTCACCCTTCTGCTTCTTCGCCTTGTCCTGGCGGGAGGGATCCTCGGTTTCCTTCCTTTTTTATCCGGCTCCATCGCCGGATCCTCGGGTAGCTTGGGAGGACGTTCTCACAACGTCCCCCTTAGACGAGGCTCCCCCAGTAGTCTTTACCCCAGGCACCTTCGGCGGCGGGGGTGTCGCCTTCGGCTGCGAGGTGGGTGGCCTCGCCAGCGGTGTCGGTTCCTTTATAACAATGCCCTTTTTGCCTTGAGAAACCTGGGCGGCGGAAGTGGAGGTCGCAGGTTCTTTTCCCTGCGCCTTCGAGGTCAGAGCGTTGAAGAGGTCCACTGTCAAAGGAAGACATAAAAATAAGTTAGATAAAAAGCAAGAAACGAGACATTACAGCGAGTCAAGCTAGCATGACCCGAGCGAAGGCCCGTGGTCATCACTAGGTAAGCGAGGTTTTAACCTCGTCGCTTAAAACCAAGGGCAAATAACAAAAACAAACAACAAGAGGGAAATTAAGTACCCTCTTTGCCCTCGCGGGGTGGAAGGGTGAGGCTCAGGCCGGCCCGCTCAAGCCGGTCCTGTGCCAGGTACTTCTGGAACGATTCCTGACGTTACGGGGTATATCGGGCCTTGAGTTCCTTGAGTTCAGTGGATTTATGTGCGCCCTTGGGCCGAACGAAGTTTTCCGGTGCTGTGGGAAAATTGAGATACCTCCCAGTAGGGTCTCGGACCAGGAAGCATTTCTTCTTCCACGGCCCGACGTTCGAAGGGGCCATGGTGAGTTTAATACCCGGCAAGCTAAGACTGACGAGGCAGGACTCGTGTTCCCTCCTCGCTAGAAATAGGCTCGACATGATGTCGAGATTCGGCCCGTCCCCAAGCTCGCGGGTGCGAACGGTGTAGGCACACAGCAGCCTCCACGCATTGGGAAACAGCTGTGCATGGCAGACGTGCATGGCCAACAAGAAATCAACGATGTGTGGGGCTAGGGGTAGCCTGAAGCCAGCCTGGAGACTGTGCAGGTGCACAACCACGCACCTTTCGTAGTGCGCCAAGGAGCAACCCTCCCCTTCGGGAAGCGCTAGCTCAACTCCCTCGGGCCAGGCGAAGTCCTTGGCAATGTCCGCGAGGTCTTTGGGCTCCAGGTCCGTAGGCACCCCCTCGGACAGAAAGGTCCCTCCCGATTCCGGGGACACGGGTATCCGCTCCTCAAGGACGGTCGGCACGCTGGACACAGCATCGGTGATGTGCTCCGCAAAGAAGCTCGCAAGGTCATTGGAGTCGGACGACCTCGCAACAACACCAGCCACCTCCTCATCAGAGATCGAGGACGAGGCCATTTTGACACCAGACAATGCGCGAAGTTGGGAGAAGCGTGAGTTGATGGAAACAACGGAGTCGCTGGAAGAAGGGTCGTTGAAAACCAACGAGGGAGACCTTGGGTTCTGAGAGTCACTAGTCTCTACACTCCCTACGGACTCGGAAGCCTCCTCGTAGAATCTCTCTCGAACTTTGAACATAAAGCCTGGTGGGGGCTCAAAGAAGCTCCTCTAGGCATGAAAGAGCGACGTCCAGGCCACGAGAGGCGAGCACCTGGAAAAGAAAAAGGGTTGAGACATCGAACAAAGCCACAAAAAGAATACGTGAGGTAAAGACAGGAAGAGACCACGTGGCACCCTAGGGATATTCTGACAAGATAGGACGGCGAAGAAGAGGATGAAGCGCCAAAAGGAGGAAAGAGAAGAAGAAGGTGAAGCGCCAAAAGGAGGAAAGAGAAGAAGAAGGTGAAGCGCCAAGAGGAGGAAAGAGAAGGCAGAGTGGACACCAGCGGTGGAAGCCCCAAACATCCCGTCAATCAGACATCATGACGTTTGGGTTTCCGAGGCACTCGAATTTCAAATAAAAAAGAGAAGCTGAGGGGTCGTAAAAACTCATCCGTCGGTTGGCGAACGGTGGGCTCGAGAGCGTGGCCAGCGCCAACCTCGCCCCACCGTCTCGCCGCCATAGCACTGGCGCAAAACACCGAGAGTCGACCATCACCAGCTAGGGCACAAGACAAAAAAGAGGAAACGCAAAAAAGAGGAGCAAGGGCACCGCGCAGAAGCACAACCACCACCGTTTCGCCGCCGTGACACCGGCACGAAACGACGAGAAACGAACCATCACCCGCATAGGGCACGAAGTGAAGAGAGAACAAAAAAGGAGAAAATCAAAAGCATCGTGCAGACGCGAGCGCCACCCTCACCCTCTCCGTTTCGCCACCGTGACACCGGCACGAAACGCCAGGGAGCGTCTGTCTCCCGTTAGAGCAGAAGGCGGCGAGAAAAGATGAAGAACATCGAAGACGAGAAAAGGGAGTTGGGCACTTACTTGCTTAGAGTTGGCGTGGAAAAAAGCGGTGGCGCTCCTGGAGAAAGTCGGAGGGTCGTCGGAAAACCGTCTGGAAACCGTTCACCGAAAACTGTAAGGGCGAGAGAAAGGGAGAGAGAAAATGCCGAAGTAAGAGGATGAGGATGAGGCGTGTGAGTTACGCCTCTTTATAAAGAACAAGCTTGGGCCTCCCCTCGCTCCCGATAGGCTTATTGGGCCTGGTCAGCCTTGATGGCCCATTAAGCAAAACCCGGGGGAGCGGGCCCAGGAAACACCGCGCGTACGAACGAGAGAAAAGCTTAAGTGTTAGGCCTCGCAAGAAAACTCCTCACGATCGGTCCACCCAACCTCCAGACCTCGCACCTCGCAAACCTAGGAAGTATGAACCTCGCACCCCGGGTTCAATGAACCAACTACACCTCGTGCTTATGACCAGCGATTCTCGGGACGAGGTCCCCAGGCCATGGGGTTGTGATGGTGCTCAAAATAGTAGAATAGGGAGTGGGCCCGGGGTACGAGGAACAAGCGGGCCCGACGGGATTCCCAAGGTAGATTTCGGGGCCCACAACCATGCCCCCCTTTTTTATTTTAGCAAAATCCTTATCCGCACGAGGCCCGAACCTCGGCGGCGAGGTCCAAACCTCGTCACCAACTTAGCTGACATCCCCGCCCAGCTCGACCACTAAGCTGTCGCCGTTCCTCCCAACCAATCATCGGCTGCCTCACCTCCGGACCAATCAGAAACCCCGATCTCGGGCATCCCACATCGAGCAATAACCAAAACTCAGCTCCCCAATTCCCTATAAAAGGGGAAGAACCTCGTAAGTGGAAAGGGGTCGAAAAACATCTTGAACTCAAGAACTATCTTGCTCGTTGAAGATCGATGTGCTGAAACATCGTCAAAAGACCTCGCTATAGACAAGTGGAGTCCACAAAAAGACTTCAAGTTACACAGAGTTTCCGCTCACACCAAGGGCCTCGCTACACAATCTCGCAAGCCATCTTCACCACACTCTTAGCTCAGCCTCGCGCTCAAAATCAATCAAGCGATCCGTAGGTGGTAGAGTCGCTTAACGATTAGGAGATCTCGAACATTGTTAGATTGAGATCTTGAATACTCGTAGGAGGTCTAGGGTGTAAATCTCGTTTGTTTGTAAGCCTCGTTGGCTTGTAACCTCGTTGTAAGAAAACAATAAATAAAGAGCAAGTGTTTGCACAATCGAATAAAATAATCTCGTTTCTTGTCTTCTAGTGAACGGTTTATTTCGGGTTTCATCAGATATAGTGAAGCAAGAAAGAATCAAGGGCCAAGGGAGATGGTAAAGCAAAGGACAATGTTGACCTCTGCAAGTGCACAATGCTTATGTAGCACAAGCGTAGTTCTCTACAAATCCTCAACCTCAATCTAACCCACCCAAGGGGAGGGGTGGTAGGACGAACGAATGGGATTGTTATGGTAATGGTCAACGGGGATATCATGGGCGAGGAGGACCGCTCTATGCTTGAGGCAGACTGGGAGGATACACTCCTCCACCGGGGGTAATAATGTGCCCCAAGGGAAGAACAACACCCTCTTCCCTTCACCTCCACAAATGCTAATCGAGATGCAGGCTCTTGCAAAACAAGCGTGTTTAAGCGACATGGGGAATCCAGATGACTACATCAATACCATCTCTGGCGAGCCATCGCTCGCAAGGTCTAGTCTCTAGTAGAGGAAGAGGTATGCGTGGAAAAGCCACCTTGATCCCTTTGTATTTAGTATTACACAGTCTTCAAAGGTACATGTTGGCCTAGTATTCACTATTGGAGGCTTGTACATGCCTCACACCAACCTTTTGGTATTTTACGCACAAAATTTGGATCAAAGATGGTCAAGCGCATCCTGGTTGACAATGGAGGTAGACATCATGTATTACGATGTGTTTAAACAGTTGGGCATCTCCCTGACATCCTTAAATTTTTCGTGGGAAACCTTGCATCCTTTTCGAGAGATGAGGTCATCGTTGCAGGACTCATAGATCTCTATATTACTCTTGGGACGTGCTCATTCATTTAGGCCGATGAGATGGTCGAGTTCAACGATGTAAGGCTCCCATCCTTGTATAACGTGATTTTTGGTCAGGTGTCATTGAGGAAATTCCAGCGGTGGTATACATTTACCACCTCAAGATGAAATTCCCGATAGAAGGTTGACATGCGATGAAGCAATTCTTGCGGTTGAATTATTATATTAAATAAATTTTGGATCGTACGATTTTTAGAATATAGACACTAATATTGAGGGTTCAGTGAACTGGAAAACGGAATAACAAAACAAGTAAATCAAGAACAAGTGTTTCCAAATCAAAGTTACTATCTTTATTAATAGAAACGAGCTTACAAACACAAACCTTAAGTTTCTAGGTGTACACAACTCCTAGAGACGAACCTAATGTTTCTACGCGTCCAACATCTTCTACCAACTCAAACTAGCTTCTTTGACCCACAAACCTTACTTCGTACACAACTCCATCAATCTATCCTCGTGTCCTATCTTCTCCTAAATTCGATCACACACAATTCTCGAATTCTCTCTATGATCAACTCATAACAACAATATAAAAAAACCTAGACATACATGCTATCTATATACTCATTGAATAGGTTTTAATCCATAAATATAAAATAGAATATATCTTTTACGTAGATTTATTTCTATCGAACACAAAGTTTCCTGAAAATAAATCCGGCTAAATATGTCTAAAACAAAGTTTTATTAGACACTAGCGTTTTATTTATTTTTGGAAAAATGACTTCTAATAATACGAAGTATCTACTTTGAACCAATAATAATACGAACTTTAAAAATCATCATAAGTAATACAAACTATTACCATATGAACCTAAAATAATACGAAGTTGAAAAATGACTTGTAATAATACCAAGTATCTGCTTTAAACCAATAATAATATGAACTGTTACCAAGTATCCATTATTTTAGTAGCCATGAGTGAAGCATACCAGAAATTAAGGGTGTGTTGCGGGAGGTAGCGGGTGAAGTTAGGCTACACTTAGAAGACGACGAGGATGGTGAGAGGGACGAGATTTCCGAATGTGGTGCACGATGTTGCAACTCTAAAAGAATTCGGTTTCAAGAGAAAAGAGATGGGAGAGAGAATAGAGCTAACGAAGACGACATGTGAAGAGAAGTTGGAGAGGAGGATGGTTGGGAGGGAAGAGCTAACATGAATAAATTGAAGTATTAATTAGGGGAAAATGAGGTGTCAATTAATTTGATGTCATGTCATAATTTCAAGTACCACAACGTAGGTTTCACCGGAAACTAATTGTCGTACTTTTTTAGGTTAATATCATGATAGTTCGTATTATTATTGGTTCAAAGCGGATACTTGGTATTATTACGAGTTACTTTTCAAGTTCGTATTCTTTTTGGTTAATATCGTAATAGTTCGTATTGTTGTCAGTGATTTTTAAATTTCATATTATTATTGATTCAAAACTAATACTTCATATTATTATAAGCCATTTTTCCTTTATTTTTCAATTAAATCTTCTAAGAGTGTCACCTCACCAAAAAAACAATGTACTCGGCAACAAGCGTCATGATATTGAAGTGCTCGGTCACCGTCTAGTCAACACGTTTCCAAACCGGTTCGTCAGCTATTGTCTTTGGATTGATAAAATACGAGTTATTAAGTATATTAAACAATATTTTATGAAAAAAAATCGGTGAATGAAATTGAATTAGAGTTGAAGAGCCCAAGCATTTTAATTTCTTTCTGGAAACTAAAACATTGAAATCTTCACTACACTCTGGAGATTACAAGTTTCATATAAAATCTTCCTCTACATATGCACCTCATGACTTCAGTATCCCTTGTCCTTGCAGGAAATCCAGAGTCACTTACAAATATACTAGCTTACTATGAAAGCAACGCGTCAAAAAACGTTGGGTATTTGATAAGTTAGAAAGCCCCAAGAAACAAACTGAAATCCAAAAAAGAGGCTCAAAATATTGAAGCAAGCAAAAATACTTCAGCTTTGAGCAAGAAATCTGGAGTGATAAGATTCTAGTTATTTCATCTTTTTCATATTTTATTCCATGCTATTATTCAGTCTAAGTTATTATGAGTCAACAGGATAAGAGTCATTAATATTAGCTAGAAGATAGAGTCCTTAATTTTAGCTAGAAAATAAATTCCCTGATTCATAGGTTGAGAATAAATTCCCTGATTTTCAGAAATCAGTAGAGGTCATTAGTCCTTGATTTTCTCCCTAAGTAGGAGGGTAATTTCCTATATAAACCTATGTCAAGGTCAGTTGTAAGGCATCCAGAAAATTATCAATATATAAGATTATTATTCATCCTATTCGCCTAAGTACGAGATCCTTGTACTTAGTGGTTTTGCCTCAAGTGAGATTCTCCTTGAGTGGTTCTATCATTTAGTATCAGAGCCATCGATCCGATGGTGAATACTCGTTCCAATTCCGCTAACGATCCACAAAACAATGACCCACCAGCCTCCACAAGTAACACCCTTACCCCTGACATGATGAATGAGCTCACTGCAGCCATCAAAAATCTTTCCGCTCAGTTGACCGTCAATGCTCTACCCATGAACCGACGTTCAACCAATGGTAGTCCAGCGGGTGCCCTCCATGACAGACCACAGATGCCGAGAGCTCAAACATTTGACCGCCAGCGGCAAAGATATTGGGAGGATCACGATGAGGATGAAGATGGCAATCGCGGTTACCACACCAATCGCCGACCCCGAGCAAAGATCAACTTTCCAAAGTTTGACGGCGGCGATCCACATGGCTGGATCCTCAAAGCGGAGAAGTATTTCCGCTACTTCCAAGTTCCCGATGAGATGAAGGTGGAAGTCGCCGCAATGCACCTTGAAGGCGACGCACTTGATCTTTACGCTTGGGTTAACGGAGAGGACGAAATCCTATTTTGGGAGGATCTCGTTCGTATATTCCAAGAACACTACTGACCCCCGGAGTTCCAAAACCCCGACGAATTTCTATGTGCCATCAAGCAAACGGGTACCGTGGCTGAGTACCGTCAAGAATTTGCCAGAAGGGTTGCTAGGGTTCGCGACTGGCCAGAACACTGCCTCCTCGGTGTTTTCCTGACAGGTTTGAGAGAAGAACTGCAGACAGAAGTTAGAATTCACAAACCACGCTCCGTCTTCAAAGCTGCCAGCTTGGCTCTTGAGTTTGAGGCCAAGGTTGGCCTATCCAAAAACCCAAAATCCTTTAACTATCCAATTAGGCCCAATCCACACCATCAATCTAATTCTACTTATCCCAATCGTCCAAATCAGCCAACACCCCAAAATATCAATTCCTCTCAGCCGCTGAGTAATCCAATCGGAGCTCCCAAACTATGGGATAACGAGAGGCAACAAAGGCGTGAAAAGGGCCTCTATTATCGTTGTGGGGACAGATTCTCACCCGGACATCAGTGTAAAACAATGTTCTCTAACATGGAGTATACGGGTGAGTTTGATGAGGCACTCTTAGATGTCGAAGAGAAGGAAACCCCGCTGACTGCAAGCGCAGAGAATGAGGGAAGCACAGCGGCAATATCCTTTCATCAGATTGTAGGCCAAACTTCCACCACCACAATGAAGTTGCGGACCAAATTGCAAAACCGTTCAGTGATGCTCCTGGTAGATAGCGGCTCCACCCATAACTTCATCTCGGACCACCTTGTAAAGGAGTTGCATCTACCAACTCGTAAGGTTCCTGGATTTGGAGTGACGATAGGCAATGGAGAGATGATCTCCTCTAACCAGCTGTGCCCCGTTGTTTCTCTTCAGTTGCCTGGCTTTGTCATCACCGAAGATTTTCACCCATTTCCATTGGCCGGAGCGGAAGTAGTTCTGGGAATCAAGTGGCTGGCCTCCTTGAAAACGGTCCTAGCCAATTGGAACGACATGTTCTTGATTTTCAAATACAATGGGAAGAAATATAAACTTCAGGGCATCAATCCTTCCCACGAGGAGCCTGGCTGAGACATTTTTCGACTTGAGGACAAGTCGAATTTCCGGGGTGGATGCATTGATAGGATTCTAGTTATTTCATCTTTTTTCATATTTTATTCCATGCTATTATTCAGTCTAAGTTATCATGAGTCAGCAGGATAAGAGTCATTAATATTAGCTAGAAGATAGAGTCCTTAATTTTAGCTAGAAAATAAATTCCCTGATTTATAGCTTGAGAATAAATTCCCTGATTTTCAGAAATCAGTAGAGGTCATTAGTCCTTGATTTTCTCCCTCAGTAGGAGGGTAATTTCCTATATAAACCTATGTCAAGGTCAGTTGTAAGGCATCCAGAAAATTATCAATATATAAGATTATTATTCATCCTATTCGCCTAAGTACGAGATCCATGTACTTAGTGGTTTTGCCTCAAGTGAGATTCTCCTTTAGTGGTTCTATCATGGAGCTACTGCTAGCACTAGTCTGATGGGATACAAAACTTGAAGTAGGGTGAAGAAACTCAAACTCGGCCTCTGGGAAGGAGCCATTTCAGGGAACTTCTATAAGCAGATCTTGATCAGAGCTCTCATCAGCAAAATTCCAATGGCCATCAATTGGTAGATTAAACACACTGCTTATGGAGGATCCTCGTATTTCTGTTTCTTTGTCTGTCCAGAACAGATTCTTTAACTAACAATCCATAGGGATTAATAGGGGCATGATTAATGTTCAAATGATTGTGAGAAAGTTGTATTTATTTTGTAACGATATATACTTCAAGATTAAAAGTAGTGACTTAAATCTAGAAGATTTACCTTGTATATTTTTGTTGTGTATATAAAGTGGCCTCTTTGAACTTCTTGTAAAATTGGGCAATCCAAGTTTCTTCAGAGTCTTGATCTCTTAAGATTTAACTCCATTGGTGTTGCTCAAGACTCCTTGTGAAAGCAGTTGTTGAAAATACAATAGGTTCTCCTTAAAGCAATCGCTATCAAACATGTCTTGGAGGCTGGACGTGCAACAACATAATGAAGTAACATTAGCATGACATAATATGTATTTTTCAGGAGGATGTTCACTAGGAATATATTTAGATAAGTTAATTGCAGAGCATGATCCCAATTAGCATTTAAATGTCATTGTAAGAATGAATTTAAAGGCTAACCTTTCAGGAAATTGAAATTTATCAGATAAAGGAAGGTATTTAAGCAACAGCTTCTGCTCATCAATTGTTACATGCCCCAGGAGTACCTCAAAGTTGATCACATCCTGCACAACATGGGCGATTGACAATTTGACATCAAAGATCCCCTATATGATGAATCTCACAGCTTCAAGATTGCTCATATCGCACAATTGTTTAGTTGTATGGGAATTTGTCTCTTTAGTTTACTTTTTCCATATGAAATCATCAAAATGAAACTTACATTTAGGTCTATATAGCATAAAGGTGAATCCTAAGTCCAAAAGAGTTGCATTTTCTCTTGGTTATCTAGGATGCACTGAAACGCCATTTTAGAGGGGGGAGAAGTTTCTGAAACGCCCGAAACGGCGAAACGCGCCCGAAACGCGTCTGAAACGCGTTTCAGGATTGGGCGAAACGGTCAACGTTTCGTTGACTGTAATATAAGGAAACGAAACGTTTCAAGGGGCGTTTCTGTGATTTTTTAGAAAGTTTCGGGTGTTTTTTTAGAAATAAAAAAAAGTAACCTAAATCCCTAAATGAAAGAAACGAACGCCGCTACACTCATTCTTCTCTCAGCCCCGACTCTCTGCTGCTACGAAGCAAAAATTCAGCCCCGACGGCGAGTTCTCTCAGCCCCGACTCTCAGCCCCGTCGGCGAGTTCTTCTAACGCCGGCGCAAGCCTCTACGGCACCAGCCTGGTCCACCACACCCGCGCTCCGTCGATGTCAGGTTCTTCCAACAATCCCTCTGTTTCTGAATCAAACTCAAAAGTGGATCAAAAGTGGATCAAAGTCCCATAGCAGAAGGATGATGGCTCATGTCTATGGGTTTATGGATGTTTTCATTAACTTTTATGGATTGTTTTGATTATTTCTAATGCTTTAAACTTGATGATGTTGTTGCTTTGAACTTATTATGTTGTTTTGAACTTGATGTTGGTTGATGTTTTGGACTAGATCATGATGTGTTGTTGTTTTAACTTTTGAACCTATGTAATGTTGTTTTGAACTTTAAGCTCATTTGTCTTGTGTGTTTGGATTATAATTAGCTAGTTTTTGTGATATTAATGCTATTCTCATATAGATCTTTATAAAAACATATTATTTATGTTGCCGTTTCCTCGGCGTTTCGTTTCTTGTTAATTTTAGAATTGTCGTTTCGCCGTTTCGCCGTTTCGCGTTTCACGTTTCGCGTTTCGGCGTTTCACGTTTCAAGGCAACATAGCATGCCAGAGCCAAGGCAGATGAATATGAGGATTACAAGGTTTCCAATGTGAAGACCATATCTCTTAAACAAAGAGATGGAAAGATGAAGAAGAGGAAACTAAGTCATGGTTACACTGTTGTCAAAAGGTATGCTTCTGAAGCCGACTACAATCATGATTCTTCGAAAATTACATATGAAGACACCAGCAAAAGGTCAAGCTCTGGCTCAACTGTATCAAACGCTGAGAGTTGTCCTCAGTTTAGCACTGCTGATGCTAGTGATTCATCAGGTTGGCCTATTATCCACCTAGGATGCACTGAAACGCCATTTTAGAGGGGGGAGGAGTTTCTGAAACGCCCGAAACGGCGAAACGCGCCCGAAACGCGCCTGAAACGCGTTTCAGGATTGGGCGAAACGGTCAACGTTTCGTTGACTGTAATATAAGGAAACGAAACGTTTCAAGGGGCGTTTCTGTGATTTTTTAGAAAGTTTCGGGTGTTTTTTTAGAAATAAAAAAAAGTAACCTAAATCCCTAAATGAAAGAAACGAACGCCGCTACACTCATTCTTCTCTCAGCCCCGACTCTCTGCTGCTACGAAGCAAAAATTCTGCCCCGACTCTCAGCCCCGTCGGCAAGTTCTCTCAGCCCCGACTCTCAGCCCCGTCGGCGAGTTCTTCTAACGCCGGCGCAAGCCTCTACGGCACCAGCCTGGTCCACCACACCCGCGCTCCGTCGATGTCAGGTTCTTCCAACAATCCCTCTGTTTCTGAATCAAACTCAAAAGTGGATCAAAAGTGGATCAAAGTCCCATAGCAGAAGGATGATGGCTCATGTCTATGGGTTTATGGATGTTTTCATTAACTTTTATGGATTGTTTTGATTATTTCTAATGCTTTAAACTTGATGATGTTGTTGCTTTGAACTTATTATGTTGTTTTGAACTTGATGTTGGTTGATGTTTTGGACTAGATCATGATGTGTTGTTGTTTTAACTTTTGAACCTATGTAATGTTGTTTTGAACTTTAAGCTCATTTGTCTTGTGTGTTTGGATTATAATTAGCTAGTTTTTGTGATATTAATGCTATTCTCATATAGATCTTTATAAAAACATATTATTTATGTTGCCGTTTCCTCGGCGTTTCGTTTCTTGTTAATTTTAGAATTGTCGTTTCGCGTTTCAGCGTTTCACGTTTCAAGGCAACATAGGGCTTATGAATAGAATTTCCAAATAAATAGAAGAAAAACATGTCAAAGAGATCAAGAACTCACTTGTAACACCACAGTGATAACAAGGTCCTTCCTTGCCCATCACTTTTCACTCTTGAAAGAAAAACAAGTCCAATGAATACTTTTGTTAGAACAGGAAAATAAAAAGTTCAACATAAACTTTCCAAGACCAACAAAATAAACTTGAGATTTTTGAGGAAAGAACCCACAAAAAGGTTTCCTCTTCCACATACAGAAACAGGTTTTTGAATTTTGAAAGTAATACCGAAACAGGTGTTCCTTAGGCTTTCAAGTCAAAATTCTCTAAAAAGAGGAATCAAAACCCAGAGACAAAAAGACCAAAAACCATTAGAACCCTCAAAAATCCAGATTTTGCTTTGTAGGTCTCAGCAGAGAAAGACTGGTATGCAACTCATATTAAAAATGGGTTTCGAAGCACGGAGCTGAAGTTTTACAATCCAATAGAAAGCGGACGAGAGCCTTCAAAGAATATTTCATACAGTGGCGGATGTTGAAAGGCAAGATGAAAATGTATCTTCTTAAATAAAAGAGGAAAAATGGAGGGATGGTTGTATGTATTTGGAATCTCTTGTTCTCTCTGTGTTGCAATTACCAACCAAAATGACTCTCTTGCCCTCAACTGATTTAATTTTCTAAATCTTCCTATTTGCTACTTTTTTTCCCTTGCTTATATAATTTTGACCATTACTGTTATATGATATCCGTATCTCTTCCTAGAGTTTTTAGCTAAACAAAATAGAATAAAGTGTGGGGGAGTAGAGAACACAAGGGAGAAGAACCTAGTTGGAAAGCAAAAGAAAGAAAGAAATAAGGTGAATTTAGGTGCTAAATAATTACTATTTATTTATTAATCTGAGATCAAAAATCATTATTGTGAATTTTTTTGGGTTGCAAATGATTTTTGTGTATTTTTGTTTTGTTAGTTTATGTGAGCGGCTAAAACAAACATAATTACCATAGTTATTTTCGCTATTAAAAAGGTATTTTTTAAATTACTGCGCAGTTATTTTCGTTATTTTCTATATAAAATTATATGGCAGTTATGCAACTTTATGGAAGATTCTATCCTGCAAATATGATAGAATTAAACCCGGAGAAGGTGGGAATATTCCTGGCTTGAGCTTTAAGCAACCCTAGGAAATAATTAAATAAAGCCCCCTGATCTCCCTCTTCCATTATAAATACACGCCCTAGGCGTGTAGGGAGAGACACATGTGCACATCGGCATATTCAGAAAACCTAAACATGCTAATATTCGCTTAGCTCGACTGTTTAGGGTTTCACCGCTCTCTTGGTGTACCTCGTCGCTCAAAACGACAATTGCTCTTCTGACTTAGGCATCGGAGGTGGATTAGGGGGTCCCCGCCCCCTGTGTCCATTGTTTTGCAGGTTTCTAGGTCAAGAGATTGAAGCGGAGCGGAAGAGGAGCAGTTCTTAATTGGTGTATTAAAGACGAATTAAAGGCGGCATTTTTATACACCAACAATTGGCGCCGTCTGTGGGAATGATGATTAAATCCATGAGTAATCGTTCCTAGAAGAAAAAGAAGTAAATTTTCAAAACCCTATGGCGATCGAGCGAATCGAACCATTCGCGAAAGCCCTCTACGACGAAACCGCGACCGCGGGTCGCAAACTGCGAGTGCGGTTTACCGGAGTGCGCCTCCGGAAATTCGCGCACTCCGGATTTTCGACCGGAGTGCCCCTACGGAAATTCGTGACTCCGGAAATTTGTGTTTTTGGGTTTTTTCTAGCCTAAAAGCGTCCCCAGAAATCAACAAAAGAGATCCGCTTTGGGATTTGTTTGAACCCTAAGCAAGATCATGATCGAATCACAACCGGTGTCGATCGCAGTGCGTGCTGCGAAATCGACGACACTGGGGGCAGGGGGCAACCTTGTTAGCCCCTTGTCGAATTCAATCCCGCCTAAAGTTGGTAGTCCACCACCAATTGACGGATTAGGCTCCGGGTGCGTGCCCGGTAGCCCAAAGTTGAAAACATAATTGTGAATGAAACGTCCAACCACAATCAAAGCGGCGAAAAACAATAGTGGGAAAAGAATACTCGATCCACACAATTGTGGTATTGGAATTGATCTCTGAAGATTAAAAGTCGTTTTTCGGAAACCCTGGGGTACCGTCGCAAAGCGAATCGCGCAAGGTACTCCCAACGAAGAAAACCGCGATCGCAGTATCAAGGCCGTGACCACGGCACAGTGAACCGCGACCGTGGCTCGGCCCCCGCGACCGCGGTTCGGCAGGAGAAGTCGGGATTTCCGAAAATTGCTCGGAAAATCGAACCCCAATGGAAATTGATCAATCTAGTTCCGATATTCGCTCGGAAGGTCAAACCTTTGTGCCCAGAAACGACTTGAACCGCGACCCGGCACCTCTTGCTGATACGGCTGTTCATCGCACAGGCCGTTCGGGTGTCCAAGTCGAGCGACGGAATCATCAGTTATGGTACTTCAAGACCTGAATCGACTGAATTTGATCAAGCTTGGGAAACTGCAATGTGTGTTGCCAAGAACAAGAATAATCAAAGAGTTCAAGAGCAAAGCGACTCGATCCAAGAGATCGCATCACCGAACCGAACCGCGATCGCGGCCAAAGGGTCGCGACCGCGGTCAGTGAAAGCCGCGCCCGCGGTTCAGAAATCGCGACCGCATGCTGCATATTTCGGAGCCTTCTCTCTATTCGCAAGCCAAACCCTGATTTCGTTAGCCCTCGCTTAGAGCAAGGCCAATCTAGTCATGCCGGGTCCAATCACATTTGAGGTGAAAATCGCGTCACCTTATTATCCGCTCCGAACAGCGGGAATAGGGCGTCTACAACCTCCAGAGATGAAGAAGAAGGAAAACCAAGAAGAAGCTCGTCTTTCGTTGGGGCAAACCCGATAGGCCTTCGACAATCGTAAACCTATTGCAGGGTAATCGTGACCTCTCCGCATAGGACCCGTACAATTTGCTCGGAATCGAATTGGATCTTACTTTCCATAGGTTGAACGTCCTTTTAAAACGTAAAAGTCGATCGTAAAAGCAAGAGTAACGATCCTTTCTAGCAATCAGAAGCCTTAACCGATGAAATAAGGGATCAAGATAGATCAGCGCTATTAAAGGGATTTGGAGAGTCTGAGCGGACTTTACCAATCGTAATAGAGCGCAACCAAAGATTTGTCCTTGCTTTCCAAAATCATCCGATAAATGGATTCCAAGTCAAGGTACAAGAGAAGTTCTCAGATGATGTCAAAAGGCGATCAGTCCATGCAAGCGTGAGGCTGGAATCGATCTTTGACAACCAAGAAACAACCTTTCTTGGTCCTGAGGAAACAACAAATTCACCAACCCTAAATCGTCAGCGAGTTCCAGCGCCACCGCGATCGCGGCCCCGTTAGCCGCGACCGCGACCTCATCAACCGCGACTGCGGCCAAGGCGGTAGTAATCGTCGCATAGTTTTCAAAAGCCGAAAACCCTAAAAGCGTTGCGGGCAAAACTCCGATCATCGCTCGAAGAGTAATCAAGACTCACAGGGTGATCAAGCGGAACTCCGATATTCGCTCGGAGGATCAAACCCTAGAAGGTTCCAAGCAAGACAACTTGCTCGAAGATGACCAAATTCGTGACCCGACCTCACCGTCAAAGCATGGTTGCTTTTCGTGCAAGCCAAGCGAGGTTCGGATCAAGCGACGGAACCAATGGTCATAGCACTACACAGTTTGATGAAATTAATCATCTCTAGGAATCAGCGATGCGCGCTCTGAACCCGGAAGCAATCAAGATAGTGGGGCATCGACCACCATAAAAAATGAAGACGAGATTGTGCTTGACACGCACTCTAGCTTCCGCTTTAAGAGAAAACCAGCGGATTCAAGGCAAGCACAATTGAATGAAGACTTGTTCCTATCCAAGCCTTGGAGAAATCTCTAGGCTAAAAGCTTTCCTCGTAAAGATCCAAGAAAAAGCACCTCATCGATGAATCGACGATCGAAAGGACCAATCGACGGCTCGTTAGTGGATTCGCCGATAACCGCCGCGGTCCCGAGCCGGTAAACGCTGGTGAGAAGATCGAAGAGATACAAAAAATCCAAATAATGAGGAAAATTACCGCAATCGAAGAACCTCGCGAGCGACGGAAACCACGATCGCGGCCAGCGAGGCCGCGGTCGCAGCGCCCAGAGGCCGCGGTCGCTGCCAGTCTCCAGAATCGTTCATTCCCTCAGTTAGAGCACGTCGCGTCCGCGGGTTCCCAAACCGCGACCGCGGTTCACCCCCGTAAACTTCAAACTCAAGATCAATCCTTGAAATCGTACGACGCGCGTCGGAATCAAAGATCCGAAGACTAAATGCTGGGGCATTGTAAAACTGAAGGGTCAACTATGCTCAGATATGATAGAAGAGTTCAGTTTATTCAAGAAAGAACAATGATCGAGCAATCAAAACGATCAGATCCATTGATGCAATGGAAACGTTAGCACTCATGCAAGAATCGCTTAAGACCTCGATGCGCGTCGAGGCAGCGGGATGTCCAACAAATTGGCAGCAGAGGCAAAATTGTGAGCAAGAACGTGCTTGCAAATATGACCGTGATCACAAGAAATGAAACCATGTGAAGATCTTAGATGGCAAGCGCCCGTGATTTGCAAATTGGATGAGAACATTGATCGCGGAATCGTCGGCATCAATCTCTTCTTGAAGGCTCCTTTGCGTGGATGTTAAGCTAAGGCTCGAATTGTTAGAACATACACCCTTTTTGTTTTCTTTTGTTTTCTTAAACAAAGGCCTGGCCAGGCGCTTTTGAACATAAACGTTCTATTCTCCCTCGTCTGTTTTGTTTGTTCTAATGATTCTACCCTAGTCCTTGGCAGAGGACACGTCTCGAAAAGAGAGTATGCGCCCCATGATAATCCCTCATGGATGTACGAATATACGAATATACGAATATACGAATATACGAATGTACGCATATACGAATATATGAATATACGTATAGGGGACTTCAATTGCTAATCCGCATGGCCACTTCGATTAGAAACCCTCTGTACCCTACGTCGCCGAACATGGTAAGACATGTAAGGCGGTGTAGGTGGGGCATTTGTGAACGGGTAAAACAAACATAATTACCATAGTTATTTTCGCTATTAAAAAGGTATTTCTTTAATTACTGTGCAGTTATTTTCGTTATTTTCTATATAAAATTATATGGCGGTTATGCAACTTTATGGAAGATTCTATCCTGTAAATATGATAGAATTAAACCCGGAGAAGGTGGGAATATTCCTAGCTTGAGCTTTAAGCAACCCTAGGAAATAATTAAATAAGGCCCCCTGATCTCCCTCTTCCATTATAAATACACGCCCTAGGCGTGTAGGGAGAGACACATGTGCACATCGGCATATTCAAAAAACCTAGACATGCTAATATTCGCTTAGCTCGATTGTTTAGGGTTTCACCGCTCTCTTGTTGTACCTCGTCGCTCAAAACGACAATTGCTCTTCTGACTTAGGCATCGGAGGTGGATTAGGGGATCCCCGCCCCCTGTGTCCATTGTTTTGCAGGTTTTTAGGTCAAGAGATTGAAGCGGAGTGGAAGAGGAGCATTTCTTAATTGGTGTATTAAAGACGAATTAAAGGCGGAATTTTTATACACCAACAGTTTAGAAACTAGGTTAGGGGTTGTTTAGAAATTAAAAAAAAAATGATAGGGAATTAGTCAAGCCAAAGATATGGATATGAAATGTAAGTCTTAGAGAGGGGTTAGAGAAAGTGAAATGTGCAAAGGAAAACTAGAATATGTCGTTGAAGAGAGGTTTTAGGTGGCTAAAATATATGTTTAATGTTTATTCAAAGAAGATAAAATATTTTATGGTAGTCTAAATTCATATGTGTTGACATATTTAATGTCTTATTGTTACCAAAATGGAGGGGAGATAGTGGTGGTGGAAAGATATTGGATATGATATGTTGGAATCAAAGTTTAGACGAAAGGAGGATTCAAAAGGGTGAAAAAGTCAAAGAGGCCTATGAACTTCCATGCCATGGTATTCTGAAAAAGTCAAAGAGGCCTCATCTTTCTTCATTATTCAAGTTTGGTTTTAGCATAAGATCACCATCTGCTGTAGGTCCAATGAAATTAAATATATTTTATTATTTTATACTAGAGAGCTAATTATGGCATAAGGTTAGAGAGATGAGACTTGGAGGTGGTTACTTGCAATGACCTTATGCCTTTTTTTATACTAAGCCGACCTTATGCCTTAATCATGAAGGAAATAAATGAGAATATTCAAATAGGTTATTTATTTTAGAAACAGTACCTACCAGGCTACATGTTACTCCCTCGGATCCAAAATAAGTGTTGTTTTAGTTTTCGACACAAAATTTAAGAAAAGTATTAACTAAATTCAAAAATGTAATTTTTTTTATAAATTTTACCACTCATCGCCTTTTTTAACCAATGAATGAATAAAATTAATCAATCAAAATACATTCCAATAACAATTCTCATAACCCACTCCTAATCAATTGCCTAAAAAATCTAAAACGACATATAAACTGGATCAAACTTAAAGTGCTAAAACGACACTTAATTTGAATCGGAGGGAGTATTATTTCAAATTTCAATGTAGCATTGATGTACAGTGTACACGCCTTGTTTTTTTTTTTGACAAAGTGTTATTTTATTTGGTGTGCTAAAATATCCAAGAGGAATGGGGTTAAAAACTTAAAATCTTGCTTCTATTTTTCATGATTGGTTGTGCATTTTTATAGTTTAAATTGATATTTCCCTTAATCTGGCTATTTATTCTGCAAATCCCTAATAAAAAGCAATTTGATCCTAGATATGGCCAAGCGTGGCAGAATTTCTTTCAAAAAACACGGACTTATGGATGCCTCGGAAACCCTAAAGAGACTAATTCATCTCAGAAATGGAAGTGAAATTCTCCTAGAGCTTTGGGTGGCCTATCTAATCTAAAGAAGGAACAAGAAAGCAACAAAGTGTGAGATGAGTACAGAAAGCGAAGAATCCCTAAGAACAATCCATTGTTATGGCTAGGGTTTTACTGCTGGAGTTAGAAATTTGGGGGAATGTTGGGTTCTTTGAATCAAAGCTAGCAATCTTAAAAAAGAGGCATAACACAAGTTCTAAAGCTAGCATATCAAGTGATGCACTCAACACAAAGAGAGAACAATCAATCGATCTATAAAAGGCCAAAATAATCTCACAAGACAAATTTTGTCTAAAACTTCAAAATATATCTAAAACCCCAACTTATATGCATGCTCAATCCTATAACTAAAGTAAATAGCCAAGGATCATGTCATTTTCAAAGAAATTTTAACATTTAAAGCATAGTTATGGATTAGGATCTCAACTCATCTCAAAGGAACAAGTGATTTTTCCCATTTGGGGAATTATGAATCCTAAATGCAATTTTTTTTTCCAATTTTCTGATTTTGTTCATTATTTTAAACAATGCAAAACGAAATTAAACATGTCTAAGCTAATGCAACTATATGAATGCAAATCATGTAAGTAATCCCCTTCCCCCATGCTTAAAATTTACATAGTCCCCAATGTAAAACAAAAGTAAAAGAGAAGAAGAAAAACTCACGAGTACATCTAGGAATCTGGGAACGGCGGGTAATTCAGCTGATGCGGTGGTGGTGGATGTTGAAACCCGATATAATACGCGCTATAAACGGGAATTAAATAAATACATAACTCTCGGGATTCGTACAACCGAACGGTTTTCGTACGTGGATTATTCCTCCTCCCCACCCCTCAGCCAGTTGTTTTTGTGTTTTTACGAATAAAGCCTTTAGACTTTATACCGTTTATAGCGCGATCTCACTCGGAGATCAAACACGTCGAGCTTTGGCAAACGAGATAGTTCTCGAGCCAGAGAGGATTTTCAACCCCTATATTGATTGTTTATCACCTTATATATAGTGTTTTGGCGTTTGTTTATTATGCAAACCATCGATGTGGGAAAGCTTTAGAAATTACTTAGCCCTTAAGAAATTGCCACGTGGCAACATGGTGGGACATACCGGCCGATTTTGTTGACTTTGTGCCTCGAGGCGTACATACCTCGTGGGAGCCTTTTGCTCGACCTCGTGAGCATTTACATGAATACGTGAATGTATACCCCGAATTATATAAGATGGAGTGATGATTGTTTATGTGAATTAAGCACATGCATGAGAAAGTAAACGGGCTTCGCCCATTTAAACGGTCTACTTTGATTCCTTGGGCCAAGCCCATGTATATTTTAAGTTTGGGCCAAGGCCCATGTTCATTTGTCTTACGCAATACATGAATTTCGCACATGCGAGCGGTACCCAAACGCGTATATATAACGCGGTATTTTATCTCTTTTCTTTCTCTTATTTGCAACTTTTTCCCCTTAATTACTTTAGCGGTTATTTCGCGCACTATCACAACCCCTTGGCTCGGTGTCCTCGTTCCGCGAGGGCAATGAGACAATAAACAGGTGCGACAACTAGCATAAGATGCTTGCGCTCTTTTCGAGAGTTTGGACCTCGTCCATAAGAGAATTTGGACCTCGTCCATAAGAGAGTTTGGACCTCATCCATAGAGAGTTTGGACCTCGTCTAGAAGAGAATTTGGACCTCGTCCATAAGAGAGTTTGGACCTCGTCCATAGAGAGTTTGGACCTCGTCCCTAAGAGAATTTGGACCTCGTCCATAGAGGGTTTGGACCTTAACGAGATTCTCCAATCCCAAGCGGGAAGCGAGGGATGGACCTTGACGAGATTCTCCAACCCCAAGCGAGAAGCGAGGGGTGGACCTTAACGAGATTCTCCAACCCCAAGCGGGAAGCGAGGGGTGGACCTTAACGAGATTCTCCAAACCCAAGCGGGAAGCGAGGGGCGGACCTTTAACGAGATTCTCCAACCCCAAGCGGGAAGCGAGGGGCGGACCTTTAACGAGATTCTCCGACCCCAAGCGGAAAGCGAGGGGTGGACCTTAACGAGATTCTCCAACCCCAAGCGGGAAGCGAGAGGTGGACCTTAACGAGATTCTCCAACCCCAAGCGGGAAGCGAGGGGTGGACCTTAACAAGATTCTCCAACCCCAAGCGAGAAGCGAGGGGCGGACCTTTAACGAGATTCTCCGACCCTAAGCGGGAAGCGAGGGGCAGACCTTAACGAGATTCTCCGACCCCAAGCGGGAAGCGAGGGGCAGACCTTAACGAGATTCTCCAACCCCAAGCGGGAAGCGAGGGGTGGACCTTAACGAGATTCTCCAACCCCAAGCGGGAAGCGAGGGGTGGATTAATCATAACATAGAATTAGGAACTTGGTTCCAGCATGCGAATATATACTATATACCAAGTATAATTAATTAGTGAGTCAAGTTTTCAAGGCTTACCTAATTCCACGACCATGCGACACTAGAGCTTTGAATGAGAGGCTGTTCGGAATTGCCTCCCTGCATTGCCATGCAACGCAGGGTTGACCGAATAGAGGCCATTGGCCACGTTCTCCACGAGATTAGAAAGCCCGTGAGCATCGCGTCACTGCCCTCTTAAATAATATGGAACGAGGCCATCGCCATCGTCATATGTTCAACATGCACACTTTTTTGTGCATGGCCCCATGTAGACTTTCTTGGCCCAAAATGCTTTAGCCCAGCCCACCATATAAGATACTTGCCATTGATTACAGGAAAACTCCATTCCTCCCATAACTGAGAGTGTGACCATGCCACGTATGTAATACGCGGGCCATGTGCTCTCAAACCATGCATGAAATTGTCAAAGCATTTTTGCCAAGGGATGGCGATAGCCATGCTTGACCATTTATCCATCTCCCATGAAGATTGCGAGGTCATACAATATGAAGACGACGATGTATGGCCGGGGTCAGGCGGCATCGCGCCGAGCACCGAGAATGGATAACCAAGGAGAGCCACCACGATGTTTTCCTAGCCTCCACGACCATACAGTTCTTGAGTTGACCATCCCCGAGGTCCACCACGCCAATTTTAAAGAAGAAGGCGCCTACACAAGTATATGTATATATAGAATACATGCTTTTAACGATGATACCTCGCAGAGGAGAGTTCGTGGATGGAAGTGGCAACGATGGAGTCGGTCGCCGCCTACATCGAAGCTAGGCAAGGGACCTCGCGGCCCACCTTCCACGAAGATCGCGTGGTCCGGCCATACATGAAGACTGCCAGGTAGCGCCATTTCTCACCCGATCACGCAAGAATCTATGAAGAATGCATATCATGCGAACGGGCGCGCGCCGAGATCGCGCCCATTTGCCACGAGTGAAACCGAGGTTCGTGGCGTAGTGGAGGCCATGGCCACGGAGGTCGTTGTCATGGGGGAGAGGCCGAGATACCAAGAATTCGGCGTTCGACGACAAATTCGTGGCAACAACACCGCGGTGGCCACCCATGAAGACGGTGATGGCGATATGCTTGCGCCGTCCATGCATCTCGAATCGCGATGGGCATACATCGTGCTACCTGGGGAGACCTCGCAACTTGCACCTTGTGGAATTTGGAGGAGAGAGGCCTTGGGAGACTTCGCAAAACCTCGTTGAATTTGGAGGGGAGAAGCACCTTGTGGAATTTGGAGGAGAGAGGCCTCGCTTGCCTTACTTGAAAATGGTCGAGAGACCCCGCACACCGGCCGAGCCGAGGGAGAAGGCCCTAGAGACCCACCTCGGAGTAGACCTCGTTTGTTTGCTTGGCCAACCTCGTTTGTTTGCTTTCCTTTGAGATGGACTCCCCCGCTTTGCTAGCTAATTAGCCCGTCAGTGTTGAAACCCGATATAATACGCGCTATAAATGGGAATTAAATAAATACTAACTCTTGGGATTCGTACAACCGAACGGTTTTCGTACATGGATTATTCCTCCTCCCCACCCCTCAGCCAATTGTTTTTGTGTTTTTTACGAATAAATCTTTTAGACTTTATATCGTTTATAGCGTGATCTCACTCGGAGATCAAACACGTCGAGCTTTGGCAAACGAGATAGTTCTCGAGCCAGAGAGGATTTTCGACCCCTATATTGATTGTTTATCACCTTATATATAGTGTTTTGGCGTTTGTTTATTATGCAAACCATCAATGTGGGAAAGCTTTAGAAATTACTTAGCCCTTAAGAAATTGCCACGTGGCAACATGGTGGGACATACCGGCCGATTTTGTTGACTTTGTGCCTCGAGGCGTACATACCTCGTGGGAGCCTTTTGCTCGACCTCGTGAGCATTTACATGAATACGTGAATGTATACCCCGAATTATATAAGATGGAGTGATCATTGTTTATGTGAATTAAGCACATGCATGAGAAAGTAAACGGGCTTCGCCCATTTAAACGGTCTACTTTGATTCCTTGGGCCAAGCCCATGTATATTTTAAGTTTGGGCCAAGTCCCATGTTCATTTGTCTTACGCAATACATGAATTTCGCACATGCGAGCGGTACCCAAACGCGTATATATAACGCGGTATTTTATCTCTTTTCTTTCTCTTATTTGCAACTGTTGCCCCTTAATTACTTTAGCGGTTATTTCGCGCACCATCAGTGGATACTCGGGATGTGGTGGTGGAGGATATGATGGATAAGGCGGTGGTGGGAAGCTATACTGAGGATAGTATTGGTGAGGTGGGTAGCCAATGGAACTCCAATCATCCAATCAAGTGTTGAGCAATCTAAATTGCTCATCCTAGCGAGCCTGAAAAGTGGTGAAATGGATGTCCATATAGCCTCTCATCCCTTTTACACTCTGATTAAAATGAGATGTGAGAGTAATGTACCTTTGCTCATTGTCCAGTTGCATCTTCTCCATCATTTGCATCATCTGAGTGTATTGTGACCTAGAATAATCCTCACCTCTACCAGATGTGCCAGCTCCATCAGTTGGCTGGTCCTCGTCCTCATCATCATCCACCTCAAAATCCTCATCTTCTTCTTCATTCTCCTCTTCATCCTCCACCTCATGCTCATACTCACCTTTGTAAGCCCTTTCTTCAGTCCGTCGACATTCTCTACTTCGGCTTTGCACCATCCGTACATCCAAATCAGAATCAAGGACACTCACTCTCCAAGTCCTAGCATGTTGGAGACCAGTCTTCAACTTAATCCACTCTAGGTCTAGAAGTCTCATCACTCTCCTCGTGTCTCCTATAGCCCAATAGTAGGTGCCCCGATCATTGTAACACACCTTCATCTTATGAAACATCTTGAAATCCATAGGCATAAGCAGGTAAGTGGTCTCAAGCTGCCTAAGATCAATGTTAAAATGATGAGAAAATCGAGTAACAATGCCCCAATAGCAATGGAACCTCCTCCTATGCGATCAACTGAAATCAAGTGGTTCATCAATAAACCCGCTAGGTTCACATCCTCTCGATGCAGGCTAGCACACACAACCACCAAATCTTTCCTATGGCAATTGTTCTCACCATCCCCTCTTTCACAAATTTTATGGGCAATAAAGCGTTGGAAGACACGGATGAAGCGATGTGAGATTGGAGAAGCCTTCTCCCTACTCGGTCTTTCCCGTTATTGCCGCCCAAAACTCAACATCCAACCAAAAAACCTTACTTTCACACCGGGCCACATGCTTGTTATTCACATGGGGAAAACCAAAAATGTCATTGATCTCATTCAAAACCAACCTCCTCCTTTGTCCTCCCGACCAAAACTTGCACACACCTTCATCACTCCCTTCTCCATCAAGCAATCTGCAGTGTAGAGTACTAAAAAACTCAAACGTATGACCCTTGTAAGTTGGCTCTTGAAGTTCTATGAATTATCGGAGTTGCAACAGTTGATCCATCTTCAACAAACCCTTGATTAAACTCAAAGTTTCCATCAACCTCCAATCAATGTAGCGAGTGGGCTTCCACTTCCTTTCTCGAAGATTGTTGAACTTGCGCGTATAAGCCTCTTCCCTTAAGCTGAAACCATAAGATTTCGGGATCTCTTCCCCAACCCTTGTTGGTGGAGCCATATGAACCCCAGAATGACCCACTCTTGAGGTGGAAGCACCGCTAGTGCCTTGCCTCTTTGGACCAATGAAGTCAAAAGTCACAATCCACCTACAAAGATCACCAAAAAAAATCCACAAGCATAATTCGTTGTATTCGTTGTCCCGACAAGGACAACCACAACATAAAATAGGATATAATTCAAGTAATCTCTCAAACACTCTCTTCCCCCACTACCTAGAATATTTTAATTCAAACAAATCTAGGGTTAGTTTCAAATCTTCAAAATTCGTCAATTAAAACATGAAACTAGCTTAGAATCATGCAATAAACGGACTTTAATGAAGGGAAAAAGTGAGACATTTGAAGGAAAAAAGTAGATCTAAAATTTCATGAAACAAGTAGATCTAAAATTTCATGAAAAACCTAGATCTAGAACTAAATCCGAAATTATAGCCAAAAGGTGAGACATTTGAAGGAAAAAAGATGAGAAATCTTACTTCAATCCTTGAGTTGTGGTGTTTTCGTGCTTGAAATCAAGTAGAAGAGGAGCTTCAATGGCCAACAATGGAGGAATTGGCTCTAGGAGGCGAGAGGAAGAAGGAGAAGTGGAAAAGGGGAGTAAAGCACGTGACTCGGCCACACCCCTTACGATCTATGTTTAAAGGGTCGGGTGCGGTTTGTGCGTCTAAGCGCGGTCGCATTCGACTTACCCGGCCGCACCCAAACTTTTTTCAGCTCTTTGTCGAAATTATGTGGGTGCAACCGGCTCGGATGAAGTCTCATCTCGGGTCCTTGCTCGCGTACACTTGCTACTTCGAACTTGAATTTCCGACTTTTTTTAGCAAAAACAACTTAATTGAGCTACATTAATCCTTGGATGGCCTCCCAAGAAGCGCTTGTTTAACGTCGTTATCTTGATGCATTAAGGATAATGGCTCTTGTTGTGGCTCTTGCAAAGTCATTTCTTCTAGAATGGAGCTACTGAACTCGTCAAAGTATGGCTTCAATCTCTACCCATTCACCTTGAAAGTGGAATGTGTGGCTCTATCATAGACATCTACATTGCCATGAGGGTAAACATGAGTAACCACATATGGACCCATCCATTTGACCTCAACTTCCGGAGAAATAGCTTTTGACGGAACAAAAGCACCTTGTCTCCTACCTAGAAGTTCTTCCTCCAAATATTCTTGTCATGCTAGGCTTTAGTCTTTTCTTTGTAGATAACAACATTATCATAAGACTTCAGCCTGATTTCCTCTAATTCTTGCAATTGGAGCTTCCTGAACTCTCCCACCTCCTTGGCTTGCAGTTGCACTTTCTCACAGCCCCAAACACCTTATGTTGGATTTCTTCCAAACACTAACCGAAATGGTGACATTCCAATCGGTGTTTTATGAGCAATTCGGTATGCCTAGAGTGCATCATCCAGCCTGGTACTCCAATCTTTCCTGTTTGGTGCCACTGTCTTCTCAAGTATAGACTTGATCTCTTGATTGGACACCTCGGCTTGGCCATTGGTTTGAGGGTGGTATGTTGTCGAAACTTTATGTGTGACATGATATTTCTTCAAAAGTGCACTCACCACCTTGTTGCAAAAATGGGATCCCTTGTCATTAATCAAAGCTCTTGGAACTCCAAATCTATTAAAGATGTAAGTCTTCAAAATATCTGTCACAACTCGAGAATCATCAGTTTCGGTGGCCTTCGATTCCACCCATTTGGAAACGTAGTCCACCGCTAGCAAGATATAAAAATTCCCAAAAGAATTAGGAAATGATAAAGTCAACACAAATTTCACATTTTATAACCTTGATTAACCAAATTTGAAATAAACCCATAGCATGCAAACGATTCACATATTTAACATTCAAATGTCCACCTCTAGCATGCCATAAATCCAAAGACTATACAATATAAGCATAAGAAGAAACGTTCTCATTATAAATCATGGTCTGAAGAACATACAAACAACCAAATCTGTAACCTTTTCCTACAAATTTACCATTATTAGACATTAGTTAATACTATTTTTCCAGCTTCTATCACTTGTTTAATGCCAGCAATTTCAAGCAAACCAAAAGAAATCAAATTTTTACATAAGGAACATATAAAACATTTTGCAATAAATGTGACTTCCCTGAAGTGAGTTTCAAAGACACTTTCCCCTTCCCTAGGACTTGGGAGACGCTGGAGTTACTCATGTAGACTTCATCAGTCTCAACAACTTCTTCAAAATCGATGAACACCTCCCTATCAGCACAAAAATGCTTGGTTGCTCTTGTATCCAGCCACCACTCAGCCTTGTTGCCCACCAAGGTGACCTCTAATATCACGACTATCATTTTTTTCTCTCTTCAATCAGGTTGGCTTGCAGTTGATCTCCGTTGGACATAGGAGCATTCTTCTAGTTATCAACTTTGCAATAATACTGAAAGGTGCGGTGCCCCGCCTTCTCGCATATATAGCAGCCTCCTTTCTTCTTATATTAAGGCTTTCCTTGCTTCTTGAAATTCTTCTTATTTTGAATTTTTTCTTTCTTATGATCTGAGGTTGAATCTCCCTTTTTGAACCTGTCAGTTTTGGAAGAAGACTCCACAAGATTACCCTTAACTGAATTTTCAGAAGGTTTGGTTTTAGGTTTATCTTTGAAGCGATTGGCCTCTTCAATCTTCATGTGGTTGGCCAGCTCGATAAAGGTCATGGCCTTCTTATGCTTGAAATGGTTGCGGTAATTGACTCATGAATCAAGCAGTTTCTCGATCAGGAAATTGGCCTACAAGACCTCGCATATCTTCGTCCCTTCAGCTAGGATATCAACCACTAGATCTCATACTTGTAAACCTACTCCATGATCGTCTTGTCGTCCACCATTTTAAACAGCAAGAACTTCTCATAAATATAATTTTTCTTCCTAGCATCATCAGTAGAGTACTTCCAAGAGATCGCATAAGTTTTGCAGATTTGTGGGTAGCAAGTAAATCAAATATCGGATTGGTTACATGACCCAATAGATGACTGCAGACTATTTTGTTATAAGATTCATTTTTTCAGTTCCGTGCTATCTACTATAGCCGAGTTACCTTTCTCGTTTCCGTCTTGCGAAGCCTGAGTGTCAGGCGTGACTTTTCAATGCAGTTTTGATCTAATAGAAAAGTTGATTGAAGATTTTGAACTTTAAAATAATTTATATCAATAATTTGTTGAATCAACAACAATTGCACAAAAAAAACAATTGCATGATTGCACCAAAAATATATAACCCGTTGCAACAACTTGGGCTTTTGCAGTTTGATCCAGCCCATCTTGATAGTTCCACATTCACCCACAATAAATCATTGAAATTTTTTGACAACCTCCTCCTGAAAGGCTGAAACTAATTGACCCTGCACCCTTGACAGTCATCCATGGGGAGATCCTCAGCATCATTGATGGCTTAAAACATATACAACCACCTGTACTTGTGCCAATTTCTTATTTACACACCCCACCTTTGCTTTGGACCTATTGAATACCTAAACTTAACAATTGGATTCAATTAAACACCCGAGCCCTGACGTGGTCGTGCACGTGTATATAACCTCCTTAGAGGCGAGTAAAATACCCTAAGCCCATGAATTAAAGGCTGACTTGGAAATTATATTAAAAATAGAAATACTTTTTTTATCTCATTCTTCTTCTTCTGCAACTTTTCCTCTCTCGTCATTTTCTTTCTCTGCCTTCTTCCTCACCAACTCTCTACCTTCTTCTTCATCGATCGAGCAAGTAATCCCGAACAATAGGAAGCCCTGAATTCGCATAATGAAGAGTAATACTCAACAACATCCCTAATATCCCAAACATTTGAAACAACCCTAAACCCTAAAAATCCCCAAAATTTTGAAGCAACCCTAAAGCCTAAACTCCATTGATTAAAAAATCACAGCAACCCTAACCCAAAATTCATAGCAAGCACATAACAAATTCGCATCCCGAAGCCCAAATTTGCCGCTCCCTAGCTTGTTCTCCAACCTTGTGTACGTCCGTGTCGAACAAAGTCGTGTACGACAGTTGCGCCGATCTCCCCACCATCGATTCCTACCTCCATTGGACCTACTCTCCCGCCAACTCCACTCTCTCTGTCGCCTTTGTAACACCCCGACTTAACGTCGGGGCATTACTAGGTAGTTTGACCCTAACGGGTCCTACCTGAACTGGTTGACAACTAGAATACTTGGACCTTGCAACTCGAGCACGACAAGAAAACTATTTTAAAAACATCCAACTGTCGTTCAACAAACCACATTTTTAATAATGTCATGCATGAATCCCAAATGTCTAGTCAAATCACAATCAACACCAGAAATCCGCTAAAATCAACCCAAGAGTGCAACATCCAAAACGAATAATAAAGCTAAATACAACTTTCAACCCACTCTGAGCCTAGTGACACGCGTCAACGATCCGCTGCAGCATCTGGCCTAGGCTCCAACACGGGACCTGTGGGAGTACCGGGAACTGAAAAATAAGTCCCCGAGGGGTCAGCTACTACCCTAGGCAAGCTAGATAACACACGGTAATAGTAAGACGTTTGAAAAACAACAATTAGCCAACAATATAACCTTTAACAAGTGAATTGAACAAAACATAATAGGCACATTTCCACAACCAAGAGAATAGGATAAAAGAAAGGCAAGGAGACATACCAACAATCAAACTAACAAGCACAAAGGTAAAGCATTTGTAATAATAACCAACACTCCGGCATTCAACAAATAAAGGGAAATACAACGAAACAAGCAATTCATCAAGCGTAACAAAAATTCACAAGGTCGAAAACCAACTAAGTAATCACACACACACACACAACAAAACCATTCACAATCATATTGGGAAATGCCATTCTCCCTTCCACCACCGCTGTAACACCCTGTCTTTAAATAGGGGCGCTACTCGGTAGTAGACCTCACTGGGTACTACCTAGGCTAGTTTGACAACGGGTTCACGTGGATCTTGCAACTCGGGCACGACGAGAAAACATGAATAAAACATCCAACCGATATTTATAAAACCCAAGTATAGAAAACATGCATGAAACCCAAAACAACATAATTTACAACACTTCCTAGAAACATTTCATTAACATACCACTACCCTTTCTTTATCAAAGCGACACATTAGATAAAAGATACCAAAAAGTAACCACCATTTCTCCCAAATGAACCCATCCTAATGACACGGCCTTCAACGATCTGTTCCATCATTCTGCCGAGGTTCCATCATGGGTCCCTTGTCTTTACCTGAAACTAAAATAAACAAGTCCCCGAAGGGTCAGCTACCATTCTATTACAAGCTAGAATCCATACGGTACTAGTAAGACGTTTATAAACCAATCAAGTACCTAACACACACACCTGCAAGATTCACATGGATACAACACATATCAATTCTAAATTCATACTCAACTTCCCCATGATTACACATACAAACAACACATCACCCATACACAAACAAACAAACCACACATACACACATTCATACACATAAGACCAATCACAACAATACAACAATCCGCTTTCCATTCCATTCCATTCCATTCCATTCCATTCTATGGCGCTTATCAACCCTACGCCCCAGGTGTCGAGGCGCGACCTCCCACCCTTCACAATTTCCATCCTTCTAACTCCGGGTCAAGCCTCCTCGGGAGCACTTGCCCAAAACACAAATAACATTTCTTTTGAAGGGGCACGATTCTCTGTCACATAACCATACGTAGCCGTCACTTCAACCCAGAGGACTACGCACATGGCCATGCCGAGAACGGTACCAACATAGAGAAAATATTCGAAAGCTTCACATTCAATGAAAGCCCAATGAAATTCTTTTCACACATATCATACACAAGTAAACCTTTTTCATAAAATAATCATCTAGGGACTAGTTTCCCAAAACCAATCCTACAAGCACCACATGAAGTCTAACAAGTATTGAACAGCAACTGAGCAAGTCGTAAACGACTTACCTTGAAGACGAATTCCCAACGCCAAGAAACCACTAATTATCCAACAACGCGAAACTCCATCTAAGACAGATAACCTGTCTTTGCCCTTCGTCTCTTATCACAACCTAGGACTCACGCTCCTATATGCATATATAAACCCCAATGAATAATAATAGCATTTTAACTCTTACAAACTCTAACCCTAAAATCAACGAAAAGCCAGGATGTTTTATAACTTCTTGTGTATAATTCCAAATCCTTTAAAACTTGACATGAATATACTAGATATATAAAAGAACATTTTTCTAGTTCAAACCTTTCTGAAAAACAGGATCAAAGGTCTCCCTAATATCATTACAAAGCAATACCCTAAAATTACTCTGAAATCTTTTATCGAATATAAATCCAATACCGAAAATACCCTCTAAAGACTATAAATCAACTGGTTTTCAAATCCAAATCAATTGTAAAGCCAGATCTGGAAAAATTAGTAAAATCTAAACAAACTATTAACTAATTAAAACTTACCAAATCACACATGAACTCCGAAATCCGACCCGACGAACGAATCCCGCACCGGAATGAACTCCTCCTCTCTCTCTCTCTCTCTTCCTTCTCTCGGTTTTGATCTTCTCTGCCTTCGTAAGTTTACAATTCACATGATTTACATATATAAGAATTCGGAGGAAGTCGGTTGACTTTATAGCAATATATGGTTTTCACCCTCAAATCTCCTTTATTACAAACTTTACCCTGAAATAATTATTAATTAATTTTAAGTTAAAAACTTTTTAAAATATAATTTTCTAAAATTCAAAATAAAATATTAAATATTATTATTTAGCCGAGATTACTTATAGGCTAAGTAATCCCAACACGAATTCAAGGAGCATAAAAATAGGATAAAAATATTGAAATATTCCCTAATATTACATTCCACCCCCCTTAAAGAAAGTTTCGTCCCGAAACTTCCCAAGGTATACGAAAACGAACTCATTACGTTGCTTAGTTTTTCACACAAGTCAACAACACGTAATTCACATCATTAGAACACTACAAGCAACCATCAAACAAGTCAAGCACACAAAGTCAAGTCTATCAAAGCACACAAATAGTTACAACTACCCATAACTATAACTCTTGATCACCGCTAACTCTTATTCTCAAACGCCTCAACTAAAATCGGGTACAACTCAGGATAGCTCTCACTTATTCTCGTCTCAGTCTCCCATGTTGCCTCCTCAACTCCTCGTCGGGACCACTGAATCAGCACGAGGGGTATCTCTTTATTTCGCAGCTTTTTCAACCGTCTACCTAAGATTGCTATTGGCTGTTCTTGGAAAATATGATCTGGTTCAATCTCCAACTCTTCATAGTTGAGCCTATGACTAGGATCAGGCACATACTGCCTCAACTGCGACACATGAAAAACAGAATGAACTCCTTCTAGAGTTGGTGGTAGTGCCAACTTGTAGGCTACCTCGCCTACCCTCTCAAGAATTTCAAATGGCCCGATGTACCGAGGACTCAACTTTCCTTTCACTCCAAATCTTCTAACCCCACGAGTCGGCGATACTCTCACCCAAACATGTGCTCCTACCTCGAATTCCAATGGTCGTCGCCTCTTATCTGCATAAGATTTCTGACGACTCTGTGCTGTCAACATACGTTCTCGAATCAATGCCACCGTTTCAACTGTTTCCTGAATCATCTGAGGCATTCCATCTACAACATCTGATGGATCATCCCAACATAGAGGTGTCCTACATCTCCTCCCATATAAAGCCTCATATGGTGTCATCTGAATCGAAGAGTGCCAACTATTATTATATGCAAACTCAACTAACTCCAAGTGATCAGACCAGTTTCCTCCCCAATCCAGCACACATGATCTCAACATATCTTCTAGTGTTTGAATTGTCCTCTCAGATTGGCCATCTGACTGCGGGTGGTAAGCAGTCGTGAAATGTAGCTTGGTGCCTAAGGCTTTATGCACTTTTTGCCAAAAATTGGAGGTAAACCGCCCATCACGATCAGAAACAATCGTTTTGGGCACTCCATGTAATCTTACTATTTGTTTTATGAACACCTTTACTAGTTGACTCACTAGCCAAGTCTCTCTAATGGGTAGAAAACGAGCAGTCTTGGTCAGTCTGTCCACGACAACCCATATTGTATCATGTCCTCTACTAATCCGCAGTCCGGTAACAAAATCCATGGAAATGTCCTCCCACTTCCATTCTGGAACTGGAAGTGGTTCGAGCATTCCACCTGGTCTTTGGTGCTCTATTTTTACTTGCTGGCACACCTGACACTTTGCTACAAATTTCGCTACATCAGGCTTCATTCCATCCCACCAGTAATATTGCTTTAAGTCCTTGTACATCTTACTAGCTCCTGGGTGGATTGAATAAGGAGTAGCGTGAGCCTCTTGTAATATCTTTTGTCTCAACTCCTCATCTCGAGGTACACATAATCGACCATTCAATCTCAAAGTACCATCAACATGTTCTTCAAAAGCAGATGCCTCTCCACGGCTCACTTTCTGCCTCAATTCCTGAATCATCAAACAAGTCTCCTGCTTAAGCCGTATTTCCTCAATTAAGGTTGGCTGACAATCTATACGGCCTAGTCTACCTTGATAGCGCTGAATCTGTACCTCAATCTCATACCTTATCAGTTCTCTTTGTAACTCTGATTGGGCAGTCAAGTGACACAACATATGCTCTTGCGCCGTTTTTCTGCTAAGAGCATCAGCAACAACATTCGCCTTTCCGGGATGATACAATATCTCTAAGTCATAATCCTTCAGTAATTCAAGCCATCTCCGTTGTCTCATGTTCAATTCTCTCTGAGTAAAAATGTACTTAAGGCTTTTATGGTCTGTCATCACTTTACATGTACTTCCATACAAGTAATGACGCCATATCTTTAGAGCATGAATCATTGCTGCCAACTCTAAATCATGGGTTGGATAATTCAACTCGTTTGGTTTCAACTGCCTGGAAGCATATGCAATCACCCTGTCATTCTGCATTAATACACAACCTAAGCCTACCTTTGAGGCATCACTGTAAATCACAAAGCCTTCATTCCCTTGAGGAAAAGCAAGTATTGGAGCTGAAGTTAACTTCTCCTTCAA
Source organism: Fallopia convolvulus (assembly GCA_964016875.1). Lineage (NCBI taxonomy): Eukaryota > Viridiplantae > Streptophyta > Magnoliopsida > Caryophyllales > Polygonaceae > Fallopia > Fallopia convolvulus. The sequence continues at coordinate 16,684,939 of OZ024728.1, forward strand.
CTCATCGAAGCCCCTTTGACAAGCATCATTCCAGTTAAAACGAGTGGTCTTTTTCAGCAAGTTGGTAAGTGGTTGGGCTATTCGTGAAAACCCGTCCACAAATCTCCTATAGTACCCTGCCAATCCTAAGAAACTCCGTACCTCCTTTACATTCTTCGGGGGTTCCCAAGCCTTCACAGCTTCAATCTTTAAGGGGTCTACCATGACTCCTTTAGCGGATACCACATGACCCAGGAAAGTAACTTCTGGTAGCCAGAACTCACATTTGGACAGTTTAGCAAATAGTCGGTGGTGCCTTAACACTTCCAAAACTAATCTAAGATGCTTTGCATGCTCCTCAGTGCTTTGAGAATAAATCAATATATCATCAATAAAGACAACCACAAATTTATCCAAATAGTCTATAAATACCCGATTCATTAACTCCATGAACACCGCAGGTGCATTAGTCAATCCGAACGGCATTACTACAAACTCATAGTGCCCGTATCTTGTTCGGAAAGTCGTCTTGGGAATATCCCCTTCCCGAATCCTCAATTGATGATAGCCCGATCTGAGGTCCACCTTTGAGAACACAATAGCCCCTTGCAACTGGTCTAACAAGTCATCAATACGAGGCAAAGGGTACTTATTCTTAATAGTAACTCGGTTTAGCTCCCGGTAATCAATGCATAAACGTAGGGAACCATCCTTTTTTCTCACAAACAATACTGGAGCTCCCCATGGTGATGCACTTGGACGTATATATCCCTTCTCTAGTAACTCCTCCAACTGAGCCTTCAGCTCTTGCATCTCCATTGGAGCCATACGGTACGGGGCTTTTGAAATTGGTCTTGCTCCTGGCTCTAATTCAATATTAAAGTCCACCTCTCGTTGAGGAGGTAGCCCTGGAAGTTCATCTGGAAAAACGTCTTCAAACTCACAGACTATTGGTATATCTTGAATACACGGTCCTTTCTTGTCTCCTTCTAGAACATAACACCAATAACCCACACACCCATCATTAAGCAACTTAGCGGCTTTCACCATACTGATCACTGATCCTGGACCCTCCTGCTCTGGATCTTGACATACATGTACTGTCCCATCATCTGCAGTCACAGTGACTGTACCCCTATGTGCATCTAATACTGCTTTATAACGTCTCATCCAGTCCATCCCCAAAATAACATCATTACTAGGCGACAACTGTATCACAATAAAGTCTGTAAACCAATCCCTACCCCCAATCCTAATAGGGCAATGAAGTATTTCTCTATTTCCTCTCACCTTACTACTATCGGGCAGTCCCACCATAAAGGATGTACCCTCCGAGCAAGTTAACCCTAGTCTATCAACACATGCAGAGGACACAAAAGAGTGCGTAGCACCCGTATCAAACAAGATATGCATAGGTTTAGACTTAATCCAAATCGTACCTGTGGCAGTCGGAGCATTCAAGGCATCAGGCCTTCTCATCTCGAATACCCGAGGCTGGTTGCCCCCGGTAGTGCTAGCTCCCGCATCACGACCTCTACTCTGGCTTGGTGCATTTTGAGTCTGTTGGAACTGACGACGAATCCCTTGGTTCACCGACACCGGCGAAGATCCCTGTGAGGGTGTTCCAACCTTACAATATTTTTGTAAGTGGCCTGGCTTCCCACATTTAAAACAATTACGAACTGGTTTCCGACACTGATTCCTCATATGACTAGTGTCTCCACAGTTGAAGCACTCCCTCAATCCTCCAGTAAACTGACTTTGTTGAGGTTGGTCTTGGCGACCTTGTGACTGAAATCCAGATCGGTTTTGTTGAGACACACCCGAACGATTATCTCTCCTAGAATCTGATGGAGCAAACAACCTCTGCTTCTTATTCCTACTAACTTGTACATTCAATAGTTCCGGCCCCAAGGTGGACATAGAATAAGCTAAAGCAGAATCTTGAACCTCCTTCAAAGTCTTGAGTCGAAGTCCAGATACGTATGCACGCAGTTGGGGTTGCAACCGCTTAAGAAAGGTTGCAATCCGCAGATTCTCTGTAGGAGCGGCATTGGGCACCGCTGCCAAACCTCGTTGAAACTTTTGGATAGTCTCACCCACGGTAATGTTCTCGGGTCCTGCATCCCGAAAAGCAGTCTCACGAGCCGCTCTGACGACCTCAGGACAATAGTTATCTCGAATCCTCTCCTGAAATTCCTCAAAAGTAACATTTACCTAATGATCACGACTCAACTCCCACCAATCAAATGCATCCCCCTGTAACAAACTCTGAACTAGAGACATCTTTCTTTCTTCCGATGCCTGTATAGAGTCGAGAGAAGATGCCACTTTCCTCAACCACTGCTCAACATCACCTTCCTGATCCCCAGTAAAGTTCGGTACCCCAGTCTTCCTGAACTCCGCAAGCCACTTATCAGGAAGAGGCTCGCGATATCTCCTTCCTTGCTCAGCCATGCCATCAGCCATTACTGGCCTTGGAATACGTGGTGGTCTCCCTGACTGAACCGGTTGTGCAAAAACTGGTCTTGGTGCCCTAACCTCAGCCCCTTGATAGCCAGAATTTGTTGCATTATGATTAGGCAAGAATCCAGTACCTACCAGATTTTGTAATAGCTCGGCAAGTGTAGCTCGGATAACAGCAGTCGTCTCTGGTGGTAACTCAACTGGTGGCACCTGAACTGGCCCACGTACTTCCCCATCTGCCCTATCGTTGATTCCATTAGAAGAGAGCATGTTCCCAACAACCGAAACATTTCCCCTTTGATGGTCATTCACTACAGGTCCAACATTTTCAACAACCTCCTCTTGAGGAAGGCGTGGCTCTCCCACGGCAGGAGCCTCTTCTCTATTTCCAACACGGCCCCTACCACGCCCTCTACCACTACCTTTCCTTCCTGCTTTAGCTGCTCCAGCTCTAGTTTGTGGAGCCATCTGTCAACGGATGTTTTACTATTTAAACTATCTTTAACTGAAGTTAACAAAATAACTTACTAGTCTACATGAGGTCCTTCGGCTGATGACGACAGAGTCGAGGCGTGTCATCTACCCTGTAAATGCAATATGACTACCCCAATGAAATAATTTGAAATAACCGGCCGGTTTTAGTTTTAGGTTGGACCTCGAGTACACTCGTTGTTCAGTTCCATGTGCCCTTGTTGTCAACCTGGCTCTGATACCAATTTGTAACACCTTGTCTTTAAATAGGGGCGCTACTCGGTAGTAGACCTCACTGGGTACTACCTAGGCTAGTTTGACAACGGGTTCACATGGATCTTGCAACTCGGGCACGACGAGAAAACATGAATAAAACATCCAACCGATATTTATAAAACCCAAGTATAGAAAACATGCATGAAACCCAAAACAACATAATTTACAACACTTCCTAGAAAAATTTCATTAACATACCACTACCCTTTCTTTATCAAAGCGACACATTAGATAAAAGATACCAAAAAGTAACCACCATTTCTCCCAAATGAACCCATCCTAATGACACGGCCTTCAACGATCTGTTCCATCATTCTGCCGAGGTTCCATCATGGGTCCCTTGTCTTTACCTGAAACTAAAATAAACAAGTCCCCGAAGGGTCAGCTACCATTCTATTACAAGCTAGAATCCATACGGTACTAGTAAGACGTTTATAAACCAATCAAGTACCTAACACACACACCTGCAAGATTCACATGGATACAACACATATCAATTCTAAATTCATACTCAACTTCCCCATGATTACACATACAAACAACACATCACCCATACACAAACAAACAAACCACACATACACACATTCATACACATAAGACCAATCACAACAATACAACAATCCGCTTTCCATTCCATTCCATTCCATTCCATTCCATTCTATGGCGCTTATCAACCCTACGCCCCAGGTGTCGAGGCGCGACCTCCCACCCTTCACAATTTCCATCCTTCTAACTCCGGGTCAAGCCTCCTCGGGAGCACTTGCCCAAAACACAAATAACATTTCTTTTGAAGGGGCACGATTCTCTGTCACATAACCATACGTAGCCGTCACTTCAACCCAGAGGACTACGCACATGGCCATGCCGAGAACGGTACCAACATAGAGAAAATATTCGAAAGCTTCACATTCAATGAAAGCCCAATGAAATTCTTTTCACACATATCATACACAAGTAAACCTTTTTCATAAAATAATCATCTAGGGACTAGTTCCCCAAAACCAATCCTACAAGCACCACATGAAGTCTAACAAGTATTGAACAGCAACTGAGCAAGTCGTAAACGACTTACCTTGAAGACGAATTCCCAACGCCAAGAAACCACTAATTATCCAACAACGCGAAACTCCGTCTAAGACAGATAACCTGTCTTTGCCCTTCGTCTCTTATCACAACCTAGGACTCACGCTCCTATATGCATATATAAACCCCAATGAATAATAATAGCCTTTTAACTCTTACAAACTCTAACCCTAAAATCAACGAAAAGCCAGGATGTTTTATAACTTCTTGTGTATAATTCCAAATCCTTTAAAACTTGACATGAATATACTAGATATATAAAAGAACATTTTTCTAGTTCAAAACCTTTCTGAAAAACAGGATCAAAGGTCTCCCTAATATCATTACAAAGCAATACCCTAAAATTACTCTGAAATCTTTTATCGAATATAAATCCAATATCGAAAATACCCTCTAAAGACTATAAATCAACTGGTTTTCAAATCCAAATCAATTGTAAAGCCAGATCTGGAAAAATTAGTAAAATCTAAACAAACTATTAACTAATTAAAACTTACCAAATCACACATGAACTCCGAAATCCGACCCGACGAACGAATCCCGCACCGGAATTAACTCCTCTCTCTCTCTCTCTCTCTCTCTCTCTCTCTCTCTCTCTCTCTCTCTCTCTCTCTCTCTCTCTCTCTCGGTTTTGATCTTCTCTGCCTTCGTAAGTTTACAATTCACATGATTTACATATATAAGAATTCAGGAGGAAGTCGGTTGACTTTATAGCAATTTATGGTTTTCACCCTCAAATCTCCTTTATTACAAACTTTATCTTGAAATAATTATTAATTAATTTTAAGTTAAAAACTTCTTAAAATATAATTTTCTAAAATTCAAAATAAAATATTAAATATCATTATTTAACCGAGATTACTTATAGGCTAAGTAATCCCAACACGAATTCAAGGAGCATAAAAATAGGATAAAAATATTGAAATATTCCCTAATATTACAACCGCATTCCCATCTACGGCGCTAACTCCCTGCGCCCGAGTGCAGAGGCAAGCCCTCCCACTTTCCATATACGTCATCCTTCCAACCCCTGGTCAAGCCTCCACTGGAGCACTTGCCAAAAACAAGCAATCAATTTTTATTTTTAAAGGGGCCCAGCCGACACACGACCATGGCTAGACGCCTCTTCGCCACCGACAATCGTCGCACGTGATCGTGCCGGTTACGCTGCCAGCACAGAGAAAGCGATACTATTTCTTTTATGAGAAAACGTTTGAAATGGAAAGCGCATCACATCATGCATGAAAACATTTCACATGGAAAACATACATTCGGGACTAATTCCCAAAACCAATCTCACAATCACGGCATGAAATCTAACAAGACTAGAATAAAGTCGAGCAAGTCGAGAACGACTTACCTAGAAGACGATCCTTGAATGAAGTAAGAAACGCGTTGATACTAAAGACCTACGAATCATAATGTTCACGGTTAATCGACTAACCGCGATGAGCATCTTTCGATTCTAGGCAAGCACAACTATAGTGGTTTCGAAGCACGAACCAATATACTTCATGGTATCCAATACAACGACTTAACTTGATTATGTAATTATTATCAACAAAGTTTAGACTTGACGACTCACGGACAACATCATATTTTCTCAACATACTAGCATTTCCTATCTAGGCCTAATGCGCCTCAAGGCGAAGAAGAGTAAGGCAATCCAAAAGAAAGTCCAAGTTCACAAGTTAGAACATTAAGTCCCAAAGCTCATACTTAAAGCAACACCAACCAAGCGACTTCTATCAAGCAACAAAAGGCTGAGACTAAGATACATCCTATTCGAAAACTCTAATACTACTCGCATTCTAGGAAGGATCAAACCATACAAGATCGAATTCTTTTCACAAACATACAAACATCACTATATCAATCGGGAGTTACTCAATTCATTCTCGGGTCGAATTACCACTTTTAATTTATGTCAGAAGAGGCTTAATTAGTCTTTTACGCCACTCTTACAAGGTTCCAATACAACCATTCCCAACTCTCAAGCCAACTTATTTACAAATTCAATTCAAAATATTGCCATAAAAGAATCGAACTAGTTCTTACACTATACAACCACACAATTCTAATACAACGATCAATCAAACATATAAACCACGACAAATGCATCACTTCAAATAACAATCCGTAATTCCAAGCTAATCATCCGTTAAAAAGAGATTATTACATTCAAAGCAAGCACAAAACAGTAACTAGAACTCGCAGTTACAAGAACAAAAGGGGATTTGTCCCACCTTTACCAAACGAGAATGGATATCAAAACGACTAGGCTTGCTTGAGGTCACGACACTATAATACGGCACCGATCGAAGCTGGCCTCACCAAAGTGTTGCCTTCAAGGAGGTCGGAACGAGCCTGAATCAAAGCAACTTAGATTAACTAAGTGTCTAAGTTGCCAGCTCCGGCAGAAAGAACAACAACACGAAAGAGATGAGATAGTGGGTACATGACCAGCGAGGCTTACCAGCGGCTGAGACCGACAATTTCGCACAATCAATGACTCAGAGACAGGCTAACGGACCCGCGATGGCACGAGCAGACGGATATGGCGGCTAAATCGAGTGGCTTCGGGTTTGAGGGGTTGGCTTTGCTGCGGCCCGAACCAAGGCTTGACGGCGGCGATCTCGACCCCACAATGCTTAGGACCGGCACCGGCGACGTCAGAGGGTCGACGGAAGGAATAAAACGAACCGAGCTCGCGATGGTTTCGGCGGCGGAACCCTAACAGAGAGGAAGCTCACAGCTAAGGCGAAGGATGGCGACGACTCGAACCCGGCTTGAGAACTTTAGAAGAGACAGGAGAGAAGAGAGAAAAGGGAGGGGAAAAGATGTCGGGTTGAGCAGCTTGCTCGGAGCTCTCGATCATCCTCAATTGCTAGGTTGAGCGGCGCATCAGTAGGTTAGAGAAAGTGAATAGTTTAGGTTAAGGTGGGGAAAGATAAGAGGGGTAGAAATTGGGTTCAAAAGAAACGGGTTCGGGTTCGGGTTTACAAGTTTTCCTAATTGTTTTTGGGCTTTTTGGCCCAACCAACAAGGAAAGGTGAATTTAGAATAAAAAGACAGAAATTGAGACGGACAAATTATTTATCGGGTTTTTCGGAAACCCGAGTGTTACAGCCTTCCTCGCCCCCTCCGCTGGATGGGTGTCCTGGGCCATCAATCCCACTGGCACCGGCATGGCCGGGGCCCAGGCCCTGCTCGTTTTCCGGAACGACTCCGACGGATCGATGGCCATCAAAACCTACAACATCGCCTCCTACGGCTCCATCCTCGAGGCAAACTTGGACGGCGGCATAAGGGTGCTTCAGAAGAGCGCCGAATCCAGCGATGAGATGATGAAGATCTACGCCACCCTGGCCCTTTATTCTTTTTTTTTTTTTAATTATTCAATTTAATTAAACTTTAAAATTTTGCTTATGTGGCATTAGGTAGCAACATTACGTGGAACTGATTTTTTACATGTCAGCACGCATGTAATACACTCAATGCTACTGTCAGCATTCAAGTGTTTAATTGAACCCAATTATTAAGTTTAAGTATTCAATAGGTCCAAAGCAAAAGTGGATGTCTAAATAACAAATTGGCACAAGTACATGGAGCTGTATATATAACCAGTTGCAACAACTTGGGCTTTTGCAGTTTGATCCAGCCCATCTTGATAGTTCCACGTTCACCCACAATAAATCATTGAATTTTTTTGACAACCTCCTCCTGAAAGGCTGAAACTACTTTACCCTGCACCCTTGACAGTCATCCATGGGGAGATCCTCAACATCATTGATTATACATGCTCCTACAGTGTGCATAATTTGCAACTCATATTAGATTGATCACCGAAGTATATTTTATCTCTAACAAGACATTGAAACCCTGCACATTTAATGCATTGCAAGTGTAAAAATAAAACCAGCATTCCTTTTACCGCTGCACACGAATTGAATTACAAAAAGCTCGAAGTGAAGTTAACCTCGTTTACAGAAACACAGAATCTGCACCTTCTGATTTCATATTTATCAAGTATAACTTACTGAATTGAGAATTGAATTGCACGACCAAATTACAAGATGTAGCATACAAATTCAGACAATTGCAAGTGTCAATACCACATAATTGTTGCATATTCAGATTCAGCAACACTTTGTAGATGTCGATACCGAATTCATATCAGCTTAGCCCTTTCTCACCCGTTGTAAAGTTGCATTCAGGATGAAGACAGAGCTCTAATAGGTGCAGCACCATGAATTGATGTTTTCATATTTATATAGTTTTCATCCAAAAGGAATTGGAGTCTTTCATACAAGACAGAAAAACTCGAAAATTGAATAGGGATTCAGAATTTACAAACACAAACAATAAAATGATGAAACAAAAGTGATACCAAAAGACTACAATTATCCTCACAAGAACAATACGGAGTATATAGAAATTGAATAGGGATGCGGGAATTCACAAAGAAAGTACAACGAAATTCGTATAATTTCCCTCTCGTTTTTACATTCTCTTGGTAGATACACACAAGTAATCGAAAGAATCAGAGAAAGCCGCAGAGAAGAGCAAACCCTAGAACGATGAGCCAAACAAGGTGGACCAGTAAGAAAGCCTGGCCCGAAAGCGGACCCGACCCGCCGTTACCGACCTCGCAGAATCCGGTCTTCACCACCTTCGTACCCGCACAATGCGCGTCGGAGCACCCGCACCAGTACGTCACCCCATCTGCGCCGCATACCGGATCGGGCCGGAAGCATTTCACGGGGCAAGATCCGGTTTCATCCGAAAAGATCCTCGGGCAAAACTCAAATTCTCCGGCCTCGGATCCACCGTCGCTGGGCAAGCGGAGGAAGGATGCGGAGATTGGCTGCTCGGATTTGACCGTTGGAGGGAGGTGAAAAAAAGGGAGGAGAGAGAAGATGAAGAGGAGAGAGAAACTAGGGTTTGATGAGGGAAAGGCCATGGCGTGTTTCACTTTCCCTTCAATCCCTACACTGACCTCGTCGTTGTCGCCACAGAGCTCTCGATTGCTTCGCGAAACTCTTGTTCAGAAGGAGATTCAGATTAGGAAATGAGGGCTTTTCGCCCTCAAGTTAGGGTTTATTTCCTTTCTCGGAAAGAAGTGGAATTGAAATTTGGGGAGGAAAATGGCGTGTTGAACGGAGAAGAAGATTTGAGAAGAAACATCAAACTCCAAAAAGAGACAAGAAAAAGTATGCAATTTGACAACTCAAATTGGGTTGGTTCTTTACTTTACTCGGTGGCTTACCTTTTCTTCTTTATGGTGTACAACCATAATTTTGGTAAACAGCTTTACCAAATTTTTATGGTAAATTATTTTTGGTATCCCTCAACTCTTGAATAATTACAGTTTATGTTTTAAATGATAATTTTTCTTTAGAATATAAGAAAAAAATTCTGATAAAATTATATTTTATTATTAATTTAAAACAAAATTTTAATTTTGAAAATATTACTAAAAATTCAAAAAATGTTCTACAAAAATAATAAAATAATAAATATATTTTATATTTTATATTTTTCAAGTGGGTTTATCTTATAAAATCTAAATATGTCAAGTTAAATTGAATCTATTTTAATAGCTATATTGAAATAAATACATTACATAATTTAAAATTTTCAAGTAAATTTCATGTATTAATTTTTGACAACTTCATCATATCGAATCAAGCTTTTCAATAATAATTGTTAGGTTTTTTTGACAAAAAACTTGGTATATATTTTGATGAAAATATGTAAGTAATATATGTTAAATTTGTAATTAAAAATATAATATATGTTGAATTATATGATAACCACTATAATGAAACATTTGGAGTTGTAAATAAAATTTATATTGGAAAATTTAGAAATGTTTAGTTTTGGCCAAATATATAGTTTATTACATAAAATATACAATGACTCAAATATACACATAAATATGAGTTTAATTAGGTGTTGTAAATTTATGTAATATACATATGAGGATAAACATCCTATTAGAATCTCTATGTATAAGTGTATATTGAAATAATTATAATGATTATTAGGTATTTATACAAAAAATATGTTATATATTTAATATTTTGATTGAAATATTTTTTTATTTTAATTTTAAATATAATGTTGAATTATATTGTGTCCACTTTTATGAAAAAATTTTAGGATAGTAAGCAAAAACTGTTATAGAAATTATAGTTTGGAAAAATAAATATAATGTTGAATTATTTGTTAGAATTTTTAATACATTTTGGCATGAGATTATTAATTTATTGAAAATATTGTCAAAAATGATTAATTGAGTCCATGAACCTTAGACCCTTTAATACAATTTCATGACTTTAACCATTGAGCTAAAGAGATTATTTTATCATCTAATATAATTGACATTATAAAAAAGAGATAATTTTCATAAATTACATATGCATAGCAAATGCATTTTGTACATAAATTTTAAATGTTATAAATGGTTCAAATGAAACAAACTCTTATTTTGAAACAAATGCACTTTTCCTAGTTCGTAGTGTACTTTTCTTATTTCGGACTGCACTTTTTCGGATTGTATTTTTCGTATTTTGCAATGCACTTTCGTATGAAAAGTGCACTACGAACTAAGAAAAGTGCATTTGTTTCACGTTTCAGGATAAGAGTTTGTTTCATTTGAACCAAACTCTTATTTTATAACACAAATATATATTTAACTTAATTTTTATCCATACTAATTTTATTAGGTCTTCCGTTATAATTAATCCATGCTAACAAACTTAGTAATTTTAATTTTCTCATTCATACTAGGGCCTTTTGTGAATATTCACTTTTTAAACAAGCCTTTTTAAGAAACCACCTTTTAATTTTTTTTAAAATAAAAACACCTTTTATAATATACAATTTCAACCACCTTTAGATATTTTTTGGTGATATTTCACCTTAGTTGGACTGAAATACCTTTTTGAATTTATACATTTTATTCTTATATTTATTTATACAAAATAGTAAAATAATTTCACATGTTTCTTTAAAAAAAAATTAAGGCAATTTAACAAAAACTCACAATGTTAAAAGTTATTTATTCTTAATTATAAGACCAATAAGTGAGTATTTTTATTTATATAAATTTTATTTCCTTCCTAGATAATTAAAGTATAAAATAATCTATTATTTTCTTTTTACTAATAACTTTTACACAAACAACAAATGTGGATGAAATTTTTTGACCTTGTCAATATTACACTCATGTTTTATCCAATAGTTTGATAAAAATGTGAGTAATTATAAACCATAAATTTGTGCTTTAAAATAAAAAAAAAAGATAAATTTGAAAGGATATTTCAATTAAACTAGGATAAACCATCACCAAAAAATAGTAAAGGTGGTTGAAATTAATTTTTTGTATTATAAAATGTGTTTTTTATCTAAAACAATTTTTAAAAGTAATTTCTTAAAACAAAACATGTTTTCAAAGGTGGTTTTTGGCAAAAAAAAACCCCCTCATAATATAATAAGAGACACCTCCACATTAGAGTTGAAATGGGAGTTGAAATGAGTTTATGTAGTTGAAATGAAAAATATCTCTATTACTACATGTCCGTTCGTTAGAGTTGAAATGGGTTTATGTAGTTGAAATGAAAAATATTTCAACTACATGGGTGTTCGGGTGTGGTAGTTCAAACGTGTTTATAGTAATTGATACTAGTTGAAATTTTGGGAAAAAAAATAAGGTGAGGGGGATGACCTTATGGAGTTGAAATGTATTTATTTTAACTAGTTGAAATTTAATTCAATGTTTTTACCCTCTTTTTCAACTCTGGTAAACTACTATTTTCCCAAACACTATGTAGCTTATATAAAAAATAAACATCTCATTTCGACTATTAATTTCAGCAACAACTACATCAACAACTCATATAAGTACATCGTTGCCGAACGGACCCTATATAACAACCTTATAATGCATGTTGAATGAACAATTAAACATCTCTATTACTCTATATATTACAGCTGCATATACTTATAATCACCTTATGTTAAACAAAAATTATTTTAAAACAAGTATTAAATTTTACTTAGGTGGTAACAAAACACAGTTTTAAATCTAATACATTCTAATGAAAATGCATGCTTTAAAAAGCATTTCTTATGTAATCCAAACAGGCTCTTGAACTACCCAGGCATATTTATTCTTCTCGATGTGAAGTAAAATACAAATATGATCATACTTTCGACCTCATCTTGTACGAACTTTCCTTCATCTGGTAAAAACTTCCCCAATGATGAACACAAAACGATTTAATGAATGGACGCAATCATATCGAGACAAAAAAAAAAAGTAAAGCTTCCTGAGTACCAAACTAATCCAGTAGTTTCGTGTGCTAGCCAAAATGATTAGCATGTAAGAATCCCAATTTTCTATAATAAATGAGCTCACCAACATACTTAAAACTAATAGAAATATTCGAAGGAACCCCAGAAATTCAACCTCCAAATGACTGAAGTGAAAGAATGTTTCTAACATATCATCCTTTTACAACTATCATGAGGTTCATTTGCAAATGCCAGTCACATTGATATTACACAAAAAACCAATTCAAAAACTTGCATCAACTTTCAAAGTTCATAAATATTGTAGGAATAAAGCTATTACACAAGAAACTAAGGCTGGTACTGAATAGTGGAAGAACCAGTATTAGGATCCTTAACTACCTTGAAGTTGTCCACACTCATTCCAAAGCGTCCTAGCAGAGAATTCCCCAAATCCTTTAGCTTTCCTGCTCATGTTAAACCATACTAATATGTCAAATTTACATTCTGGGAAGATGCAAGTGCATCAATACAAAGGAAGACAGGGTGTGAGAGGTAGCGAGAAACAAATAAAATCTTCTCAACTAACAATAATGGAAAAGTTCAAAGCAATTTAAGAGAATAATAATAATAAAGAAGAAGAAGAAAACTTGCAAATGCTTGCACAATACAAAATTCTTTCTACTGGCACTAAGGTGTCATCCTTTGTTGGTAGTTATGGAGCCATGTATTGATCTTAGAGCTAGTTAAGCAAATGCTTTAATATACTTTTTTTTTTTTACTTCCACTTCACTAATTCTGATTACAATCTTTAAGCCACAGAATATGTACTTGAAATTCTTTGCTAATTAAGAACCCACCACATAACATAAATCACATAACATAAAGCTTTCAAACACTTCCATAGCTATTAAGAACCCACCACGTTATTGTATAAATTCTTTTGCTAATTTATCTTAAGAAATTAGCCACTTTCAAGATTATTTTTCTGATAAATTTTTTCAATCCTTGAAAAAATGATTTGTGATGTTGGTAGGATGTTATTTCTTGCACACTTCAGTCACTTCTGGTTTTTAGGTAGTGTAGTAGTGAAATCTAATAATTTCATTCCTTTGCAATATCAGATTAGTTTAATAGCATTTTTCTCAATCAACAAAAGCATTAAAGGCCAATTTTAGCAGACTGAATTTTAAATGAAACTTCAGGATTGAAAAGGCCATTTTTTTATATATACAAATAACAAATAAAAGAAAACGGGTCATCCAATTAGATGCACACCCATAAACACAAAGGCAGGAAGCGGGTGTACCAATCATCTCTTCCTTCATCTTCTCCGCCTTTTCTCTAGCCAATGGCTCCAAACGAACAATTGTTCTTCTAGAATGATCATTTGACGGATCCAACTCCAAAATCTTTTTATTGTCTGCATGCACAAGATTCATGTTTAAATGAAACACAATAAACATGCATTAAAATGAGAAAGAAAACATGGAAAGAAGGATGAGGAATATATAGAGAAAAGATGGAGTGAATATAGCCTTCCTCAATATTATTAAAGGTGTGTATGGTAAACAATACTGTAGCCGTGTAAGGTAGGGTAATAATGTGCTGATATGCATTATACAACAACGGATGATTGGCAAACACACCCTAAATCAGCAAGGTTCTTGCTGATTGGTAAACAAGGTTCTTGCATGGAACAGGTACTAACCAGCAATAGCTTCTTCATAATGTTCAAGCCTCTCATGAGCCTCTGCCCTTCTTATAAGGGCTTTGACGTATTCAGGATTTAGTTCCAAAGATTTTGTGCATTCCTTGACTGTGTCCTGATACTTTCCCTGAAATTCAAATTGTTAACAATGTTAAATAGGCATACATCCTGTGCACATTCAAAACGTGCATAATGTGTTACAGAGAAAAACAGGATGTGCAGGGAACTGAAATAAGCCAGTAAACTTTCACCACAAGCACTGTAAAAGATGCAAAGCCAAGGATCATAAACATCCCAGAAGGTCCTTTGCCCTTCAGAACAATGTTGAAAATATATTATCACATGAAAAATTCTCTGAACATATATAATTAATCAATTTCCCTAAGAACTCTTGCATTTGAAGCTCTCACCTCTGTCAAAGGTTTTAACCTAATATCTTACGACTCTGAAGGGAAAAATTTTGTATCTTTCATGCCATGCAGACACCTTAGTGTTCTAACTTCAATAGCAAAGGATTCTAATCTTTTCAATTCATTCACATCATATAATAATACATCTTGCCACCTCAAACTTCATAATGAGCTAAGCCAGCTAACTACTAATACATCCTTGAAACGCCTAAATTAGGCAGGGTCGAGTTTCTGAAATGTCCGAAACTCTGAAACGTGCTCCGAAGTGTTTCTAGTGGGGGGTGAAATGGTCAAAGTTTCGTTCACCAAAAATTAAGGAAACAAAATGCGTTTCTGGGCATTTTTGTGCAATTTTTGAAAAATTATGCCCTCTCTTCTCTCGGCTGAGTCTCGCGTATCTCAGTATCTCACTTCTCCAACTCGATCTCGTCCGCTGACTGAGGAGCCAACTGGCGGCGCCGGTCAGTGCGGTCACCACATCCTCCCACCCCACCAGTGAGTCTCCTCAGCAAACTTCTATCTGTCAGTTTGTCCTATGAAATCTGAACTGAATCCCTTGATTGCTCCTCTAAATTGAATCTCCTTGAATCGAATCTATCTCTGTGGGATATTGGAGGAGATGAGTTTGGATCAATGGAAGTGACTGGAATTCTTAAGGTTGCTGATCTTACACTTGATGAGCTAGAAATGGAAGAAGAGCTCATAACAGAAGGATGATGGGCTATCGATGCTTTAGTAATTGTTAAACTTGATGATGTTGTTGTTTTGAACTTATGATGATGTTGTTGTTTTGAACCTATATTATGTTGTTGTTTTAACCGTTAAGCTCATTTATCTTGTTTTTTGGATTGTTATTTGATTGTTTTGGTGATATTTATGTTATCCTAATCTAGACCTTAAAAAAAACATATTATTTATGTTGCCGTTTCCTCAATGTTTCGTTTCTTATAAATTTTGGGATTGTTGTTTTGCCATTTCGCCGTTTCGCGTTTCAGAGTAACATAAATGGAGAGTGTTAACTTGAAGCTCAAGTGTCTCAGCAAATGGTGGCAAGAACATTATCAGCTAAAACTAAAAAAAAAAAGGTTTCTAAATTCTGTCTATAATTTTATAACAAAAGGTGGCCACCTAATAGGAAGGTTAGATACCAATTGCAATGGTGAAAATGCTTTCCAAAATTAGCTTACTGATTCAATTGTAGCATGTGTTAAAAATGCCAGCTCACCTTTTCTAAGAAGTAAATTAGTGTAGTGAAACAAATGATAGATTAGTGCACTAACCAAATTATAGATCAGTCAACGTAAAATTAGTGGTGAAACAAATGATACATTAGTGCACTAACCAAATTATAGATTAGTCAATGTCAAATTAGTGCACTAACCATATTACAGATAAGTCAACATATAATTAGTGCACTTTTTACATTAAACTCTTCATAAAGATTCAGTTGAATTGAGAAACACGTACTTGTTTTAAAAAGCATACTGCACGGTTTGCATAGCAAATGGAACGCAGTTCAGCGACAGATGGAATTTCTGGAGCAACTTGTAACGCAATGTCATATTTTGTAAGTGCATCTTCATACAGCCCATCTTTAAATAGAGCATTGCCTTCAGCTTTTGCTTCATTTGCCTGTACTATAGCTCTCTGCTCCAAATTTTGATAGTCATGTTACAACAAAGCAAAGTATAATTAGTTGCCACAAAATGTACCAGTAGAGAATAAAACCAGATAACCAAGGCAAGAATACAGCCACCCTGGCCCACCCATATATTAAATTGACTCTGAAGCCTCTCCACCGAACTATAAGAAAGTAATCTTCTCAAAATGGACATTAACAGAAAAAAACTCAACCATACAAAAGAGCAAACACAACATAGTATACCGCCATTAAGTTTTATACACTTCAATCTCAATTTTGGGAGGTCACTGACCCTAAGCATATATTCTTTTGATTCGGACTAGTTTTCATATTTTCTCCAATCAGACAATATAACTAACCTGCTTTAATTCATCATCATTGAAAGCATCTTCATAAGCATCATCCTTGGGAGGTGCCACCTGTTCTTCCACGCTTTCATTCTGCTTACTTTCTCTTTCAACATCATCGCCACAAATATCTCCTTGTCTATCATCAAGATCACCTTCACTGGCTGTCTCAAACCCTTCCAAGACATCCTTGCTAACCTTCTCTGATCCAACAGCTCCTGATTCTACTGCAGATTCATTTGTTTCACTATCCCTCATTGTTTCTTTAACCACGTCATTGATGGTTTCCTCTACAATCTCTACCATTTTTGTCCCCTCGAAAGCTCTACACAACTGACATCAAGTAGAGAATACTTCAAAACAGGAATGGGTTCCAAACAATTATCCCCGAACCTAAAATGCCAATATCAGAATCTAGGGTTAAGATCAGAAGTGTAGGCTGGCTTGCGCAGATCGAATCAATAAATCATGCTAACAAATTTCCTAGAATTATGATATGTACCCTCAGTACTCAAAGATCAAAATGCTAAATTTTAGTTGCATAGCTGAATAGATTGCAAAATTAGAACAACAGAATCAACAGGAGAATAAGGAAATTGCAAAGCCAAAACATGCAACAACAGTCAACAGGACCAAACGAATGGTAAATTCTTAAACTTGGGGAGAGCAAGGCTTCTACAGAGCATTGCAAACAAGCTATGACCTTCAACAAAGTCGAATAAAAGATAAGATATCAACACAAACTGAGAGTTAAGAATTATTGATTATCAAAAGAAAACAGAAAATATCCATCAAGGATTCCCCAAGGGGATCGTAAAACAAAGCCAGGACACATCTCATCACATAATGAGAATGCAAAACCATCAAGGAAATTCTTGTAATAATAAAAAGATCAAAACATCGCCCAAAACCCCTTACCGTAACTGGCGAGGGAGCGAAGGAACGGCGACCGGTGGCTCTGGTAGCGTCTGGAAGGGAGAAGATGGCGAGTCAGACAAGAGGAAGAGCTTTTGAGATTTTATTTTGCATTTTTTTTTTCGGTTAGGGTTTTAATATTTTTTCTTTATAAAAATGAAAATGACATAAAAATAAAAGAAACCCTTTTTATTACTGTAGTTGGGACATGGGAGAATCTTCGGTGTGTGTTCGCGACACGAAACGCTCTCCGTCGACTGGAATTCATCGACTTCTCGCATCCTTCGACCCAAAACCCTCAACTTTGCAAGTAAAATATTTATCTTTCTTCTTTTTCTCTTTCTCTTTTATCATGCTTGTGAATCGTGATGATGAGATAGATCTATAATGGATTGGTGCTCAATTACTAGGGCACTGCTCAGCCTGACTTCCATAGCTATCGGTTTTCTCTAATGCTAGGTTGATATCTAAGCATCAAGGAATTCTCAGCACAACATCAGTTTAATTTTGATTTATTGTAATTGAATTATCAGTTGAGCACATTATCCAATTTCCTTCAAACTTCTCCTTTTATTAGATGGCTGTAGTTATAGAATTAGCTGAGCATGTAGTTTGTAAGATATTCAAGCTGCTAGCCGAGCAACAATTTATGGTGGTTGGTTTAGTATTGTGATTCTTGCAACTCCTTTCTGGCGAGCTAAGCCTGTCAAGAGCTTCAACTAACAACCTTGTGTCTTGAAGCTGGACTCAATGACAGCCAAGCAAGTAATAGTACTAGAATTAAACTTGATTTAGCCCCTACTATTTTAATGGAATCAAACACGGTTGACGAGTTGCTTGATAATGTTGCCATTGATATTGATTCAGATAGAGATTACTTTGATTCCTGCCTTTTTGGGGCTACTTTGCTGATTAAGGAGGATTGTTTGGGGGCAAATACAAAGGGGATTGTAAATGCCTTGATTAATAAGATTGGTAGTGCTCAATAGTCAATATTATACAATAAAACCTGAACACATTGAAAAGGGTGTTGCATAACAATCAATTACTTTCTTTTCCTTTCTCTATCACCCTTGATTACCTTCTACTCTGAAATCTCGTCTCAGTGTTAAGTATGTCCCTTCAGTTCACTTTATATTGAATGATCCATGTGGGTCTCTCTTATTGAGCTTTGTTGATTGTTTCTCCTTGCAAGGTTAAGAGGTTAAGTCCTGCAGGTACTTGAAACTTTTCCTTGATGAGAGTGTCCTTAACTTGTTCATTTTAAAGGACAAGATGGACTTGCTGATCTGTACTAAAGCATATTATTGTGTTTAATGATGAAATTTCATTCTTGTTTTATCTGCTGCTACATATAATTGCTTCTCCTCTTAGGCATTGGAAATGGAGCAATTGGCTCCTTAGTGTAAAGTACTTGCTCTTTAGAGATTTTGATATTTGATTTATTTTAATTGTGGGGAATTCTACTAGGTTTGATTGTAGAGATCATAGGATGATGAATTTTGCAGCATCACTGTCCAAAAGAGTGAATCTTAGAGAACTGCTACACGAGGTTCCTGTTTACAGTGGAGCAACTGGTAGGCCTTTATATTCTCGTAATTTGCATTTTAAAATTTGATGAAGCTGTAACATATGTTGCTTCCAAATGTAGATGCATCCGGTGGAGGATTTGGATTGATGATAAGAAGATGGGCGACCAAGAAAACAGGCGGATCTTCGAAAAATGGAAGAGACTCAAATCCCAAATACCTTGGGGTTAAGAAATTTGGTGGGGAGGTATGCTAACCTTAAAAGAACCCATCTAGAGCTAATGATAATTAGGCATTTTGATGAATTCTTATTGTCTTTAGTAAAATGATGCAGAGAGTTATACCTGGTAACATCATTGTTCGCCAAAGGGGGACCCGTTTTCACCCAGGGGACTATGTTGGCATTGGAAAGGATCATACGCTATTTGCAATGAAGGAGGGGAAAGTGAAATTCGAAACTCATAAGTTGAGCGGAAGGAAATGGGTTCATGTTGAGCCCTTGGATGGTCATGTGGTTCACCCGTTGTATGCATCATCCAAAGGCAATACTCAGATGAATGAGGCCATGTGATGGTCAAGTCTTGTATCCATGCAAGTTCTTGAATTTAGTTCTTGATCGTGGTGATGATGTTTGCAGTTTTATGCTCTCATAATGATTCAACTTTTGATGAAACTCCGAATATTAAAGCATAAGCCAAACTTGTGCTTGAAAATCATTTTTTTGTTGCTGTAATACAATTTTGTTCAAGTATGATCTTGTTAGATTATCCTTGCCTCATTGAGTCATTGGTTTAAAAGTTTTTATGGGAAAATTGCAGAAAATAACCCAACTTGTAGGATAGTTGTAGAAAATAGTATGAAGTTTGAAGGTTGTAAAAAATAATCTCAGTATTGGAATGAGTTGCAATCACTAGCCCAGTATAGTAAAGATTATTTTTTTTCATCGCTAACAATCACTTGATATTGTATCCAACCTTTATGCTAAGCAATCAATCTTGACAAGTCAGGAACACAGTGCTACAAATAAAATCTCTTACACAACAATGCCAAAGCTAGCAATCACAACCCACCATTAGGGCTATTTTTCTGAACTTTAAAAATTCATATTATTTTCTACAATTACCCCCAAAGTTGTGGTTTTTATCTGCAATTTTCCCTTTTATATTGGTTTAGCATCATACAAGTTTCAAGAGCTTCATTATCAAATCTAGCACAATTGGTTCAAAGAATTCCTCGTCCCCATATTTAATGAAAGCACCGTTATTCAAGTGTTCAATTACACACTATAACATTTACTATCACATTCAGCTGCTAGTAGCCTGCTACTGATGACATGCAGTGTAAGTTTACAACAACATTCTTGAAGATGTAAGCTGCTTTTTTTGGTGCCAAAAGGGAAATAAAAGAAAAGACTACATAAAACCCAAAAAAAAAAATTACAAGGGGAAGGGGTAATATAACTCAAACCAATGGAACATCTCACGGTTGAGAACATGCCCACTAAAGAAAGAAAGCAAGAAAGAGTGAATTTTTTACAATTGTTAACCTATTGGCTTCATAAGAAAGACACCCTTAAACTGCAGAGGGCGAAGACAGGGTAAGTTTTAGAAGGAAGCCAAGCATGATCCCTATGATTGCCACAAGAGCAGCAAATTTCAAGGAGAATCCTGGGTCTCCTTTACGCTGCCTACTTCTTCTCAACATTTTCTGAATTGAAAGACATGAAATAATGAAGTAAATGTCTCCAATGAGTTTGTTTTAAGAAGCAAGTATCATTAAACTGCTAATATTATACTCACCAGCTCCTGTTGGAGTTGCTCTGTTCGTCGAACAGCTGCATCTCTCTCCTCCTTCAGATGCCTTATTGTTGGATTCTGCTTCAAAACATAACATACTAAGAAAACAGGATAACAAAATAAATATAACTGATATTCGTGTCCTAACACTCCTAAGTTTATTTGGGTTGCTGGAGAAGATCCATTTGAGAAAAAAAAAACAAAGTGTTAAGACAATCACTACATCAATCACAGTTTTATTGATCATTGCCAAAATAGCCATTCTGTCAATTTTTATTTTCTACACTAGCATATGAAAAGTCATCATTCCTATTTGATTTTCTTTTCTTCCCAAAGAGGATAGAGAGAGCAAAAGCTAGTGGCATTTTTAGTGCACAAATTTCTTCATTATGAAAGATGGTTCACATAGTTTAAATTTTCTTTCTTGTTATGGGGCGCATCCTCATGCTCATTGGCTTTTATACAATGCCTTTGAGATGGATTTAGTCCCTATATCAATTTTGGTGCATTCTAACTAAATTCAGTTATTATTGTCACATAGCTGAATTTAGTCCCATCTTGATCCCCCAGATTCCGCTGTAGCGGAGCCTCACTGGGTCAATGATGATGATGATGTTGTGTATGCATATATTCATGAGAAATTTCAGGCCAAAATAAAGAGATGGAAACATCATACTTACATCATTAATGTTTGAGTTGTGGGCCTGAAATTGCAATGATATTTGAATGTGTTAGAACATAATTGTAGATGACACTCCAAGCACATAAAAAAATTTCATTAATCAGTAAGTCAATTTGTTGATTTATCTTAAGAAATGTTGAAATAGCAAAAATAACAAGGAATCTAATTTGGAAAAAAGCCTAGGAAACAATAATTCAAGAGATAACTAAACTTGCCTCATCTGGACCATATTTGGTACTTTTTCTGGAGACATCATCTCCCTGGACTGAGTTAGGAGATAGATAAATAACTCTAAGCTTGGATTCTTCAATTACTCTTCCACTATCCTTATTGAACTACATCATGCCATTAAATAAATTAGGTATGAAGGTATCATGTCAGGAAAAAAAAACATCCCTATTGTTAAATACCAAAAGTAAAATACTCACAATATTGTTAGGAACAACATCATGATCACTATCAGAAGGAACAACTGTGCTTTGTAGAAGAAATTTATCTTTAGAAATCATATCATGTGGATATTCTCGTTGAGCCTGTAAAGTAACTGGAAATCACAAATAAAAAAAATCATCGTATTGCCACAAAATCGAGGATCGAGATTTAAGAAATATGTTAAAACCTAGCATCGGCTCACACAACACCAATGTGTACATAATTGCATCACTTGAATTTATAGTGTATTTTAACAAAGTATTCCTAGATACACTAAATATCCTCTTTATAACATAGACAGGTCCTCACCTCTAATGATGCATGAATCTGAAGGCTGAATAACACCAGTATTTGGTCGAACAAAGTACTTCTTAGGTGAAGTAGTTTTAACCTGGAAAATCAATCGAAGCACAAAGATTAGTATCAGAAAGTGAAGATAGCTAACATAAAAATAACATGTGTTATGCATCAATGTATACCTTGAAAGCAACATGATCCTCAGTGTTGTTTGAAACTTTAAGATCACAATAAGTTTGCTTATCCAGCTCAACTGTCCAACAAAAGGTTAATAGTTCCCATACGTTATCAAAAAGAAAATTAGGTATAAAATGGCACCTAGATATAATAGAGAAGGGTTTAATCCCCCATAAGAAGAAATCAATTAAATCCTAAAGCCCATGTGATATTGTTAACACCTTTAATGAATTCATCAACACTTATCCACATACACAGTTGCACTGTAACCTTCCAACAATTATTCATTGCAAGGAAGTGTTGCTAAAATCTAAATCTGGTACCCAGATAACAGCTATCCTAGAGTGTCGTAGAATTAACTTCA
Organism: Fallopia convolvulus; assembly: GCA_964016875.1. NCBI lineage: Eukaryota > Viridiplantae > Streptophyta > Magnoliopsida > Caryophyllales > Polygonaceae > Fallopia > Fallopia convolvulus. The sequence goes on from OZ024728.1 coordinate 16,707,814, forward strand.
TAATGAAGGGTCCTTAGGATGTAATTTTGGATCCAAGAACATGTGTGTCTATATATGTGTCATCACTTGGTTGGAGAACTGAGAATTCTCCGGTTGCAAATAAGCTTTAGTGCATTACAAAAGCTTTGAATTTTATAAGCTAGAAAGCAATTTTGAACATAAGCTCTTTTGCTCCAGTGCTTCTCAATATCTAGCTATAACTGCACTATCAGTTCTAGGAATCACATCAACATAAGCTCTTTTTCTTCATACACCCTCTCGATTTTATATTGGGGCAAGGGTGTGTACATCATGCCCCCCCAGATCCCGCCTGAGGCGGGTTAACACTGGGTTGATGTTGTTGTTGTTTTCTGTCAAGTTTGAAATGTTTCATATAAACCCCAATCACAACTTCATAGACTAAGCTAGATTGCCTAAAAGTTGATATAGCAATTATATTTCATATATTTTTAGATCAATCACAACGGGCGCATCCTCATGCTCATTGGCTTTTATACACTGCCTTTGAGATGGATTTAGTCCCTATATCAATTTTGGTGCATTCTAACTACATTCAGTTATTATTGTCACATAACTGAAATCAAGTTCATAAAAAGAAAAAAAATCTTGTTCTACATGCATTAATCTTCTACATAACTGAAACGTAAACAGCATGTTCTACATGCATTAATCTTGTTAAAGGATTGGCTTCAGCAAGCTTGACATAGAAAACAGACATAGGATAATAATTCGGAATATTGTTCAACTTAGAACTTTATTTTGTTCAAAACATTTAGCAACAAGACAAACCAGTTGTTCATAGGGAAATACATTCTCAAGGAAAATCACAAAATATTCTCCAATATTCAGACGACCGTTCAATTGCTCCTCGGAGGTAACTTAAATTAACGGAGACAATGTTTTTTCGACTTTGATTTCAGTAAAGGGGAAAATCCGATATCGTCCGCGTAAGATTTTCTCAAATACAATAAACTTGCGTTTTGTAACTGGATTCCATTTTTGAGAACAGAATCAAAATAATTCAAAAACAACGAAAAGGGGGAAAACGAGGAAAGGGCGTACATTGGAACCTGAGCTCCTCCGGTTGAACGGAGATCAAATGGATAATCCCATCCATTGTCGCCGACAGCGAAAACTGAAAACCTACGTCACCGGCGGTGGCGGAACAAAAATTATCAACAATAGCACAGAGATGTTATCGAGAGAGAGAAAAGGAGAAAATCACACAAAGAAAAAAGGAAAAAAAAAGGAGTAGAACAAACCAGCATGTAGGGATACAATGGAGAGCGAAAATGGCGGATTGATCGATCGTTTACTCGCTAGATATGGCCTTAATTCAGGAATCCAAATTCACAAGAGAGAAAGAGAGAGGAGAGAAACTCGGCGGAATTTGGAAATTCTCTCCGAGTCCGAGGGGAGTGGGAGATCCCAATTGGATGGTGGAGGACTGGACTGTAGCTTTCAGGTGTTTCCCGTTTCTTTTTGTTTAAGCCAAACTTGACAAAATATTTTAACGATTTTTTAACGTATGTCCGGCTATAAGTTGAGAACCTAAGATCCCAAGAGATGCTCTCTAAAATAAAGAAGCAATTATTATATTCTCAAAAAAAAAATTAAGCTCAACTCTAATCATAATTATAATCTAAAGCGAAAGTTAAAAAAATTATTAAACAACACATGTCACCATTAGATTGGACCACACCACCTTTTTTTAAATAATTTTTTGTTTTTAAAAATGATAAATTCTTATCCATATTTTTAAAATATATGATAGAAAATTCCATTATTAAATAATCTTTTATTTTTAGATATTATAGATAAGAAGATCATTACTAATATTAATATATAATATCTTTTTTGTTGGAAATTCTATATATAAAAAAATTGGAAACAAATGATATGCAACCGTACTAACTTGATTATCTTCATACTAATTTGTTAAGGTGGCTTTATCAATGACAAATTTTATTTTGGAAACAAAAAATTACATAATCGGAATTCTTTTAGAAAATACGGATTAGTTGTTTGCTCATGGAAATAAAAGGTTACATTGGCGCTTGGTAAATTTTGTTAGGGTAATAATAGCTTCAATTTCAAAAAAAAAAAGCTTCGGTTGAATATAAAATATATATATATACTTTAAAAAAAGCTTGATCTTGTGTTATTACTATATACTAAAGCGATGACAAATTCTCTCACCATATAGCGCAACATTACCCCTTTTGTTGATATAATAATTCAATTTATTTTTTCTACCATATTAAAATCCAAAAAAATTAGTAAGAAGATAACCTCTCCCCTACAAGATTGAAAAATATTCACATCACTTAATATTAAAATAGTTTTAATTAGTCAGTGATAGAAAAAAAATATTTAAATTATTTTAACCTTTTATTAAGTTATGGAAAATATTTTATTAGAATAGAATTTTGATTAAAAAAAAGATATAAATTTACATTATGTCTTAAAAAATTGACAAATTTATCTATTACTAATAACTAAAGCCGGAGCAATTTCTGCCACCTCGTTGCGCCACATCACCCCTTTATTAAAATAATAATTTTTTATAGTGAATTATGCAAAAAGTTATCTCTAAGTAAACATAAAGATAAAATAATATTTGTAAAAATTTATCTCCAAATAAACATAAAGATAAAATAATATTAGTATATCTTTGAAAAGGACATGTAGTCACATATATATCTTTGAAATAAAAATAGCCGTATAAATGACAATATCTTTGAAATATCTATCTATCTATAACTATATATTAAAGTTGTATTTTTTCGAGCCACTAGAACGATTCTGACCCCACCTCATATTTACAAAATTAATTTTTATTCCTAATATTTTAACTTATTTCTATTAAATTCTTTTCTAACTATTGAAAAATTGTTGGACCTTAAAATAAGCTCAAATTCTCTAAAAACACAACATCCAAGAATTTGGAGCATATGTTGGAGATGCTCTAAAAATATTACACCCTTCGTGCGTAAATATTTGTCCTCTTTTCATTTCCGTTGTCCTTAAATATTTGTCCTTCTTCCCCTTCTTTTCTAAAAAATTTATAAATTCTACAAGCAATAAATTACCGAACCATAGTCGTGCATGGCACGACGGGTACAACTAGTATCTATCTATTTTTTTTTTAAAATTTCAATTTTGATTTAAAAAAGAAAGAAAATTATAGTATCTTTAAGAGATCATCTATTATCTATTTATGTAAAATTTCTTTTAAAAATGAATAATAATTAAAAAATTGATAAAAACTTTGCTTAAATCAAATTTTGGTAAAAATATTTATTTAAAAATATAATATTTATAAAATCCGTACAAGGTACGGGCTCTTACACTAGTAGATTTTCTATTTTAAAGAACAATGCATTTAATGCTTTTATTTTTAACATATAAAATATTTTATAATACATGTTTAATAATTAATTAAATATTATCTTACTTATTAAAATAAAAGGATTCTAAAATCTTAATATAATAAATAATAAATTATTTGTTATTTGACTTGAATGATAATAAAATATTATAGAATATTAACCTAATAAATGATTAATTATTGGTTATTTGACTATATGAAAATAAAATATTCTAGAATTTTAGGGCATGTATAACAAATTTTCTATATTTTTTCCAAAATAAAAAACTAAAACCTATATTCTCTATTTTTTCCAACTCCAACAAATTCTCTTTGAGAAAATCCTACATATTATAATTATTATTTTATGTATAAAAATATTATATTATAAAATCTAATTTGACCAATAGGAAGAAGCCATAATTTATTAGAGACATTTAATGCATTCCCCAAATATTTTTAGGGAATTCCCTAAATATAGGGAAGAGACATCAACTTTTGGGGATTCTCTAAAATAGAGAATGCAATGGAAAAATTGTTGGACCTTAAAATAAGCTTAAATTCTCTAAAAACACAACATCCAAGAATTTGGAGCATATGTTGGAGATGCTCTAAAAATATTACACCCTTCGTCCCTAAATATTTGTCCTCTTTTCGTTTCCGTTGTCCCTAAATATTTGTCCTTCTTCCCCTTCTTTTCTTTTGTATCTACATTTTTCTTACAATATTACCCTCATTCAATACTCCCCTGTCCTATATTGTATGGGTTTTTAGCCAAATGCATACTTATTAAGAAAGTAGTTAATTTTGCCTTTGAAAAAATAATTTATTATTTGTTTATGTGAAAAGTGAATTAACTAGTTGTACCCGTCGTACCATGTACGACTACGATTCGATATTTTATAGACATATAAATAGAATATTAATAAATAAAAATATAATATAAAATTTAATATAAGTAATTTATTGCTCATAGAATGTATAATTTTTAATCAATATAAATAATTAAATTTAATGTTGAGAATGAAGATATATTATTAAGATAAAATAATTACATTTCTCTTTTTCCTTGATGATATTTCATAGATATTTAATTTAAAAAAGAAGATAAAATATGAATAAATAATTTATATATACAAATATGGAAGAGATAAGAATTTTTTTTTTTGGTAGAAAGGAAGAGATAAGAATTTAAAAAAATAATAGTTAACTTAATAAATAAGATATGATAAAATATGAAAGATAAAGATAATTTAATTATATAAAATATTTAAAATTTAATTAATTAATTTAAGATGGGACCAAATTCACTTTGTGATTTGATAAAGTAAAGATTGGATAAGATCAAATATTATATTATTTATATTTTATTACTTTTTATGTACGTAAATTTAGAGATTATCAAATATTTTAATATATCTATTAAATATTTTATTATCTATTTTTATTAATTTTAAACATTATAAATATTTATGATTAATATATAATTATAAAAGAAAATCAATATATCTATAAATAAATTTGTCAAAAGATATTTGCTAAAAGATTTATATTTATTTTAAAATATTTTAAACATTTTATCTTTAATTTTAAATACTTGTATAAGAAGCTTTCAAAAAATATTGTTATGCTAAATAGATATTTGTTTGATGTTAGAGATAAATTTAAATAGTTAAAAAATTAATAAAAAGAAGTTATAATAATAGAAATTAAAATTAAATTTTTTAAATATGAGGTGCGGCCAGAATCGTTGTGGTGGCTCAAAAAGGTACAATTTCAATATATAGTTATAGATATTTAACTTTATACATAAGATATAATAAAATACGAAATATAAAGATAATTTAATTATATTAAATATTTCAATTTTGGTTAATTTAATTTAAGATGGGACCAAACTCATTTTGTGGTTCGATAAAGTAATGAATAGATAAGATTAAATATAATATTATTCATATTTTATTACTTTCCATGTACGTAAATTTAGAGATTATTAAATATTTCAATATATCTATTAAATATTTTATTATCTATTTTTAGTAACTTTAAACTTTATAAATATATATCATTAATTTTTAATTATAAAAGAAAATGAATATATCTATAAATAAATTTTTCAAAAGATATATGCGAAAAGATAAATATTTAAAATATTTTATCTTTTATTTTAAATGCATGTATAAGGAAGATTTCAAAAGATAATGTTATCCTAAATAGATATTTGTCTGATATTAGAGATAAATTTAAATAGTTAAAAAGAATTTCATAGAAAGAAGTTACAATAATTTAAATAAAAAAATTAAATATGAGGTGGGGTCAGAATCGTTCTGGTGGCTCGAAAAGGGATAGCTTTAATATATAGTTATAGATTACTCATAATACCAAGAGGGATGAAAAACCAATATTTTAAATAGGTTGCCTTTTAAATTTGAACTAGTGTTAGGTCCGTACGTTGTACGAGTTATAATTAGAGATAAATATTTTTACTATTTAAAAGATTATTATAAGATTATAACATATAGATACAATAACTTATAACACTCGAAAAATAACTGTCAAAATCAAAGTGTTTTGCAAACATTCGAGTTTGAGGTGAGGAGAGATGATGGTATGGATGAGAAGGGCAACACGAGGGACGAAAGGATGACTGGTGAGGGGGCGAGCTCAAATTATAGAAAGTGAAATTCAATTCAAAATACATAAGTCATACATGGGTAGTTAATAAATTGAATAGTAGATTCGTCCAAAAAATAAATAAATTGAATAGTAGAATAGTGCTTCTAAATTTATAACTATTATTTACCCATTATAAAAATACACCACTTAATCAATATTTTTTTAACATATATATTTATTTGGTAATTATATTATATGAAATTATAAAAATGAATTCAGAATATGCATTTAAGTGCAATCTCATGCCAATATTTTCCCAAATTTTGTTTCGTAGAAAAAAATCGAGTAAATAATAATATTTAGATAAATTCAAAATAAAAATTTGTACAATATGATTAGGATAATAATAATTTTTGGATACAATTCATTAAGAAAATAGTGTTTAGATAAATTCAAAAAATGATTATTTGTAGATCATTGAAATACTAAGAATTTTTAATTAAATGTTCATTAAAAATATTTTTTTAGATAACTTTAAAATAAACATTTATATAAAAAATTTAGAATAATAAAGTATTTTTAAATCAAGTTTTTATTAAAAAATATATTGTAGTGGTTTCATAAAAAGTGGATGAAGTGGGTAGTGTTCTTACAAAATTTATAGAAAAAAAATTAATTCTAGCATTTTCAAATAATGACAATGGCAGAATTTTTTTTACATACTTGGTTTCTACTTTATTAGTGTACTAGATAGATTTCGAAATAATTTGTACAATATTATGATATTATCATTTGTGGATGTACACATGAAAACTCTATATTTAATATTATACCAAATCTTGTACTCTTTGTAAAAGACTTCGATAGTTCTATGAGTGACCTAATAAGATGAATATAACTTTTTTTTCTCCCCCTATTCTCACTATTTTCTCTCAAATATATAAAATGTTATCAGCACGAGTTGTTCTAACCCTCTTTTATTTTTTCTGTCTTCAATCATATGAATGTCATCTCTTATTTGCTCTCATATGTATTGCACGTTTTTGATACAGAATTTCTGTATCTGAATCGATAGATTGCAATTGATGGAATTAATGTTCTCAAAAACACCAAACTCCAATATTATTCATGACAAATTGAGATTACAAAACAATGTTCAATGCTATTACACTTCTCCTCATCCCTTTCTTATTCTGTTTCACTCGTAACAGAATACCCACTCGTTTATATTTTTAGCCCACTAATTTACAGAATTTACAATTTTTACCCTAAAGTTCCCAAAAGATACAATTGTGGACAATTGTCATTTCCTTATATCTGATCCTTCCCACCCAAACAACCTCGACCTCAAGGTTGAAAATCTGGAAACTTCTTTAACAAGTCATACTCCCAAGTGGCCTCTTCAATTGGCTTGTTAACCCATTTCACCAACACTTTAGTAGCATCTCGACCTTGCCTATTAATCATCTTCCTCTCCAATATTTGATCAGGTTGTTTAACATGTAAAACGGACATAATAGAAGGCAATGATGTAGAACTTATAGCTTCTCCATATACTTTTTGAGTTGTGAAACATGGAATATAGGATGAATTTTTGAACTGGCTAGTAACTCCAACTTATAAGCCACTTGCATGTCCACACTTATCAAGGATCCTATAAGGACCAAAATATTTAGGAGCTAGCTTATTTGTTGTTCGAAGCACCACAATATGTTGTTTGTAAGGCTGGAGTTTGACATAAGCAAAATCTCTTACATCAAACTTTCTGTCACTGCGATGCTTATTTGCCATCTGTTCCATTCTGTGCTGAGCCCTGGTAAGATGGAATTTTAACAACTGAATCAAATCCTACCTATCCTGCATATTCCGAGCAACCACATCCACCTTTGATTCTCTAGGCAAATATGGTAAATGTAAAGGTGGAGGTTGACCATAAACAACTTCATAAAGTGTGATGTGAGTAGAAGTATGGTATGTTGTGTTATACCAATACTCTGCCACAGGCAACCACTTACTCCACAAGTAAGGCTTGTCACTACACATACATATCAAGTAGGTTTCAAGACCTCTATTAACCACTATTGAAGGGTTTCTTGAACAAATAAATTTATATTCAAGACCCCGCTGAGTATAGCGGAGTCAGGTTCATCCACGGAAATGAGAATAGTGCTACAGATTAGTTGATAAACTACGAAAAGCGAGAGAACACGAACAAAAATAAACCGGGGCTCGAACACGACCTTAGAGGGGTCAAGATCGAATCAATTTAACAAGTTTTAATCAAAATAGAAAAAGGCAATCCTAGGGCTAGGGCTACCACAACATCAACCATACATGCTTTCAACGAGAATTCACAACTATCATGCAATCTAGATCATAGAAAAGTCAACTGTCGCAAACAATTCAAGTTATTCAATTAACTGTCGCAAATTAAACAACTTTATATCTATCTTCCAACCTAGGAATATCAACTTTCGCAAATAATCCTATTAGAACTAGTCAAAGCAATCAACCTTACACTTTCGCTTTTAGGTTAATTGCAAGACATGCCTCAACTTTCACAAAGGAATTAAGCACAAGATAGATAGATATGATCTTCAAGCATTCAAGTCATGAATTCAAGTTTAGACATGCATGATTGTGTTGGGTTTTCACCCAACCCTAGAATCTAAGAAAACTACTCACACATGGCATAAAAGAACAAAGACATGATCAATCCAAATCAAAACTCAAATTAAACTAAAAGAAGTCTTACAAAAAGTCTCCAACTTGTTCTCCAAGTCTTCCTCCTAATCCCAAAAAACGTAAAATAAAAGGTAGAGCGAGATCCCCCCCCAATTAAAGGGTTTTGCCCTCCTTTATAGAGAGAAAGGAGCCCTAATTAAACTAGAAAACAAGATAAAATTACTTCCTAAAATAAAAGATAGAATATTTCACAAAAGATCTCGGAATGAGGCAAAAGTCGGCGCCCTGATCGACCCAAATGGGTCGTGCACGACCCCCCAAAGGGTCGGTCCTGAGGCTGTGATAATTGGCTGGGTCGATCATGTCTTGTGCTAGCTCGTGCACGACCTTGGTGGGTCGTTCTTGTCTTGCTTTGACTCGTGCACGAGCTCCTTTCTTTGCTTCTCCTCATAACTCGTTCACCTCCTCGTGTGATACTCCAAATCCTTCGTTTAGGCTCCAAAATAACTACAAAAAGACACAAAATACGCGTAGTTTCCGAATCTTAAAGAAATACGAAAACTATGGCAAAAAGACTCAAAAACCTAAAACTCTAACACAAAAACTAACCAAATCTAATCTAACTAGACACTAAAAACATACCTAAAAAGCGGATATCAAAATACCCCATACTTAGACTTGCTTGTCCTCAAGCAATAATCATGCATAATCAAAACCAATAACACAATTTTCTAACATAGCCTTTGTCAAAACATTTTAAACACAAGTGAAAAAATAGACAAGCAATTTTAACGTCATCACATATGTATGAGTCTCAAGCATAAGCAATCACAATCCAACATCACAAGGGATATTAATGTGTTTCTCTCAACTCTCATGTGTTTAGGCTATTAAATCAACTCTCATCTCAATCTTTATGCAACATCAACTTTATCATTGAGAATTATATCACCAATCTCTCTACCTAGAGAAGTCAAAACACATAAATCATCATAAGAACTTAGGCTCAATGAAATCTTCATAGAAGACTCCATTCGGCCCGGTTGTAATGGGGCTTGGTAATAACATTAGGTAAGGAGATATTTGGCCATGTGGTGCTAATAAAATCCGGGAATCAAAGACTCCTAAAAACTCACATATCCAAAAACTCTTAAAAAATAACCAAACTCACTCTTTCTTTTATGCACTTTTTCTTTCACTCACCCATTTATCCCAACTTAATCTTGCTTACAAATACTTAGGAAATTTGGCTCATGCACATTATTCACTATTCAACTCTTTCTTTTTTTCTTTTCCTCCCTTATGATTTTCATTTTTTTTTGTGGGAGGTCGATATCGATTTCTTTTTTTCTTTCTTTTTTAACTCTTTTGGAAGTGCATTCAGGGAACCAAAATCCTTTTACATGACAAACTGCAAGACCTTTTAACTTTACCCAACCCATAATTACCCCACACTTGAACCAAACAATCTTACTCAACAAAATTATTACAATAACCAACACTAAGTCCTAATCCCCAGATAGGGTCAAGCTTTATTGGCTAGGGAATAATTTTGTGGAGCTAAAAATAAAAGGTTTAAGGCTCAACTTGGCTTCAAAAAGAGGATAATGTAAAGGTAGGCAAAAGAGAGGATAAAAAAATGGCTTATGAAAAATAAGTTCTTAATCATAATCAACATGCATGAACGATCTCATAGCGGCTTCAAGAAATAGATAACCATATCAATAACAAGAGATAGATGCATAAAGAGAGCAAATCACACATATAAAGAAGAGGGATTTTTTATGTTCTCCCTATAAGGCCAATATTCCTCACTAGGTAAAAATTGTGTTGGATTGCAACTACTTCTACTCAAGACACATATGCTCAATTTCATCACAAGTCTATTTTCGCAATCAAAAGCAATTTCTCAAGACTTAGGCTATACTATCCAAATATGCCAAAGGAATTACATGATAAGCATGAAAATTAATTCTCATCATAGGACATCTAAGATGAAGCATTCTTCTATCCTAAAACAAAGAAGCAAATATTTTTGGATTTTTCGACATTTTTCAATTTTTTTTAATTAAAACAAACTAACAAACAAACAAACAAAGCCAACATAAGAGACTCAACTAAACACAACACATGTGAAGTTTCTTCTTCCCCTACCCCATACTTAAATCATGCAATGTCCTCATGCATGAAAATAATATGAAAAAATAAAGAGATAAGAAGAAACTCACAAAGAACTCATTGAAGCTTGGAAAGGAGAAGGTGGAACTCATCATGCTTAACCTCAATGGAGAAGGGTGGTTTCAGACTTTCTAGATAGGGTCGTGCATGACCCAAATAGGGTCGATCTCGACCCCCCTGCAAGAATCCCACAAAAATTCCATTCCAAACAAATATATTTATCCTAGTCTAAGGAAGGTTAGAAAAATCTAAGTCTAAAAAAAAACAAAAACAAAAATAATAAAAAATATAAAAATCTAATCTAAAAATTGGGTTGCCTCCCGTAAGCGCTTGTTTAACGTCATTAGCTTGACGACTTATCTTAGCTCATTAGGGCGGCTTCCATCCAGTTGTGTCGGGATCATGGGAAACCCCATACATAGATGGAAAAGCTTCAAAGCTTCTAAGCTTCTCTCTAGGACATTCGGTCCTCTATCATCCACAAGTATACATGGTAATCCTACAACAGGGTTAGTAAAATCCGAAAACCAAGGTATGTTTTGACTCCTTCATATGACTAACAGTAGGATCTAATATAGAACAAGAATAGGAGAAAGGATCATGATCAGAATTGATTGGATAAGAACAAGAAAACTCACCTGGATCATTCGAGAAGTGGCTCGTGACCGAGGTGTAGGGGGTCGTTATCGACCCCACTGGATCAAGGAATGCCTCGGTATCGTGCCTGTCTAGCCCATTAACGAGTTGAAATTCACCCACAACGTTGTGATTCTTCAGAGAATGGTCGGTACCGACCCACCATGGGGGGTCGGTAGGCTCCTCGTTGATGCTTTTAGCAACCTCATTCGCAACAGTATTGAAGCGAAACTCGACCTTCTCTTCCCCAATGTCAAATGTGAGTAGTCCCTTTCTAACATCTATACGTGCCCCTGCGGTGGCTAAGAATGGCCGTCCAAGAATGATTGGCACCACAGGGTCCTCGGGCATGTCTAGCACAATGAAGTCATTTGGGACAAAAAATTTGCCAACTTTAATTGGGACATCCTCAACGACTCCGGTTGCCTTTACACAGGATCTGTTCGCCATGTATAACCTCATATTGATGGGTTCCAGTGGTCCCATGTTAGCTTTGGTCCAGATAGATAATGGTAATAAACTAGCACTGGCACCTAGATCACATAGAACCTTAAAACAGTGAGTTCCAATACCAATTGAAATTGCAAACTTACTTGGGTCGCCTAGCTTCTCGGGAAGCTCCAAGGATCTCACTTCATTTGTTAATTCCGACATGGATCACTTCCTAGATAAGATCTCCTTCAAGAATTTAGTATAAGCAGGCATTTCATTCAAAGCCTCAACGAAAGGAATGGAAAGATTTAAGCCTTGAAGCAACTTAACGAAGCGCTTGAACTTACCTTTCGTTGAGTCTTTGGGTTTCTTAGAAGGGGAAGGAAGTACATTAGATCGGGATTGAATAGAAGTAGAAGGGTTAGAAGACTTACCTGGCAAAGGGTGGTCGAGCTCGACCCTTAAAGGGTCGATCACCTCTTCTTCCTCATTAGTAGCATCCTCAGGAACGACCCATGAGGGGGTCGTGCATGACCCTAAATGGGTCGTCGTGCGCGACCCTAAGGGGGTCGTGCACGACCCTAATGGAGTTGTGATAGGGTTGGTCCTGAGAGGCCAACCTCTGTTGGGGTCGTGCACGACCCTGGAAGGGTCGGTCCTGAGGCTCGTTCCTCCTCTTTGTGCTTGGTTGGCTCGGGCAACGCCTTGCCACTCCTTAGGTGCATGGCTCGGACTTCACCATTGCTTGCTTGGCCTCTAGGATTCTCTTCGGGGCGGTCTGGGAGTTGTATGTGAGGTCTCGGGATTTGAGTAGCTAGTTGTCCAAGTTGGGAATCGACATTCTTCCTCCATGAGTCAAATTCTCCAAACCTTGCATGAACACCTTTCATCTGTGTGGTAAGCTTGACTTGGACATCGTTGATCCTGTTCTGAACTCCGTTGATCTCAGTTTGGACGCCATTGATTCCTTCTTGCAGCCCTTGCACCCATGATCGTGGTTCTTGATAGCCCGAAGGACGGTAGGGAGGGGGACGTTGATCTTGCTGAGGGGGCTACTTGTATTGGTCATAATTGGAATTGCCCCATGATGGTTGAGCATTGTTCCTCCCTGCATAATTGTTTTGGTTCCTATAGGAATCTCTCATGTAGTTCGCCTCCTCATAAGCCTCAGCGGCTCGTACTGGCTGCAAGTTAGTGCAATTGGAAGTAGTATGGGCAGAAGACCCGCATTCTTGACAAGATTGAGAGGATTTAAAGTAACTTACTTGCTTTTTCAATCGGTTGATCTCATCTTGCATGAATTGGAACTTCACATCCCGATCGACCACATCAGATTGTGGTTCATACAACTTCCTCTCTGTGGGCTTAGCTTGTTGGGTTCCATACATGGCATCATAGTTGGTTAGCTTATTCAATAATGCCCATGCCTCATCTGGAGTCATCTCAATGAACCCACAATCAGTGTGAAGGTTAATGCGATCCTTGGTAGCCGCATTAATTCCTTGAAAGAAGATTTCTTGGAGAACATAGGGAGGTTGCCCATGAGTAGGGCATTGGTGTAGAAGCTCTTGGAATCGTTCCCATGTCTCTACAAGCGTCTCGTTTGGAAGTTGATGGTAGGAGGTGATGCGCTTCCGAAGCTCCGTTGTTTTTGCCGGTGGAAAGAATTTAGTCATGAATAAATCATGCAACTCTCTCCATGATGTAATAGACCTCGGTGGCAAGCTCTCGAACCAACTTAGCGCTTTTCCTGCAAGGGACCACTTAAAAGCCTTCAAAAGAACATATTCAAGTGCGACATTGTCAACAACAATAGTGTCACATAAATCAGTAAAATTCTTTATATGTTCCATGGGGCATTTAGTGGGTTTCCCCTCAAATTGAGAACGCTTGATTAAGGATATGAAATGAGATTTAATCTAAAAAGTGCGGTTGATCTCCGGGAGCACTATCGCCGATTCGGGCACCCTCAGTTCTGGGTGCATGTATTGCTTGGCATTCCTTGGGAAAGCGTTCAGTTGCTCCTGGAATCGCTGCGCATTTGCAGCCTGAGTGTCTCGGTCCGCCTGTATGCGCTGCATCTCCAAACGGAGTTCCTCCATCTGTCGAGCAAGAGTCTCGACGTCGGCCATTGCTCGTTGTTCTCTCAAACGTTTATGGAAGGATCTCTCGGGTTCGCTGTTGTAGTTAATCCCAAAGGTTCTCCGGGAATAACTAGATGGAATATACTGTGAGCAAAAACAAAAAAAAACAAAATTAAAACAAAACAAAAGGGTAAGGGCTAGTCCCAAACCCAAAAATCAACTAAACTAGGCATTATTGCTCAATCCCCGTCAACAACGCCAATTTGTTGAAGGGTTTCTTGAATAAATAAATTTATATACAAGACCCCGCTGAGTATAGCGAAGTCAGGTTCATCCACGGGAATGAGAATAGTGCTACAGATTAGTTGATAAACTACGAAAAGCGAGAGAACACAAACACAAATAAACCGGGGCTCGAACACGACCTTAGAGGGGTCGAGATCGAATCAATTTAACAAGTTTTAATCAAAATAGAAAAAGGCAATCCTAGGGCTAGGGCTACCACAACATCAACCATATATGCTTTCAACGAGAATTCACAACTATCATGCAATCTAGATCATAGAAAAGTCAACTGTCGCAAACAATTCAAGTTATTCAATCAACTGTCGCAAATTAAACAACTTTATATCTATCTTCCAACCTAGGAATATCAACTTTCGCAAATAATCCTATTAGAACTAGTCAAAGCAATCAACTTTACACTTTCGCTTTTAGGTTAATTGCAAGACATGCCTCAACTTTCGCAAAGGAATTAAGCACAAGATAGATAGATATGATCTTCAAGCATTCAAGTCATGAATTCAAGTTTAGACATGCATGATTGTGTTGGGTTTTCACCCAACCCTAGAATCTAAGAAAACTACTCACATATGGCATAAAAGAACAAAGACATGATCAATCCAAATCAAAACTCAAATTAAACTAAAAGAAGTCTTACAAAAAGTCTCCAACTTGTTCTCCAATTCTTCCTCCTAATACCTAAAAACGTAAAATAAAAGCTAGAGCGAGATCCCCCCCCCCCCCCCCCAATTAAAGGGTTTTGCCCCCTTTTATAGAGAGAAAGGAGCCCTAAACTAGTAAAGAAGATAAAATTACTTCGTAAAATAAAAGATAGAATATTTCACAAAAGATCTCGGAATAAGGCAAAAGTCGGCGCCTTGATCGACCCAAATGGGTCGTGCACGACCCCCCAAAGGGTCGGTCCTGAGGCTGTGATAATTGGCTGGGTCGATCATGTCTTGTGCTAGCTCGTGCACGACCTTGGTGGGCCGTTCTTGTCTTGCTTTGACTCGTGCACGAGCTCCTTTGGCTTGATTCTACTCTTTCTTTCCGGCTCTCTTCCTTTGCTTCTCCTCATAACTCGTTCACCTCCTCATGTGATACTCCAAATCCTTCGTTTAGGCTCCAAAATACCTATAAAAAGACACAAAATACGCGTAGTTTCCGAATCTTAAAGAAATACGAAAACTATGGCAAAAAGACTCAAAAACCTAAAAATCTAACACAAAAACTAACCAAATCTAATCTAACTAGACACTAAAAACATACCTAAAAAGTGGATATCAACCACTTCAGTCTTTCCATCACTTTCAGGATGGTAGGCTGATGACAAATTCAAAGCGGTACCTTGAAGAGTAAACATCTCCTTCCAAAATTCACTCACAAAGAGTGCATCTCTGTCACTAGTTATAGAATTGGGAAACCCATGTAATTTGAAGACATTGTCTAAGAAGCATTGTGCTACAAACATTGTTGAATAAGGATGTGAAAGAGCCATAAAATGAGCAGCCTTACTCATTTTGTTCACTACTACTAAGATAACATATTTACCAAATGAGAATGGCAACCCCTCTATAAAACCCATGGATATATCATACCAAATACCATTAGGAATTGGCAAAGGATTTAGCAGACTTGGATAAACTGCAACATCATACTTGCTTCTCTAAAAAACCATACAACTCCTATTAAACTATTGAATATCCAAACCTTTCCAATAAAACAAGCCTTTTACTCTTTGAACAGTCACATCTCTTCCTGAATTACCATTGACTCCTGAACTATGCAGCCAAGTAAGGATCTTATCTTTGAGCTTAACATCATCTCCTATGAACAATTTACCTTTCTTCCTTAACTGATCACGAAACCAAGTATAATGCTTCTTGGCATTGGCATTCTTCTTAAGATCTTCAATAATCTATTTCAGCTTAACATCTTTAACATAGCAATTTTGAATTTCTTGAAGCAAATCAAATTCCAACACAGACATAGCCATATTTAATACCTCTGACCCCTCAACTCTAGACAAAGCATCTGCTACTAAATTTTCCTTCCCTTGCTTGTATTGTATCTCAGTCAAATTCAAGCAATTTAGGTAACCATTGTTGTTGAATGGGTGTGTTCAACCTTTTCTCTAGCAAATACTTCAAACTCCTTTGATCAGTTTTGATAACAAAATGTGCATTCAACAAATAATGCCTCCATTTCTGTAAACCAAATACCACATCTAATAATTCCTTCTCATAAATGGAAAGATGCAATTGCCTACCTTTAAGGTGTTGACTTATATAAGCCAATGGATGGCCCAACTGCATCAAGACTGCCCCTATTCCATAGCCACAAGCATCAGTTTCCACCACAAATTCCTTCGAAAAATCAGGAAGAGCTAACATAGGTGCATTGCACAAAGTAGATTTCAAAGTTTCAAAAGCTGTAGTTGCTTCCTCTGACCACTAAAATGCATCTTTCTTTAAATAATAATGCCAATGGCCTAGCAATGATCCCATAACTCTATACAAATATTTTGTAATAGCCTGCCAACCCTAGAAATCCTCTCAAATGCTTCAAATCTTTGGTGTAGGCCATTGATATACAACTAAAATCTTTTGTGGATTAGTTGATACACCTTCAGCAGAAATATAATGACCAAGATACTCTTCTCTATCCACAACAAAGGCACATTTGCTTCTTTTTGCAAACAATTGATTACTTCTCATCACCTTGAATACCTCAGACAAATGGTAAATGTGCTCTTCTAATGAAGGGCTATAGATCAAAATATCATCAAAAAATATAAGAACAAACTTCCTTAAAAAATGCTTGGAAGATTGAATTCATCAAACTCTTGAATGTAGCTGGTGCATTTGTTAATCCAAAGGGCATAACCAAATATTTAAAACGCCCATTATGTGTCTTAAATGCTGTCTTTTGAACATCTTCAGGACACATTCTAACTTGATGGTATCCTGCTCTAAGGTCAATCTTAGAATAAACCTTTGACCCTCCAAATTCATCCATCAAATCCTCAATTAAAAGGAATAGGAAACCTATCCTTGACTATCATATTTTTAAAACCTCTATAGTCAACACACAACCTCCATGTGTCATCTTTTTGTAATAACCGCTATTTCTATTTAAAAGAAACAATTATTTATTTAACTAAGCTTTTCTCTAAAATAGAGAGTTAATTTTTTTTATAAATTTTCTTATTATATTATTAAAAGTTTATTACAATGGCAATTAAAATTTAATTAAATATAATTGGTAAGAAATTCGGATTTTATTTAATATTAAATTACAAAGCAAATAAAAATACAAAGGATGGGCAAAAATAAAAAGGGGCAAGAGGGGGACTCGAACCCACGACCTCTTGCACCCTTCCCACACTCACACACACTCAATCCGCTATGCCATTGTATTTCATCTACCCATTAAAGACTTTTTATTCTTTTAAGCCCTTTTTCCTTCTTCTTCCCAAATTGAGCATCAGACATTGAGAGTCTGATTAACGTTCATCGAATGCATGGCTTCCATTCCTTGGATTGCTTGCTCTTCCCACCAGGACTACCTCACCCTTTGTCATCCTTCAACTAGCAAACCCCCACCTAATCCCCTTGAAGCATCTCCTCCATTAATGGCCAATTCAAGGTATGGTGGATCCATGGGAGGGTCAAAATTCTCTATTTAAAGGGCTGATTTTCCATTGTATTACTCACACTTTGCTTCCCTTCTCATTCTCTTGTTGAAATTGCTCTCTTTTAATAAAAAATCAGCCAAAAGGCCATTGATTTAATTGCTGAATTTTCCCCCAAATCACCACAAAAACCCTAGAATTCCTTCCCCGGGTCGCTGGACCACCTTGGATGCCGCCCTCCCTAGCCGGGGGCCACCCCTTCCGACGCCGGACCACCATGCCGCCCCCGGAGCACCGCCCTGCTGCTAGTGCACCTCCTTGCCTTTCCCCTATCTTCTCCTTTGTTCAATTGTGCGTACATTTTGTACACTGAAGGTTTATTTCTAATCTTTTTTTAGGCCGATTCTTCATGCACACGAAAAAAACGCCTGGCACACATGGGGTTGTACGCTTCATGAAGCATATGAATCAAAGGGTACCCCTCTAGCGGGGTCATACCCGAGGACGTGCGCTTCACGAAGCGTCACTCTTCATGAAGAGTGATGCAAATTTTCGCGCACGCCACCGCCATGCCGAATTATGAGCGTTTCGGTAAATTTGGAAAAAGAATTTTTTTTGTTAGTCTTATTTCTATATTTATGTCCTAATATAGATTAGATAGCAAACACTGAAGCCCTATATATTCATACATCATAGAGTTTTTGAGTAAAAAAACACAACTTTCACACAATACAATGGCATCCAATAGATCATATGAAGAAAATTCTTCGACGGAATCGCCTTTTTTCAGATGAACCTTATGAAGCGGAATCATCATCATCTTATGAAGAGTTGTCATCATCTTTTGAAGAAGAAGAAGAAGGAGAAGAAATAGATGTTGACGAAGAAAAAAACGACATAGTTGAGGTCAGTTTTTTGTTATAGAAATCATATCTTTAATTTGCAGTTTCTAGTTTGATATTTAGAAATTTGAAGTTGGCATTATTTATATTTTTAAATTAAAATTTTAATATTATTAATCTTAAACATTTTTATCGATTATATAATATGATATATTATTAAATAGGTGATTTTAGAAAAAATAGTATTGTTATTTAATATTGTAGAGTTAATTGGAAAATAATAGTTAAAAACATGTTATTGTTAGAAACATAGTGTGTGTATTTGCAGTTTAATTGAAAGTAATTTTAATTTATAAATAGGTAAATAGGAGAGATTTTCTGCTGACTTTCATCACGATGGGGTGTGGGATAGTCGAGATGAAATGATAGCCTGAGCTAGGCAAGTTGGACGTGAAAGAAATATGGCGTTGCCTATAAAAACGTCAAATGCAAATTTGGTCAGGCTAGCATGTCATATGCATGGCATGTATAGACTTGGGAAGAAGGGTGCTGTCATCCCGACTGTTACACGGCCTCAGGTGCGAACATTGTACACAAAGTGCAAATGCAAATTCGAGTTGTTTGGTATTAGAAGTAAATCGACCGGGGAGTGGGCACTAACGGTTGTGTGCGGAGTCCAACCACGACCTCCCTACCAGTCTGCTTGGCAATTCATTTTCAAGCCGAATGACGGAAGCACAAAAACTACTTGTGAAGGAATTGAGCTATATATATATATGTGCCACCTGCTCGTATAGTGGAGCGGTTGAGAAATATTTACCCCGGAAATGTGACATCATGGAAGCAAGTTTCAAATTTGAGGGCATGGTATCTAAAAGAGGATAGTGCAAATCTGACAACCACCCAATGTGCACTGTATTTTCTACAAAGAAATGGCTACAAAGTATTTTCGAATAGGATAGGTGGTTCAGATTATATTGATATCATCTTCTTTGTCCACCCCACCTCGCTGCATCTATTGAAGTTGTTTCCGTATGTCGCCATTATGGACATCACATATAAGACCAACAAGTACAATCTTTTTAAGTTGTAGGTATCCTAGAGAACCAGTATAAGGCAAAAAGGTTTGCTAATAGATGTTGGGGCATATTCATCTCGGCAACTGAGGCAAAATACGAGGATAGGCTTAAAAGAGTCAAAGCGCATTGGGGAGGGCTGATGAAGTATGTTGAGAGGTCGTGGCTCGGGCCTTACAAGAAGTCGATAGTAAGAGCATGGACCGATCATTGTACCCACTTTGAAACGAGAACAACAAACATGTACACACATATTAATGGTTAATATATTTTGGTTGTTAAAATTATTTGATTTAATTTACACATTTGTCATGTACACTTTTTATAATAATAATATGTATGAAACAGGGCGGAGGGTATGCACAGCGTGCTTAAAAAAATACTTGACAGTTCTCGAGGAGGCTTCAACACAGTGATCAGAAGGATCCACAAACACATTCAGTCACAAGTTGATGATATAAGGGGCGATCGGGAGATGTCACATACCAAGAAAAAGAGGAAAAGTTTATATATATCATAGAATGGGTACCTCGATTTACTATTTGTACCTGTTTGTTATATTGTTCTATTCTAAAATTATCTTAACTTAATTAGAATTCAAATTCTATATATAATTCTATATAGGCTCAAAACACATACAACCCCCTGTACTTGTGCAAATTAGTCATTTAGACACCTCACCTTTGGTTTGGACCTATTTAACTCTTAAACTTAACAATTTGGACCTATTAAACATGTTGTCGCTGACAATCTCGTTGAGTGTAACACACGCGCGCTGACATGTTCCAATTTTTTGTACAAATGTGTGCCATATAAGCCTATTTTGCCACATAAGCCGAAAATTTAAAGGTTAATTAAATTAAATTATTAAAACAAAAAAACTAAATCATTAAAACAAAAGGCAAATAAAAAGTAAAGATTTGGCTCAGGAGGGGCCGACTTTACAATGTGTGCCTCGCTCTCTCTCGACGAAGGCTATGGAGATCGGAGCCGACTACAGTGATAGAGATTTGGATCGAGAAAGTCGGGGCGGAACGATGGACAAGGAACCAGATCTCTCATCTCCAACTCTTCGGGTCGACTACAGTGGCGGAGATCGGATTCGACTACAATGGCAAGATTTGGCCCGAGAAAGTCAGGACGAAACAATGGACAATGAACCAGATCTAGAGAGAGTCGACATGGAATCAGATCCATAGAGAGTAGGGATGGAACCAGATCCAAAGATAGTCAGGAGGGAACGACAGACTCAGAGAGCGTATTCAGATTCGTTACCGCCAGCAAAGCAAGAACTCAGAAAAAGTCAAAACGAAACGATAGACTCAAAGAAGGAATTCAGATTCTTCACCGCCGGTATAGCAACGAACCATATCCAGAGAGAGTCGGGACTGAATGACGGACTCGGAGAATTCAAGTTCTTCACTCCCACCCCTTTCCCTTTAAATTAAACCTAGATTTAGATTCTTCATAAGAATTTCTGCAAAATCCCCTTAATTTTCGCCCTCAATTAATGATGGAAGAGAGGAATGGAGAAAAAGAATAGGAGAGGAAAAGGGTGAAGAAGGTTGAAAATGGAGATAATGGGAGGGAGAGGGGCAATAGAAATTTCGAGAAAGAAGAAGAAGATAGAAAAAATGTTTTTTCTCCTTTTTTTGATATTAAGTTATTTAATATTTTAATGCCATGTCAAACAGGAGAATAAGATTTCACTCGCTCATGTGTGTTTGGCTTACAAGCACATCGCTATATCAGCGATGAGGTGTTTAATAGGTCCAAATTATTAAGTTTAAGTTCTCAATAGGTCCAAACCAAAGGTGAGGTGTCTAAATAACTAAATTGCACAAGTACAAGGGGTTGTATACAGGGGGTTGTATATGTTTTGAGCTATTCTATATAATTATACTAACTATATCTAAGTGAGTATAGTATATATTAAGTTCAAGAAATGTAGAACTAAATAAATGAACTTAATTAGCCTTCTCCACAAAAATATATGTTTTATAATCAACTTTTTTATTCTTCATCTTTTCTTCTTCTTTTGCTCTTGTCTTTTTACTCAATATCACTAAAGAAAGAGTTGCTTACAAAGTTCCGAAAGATTCGTTATAATCTGATCCAAGAGATATTCTTTTGTTAGTTAAAACGAAGAGTCTTCGACAATAAATCTATTAAGATGCAAAAGGCTTTTTTTTTTAGAATTTTATAGTTGTAAGAAAGGAAGATAAAATTTGTTTTATTTGCCAAATTTTCAATTTACAAAAGGAAGAATGTTGATAGAATAGAAATTCTCTGATTAAGAATCAGGAATCGAATATGAAGTCAAATATAAAAAAATGTATCTGCAACTTTTCATTCTGTATATTAGATCTAGTTATTATATTATAGTTTCTAGTTATAGAAATAGAATTTGGATGGCAACGATGAAAACCCCATATCCATTATTCTATTATGATTGATTCTTTATCATACCATTTTTGCTTTGATTAATTATGATAACTAACTACTTTTTTTTGTCACAAAACAAATACAAAACTAACCTTACTGCTCGATCTAATTTTGATTCAAAGGAAAGAAAGCGTGTAACCGAAATAACTTAGTTAGAACGCCTTTTAATCTTAACAGAGTTGAATAGTGTCCCTAGTCGAGTTAGGACGATATTCAATTCATTCACCTATTTTACAAAGTGTCAACATTGTGCATTGTGAAGTTGTTGAATATGTACTACGACCTGAACAGGGACGCCGCTGAAGGAAAATGAGAAAAAGAGTGTGTTGATTATTGGGTAGGGGAGTGCATGGGTCTTCCTTGCCCTCATAGGATTGCCCAAGCCAATCTCAATAAGCGGTCGATCCCGCCAGGTGACATACACCCATTTTGGCATCAGGTGGTATGGGAGGGAGTTGATCCGCAGCGCATGCCGATAGAAGACAAATAGTCAAAAGAACTTACCGAGATCAGATGGACAGATATGGGGGAGAGAAAGAGTCGTGGTGAATTGAGATATGACCATGTGTACTCGATCACAGAGACATTTGTAGACAATATGCTAGGAAAAGAGTCGTCTTTGATTGAGCAAGTAGATGCTATGAAGAGGGAACGACCAAAGGGGTCCACTTAGTGGTCCACCAAGAGGAATAATACTTTGCTTGAGCATCGTATGGAGGCATACGAAAAGAAGAAGTAAGATAAGGAAAAGGAGAGCTCAGGAAAAACCTCATTACCCAGCAAATAGCATGGAAGGCCAAAGGGCTCAACCAGCAAGGCCCCGAAAAAAGTTGTGACGGGTACAAGTGCATAGGAAGCGAGGGGCAGCATGATGTGGATGGATTTCAACTTTGGAGTTGACAAAGTTAACGACTTCATGTTTCCTTACATTGATCAGCAGCAGGATGTAACACCAGATGGGCATTATGGTTATCGATCACTCGCCGTGTTGTTAGGACATGTACAAAGCGAGTATCACAGAGTTCGGTTGGAGTTGACAACCGAATTGAGGAGGAACAGAGGCATATATGAGCTTGTTTTGAACAAACCCCCAATTGATGAGTTGTTGGATACTATGCTCTATGTGGTTAGCCCTTGCGCTCGAAGATATTGGATGGAGATGCCCATAGCCGGTCTGATATTTTCCATACTACATTAGGTTGCAGTTCTTTTTTTGTCATGGGATGGATCACACACATGCTTGCCGATGCATGCAAGAGGGGACAACCGGGACCCTCCGACCAAGATATATGACATGGCGCTCGTGGGAAACAGAGATCACATCAAACCTATGAGTCATATATTCTTATCATGAAGTACATTAATGCTTATCCTTTTTTACTCGGTTATTATTTGTTTATTTTGCAGGTCTGGTTGAGCAATGACTCCCCACTTCCTCCTCTGCCGAGGGATTGGAATAGAAGCCATCACCCTAGCGTCAACGGGTGGGATGAGCCGTTTAGATAGAGAATGGCAACATGGCGCGAGAAGCGGATTAGCCATAATCTCGAGCCAGATGTTGATGTTTGAAGTTGATGATATATGTAATTTGTTAGAACTTTATTAGTTTTATTTATGACATTTGTAATGTAGATTTGGCTTCCTGTATGGTTTTTATGCTAAATACAATTTTGTGTTAGTATAATTGTTAATGGCTTTCAATAAAATACCATAGGAAGAGCTACCGAATGAACATGGTGATACGGAATTGATGAGCTCGTGCACTTCGTTTCTGTTTGTTTTCCAGGTCCCGATCTTGTCAGCTTAAATTCTCTTCTTCTTTTACTTGCAAAACTTCAACTCAGGTCAAGATGGGGTGTCTTAGAGGCCCGGGAAGGGGGTCACGGGTAGGGCTGTCAAAACTTGACCCGACCCGAAAAACCCGCCCGACCCGCCCGAATCCGAACCCGACCCGACCCGAGAAAACAATAAAAAGTTTTATACCCGAGACATGTTTGATCCGAACTGATTTGACCCGAATCCGAAAAAACCCGAACTCGAGATTAACCCAAAACCGATTATACCCGAATGGACTAGCCTGATGCAACCCAATATCCGATTCTACCCGACCCGAAGTCATCCGAAAATCCGAAGTTATCCGACCCGAAACCATCCGAAAATCTGAAGTTACCCGACCCGAAACCATCCGAAAATTACATTATGTTATAAAATATTAATAATAGTGAATATTTATTATAATTATGTTTAAATTAAATGTTACATTAAATATTTAGGCCCTAGAGTAGTTAAACTACAAAAAATAATCATTCGATATATGGTCTGAATCAAAATCCGGCTTACTCGAAATCATATTAACCCGAAATTCGGCCAAAGTCGAAAACCGATTCACCCAAAATCCGAAAAATCCGAAACCCGACTTACCTGAAATCCGACTAAACCTGAAACCGAACTAAACCCGAAACCGAACTTATCTGAAATCAAGTTGGACCGAAAACCGAATGACCCGACCGAAATTGACCCGAAACCCGACTTTGCCTGATTAATTGAGCACCCGACCCGAAATGATCTAACCCAATTTGACCCGATTTTCAAAATACTCGAATTTGACCCGAATCCGGACTTACCCGAAATTGAATTGACCGGACCCAAACCCGAACCGATCCGCCCGATTGACACCCCTAGTCACGAGTCAAGACAAAGCCCCTTAGAAGCTTCAGAGAAGGGATCACGATTCGTGACCTTGGGATCACGGGCCGTGACCTTGGGATTAAGGACAAAGGGCCAGTTGTGATGGCCATCACGGGTAGTGACAAGGAGGTCACGACTCGTGACTGTGTCGTGAGGTGGCTAACGACTCATGATCACTTCTCTAAGGGCCGCAGATGGCTCATAAGCCTTGCGCTTCATGGGTGCGCTTCATGAAGCGTGACACTTCATGAAGCGCTAGGCGTAACACAAAACAAAGTCTGCAAAATGCCTTCCGCTTCATGAAGCGCAAGGCGTATGACGAATAAAAGGGTGGCTTTCGCTCGCCCCCATTTCGAACCCTAAACAAATTCCTCAAATGTGTGCACCTGGACCAAGTGTGCCGCATTGGCTATCGACATATAGGAAACAATTTTATTATGAACTAACTCAGGTCCTATTCGGTTTAGTCCGGAATTAATTTAAACCGACCGGTTCACCTAGATTTAGGGTTCGAATAACAAAATTAAAACCAGTTCCTAAGAGATTCTATCTGATATAATTTTTAGGATGTATAATACATGATTGTATTTATATTTTAATATGTGAGCCATAATAATCATAATACGACTTTTATAAAATCGAACCGGCCTCAAAATAAATTGGAAAAATATAAAAGGGTCCGGTTCTTGAAATTTCATGTTATAAGGGTTTTTTTTATCATGGTTCATGTTATGGTTAGGTTTTAGGTTAGGGTTAGGGTTACGGTCAGGGTTTATGGTTAGGTGTTCTATTTTGGGTTTAGGGTTTACGAACCTTATAAATTTACAAAACATAATGGGTTATGAAGATGGATTATTAACATCCTTAAAAGTATCAAACTAATAAACCATTTGGTGTATTTAAAACCCTAAACATTAATAACATAGAATAATATCGATGCATGAATATAAACCAATAAAGCCTTGTCATAGTAACAAAACCCAGAATGCTAAACCTGCGACCTTATAACATGAAATGTCAAATACTAGTAGTGTTTGTAATGGAGATTTGGCTCAGTTTATGGTTGTTATGCTAGCCATAAACCCCAACCCTAAAACCTAACCCTAAACCCTAACCATAAACCCTAAAACCTAATCCTGAGTTATATGAAAGATAAACACATTGAAAATGGCAATGGTTTATGGTTAGTAATATATTGTATAGTGATGGTGCGCGAAATAACCGCTAAATAATCAAGGGTTAATTAACGGGTACAAAAATGAAAATAGACAAAACGCCGTGTTATGTATACGCATCCTAGCATAATTCGGTGGCCACCTAAAGTTATACGCATGAGTAGCTTGTGTGATTGTATTCAATCACATGGGTTCGAACCATGGGCATGGCCCAATTTCACGTGCATGGATCGGCCAACACTCCACAATTGCAAGTGGCAAGCACAATTCTCATGTGGAATCCACGTAGGCATTTGAAATTGCAAGTGCGCAATTGCACAACACTCATGAAAATTGTCCCACATCGAGAATTAACGCGAGTACCCAACAACAAAACACTATATATAGGTGATGCATGGTACGAAGATAAGGGTCGAAAAACCCCTCTGGCTCGGGAACTATCTCGCTTGCCGAAGCTCGACGTGTTTGATCTCCGAGTGAGATCGCGCTATTTACGGTATAAAGTCCAAAAGCTTTATTTGTAAAGAGTACAAAAATAATCAGCTGAAGAGTGGGGAGGAGGAATAATCTACGTACGAAAACCGTTCGGTTGTACGAAACCCGAGAGTTAGTATTTATTAAAATCCCGTTTATAGCGCGTATTATATCGGGTTTCATCACTATCGCCGTCTGTGAGAATTTGCTCTCCCTATCCGACCTACTCTTGGGTAATAATCAAGTAAGTGCATCCTCTTCCCTCTAGTTAGCGCGTCCTATGTGCGCGGGCCCTCAAAGCGGGGCCTGCGTAGGCTTAGCCGCAATCTCTGGTGTGGCGCCACGGGGTTCGCCCCTAGTGTGCGCAGGCCTGGTGCGGCGCCACGGGGTTCGCCCCTGGCGTGCGCAGGCTAAGCCGCAGTCCCTGGTGTGGCGCCACGGGGTTCGCCCCTGGCGTGCGCAGGCTTAGCCGCAGTCCCTGGTGCGGCGCCACGGGGTTCGCCCCTGGCGTGCAAGGGCTTAGCCACAGTCTTTGGTGCGGCGCCACGGGGTTCGCCCCTGGCGTGCGCCATGGGGTTCGCCCCTGGCGTGCGCCACGGGGTTCGCCCCTGGCGTGCGCCACGGGGTTCGCCCCTGGTGTGCGCAGGCTTAGCCGCAGTCCCTGGTGCGGTGCCACGGGGTTCGGCCTTGGCGTGCGCAGGCTTAGCCGTAGTCCCTGGTGCAGTGCCACGGGGTTCGCCCCTAGCGTGCACAGGCTTAGCCGCAGTCTCTGGTGCGGCGCCACGAGGTTCGCCCCTAGCTTGTGTAGGCTTAGCCGCGGTCTTTGGTGCGGCACCACGGGGTTCTCCCCTGGTGTACTCGGGCTTAGCCGCAATCTATGGTCCGGCGCCACGGGGTTCGCCCCTGGCGTGCGTAGGCTTAGCCGCAGTCTCTGGTGCGGCGCAACGGGGTTCGCCCTTGGCATGCGCGGGCTTGGCCGCAACCTCTGGTGCGGCGCCACGGTGTTCGCCCCTGGCGTGCGCGGTCTCGGGCCATAATATTTTAGTTTGGATGCACAGAACCGTCGGGCTTCCCGCTCGGGGTTACCATAGAATCTCGTTGCACATAACCGCTAGGCTTCCCGCTCGGGGTTGCCGTCGAACCTTATATTGCGCGGAACCATCGGGCTTCCCGCTCAGGGTTGCGGTCGAACCTCGTTATGTGCGGAACCGCTGGGATTCCCGCTCGGGGTTGCCGTCGAATCTCGTTATGCGCGGAACCGTCGAGCTTCCCGCTCGGGGTTGCCGTCGAACCTCGTTATGCGCGGAACAGCCAGGCTTCCCGCTCGGGGTTGCAGTCAAACCTCGTTATGCGCGGAACAGCCGGGCTTCCTGCTCGGGGTTGCCGTCGAACCTCGTTGTGCGCGAATCCACCCCTCGCTTCCCGCTTGGGGTTGGAAACTCTCGGTTCTAAGTGCGCTAATCCACCCCTCGCTTCCCGCTTGGGGTTGGAAACTCTCGGTTCTAAGTGCGCTAATCCACCCCTCGCGTCCCGCTTGGGGTTGGAAACTCTCGGTTCTAAGTGCGCAAATCCACCCCTCGCTTCCCGCTTGGGGTTGGAAACTCTCGGTTCTAAGTGCGCAAATCCACCCCTCGCTTCTCGCTTGGGGTTGGAAACTCTCGGTTCTAAGTGCACAAATCCACCCCTCGCTTCCCGCTTGGGGTTGGAAACTCTCGGTTCTAAGTGCGCTAATCCACCCCTCGCTTCCCGCTTGGGGTTGGAAACTCTCGGTTGTAAGTGCGCTAATCCACCCCTCGCTTCCTGCTTGGGGTTGGAAACTCTCTATTCTAAGTGCGCTAATCCACCCCTCGCTTCCCGCTTGGGGTTGGAAACTCTCTGTTTTAAGTGCGCTATTCCACCCCTCGCTTCCCGCTTGTGGTTGGAAACTCTCGGTTCTAAGTGCTAATCCACCCTCGCTTCCCGTTTGGGGTTGGAAACTCTCGGTTCTAAGTGCGCTAATCCACCCCTCGCTTCCCGCTTGGGGTTGGAGACTCTCGGTTCTAAGTGCGCTAATCCACCCCTCGCTACCCGCTTGGGGTTGGAAACTCTCTAAGCGAACGAGGTTTGCTAACTCTCAAAGGACGAGGTCCCAACTCTCTAAGCGAACGAGGTTCGCTAACTCTGAAAGGACGAGGTCCTATCTTTCTAAGCGAACGAGGTTCGCTAACTCTCAAAAGGACGTGGTCCTAACTCTCTAAGCGAACGAGGTTCGCTAACTCTCAAAAGGACGAGGTCCTAACTCTCTAAGCGAACGAGGTTTGCTAACTCTCAAAAGGACGAGGTCCTAACTCTCTAAGCGAACGAGGTTCGCTAACTCTCAAAAGGGCGAGATCCTAACTCTCTAAGCAAGCGAGGTTCACTAACTTTCAAGAGACGAGGTCCTAACTGCCTTAGCAAAGTGTGCTCACCCTACTTGATCTCGTGTTTAGATCACATCGCATAAAATCGATAAACACCTGCGCTTGGAACTCGACTGGCGCACCTGTTCATTGTCTCGTTGCCCTCGTGAAACGAGAACATCGAGCCAAGGGGTTGTGATGGTGCGCGAAATAACTGCTAAGTAATCAAGAGTTAATTAACGGGTACAAACATGAAAATAGACAAAACGCCGTGTTATGTATATGCATCCTAGCATAATTCGATGGCCACCTAAAGTTATACGCATGAGTAGCTTGTATGATTGTATTCAATCACATGGGTTCGAACCATGTTGCAAGTTGAATAAAAATGGGCCAATGACTAAAAGTGAATGGGCCTGGCCCAATTTCACGTGCATGGATCGGCCGACACTGCACAATTGCAAGTGGCAAGCACAATTCTCATGTGGAATCCACGTAGGCATTTGAAATTGCAAGTGCGCAATTGCACAACACTCATGAAAATTGTCTCACATCGAGAATCAACGCGAGTACCCAACAACAAAACACTATATATAGGTGATGCATGTACGAAGCTAAGGGTCGCAAAACCCCTCTGGCTCGAGAACTATCTCGCTTGCCGAAGCTCGACGTGTTTGATCTCCGAGTGAGATCGCGCTATTTACGGTATAAAATCCAAAAACTTTATTTGTAAAGAGTACAAAAACAATCAGCTGAAGGGTGGGGAGGAGGAATAATCCACGTATGAAAACCGTTCGGTTGTACGAAACCCGAGAGTTAGTATTGATTAAAATCCCGTTTATAGCGCGTATTATATCGGGTTTCATCATATAGATGTTAGGGTTAGTATGATAAAGGGTTGGTGCTTGGGGTCTAGGTCTTACGGTCTAGGTTCTATGGTTTATGGTTGTAATAACGTACTCTTCGTGAAGCACAAGGAACTTTCTAACCAATAGGCCTTGCGCGTCATGAAGCGCAAGGACTTTGAGTTTTTAGGGTTTGGGGTTTAGTGTCGAAATGTAGGGTTTATGGTTATGGTTATCATGTTTAGGGTTTATATTCATGCAGCGCTATTATTGTGTGTTATTAGTGTTCAGGGTTTTAATTGAAACAAATGGTTTAAGATGAGTCCTATGGTGTACGAGTTTACGACTTTTAAGGATGTCGGGTTAGTGTTTATATTTTGTAAATTTAAGGTTACTAAATACTAAACCCTATTCCTAAAATCATACCACCTAACCATAAACTCTAACAATGACTCATAAACCATAAACAATAAACCTTAACCCTAAACCCTACACCCTACACCCTAACCATAATCCATATTCATAATATCAAAACCCTAAACCATATCCCATAAACACCTAACCCTTACCTAAACCATGTTAATAATAAATATTTAAACATATAACACCTAAAATCTAACCATAAACACTGACCCAAACCCTAACCTAAGACTAATCCTAAAACCTAACCATAACATAAACCATTATAATAACCCTTATAGAATAAAATTTCAAGAACCAGACCCTTTTTTATTTACCAGTTTATTTTGAGGCCGGTTCGATTTTATAAAAGTCGTAATATGATTATTAGGGTTCACTTATTAAAATATACATAAAAGCATATATTATATATCCAAAAATTATATCAAGTACAATCTCTTAGGAACCGGTTTATATTTTGTTAGTAGAACCTTAAATCTAGGTGAACCGGTTGCTTTAATTAAATTCCGGACCAAACAGTTGTAGTACCAGATTTAGTTCATAAGAAATTTATTTCCTATATATATCGATAGCCAATGCGGCACATTTGGTCAAGGTACACTCGTTTCAGGAATTGGTCTAGGGTTCGAAACGGGGAGGAGCGAAAGCCACCCTTTTATTTTTGCACAAGCCTTACGCTTCATGACGCGCAAGACACTTTAAACACTAGGCCGTTGTAATGCTTGCGCTTCATGAAGCACAAGGCTTATACGCCAAAAACCATAACAAATCCAAACCTCCAACCATGACACCAGTTATAGCAACACAAC
The DNA here is from genome assembly GCA_964016875.1 of Fallopia convolvulus. Classification (NCBI taxonomy): domain Eukaryota; kingdom Viridiplantae; phylum Streptophyta; class Magnoliopsida; order Caryophyllales; family Polygonaceae; genus Fallopia; species Fallopia convolvulus. The sequence continues at coordinate 16,738,883 of OZ024728.1, forward strand.
CCAACCCATTCAGCAACACTCATCAACATATCAATCTCAAGCACAAAGACTCAACAACATGAAGAATGATAGTTCAATTCCATGACACTTTCATAAGAAAATCTGATGAAAACATAACCTCTAAAATATGCAACATGTCTCAAAGATTTTCCAATTGTTTTTTTCATGAACCAAAACAACTAAGCAATTAGACAGCAACAAAACAAAGGCTTTTTTCCTTGCAAAATTTGTGCATATATAAAGAGGTTGAGTGACAATATCCAGCAGGAACTAGGTGCAAAACTAGGCATCATTTTCAGCATAATTGAGCTTGACATAATATTTCTTACAACACAAGGTTCTTGTGACAACTTGGTGAACTTAAACAAGAGGTGGCAGATTTAAATAGTTTGATTGACAGTCTCTTGCAGGAATTCAGCAAACAGAATGACCAACTGTCATCTTTACAGGGAGACATGCTGAATCTTCTTCAACAACGACACAAGTGTTTCCTAATCTGTTGAACTGTCTTGCTAGTTTTGGTTCCAAACATAAATAAGTGACAACAATAGATGCAAATCCAGCCACTTCCCTGATTAGGTTCCTCACCAAATGTTTCTAAGTGACAACAATAGTTGCATTTGGGATTGGTTTCTATTAAAAGCAACACAACCAAGCCGGATGACAATTTAACAGCAGACAACAGACATCATCAAACATCAACAAAGGAAACTGACAGATTTGCTGATCTTAATCTAAATGAACTCATCATACACTACATACAACCACATCACATTTGCTGCTGTCACCAACATCATCATCCAAATTCAAGATCAACAAGTGCCTTGCAGTTGGCCATTTTCATTCAAATTACCAAATGAAAGACTTGAAATAAACAGACCTTGCAACCTAGAGGCATACCTGTTAGGTTCAAGAGAGGCACATATCAAAAAATCTCTTCTCCATCATAAGCTGTGCAAGTGAATTTAGAACTTCAACAACAATCTCATTTGAGAGTTGGTCAAGAATAGCGACAGATTTGTACATCAGTTTCAAGTGGTTACAAAAATCATCTCTAATTGACAAGACCTCGATAAAATCAGAATCTCATCAATAAAATCAAGAGATACAACGATGTTCCAACTATTTTTTTCATTAACCAAAAACCAACTAAACTTTTGGACCGAACTGTCATTAAGTAACAATACACTGATCAATCTCAAGTTACAATCAACAATGTACATGATTGAATATGGCACCAAAAGACCTTCAAAAAATAAAAAGCTTGGACCAAAGCATGAACCTGCTAGATTCTTTGATGCCTCAGCAGGTATGCCTGCAAAAAAGAAAGCACGTAATAGCTCAAGGTCAATTTGTAATTCCAAGTTGAAAGACTTTCCAAGTTGTTACACATACTTGACAACAAAAGTTTCACATAAGAAAAAAAATTAGAGGGTTTTGATATCATTGAGATGAAAGAACTGTCAAATTATTTTAACTGAGCAATGTACATATTTTGTAAACTTATCTTTGTTTTCATTTGGATTACGGTTCTTGTTACTCATGCAGATGCATTTTTTGCTCACACAGTTCTTGTCATCTTTGTTTTCAACAAGATGACATTTTATTTTTAATAACCAAAACAAGAGGTGACAAAAATAATAATGAATATGCACAATACTCCTTCATCCTCATACTAACCTTGATCATGAAACTGTGCGACACCTCCAGACCCACTCCCCTCGCCGAGATCATATCAAGAATCCCAGAACGACCTGCTCAAAGGAGGTGGCAGTGGCGGACGCTCGTCCCCTAATATGCTCATCATGTCCTGCAAGTACGCTCTAGTCGGATGATCAACGGGCATCGCTGCCAAAGCGTCGAGCGCATATCCTACAAGTTGTTGTTGTCGTTGCATAATTTTTATGACACTTTTATCTAAAATAAAATATAAAAACAATTCATAATTGAATGAAATTATCGTCGAAACTTTAACTTACCATGATAGCATCCACTACAACTGATGGGTGGGTAGGTGGCTCGCGCGGACAGTCCTAACGCTCTGACCTAGGATTGACGTATGGATGTGTGACTCCATCAAACCAATCCCAGTAGGCGAGGTTTTCCTGGTAAGCATACCGAGCCAAAGGGTGCTCTCAAGGTCAATGAAGTGGTCGTACCGCTGGTTCCAGTAGAGCTGCTCGTTGGTAAAAGCCACCTCATACTTGTGCCAAGACATGCCACGAACCTCTGTATCCGGCACAATGGGCTCAAGAGGTATGCACTGGACTCGGAAGTACTAATGCAGCCACCTATCGGGCGTGTAAGCCTCTCGAGTGCCAAAGAACTCATGCACGCCTTGAAACCTGGAAACTGGGTAACGATATGACTCAAAATCAATGCCTCTCCACGATTGCCACTTTATCTGCAAAAAAACAAAAAAATATAAAAAAGATCCTATCCATTGTTTACATTTCCTACAATCCAAATATTGTTGTACTCAAGTTTTTACCTCATCAGCGTGGACCATGTCTAATACTTTACGAATCTCCTCCAAGCACTCTAGTTTCTTCGGAGCCGAGCGGGTCTCTACTCTAGCTCGGGCACCCGCGTGAGGATCGACCAACAGATCTATCCTCAGTACCGGATGCCCTCTAAAATGTTGCATGTACTCCATATCCAAGTCTATCAAAATAATTATAGTTAGTTTCTTACATACAGAAAAAATCCGACAACATACACAACTACAACTAAAATAATTTTCTTACCCTGAGAAGGAGAATACATCCTGCAATGCCCTTGCTATCTCATCGGGACGCAATACCCATCTCGCGGAACAGGACCGTCCAAACCGCAGCACCCCATGCAAATCCACTCGTGCGGTCGGGGTCTAGGAGATAGTGCAAGTACTGTATGTTGACAATGTTTGTGCTCTTGTTGCAAAACAACCGTACACCAATGACCCGCAACAAGTACGCAACAACTATCAAATGATTGGCCACCCCCTCTGCGATCATCCTCATCACATGTGCCTTCAACTCACCAGATGAAATGCCACGGGAATCATATCTGCGAAATGGTCGCTCATCAAACGAGAACATCTCCATGACCCGCGCCTGAAACTCCATATCAGAAAACTGCTTGCCAACATGCTCTCTATCGATCACAAGCGCACAATGCGCTCCACATCGTGTAGCGTGATCATAATCTCGGCCCATGGAAAATGAAAGTTGTTGGTCTCGGGGTACCAACGCTCGATAAAGGCCGAAATGATGGCATGGTCCGATCTGCGGTAATCTAGAGCCCCAACATGCCTCAAACCCCTACGCCTTGCAATATCCCACCATGTACCCGGCGCATCAACTCTATGAGGCTGAATCTGAGTCCAATCCAACGATCGTGAGTATGCCTTATACTTCCTCCACTGTCACAATTAATAAAATAAATTAGATTAGTTCATTTATGCCAATACAAAGAAACATTAACAAAAGTATTTATAAATACGCTCACCAATAGGTCGTCAACAATTGGGGCAAGAGGCTCGACGATGGTAGAAGGGGCCAGAGCCGGCTCGACAACGGCAGGAGGGCCGGAGGAGCTCGAGGAGTCCACCTCCATATCGACTCCGCAATATGCGTGGGGTAGTGTCGAAGGAGGACGGCCAAACGCGGTCCTCCTGGCTGCCACATGTACGTTAGCAACAGGAGGGGCCGGAGCAGGTGGAGGCTAAACAATGGGAGAAGCTGGGATAACTAGAGGCTCAAAAACAGGAGGGGCCGGAGCAGGTGGAGGCTCGATAATGGGAGGAGACGGGGGAAGTGGGACCTTGTCGGGTGCATGTGGGACCGGGCCAGATGGAAGGGTGGAATGGTGTGTAGGAGAAAAATCATGTGGTGAAGGGTTAGCAATAGGCTCCTCAACATTGGGGGAAATACTGGCATGAAAATGGTCTGGTGCAAGTGGAGGAGTCATATCAACGTCCCTTGAAAGATCCTCCCCTATGCCAATCGGGGTCTCTAAAATAACAAAATCGATATGCTCGGACTCTCGTCGAGGGGTGGAATGGTGGGTAAGGGAAGACGGACCAATGTCCTCTGCTTGATCAGTCATAACGACGTCCCTCTGAATCTCCGCATCAGTCTCAACTGGAGCAGGCGAACTAACGTCCTGCTTTATCTTAATATTTGCACCATCATGCGCTTCCTCGTCCCGCTGTAGCTGTGATATCAAAATATCAGCCCCTATCTCCTATCCCTCTTTTTCGGCGGAGGGGCCTCAGCATGATCAGACTGCAACATACCTCATGCCTTCGCGTTCCTAGTCCTCTTCTTTTTTGGTACAAGAGGTGTAGTGGCGTCGGGAATACGAAACTCCCGAGTCAACTCCTAAAACGCCTGTTTACGATTTTCAATATTTGTTTTAAATACTCCTTTATAAAATTCTTACCTTCCGTATTACATTCAATTGCTTTATTTTTTTTTATAACTTTTTATACCTCATTGCGCAATTACATTTTCTTGTTTTTGTATTAATTATTTTTATAATTATAAATTCTTACATTTGTATTTACAATTTAACTTCATTTTTCAAATTACATATTAATTTCACTCCTTTATAAAATTATTTGTAACTATATTACTATAACGAACGGAAAATATTTAACTTCAATCATATATTAAAACTAATACAACAACTAATACATGGAATTTTAAACAATTCAAATTTCATATTATGAATACTAAATTACGGAATACACACTGTGAGCGGGTAAAACAAACATAGCTACCATAATTATTTTCGTTATCACCATAAATGTATTTCTTAAATTACTTCGTATTTATTATTATATTTATTTATTTTCCTATTATTTAAAATATGGTAGTTGTGCAACTTAATGAAAGATTCTATCCTTCAAAATATGATGAAATTAAATTGGAGAAGGGGGGAATATTCTTAGCTTGGGCTCTAAGGCAGACTAGCTCTAGGAAGTGTGTAAAGTTGACCCCTCTGATCTCCTTTTTCCATTATAAATACACGCCTTCATCGTGTAGGGAAGGCCATATGTTGCATATCAGCACATTCTGAAAACTTGAACAGGCTAATACTCGCTCAGCTCGATTGTTCAGGGATTCATCGCTTTCTCGTTGTACCTCGACTTTTGAATCGACAGACTGCTCTTTTGACTTAGGCATCGGAGGTGGATTAGGGGTCCCCGCCCCCTGTGTCCATTGTTTTGCAGGTTTTTGGTTGGAAGATTCAGTTTGGAACGGGAGAGGAAAGAGCATACAATTAGTGCATTGAAGACATAATTTTTGTGCACTAACAATTGGCACCGTCTGTGGGAAACGAGCATTAAATCAATAAGTAATCATTTCTAGAAGAAAAAGTAGTGAATTTTCGAAACCCAAGGGCGATCGAGCAAAGCAAAATCATTAGCGGAAGCCCTCAATGACGAATTCGCAACCGTGGAACAGCGAGCCGCAACCGCGGATTAGAAGGCTGCGACCGCGGGTCATCGGAGTGCACCTCTGGAAAATTGCGACGCTTGGTTTCGATCGGAGTGCCCCTCTAGAAATTTATGCCGCCGGAAAATTGTGTTTTTTGGATTTTTTTCTAGCCTAAGAACCTCTCCAAAAATCAACAAAAATTATCCGCCTTGGGATTTGCGTGAACCCTAGGCAAAATCATGATCAAATCATCATAACCAGTGATGATCGCAGTGCATGCTGCGAAATCGACGTCACTGGGGGCAAGGAGCAACCTTACTAGCCCCTTGTTGAATTCAACCCCGCTCAAGGTTGGTAGTCGACCACCAATTGACGGGTTAGGCTCCGGGTGCGCACTAGGTAGCCCAAAGTTGAAAACTTGATCGTGAATCAACGATCAACCACCAGCAATGCAAAGAAAACCTAACAAAGAAAAAGTTGGTAACATTCTGGAGCGGACCCGGACCCGCACAAGCGGCGTCGATCGATATTTGCTCGGTCAGACGCGTGTAGGGACCGAAATCGGCCCCTAGGAAGACCGCGATTGCAGCCCGATGAACCGCGACCGAAGTAGCCGCGACACCCTAATCCGTGGGTCCCCCAAGATCGAAGATATGCGAAAGTCATTATACCGAAACGAATCGAATACGCTTGGCATCTGATAACAAATCTATTGGCGGACTTTAAAAGAGATTCATGAAAGAAGCGCAAGCCCGAGAAGAAGTTTTACATTGGAGGAAACCCGATGGGAAATAGGCTTTCAACAAGCATATACCTATTGCGGGGTAATCGTGACCTCTTCGCGCGCATAGGGATCATATAATTTGCCTAGAATATAATCAGATCGTACTTGCCATAGGCTGAACGCCCTCCTAAACATAAAGCCGATCGTAAAAGCAAGCGAAACGATATTTTATCTAGCTTATATAGGCCAGGGCACATGAAAAAGAAAAACTAAGTCAGATAGGGTGGGTTGTAATGCTCGGTTGGTATTGAAATATGGAGGTCATGATACTTATGTAGTTAGTACTTTTGTAAAAGAACACACGCATGATATGGTGCCGAATTATGCAAAGCATCTGATGAAGAGTAACAGGAAGGTGGAAATATATAGGAAATAAGAAATTCATTATGAGTTGTGCAAGAGCGAATTTGGGTCTTGTACATTCCCGCAAGTTATTGAAACAGATTATTGGTGGATACATTAACATGAGTGCCACAACAATAGAGTTCAAAAATTATAAGAGGAATCTTATGGCAAATATCAAAGATGCAAATGCTCAAATGATTATCAACAAGTTCGAGAGAAAGAAGGAGATCAATAGTGCGTTCTACTTTGAGTATACAGTGAATGATTCTCAACAGCTGACAAAACTGTTTTGTTGTGATCCAATTGCTAGGCGGAATTATGCTGCTTTTGGCCAAGTTGTGTCGTTTGACTCAAAATATGGGACGAATAAGTAAGTTGTTACATTTGAATATGTTAGTTTATAAAGTTGAATATACCATTTACAGTTTCGAATATCAGTAATTTGTTATCGAGTTTTGTTTTATCGTACAGGTACAACATGGTTTTCACACCTTTCACTGGTTTAGACAACCATAAAAGATGTGTTACCTTTGGTTATGGATTGCTGATGAAAGAGGATGTGGAATCTTTCTCATGGCTTTTTGAACATTTCAAGAACGCAATGGATTATGAACCCACGATTATAGTCACCGATTAGGACCCTGCTATGAAGATCGCAGTTGAGCGGGTATTTGGTACTACAAGACATCAATTATGCATGTTGCACATTATGGATAAGGTGTCGAAAAATGTTAGTTCTTCAAAACTCAATGAGCCTATAGGAGAATAATAGTCCACATTGTTTGGAGTGATCAGATTAATATACAATAATTTGAGCAAGGTTGGTCTGATTTCCTTGACAAGTATGATGAGAGTGATAATCCATGGTTTAAGGATATGTATGATCTTCGAATGTATTGGATCCCAACATATTTTAGAGATATAGTGTTGGGGGGTTTGGTGAGGACGAAGTCTATTTTTGAGTCTCAAAATAGTTTCTTTGGGAAGTATGCGAACAAGGCTTTTAACCTCGTAGAGTTATTCACCCATTTTGAAACTATGCTTGAAAAACAACGGCATGACCAATTGGTGAATGATATGGATTCTGACAAGAAATCACATGACCTGAAGACCTCGATATTAATAGAGAGACATGCTTCAGAAGTTTACACTCTCAATGTGTTTGATCAAGTTTAGGATGAAATAAGTGACACATGCTTCTATTGTTCTGTGATTAATGAAACAAAAGGTATGCATATTATTTTATTTTACTTTGAATTTATTATAATATATATTGAAGAAAATAGTATTCACACTCGAATATATTCATTACAAATTTCGAAATTATATTATTATAATAATTTGTCATTTTTTTGCCTACTCTATTATGTTTTGAATATACACGTTTACGTGTTGAAAATGCCTGTTTATATATTGAATGTATATGAGTACATTTTGAATATATTGTATGTTCGATTACATGTAAGTAATTAGTAACTTCTTTTCAATTGTAGGTGATTGGTTCATAGATTACACGATCAAGGAGGGCATCGATGAATATCAAGTACATTACGTGGGAAAGGATGGCTTCACAACATGAACTTGTATAATGTACAATAGAATCGGGATCCCGTGTAGCCATACCTTTGCAGCTTGGAAAGTATATGGTTGTAAAAATATCCCGGATACAATGATTCACAAACGTTGGAGGAAAGGTGCAGCTAGGGACATACATTCTGATGCAATGAGTGATGTGTTAAATCAGAGTGCTAGAATGGAGAAAAATCTATCTAAGCTCAGTTCAGTTTGGTCAGCCATACATCCATGTATAGGTCTTGCCAATGACAACGATGAAAGATTAGATGTTATGCTAACTTACTTTGGAATTTCAATTTTCAAAAGGTAAAGAAACCCTATGAACCCAATTTTCTTTATTGCATCCTTCTTAGCTCTCTTGAGCTCCTTGATAAGATCAACCACAAGGTCAGTCCGATTCCTATGTCGAAGGCTTGGATACACAACTTTTACTTTTCCCTTATCAATGGCCAACACTTTGGTCTTAAATACATAGTTTTTCTTCTTAACTTCTTCATGGCATGTCCCATCTGCACTTTTTTTTACCTGTTTACACATTTATCAAACTTTTTAAATAATGTTCATATATGTTAAATTCATATATATAGTATAAATTAAAATAAGGAAATAAATTTTATGGGGCTTTCAATTTAATACTTAAGAGTTGCATATTATACAATCCTCCATATATCAAAACATACCATTATTACCTTTTTCATTTGCATCTTTCTTCAATCTTTTTTCTAATGTATCCCACCATCATGACCTGGGTCGACATCGAACTCGTCTAACTCATCAACAACAATACTTGTGTGACACCATTTTAAGCCTATAGTCGGGCTCAAACCTATGTTGATAAAAAAATATTAGCAAACAAATCAAACCTCAAACAATTAACACTGCAATCATACAATAACTGAGTTTTATACTATAACACCATAATGACTATATTCAGTTATATACCAATAACATTCAGACTGAATGCTACAAGTATTCAACCTTATCACATATTCAAGCTCATAAACTAACAAATTCGAAAATAGTTACTATCCATTCAAAATACCATCACAATATCCAATATTACACATTCCATTTAACTATCGATAACATTCAGGATTTTTGCATAACACCATAATGACTATATTCAGTTATATACCAGTAACATTCAGATTGAATGCTACACATATTCAATCCTTATCACATATTCAAGCTTATAAACTAAAAAATCCAAAAATGTTTAATATCCATTCAAAATACCATCACAATATCGAATATTACACATTTACCTTTCAATATCATTCATGATTTTTGCTTTACACATTCATTCTCATATACAAATTCAGATTCAATAACGACTATATTCAAAATTGAAAGCACACATTTACCACATACCTTTGACATGCTTCCTTTTGCCCTTTTACTCTTTGGAGATTTGCTCTTTTCTTTACCCTTTGGAGATTTGCTCTTTTCTTTACCCTTTGGAGATTTGCTCTTTTCTTTACTCTTTGGAGACATTGAAACCATTCAATTAAAGAACGAACTGGTTAAATACAACACAACAAACAAAAAACAATCGAATTGGATGTCTATTGAACCCAAATTACATACAACACTCGATTTTATTTGTGCGAAATTACGAGCGACCTTTACAATTGCAAACCCTAACAATACTACGAAAATCAAATCAAACAAAAACCCGAAATTGAATCAAATCTAATCGATTAACTTATACTAATAAGCCTACTATGAAAGAGTTCAATTTCATACCCAAAAATCGGTACATGCTACAGTCCGTCGGCGATTTTAGAGCTCGCTTGGGTATGGAATGAAAAACACAAATCTACTATACAAAACCCCAATTACAAATGAATAAATTGATACACTTACAAAATGATGAAACCGAAATTGATTGGCACTCTGTCGGCGATTGATATCTAATGACAGTTAATGTGCTTGAGAACGGAGGGTTTGACAATGACGAGAGGAGAAGGAACGATTCAGTTTCTCTCTTTTTCTTGAATATTCTGATGCGAGATTTTAGTAAGTGGTACACAATAAATATATGGAGAGAGAGAAAGGAGAAAAAATTCGGTACATCTCACCTTATTTGTCCCCCACGCACCTCTTTTTTTTTATTCTGAACCCTCAACTAAATTAGATCCAACGAATCTGGTTCCGTCCACGGTTTCTCTCTCTCTCTCTCTCTCTCTATATATATATATATTGGGGAGGGATCAAGAGAAACGGATGTTACAAAGAAACGCGGAAATAAATTAGGAGCGTTGGATGATGGAATATTAGTGGTTAGGATTGAAGGATTACAATAACTAATATGGGCGTTTTCTACACTAAACAATCCTAAAATTAATTAATTACGGATAAAAAAGAAATCATCTATGCAATTTTTTAGGATATTAGCAGATAGAAATTAAAAAGGCAAGTGCAAAAATAAAGGGGTTGATTTAAAAAAAGAGAGAAAATCTGGAAAAATATAAAATGTGATTTGCAAATTTGTAGTTGGCATGATTTTCAAATTCACATAATTTCCAAAATTAAATAGGCTTATTTATTTCTGAAATTTAGGAGATATTTGCCATAATTTTAAAAACTAAAAATGCAATAGTGTGAACGAATTTTAAGATCGCATTCTCGAATTGTAGTTTATGTATTCGAATATGCTTAACACATTATCAAATATGTCGTTGTATTACTAATGTGATAAATTGATTGAATATACGAGCTTACATGTTGAACATACTATGATCTGTGCTCGAATATGCTTATCACATTTTCGAATATGTCGTTGTAGTATTAATGTAATAATTTGAATGAATATATGATTTTACATATTAAACATACTAGGTTTTGTACTCGAATATGCATAGCACTATCTTGAATATGTTGTTGTATCAATATGTTTAATTTAATTATTATGCATATTCGGGTTGTTATTATGCATATTCGTGTTGTTATTATGTATATTCAAGTTTATTGTCATGTATGTTCAGGTTAGTTGTAGTAGTAACGTGATTACATATTGAATATACTATTATGTTTACATGAATATGAATACCACATTCTCGAATATGCATTTGAAGTGATAATATGATTATATTTGAATATGTTCTATTCAATATTAAACTAACCAATATGTGTCAACGAAAATTAAGAACCAATCTTCGAACATTTATAAAAAATATTTGAATATTCATTTCACAATATTTAACATGTATACATTATATTTAAATATTAACTTCACAGTTTTGAACATATATAAAAGAACTCGAATATGTGTATAATATATCTAAATATTAATTACGCAATCTCAAACATGTATACAAAATATCTGAATATTAAATTTACAATACATAACATGTAAATATATCTGAATATCGACTTCATAGTTTTGAACATGTGTATTCAAGAACGCGAATATGTAATAAAAGATATCGAACATATTAACAATGTAACAGAATTATCATCTTTACCGTTCTGCGAATCCACAACAGGAGCATTAACCTCATCAACATGCTTGTTTTCTTTTGAATGTTTTGAACCTACAACAGATTAAAAAAACTTGTCAATTGCAAATCCTAAATCTACTACGTACAAAACTCAAAATTGATGGGGAAAAACTCTAAATCGGACACTATGAAACGAGATCAATATGCAAGTGTAAAAATCAATGTGCATACTCAATTCTGGAGTAAATTTAAGAGTGAATCTACTAAGCCAAACTAAATCCAAAGTAATACAAACAAATTAAACGAAATCCAAAATCATTGATAAAACCCAATCGACTCTTACCAATTTCTGCACGAAAAAATCACGACGTCGACTTTGATTTGAGAAGAATTCAAAAAAACTTTGTACTTAGAAGGAGTTGGATCGACAAAGAAATCGGCGATGGAATTCGACCGGCTTGGATCATAGAACAATGGAGATTGATTTTGATCCTATCTTACAGTTTCTCCATCTTTTGAATTTTTAGACGTAAAGAGAGTTTTTCACTTTGGAAACTGAATATGTTAGAGTCTGATATGGAGAGATATTGAAAGAAAATAACGATTAAAGAAGGAGAAAAAAATTAATTAAAGATATTTGCCTTAAATGAGATATGGAGAGAGAAATAAGAAGTAATCTAGTGCTTTCACCATTTAAAAAACTAGATCTAAGGGTCCTCCATTTTTCTCCCGTTTCTCTCTAAGAAGGTGTTTCTCTAGAACCTAATACTATATCAATATAATAATAAAGGCAAACAATTTCCAATATATCTCTTTTTTTAATTAATATCAGCCTTCCCAATTCAGTTAGAGGTGGGTTCGGTTCCACGAAACCGGAGAACCGAACCGGGTCGGAACAAAACTGGTATACCCCCGGTCCCGGTTCCGAATCGGCAGTTCTGAACCGACAGTTTCGAATCGGAGGAACCGTCGGTTCTCATATAGGGCCATGTGTAACCCAACCGCGATCGCGGGTAGCTACAACGTGACCGCGGGTTATAGAAACCACGGTCGCGGTTGAGCTAACAGAATGTCTTTATACATTCTATATGAGCAAACCGCGATCGCGGTAACTAGCCGTGGTCACGGGTCTCTCAAACTGCGATCGCGGCCAGTATTCCAACGGTTATATTTCAACGTTCACATGAATTCCAACGGCTATTTTCCTTCCATTTACCCATATAAATACCATATTTCACCTTCAATTTCACCATATTTCACCTTCCTAATCTTTTTGCAACATGGAAACCAAGATCAAGGCTTTGTTGATTTGTTGGCCAATGCCGACCAAATTCTATGGCGGTGTTGGTCGTTCACTAGAAAATCAAATGAATCCTAATTCTTATCAACCAAAACCACCTTATCCTCATATGTCTATGCCTATTCCTCCACAATTTCCTCCTTCTACTCCTATTCATAACCAAGGTCCACAAGGCAATGAGGAGGGCGATGAGCAACACACCGACGAGGATGAGGAGGATGGGGCATCTACGGCCAACCAAAGAGCAAAGGTGTTGAAATCCGACATTTTCACAAAGCACTTCACCAAAGGAAATGTATTGGATGCACTGGACCGATATGTTGTCAATTGCAATTATTGTAACTCGAAGTACAAATGGAAGCGCAATGGAAGTTATGGCACCTCGAACAAGCATTTGAAGGCAAAACACATGGACAAGTTGGGCATGATGCGAGGTCAAACACAAATTTCGACTTCGGGGTTAGCAAGTTCTTCCTCTCAATCTCCCTTGTTTACTTATAATCATGATCGTAGTGTTTATGCTTTGTCCGAAGCTATTTTTGTTGATCATTTGCCATTTCAATTTGCAACCCGCTTATAAACGAACTACAAGAAAAACAATTAGGAAAAATGTGTTTAAAGCATACAAGATTCGTAAAAATGAGTTGTCTCGATTTTTTGCTCAAAATGATATTCGTGTTTCTATTTGTAGTGATATTTGGAGTGATAACTATCAGTCTCATTCATACATGGGCATTACATGTCATTATGTTGATGATCATTTTCACATGCAAAAACGAGTTTTTGCTTTTCGAGTATTTGATGGGGCACATACCGCTTCAAATATTTGTAACATTATACGAACTATTTTAGATTAGTATAGACTACTTCATAGAGTTTTCACTATTTCATTTGATAATGCATCTAACAACACCGCTTCTATTAGTGAATTGATTCAAGTTTGTCAATCGGTTTTTGGAAACAAATACTTTCATATAAGATGTTCTTGTCATATTTTAAACTTATGTGTTCAAGATGGTTTGACACTTTTAATGCCATATCTTGAACCTATTAAGCATGTTGTTAGCTATATTTGGTTAAAAAAGAAGACCAAAATGGATTTGAAGAATTTTTGTGAATTGAATGGTGTTAAACCCATAGTTTTTCAAAATATGTCGGTCATCGTTGGAATTCTACTTTTAAATTACTTCATCAATGTTTACGTTATAAAGAAATTTTAGCTTCCTTTGCCGCTCAACATATCCCGGGTTCACAAGCAATTGAATCTTGTTGGTATATTTGCTATGATATCGTGGAGATTTCTAAGGTTTTTAATGATGCAACTTATACATTTAGTCAAACCTATACACCAAGTGCTCATTTGTTTGTTGTTGAAGCTTTGAATGTTGCGGGTGCCTTTAAGGAAGGGCTTTCACAATCCGACCGACCCGACATTGTTGATGGTATTTTACATATGAAGAGGAAGTGGTTGAACTATTACAAATATATTTCCGATATTTATCTTGTTGCTTGTGTTTTTGATCCAAGATTTAAGCTACAAGGTTTGCAAGATACTTTGTATCAATACTATGAGTTATTAAATTTAGAAGAAGAACATTATGATAGAAATTGCAATGCTGATGCCATTATAGAACGTGTTAAATCTCTTATCAATGATTTGTATAAGCTTATAGCACGGGTGGTGAGGTGCCTTCTATGCCTCAATTACCCCCATCGTCCTCCTCATCTCGTCGTTCTTTTCTATCCGCCGGGTCTCGTATGTTGCAAAATCTTACAAAAAACCGAGATTCACGAGCTCACATACGGAACCTGATAATTATCTAACCACTACCTTTGAGTTTGTATATGATTTTGATATTTTAAATTGGTGGAAGCAACACAAGAATACATATCCAACACTAGCAAGGATTGTCGCTCAAGTACTTGTCCTTCCCGCTTCAACGGTAGCGGTGGAGCAAAAGTTTAACCAAGGTGGCCACATCTTAGACGATAGAAGATCAAGATTGGCACCCGAAGAATTGGAAGCTCAAGTTTGTGTGGACTATACGGAGTCATCCGATGATGTACTAGAGGACAACACAAGCCAAGCTTCTTCCGTCGGGTCGTTTTAGGTAAGTTGCCAAGTGGGGTTTCATATCGAAGGTAAGAGAACTATGTGAGCTTTGATTCCTCTATGATCCTGAGAGGATACGTAGGCAACTTAACATCAAGTTCAAGCCCTTCTTCTCCCAACACTTCTCCTCCCAAACCGGGCGGAATAGGCTAAAATAACTGTTAGAAGGCCAAACCACGAGCGCGGTTTAGTCTGACCGCGATCGCGGTCCATATACCTCGATCGTGGGCCTCTCAAACCGTGATCGCGGTTTGGCCTTTTAACGGCTCTTTTTTTTTCAAATTTGGTGGAACCAAACCGGAACCGGTCCAGGAATCGGGAAAAACCGGAACCGAATTGAAACCGGAACCGAGAAACCGAGGGGTTCTAGGTTTTGGTCATGGTTCCGGAACCGGACCCACCACTAAATTCAACATGTGATCAATTTTCATTGGTATATATACCAGCTCCAAAGTACAAGAAGATCTCAAGTTATAGAATTGATCAGTAAAATTGATCAACACCATGTAGTAAATTTATTTTCTTTAAAAAAAAAACCTATGCAGAAAACCGATTATGATACGTTTGGTTCTCCACAAGAACCCTAACTTCTCAATTAGGGTCAAATTTAAAAACAAAATAATCAATGACTATTGATCTTTACTAGTAATCAAATTTCGTAAAGCAATTATAAAAATTTTGTAATCTTTTCTTTCATGAAAATCCGAGTTTGTCATCTCATAATAGAGAAAATTAGCACAAAATCACCATCTAGTAAAAGGGCTCGTCATCGGAATAGGGATGGGAATGGGGCGGGGAATCCCCATTACCCGTGGGGATTCCCCGTTACGAGTATGGGGATGGAGATTTTTAGTGGGGATGGGGGCAAGTATGGGGGGAAGTAATTACCCGCTAGGGTATGGGGACAGGGACGGGGATAGATGTCCCCGCCCCACCCCCCGACCCGACCCCGACCCCATTGGGGAACCCCATGGGGAATCCCGCCGGGGGACCCATTGGGTAACTCGTGGGGATGGGGAGTCCCCGATAGAGATTATAAATGGGGAAAATCAAACAAGGATGGAGAATCCCCGACGGGGATTATAAATGTGGAAATCAAGCGGAGATGGGGAATCTCCGACGGGATTATAAATAGGGAAATCAAGCGGGGATGGGGATAAATTTTATTCCCCAATGGATAATGGGGCGGGTATGGGGAGCATGTATCTAAATGGGGATGGAGACGGCGAGGGTATGCCCCGCCCTCAACCCGCCCCAGTGCCATCCCTACATCGGAGAAGCTCCTGAGTTCCGCTCATGCTGATTCTTCGGCCGAATACGTACATGGACCCTTGAACTTGTAACTTTTGTTCGCTCAGACCCCCTAATTAAAAACCTACAATTAGACACCTATACTGTAAAGATTTTGTTCAACAAGACACTCCTCATTTTCATAAAAGTGACGCGCGATGATTTGACCCTAAATTTTGCCACATAATCTAATCTCATTAAAAAATTTCCACATAAGCGCCACATAATATAAAATAATTAAAAATTAACAAAATCATTGAATTATCCCTATTATTTTATCAAACTATTATTTAATATTATACCCCTACCATTTTTATCAAATTACTCCCAATTACTCCCAATGCAGTCATCTTCTAGCTCTCTCTTTCTTTCTCTATCATAACATTTAGCCCAAAACCCCCAAATTCCAATCCTTCTCCACCAATTTCCCTCAACTTGATTTCATTTTTCATCCCAAACCAAGAAACAACCCACTACCACCTCCTAGTCCTAGTACGTACGTACTCCTATATAAATTCACCTTTCTTTGCTTCCATTTCTTCACATTGTAACCAAAATCAATCTCAATCTCTTACCGTCTTACTACAGTACATGTCAAACGTAGACGAGCAGATTCCAATGGACATTAAATTTTTCACATCCCCCATTTTATTTTCTTGCAAAAGAAAAAAATAAATTATGTTCGTATTTGTGTGCCGGAAAGGGAATAATCTCCAGTGGCTAGATCTTGAACGATTTGATCATCAACTTTGGCGACCAGATCTTCCACACCACCAAGAAACCCCTAATCTCCACTGTCCCCAATTACACCTTCTTCATTACCCGTCTTAATCGATTCCCTTTCAAATCCATCGCCAGCCAGATCCAATAAACGACATTGAATCCCTCTCAAATCCGTCTCAATTTGACGCCTTTCACCTTTGACCTCCATATGTTGACCATAGCCACCCGGAGAGGGAGGTGAGGAGAGGGAGATCTTGCCAAAGAAGATGAAGTACATGACGAAGAAGGAAAGGAGATCAATCCTTTAAAAAAAACCAAATAATAGTAATAACTGTTGTGAGAATTTGGGAGAAAGCTTATGAAATCAGATCTGATTGTTGCTTGCTTGATTTACATTGATTTGTACATGCTATTTATAGGGGCAAAATTTTGGTTTGATCTTGCCATACAAAGTTAAACTGATAGAAGGCCGTTAAGCCGTATATTACAATCCATATGAAACAAAGCCTACTAAAACAAAATATGTATGGATATAGGTGAATCATTCATTTCAGGTTTATCTCATAACACTCCCCCTTGAATATTCACCTTTTATTCAGGGTTATGTATATGCTGCCTCGTTAAAAACCTGGCTAGGAAAAACCCAGTGGGATAAAAACCATAGCACAGGGAAAAAGAGTACAGCTTCTCTTATACGCTTTCATAGTATTGCCTCATTAAAAACCTTGTCAGGAAAAACCCAGTGGGAAAAAACCTGAACGAAGGGAAAAAGAGTGCAATGTGTATAATTCTCCCCCTGATATCAACGTACTTCTCGAAATCTGCGCATTCCGATCTTGTACACAAGTTCTTCAAACTTCTTGGGTTGTAAGGATTTTGTGAACAAATCTGCAACATTTTCACTTGATCGGATTTGCTGGATTTCGATCTTGCCCTCCTTCTCTAGATCATGAGTTGAGAACAACTTTGGTGAAATGTGTTTCGTCCGATCTCCTTTGATGTAGCCCCCTTTGACTTGTGTGACACATGCAGAATTGTCTTCATATATCATTGTTGGATTACCTACAATTGATCTTATTTTGCATTCTTTTTGTATGTATCCAATCATTGATCTTAACCAGACACATTCTCTTCCTGCTTCATAAAGAGCGATTAATTCTGCATGGTTTGATGATGTAGCAGTAAGCGTTTGCTTGGTTGACTTCCATGAGATCGCCGTATCTCCATATGTGAATACATAACCATTCTGAGATTTTGCTTTGTGCGGATCTGATAGATATCCTGCATCTGCATATCCAACAAGAGTAGCATTTGCATTTCTATGATAATATAACCCAAGATCAAGAGTACCTCGTAGGTATCGAAACACATGTTTAATTCCGTTCCAATGTCGTCTTGTTGGTAATGAGCTGTATCTTGACAACAAGCTTACGGCAAAAGCAATATCTGGTCTTGTATTGTTTGCGAGATACATTAATGCACCAATTGCGCTTAGGTAGGGGACTTCAGGACCAAGAATCTCTTCATCATCTTCTCGGGGTCTGAATTGGTCATCCTGTATACTAAGAGAACGAACTATCATGGGTGAACTCAATGGATGTGCTTTGTCCATGTAGAACCTTTTCAAAATTTTCTCGGTGTAATTTGTTTGATGAATGAAAATTTCATCCTTCAAATGTTCAATTTCTAAACCGAGACAAAATTTGGTTCTTCCAAGATCTTTCATTTCAAATTCTTCATCAAGTATTTTGCAACATTTTCAAGTTCATCGGATATACCGATAATATTTAAGTCATCAACATATACTGCAATAATAGCGAATCCATTTTTGGATCGTTTGATGAAAACACATGGACAAACGGTATCATTTTGATATCCTTCTTTAAGAAGATATTCACTAAGCCGATTGTACCACATCCTTCCAGATTGTTTTAAACCATATAATGATCTTTGCAATTTTATAGAAAACATTTCCCGAGATTTTGCTTTATATACCTCGGGTAGTTTTAATCCTTCAGGAACTTTCATGTAAATATCACTATCAAGTGATCCATATAAATATGCAGTTACG
Source organism: Fallopia convolvulus (assembly GCA_964016875.1). Classification (NCBI taxonomy): domain Eukaryota; kingdom Viridiplantae; phylum Streptophyta; class Magnoliopsida; order Caryophyllales; family Polygonaceae; genus Fallopia; species Fallopia convolvulus. Next base: position 16,757,953 of record OZ024728.1, read on the forward strand.
ACATCCATAAGTCGCATTTGTAGTTCCTCTGAAACAGTTAGGCTAATTAAAAATCTTAATGTAGTTGCATCAACTACAGGGGAATATGTTTGCTCATAATCTATCCCGGGTATCTGAGAAAAACCTTGAGCTACAAGCCTTGCCTTATATCTCACAATTTCATTTTTCTCATTACGCTTTCGTACAAATACCCATTTATAGCCTACTGGTTTCAAGCTCATTGGTGTGGGCTTTATTGGGCCAAAAACATTACGCTTTTCAAGCGATTTTAATTCAGTTTGCATAGCCTCTTTCCATTTTGGCCAATCGTATCTAGCACGACATTCATCAATAGTTTGTGGTTCAATGTCATCGTCATCAACCACTATTTCGGTGGCAACAGAGTATGCGAACACCTAATCAAGGATAATGTCTTTCCTGTTCCACTGTATTCCAGAATAGACATAATTTACTACAATTTCGTAATTATCAATGCTTTTGTCATTATCCGGAACAGGTTTCATTTTGTTCTTGTCCGGAACATTCTCTGTTTTGTTCTTATCCGGAACAATTTTCATTTCTGACATATCCCCTAAATTTTCGGAGGTATTTTTGTCATGTTCTCCCCCTGAATAGGAAATCGGTGCGGCTTCATTTGGATTATTCAGCTGCCTATTCTTTCTTGGCTTTAGATCTTTTGATCCAGGCGGGCGGCCGCATTTTCGGCGCGCTATACATTCCTTTTCAGGAATCTTATCTAGTTGTCCAACAGGAATTTCAATCCTTTCAGGGGCATTTACAGCTGGCACATGTGATTTTGTCACTTTCTTTGTATCTGTAAATGAGTCGGGTAATTGATTTGCTATACTCTGCAAATGTATAATCTTTTGTACTTCTTATTCACACATTTTTGTACGTGAATCAAGATAAGATAACGATGAAGAGTTTCAAGTAATTTCTTTATGTATTTTTCCACCAAGATTTGGAAATTCATTTTCATTAAAATGACAATCATCAAATCTTGCCGTAAATAGATCACCAGTAGTTGGTTCAAGATATTTAATAATTGATCGAGATTCAAAACCAACATATATTCCCAATCTTCTTTGGGGACCCATGTTTGTGCGTTGCGGTGGAGCAATATGAACATAAACTGCACAACCAAATATCTTTAAATGTGATATATCTGGTTCTTTACCAGTCACTAATTGTAATGGGGAATACTTATGATATGCAGTAGGTCTTAATCGGACCAGAGCTGCGGCGTGTAATATAGCATGTCCCCAAACAGACGTTGGCAGTTTAGACTTCATCAATAATGGTCTAGCTATTAATTGTAATCGTTTAATCAGAGATTCGGCAAGACCATTTTGTGTGTGAACATGAGCCACCGGATGTTCAACTGTAATCCCAATTGACATACAATAATCATTGAATGTTTGGGAAGTAAATTCTCCTGCATTATCAAGTCGGATTCTTTTGATTGTATAATCCGGAAATTGAGCTCGTAAGCGAATGATTTGTGCTTGGAGTTTAGAAAAAGCTGTATTTCTTGTTGATAAGAGGCTAACATGTGACCACCTTGTTGATGCATCAATTAATACCATAAAGTATCGAAATGGTCCACATGGTGGGACTATCGGTCCACAAATATCACCTTGTATTCGTTCTAAAAACGTTGGATTTTCAATCCCAACTTTATTCTTGGACGGTCTAGTGATTAGTTTGCTGAGTGAACAACCACTGCAGTTAAAATCACTTGACTTAAGGACACTTTCTTTCTTTATTGAATGTCCAGTTGAACTTTCAACGATTTTATGCATCATTCCATTACCCGGATGACCCAAACGATCATGCCATAATGTAAACATCCTTTTATCATTTAATTTCTCATAAGATGTAACATTTGTCTCTATCGGACTTATATATGTGTGATAAAGTCCAGTAGAATGGGCTGGCAGTTTTTCTAAAATCTGCTTCTTGCCACATAGTTGTTTTGTGATGCACAAATATTCTTTATTGTTTTCATTTATGGTTTCTACATGAAAACCATTCCGACGCATATCTTTAAAGCTTAGTAAGTTCCTTTGAGACTTACTTGAATTAATGCCTCATTTATGATCAGTTTTGTTCCTTTAGGGAGCAAAACACAAGCTCTTCCAGAGCCTTCGATTAATTTTGTCCAGAGATTGTTTTAACATTTGCTTCAAGCAAATTTAACTGAGTAAAGTATTCTTTATTTCTCAAGATGGTGTGTGTAGTAGCGCTGTCCACCAGACATTGATTCTTGCTACTTGATATATCTTTAATCGTTTCCATATCTTCAAGATAAAGAAAAACAGAATTAAAAACATAAACAACAGATTTATTTATGATACATAGATTATTTTACAAGGATGCTGGGAATGGAAAACATACTGCAATATTTTACATAATATTACATGGATCAGGATTTTAGTTTTCATTTATCTCAAATCCATCATCTATGATGAAATCAGAGATGTCCAGGCTCGGTGTAGGTTCAGTGTCGTCAACAAAATGAGTCTCCACGTTCTTCCCTTTATCTTTCTGAGAAGCTTGGTACAACTCAACCAAGTGTTTGGCTGTGCGACACACCCTTGCCTAGTGACCCGACATACCACATCTGTAACATATAGATTTCGGCTTTTGGGAGGGTCCTGTAGTACCTTTCTGGACCATTTGTTTATCATTCCCCTTGGATGTGGATGCATCAGAAAAGTTACGCTTCTGATAATCACCAAAACCTCTACCACGGCCACGTCCTCGACCACGACCTCGACCATGGCCACGACCACGTTTACCATCTTGTCCATGGTTATCTTGATGCCTACTATCATTTCTTTGAGAGGCATATGTGGCATTTGTTTCAGGGTACGGTGCAGTACTAGTTGGCCTCAGGTTGTGGTTTTTCATGAGCAGCTCATTATTCTGCTCAGCTACAAGTAGTACTTGTATCAAATCTGAATATTTCTTAAAATTCTTCTCTCTGTATTGTTGTTGTAACAACACATTAGTAGCATGCATGGTTGAAAAAGTTTTATGCAGCATGTTCTCTTCAGAGATTTTCTGCCCGCATAAGCGTAATTGAGAGGTTATTCGGAATAAGGCAGAATTATAATCACTGACTGATTAATATTAATTAATTAGTACTATTAATATTTACATGAATTAAGTATATAACAAATTATACTAAATGACCATTGAACATGAAAACTGATATATATATATAACTGATGCAAACATAACGTATTTAAAATAAATATGTAAAAGATGCATCATGCATGTACAAAGATATGAGATATGTGTGCATATTATGTTATATAACGTATTTGAAATGTCCCAGGCTCATGTTATATTATACTATATACTTTAAATAGTTACTCCTATAAAATCAAGCAATAGGAAAAAAATTCAGTATGAAAAGATTTGTCATTCAATATTATATATATATCTACAAAGATAGAAGTGATGGAAGATTGTTCCTACACGTTAACCAATCAACCATAATAATAAACTATGTACAGTAGAGTGCTATTTCACTTTTTAGAATTTGAATCATGGATATTCATATGCATGTACACGTATAACTTTTATATGGGATGAATATCAACTCATCAGAGAATAGAACAGTAATAGTAAATTGGAAAGATAGTCTCCTTTGTCTCATCAATTTAGCAGGCTATAGTTCTTCTTATAAGAAAGATAAAAATCAGCTTGTAGTATATGTGAGAATAAAGAGTTCAACCGTAGGATATTTTCTTACTCAAAACTCTATCTTTTCAAAAACATTCCCTTTAAAATTTCTCCATCAGAAGGTGAAGAAGAAGGAGGAGGTTGTATATTCAAGACACATGAAGAAGAAGAAACCCATGTTTATATGCAATCAAAGGAGAAAGTTCTTAATAAACATACCCTACAAATTATTATAGGTATTTTTACGTTTCATCTATTTCACCCATTTCTTAATCTCTACCCCATAATCACTCTTTTTCTCCTTTATATTTCCTCCACATATTTGTCTGCTCCCTTGTTATCCGCTCTCGACTTCTCCTATTCATCTTCTTCCTCCTCATCGTTTTTTTTCCCGATCGACATGTCTCACTCCGACCAATTTTTCATTGAAGCTTTCGTATGCCTTACAATTATCATGATAATCTTATGGATCCTCATTTGGATCAACCGACCTCAGTTTTAATACGTATGTAAAATCCCTTTTTTTTCAAGTTTAGTTTAGATCTGATGTAAACTAGGGGTTTTATTTCGATCTTGAATGTAAAATTCGATCTTGTTGTAAAATCCTTTCAGATCTAATAAAACATCGAGGTTTATGCTCAAAAATCTTTCGTTTCGTATGAGAAAATAATTTTTGATGCAAGCTCTCATATCATTGAGCTATTAAAACGGATGATCTATAAAACTGGTTTGAAAAATTGAAAGCAGTATGAAATATGTACTACCTTCAAGAGATTTAGCCACTCAGTTGGTATTTTTGTTTGAGAAATCTCTCGTGCTGATAACGTGTTGTGAGAATTTGAGAGAAAGCTTATGAAATCAGATCTGATTGTTGCTTGCTTGATTTACATTGATTTGTACATGTTATTTATAGGGGTAAGATTTTGGTTTGATCTTGCCGTACAAAGTTAAACTGATAGAAGGCCGTTAAGCCGTATATTACAATCTGTATGAAACAAAGCCTACTAAAACAAAATATGTATGGATATAGGTGAATCATTCATTTCAGGTTTATCTCATAACAATATTATTCTTTTAATTAAAATCCATTTCTTTCATTTTTTACAAGATAACTAGCATATCACTCAAGTAATGAGCATGCTTTGATTGAACAAAATTTGCAAGTTGGGGTGTCTAAAAATGGCTAAATATATAAACGGCTCCCTATACTTGTGTCAATTGATCACTTGTCCTCCATGTACTTTAGCCCTATTCGTTTGGCCCCCTGTAGTTGCACATTGGGACCTATTGAATACTTGTGACTGCCAGATTTTGTTAAGTGTTTTGCACGCGCGATGACTTGGAAAAATTATTTGCCACATATTTTATAGGTTGATAATTTTAGTTTTGATTTTTAAAAATTTAATAAAAAACAAAAATAATAGGAAAATTACTAGTTTATCCCTGTTATTTTGGTCAAATTACTCCCAAAGTCACCTTCCTCCTTCGTCCAAATCTCCATCCATAATGTTCAACGCAACCACCATCAAATCCAGATCGAGAACCAAGAGAAACCACCCTCATCTCTGGCGAACTCTTCTCCGACCTCCTCTCCTCCGTCTCTACCGAATTCAGAATTTATCGCATCGTCCATCGACTCCATCTCCACATCCAAACCATTTACGCCCCTCAAACCCCGCCTCGTCGGAACCATCTTCAATCATTAAAGCCATTTGCATCAAGCACATCTGCCTCCTCATCCACTTCAAATACATACCTTCCTTGCTCTCCTACTTCCTTAACCTCCTCAATTGGCATTCACAAGTGTCGGGATCGAGCGGTGTTGGGTTGCGCTGCAAAGAGATGTAAATCTTGAAAATTTAGCAACGATTATGAAGTAGAAGACGTATCTGAGTGGCGGCAATTTTTGAGGCTATGCAGCAGGGGATGACAATCTTGAGTGATGAGCAAATCAATTCGGTGGGTGGTGTTTTGTTGTTCATCTTGCTAGGCCAAAGGATGTACAGGTAGGGTTTTGCACAAGAAATAAACAAAAAAAAAAGGAAAAAAAAAAAGAAAAAAAAAAAAGAAAAAGAATGGAAAATAAGAAAACACATATGAACATCCCTCCACTTCCCTAAAAGAGAGCCCAAAAAAGAGTAAAATACACGCGTTATGCAACATCATCGTTCAGGGATTCAATAGGTTCCAATGTGCAACTATAGGGGGCCAAACGAATAGAGGTAAAGTACAGGAAATCAAGTAACCAATTGACACAAGTGCATGAAAACGTTTATGTATTTAGCCGCCTAAAAATTGGTTTTTAAGCAGGAGGGTCCAGTAGAATTAAAGTTACAAGTTAAGGGTCTTATTGAGCCCGATTCTTTGTTGCAAATGAGAGAGAAGACGCATAAGTTTGATTTTCTTTTTATTTTTGTTATAATAATTATTTCCTTTTCAATAAGTATTTATAGAAATGTATTTACTAAAAATAAAATCTTATCAGATCTTAGCCATTGAATTAAATCAAAGGCTGAGAATTTTCAAACTTTCATGTAGAGTTATAATACCAACTCTACCCTAACAGGATCCGGACTCTGGACTCTGGACTCTGGAGTTTGCCAAGGAGAAATAATTCCGCACCGGCGGCGGCGCGGCGGCATATCTTCTATGCTTGGTCAAAGTCGACTACAAAGGTAGGTTTAAACTTCGTTGATGTATCTCTAGGTTTTCTCGCGTTTGTCTTATTTGTAATTCTTAAAGATCCAAATTTGATCGGTTTGAACTTGTGGTTTTCAATTGAATTAGTTTTTTCGTTGAAAGGATAAAATTTGCGTCTTTTCATATTTTGTGTGTAAAATCTGATCCTGTTATGAGTTGAATTTGATTACAATCAAAGTTTGTGTGTATTGGATTGGATTTGGTTTCAGTATTCGCCATTGGCCTTCGTGCTTTGGGCTGCAGTTGATTTGAATTTAATGGCTTAGAAGGATCAAGCTTTCCTATTCTGATACATATCCAAATTGACAGGATCAAAAGCAAATCGAAAAAGGGAATATTGGTTTGAATTGGAGCAAAAGCCCGTTGATGACGCATTCAACATGCAATATACATCAACTAGTATTGATAGTGTACCATACATGGGGGAGGATCTGTGGTTTAAAATCTTGAAGAGTCTTCCAGTGAAGGATATAATTCGGTGTACGTGCGTGTGCAAAGCATTGTACACCCTTGTTTCATCGTCAGCGTTCATCAAGGAACACCTGGATTGGAAGCTTGAAAAGGGAAGGAATGGTGATAATCTCTTGATGTTCAGACATGGCTGCACCTCTCTTGATGCTGCTGCGTGGGTTGGAGAACAAGCCAAGTTCTCACTTCTGAAGGCTAAAAGTTTGTCATCGGTGTGCGAATCTTTCTATTGTCCCCTCTTACCTGTCAACAGTTGCTACTTGCGAGTTGTAGGGTCGGTCCATGGCATGATTTGTTTGATAGATGAAGTGGACAACTCGTTTCCTGCCAGCAAAGATGTGACCCTTGTTTGGAACCCATCCGTGTGTAGGTATGTTTGCCTTCCGGAACCGCCGAGTGAATTCGAGCCCTACCGGAGCGACAACAGCAAATGCTTTCAGTTGTGTTTTCCTAGGTTTACATTCGACCCCGTCAACAAGGAGTACTTGATCGTGAGAGTGGCCTATTCTTATAGAAACGGGCTTTCTATAGCTGCACCGCCAGTTGTCGAGTTCTATTCGTTGTTTGGGGGGGAGCGGGAGTGGAAGACAGTGCCCAAGGCAGGTGACGTCCTCGCTCCTAGACGGAAAACGCGAAGATTGGCAGCACGCATCCTTGAGCCCTACATTATTGTTGAGGATTCGTGCTCGCAGTACAGCTCCTGTGTCGACGGAACCGTTTGCTGGATCGCATGGAGGAAGCCGAGCAGCACACTGGTGCTGTTTTCCGCTGTCGACCGTGAGTTGAAGACACTCGCCTTGCCTTTGGAACTAGGGCGTCGCCTCTGTCCCGTGCGTTCGAGGGTTGTTGATTTCCGGGGATTGCTTTCTGTCATGCAAGTCCCAGTCTCTTCTCCCGCTACCACCCCCAACTTGGCTTTTAATATATGGTCCTGGTTTGCTGACCAGGATCAGTGGTCTAAGATGGTTAGTTTCGAAAAACACCATGGGATTGCCTTAAACAGGATTTTCCAGGTGACTGATGGCCAACATGTAATTGGATCCCGAGATCGAGACCTCGTGTTATTTAATCCGCAGACTAATCAAATCTACAACAGGCTTGGTGAGCATGGGGATGATGGCAGGGCACTTCATCTGACTTCTTACATGCAAACGCTCCTCCTCCTTGATGAAGACATCGGGTCAATCTCCTATGACCCAAGTACCATCCCCAGGCAGGATCCATTTCAAAAGCGAGGGCCTTGTGAATCTGAGTAAGTTTCTCTAATAATATCACCAACTTAATTATATCTTTTGCTTCGTTTTTGTTCTTCTGTCGTGTGTGGACTATGATGTGTTATTTCAAGTTTCAGCTATGATATTGATGCATGCATATCTTAGTTTGTGTAACTTGTTGCCATTCGCTTTTGATGCAGGTTGCTAGTATGGCACTTGTACAAGGCGGCAAGAAGCCGCAAGTACTGCTTGTAATCCATCATCCCTTATCAACCTCCTCATAGATGATCGCTTTTAAATTAAGAAGCATTATGAAATAAATTATGTACAGACCAATGTTATCAGAATCCTGATCCGATTCTACGATTTTAGCGATCCTACGATCCATAACACGCGAAACGATCTACAATCCCAAGTAGGATCTTATTGGAGTAGGATCTTAAATGATTTAGAATAAAATCTCGACCCGACGATCCTACAAACGATTTTTACGATCCTATAAAATGACAATTTTAACTATATATTATTAATAATTTCACGATTAACGTATCATTTCTATTAAAATAGTTGACTAGTCCATCCTATAACATTTTAATAATTAAATTAATAATGTTTATCATTTTCTTACTTCATATATAACAAAATATATAATCTATTAGGTTATCCTTGCATACTTTTAGTTAAAATGTACGATCTTACGATTCATTGATCCGATCTTACAATCCGATCCAAAAGACCCTCAACGATTCAACCTAGAATCTCGATCCTAATAACCTTGGTACAGACCATTGTATTTTGCTTTTTTTTATTAGGTAAGGTTTAGGGGCACTCCAATCAAGGAGGGCGTCTTAGTATATTTTGCTTGTTTTAATTCACTTAGGCCTCGTTTGGATAGCATAATTATGCGTTATAAATATATATATTTTATTTATCTATAATACTATAACAAAAATATTTTGACCACATTTTATTACACTTATAAGCTAGAAACTTCATTTGCAAAGTACTTTTTTAGATTAAAAAAGTACACAATGTAAATATATAAGCTAGAAACTTGTAAGCTTTTATATTTATATCTTTGTATATAATATATTACGTATAGATGAGCGATGCTAAAAGTTTAAGCAATGAAAAAAAAAACTATGATGCATGGTTGGAAAAATCATGATATCATACTTCTTATGGTCTGACAGCTTATGCTGCAAATCAACAAGTGTATTACAAACACTTATGTTAAGTATGTTGCGTTAATCGTTCCTTTCAAAATCAGCTATCAATTTGTTAATGTAAGCTTGCTGCATTCCTGTATTTTGTATCAGAGAACAAGTGCCAATGAGCTTTTATAGGCTCTCTAATGGTGGATATATTATGAGTGCTCAGATTAAATCCCGTGTGATTATATTGTTTGTAAAAATGTCTTAGAGAGAAAACATCATATAAAATGGTTAATTTAATTTGATCTTTCTTTTTTACATTGTGTACTTTTTTATAAGAATGTCTTAGACGAATGGCTACCAATGGAAGTAGGGGAACTGTTTTTGAGGTCTTGCTACATTGGATTTTTAAAAGAATGCACATTTTGACCTCAAACAGAACATATGATTATAAGTATCGTGCTTAGGGTTGTAAAAACCTTTCTATTGACATGTTCAAGGTGTTTGGGTTCAATCCATTGAGTTCCTTTCCTTGCAATATATTATTCATGTTCACCAATCAGTAATTCTATGTTTTTTCCTAATTCCGTTTTCAGGTCCCGATTCAAAAGGGGTATTGTGCCGATGTGTAATGTTATGCGCAATGTGTTGATAGGGTTTCTTGACAACAAATAAATTTATAGCCAAGACCCCGCTGTGTATAGCGAAGTCAGGATTGTCCACAGGGAGAAAGTCAGTGCTAAATTTTGTTACTTGGGGCGCAAGTAATCAACAGAGCTAGGGTTTTTATCAAGTAAGAGAGGAAATCTAAGGTTTAGGGTATCCCCACAACAACAATTATGCATGCAAACGCTAATGGAACATAAAGATCATGCTTTTATCACATAAAGGCGCTAACTTTCGTTAACTTTAAGCAAGTAAATCAATCAACTTTCGCTAAATCAATAAACTTACTATCTAATCTCTTCTACTTCAACTAGGATAGATCTGCTTTCGCTTCAAAACCTTAAATTGACTATTCTGATCCAAAGTTTCTGCTTTCGCTTCAATTATGAATGAGAAATTCCTATCAACTTTCGTTTCAAGGGTTAAGAACAAGAGAATAGATTTATGCAATAAAAACAATCAAAACATGATCACAAACAAGCATGCACAACCATTGTTGGGTTTAACCCCAACCTTAGAGAGGAAGACTACTCACAAAGCATGATTAAAAGCAAAACTGAATTAAAGAGAAAGCTTACAACTTGAATCCAAAACAAAACTTGTTCTCCAAGTTTCTCCACAACCGCCCTCTCCTCTCTCCTCTCTCCTCAATCCTCACCCCAATCGTGTGTCGTGTAAAATCGCCCCCCAAACAAGAGCTAGAGAAGGGTATTTATAGAGAAACTATCTATCTTAGATCTATCTATAAGGAAATAAATCTTCTATAAGATATATCCCTTAAATCTATCTAATAACATAAAAGGAAATAGGATAAAAGATCTTTAAAATGCGCCGACTCGGTCTTCGATACACACGGGGTGCCTCAGTATTGAGCTATGCACCTCGGTACTGAGCTGTTATAGTACTACGAACAACTTTGAGTAAAACTTGCGTAGCGGATTCGTTACAATTCCGTTTGACTCGATTCTTTTTCCTATGTTCTTGTAACGAATTTCTCTACCTCTTTCCAAGCTCAAACTTGATCTTCAATAACTTTACTTCATAGCTAAATCTTCATCTTCACTTCATTCTTGAGTGCTATCCTTAAGTGTTTCTCCTCGGTTTCACTCTTTTCCTCAAAAGTACTCCAAACAGCTTCTAAAAATCTATAAAACACCACCAAATCTTATGTAGACTCCATATCTTAAGAAAATACGAAAACCTACACAAACAACTCAAAACAAAACAGAAAACTAAAGAAAAAGACTCAAACACACTAAAAACACACCCTAAAAACACGTCTAAAAAGGCGAACATCAAAATACCCCACACTTAGACTTGCTTGTCCTCAAGCAATCAACTAGACATTACACAAAACCATCAACACATATATCAAGTCAATGCCCTTATCAAAAAGCAACATCATAAGATCAAGTAGAAATAAATAGACAAGTGAATCTTAATGTCATTACACATATATGCAACCTCAAGCAAAAACAACTATAAATCAAACCTCACAAGGGTATTTGTGTTTCTCTCAACTCTCAAGTGTATGGGTTTAGAATAACAACTCTCAACTCAATCCAATATACAAAAATCAACATAGTCATTGTTACTTATATCACCAAACTCTCCACCAGAGATGTCAAAACACATAAAAATCATTAAGAGAACTTAGGCTCAATGAAAAACTTCACAGAAGCTTCCATTCGGCCGGGTTGTAATGGGGCTTGGTAATAACAAATAGGCGTGGAAATATTTTGGCTATGTGGTGCTAATAATATCCGGGAATAAAGACTCCTAAAAACTCACACATCTCCAAAACTCTTAGAACAACATACCAAACTCACTAGCATTATGCACACTCATTTCTTTCAACCCCCTTTAATATCCCAACAAATCTTACTTACAAACACTTAGGAAATTTGGCTCATGCACACTTTTCACTATTCAACTCTTTTTCGGATTTTCAGATTTTTCCATGATCTTCATTTTTTTATTTTGAGGGGCTTGGTACCGAACCCTTTTGGGGTCGGTATTGATGTAGCAATTTTCTGTTTTCCCCTTTCTTTTCTTTATAGCAAGTGCATTCATGGAACCAAACTCTTTTTACAAGACAAACTGTAAGATCTTTTACTTTACCCAACCCATATTACCCCACACTTGAACCAAACAATCTCACTCAACAAAATTATAAACCAACACTAAGTCCTAATCCCCGGATAGGGTCAAGCTTATATCGGATAAGGAATAATTTTGTGGAGCTAAAAATAAAAGGCTTCAGGCTCAAATTGGCTTCAAAAAGAGGATAATGATAAGATAGGTAAAAAGAGAGGATAAAAAGTGGTTTAAAATAAATAAGTTCTCCATCATATGATTTCACATGCAATGAACTAGTATCTCATAAAGGTTACAAAAAATAGATAACCATATCAATGACAAGAGATAATATGCATAAGGAGAGTAACTCACACAAGAAAAGAAGAGGGATTCTTGATATTCTCCCTATAAGGCCAAAGACAACTCACTAGGTAATTTTTGTTGGATTTCAGTCACTTCTACCTAAGATCATATGTGCTCAATTTCATCACATGCTAAATATCCACATAAAAATAATTTTCAATATGATTCAAGCAAAGCTATCCAAACATGCTATGGAATTACATGATCAAGCAAGTTAAAGCATATCATAGGACATCTAAGTGAAACATTATCAATCCTAAAAACAACAAAACACACAAAAAATAAGACAAAAACTGAGTTTCTTTTTCCCATACCCCATACTTAAATCAAACAGTGTCCTCAGTGTTTAAAACATAAAAATAAAGAGAATAAGGAAAAGGGAACTCACAATAAAACTGAAGCTGCTTGAAACCATTGATCACTGAGGAGTTTGAATTCTCTCGGTTATCTATAGAGGTCGGTACCGAGCTGGTGAGGGTCGTTACCGAACCACCAAATTTTTTTTGTTGTTCCTTAGCACCGAGTATGTGTAGCACTTTGTCCACATCTTTGTACCTGAGTCACTTTAGAAAAACTTCTATCCCTACTACACTAATCTAAACTAAAAAAACAAGTCAAAAGAAAGCTAGCAAAAAGAACTAAGAAAGCAAAAACTAAAACAAAAACAAAAAGTGGGTTGCCTCCCGTAAGTGCTATTTTTAATGTCGTTAGCCCGACGAACTTACCTTAGCGGATTAGGGTGGCTTCCATCCAGCTATGTCGGGATCATAAGAAACCCCATACTTAGCCGAAATAGCATTAAAGCTTCTTTCTAAAATATTTGGCCCTTTATCATCCACAAGTATGCTTGGTAATCCTACAACAAGGTTAGTAAAATCCGAAAACCAAGGAGGTTTTGACTCCTACATATGACTAACGGTAGGGTTTGATATAGAACAAGGATAGGAAAAGGGATCATGACCAGAATCAATCAAACCAGAATAAGAAGACTTACCTTGATCGAGCAGAAAAGGGCTCGATACCGAGGTAGTGGGGGTCATTACCGACCCTGCTGGGTCAGGAAGTGCTACGGTACCGGGCTTGATTCAACCTTCAAAATCGTGCTCCTTCAGGAATGGGTCGTTACCGACCCAAGGTGGGTCGGTAGGCTCCTCTTTAGGCGTGTCTCCATTGAATTTGCCCGTTTCTGTGCTCAGGGAGGGGTCGGTATCGAACCATCGTGGCTCGGTAGGCTCCTCAGTACTACAACTAGCAACCTCATTCACGGCCGGATAGAAATGAAACTCGACCTTCTCTTCTCCTATATCAAACGTGAGAAGTCCTTTTCTAACATCAACTCGTGCCCCTGCGGTGGCTAAGAATGGTTTGCCTAGAATGATTGGCACCACAGGGTCTTTTGGCATATCTAGAACAATGAAGTCGTTGGGGACAAAGAATTTTCTAACTTGGATAGGGACATCGTCAACGACTCCAGTTGCTTTTACAGAAGATCCATCCGCCTTGTAAAGATTCATATCAATAGGCTCCAGTGGTCCCATGTTAGCTTTGGTCCAGATAGATAATGGTAATAAACTGGCACTGGCACCTAGATCACATAGAGCTTTAAAACGGTGAGTCCCAGTACCAATTGAAATTGCAAACTTACCCGGATCACTGAGTTTCTCAAGGAGCTTTATAGATCGGACTTCACTTGACAGCTTTGAGATAGATCTTTTCCTGCTCAAAATCTCTTTTAAAAATTTAGTGTAAGCAGGCATTTCATTAAGGGCTTCAGTAAATGGAATAGAAATATTTAACCCTTGAAGAATCTTAACAAAACGTCTAAACTTTCATTCCGTAACATCATTGGCTTTCTTAATTGGGAAAGGAAGAGTTTTTGACGGACTCGGGATAGAGAAAGACCCGGATCGAGGTCCTACCGAATCGACAAGAGGGTCGATCGGTGTCGAAGAAGGGTCGGTATCGACCCTGGTAGGGTCGGTATCGAGCCTGGGACTAAGGGAGTGACTCGGTGTCGAAGACTTACCTGGATTGGGGTCGTTAATGACCCGTGGAGCCTCCGTACCAAGTGTATGAGGGTCGGTAACGACCCTTTTTGGCGCGTTATTGATCTTGACCGGGGCATCTTCTTCGGTACCGAGGTCTTTTTCCTTGGCTTCAGCATGATCTGGTAGCGTCTTTCCACTCTTGAGGTGTACGGCTGCTATTTGTCCTCTTGGGTTCTCGTCGGGGCGGCCCGGGAGTTTCCCTTGAGGTCTTGGAATTTGTGCCGCAAGGTTGCCAAGTTGTGAGTCAATGCTCTTCTTCCAAGTTTCGAGAGCATTCAACCGACTGTTAAGGTTGGCTTGGACTCCATCAATCTTGCTATGGACTCCATCAATTTTGCTATGGATGCTCTCTTGTAGCCCTTGTACCCATGAAGGTACCTCTTGATATCCTGGTGGTCTGTAAGGAGGAGCCCTTTGATCTTGTTGAGGAGGTTGGCTTCCTTGGCCATAGTTGTCCCAGGTGGGCTGATTGTAATTCCTCCCTGCATAAGAATTATTACCTTGGTTCCTATATGGACCCCTCATATAGTTAGCTTCTTCATATGCCTCAACAACACATACCTGTTGCAAGTTAGTGTAGGCGAAAGTAGCATGGGATTGAGAACCACATTCTTGACAAGAAGGAGATGATTTAAGATAACTTACCTGTTTATTCAGGCGGTTGATCTCGTCTTGCAAGAATTGAATCTTCACTTCAGGGTTAACCTCATCCTTGTTTGGGTTGTAGAGTCGTCGTTGGGGCTGCTGGGGTTGTTGCACTCCATACATTGCATCGTAGTTGGTCAACTTGTCGAGCAACGCCCACGCCTCATCGGGATCCATCTCAATGAAACCACAAGCAGTGTGACGATTGATGCGGTTTTTTGTCTCAGCATTGATCCCTTGGAAGAAGATTTCTTGGAGCACATATTTTGGTTGCCCATGGGTAGGGCATTGTTTGAGCATCTTCTTGAATCTCTCCCACGTCTCCACAAAGGTCTCGTTAGGCAGCTGGTGGTAGGAGGCGATACGTTTTCTTAACTCTGTTGTCTTAGCAGGAGGAAAGAACTTTGTCAAAAATTGATCATACAAAGCCTTCCAAGTCCTGATAGACCTAGGAGGTAAGCTCTCTAACCAACTCAGGGCCTTTCCTGTAAGACACCACCTGAAAGCTTTTAACAAAACATATTCTAAAGAGACACCGTCAACAGCAATAGTGTCACATAAATCAAGAAAATTTTTAATATGTTCCATAGGGCACTCAGTAGGTTTCCCTTCAAACTGAGCCCTTTTTATCAAGGATATGAATTGAGACTTAAACTCAAAATACTTCTTTATCTCCGGAAGCACAATTGCGGAGTCTGACACCCTCAGTTCTGGATGCATATATTGTTTAGCATTCCTTGGATAGGCATTGAGTTGCTCCTGTAGAGCGGTCCTATCAAGTTGCACGACCTCTATCTGAGCTCGAAGCGCGGCCATTTGTTGATCCATCTCTTTAGGTGTAACCATTGCTTTGTTTGCTCTTATTCTGAGGTGGAAGGATTGCTCGGGTTCAGGGTCTACTACTGGATTAGAGACAACTCGGCGTACTTCAGCTGGGATACACTGAAAACAAAAACAAAAAGAGAAATGAAATCAAAAAGCAAAACGGGTTCTGAGAGAGGGTCGGTACCGAGGCCCAGAGGGTCGATATCGAGCCTGCAGTGATCCCGAAAAATAGAAACTAAAAAGAAAGAGGCAACTACCTGTCGACAGGGTCGGTGTCGACTTGGATAGGGTCGGTAACGACTCGACAGTGACCTAGAAAATAAACAAAAAAACACAGAAACTGGGTTGCCTAGCAGGGTCGGTACCGACTCGTCTGAGTCCCGAAAAACGCTCAAAGAACAAAACTTGACACTATTGAAATCTCCTCGGCAACGACGCCAATTTGTTGATAGGGTTTCTTGACAACAAATAAATTTATAGTCAAGACCCCACTGTATATAGTGAAGTCAGGATCGTCCACAGGGAGAAAGTCAATGCTAAATTTTGTTACTTGGGGCGCAAGTAATCAACAAAGCTAGGGTTTTTTTCAAGTAAGAGAGGAAATCTAAGGTTTAGGGTATCCCCACAACAACAATTATGCATGCAAACGCTAATGGAACATAAAGATCATGCTTTTATCACATAAAGACGCTAACTTTCGTTAACTTTAAGCAAGTAAATCAATCAACTTTCGCTAAATCAATAAACCTACTATCTAATCTCTTCTACTTAAACTAGGTTAGATCCACTTTCGCTTCAAAACCCTAAATTGACTATTCTGATCCAAAGTTTCTACTTTCGCTTCAACTATGAATGAGAAATTCCTATCAACTTTCGTTTCAAAGGTTAAGAACAAGAGAATAGATTTATGCAATAAAAACAATCAAAACATGATCACAAACAAGCATGCACAACCATTGTTGGGTTTAACCCCAACCTTAGAGAGGAAGACTACTCACAAAGCATGATTAAAAGCAAAACTGGATTAAAGAGAAAGCTTAGAACTTGAATCCAAAACAAAACTTGTTCTCCAAGTTTCTACAAAACTGCTCTCCTCTCTCCTCTCTCCTCAATCCTCACCCCAATCGTGTGTCGTGTAAAATCGCCCCCCAAACAACAGCTAGAGAAGGGTATTTATAGAGAAACTATCTATCTTAGATCTATCTATAAGGAAATAAATCTTCTAATAAGATATATCCCTTAGATCTATCTAATAACATAAAAGGAAATAGGATAAAAGATCTTTAAAACGCGCCAACTCGGTCTTCGCTACACACGGGGTGCCTCGGTATCGAGCTGTGCACCTCGGTACCGAGCTGTTACAACACTACGAACATCTTTGAGTAAAACTTGCGTAGCGGATTCGTTACAACTCCGTTTGACTCGATTCGTTTTCCTATGTTCTTATAACGAATTTCTCTACCTCTTTCCAAGCTCAAACTTGATCTTCAATAACTTTACTTCATAGCTAAATCTTCATCTTCACTTCATTCTTGAGTGCTATCCTTAAGTGTTTCTCCTCGGTTTCGCTCTTTTCCTCAAAAGTGCTCCAAACATCTTCTAAAAACCTATAAAACACCACCAAATCTTATGTAGACTCCATATCTTAAGAAAATACGAAAACCTACACAAACGACTCTAAAAAAAAACAGAAAACTAAAGAAAAAGACTCAAAAACACTCTAAAAACATGACTAAAAAGGCGAACATCACAATGTTTCAATTGTGAACTTATATGTTGGATAGTGGCAACGTATATTTAGGACGAAAGAGTAAAAATATTCTCTACTTTAAATTATTTCCTAAACTTATCCCATGGAAAGGAGAAGCATTTGCAAGTTTGGACCTACATAGGCCACATTAATCAGAAGTGTTTCATAGGCTTCTTTGTATGTAGTGAGTACATTGTATGAACTACTTACAAATCACTCACCAGTAGAAACACACAAAAATACCTCAAGGAAAGAAGGAAATGAGACGGAAAATCCAAGACGCGACTTGTATATTTTATTATTCATCATGTTAAAATGAAGTCTTTGTCTAATAATCGTCGCGCGTCGCGCGACCCCATTGCTAGTCATAACAAAGTCCTAGCATTCTATAATATAGCATAGCTTGAGAAAAAATTAATATCTATATATTTACCATAGAAAAGACTAGAGTTCGGGTGTTTATTTTGCTTAAGATATAAACTAAGAACTTTTTAGGGCCGTAGGATGAGTTGTAATGCATGGCCCAAATTATTAGAAGCTAGTTTAGCCAAAAATATAAATAAATGGGCTTGTATATTTACAATGGCACGAAACATAATTTATCTAAAATTTTAATTTCCAGGACAAAAATAACCTTTTTAATATTGGTCTTTCTCTCTCAAACCCTTCCCCTTCAAACATATCATGACAAAACGACGGACTGGGAGAGAGAATTCTTCACCACCGGAGTATCTTCTCTGCCTTGTCCAAGTCTACTAATTCGGCTACAAAATTGACCGTTTTGAACTTGTCGTTCTCAATTGAATTTTCTTGCCAATTTTTGTTCTTTTTTTTTGAAGAAATAAGCTACTAGCTCATTACAAGGCAAACACTAGATTACCTAAATATTACAAGGTCAACATAAATCATCACAACGGATGATCTTTAGAAAATTAAATAATAGAAGATGATTACAGACCCAAGAATTATACTAAGAGACTTCCAAAGGATATAACAATGATCCTGGAAAAAAAAAGAGAGATAGCATAACTAAGATGATTAAAACTAAAATGCCTTCTAGCGAGGAAATCCGGCGTTGAATTACATTCCATGAAACAATGAAAAAACACCACACAAGGAATAAAGATAGCAAAATGACGGATATCATTTACAATAGCCTGAATTTCTCAAGGAACTTTCCAAGTTCTTTTAAAGAATTAATAAGCATTAAATTATCACCCTCTATAACAAGATGAGTAAAATTTAAGTTAACCGCACGACACACTCCTTCTAGAAAAGCAAGAGCTTCAGCTTGGAGTATAGAAATAGAGAGATGTTTATTTTGACCAAAACCAAGAATTTTACTATTATAGTCCTGAATTAAGAAATTTGTGAGAGATGAAGAGTTAATTCGCTTAGATGCATCAAAGTGCAATTTTACCCAATGAACAGGAGACTTTCTCCAAACATGATTGTTTTTTCTTTTCGGACGGGATAATTGTTTAAAAGGAATTGGAGGTTGAGCCGACATCCACTGCAGATGCTGAGAAAAAGTCAAATCACAAGGAAGCAATGAAGATAAAAGTCTAGAGGGATTAAAACTTTTTGAATTTCAATGTCCCCAAATGTACCACCAAAGAAAGCATAGAACATTACTATTTTTATTTGAGTTTATAGTTGAAATCAAATTATCAGTGAAGGCACCTGTCGAACAAATTTGAAAAGATATGTTTATTTTTTCTTCTAGTTTGGAGATCATTTTTTGAGTGAAAGGACAATAAAAAAATAAATGATTCAAAATTTTCATCATGAAGATCACCTAGAGAGCAAGTGCTTAAAACACAATTGAAGTAGTGATTTAGTCGGTCAGTAGTGGGAAGATAATTTGCACAAGATTTCCAGATAAAATTTTTAATTTTAGGTGGAAGAGAGGTCTTCCAAATCTACGAGAATTCATAAGAGCGGTCAATAGAAGATGAGTTAATCATTGAGAAAGCTGAAGAAACTGAGAAATCTCCATTAGTAGAAGGAATCCAAACAAAACGTTCCTCTGAGGAAGAAAAAGGGATTCCAATCAAACAAATTAAATCCACTACAAAACTAGGAAGGATCGCAATTAAACTACTCAAATCCCAAGAAAAGTTAGGAGTTATAAAAGCAGAGACTTTCAAGTAAATATTACCATTATCAAAGAAAGGTAGTAAATCAATATTTTTAACCCATGGGTCTTTCCAAAAAATTTTGAATTACCATTTCCAATAGACCATAATAGACCTTTGGAAAACCCTTCTTCTTTTGAATTTGAAAAATCGAAAGCGATCCCAAATATTTTTTTGAAATAATTCGGACCCAATAATTAGAAGGACTAGTTAAAATTTTCCAGATGAGCTTCATTTGAAGAGAAATATTAGTAGTTTCCGCAGTTCGAAGGCCCATTTCCCCAGAATCCTTAGGAGAACAAACCTTATCCAAAGAGATAAGCGGATGATGATTAGGAGTGAACTTGTTCCAAAAAAATGATTTATTAATCTTATCTATTTTACTAAGAATCCCTTTAGGAAGAAGGAAACTTTGCGTAAGATAGTTAACTTGCCCTAAGAGGTTAGATTGGATTAAAACCGCTCTTCCTGCCTAAGAAATAGAATTTGCTTTCCATTGAGATAATTGTTTCTTAAGTTTAGCAGTCAAAGCTAAAACACTGAATTTTGAACCCTACCTTTGAGAATATGGATGCCCAAATACTTTTCCATTGACGTTGTTAATTGAATAATTAAAATACTAGTAAGCGACATAGCTGAAACTCGAGAATATTTTTCGAAACCTGGAAACTACTCTTATGATAATTAATTGAAAGACTCGAAATCCTTGTAAAGTTGTCTAAGAAAGTTTTGATGTAGTTCATATTTTCATGAGAAGCATTTGCAAAAATAATTGTATCATCAACAAAACTGAGAAAAGGCAAAGCAAATACCATTCTTAACTAATTGAATACCCACAAATTTAGAGTCCATTGTTGACTGTAGTTGAATGGTTCTAGCAAGATATTCCATTGCAATAATGAAAATAAAAGGAGCAATCGGATCCCCTTGTCTAACACCACATCATGGGGAAAACTCATCCCCGGGCTCATTATTAACAAGCATCGAAGAAGAGGAAGTTGTGATACATGACATTACTAGTCGAACCCAATTTTCATGGAATCCAAATCTGAGGAGAATTAATTTAATAAAATTCCAGTCTAGTTTATCATAAGCCTTTTCCATATCTAGCTTCAAAGCCATCCAACCCTTTTTACCTTTTTTCTTTTTATGGAAGGAATGGAAAATTTCATGTGCGAATATTATCCTGAATCAGTCTACCTTTAACAAAAGCACCTTGAAGAGGATGAATTAAGGTAGGAAGAATAGAAGAAACTCTGTTTTCCTAAATTTTGCTAATAACTTTATAAATAGTGGTATAAAGACTAATCAGTCGTGAATGATTAATTGTTAGAGGGGAGTCAACATTCGGAATCAGTGCAATAAAAGATTTATTAATTGATCGGAACATATGTTTAGAGTGGAAAAAGCATGAACTGCTAGGATAATAGAATTACCAATGATATGCCAATAATTTTGGAAAAAATTCGCTAGGAATCCATCAGGACCAGGAGATTTATTAGGAGCAAGATCAAAAAGTGCATTTTTAATTTCAGAAGCAAGTGACGTTTTACAAAAGCATTAAGTTATCAGAGTCTAAGACCAAATTATGAATAATATTTAAGTCCAATTCATTTATAGAGCAAGATAGATTTAAAAAAAATCGGTGTGCCATTTCCGATATGATGTTTTTAGAAATCAACCCGTGATAAAAAAATTACTAAACCATCGTGGGTCTGGAAGGATTGAATTCCTTGTTTATATGAGCGAACTTTAGAAACTGATTGAAAATATTTTGTATTCCTATCCATATTTTGTAAGCGAGTAATCTTAGCTCGTTGTTTCCAAAAGTTATATTGAAAGTCTAAAAGAGCATTATATTTATTTAAATGACTCTGAAGACGGGAAAGAACAGTTGTTGAAGGGAATTTTCTTGACAACAAATAAATTTATAAGTCAAGACCCCGCTGAGTATAGAGAAGTTAGGATCGTTCCACGGGAAGCACGATTGTTTGTCTATCAACTAAAAAAAACAAGAAGCAAAGCAAAACAAGAAAAAAACAGCTACGACCAACCTCGTTAAGGACCTTGTCAGGGTCGTTAACGAACCTGGTAAACTAACGAACACAAAACAAATAACAACCTAAAACGCAGGTTCGGTACCGAGGGTAAGTCAACTCGATAACGAATGATTCGAAAGCAAACAAACTAATTCAATGAAATAAAAGATCTAGGACAAGGGTTACCACGACATAGCTAAGCATATAAACTCATACGAAGATAGAGATCATGCCTTTAAAGATAAATTATATCAACATTCGCTGACTATCAAGCAAATCAATCAATTTTCATAAATCAATTCACTCTATCACTTGTTTTGAATCCAAATCTCGAAACTTTCGTTAACGAACAATATCAACATTCAAGTTCATAACTTTCTCTTTCGATCAAGTTGAAAACTCAAATTACCTCGACTATCGTCTAAGCATAAGCACAACAAGAAATTTAAAAGATGAAAGGCAATCAAAACATCAACTTACTCATTCAAACAATGAGAACTATGTCGGGTTTCAACCCCGACCCTAGATAAGAAGACTACTCACTACTCATGGAAATAAAGCAAACAACTTTAATCAAAGAAGACATTGAAAATAAAACTAAACTTACTTGAAATTAATAAGAAAATATCGTCTTACAAACTTCGTTGAATCCGAAAACACTTAAGAGCACCGAGCAAAAATCCAATCACCGACCCTAAGTTCTCTCTCTCAATCGAACCCAGTCCGATATCTTCTCCTTACTCGACTTCTCCTAAAACTAATATGACACCCCCTTTGCCTAACCTTAGAACAAGGGTATTTATACTAAGAAACTATCTATTAAAAGACTAAAAGATAAAAACTTACCCTACTTCAAAGATAACAAGATAAAAGATATAACAACCTAAAGTCGGCTACGCCTCTACCGACACGGAACCCTCGTTAACGACCCCGCACAGGGTCGGTAGAGATTACTGATTCCCTCTGAAAAATTCTATCTTTCAGCCTCGTTAACGACCTTCACAGGATCGTTAACGAGCCTCTGTTTTGACTTTTCTTGAACTTCTTTCCTCTTTAACTTGGACTCTAACTTGATCTTCTCATGCAAATCTTCTTCCTTATCTTTATGCCTTCCATCCTCCACCATAAGACCTCAACTCAGCTCAAAAAGCGCTCCTTCCTGTTTAAAAACCTACGAAAAAAACACAAAACGGAGTAGCTTCCATACTTTTCACAAAATATGCAAACTCCTCCAAAACACACAAAACTAACTCTAAAACCTACTAAAACTAAACTAAACAAACTAAGAAACACACCAAAAATTAGACTAAAAACACGAACATCAACAGTAGCATTAGAAGGATCAATTAATAAATCAGATTGAAGAATCATAAGTTGTTGTTCAGATATTTTAATTGTTCAAAATTATTATTAATATGATGCTTTGCCCATACTTTGGCATATTTTTTTAAAGAGGTTTAATTTCATAGAAAGACGGAACATAAAAGGGTCGGACATATGATAACTCCATACTTTTTTCACTAAGGGGAGAAAAGAAGGAACTGTCATCCAAGCATTTTCAAATCGAAAAGGAATTTTGCGAACTGACTTACATTTTCCCAAAGAAAAGGTTATAAGAAAATGGTCAGAGGTAGTAAAAGGATGACGGTGAACTAAAAGAGGTGGGAATAAATGAGTTAAAGCCTCATGAAAAAGAGCACGATCTAGTTTTTCAAAAATATTATCAAGAGCCACCGAACGCTTTCGCCAACTAAAAGGAAATCCCGAAGTTGAGAGTCAACTAGACCAAATTGATTGTTAAAATTGAGAAGACGATTAAGTGTACTAGGTATCGGAGGACAACCTCCTAGTTTATCATTGCTAGAAGTAATTTCATTTAGATCACCTATTAAAAAGAAAGGTGATTGAAACTGAGAGATCATCATTTCAAGAAAGTTCCAAAACCTACGTTTTTTATCTTCACGGGACGGGATATAAACAAAAATTATTAGAATAGATTGATTAAGATAAGTGTATTTCATAATAATAAGATTAGTTGATTGATGATGGAGAACACATTTACGGGTTTTCGAATTTTCACAAATAAGAAGACAAAGACCTCCTTTAGTGCCCACCGAAGGACAGGAGATAATCTATTGAAAACCCACTTTGCGAATTATTGAGAGATTAAGATCGCTATTAGTTGCAGCTAAACATAAAAGGTTCAGTTTATTTAATTTTCTCATATACCCAATTTCCTCGCAGAAATTGAGTCTGCGGATACCTCTAACATTCCAATAACCAATATTCATAGGAAACCTTGTTTATGGAAAAAAAGAGAAAAAAGAAAAAAAGAAGTAAGATTCGAAAAATAGCTTAAGGAAGGAATAGAGTTTGATAAAAACTGCAAGCAAAAAGTCGCAGTACTAACAAGAAGAGAAACAAGAGAAGTATTAAGCACATTACACCAATTCAAACCGAAAAAGCAAAGAAGGAAAAAGGATGACATATTAGAGAAAACAAACATGTCCCAACCTATAATGAGCATAATCAGAGATAGTTCTTTAAAAGAAGAAAAAATGATGCAATTGTTGATAATAGCAGATAAGCTCAAGCAATATGACCTGCAAATCGCAAAAAGTAATTGAAAAAACTAGTAAGTCATAAATGAATAACCTGTAAGAAGTAAATTGTAGGACAAGAAGATACAATACCTTGTAATCAAGAAGTTTATAGTGAAGAGGCAACCAAATGAACTTAAGAGTAAATGAGAACTAGCTCAGGAGGAGAAGTAAAGTGAAAATATCCATAATATTATGCATAACAGACTGAAACATCATATATTCAACCAAGAAAGGCTAAAGAGGGCATGGAGATCTTGGTCAAATACAAAGCAAACCAAAGCATTAAAACAGACCTAGTCCCATTTGAAATAGTCTAGGGTAAGTAAAATGGATATCATACGAATAAAAAAAGAACTAAAACATTCCATGAAGTGTAAGATGTTGGTGATTTGTTAAAAGTCATCAATCACATTGTAAGCATGTTGAGGAAAATAAAGTCTCGAAGAAATGTCGATTGAGAATGATTGACTATGTGACTTGCCATGATATGATAAGAGAAGTAAAGTGGCCATAGAAAAGAAAAGGATCCAAGAAATATACACTGATACCGAGGCGTGGAATCTCGTATGCAACGGCGCATGGCCTTAGGCGCGCTTTGTTGGCAAAGGCGTGGCACAAGCAAACGCTCGGACTGAGCACATCGATGTGTGACTAGCGGCACAAGCAAACGGCGCACGGCAAGGCGCGCCGGTGCGTGGTGTGTGCGCTTGCACAATGCAAGGGTGGTGACACAAGTGTACGTGCAGGTTATTAGGGCGCGCCTATGCCTTAAGATGGCATGATCGAGTGTGCGTGGCTATTGGAGCAAGGGCACGGTGCTTGCGGCGCGCCTAGGGTTTAGGCACAAGGCGCCAAGTACGTCCATTGAGCTAAGGTTTGGTTTTGAGCATAGTAAGAAAAGTCTTATAGCTTTGTGCAAGTTTAAATGAATGTTTTGAAAGCTTGGTGAATGCACTATGCAAGGACCAAAGCATGAGAATAGCTTGGCACATGGTTATGAATACTAGAAAGGAGTTTTGAAGCTTCAAACTAGTTTAGAGTTAGTTCTAGAAGCTTAACTAAGCTCTCGACTCAAAGAACAAGCTTGGTAAGAAGCTCATGTAGCTAGGGTATTATCTCAAGAAAGCTCAAACTAGCTAAAGTTAGCTCATAAAGCTTATAAGTCAGCTCAACGTGCTAAAACGCAGCTTAAGCTAGCTCAACTAGCCGGAGGCTAGCTCAACTAGCTTAGGGCCAGCTACACTAGGTAAGTGACCTAGCTAGGTACCTAGCTATGCTAGCTTTCTATGAGCCATGATGGGCCAGCCCATGGGGCGTGCCATTGTGCTTGATGGGCCGCATGCATCGACTAGAGATTGGGCCGCTTGGTGTGCCATTTGGGCTTGGCTTGTGGGCTTTTGGATTGGGCTTTTCCAGGGGAGTTTTGGACCAATTCCTTTGGCCTTTATGGGCTGGATTTGGACGGCAAATTGGACTCCATTTGGGCTGGTTTGGACGCCTCCCATGATGACAAGGAAAGAGAAGTTTGGATAAGACAAGTTGGTTACAAATTCCCTAACTTCTCTCAACCTCTTAACCGATTTTGTAACTTCTCTTGGGGCGGTTTTTTAGGACGACCTTGGACGCCTATATATAGGGTTGTTGGTCGTCCATTGAAGACACACAACAAGACACAAAATCGTTGCCTTTACATACAAGTAGTCGGTGAAGACTAGGGCTTGTGTGAGTGAGTGAGTGTTTTCTCTAGAAAATTAAACACATTTGTGTGATATCATGGAGCGTCTTTCATGAGTGAAAGTGAAGGAGGAACTGCAAGACTCATGGCTGGATGGTTTCGTCCAAGTGAAGGAAGAACCACAAGGATCAACTTTTCCCATAAGAAGCATAGAGAATATATGGATATAGATAGAAAGAAGCATAAAGCATATACATCCAGAAGTACACATGAAGAAAAAATGTCAGAATTCCAACTAAAATCTCATATAAAGCATCAAGAACTAGCAATTCCAACAAAAGAGAGAAAGAAAACAAGTGATTGCGAGAAATAAAAATGACAGAGCACAATATAAGATAACCTGTGAAGCTTAATTTTCTCCGCAATAATAGCTTAATGATATTAGAGAAAGATCCAAACTCATAGTGCTGGATATACCCATTTCCAAAATAGTTAAACATATAAAGTTCCTGCATAGGGCTCACAAAAAAAGGAGTGAATAAGCTTCTGAACACAATATAGGAGCATGATAAATTTAAGTAGAAGATCTCGAATTGCCAGCAAGGATTCAAACTCTGAATAATCACTGAGGCACAAGATAAATTTCAAACAATTAAGAGAGATGGAACAACTGAGTAAGATCTCAATCTTGAAAGACCAAGGAATAGTCTGATAAGAGAGATGGAGACCATAAAGGAGCAAACAAGAGAAAAGTTTGATAGAAGCATAAATAAAAACTAAACAACAACAACAATAAAAGAAGACAAGCAAAGGGGAAGCAAACGCATAACCTGTTGAAACAGAAATCCAAGAACAATAGAGAAGGCAATATACCATCTCACCCTCCCACAAAAGCTCAAAAAAGATCCAATCAACAAGCCAATCAACGAGGAGAACGATCTCCACATAGAAAAGAAAACAAAGGAAGCTCTTACTCGAAGTTTCAATAGGGGAAGGGAGACGACAAGATCTAACAACAACCAGATCTCGCATCAACCAAACCCGAAAAGGGGCAATTAAAGGATAAATAAAGGGGGAAAGAATGAAATCGAGAGGCAAAGAAGCAAAAAGGGGAAGGTGGCGAGCAAGAGGGCTTGAACAAGCCTCCAACCGGAGACACCAGGCAAATTTACATGGTGAGGCACTAGGGGAGATGGGAGAAATGAGGAGGCAGCCGGGGAGATACAAGGAAAAAGAAACCCAACCCTAGGAGCGCTTTGGGGATTAGGGTTATGGTCAAGCTTTGGCGATAGTGGAAGAGCCGACGAGCCGGGCCGGAAATAGCGGAAGGAGTGCTCGTTGAACCACCAAGATCGAGAGGTCTTGATGGAGTCTTTCCTCATTTGGGGGGTTAGGGAAGGTGTTGATGGCATAGTGATAAAGATTAGGATCTTCCAACTTAGGTGCAAGTATCTTGCCCTCTTTAAATAACTTTTCTTGATGAGCAATCCGCTCTTCCTTCAACATCATTGCTAGGCAATTCAAGCTTTTCAGAAATGATTTTGCAACAATTAAGCTCGAGAAGGCCCCTTGCTTCTTTGCCTTTGTCAGTTTCTCATTTAGGGCAAATATAGTGACTTTGAGCTTTTTGATCTTTAGTTGATGATTAAGTTTCTAATATTTAATTTTGCAGGACAAGGAAACAATCCGCTTGAAAAGAGAAGCCAAGTTGAGGGGAGGCTTGCATGTTGAACCAGAGGCTAAGCTTCTTTTCATTGTCAGGATTAGGGGGTGAGTGATCTTATGATTTGAACTTGTATACCAGGTCCTTGACATTGTTTGGAATTATGAAAACGTTATGAAACGATCTTGCAATCAAATAGTAAAAATTTGCTGAATACTAGCCAGAAAGAACCTGTTGAAAAGATGCAATTTCTGGATTGTTGGGACTTCAAGTAATGATTCATGGTTATGGAGATCAGTTCTTAGTCTCAGAAATGTTGTCCTTAACTCTCTCACTCAGAATACTAGAACAGGAGGTGCTTCTACAAATGGTATTGACATCTACACAAAAAAGAATGGAAAGCTGAATTGTAATGCTTTATATGAATTTTCCAGGCCTCATTCGGATGTAATTGAATGGAACTCCTTATTGTGGTCTGGAATTCAGTCTAGAAAATGGAGTTTTATTTGCTGGCTTGCAACACTTCAGAGACTGCCAACAACAACAAAGCTACAGAAATTTGGTCTGATAGATGATTGCAAATGTGTCCTTTGTGAAGCAGATGTTGAAGATGAAAATCATCTTTGGTTTCAGTGCAACTTCAGTGCAAATGTGGCTAATAAAATTTGGAACTGGATGGGGGTACATGTGAGAGTTGACTCGCTTATAAGCTGGTGAAACTGGTTCTTGATCTGTGGTAGAAGAAAGAATAATGTTTTTCAATCCAGATTGCTAGCCTGCATGGGGATAGTCTATCACATCTGGTCGCAACGTAATGAGGCTATTTTTAATGGAGTAAAACCAGATGTGGATGTCTGCGCTAATAGAATCATTGAAGAATGCAAGCTGCACATCACTATTAAGCTGAATTTGAGAGGGAGACGAGGACAAGCTATGAGGAATCAATTAAGAATATAGCTTCTTGGGTTTTTTTGTACTTGTCTCTGTCTCTTGGGTTATGGGCTAAGGTTTTTTCTGTTCTGAGAGCTTTTCCCCTATATGCTTCTTGTGGAGTGTTTATGGCTGAGGTCAGGCACTATGACACAAAGGGTGCATGGCCTTCGTTTTGGCTTCGAGACCCCTAACATCTTTAGTGTTGTTTTGCATTGGAATAAGATTTCTAGGTTGGTCCTAGCTGGGCTATGGAGTACTCTATGTTCTTCTTGCTTCTTTGGGTAGATTTTGGGTAGAAGTGTCTGTTAACACTCCCTTACACATCCTTGATGAGTAGAGTGTGCTGATGTAGACTTATAAGGAGTCATGGTGTGTGTAAGACCCTGTGTTTTTGCCTAGGCATTCTACCATTTCATTAGTGCCTTCGGGCATTAGAATATGATATGGTTTAAGGAATCCGGCAGGGGTTAGAAGTGTCTTAGTTTGCTGGTTGTCTTTGTATTTTGATCACATTTGTCTTTTTTGACATTTGTGTTATGTACTCCCCTCTCTTTCTAATACAACTTTTACCATTTAGCAAAAAAAAAAATTGTTGAATATGCAGTTGGTATAGACGTTGAATTACAATTTATTTGTTTTAGTAATTGATTGTTGTGTTTTATTCAATTTGTTTCTATTTTCCATGTTGATGGGGGATAGAATTGTGTTCAATGTGATCTCATTCTAATGATTATGCAACCAAAATGGTTTATTATGAGATAGAATCTTGTAAAATGGCTTTAATGGTTTCTAAACTTTTAAATTCTTTACTTCTTACGGTTGTACATGTATTTTTGGGTCTGTGGATTTTTTAATACTAATATGTCCATTGCATTGTTTATACATGATTCAGCCACTACAATATACCTTTTAAAATGAGTAATCTGTTTTTTGAATCTCCATGTATAGGCTTACATATTTATTGACTACAGTCATATGAATTGAAGAACACCCATAATTATGCAGTGGGAAAATTGAAGATGCCTTATTATCCCTTTTTTCTATACTAGCATTGGGGTCGCGCGATGCACGTCGGCGATTAAAACAAAGAGATGGATCTTTGATGTTAATAGCATTGTTTGGTGAGATAATTTTTTTTGAAAGGAAATTATAAACGTTTTTACAATAAAAAATAACTATTGAAGTACAAAATAGGTAGACCACAAACTAAATGTACTATTTTAATGCAACAAGAGAATATATGTCAGTATTGTCTCCTATTCCTACTAAACACAATTGATATTTAGCTGAACTGAATATCTTGCCTTTAGTATCCATTAGAAAATATAATGTCCCACAATAAATGATGTATTCTGCAACAGAGCGAAGGAATGGGTTGTTGACGGCGGCAGAGTGGAATTGTGTGCACGACTGGCTCCGCGGGAAGAGAGTGGCGACATACTGTCTTTGTCTTCTTCTCTTGGTTTCCATATCTTGTTGCAATCACTCATCGCCAGTTTTGTAAAAGTTTCCTAGATATCACTTTAAAAGGATTCATTAAGAAAAGGGAACAATTGCTCCATGATAGCTTGCATATAGGTAGTGTTTAGGATGCATGTTTACATTTCGTTTGCTTTGGTTTTAGGTAGTTTTAGTTAGTTTCTTTAGTGTTTTAGAGTGTCTAGGATTTTTGGGTTTTGCACTTGTTCTATGTTGTTTTACAGGTCTTAAATTGAACAAGTGTGAAAGGAATGGAAACCGGGGAAAGAACGCTTGAATTCAGGCCATCCATTGGAGTTGATGGTTTGACACCTCTGTCTTGTACGGGCTCGTTCGGTAGCTATTGTCATCTGATGAAGTTGAATTTGTTATCATTGGAAAGCTAATTCAAAAATCTACAATTCATGTTTTCACTCCGAGTCCAAATTCCAACAAGAAGGGAGTAAAAACAGCCTCCAAAGTGTCACCTGAATTCTGAACCGAATTCCTGGCGGCGCTCGCCGCCCCTGACAACCGCGGATATCTTTATTTGCCACTTGCTATATTTTGATTGGCTCTTTCTCTGTCAGCTTTATTCTTAGATTTATGTATTTTTGGATATAGTTTTTAGACCTAGTTGGTTATATTAGGGTTATGAGAGTTGCACCTCTCATCTATCTATCATCATTATTCTCTCTTTCAGACTCTTAGGTTTTTAGCTTTCATGGAGAACTAAGCCCTATTGGTTAGTCAGACAATTTGAAGCCTTCGTTCTGACTTTCAGTTGTGAGATTTCCACTCTTTATCTATTGCATGGGATTATTTTACTCTCTTTGTTGAATTGTTTATGTGATTGGTTTCAACAATTTCTAGGGTTGTTGTTATTAAATCTCTATTGCTAGATCTATAGAAATTACTGGTTGAGTTTCTCTATTTAACAGTAGCAAACTGCATTGTACTAGTATCTGGTTGTACTAGTCTATTGCAGAAGAGAGTTAAATTGCATTCTAAGATAAAAGCTGGTTGTTTTATTCTAGAATTATATCCTGCCTATATTCCTATTCTTAATGCTGCTTTTGAATTGAATCTTGATGGTTTTAGGGTTATTCAATTAGTTAGGATTGATAGTATCTGGTTGTGCTATTAATTATCTTTGAAAAGGAATTGGAATTCCATGTGCATGCGATATTTAGTGAAATCTATGATCAACTTGTTATACGAATGTGGATCTCTGTTTGACTAAGTATTTTCCCAATTTGATAAAAAATCCAACTTTAATTGCTTTACTAGTTTTTTGCATGCTTGTTACTTAGTTTAATTCACAAACCCCTTGTTATTACTTGTTTTG
Organism: Fallopia convolvulus; assembly: GCA_964016875.1. Classification (NCBI taxonomy): domain Eukaryota; kingdom Viridiplantae; phylum Streptophyta; class Magnoliopsida; order Caryophyllales; family Polygonaceae; genus Fallopia; species Fallopia convolvulus. Next base: position 16,789,415 of record OZ024728.1, read on the forward strand.
ACATAAAATTCACATAAAAAGATAAATCTACCTCCCTGCGGATTCGACCCTTACTTTCCTAAGACTATAGTCTTTAGGTTTGTTGGGACTCTTTTGCATAGCCGTGATTTGCATGACCATTTCACCGCTATCAAATTGGCGCCGTTGCCGAGGAGGCAATAATTGTCTTTTTGTGTGATTTTTGTGCCAATTTTGGTGTGAACCCGTCTTTTGGTTCACACCCGTTCTACTAATAATTCAAATCTTCTGTTTGATCTAGAAATTGAACGAAGTCTGTTTAGAACTCACCGAGCTGTGCGTGGGTTATTACAAGAGTTTGAAGCAATGGGTGATCAGCGTGTTACTGTTGAGAGCTTGACAGCTCCTAATCTGAATCATCCTACACGTGCAGTGCAATTTCTAGCCCTTGGTGATAGGGTGAAATTCGAGCTCAAGACAGGAGTAGTCCATCTACTCCCAAAATAACGGAACTCCACTTGAGGATCCCATTCAGCATCTTGATGAGTTCCTTGATGTCTGCACCAGCATGTGTCCCTCTGATATTACTAAAGAACAGATGAGGTTGAGAGCGTTTTCCTTTTCTTTGAAGGAATATGCTAAAGACTGGTATCATGCTCTACCTCCTGGGAAGCGTTACTACTTAGGTGAACTTGAAGAAGTTGTTTCTTGACAAATACTTCCCTACAGTCAAGTCTAATCAACTCAAGAAGCAGATTTGTAACATAGAGCAATTCCACAATGAGTCGCTTTATGAATATTTTGAGCGCTTCAAGAAGCTGCTGAAGAGTTGTCCCTACCATGGTTATGCTAATCATGATCTCATACTCTATCTCCATGGCAGACTCCGTGAGGATGACATGTGATTGGTCAATTCCTCTTGTGGTGGAAACATCATGAAGAGAACCTATGAATAGGCTCTAGACATCTTTTCTATGTTGGATGATGATTCTAGGTGATAAAATGGAAGAGGTTCTCAAAACTTGTCAGCCACCAACTCTCATTCAAGAATTGATCAAGTTGACTTTGATGTGCTAAAAGAAGAAGTGAGGTGGTTGAAGATGAAGGGTACTGCTCAACAGGCTAAGGCTTGTGAAATCTGTCATGATGTCTTTCATCCTACTGATTCATGTCCTACACTACAAGAGGAGGTGAATGCAGTTAGAGGGTATCAAATGAAGCCAAGATATGATCCTTATTCAAATAGCTACAACCCTGGCTGGAAAGATCATCATAACTTCAGGTGGAAAGAGCTAGAGTCAAGTCAACAACAGGATCATTTTCAACAAGCTAAATCATACATGCCAAGGCCTCAAGGAGAGAATCCTAATGCAGCTCCTTCTATGGAGGACATGATGAAGATGCTGATGCAAAATAATCTCAGTCTTACAGAAAATGTGTCTAAGTTGACCAAGAGTCAAGAGGAATTCCAAGCAACTACATCAACAAGCATTCATAACTTGGGAAGACAAATGGGGCAAATCTCTCAAGTTGTGAGTAGACTTGAAGCAAAAGATTTAGCTAAGCTTCCATCTCAAACCGAAGTAAACCCAACCACATTCAGAATGTCAATTGCTACCATGTTAAGGAGTGGGAAGCAGCTTGAAGACAGAAAAGAGCAAGAAACTAACGAAGAAGACGGAGGCGACTGCCGCCACCATGGCGGCACCCTCTGCCAAAAGGAGTTTGGCTACGACAAATTGGAAATTAAAGGCGGTGACCAAAAATTAAATGGCGGCGAACACCGCCAAGATAGTGGCACTCGCCGCCCGTCCGACGGCGACCGCCGCGACAGTGATGACCCACCGCCTCAAATTTCCGAAAAAAGCGGCGACCGCCGCCCTCCCCCTGCCTACCCGCCGCCTCTAAGATGTTGATTTTTGCCCTTCCAATGTTGCTCACAACCCATCTATAGATGCCTCAGATGTTGAGAAGGCTTCTGAAACACCTGTTTTTCCTAAATGGAAGCCCATTGCTCCTTTTCCGTCTGCATTGAAGCGTACAAAACCACTTAAGCAAGACAAGACATGTTTGAGATGTTCATAAACGTGGAGGTCAACATTCCTTTACTCAATTTGATCAAGTCAGTTCCTCGTTATGCTAAGTTCTTCAAGCAGATGTGCACTACAAAGTAGATTCAAGGCAGGAATAGCAAGAAAAAGGTCAAGGTGAGCGAGCATGTTTCTCCAATATTCCAAAAGCACTTACCTACGAAATGTGGAGATCCAGGTATGTTCACTATCCCTATAACTATTGGAGGTACTAAGCTTGACAAGGCTATGTTAGATTTGGGTGCTTCCATTAATGTTATACCTTCCTCTCTCTGTGATTCTTTGAAACTTGGACCTATGCAGTCAACTAATATTTCTATTCAGTTAACTGATAAGTCCACTGTGCGTCCTGTAGGAATGGTAGAGGATGTTTTGGTTATGGTTGGTAATCTTACTTTTCATGCTAATTTTTATGTGCTTGATATGGAACATGATACTCATGCAATCCCTATTCTGTTAGGGAGACCCTTCTTGAAAACCGCCAATACCAAATAAATGTGAGTACTGGTTCTTTGACTATGGAATTTGATGGCCAGACTATTAATCATAATATCTATAAAGCCATGAAATATCCATCTAATAATCATTCTGCGTATGTTGTTCATGTGCCTGGCCCTATTGTGAAAGATATTCTTGTTGGAAACCACCTAGATGATATGAAATCTCTTGTTGATTGTAGTTTGGATTTCACTTTATCACCTAATATGCAGGACATTGTTATCAAGTTGGATGCTTACTATAAGCTTCCTCCTGAATTATTGGGACAAGCTCCTTTACCACTTACCTTGCCTAACAAGGAGTTTTTGTCTAACCCAAATAGGGCAACCCCCTCCACCACCCTTGCAACCTCCACCACGGCCACCATTCCCTAACCCAAATTAGTAGTTGGTCTGTGAGTTTTTCTCTTCTCTTTACTTTTACTTTACATTGGGGACAATGTAAGTTTTATGCATGGGGGAAGGGGATTACTTGTTTTGCATTCATGTAGTTGCACTAGATTAAACATGTTTACTTTATGTTTTGCATTGACTAAAATCTTGAAAAAAGAAAAAAATTCAGAAAATTAGAAAAAAATGCATTTTAGGTTCTTATTTCCCCGTTCTGTAAGACCTCTTGTGTTTCTAAGTTAAGTATGGATCCTAACCCATGACTTGTTATGATGTGATGAAGTTTCTATGAAATGAGCATAATCTTTGATTATATACTTTGATTATAGGATTGAGCATGTAGATGAGCTTGAGTTTTAGATTTATTTTGAAGTTCTAGACAAATTAACCTTGTGAGATTGTTTTTGGCCTTTTATTGATTATTTGTTCTATATTTCTTGAGTGTGTCACTTTGAATTGCTAGCTCTCGAACTTACGTTATGACTCTTTTTCAAGGCTGCTTTATTTGACTATAAGACATGACATTAATATGAATGAGGCATGTTTCTTTATTTAGCCTATTATTTTCCTTCCTACCTTGACAAGATCCATGTTTTGACACCCCATTTCTTTTGAGCCTTAAAGCCTATTTTGATAGCTCCACAAAATAATTCCTAGCCTATATAAGCTTGACCCATCCGGGATTTAGGACATTAGGTGGTGTTGTTTGTATGGTTGTGAATAAGTATGGGGAAGTATGATGAAAAGGTAGAAGGAAATAAAACTCATGAGTGAAAGTGAAAAAAAAGAGTGAAGATGAAAGTATGTTGTGAAAAAGTGTGCTTCAAAGAAAGTATTCTTCATAAGATGAGAAAAGAGTTGATAAAGATGCAAAAGTGTTACAAAAGAAGCAAAAAGAGCTTAAATGAATGTATGGAGTTGGTGAAGGAAAGTTGAAAGTAAGAATAAGAAGAAAAAGTGTTGGGTTTGGGTTTAGTTAGTTCTTTATCCCGGATTTAGCACCACATGACCAAATATGATCCCTTCCAATTTCTCGTTACCTTGGCCCCATTACAATCCTTGAAAAGACCTCATAATTTTTGTTGTGTGATTGGTCCACATCGGTGGAAATTAGGACGCTGATGCAAGCATATGGTAGTCTAGTTTCTCATTGTGGATTTTGAGTGAAACACATATCCTTAAACACTTGACTGAGAGTGCAAACACATTACCTTGGTGAGGTCTAAAATGGATGAATTATTTATGCTCTTTGCTTTAGTCAATTGCATGCTAGGATGTCTTGATCAAGTTATAGTTATATGTTGACTTGCTCTATGGATTATGAGATGAATGCATGGATTGAAATGTTTTGGTGTAACGTAATTCTATGTCTTACTGGAGGATAAGCAAGATTTAAGCATGGGGGAATTTGATAGCTTGCATATAGGTAGTGTTTAGGATGCATGTTTACGTTTCATTGGGTTTTTGCACTTGTCCTATGTTGTTTTACATGTCTTAAAGTGAACAAGTGTGAAAGGAATGGAAATCAGGGAAAGAACGCTTGAATTCAGGCTATCCATTGGAGTTGCTGGTTCGACACCTCTGTCTTGTAAAGGCTCGTTCGAAAGCTATAGTCGTTTGATGAAGTTGAATTTGTTATCATTGGAAAGATAATTCAAAGATCTACAATTCATGTTTTCACTCCGAGTCCAAATTCTAACCAGAAGGGAGTCAAAACAGCCTCCAAAGTGTCACCTGAATTTTGAACCGAGTTCCTGGCGGCGCCCGCCGCCCCTGACAGCCGCGGAGATCTTTATTTGCCATGTGTTATATTTTGATTGGCTCTTTCTCTGTCAGCTTTATTCGGAGATTTATGTATTTTTGGATATAGTTTTTAGACCTAGTTGGTTATATTAGGGTTATGAGAGTTGCACATCTCATCTATCTATCATCATTATTCTCTCTTTCAGACTTTTGAATTTTTAGCTTTCATGGAGAACTAATCCCTATTGCTTCGTCAGACAGTTTGAAGCCTTCGTTTTGACTTTCAATTGTGATATTTCTACTCTTTATCTATTGCATTGGATTATTTTACTCTCTTGATTGAATTGTTTATGTGATTGGTTTCAACAATGTCTAGGGTTGTTGTTATTAAATCTCTATTGCTAGATCTAGAGAAATTACTGGTTGAGTTTCTCTATTTCACAGTAGCAAACTGCATTGTACTAGTATCTAGTTGTGCTAGTCTATTGCAGAAGAGAGTTGAATTGCATTCTAGGATAAAGGCTGGTTGTTTTATGCTAGAATTGTATCCTACCTATATTCCTATTCTTAATGATGTTTTTGAATTGAATCTTGATGGTTTCAGGGTTATTGAATTAGTTAGGATTGATAGTATCTGATTGTGCTATTAATTATCTTTGAAAATGAATTGGAATTCCATGTGCATGCGATATTGGGTGAAATCTATGATCACTTGTTATACGAATGTGGAGCTCTGTTTGACCAAGTATTTTCCCAATTTGATAAAAACTCCAACTTTAATTGCTTTACTAGTTTTTGCATGCTTGTTGCATGCTTGCAGTCCGGATCTTTAATTGCTTTACAAGTAATAACAAGCCAGTCCGGATCTTCTACAACTCACGGTGCAACCTACTATGCTCCACTATACTTCATTTAATTATTTAAATTATCAAATAATGATAAAAAAATTTTAAAAAATATATTTATATTCTAAATGCTTATTCTCATATATTTATAGAGTTTTATCATACAAATTTCTAACCAATATTTTTAAAAGTTAAAAAACCGCTTATTTAAGAATTATTAATGTAGAAAATAAAAATAATGACTTTTTTATTACAAAACTCTATAAATATATGAGAATAAGCATTTAGAATATAAATATATTTTTTTAAAATTTTTTTATCATTATTTAATAATTAAAATAATTAAATAGAGTATAGTGGAGTATAGTAGGTTGCACCGTGAGTTGTAGAAGATCCGGACTGGCTTGTTATTACTTGTTTTGACATAAAATTCACATAAAAAGATAAAGGAAAATTCCGTCTGGTACCCTCAAGTTTTTCACTTTTCCGAGTGGTACCCTAAAATAAGATTTTTTCCGGTTTATACCCTCGAATTTTCAAAAAAGTCCGGCCCATGCCCTCTTTTGTGAATTCTGTTCAAATAATAAGAAGGGTTGTTAGTTTGGTGATTAAAAAAAAGAAAACTATTTATGTATTTACGTTTGTAAAAACAAAGAAAGAACTGAGCGAAGAAGCAACAGGAGAGAGGTCGAAGGGGAGCGTCTTCACGGTCGGCGGTGGACAACGGGTGGACCAGCACCAACGGACAGTGGTGGAGATGGTGGCTTGGACGATCAAGGGTGACCCGAGCCAACTTATGTTAATTTCTATTTAGGGCTTTAGGGTTTAGGGTCGAGTTTAGGCAAGCAAGGCAAATTGAAAAGCATTAAACACGAAATTTATGAGCAACTGTGTCGAGGAATAGGTGGAGCATTAGAAGTACGAGATGGAAATATGGTTCTGGATTTATTGATGGAATTTTCCCGAGATTCTCAGTCCAAATTCCTTTTGGATTAAGGTGTTGGTTTAGTTTCATTTGAATAAACAATGGGATGCCCTTTTGTTGGTCAAAACTTTAAAATTGATTTCTAATGATTTCTCTGGGTGTGTATTAAGGTCAAAACTTTGGTTGTGTTTGTTAATATTCTGGGTGTGTATTGTATGCAAATGTGTGAATGAGTTCTCTGATAAGCTTCTTTAAATAAGATGTTATGTGTTACAATTTGGTCTATGTTCCGATTACTTAATCAGTATTGTTTGTGACTACAAATATAAATTTTGGTTTTGGCCTTCAAGATCCAAGTGTATTTCATCAGAATTGAAGGTTATCGAGGATGATTGTGTGCATTTCGATCGCTTCCCACCGCATCATTCTGACAGATGGGGCGAGGTCAAGCAGTGACAACGCAACAGTGAGGTCCGCCACCTTCTAGACGATCCTGGCTCCACCACTAATCCTTTTCAATGTCCTAAACTATGAAGGTGATTTGAAAGTTCTGTAATTTCCATGCCAACAACTTGTTTATGGTGTAGCTAAGAAGCAAGCCCCAAAGCAGGGAAAGAAATGAAGCCACAACTTATAATCTAAATGCAACAGCAACAGACCATGAAGTTTTCATGGGAGTGCAGATGAGTCCTTTTGCAATCCGGATGTCCATATTTTTGCAATATGTATTTGAATATTCATGCATACTTGCTAGTGAAATGATTTTTTTGTTCATTCTCCAAATTTGACATGGCTTTTTTGAGCCTCTAGTTTAGTTGATTGTTTGAAGGTTTGTCATAGTTGAGGATGCACACTAAATGCTAGTGCAAATTTTACTTTATTCAAGACTTGGAGTTGCAATAGACATTTTAGTTGTATACTTGTATTTGAACAATGCATCAACTAAATCTACTATTCTTATGGCTCCATTTAACAAAAAAATACACTATTATTTATTGATATCAAGAAAACCAGGGTAAATATTTAATATAGTTACAAACTTACAACCAATTTTTTCTTACGCTTGCCATTATATATAGTCATCAGAATCCCATATTACAAATAAACCACTCTGATACATCTATTCCTAGAGCATTATATAAAAACAGAAACAACACATTTCTATCATTGAGAGCATTTACTACTATCACATAATCCATGGATGGTCTTAGCTCTTAATACAAGCAACATCTGACGCCCTCCCATGTGTACGGACCAGTATACATTGCCCTTAACCTGCTATCCCGAGTGATCGTTTTCGCTTTTATTCAAGTATGAGATCATTGCCTTGGAGGTAGTTTGGCCAAAGGCAACAACAGTCTGTTCGTCTGTTTGTGTCTAAAGCATGTCATAGAAATCCAAGATCTCCATTGATATATTCTTCACCTGCCATTACATAATAAAAGTAGAAGGTGCATCCCAACAGTAGGTCTAGGGTAAAAATCAAACGAAAGATAAAGTTCCATATATTTGTTCTTGTAGCTTTCCCTATTAAACAAAATTTTGCCAAAAAAAAAGAAGCATGACATCCATTAGCAAAACACGATACAAACATATGGACCTTGAAGTGACTCGGTTTTCTCTCTCCGTTTAATTTTGCAATTGTGTTCTTGTACCAGGAAAACAAAGCATATTTGTAGAATATATCAATTCTAGTACATGTAGTCTTTGTATATATACTCTAGTGATGTAACAGTGGACGATATATCCAGAAATAATACAGAGAATAGCGCTCTCTTTTCCCTCTCTTTCTGTTCCTCTTCTATCCTGAATCTTCTACACTTTGTAACATGGTATCAGACGAGTTGACAAATTCGATCCATTTCCGCTGCTAATTCCTCTTTCTCATCTCGATCATGTCTACGTACAATCGAGAATTTCCTCCAATTTCTCCGAATTCATCTGCTCTTGATTCTTCTGAGAGAGATCGTCAAAATCCATGGGCGCGCGTTTCTGCTCAAGATCGCGATCGCAACTCTTCTATTGTTTCCATGGATGAACTTTACCTGCATCATAGTGATCATCCTAGCTATGTTTTGTCCACCAGCCTCCTTGATGACCGCAATTATGCTCCATGGCGAAGATCGGTTGAAGTTTCTCTTCTTGCTAAAAACAAGCTAGGGTTTGTAAATGGCACCTGCTTGCGATCGTCTATTGATGTTAATCAACAAGCGCTATGGGACAGATGCGATAATATGGTTTTTTCTTGGCTAATCCACTCTGTCAACAAAGAGATTGCGGAATCCATCCTTTATTGTCGATCTGCAAGACAAGTATGGCTTGAACTGGAGTCGCGTTTTCGGAAAATTGATCGTACCAATCTCTATCAGGTTCAACGCGATCTTTCTTCGTTACATCAAGGCAATCTCTCTATTACCTCTTATTTCACCAATTGCAAACGCCTTTGGGATGAATATCTTTTACTGGTTGAATCCAAAGTCTGCTCTTGTTGATCAAACTCTGTGGCTAGGAGTATTCTTGAAGACCAGCAGGTGGTTCAATTTTTAATGGGACTTAATGAGTCTTTCTCTGTAATCCGAGGCAACATATTGATGATGCAACCTCCTCCAGATATCTCTGTTGTGTACAAGATAGTTCTCCAAGAAGAATATCAGAGATCCATAACTGTTTCTCCCTCACCCGTTGATATTGAAAATTCTGTTCTAGTAGCTAACAAAGGTGGTGAATCTTCTAGCTCTGGTTCCAAGAATTCTAGTAGTTCTGGAAAGAATCGGTTCTATTGTGATCATTGCAAGCGTACAAATCACACTAAGGATCGATGCTGGAAGTTGATAGGCTATCCACCCGGTTATGTTCCAGGCGGCAAAAAGAATGCTAATACTACTAATACAGAGAAGGGACAGTCCTCTTCTTCTAGCTCATCTTCCTCCATCACTCAAGAACAGTATAATCATCTCATTTCTCTTCTCAGTAAGCAGTCCACAGAGGGATCTCCATCTGATTCTCATGCTTTTATGGCAGGTATTGCCTCTTGTTCTTTGTCTTCTCATCATAACAAGTCATGGATACTAGATAGTGGTGCCACTGATCATATGGCTTCCACTCATTCCTTGTTAAGCAACCAGCATTCTGTTTCTATGCCAATGTCTATCACCATGCCTAATGGACATAAGGCTTCGATCACAAGCATTGGTTCTGCACACTTATCTGAATCAGTTTGTCTTGAGAATGTTTTGCTTGTTCCTGAATTCTGTTTCAACTTGTTGTCTATAAGTAAGCTCACTAAGCAAACCGGTGCTAATGTGGTTTTCACTCCATCTTATTGCTATCTTCAGGCCCCTTCGATGAAGAGGCCAATTTTGCTTGGTAAAGAGGAAAAAGGTCTTTACATATCTGTCTCAGATTCATCACAGGTTACTGCTCTGTCTACTGTTGCCTTTCATAAGAGCTTGGACTTGATGCATTGTAGACTAGGACATCCTTCATATGATCAACTTTCTTGCTTGCCTTTTCTAAAGAAAGTTGCTAAAACTCAGCATATTTGTAGCATTTGTCCAAAAGCTAAGCAACATAGGAAACCCTTTTATACATCTAAAAGTCATTCCAAAGCACCCTTTGACCTAGTTCATGTAGATACATGGGGTCCTTACCATCATCCTACCCACAATGGCTTTAGGTTTTTCCTTACACTTGTAGATGACAATACAAGGTGTACTTGGACTTTTCTTATGACAAGCAAGAGCAATGCCTTGACCACATTAAAAACCTTTGTTGCCATGATTCATACTCAATTTCACATTTCCATTAAAGCCTTTCGCACAGACAATGCTCCTGAATTTTCTACCCCTGATGCTCTTCTTTTATATTCTGAAAATGGTATCATTCATCAAACATCTTGTGTAGAATCTCCCCAACAAAATGGAATTGTTGAAAGAAAACACAAGCATCTTCTTGAAGTAGCCCGGGCTCTTTTCTTTCAGTCAAATGTTCCTCCAAAATTTTGGGGATTTTGTATCCTTACAGCCACGTATCTTATCAATAGAACTCCTCTTCCTTCTTTACAAAACAAATGTCCTTTTGAATTGCTTTTCCATCATTCTCCAGATTATAATTTCTTAAGATCTTTTGGCTGCCTTGCTTTTATTACCAGCCTAAAACGAGGAAGAACCAAGTTTTCCCCTCGGGCTTCTCCCTGTGTCTTTCTTGGCTACTCCAATGGCAAGAAAGCTTATACTCTCTTTGACCTCGAAACTAAGAAAATTTTACACTCAAGAGATGTTGTCTTTCATGAACAACACTATCCCTTTCAATATTTGTCTTCTGTTACCAATGATCATCCCTTACCCACTCTTGCTTCTGATTATCCTCCTCACATTTTTCTACCCTCTATTCCTACACCAGAATCTATCCCTGCACCAGAATCTATCCCTGCACCAGAATCTATACCTACACCAGAATCTATCCCTACACCAGGATCTATGCCTACACCAGAATCTTCCAGTGATTCTTCTCATCCTGGTTCATTGCCCATATTACCTCGAAGGTCCACTCGGGCTCATGTTCAACCCTCATATTTGAAGGAATATGTTTGTTCTTCTTCCATATTTCAAGCCAACATGGTTTCTCTTCCATACTCTTTTAATACTTCCCTTTCCACCTTTTCTGAACCTACTACTTTTCAGCAAGCTTCCAAGGATCCTAAGTGGGTTGAAGCTATGTCTAAAGAAATAGAGGCCTTGACTAAGAATGAAACCTGGGATTTAGTATCTCTTCCTTCAGGCAAGAAAGCCATAGGGTGTAAGTGGGTATTCAAAATCAAGCTTAAATCAGATGGTTCCTTGGAAAGGTTTAAGGCTAGATTAGTGGCTAAAGGTTTTACACAACAAGAGGGTGTGGATTATCAAGAGACCTTTTTTCCTGTAGTTAAGATGGCTACTATAAGGAGTTTGATTTCTGTAGCTGCTTCCAAGAAATGTCATTTACATCAACTTGATGTAAATAATGCTTTTCTTCATAGAACATTAGATGAAGAAGTTTTTATGAAGGTGCCAGAGGGTATTCCTAATCCAAATCACTTGGTTTGCAAATTAAAAAAGTCCATCTATGGCTTGAAACAAGCTTCTAGGCAGTGGTTTCATAGGTTATCAACTGCCTTGCTTTCCCTTGGTTATTCCCAGTCAAAGAATGACTATAGTCTCTTTACTAAAAAATTGATCATCATATTACTATAGTTGCTATACATGTGGATGATCTGCTTGTGACTGGGTCTGATGAGGTTGAGATTTCTTCTTTGAAGACATATCTGGATTCTGTTTTCAGCATTAAGGATTTAGGCATACTTCATTATTTTTTGGGATTGGAAGCTACTCATCTTAGTGAAGGGATTGTTTTACAGCAGTGCAAATTTACTAGAGAATTATTGAGTTCTTTGGATATTGATCACTTACTTGCTGTTTGCACACCTCTTCCATTAAATTGCAAATTAACACTAGAAGAAGGTGATCTGCTTTCTGATCCAACAACCTATAGAGTTCTAATTGGGAAGCTTAATTTTCTCACTCATACAAGGCCAGACTTGTGCTTTTCTGTTCAGACCCTGTCCCAGTTTATGTAAAAACCCCGTACTTCACATTTTTCAGCATTGATGCATACACTTTGCTATATTAAAGGCACTGCAGATTATGGAATATTGCTGAATGGTTTTGATAATCCTGTGTTATCTGCATATTCAGATTCTGACTGGGCTTCATGTGTTCTTACTCGACGATCAGTGACAGGTTATGTACTTATGTTAGGCAGATCTCCCGTAAGCTGGAAAAGTAAAAAACAGAGTGTTGTATCTCGAAGTTCAGCAGAGGCCGAATACAGAGCCATGGCTCAAGCTGCTACTGAAGTAACCTGGCTGGTCAGATTGCTTAGTGATTTGGGCATCAGTTCTGTTAAGCCGGTTGTACTTCATTGTGACAATAATTCTGCGTTACAAATTGCTAAAAATCCTGTTCAACACGAACGGAAAAAGCATATTGAAATCGATGTTCACTTCACTAGAGACAAGGTTATGGAAGGTTTATTACAGTTGTCATACATTCCTACAACTCAACAATTAGCTGATATTTTTACAAAAGTTCTACCCTCTAACCAGCAGCAGCAACTTGTATCCAAGCTTGGCATGTTTTTGCCATCACATGCCTAGCTTGAGGGGGGTGTAGAATATATCAATTCTAGTACATGTAGTCTTTGTATATATACTCTAGTGATGTAACAGTGGACGATATATCCAGAAATAATACAGAGAATAGCGCTCTCTTTTCCCTCTCTTTCTATTCCTCTTCTATCCTGAATCTTCTACACTTTGTAACAATATTTAATATTTATAACATAGTGTTTACTGGTGAATAACACCAAGTATTAGAAGTTGACTGAACTTTCCAAAATCAAGATGGAGAGAAAGCCATTTCTACCTAATTGAACCTAACAGCAAGTAAATCCATGATAAATATTTCCTTATGCTTACTTTAGAAGCCGACTGAATTTTTTTTTCCGCTCTTCCAAATGACTATCAAATTGCATTGCTTTTCAATTGCTCATAAATTTCATGTTTAAAAAGCTTTTCAATTTTCCTTGCCTGTCTAAATTCAATCCTAAACCCTTAAAAAGAAATCAAGACAAATTAAAGCTCTAATTTTAACTCTAAATCAAATATCATGCCTAATTCAACAAAAGCAAGTTTAAAGCTTTTCAATTTTCTTTGTTTGTCTAAATTTGATCCTAACCCTAAAGTCTTAAAAACAAATCAATACAAGTTAAAGCTCTAATTTCAACTCAAAATCAAACATTACCCCTAATTGAACAAAATCACACCAAAGGAGGGTAGATATTAACAAAATCACACCCTAAATTCAATAATAAACACACAATTGCAATATAGCAGATTTGAAGTCGTGCATACTTGAAGTGACTCGGCTCCCTCTCGACCGTTCAAGCCACCCTCTCCACCGCTGTCTGTCGACGCTCATCCGCTTGTTGTCCCCTGACGCTTGACCTCTCTCCTTCACTTCTTCTTCTTTTTGGGTTGAAAGTTGAAAGCCTTCGCTTCTTCTTCTTCTTCGCTCAGCTACAGAGGTAAATACAGAAATATTTTCTTTTTTTTAATCACCAAACTAACGACCCTTCTTATTATTTGAACGGAATTCACAAAAGAGGGCATGGGCCGGACTGTTTTGAAAGTTCGAGGGTATAAACCGGAAAAACTTTTTTTATAGGGTACCAGACAGAATTTTTCAAAGATAAATCTACATCTCTGCGGATTCGACCGTTACTTTTCTAAGAGTATAGTCTTTAGGTTTGTTAAGACTCTTTTGCATAGCCGTGATTTGCACGACCATTTCACTGCTATCACTCCAGCTTCCTTCAATGGTTATTTTTGGCTTGTGCAGATTCCATATCACCCCAACGTTTTGCCCCCCTATAGCAAATGGAAGGGAATATAAGTAAGAAAGAAGGTTTGGCTAACTCACTGCATGCCCAACTTGCACTTCTGATTTGAAGAGCCGAGCACAAGTTCCTAACCCAAGCCACCAATTGCTTGCTGATTTTCCCCTGCTTGTTCTTTGCCATATAATCCTTGTAGTTCCAATGATAAGAGCTTTTCATTGATGCACTGGCAGACCAAAAAAACATCATATTCAACTGTTGGAGGAGCATTTAGCATAATTTCAACTTGTGATTTTAGCATTTCAAGATTATATAATTTAAATGAATAACAATGATGATAACTAAAAATTATCAACTTCTTTGAACAAAGTGCACAGGCTGCCTTCAAATTAACTTGAGCCGATATATCTGTTGCCCATACAATATAACTACATCTTTGGAGTAGCTCCTTTTGCAACATAGGCAACACTATAATTAAAAGTAAAAGTCGAAACAAGGCAAGTAGAATGACATATCACTTTTATTTCATCTAAATTTATGCCGGGCATTTCATTAAACACTTTCAATGCAGTAATAATTTTAAAATGGCACCGCTCCAACATTTGTTTCAAAGCCAAATTTTCTTCCTGCCACAAACCTGATTCAACAATTAGAATTCATGAACTCGATCCTAGAAGCATAAGTATGCGTTATAATGCGGAAATGAAGGAATTAGGTCAAAAACGAGAGGTGTAAGAATTAGCCCTCAAACATGCTATTTTGAATCAAACTAAACCACTCACTCATAGCAGCATAAGAGTCAAACAATTGACATGGAGAAGAGTAGATACTGGAATGTGCTACTCAAAACTAATCCCTACAAAATTAAAGAGATTAAAAAGGAAAAAAAATGAGGCTTCTTTTAAGTTCCTTGCCTGATGAATCAGAAAACCTGAAACTAACCAATTGGAATAGCCAATACGAAGGCTTGTACGACAGTCGGGTCAAACATTGAAAACTTATTACCTGAGCACTTGCCACTCACACAAGAAACCGCCTAAACAGCATAATCTTCAATTTTGAACCACTTTTGCATACATGACCCAGAACAAGAAAGGCTTATGAAAAAAATGAACTTAAAATCGAATTAACAAGTTAAAAATGTGTGGGGGCATCGAGTGAATAAAGGAATAAAAAGGTTGCGCGTAAATTTAGGTTTAGAGACATCTAACAAGTGATCAAACAACTCCAATATATTGTATTAGCTTCTTGGAATATGCAATGTGGTAAAAAGGCAAAATATTCGACAATAGATTTGTGAAATCTCAATCATGCGCTGCTCCATTGTGTGAATCTTCATAAATAGGGGGAGGGGAAGAAGTGGAAAGCACCAAAGATATGAGCTTTAGAAAGCAAACGAGTTGGGTGATCTACTGCCTGGCTATCTATAACTAATTAACTAAATAACTACAAGATTTCTTTTATGGATAATAATCTTTTATGAATGCAAACTTTTTTTAATTGAAATCTGGTTCTTTGTTATTGACTGTTAGAATATGTTCATCCCATATCTAAAAGTTAGGAGTATATTGGACTAATATATAAGTCGGGGGATTACTCCACCTATTGCCAATTAATTTAAGGATGGAACCCCGCTAGGCTGATAGGAGGACCATTATTAGCTCATGTGATCCTGAGAAAGGCCGTTATCAACCCAGTTGCCCGCCACAATGATGTTCGTGTTTATGTTCGTGTTTTTTGTCTAGTTTTTGGTGTCTGGGTTGATAACGGCCTTTCTCAGGATTGTAAGACGATATTCTTTCAATTTCAAGTAAGTTTTGCTTTTCAATGTTTTCTTTGATTAAAGTTATTTGCTTTGATTCAATGATTAGTGAGTAGTTTTCTTTTCTAGGATCGGGGTTGAAACCCGGCATAGTTGTGCATGTTTGAATGAGTATGTTGATGTTTTGATTGCCTTTTATCCTTTGAATTGCTTGTTGTGCTTATGCTTAGACGAGAATCGAAGTAATTTGAGTTTGTTGCTTGATCGAAAGAGAAAGTTGTGAACTTGAATGTTGATATTGTTCGATAACGAAAGTTTCGAGCTTTGGATTCAAAACAAGTAATAAAGTGAATTGATTTATGAAATTTTATTGATTTGCTTGTTTAGTCAGTGAAAGTTGATAGATTTATCTTCAAAGGCATGATCTTTATCTTCACATGAGTTTATATGCATAACTATGTTGTGGTAACCCTTGTCCTAGAGCTTTTTATCCATTGAATTTCTCAAGTTTAGCATTTGGTTTCACTCGTTACCGAGGCACCTTGGATCGATACCGAGCCTGCATTTGCATCGTTAGTTGTTCTGTTTTAAGTAGAATTCCAGGTTCGTTAACGACCTTGACAAAGTCGTTAACGATGTCTGTCGTAGCTGTTTTTGCTTTATTTTGTTTTGTTTTCTTTAGTTAGGTAAACAGACAACCTTGCTTCCCGTGGATGATCCTGACTTCGCTATACTCAGCGGGGTCTTGACTTATAAACTTATTTGTTGTCAAGAAACCCTCCTCAACACACAACAACTCGGCGATCCTGAGGAAGGCCGACCGGCGGAATGTGTTGGGGTGGAGCTGCCGCAGCCATGCTTCGTTCCTGGTTTTGCGCTGGTGGCACCGGAGGCACTTGCACGACCTCGTTTGGCGGCACCCGATTGTCATTGAAGGGGTTCTCGGCAACGACACCTCTAGCGTTATCCTCCAATATATTGTGATTGCCAAGAATATGGAATACTTGATCCATGCGATGACGCTGAATCTCTTGTTCCTGCCGGTGCGCCCGGAATTCTGCTGTCAATTGTTCAAGGAGCGTTCAAACGTCTGATTCAGAGCCTGTAACCGTGGATGTTTCTTCATCGTTCGACATGGTTCAAAAGATAAGCACCAATTGATATCAACTGAGTTAGTTAATACCAAGAGTAACAATAACCTGTAGTAATCAAGGGAATAGGCCGAAGCCAGGAGGTAGAGAGTGAAGACTGGGTAGCGAAAAATTTAGGGCAAAAGATAATTGATTTCTGAATGAATGAAAAGCCTAATAACATAGGAGTATTTATACTAAGCCCTAACGGTTCAATAAAAGTGTCCCGGGAAAGAACCGTAAAGAAAACCCGAGAAGGAGTTTACTTCACTCTGTTTAAAAATTACATTTAATTAAAATACTAGTAATAATAATTCATGAACCGGACTGGAAGCCGGTGTTCACGAACCGGGCGTGCCCTTGGTGCCGGTGGTTGAGCCCTTGGCGTATCATCCTAAAACCAATTGGCAATAGTAGGAGTAATCCACTGAGTTATATATTAGTCCAATTTGCTCCCAACTTTCAAATGTAGGATGAACATATTCTAACATTGATTAATAATATATGAAACAAAATTTCTGAAAGCCAAGGAGAGTGACTTCCTCCACTCATGCTCCTATGTGTCACCAACCAGGATAACACCGTGTTTGGATAAGCGAAAGCAATTATTATTCTGTTAAAAAAATTATTTATACCTAGGTGGGATTTATAGGTTAGATAATAACACGTGCACAACTCTATTCTGTTTGGTTGAAGTCAGCTGGTTAGGAATGAACATGGTGCTATGATCTCCACACCCAAGTTCCCCTATTTGATGGAGAACGTAACGGTGTCTAATTGATTGATCTCTCAAAAGAAAGTTGGATGAAGTTGCCAAGATGATCACTCCAAAACCCTTTTATAAAATTGTTGTCTTGATCATAACCAATTCATGAAAATTTAATATAATCCCAACTCAAGTCAATAGGGTCTCAAATAAATCCACCCAAACAAAGAAAAGTTAACACCTTGTATAACATTGTTATCTTGATCAACAACAATGGTTTAGAGAATTGCTAAAATCCAAAGGCATACAATAAATCCATCAACTACTTCATTTAGTAAATAATCAACCACATTATTGCCCTTTTTTCAACTATTTACATGTATACTCAGTATTCAGTACCAATTTTGAAAATCAAAAGCTAGCACAAACCAAGGCCAAATGTCAAACATACAGAGATCTCTTTTATCTCATGTAAAGTGTCTTCCGCATTAACAATTAAAGACCAATAACAAGGATCAAAACTTAAAACCTGCACAATTTGTACAAGAAAGAGATTTCAATCTTACATGTGGCAAGCGCCACTATATCTCGCTTTGCCACAGTTTCAAATGCACCTATTGAATCAGAAATATGCAAGTTCTTCAGTATGGTCAACAATGAAAAAAGATGGAGAGAAAGGAAAAAGGTTCTAAGACCACAAATTACCATCTCCCTATAGTGGTGGAGCCTTTAGCAAATCTATTACCTCTCTGTAAAGCCCATGGCAATTCCATAATTTCAACAGCATAGCTTAAAATTGATGAAGATATAACATATAATGTGACTCGGTAAATAGAAGAGATCGATGGCTTCTGTAAGGAGCACACTAACAAACGTAAATATTTTTTGCTAGGAAGTACTTCCTAACAAAAAATATTTACGACGCTTTCAAAGTGTCGGGAATTACACGAGTTTTGGGGGCATATTAAGTGTATGAGGGCATATAGTTCCAAGACATTTCAAAGTGTCGGGAATTACACGAGTTTTGGGCGGTAAAAATTTTTACGACGCTTTTTAGCGTCAAAGGTCTCCTTAGAAAATGGCGGCCAATAAATTTTACGACCCTTTTATGTGTCCAAATATTACATGAAATGGCGGCAAACTAAATTCCCGACGCTTTTAAGCGTCACAAGGGTCCTAGGAAAATGCAGGAAAAATGAAAGTGAAAGCGTCGAAGTTTTTATAATCCGACAATAAAAAGCGTCGCTATTACCGACATAAAAAAGCGTCGGGCATTGGTGACACCGTAAATTTCGACGCTTTTCTAAAGCGTCGAAAGACAAATTCTCGACGCTTTTGTGCGTTGAAAATGGTTTGAAAAAGCATCTTAAAATGGCGCGTTTTCTAGTAGTGAGTAACACATTTCTGCAAGAATTAATTCCCTTCTCCAATTTAAATCAAAAAATGATCCCATTCTTTAACAATCCAGTACTTGAAATGCAAACTGCAATAAGTTGACTTGAAACGTAGGAATTTGCCTAGAGTCCTACTAACGTACTATCAAAGTGAGAATGCAAAACAAAATATGTACATAAATAATTATGCTTATCACCTCTTGGATTATGGGAGAACTTGGTCGTTTTGAAATTGCCTTGTAAAGGTACATGAGAGCTATCCAAGTAAGAACAACCCCAACCTTGGGATGTTTTGAGCCTACAACAAAGTCATGCATTCATAAGTCATAAATAACGTCATATGCACAAATAACTGCACATGTAAGATTTAAATAGTTGGGTAAGAAAAAATTAACCAAACTGCTCCTCTGCAAGCTTCAATGCCTTGATTAGTGTACCCTCTACATCTCCAAAATTCCTAAAGAAGTAAACAAATAAAAAGTTACAATTGGCCATGAACTAAAGAACATTAAAAATCCATAAGAATGAGTGAATGCTTACCCCAGATGAGACTAAAGCTGACCTAAGGCACATGTAGCTGCCAAATGGACCTCTTTTGAAGCCATATTACATGCTGCCACATTGTCTGGGTCACTACAATTATTTTTCTCAATTGATCCACTAATTACCTTCAGGTGTTAAATCTTTTGCTGCATCAAAATCCCGTTTAACATGAAAGAATTCTCCATATGACAAGGCAGCATTCCCTACAATGAATTACATGATCAACAATGAAAGAAAACAGAAGTCTATTAATTGTGAGAAGATCCAAGGCTAACCTGTGCAGCCTTCCTCTTCACATCCTTGAAAGAACAAAAAAGTGCTTACAAGAGGCATCAAGTCAGTTGGACCTTGGAGTATTGATGTTTGTGTTTTTAGCTTCATTTTAGTAAGTTCTTCTCGGTTTTTAGGTCTTGTTTAGATATGTTTTTGTGTGTGTTGTGTGTCTTTTTAGTATAGTTTGCATATTTTGTGAAAAGTATGGAAACTACGCTAGTTTTGTGTTTTCGTGTAGGTTTTGAAGCGAATTTGGAGCAATCAAGGACATTGAAGGAGAGGAAGATGCTAAGAGGAAGAAGAAAAGAAGGCAATGGAAGAAACCTCAACAAGTCCAAGTGAGAGAACAAGTCCAAGACCAAGCTCGATATCGACCCTCTATGGGTCGGTACCGAGGCTTTCAAGAGTAATTTCCCGAGTCCTACCGACCCTGACGGGATCGTTACCGAGGTCCCCGTGTCGGTAGGACGTGACCGACTTAGTGCAATTAATGATATTATTCCAAGATCTTTTATGTTTAGTAGTTTTTATCTTTAAGGAAACTTTTTAGATAGATGTTTTAATATAAATACCGTTGTTTAGACATGTTGGAGGCTCTCTTTTTCCCTAGTTTTATTTTGGATGTGCAAGTTAAGATTTGAAAGACAAAGTTGTTGCTTGGAGCGCAAGGAAGAGGATTGTTTGAGATTTCTGGTGTTCTAAGTTTGTGTTGAAGACAAGTTTGTGTTTAAATTCAAGTAAGCTTTTAGTTTAATTCAAATTATGTTTTTTTCAATCTTTTTGTTTGTTCTGTTTAATTTCCACCATGAGTGAGTAGTCTTTTATTCTAGGGTTGGGGTTAGAAACCCAACATAGTTGTGCATGAATGATGATATAATTGAATGATTTGATGCATTTTATCTGTTTTTCTACTTGTTTGTGATAAGCTTTGACGAAAGTTGGAGTATTTCATGTTTATGACTTGATTGAAAGAAAAAAGTTGTGAACTTGAATATATAAGAGATAAAGTTTGAGACGAAAGTTGAGAACTTTATATCAAAATAAGTAGATAAAGTGAATTAATTTATGAAAGTTGATTGATTTGCTTGTTTATTCAATGAAAGTTGATAACTTATGTTAAAGACATGATTTTTATGATTCATATTGTTTGATTGCATGACTATGTTGTGGTAAGACCCTAGTCCTAGATTTTTCTCTTGCTTGTGAGTCGATCTTTAAAACCAAGTAGGCACGTTACCGACCTGCAACACCTCGGTACCGACCCTCTTTGTTTCGTTGTTTACTTAGTTTTTCGTCTTCGTTTGCACCTCGTTATCGACCTTGACAAGGTCAGTACCGACCTTTTCAGTGCGTTTGTTTGCTTTGTTTTGCTTCTGTTTGCTATTTCTTTGCGTTTTAGATAGAAACTAAACATAGACTTCACTTCTTGTGGACGAACCAGACTCCATTGTACTCGGCGGGGTCTTGATTATAAATTTATTTGTTTGCATGAAACTCTCTTAACAAATTGGCGTCGTTGTCGGGGAAGCGATAGCGCTGTGTTTAGTTGCTTTTAGGGTTTGGGAATAGCCTGGCCCTATTTTTGTTTCTAATTTGTTTGCTTTTGTTTGTGTTCTCAGTTTTATGCAACAAGGAAGACACAGGCTTTCTTTTGACACTCCTTTATACTATTCTGAGCATGAGCATACTCTTCATCACAAAAGAAGAGAGAACCAAGCAATGGCGACTCCTGAACAACAGATGGCCAACCTCCGAGCTCAGATGTAGCGGCTCCAAGGTGATAGAGATCGTGAATGGGAACAACGTACTCAACTACAAGAACAACTGAATGCCATCCCGAAGAATGCCAAGAAATACATGCACCCAGAAATGAGGGTTCCAGAATCAGCAATTGTTCTCCCAGATATAGAGAAAGCCTTCGAGATCAAATCTCAATTTATATCCTTGATAATAAAAAAAGGTGATCAATTTATATCCTTGATCAAGTCTTCTAAACCGACCCATTCTCTCAGTAACGAGGTCGGTAACGACCCCCCAAGGTTGGTACCGACCCTTCTCCAGCACCGACTAACCCCCTTGTCGAATCAGTAACGCCGCGACTCGAGCCCTTGTTGGTTCCGAGTCCGGCGAAGACTCTTCCCTTCCCCTCTAAGAAGTCCAAAGACTCTACATAATGGAATTTTAGGCATTTTGTAAAGGTTCTTCAGGGCTTGAACATTTCTATTCAATTCGCTGAGGCCCTAAGCGAAATGTCGGCTTACACAAAATTCTTGAAAAAAATCTTGAGCAGGAAGAGGTCTATGTCCGAGCTGACTGATGAGGTCCGATCCTTGGAACTCCCCGAAAAGCTAGGCGACCCAGGTAAGTTTGCTATTACAATTGGAATTGGAGCTTATCATTTCAAAGCTTTGTGTGATTTAGGTGCTAGAACGAGTCTCCTACCACTCTCTATTTGGTCCAAAGCCAATATGGGACCGTTGGAACCTGTCAATATGAAGTTGTACATGGAGGATGGATCCTGTGTCAAGCCTACAGAAGTAGTTGATGACTTCCCAGTGCAAGTGGGGAAGTTTTTTGTTCCGAATGATTTTATCGTGATGGAGATGCTTGAAGACCCGGTGGTGCCTATCATTCTGGGTAGGCCGTTCTTAGCCACAGCAGGAGCCATAATCGATGTTAGGAAGGGACTCCTAACTTTTGAGATTGGGGATGAGGTGGTGGAGTTCCGCTTTAACCCTACCATGAAGGAGACAAATAAAGCGGAGATTAAGATGCTCTACACCCACACCGACTACATTGAATGTGGAGACCCAATCGAGAGGTTGTTGGCTTTTGAGGAATTTCTTAGTAGAAGATGGGCAGAAATCAATCCTGCAGCATCGTTACCGACCCCCCATGGGTCGATACCGCGGCTTCTGGCAGGAACTGAGGAGCAAATGGTGTGTACTGGTTCGATACCGGACTTTGTAACGTCGTTACCAACCCCCTCTAAATCGAAAACGACCCTACTAGAAGGTACAAACGAGTCGTTACTGACCTCCACTAGCTCGGTACCGACCTTACTAGCAGATGACGAAGAGCTTCTGGCGTGTTATTACCAGGAGATTTTGAAGACAAAACATGAAGAGCCCATTCTCATCTCGGCTGAGCCTACTCCAACGCTCAAGCCACTTCCAGACTCCCTCGGGTATGAATTTCTTAGTCCTAACTCTACCTTCCCTGTTATCATTAATGCTCAATTAAATGATGAAGAAGTAGAGAAATTGATTGTTGTGCTTAGGACCCATAGAAAAGTCATTGGCTATTCCCTTGATGACATAACTAGCATATCCCCCTCCCTCTGCATGCATAGAATTTACATGGTGGATAATCATAAACCCACCATAAAGCATCAATGTAGACTAAATCCTAATATGAAAGATGTGGTAAAAAAGAACATTTTAAAACTACTTGATGTAGGGATTATTTTTCCTATATCGGACAACCAATGGGTTAGTCCGGTCCATGTGGTCCCTAAAAACGGTGGTATGACGGTTATTGAAAATGAAAAGGGATAACTAATCCCCACTAGGACCACAACTAGTTGGAGGATGTGTATTGATTATAGGAAGTTGAACAGTGCTACACGAAAAGATCATTTTCCACTTCCTTTTATCGATCAAGCTCTAGAACGCTTAGCCCAGCATGATTATTTTTGTTATTTAGATGGCTATAGCGGCTTTTGGCAGATTCCCATTCATCTTGATGATCAAGAGAAAACAACCTTTACTTGTTCCTACGGGACTTTTGCATATAGAAGAATGCCATTTGGGCTTTGCAATGCCCCTGCAACTTTTCAAAGATGCATGATGGCTATCTTCTCTAACATGATAGAGGATATAGTAGAGGTTTTTATGAATTATTTCTCTGTGTATGGTT
The DNA here is from genome assembly GCA_964016875.1 of Fallopia convolvulus. Lineage (NCBI taxonomy): Eukaryota > Viridiplantae > Streptophyta > Magnoliopsida > Caryophyllales > Polygonaceae > Fallopia > Fallopia convolvulus. The sequence continues at coordinate 16,813,023 of OZ024728.1, forward strand.
CTTCATTTGCTAACCTTACTCGTGTGCTTAAAAGATGTGAAGAAACCAACCTTGTTTTAAATTGGGAAAAATGCCATTTTTGGTCCAATAAGGGATTGTGCTAAGACATCTCGTCTCTAAAAGAGGGATAGAGGTAGACAAAGCCAAGATTGAGCTTATTAAAAAACTACCTCCCCCTTCTTTTGTAAAGACGTTAGGAGTTTTCTAGGACATGCTGGCTTCTACAGACGTTTTATTCAGGATTTTTCTAAGATAGCTAAACCATTGACTAGCCCACTAATGAAAGATGTAGTGTTTGAGATGTCTCCAGAATGTCTTGAAGCTTTTTATAGGTTAAGAGAAGCCATTGTATCCGCTCCTATCATGCAGTCCCAAGACTGGACACTTCCCTTCGAGATCATGTGTGATGCCAACGACTATGATATTGGCGCGGTGCTAGGGCAATGGAAAGATAAGAAGCTCCACGCCATCTACTATGCAAGTAAGACGCTTGATGAGGCGTAGAGTAAGTATACCACAACGGAGAAGGAATTCCTTGTTGTGGTATTTTCCTTTGAAAAATTCCGTTCATATCTAGTAGGCTCTACGGTGATTGTTTATACTGACCATGAGGTAGTTAGACACTTAATGGCTAAGAAGGATGCCAAACCTAGGCTACTTCGTTGGATGCTCTTGTTACAGGAATTTTACCATGAAATAAGAGACAATAAGGGAGCAGAAAACTTAGTAGCCGATCACTTATCCAGGTTGCCAGTAGAACACATCAAAGAGTCTAGCATTGTCGTACCAATGAATGACTCCAGGCCAGATAACACCTCATGCTGAAGAAGGGAGTGCAGTGCATTATCAAGGGACCTACCGACCCTACAGGGGTCGTTATCGACCCTTTTTTGAGGCTCGAGCACGCTAGAAACACTGGTACCGAAGTGGAAAAGCTCGATACCAAGGCAGGATAACCCATTATCGAGGCAGAGGAGATCGTTACTAAGGTGAACAATGAAGCAATAGGGTCGGTAACGACCCTACCAAGTCCGGTAACGACCCATCTAAGAGGTGTGATCCCCGAGGGCTTGTCCCAACAAAAGAAGATGAAGTTCCTTCATGAAGTCAAGCAATATTACTAGGATGATCCATACTTGTTCAAGCAAGGAAGTGATCATATTTTCCGACGTTGTGTACCAGAGGAGAAGATAGAGAGTGTGATACGTCATTGTCACACTCTTCCCACAGGTGGCCATGCAAAAGGATTCAAGACTACGGCGAAGATTCTTCAAAGTGGTCTTTATTGGCCAACGCTTTTCAAAGACGTATGGGAGTTCGTGACGTCTTGTGATGAATGCCTACGCTTTGGAAACATTACTTGGAGACATGAGAACTCGCTCAATGGGATCCTATAGGTCGAGCTTTTCGACGTGTGGGGCATAGACTTTATGGGACCCTTTCCTTCATCGGGCCCCTACAAGAACATCCTATTGGTGGTTGACTATGTCTCTAAATGGGTGGAAGTCATCGCTACAAGAAACAATGATGCTAAAACTGTGGTCAAATTTATGAAAACTAACATCTTTCCCAGGTTTGGAGTGCAACGAGTTCAAATTAATGATGGTGGATCGCATTTCATACAAAGGAGCTTTGAAGCTCTTTTGATCAAGTATGGGGTATCACATAGGGTGGCAACACCTTACCATCCCCAAACTAGCGGCCAAGTAGAGGTTTCAAACCAGCAAATCAAGAGCATTTTAGAGAAAACGGTTTCCCGCTCTAGGAAGGATTGGTCATCCAAGCTTGATGACGCCTTTATGGGCATACAGAACAGCGTACAAAACACCTCTACGCACCACTCCATACAACCTAGTTTATGGCAAGGCATGCCATTTGCCAGTCGAGTTAGAGCATAAAGCATTATGGGCTCCCAAGGATCTCAACATGGATCTCGACAAGGCCGGAGCAAAAAGGTTCATGGACTTGCAAGAACTAGAGGAGTTGAGGCTAAGTGCGTACGAGAACGTCGAAATCTACAAGGAGCGTACCAAGAAGTGGCATGATAAGAAATTGGTGCCAAAAACCTATGAAGTTGGTGACAAGTTACTCATCTTTAACACTAGACTTTGCTTATTTCCAGGGAAGCTAAGATCAAGATGGAGTGGGCCATTCGTGGTCCACCACATATATCCCCATGGAGCGGTGGATTTAGTAGACAACAACAGAGCCATCTTCAAGGTCAATGGGCATCGGTTGAAGAAATACTATGAGAAAGCCGACCTGGATGAGAAAATCTGAGCCACTTGGGCTCTAATATCCTCCGATTAGCTACGGTAAGTTTGTCGGGCTAACGATGTTTAAAATAGCGCTTACTGGAGGCAACCCGCTTTTAGTTTGTTTTTCTTCGATTCTTTTTAATAGCTTTCTTTTGACTTTTTTTAGGTTAGGTTTTAGATTTTTGGAATAGAATGCTTTGATAAGTGATATAGGAAAAAAGGGCCAAAATCGAGCAAAAACGAAGATTCGGTGAAAGCTGCAGGTAGGTCGATATCGACCCCCATAGGGTCGATACCGACCCCTTCAACAAAGGCCGAAAATCCGAAACCGAACCAGGTATGTTCTCTTAACACTCTTCTTTCTTTTATTCCAAACCTTCATTCATCACACACCTCTCTCCCGTTCGACCGAGCCTTCCCCTTGCCCTCACCTTCTCTCGCTGGCGCACCGCACATCGCACCCCACCGCACCGCCGAAACTGCTGTCACCTCGAGCCACTGCCGCCGCACCAGTCCACACACCAGTAAACCGAAATCCCACACCCCAGTACCGAGCAAAATTTCCTTGTTCGATACCGAACCAAACACCCTAGTTACCAATCCCAATTTCTCTTATGTTCTTTCTATATCTCATATCCAGTATGTTTTCTCAACCTTAATCCTTTATTTTGAATTTCTTGAGCTTACATGGTGATTTTTGGTTGATTTGCATATCTAGATCTAGATCTAGGTTGAAAATTTTTTGTGCATAAAATTCTTGCCTCTTTGCCTCAATTTGGTGTTGTATATTGATGAATAATGCTTTTTCATGTTTAGGATTGAATTAGTTTCATTTTTATGAGCATGAATTTGCTTGTTCTTGAGTATTCTAGATCTACACCATGTTTTGGCTAATTTTGGCATATGTTGGGATGGTTTTGGGTCAAGTATGGGGTTTGTGGTGCACAATTTCCCTTGAATTGATGTTGAAACTTGCTAAAATGATGCAATAGTTGGATGTTTGATGGTTCGAAGTCGAAAACCTTGACGAGGAATGAATTTTGGGGCTGCTACAGGGTCGGTACCGACCCCTCTGACTCGGCTAAAATCGTTGTTGCCAAGATCAAAATTAAATAACCCTAAACTACTAACTAGTATAGTAAGTAAGCAAGGGGTCGAACCCAAGAGAATCGGGATTCTGAATAATCAGTAGGGAATAAGAAAGGGGTTTTTGGGAGTTCAGGCAAACAAACAAACAAGCAAATATTATTAAGGATTAAATCAATTGGAAGAAAATAGAGTTCATTCAATCAATTCCACCTTAAGCTTTTTACTCATTCGATCATCAATTCATCCACTTTTCTATTAATTCCCAGGTTAATTCCAATCATTATAAAAGATTTTTGCTTGTCCACGGTCCAAGCGAAATTATGATATGAACAAGAACGCTTAATTCAAATCATGCAAAGTATTAAGGATAGAAGGATGTTAAATCATGCAATCAAGCTACGAGTCTCATGCATAAAATAACAATCAAACACTCTTTCTCAATTGTAGTCCACGGTCCTAGAAAAGAGTTGTTTCAAGGATAAATAAGATTGCACAGACAACAATCAAACCTAATCCAAACAGTAGATCTAAGTCAATCAAACAAGTGGATCAGGCTCATAAAATCAAACATAGATCATATAAATAAAAACAAGAGTTTTGATATTAACCAAGGGATACAAAAGTTACCAGAATCTCACGAATTACATAAAAAGGCTTCCTTGATCTAACAAACTCCGAAGGGAAATTAGTTCTCCATAATAAAACTAAAAACTGGAATAATCTCTGAAAAGTACGCTAGAATGTGTATTGGAAAATACGAAACTAAACATAAATAGTCGAAAATAAATCTAAACCTACAAGATATAATAATAATAAAAGATAAAATAAAACGAGACGGAGGCGGCGCTGAAACCTTGAAAGCCGTACTCCTCGGCCGCGGAATCACCTCGATCCGCGAGCGAGGTTTAGATCCGCGGGCGCGGATCTTCTGACAGCATCCTGATGTCAACTTCGGAGGTGGTTTTGACCCATTTGGAGTTGGAATTTGAACTTGACGTACAAACATGAATTGTAGCACTTCGAGTTAGCTTTCCAATGATACCTAATTAAGCTTCATCCGATCACCGTAGCTCCCGAACTATGCGTCACAAGAAAGTGGCGTCAAAACTACTAAATCAACACTTGTCTTCAAAACTCTTGCATTTTTTCAAATTGTGTCTTCGGTCTTCATATGACAATTATGCTCAAAACTAACCTAAACACACTCAAATCATGCCTAAAATACAAGAGTTAACCTATACTAAATAGAGTGTATCAAATTCCCCCATACTTAAACCTTGCTCGTCCTCGAGTAAGCTCAAAATAAATCTAACAAGAAATCCTATCAAGGTTTACAGCATAGTACAAGGGAAGACAAAAATAACTCACCTCACCAACCCGAACCCAAATTAGAGAAATAATGAGCAACAACATGAAAGCTCAAATCACACACCTCACAAAATACAGAATATAACACGCACGCTCCAAAAAGTATAGAGCAACCTAGGATCTACCCAACATCTAAAGTGTAATCCCCAGACCCCAAAGTAGAATATGATCCTAAACACTCTAATTTTACCACTCATTCTACTTAGGCGCCCTTTCGGGTTTTCACCTAATCACTCTTTTCATGTTTCTTAGGTGTGCTCACAAATACTCACATATCTCATAAACCTCTTATTACCCCAGCCTAATGCTGGTCCGGGTTACCTGCTTATTACCTGAGCCGCCCTTTCGGGTTTTCAACTCATCCCAGGATTTTATATGCCTTTTTCCTACTTTTTATGGCTTTTTCTATTTTTTTGTTTTTTTATATATTTTTTAAATTTTCTCTATACAAAACATGGAACAAAAATCCCATAAAAATAACGAAAAATAAACTAAAAAGCAACTATCTATGATAAGCGTAGTGAGTACTTCCTCCACCATACTTAAATCCTTCATTGTCCTCAATGAAGTAAAGAAAAAGGAATTAAGCATAGATTAGGAAAATCAGAAGACTCACATACGAAAGAAGAGTGATGAAAGAACTCCCCGAATTGTAATGCACCAAATTCAGGAACTAACTGATCTTTTTGGGAACGAACCACAAATGTCATCTTCACAACTCAGCAACCAATCCACACCACAGGACGTCTCCAATGAGAATGAACTGAACTCCTCAAAAGAATAAAAACTCTGACGACGGTAGCACCTCCATACTTGAACAATGCCACAAAGATGGTGTAGACGCGTACTAAACCATAATGGAATGGAACCTGATAATAGTACCAAACAATTCCAAGGAACTAGACATGGAAAGATATGGAAAAGTGGATTGGTGGATGATGGTAGAACATGGAAGAACACTCTTTTTTTTTTCTCTCTCTCTAATTTATTTCAGGGGTTTCACCTAAAAGCCTTTTATTTCAGGGGTTTCACCTGAAAGCCTTTTATTTTTTTTATTGAAAAACGGAAATTAAATTCGTCACGGCCGATCCGCGGGCACGGATCGCGGGCTCGTCCTCGCCCCGAGCTGGCTTCTTTTTTATGGAAAAATGGTACCTGCAAGTTAGCCCGACAAAACCAGAACAAATACTAAAACTAAAACTAAACTAAAAAGATAAAAATAAAAGAAAAGAAAAACTTACCTCGGGTTGCCTCCCGAGCAGCGCCTTTGTTTAACGTCGTTTGGCCCAACGTCCTTTTTGCTTAGAATGGATCATCATCTATCTGAAACTGGACCTTTTTCCCTTCATGTGCCATAGATAATAGGCCCTTTGAAACATCAATTACGGCGCTCGTCGTCTTCATAAATGGACGTCCCAACAGCAAAATTGGGTCGTATCTCCTCTTACAGATCTCCAGGACATAAAAGTCCGTCGGAAAAATTAAGCCATCCACCTGCACTAAGACATCTTCCACAAATCCTTTTGGATGCACATTAGAGTGATCGGCTAGCTCAATTGTAATATTAGAATCCTGTAGTGGCCCTAGACCTAATCACTCATATATGCTAAGTGGCATGACATTAATAGATGCATCGAGATCAAGCATAGAATGCTCAATTTTGGCCTCACCAATTGTAACGGGAACAGTAAACCTCCCTGGATCTCCTCCATACTTCTTAGGCAATTGCCTTTGAAGCATGGAAGATACATTTTCAGTATTTTCAACAAGATTAACATTTGTAACCTTCCCCTTTTCTTTTTGTTTCCTCTTTATAGTACATAATTCTTTCAGAAATTTAGCAAAACGAGGAATACTTTGAACAAGTTTAAGTAAAGGGACATTTACCTCACACTTGGAGAAGGTTTCAAAAATTTCCTTGTCATTGGCTGGCCTCCTGGTGTCCTTCAGTGCCTCAGGAAATAATGGCGCGGGCTTTTGAGAAGCCATGGGAGGAAAGGAAGGCCTGACGTACCCGTCAGATTCTGTCAGAGGGGCGATCCGCGAGCGCGGCATGGGACCCACAGGCGCGGATGACCCGCGGGCGCGGATGATCCGCGGGTGCGGTTTTGATCCGCGGGCGCGGATTCTGCGTGAATCTCAGTTTCTGCCTCGATTTCTGTGCCGCGATCAGAACTGTCCTCCGGCGATCTCGGTGGGTCTCCGCTGGCGGGAAAATCAGTATTCAGCTCTTTCCCACTCCTTAATGTCATTGCACTCACATTCTCCCTCGGGTTAATGGGTTGAGATGGCAGTTTTCTCGAGTCCTTAGCTTCTAGACGGTTCAGAATGGTTGCAATCTGACTTAACTGAATTTCCAGGCTTTTCACCGCAGCCTTAGTCTCTTGATTCTCCTTCATAAGCTGATTGATAATGGCTGGATTTTCATGAGGAGCCTGGGGCCTTGGCACATAATTAGGCTTGGGAACATAGTTGGGCTGAGCTCCCTGTGGTGGGAAAGGTTGTTGATTCCACCTAAAGTTAGGATGGTTTTCCCACCCCGGGTTGAAAGTATTTGAATATGGGTCATTCCGGGGCCTTTGATCATAGTTCCCTATAGCATTCACATCAACTGCTGGCTCTTGCATGATAGGGCATGCATCAGAAGGATGGCTCGATTCACCACAGATTCCACAAGCCCTTGAACTTGAAGCTCCATTGCCCACCAACAGTTGCTTCATCATAGCTTTCAACTCCCTTACTTTAGCATTCAGGGAATCATTAATAGAATTGACAGACCTACTGTTGGACCTCTTTCTCTGATTTCTGCATTCCTCAAGTAGAGTCTCCAACTTCTCAAACGCCTTCCTAGGAGTGAGATTCTCATAAGAACCTCCACATGAAGCATTCATCAGGCGCCTATCAGCATCACAGAGACCCTCAATAATATAATAGATCAGATCTTTATCAGAATAGCCATGGTAGGGACAGCTGGCTATTAGTCTCTTGTAACGCTCATAGTACTCATACATATTTTCATCATCTCCCTGCTTCAGGCTGCTCAGCTGCTTCTTGATAGACGTTTGTTTGGCAGCAGGGAAATATTTCTCCAAAAAATCACCCTCCATCTGAGCCCAAGTAGTGATCGTCTCAGGTTTTATGTACAGATACCATTCCTTAGCTGCATCAGCTAAAGAAAATTGAAAAGCCCTCAATATAAGCTGATCTTCAGTCACATCAGCTGGCTTCATTCCCAAGCAGACAGAATGGAACTCTGCAAGGTGTTTATTCGGATCCTCCCCACTCAGTCCATGGAACTTAGGAAAATAATGGAGAAGACCAGATTTAATCTCAAATTTCACTCCTTCTCCCAGAGCGGGAAACTCAAGACCAAGATGTTGCTGCTCTAAATTAGGCGCAGTCAGTTGCCTAATAGTGCGATCTGCCATGGTTACTAGCAGCTCTTCAACCTCTGAATCAGATGAAGAAGAAGAAGAAATTGGATCAAACTGTATGCCTAGCACTTGAGCCTGTACTTGACGTCTTAACTGTCTCAGAGTCTTGTTAATTTCTGGATCAAACGGAACAATAGGAGAATTATCAGTAGAATGAGTAAAAACCATAAGATAGGTTCTTACCAATTCGGGGGATCTGGACGAACTGATCTGCGGGCGTGGAACTTCCGCGGGCGCGGAAAAAATCCGAGAGCGCGGTTTCGTCAGAAACGCCGATTAAACAGAAAATTAAAAACCGATTCCCCGGCAACGGCGCCAAAATTTGACTCGGCTAAAGTCGTTGTTGCCAAGATCAAAAATAAATAACCCTAAACTACTAACTAGTATAGTAAGCAAGCAAGGGGTCGAACCCAAGAGAATCGGAATTCTGATTAATCAGCAAGTAACAAGACAGGGGTTTTGGGAGTTCAGGCAAACAAACAAACAAGCAAATATTGTTGGGGATTAAATCAATTAAGGAAAAGCAGAGTTTATTCACTCAATTCCACCTTTTTAATCATTCGATCATCAATTCATCCAATTGGCAGGCCTCCTAGTAAGTATTCCCGCCTGTCACGCGGGTGACCCGGGTTCGATCCCCGGCAACGGCGCCAAAATTTGACTCGGCTAAAGTCGATGTTGCCAAGATCAAAAATAAATAACCTTATTCTACTAACTAGTATAATAAGCAAGCAAGGGGTCGTACCCAAGAGAATCGGGATTCTGAATAATGAGCAAGAAACAAGACAGGGGTTTTTGCAAGTTTAAGCAAACAAACAAACAAACAAATAATATTTGGGATTAAATCAATGGAAGGAAAGCAGATTTTATTCAATCAATTCCACCTTTTTAATCATTCGATCATCAATTCATCCACTTTTCTATTAATTCCCAGGTTAATTCCAATCCTTATAAAAGATTTCCGCTTGTCCACGGTCCAAGCGAAATTATGATATGAACAAGAACACTTAATTCAAATCATGCAAAGTATTAAGGATAGAAGGATGTTAAATCATGCAATCAAGCTACGAGTCTCATGCATAAAATAACAATCAAACACTCTTTCTCAATTCTAGTCCACGGTCCTAGAAAAGAGTTGTTTCAAGGATAAATAAGATTGCACAGACAACAATCAAACCTAATCCAAACAGTAGATCTAAGTCAATCAAACAAGTTGATCAGGCTCATAAAATCAAACATAGATCATATAAATAAAAACAAGAGTTTTGATATTAACCAAGGGATAGAAAAGTTTCCAGAATCTCACGAATTACATAAAAAGGCTTCCTTGATCAAACAAACTTCAAAGGGAAATTAGTTCTCCATAATAAAACTAAAAACTGGAATAATCTCTGAAAAGTATGCTAGAATGTGTATCGGAAAATACGAAACTAAACATAAATAGTCGAAAATAAATCTAAACCTAAAAGATATAATAATAATAAAAGATAAAATAAAACGAGACGGAGGCGGCGCTGAAACCCTGAAATCCGCGGGCGCGGATCCACTCGTACCGCGGAATCATCTCGATCCGCGAGCGCGGTTTAGATCCGCAGGCGCGGATCTTGTGACAGCATCCTGGTGTCAACTTCGGAGATGGTTTTGACCCACATAGAGTTGGAATTTGAACTCGACGTAAAAACATGAATTGTATCTCTTCGAGTTAGCTTTCCAATGATACCAAATTCAGCTTCATCCGATCACCGTAGCCCCCGAACGATGCGTCACAAGAAAGTGGCGTCAAAACAACTCCAAATCAACACTTGTCTTCAAAACTCTTGCATTTCTTCAAATCGTGTCTTCGGTCTTCATATGACAATTATGCTCAAAACTAACCTAAACACACTCAAATCATGCCTAAAATACAAGAGTTAACCTATACTAAATAGAGTGTATCACCCTGCTTTTCCTAGAAAATTGAAAGCGTCCAGGCCCTCGTTACTGACTCCCTTGGGTTCGGTAACGACCCTGCAGAACACATGATTCTTGATTTTTGCTTGCCTTAGGATGAATTTCTAGAATGTAACTTGGCTCATTCATGTTTGATTGATTAAGTTTTGATTGATTATGCATAATAGCTTTGTTCTTCTACTTATATGGCATGCAATTATGAGGTGTTGAGTGATTTTAGAATGTGTTTTCAATTCAAGTATGGGGTTATTTGGTTCATTTATTTTGTGTGGAGAATTATCTTGGAAATTTATTAATATGCAGGACTAAATGGCCGGTTCAAGCCGAGCCACCAAGAAATCAAGCAAGAGGGCTAGGAAGCCTAGTCCTCCACCAGTGGTTGAGGTTTGCTACAAGATGACCGAGAGGAGAACTTGTTCAACATCGTGATAGGCAAACCTCACAAGACGAGGTGGTTTTCCAAGCCACATGCTCAACAACTTGGCAACTATAAGGACATGAGGCAAGCTTTTGACCACATTGGCACTTCCCACCTTCTCACCACCGACGAGCAACATTACCAGGTCCTCACGGCCGAATTCATAGCCACCCTCATTCTACGGCTTGACAACCCAGAAGCACCGGGAAGAATCACGTTCCGGCTTGGGAACGAGCCCTATTCTCTTACCTTGAGGGAATTTGACTCGGCTAAAGTCGTTGTTGCCAAGATAAAAAATAAATTACCCTAAACTACAAACTAGTATAGCATGCAAGTAAGGGGTCGAACCCAAGAGAATCGGTTTTCTAATAAATCAGCAAAGAATAAACAAGGGGTTTTGAGATTTTAAGCGAACAAGTAAATTCAAGTATCAAATCAATTAAGGTAAAGCAGAGTTCATTCAATCAATTCCACCTTTTTAATTATTCGATCATTAATTCATCCACTTTTCTATTAATTCCCATGTTAATTCCAATCCTTATAAAAGATTTCCGCTTGTCCACGGTCCAAGCAAAAGGATGATATGAACAAGAACGCTTAATTCAAATCATGTAGAGTATTAAGGATAGAAGGATATCAAATCATGCAATCAAGCTACGAGTCTCATGCATGAAATAACAATCAAACACTCTTTCTCAATTCTAGTCCACGGTCCTAGAAAAGAGTTGTTTCAAGGATAAATAAGATTGCACAGACAACAATCAAACCTAATCCAAACAGTAGATCTAAGTCAATCAAACAAGTTGATCAGGCTTATCAAATCAAACATAGATCATATAAATAAAAACAAGAGTTTTGATATTAACCAAGGGATAGAAAAGTTACCAGAATCTCACGAATTACATAAAAAGGTTTCCTTGATCAAACAAACTCCAAGGGAAATTAGTTCTCCATAATAAAACTGAAATAAAACCTAAATTATAAAAGTATGCTCTGAATTGTGGTATATAGTATGATCTGAAAAGTACACGAAACTAGGCTTAAATAGAAGAAAAACAACCGAAACTTTAAAGATATAATAAAGATAAATAAGATAGAATAAAACTCCGAGTAGGCGCTGAGAAAGGTCAACCCGCGAGTGCGGATTAGAACCTCGAGCGCGGGTCATCTCGTGTCCTTGGCCGCGGATCCTCGACGGACCGCGAGCACGGTTTCCACCCATGAGTGCGGGTCCTGCGTGTCTTCACCTCTCGAATCTTCCTTCACCGCGGGCTCGGGTCCTCGCCCGAGGGCGCGGGTCTTGTTTCCTTAAACTCTTCAGCTCGAACTAGGACTTATGTCTTCCAAATCTTCAATTGTAGGTTCTTCTGATATTACAGATAAACATCCTAATCTAGCCTAAAACACTCAGAAATCCTAATAAAAATACAGAATTACGCTATACTAAAACCAGCGTATCAAATTCCCCCATACTTAGATCTTGCTCGTCCTCGAGTAAGCTCAAAATAAATCTAACAATAAATCCTATCAAAGATCCACAGGAAGTAAAGGGAAATATGAAAAATCTAACTCTCAACTCACAACCCGAACCCATGTAGAGAAATAATGAGGAAAGACATGAAACCTCAATGATGAGCACTCTTACGTCGTTATAAAAGCGCTGACAAAGAAAATTCCTAAATTCCTAACCTTAGTAAAGTGGAAGCAAGGGTCGAACCCACAGAGACTCGGATTATTTGTATTTAAATACTATTACTAAGTTAAGGGGAAGATTTTATGATTGTAAACTAAAATCTAAGTAATTGAAACAAAGCGAGTAAAACGATTACGAAGTCAAATATGGAGAAAAGCGTCCAACTAGTTTCGTTTCCATTGCATACATGAGTTTTGATCCTTGATTATCCTTATTTCGATTTCCCTTGCCTAATCTATTGTGAATTTATGAATTCAAGCTTAAGGTGGTTGTTAATATACACCGTCTTTAAGAACCTTTTAATCAATTAACCTAGAAAACCTTCTATGTCAAGTTGATCATGCAATTAAGTTCAAAGCATTCAATAGAAACAATAATTCATGAATTCCACCGTCTATTCATGACGTCTTGTGATTGAATTCTCCGCCTTTGATTAACCTTATTCCACCGTCTATAAGTTTAATCAAAGGATTCATCCATGAATAATCAAATTCCACCGTCGATTTAATTATTCTAGTTGTAATTCAACCTAGAAGTAGAATAGGTGGCCAATCTATTATAATCCTAAGCGAATTTAATCAATTAAGCACGGAGAAATTCAATCTAGTCAAGGCAAATAGAAATAATTCAAATCTCACAAACAATCATGCATACAACTTCAACTAACTAGTTGGACATGAGAAAATTAGCTAGAATAAGACATTAAAGAAAAATCAAACTTACAAGAGTCAAATCTTTCTTCAATTGCAAATCTAGGGTTTTGTCTCCCACAAATCTCCAAATTCTTCAATAGCATAAAACTAGAACAATAGATAGCATCGCATAAGATCCCAAAGAAACCCTAAGAAAAGTATTTATATCGTAGCTAAAAACATCCAGAAATACTAATAAAGTCGGCCCAAAAGATAACACGAAGGCCCGAGTTAGCGTCGGATGAACGCGCCGAAGCGCGGTCAAAGTCTCTGTTGAGAGGGTTTCTTGACAACAAATAAATTTATATCAAGACCCCCGCTGTTGTATAGCAGAGTCAGGTTCGTCCGCAGGGAGAAAGTCAGTACTAAGTTTTGTTACTTGGAGCGTAAGTAATCAACAAAATAAGGGTTTTTATCAAGAGAAAGAGAAATCTAAGGTTTAGGGTATCCCCACAACAACAATTATGCATGCCAAACGTTAATGAAACACATAAATCATGCTTTTATCACATAAAGGCGCTAACTTCATTAACTTTAGGCAAGTAAATCAATCAACTTTCGCTAAATTAATAAACTTACTATCTAATCTCTTCTACTTCAACCAGGATAGATTCGTTTTCGCTTCAAAACCCTAAATTGACTATTCTGATTCAAAGTTTCCGCTTTCGCTTCAACTATGAATGAGAAATTCCCTTAAACTTTCGTTTCAAGGATTAAGAACAAGAGAATAGATTCATGCAATAAAAACAATCAAATCATGAGCACATACAAGCACGCACAATCATTGTTGGGTTCAACCCCAACCTTAGAGAGAGAAAACTACTCACAATTCATCATTAAAAACATCCAAATTAAATTAAAGAGAAAGGAAAAGCTTACAGCCGAATCCACAACGAAACTTGTCTTCCAAGAAATCCACAATTTCGTCCTCCCTCTCATACGCCTCTTCTCTCCTCCTCTCCCCTTAAACTAGGTTAATTATGGCCTCTTTTAACTAAAGCTAGAACAAGAGTATTTATAGAAAAAAACCTAATCTGTCTAGAAGCTATCTATAAGGAAATAAATCTTTAAAAGATATATTCCTTATATCTAAATAAATAACATAAAAGGAAACTAATAAAAAGGGATAGAAATACATTAATTGTGTTGACTCTAATGTCTTCTACCGACACGCGACCCTCAGAATTAACCCCGTCAGGGTCGGTAGATCTTCATGCTGAATTCTCGAATTTTTGCTCTTTCCGCACCTCGATATTGACCTAGCTAGGGTCGATATCGTCCCTCATCAGCATTGAAAACAACTTTGAGTAAAACTTGCATAGCGGATTCGTTACAACTCCGTTTGACTCGATTCTTTTTCCTATGTCTTTGTAACAAATTTCTCTACCTCTTTCCAAGCTTGAACTTGATCTTCAATGTCTTTTTTTAGTGCTTTTCTTCGGCCATCACTTCATTCTTGAGTGCTATCTTCAAGTGCTTTCCTCCTTTCTTCAAGATATGCTCCAAAACAGCTTCAATACCTATAAAAACACCACCAAAGCTTATGTAGACTCCATATCTTAAGGAAATACGAAAACCTACACAAACGACTCAAAACAAAACACAAAACTAAAAGAAAAGACTCAAAGACACAAAAACACACCCTAAAACACAACTAAAAAGGCGGATATCAAAATACCTGTTAGAAGATGGAAGATTGAGTTTTGATGGTTCCAGAGTCAGTGACCCTATGTTTGCAAGTCGAGTCGACGACTTGGCAAAGTCACTAACATTAACAGCTGGTTGAGCGATCTATTTACGGAAGGAGCGCACGGATCTTGTGCGTTTAATTGAAGACAGCTGCGTGTTCTATTTTAGGAGAAGATCATCAAAAGAGGGCTAAAATCAAGATGAAGATAATTGTAATTCTCCTAGAATATTTGAGTATGCATACAATCGTTTATTTGGAAAGATTTGTAAAAGATCAAGTGTATATTATTTTCCTAATCGAATGGAAAATAATATACACGAGATCTCTCATACCTTAGTTTAAATACTCGTTTGTTTAGGCTAATGGTAAGACAAGTGAGCTGAATTTTTATATTGTGTGTAAGAAAGAAAGAGTGTGCTTGTGCGTGGGATTCGTACAAGTGGTGAGTCAAGAGATCTTAGGCGTAGCGTGAGATTGAGAGTGTGAGTGCAAAGGTAGAGCGTGGTTCAAGAGTGTGGGATTCATTCTTGTACACGGGAGAGCTTTGTAATCACTCAAGAAATCAATAGAGCGAGTCTAAGGACTCTTGAAATCCGACCAATTGACAAACTTGGAAGGGAATGGTTTTTCTCTAAGTAAACTAGTTGGTTTATGAAGAGTTTCCACTATACATCACTTGTTAGTGACCATTGGTAACGTTTATTTTACTGCTTGATTATTCCGCTGCATTATTACTCAAAGTCGACGACTTCGTAGGAGTCGTCGACTCGTCCCAGTACTAACGATCCTACAATTGGTATCAGAGCGAAGGCTCTAGATTGTGTTTTTAGTACTTTTACTGCAGGAAAATGACGTCCACCAACACCTCTGTGAATGATTCTTTCTGGAAGCCTCCAATTCTCAAAGTCGGAGAGTACGATTGGTGGGTTGAACAAATGAAAACCCACATCTACTCTCTAGACGGTCAGTTGTGTAAAGTGATTGAATTAGGTCCGGAAACCTTTCTTGGAAAGGATGGAAAGACAGTAAAAACCACTGCTGAGTACGATGATGTTGATTTCAAGAAACTTGAGAAGAATTCTAGAGCAAAAAAGGTCCTTCATCATGCTCTCACCGACGGTGACCTCAAAAAGGTCATCAGGTACAAGACTGCAAAGGAAATGAGGATGAGGATGTGAAGAAAGATATGATCATAAGTCTCGAAAGAGAGTATGAAAATATTTTTCAAGGAAAGGGTGAGTCTCTCCGTGACTTCCACTCGAGGTTCGAGACACTTGTCAACCAACTGGAATTTCTGGGAGAGAAGCTTCCTCAGTGGAAGCAAACCAACAAGTTGATCTCTGGATTGAACAAAAGTTGGGACAGCATTGCTTCGTCCCTTCTCACTCAAAAAGAAGCCAAGTCGCTGACCTTGGAGGATCTTGTTGCTCAACTCACTATGTATGGAGGCATTCAGCAAAGAAGAGTTGAAAGACTCGAATCAGAGAAAGTAAAAAACATTGCTCTCAAGGTTGAAAGAGCCTTTGATTTGGCTCAGGGAGACGATGACACTGATGGAGTAGATGAGGATGTGGCTCTCATTTCTAAGGCTATGAAGAGACTGTGGAATCGTAACAAGGCTCCCTCGAAGGCTCCTAAATCAAACAAGGAAGGGAAGGACATGAAGGATGTAATTTGCTATCAATGTCAGGGAAAAGGACACTTTGCCAAACACTGTCCTAAAAGAAAAAGTGGAGAAACAGGTAAAAGCATGATGGCAACTTGGGACATGTCCGATGATGATGATGAGATAGCGCCAGCAATAGGAAAGTGTTGCATGGCCATCGAAGATAAATCTCCTCAAGAGGTAAATGATTCTGAACTTTCTTCTCTTTTGTCGAAAAAATCTAGAGAACAGTTGGTTGCTATCATTGAAAAGCTTGGAACTCAGGTCACTGAGTTAAGAGAAAAGTTGGAAGATAATGAAGAAACAATCTCCAATCTCTTCGATGATAACAAACACTGGTCCTCTAAAGCAATCGAGCTTGAAAAAATTTCATCTCCTAAATCAGTAACTTGTGAGTCATGCTCAGAATCAAAGATTCAAGTCATTGACGTGCAAAAACAAGTCAATGACTTAGAAAAACAAGTCACTGACCTAAAAGGTGAAAGACTCATGCTTAGACTGGGTAATGCTAAGTTATCTAGTGAGTTAGAAAATTTTAAAATCGAAGATGAGACTAAAAGAAAGAAATGGTTGGATGAGTTTGTTGCTGAAAAGGCTCAAGAGGTAAAAAATGACTACAAAAGGAAGTTTGTGAAGGAGGTAGACAGATCTGGAATTGGCTTTGTTCGTGCACCCAATACTCAGGATACCAAGGCTGCTATCCTCGCATCTAAAGGCAAAACCCCTATGTGTAGTGACAATGCAAGTTGTTCTATGCATGTGGCGGCTAAGTCTGACAAAGGGAAGCAACAGTGGTATCAAAAGGTGCACGACATATGGCAAAAACAAGTCCAGAACTCGGCTCCTTCACAAATTGACTTTCAATCTCGCACCAACAACAAACCCATCTATCCGGGCTATAGCAAATATGTTGCTTTAAAGTCTCATAGGACATGTTGGTATTGTGGCAAGCTTGGTCACTATCAACATGATTGTCACAAAAAGGCAAGAGATGATGAAAATGCAAGGTCACAAACTCTGAATGATAGTCATGACAAATCCACTGTCACTGACTGTCCTCCAGGATCTGTGTGCTAGTTTTGACAAATGTTGTACTAAGACTGTTTACGTTGCCAAACCCAGAGGAGTCAAACAACTCTGGGTTCGTAAGAACTAATTGTTTCAATACAGCTTGAAGTGGGTGACCAGGAGCCCTGGTTCATTGATAGTGCATTCTCAACTCATATGTCGGGAGATCCCAGGGATTTCGTCTCACTTCAAGAATACAAGGGAGGTAAGATTACCTTTGGCAACAACAGTAAAGGCGGTATTTCTGGTATAGGTATGGTAAGATTTTCAAATAAGCTAACTATAGACAATGTGAATCTTGTTGATAATCTTAGCTTCAAGTTATTGAGTGTCTCTCAAATCTGTGCTAATGGAAAAATATCAAGTTGTGTTTTATAAGAATGGCTGTCAGGTACAAGAAGTTAGTTCAGGCAAGATTCTTCTGAAAGGGGTATGTGAAAACAATCTGTATAAGGTGGACCCCTGTTTTGAGCCTGAAGAAAAATTGTGTCTTAGAACGGTTACAGATGTCGCCGACCTCTGGCACAAGAGATTTGGTCATGCAAGTTTTCAACTTCTTGACAAGCTTCATAAGCAAGAATTGGTCAGAGGATTACCTAAGATTGTTCCAAACAAGCATGAAGTTTGTGAGACTTGTGTGAGAGGTAAGCAAGTTAAGTCTTCCTTCAAATCCAAAAATGAGGTAAGTACCACTAGACCTTTAGAACTCATTCATATTGATTTGTGTGGTCCCATGCGAGTCCAAAGTCGTGGAGGAAATAGCTATATCTTTGTCATTGTTGATGATTTTTCACGATATACTTGGACTATTTTTCTGTCTTCTAAAGATCAGGTATTTGAAGAGTTTGAAGCATGGGTAAAGGTTATTGAGAAAAAGCTTGGAGTTACACTTGTATCAATCAGATCAGATCATGGTACAGAATTCGACAACTCTGAATTTATGTCCTTCTGCAAGAAAAATGGCATAGGTCACAACTTCTCAGCACCAAGAACTCCTCAACAGAATGGCGTTTTCGAGAGGAAAAATCGTGCCTTGGAAAACATGTCACAGACTATGCTCATTTCAAGTGGTCTTCCGAGGAATTTCTGGGGTGAAGCCATAAACACATCTTGCTATGTGATGAACAGAGCTATGCTTCGCCCACTTCTTGGAAAAACTCCATATGAATTGCTTAGAGGAATTAAGTCCAGTGTCACCCACTTGCGCACTTTTGGATGTAAATGCTATGTTCACAACAACAACAAAGACAGTTTGGGAAAATTTGATCCAAGAAGTGATGTTGGCACTTTTGTAGGATATTCTCCTCATAGCAAAGCCTACAAAGTGTTCAATAAAAGGACAAGGAGGATTGAAGAAAGTGTTCATGTGGTGTTTGATGAGAACACTATGGGAGGATCAATGATTGAGGATCTTGATGATGGTGATCACGGATACAATCTGGTTCAAGACGACTCTCTTCCAGTTTCTACAAAAGAATCAACAGTCAGTGACAATACTGAAGTCACCGACTCGGACAATACAGGGGGAAGGAGTCAAAGTCAAAACTCAAGCGACAGTGAGTCTGATAATGAGAAAACTCCTAAAAGAAGCTCAAGCGTGGAGGACTCAGAAGAAGATTTGGAGAAGACGCCTCAAGTCGGCGACCTGACAGAGATACAGATCAGAAACTATCAACAGAAAAGTGTTCATCTTGTCACTAACATCCTCTCTGATTTCTCAAAGGGTGTGCAAACCAGATCTTCTCTGAACAATTTCTTTGCTTTCAATGCTTTCATCTCACTATTGGAGCCTAAAAATGTTGAACAAGCATTGAAAGATTCGGATTGGGTCAGTGCCATGCAAGAGGAACTTCATCAGTTTGAAAGGAATAAGGTGTGGCATTTGGTTCCAAGGCCGAAAGACAGATCAGTGATTGGAACACGATGGGTGTTCAGAAATAAGCTGGATGATGAAGGAAATGTGGTCAGAAATAAAGCAAGGCTGGTAGTTAAGGGATACAATCAGCATGAGGGCATTGACTATGATGAAACGTTTGCTCCAGTAGCTCGTCTTGAGGCTATTCGATTGATCATTGCCTATTCTGCTCATCATGGATTCAAGCTACAATAAATGGATGTCAAGACTGCATTCTTGAATGGATATTTAAAAGAAGAAGTGTATGTTGAACAGACTCCGGGTTTTGAAGATGTCACCCACCTGAATCACGTCTACAAACTGGACAAAGCACTCTATGGATTGAAGCAAGCCCCGCGTGCTTGGTATGATCGGTTGTCTCAGTTCTTGATTCAACATGGTTATGTTCGTGGTGAAGTAGACAAGACTCTTTTCTTGCTGAAGGAGAGAGGTCACACACTTGTTGTTCAGGTCTATGTCGATGACATCATCTTTGGCTCAACAGATGATAAGCTGGTCAAAAAGTTCGCTGACCTCATGTCTAGTGAGTTTGAAATGAGTATGGTCGGTGAGCTCAAGTTCTTTTTAGGACTTCAAGTTGTTCAAAGTGAGGATGGGACACGAGTTCATCAACAAAAGTATCTTAGAGAATGTGTTAAGAAGTTCGGTCTGGAGAATGCTAAACCGTTTGATACTCCCATGTCGCCGACTACCTCACTTGGAAAAGATGACAAAGATCCAGAAGTCAATGCTACTATGTATCGGGGTATGATTGGCTCATTGCTCTATCTCACTGCAAGCAGACCGGATATTGTGTTTGGAGTTTGTCTATGTGCTAGGTTTCAAGCCGATCCAAGAGAGTCCCACTTGAAAGCTGTTAAAAGAATCATTCGCTATCTTAAGGGGACTGACAATCTGTGTTTATGGTATCCAAGAGGATTTGATTTTGAGCTTGTCGGCTACACAGATGTTGATTTTGCCGGAAATCGTGTTGATAGAAAAAGCACTTCAGGAATGGCTCAATTTCTTGGGCCTTGTCTTGTGTCATGGGGATCTAGAAAGCAAAATTCAGTGGCTCTATCAACAGCGGAAGCAGAGTATATTGCTGCTGCAGCATGTTGCTCACAACTCTTATGAATCAAGCAACAAGTCAGTGACTATGGTGTGAAGTGTGGGTCAGTGCCCATACTCTGTGACAACATTAGTGCAATCAACATCTCAAAGAATCCAGTGCAACATTCAAAGACTAAACACATTGAGATGAGGCACCACTTTCTTTGAGATTGTGTTGAAAAAGGCATGGTCACTATGGAATTCTATAGAACAAGTGATCAAAGAGCAGACATCTTCACAAAGGCCTTGAATCGTGAACCCTTTGAACAACTCCGCATGGAATTAGGTATGATCTCTCTTCAATGATCTATTTCCCTACATAAATTCCCTCGATGATTGGCTAGAATTGATTGCTATGCATATGTTTTGAAATCATGCTTTTATGGTGTAATTCTTGAACATACTTGATAGACATCATGTTTAGGAAACCCCATGCATTAGACTGTCGATGACTTTCATTACATTCAGTATGTGTGCAACTTTTTTTTTTGAGCTCTTTGTTTTAGCCCAAAAGAATCAACCTGATGACCCTAACCCTCATTACAAGCCCAAATGATGGTTGGTTCTAATGCTTGTCCCTGACCTATCATGTTTGAGAGTCTCTATGAGCCCATTTTTGAATTTCCTTATAAAACGGAGACTTATCATCATGATCGACAAATCCTCAAAAATAAAGTTTTACTTGGTTCTCTTTGGCACTCCCTGTGCAAACCCATCACCAAGTAAGTTCTTAAAAGAGTAAGTCATGAGTGGACAAAAGTCACGGATATACGAAAGAAGCAGTTTTGTGGTAGAAGTCGCCGACGTGCTCAAGGTCAGTGACTGCAATTTCTAGCGCGAGAAAAAGATCATGGCTTAACAGTATCTTTTGAAATTGGAAAGTGGATTTGAAAAATAGAGGAAAGAGAAGATCTTGTGATTTGACAACTTCCTTAATGATGGAAGTGGATTCCTTTATTATGCCTCAACCGTCAAGATTAAAGGTACACTCTTCTCAATCTGTTTTCTCTCTGTCAACTTCTACTCTCTCTCTCTCTCTCGAACCCAAAAAACCTCAAGCCTTCATCTTTCTCCAATGGCGTCTCCATCCAACTCCGTTCTTCCTGCCTCTCCACAAACCAAAATCGATAGCCCTGAATCGGAAAAGAAGAAGATTCTCGCACTTTTCGGCGACGATTTTCTTCGAGCCCTCTTATCCGGGGAATCGTCTTCCTCCATTGTCCCTCCAACCGCCATGGAACCTCAATCCCAAAACCTAATTCCTCCACAAAACCAAAATCTGAACCCCTTTCCTCCAAAATCAACACCCTCATCTCCCGTCACCACTGAAAAACCCCAAAATCTCCTTCCTCAAATCGAAACCGAAACCCTAACCGCTTCACCAGAGTCTGGAAAAACGCGCCAAACGGCGCAACCAATGGTTTTTCCAAAAACTGGTGAATCCTCTTTACCCAAATCCCCAAACCTAGAGATTGTAGAGGAAGAGAGAACGAAGACTCCGATTATGGGGTCGATGGAATTTGAGGAAACAGAGAATGTAGTTGGGTCGTTTGGAGAAGAGAAAGAAGAAGAGGCTGCTGAAAAGGAGAACCAACGGCTATCTCCTCAAGGAAAGGATGTCAATGACTCCTCTAAAGTCATTGACGTTGATGCTGATACTGAGAATGCTGACAAGGTGGCTGACAAGGATCCCTCTCGAAAGGAATCAACAGACAACTCTAAAGAAGGTACTCCCTCTAATCCCATCTTGGTTTCTAAGAAACCCATTTATGGTGAGTCTGTTAAGAAAAATCTGGAAAAAGACCTCTTTGGAGATGACTCTGAGTTGCTCAAAGATGATGAGATAGAAATGCCTCCTCCTTTTCGCCCTAAAACTAGATCTGCTAGTGCTAGAGCCTCGGCAGTGGCTCTTAAAGCCAAAAAGGTCAAGGGGTTGGAAACCCCTAGGGCTGCCTCAGAGGGAGGTGACTCTTCCTTCTCTGAGAAAGCTACTAGGAAGAAAAGAGGAAGATCTCCTAAGTCTGCTGTTGGGTCTAGTAAAAAGAGCAAGAAAACAAGTGTGAGCACTGATATGTCATCTAGGGATTTCACTAAAGATCTGTTGTGGGATGAGAACTTCATGAAGGAGTTCAAACTGACCAAGGTCCTTGACTGGTTGAAAAAGCAGAAGTGGGATAAGTTAATCCAAGGGGAACATGAGAACAATCCATTAATGGTTAAGATATTTTATGAAACTCTGGTTATTGAAGATACAGGGAACATGACCATAGGTAGGTACACCATAGATAAGAAGACGTATTCCTTTACAAGCAAGGATGTCAGTGACATTCTGGAGATTCCTCATGAAGGTTTTGCTGAGTACTACAAAGGAGGTTGGCCTGAAGGTGTTGATGACCGTGAGATCATCAAAACTGTCACTGACAGTGATGATAATTTCACTAGCCCTTACCTGGTCAACAAGATGGGAATAGAGAAGAAGGTAATGTTCAATTACCTCATCACCAACCTGCTGCCAAGGGAGCTCAAGAGGAATGCTGCTTCTATTCAAGATCTGCTGGTCATGGACAAGATCATCCGAGGGAAGAAGATTAACATGCCACGTCTGATGATGCTTCACATGAAGCATGTGCTTGAAACTGCCAAGCATGCTCTTCCCTATGGAATGCTGATTGCTCTGATGATGTATGAGCATAAGGTCTATGTGGACAGCCGTGCTGATGTCCTCAACACTAGAGTTCTCAACAAGGAGATGATCAGAAAGTTTGGCTGGAACTAGGTTGATGGTCAGTGGATACTAAAGACATCTGAGGTCAGTGACAAGGGAAATCAAGAAGAAGGACCAAAATCTGCCCCGGCTAATGATGAGCTAAAGGAAATCAGGGAGCAGAACATGATTTTGAAGGGGATGATGGAAAAGCTGCAGAATATGGTTGGCAGTGCACTGTCAAAATTGGATGCAATAGATGAGAGGCTCAATGACTTTGGAGCCTGATGTCAGTGACTGTCGTACACTCATGACCTTCTCTATCCCTCTTCTTTCCTTGCCACATTATTCCTCCACTTTAAAAGACTTTTAGTTCAATTTGGTTGTAACGTATTTCTGGATTGTGTGTGTTTGCATCGTACTTTTATTTTGCTATGATGGATGACTCTCTATGGATGTTTTGATATTATGCTTTAAGTTTCTATATTTGCCTCTGTTTTCTTGTCTTGTTTTAGCAATCTTTTTGATGATGCCAAAAGGGGGAATTAACCGAGGGAATAGATTAATAAGGGGGATCAAAATACTGAAATCATGCGGTTACTAAGCTTAGGGGGAACTTTTTATGGTTTTTGTGATTTGCTCTATCTACTCTGTTATTTTTGTATGATGGATAGTTTTTATCAGAACAGGTTGTTTGTCACCATCAAAAAGGGGGAATTTGTTAGAAGATGGAAGATTGAGTTTTGATGGTTCCAGAGTCAGTGACCCTATGTTTGCAATTCGAGTCGGCGACTTGGAAAAGTCACTGACATTAACAACTGGCTGAGCGATTTATTTACGGAAGGAGCGCACAGATCTTATGCGTTTAATTGAAGACAGCTGCGTGTTCTATTTTAGGAGAAGATCATCAAAAGAGGGCTAAAATCAAGATGAAGATAATTGTAATTCTCCTAGAATATTTGAGTATGCATACAATCGTTTATTTTGAAAGATTTGTAAAAGATCAAGTGTATATTGTTTTCCTAATCGAATGGAAAATAATATACACGAGATCTCTCTTACCTTAGTTTAAATACTCGTTTGTTTAGGCTAATGGTAAGAAAAGTGAGCTGAATTTTTATATTGTGTGTAAGAAAGAAAGAGTGTGCTTGTGCGTGAGATTCGTACAAGGGGTGAGTCAAGAGATCTTAGGCATAGCGTGAGATTGAGAGTGTGAGTGCAAAGGTAGAGCGTGGTTCAAGAGTGTGGGATTCATTCTTGTACACGGGAGAGCTTTGTAATCACTCAAGAAATCAATAGAGCGAGTCTAAGGACTCTTGAAATCCGACCAAGTGACAAACTTGGAAGGGAGTAGTTTTTCTCTAAGTAAACTAGTTGGTTTACGAAGAGTTTCCACTATACATCGCTTGTCAGTGACCATTGGTAACGTTTATTTTACTGCTTGATTATTCCGCTGCATTATTACTCAAACTCGACGACTTCGTAGGAGTTTCCGACTCGTCCCAGTACTAACGATCCTACAATACCCCATACTTAGACTTGCTTGTCCTCAAGCAATCACCAAAACATAGATCAAAACCATCAACACATCTATCAAGAATAGCCCTCATCAAAAAGCAACTACAACACAAGTGAAATTTAGACAAGTGACTTTAACGTCATCACACATATATGAGCAACTAATGAACACAAGCAACTACAATCCAACCTCACAAGGGATATGTGTTTCACTCAACTCTCATGTGTTTAGGCTTATAAGTACAACTCTCAACTCAATCAAACATGCAAGAACTCATAGAAATTGTAACTTATATCACCAATCTCTCTACCAAAGATTGTCAAAACAAGTAAAATCATCAAGAGAACTTAGGCTCAATGGAAAACTTCATAGAAGCTTCCATTCGGCCGGGTTGTAATGGGGCTTGGTAATGACAAATAGGCATGGAAATATTTTGGTTTTGTGGTGCTAAAAATCCGGGAATATAGACTCCTAAACTCTCAACATAACTCACCCAACTTTCATAATAAAATATACCAAACTCTCTTGAACATTAAATCTCAACTTACTTTCAATAACCCAAATTCATCCTAGAAAGTCTCATACACACATACAAAAGAATTCTTGGCTTTTTACTTTTTTTTGCTTGCACTTATTCACTTTTTCCTCCTCCTCTTTTTTCTGAATTTTCAATGATTTTCTGATTTTTTTTTTGCTGGGAGAAGGTCGATATCGACCCCGATAACGAGGCTGCAATCTTGCTTACTTGTGCATTCTTTTCTTTAAGCCAAGAATCTTTCCTTTTACAACCTTTTGAACAATGAGACTTCATTATACCCATCCCAATCCTTCTTATTTGAACTAACACTCAGACCCACAAAACAAATCCAACCAACTAAGTCCTAATCCCGGATAGGGTCAAGCTTATATCGGCTAGGAAAATAATTTTGTGGAGCTTACAAAAATAGGCTTTAAGGCACAAAGAAATTGGCTTCAAAAAGAGGGATAATGTAAGGGTGGATAAGGATTAATAAGGCTCATGAAAAATAAGTTATCCATCATATGATTTCACAATTAATGAACTATAATCTTATAGAGGCTTCAAGAAATAGATAACCATCACAATTTCAAGAGATAATATGCACATAAGAGAGTAAATCACACATAAAAGAGAAGAGAGATTTTTTATGTTCTCCCTATAAGGCCAAAATATCTCACATGGTAGATCATTTTGTTGGATTGCAACTAACTCATGCTAAAAGTCATACATGCTCAGTTTCATCACAAGCTAAAAATTCACAGAAAAACAATTTCATGGTAGACTCGGGCTAAACCATCAAAGATATGCTAAATGGATTTACATGATTATGCAAGCAATTACCATCATAGGACATCTAAGTGGAATATTATCAATCCTAAAAACACAAACAAACAAAGACTAAAACTAACACTAAACTGAGTTTCCTTTTCCCATACCCCATACTTAAACCAAACAGTGTCCTCACTGTTTAAAGCAAAGACATAAAAATAAAGAGGATAAGGAAAAGGGAACTCACAAAATAAAACTGACGCGGCTTGAAACCATTGATCACTGAGGAGGTTGAATTTTTTCGGTTTTGTAGAGGTCGGTACCGACCCTATGGGGGTCAGTATCGAGCTTGTTGTATGTCCACTGATTTGCTTCTGTGTAGCACTTCTTCTTCTCCTTAGCACTTCTTAACTTTTTGTACCTGAGTCACTTTAGAAAAACTTCTATCCCTACTACACTAATCTAACCTAAAAAACAAGTCAAAAGAAAGCTAGCAAAAAAAACTAAGAAAGCAAAAACTAAAAACGAAAACAAAAACTAAAAGTAAAAGCGGGTTGCCTCCCGTAAGCGCTATTTTTAACGTCATTAGCCCGACGAACTTACCTCGGCGGATCAAGGCGGCTTCCATCCAGCTATGTCGGGATCAAGGGAAACCCCATACTTAGATGGAAAAGCATCAAAGCTTCTCTCTAGGACATTCGGTCCTCTATCATCAATAAGAATGCTTGGAAGTCCTACATTAGGGTTAGAAAAATCCGAAAACCTAGGGGGCTTCGACTCTTTCACAGTATGTTCAATAGTAGGAGATGTAAAAGAAGGATGAGAGAAAGGATCATGACCAGAATCAATTAGATCAGAGCAAGGAAACTTACCTTTGTTATTCTGAGGAGGGGTCGTTATCGAGCTTATGTGGGTCGTTATCGACCCTATGGGAGCAAGGAATGTCTCGGCAACGTGCCAGTCTAGCCCGGTAACGGGCTGGATTTCATCCACAGCGTCGTGATTTTTCAGAGAATGGTCGGTACCGACCCACCATGGGGGGTCGGTAGGCTCCTTGATATGCACTTCCTCTTTGAATCTGCTCGTTTCGGGTCTCAGGAAAAGGTTGTTACTGACCCATGGTGGGTTGGTAAGCCCTTCGTTAATGCTCTTTACAACAGTGGTCTCATTCACATCGGGATTGAAACAGAACTCGACCTTCTCCTCCCCAATATCGAATGTAAGGAGTCCTTTTCTAACATCAACTCGTGCCCCTGCGGTGGCTAAGAATGGTCTTCCAAGAATGATTGGTACCACAAGGTCTTCAGGCATATCTAGAACAATGAAGTCGTTTGGGACAAAGAATTTGCCAACTTTAACAGGGACATCCTCAATGACTCCGATTGCCTTTACACAGGATCCGTTTGCCATGTACAGCCTCATTTTGATGGGTTCCAACGGTCCCATGTTAGCCTTGCTCCAAATAGACAATGGTAATAAACTGGCACTGGCACCTAGATCACAAAGAGCTTTAAAACGGTGAGTTCCAATACCTATTGAAATTGCAAACTTACCTGGATCACCGAGTTTCTCAGGGAGCTTTATAGATCGGACTTCACTTGACATCTCTAAGATAGATCTTTTCCTGCTCAAAATCTCTTTTAAAAATTTAGTGTAGGCAGGCATTTCATTAAGGGCTTCCGTAAATGGTATAGAAATATTTAACCCTTGAAGAATTTTAACAAAGCGCCTAAACTTTCCTTTCGTCACATCATTAGACTTCTTAATCGGGAAAGGAAGAGTTTTAGACGGACTCGGAACCAAAACAGGCTCGAGTGGTGCTTCAGAAGGATCGATATCGACCTTTGTGGGGTCGGTATCGAGCCTTGGACTAAGAGAGTGGTCTGGAGATGAAGACTTACCTGAGTTGGGATCGATATCGACCTTTGTGGGGTCGGTATCGACCTTTTTAGGGTCGTCGTCCTCATTACCGGGCTCTTTCTCCTTGGCTTTTGCATGGTCTGGTAGTATCTTTCCGCTTCGGAGGTGGACCGCTGCAATTTGGCCTTTCGGGTTCTCTTCGGGGCGGCCCGGGAGTTGCCCTTGAGGTCTTGAAATCTGTGCATCCAGGTTACCTAATTGTGAATTTACACTTTTTCTCCATGATTCGAACTCTCCCATCCAATTGTTAAAGTTGGTTTGGACTCCATCAATCTTGCTATGAACTCCATCAATCTTGCTAAGGATGCCCTCTTGTAGACCTTGTACCCATGAAGGTGGCTCTTGATATCCCAGTGGTCTGTAGGGAGGAGCCTTCCTTTCCTGTGGTGGAGGGGGTGCATAGTTGCCCCAGGTGGGCTGATTGTTGTTCCTTCCTGCATAAGAATTATGTACTTGGTTCCCATAGGGACCTCTCATATAGTTAGTTTCTTCATATGACTCAGCAGCATGGACATGTTGCAAGTTAGTGCAGGCAGAAGTAGTATGAGATTGAGACCCATATTCTAGACAAGATGGAGATGAAAGATAACTTACTTGCTTCTTCAGGCGGTTCATCTCATCTTGCAAGAATTGGTGCTTCACTTCAGGGTCGACCTCATCCTTATATGGATTATAGAGCCTTCGTTGGGGCTGCTGGGCTTGTTGCACTCCATGCATTGCATCATAATTGGTCAATTTGTCAAGCAATGCCCATGCCTCATCGAGATCCATCTCAATAAAACCACAAGCAGTGTGAAGATTGATGCGGTTTTTCGTCTCAACATTGATCCCTTGGAAGAATATCTCCTGCAAGACATATTGTGGTTGACCATGGGTGGGGCATTGCCTCAGCATCTCCTTGAATCGCTCCCACGTCTCCACGAATGTTTCGTTAGGCAGCTGGTGATAAGAAGTAATTCGCTTTCTTAACTCCGTAGTCTTGGTAGGTGGGAAGAACTTTGTCATGAACAAGTCATGCAGAGTTTCCCATTTCTTTATAGACTTGGGAGGTAGGCTCTCTAACCAGCTTAGGGCCTTTCCTGCAAGAGACTACTTAAAAGCTTTCAACAGAACATATTCCAAAGAGACACTGTCAGCAGAAATAGTGTCACATAAATCAAGGAAATTTCTAATATGTTCTATCAAGCACTCAGTGGGTTTTCCCTCAAACTGAGCCCTTTTGATCAAGGATATGAATTGAGGTCTGATCTCAAAGGTCCTCTCTATCTCGGGAAGCTCAATTGCGGACTCTGGCACCCTCAGTTCTGGATGCATATATTGCTTAGCATTCTTTGGAATGGCATTCCACTGCTCTTGTAATTGAAGACGTTGCTCCCTTTCTTGATCTCTCTCGGCTTGCAACGCCTCATTCTGTCTGCGAAGAGCAGCCATCTGTTGAGCAATATCCTCAGGAGTAGCCATTGTTTTTAAAACCTGAAAAGACAAACAGAAGAAAACAAAATTAAAAGCAAAACGGGTTCTCAGAGGAGGGTCGGTATCGAGGCCCAAAGGGTCGATATCGAGCCTATAGTGATCCCGAAAAATTAGAAACTAGAAAAAAATAACTATCTATCGACAGGGTCGATACCGACCTGGATAGGTTCGATATCGACTCGACAATGATCCTAAAAAAACAAACAGAAAAAAGGAAAAAAAATGGGGTTGCCGACAGGGTCGATACCGACCCTAGGGGGGTCGATATTGACTCGGCTGAGTCCCAAAAAACGCTAAAAAGAAAAAAACTTGGCACTATTGAAATCTCCCCGGCAACGGCGCCAATTTGTTGAGAGGGTTTCTTGACAACAAATAAATTTATATCAAGACCCCGCTGTTGTATAGCAGAGTCAGGTTCGTCCGCAGGGAGAAAGTCAGTACTAAGTTTTGTTACTTGGAGCGCAAGTAATCAACAAAATAAGGGTTTTTATCAAGAGAAAGAGAAATCTAAGGTTTAGGGTATCCCCACAACAACAATTATGCATGCCAAACGTTAATGAAACACATAAATCATGCTTTTATCACATAAAGGCGCTAACTTTCGTTAACTTTAGGCAAGTAAATCAATCAACTTTCGCTAAATTAATAAACTTACTATCTAATCTCTTCTACTTCAACCAGGATAGATCCGCTTTCGCTTCAAAACCCTAAATTGACTATTCTGATTCAAAGTTTCCGCTTTCGCTTCAACTATGAATGAGAAATTCCCTTCAACTTTCGTTTCAAGGATTAAGAACAAGATAATAGATTCATGCAATAAAAACAATCAAATCATGATCACAAACAAGCATGCACAACCACTGTTGGGTTCAACCCCAACCTTAGAGAGAGAAAACTACTCACAATTCATCATTAAAAACATCCAAATTAAATTAAAGAGAAAGGAAAAGCTTACAACCGAATCCACAACGAAACTTGTCTTCTAAGAAATCCACAATTTCGTCCTCCCTCTCACACGCCTCTTCTCTCCTCCTCTCCCCTTAAAATAGGTTAATTGTGGCCTCTTTTAACTAAAGCTAGAACAAGAGTATTGATAGATAAAAACCTAATCTATCTAGAAGCTATCTATAAGGAAATAAATCTTTAAAAGATATATTCCTTCTATCTAAATAAATAACATAAAAGGAAACTAATAAAAAGGGATAGAAATACATTAATTGCGTTGACTCTAATGTCTTCTACCGACACAAGACCCTCAGAATTAACCCCGTCAGGGTCGGTAGATCTTCATGCTGAATTCTCGAATTTTTGCTCTTTCCGCACCTCGATATCGACCTAGCCAGGGTCGATATCGACCCTCATCAGCATTGAAAACAACTTTGAGTAAAACTTGTGTAGCGGATTCGTTACAACTCCGTTTGACTCGATTCTTTTTCCTATGTCTTTGTAACGAATTTCTCTACCTCTTTCCAAGCTTGAACTTGATCTTCAATGTCTTTTTTTTGAGTGATTTTCTTCGGCCATCACTTCATTCTTGAGTGCTATCTTCAAGTGCTTTCCTCCTTTCTTCAAGATATGCTCCAAAACAGCTTCAAAACCTATAAAAACACCACCAAAGCTTATGTAGACTCCATATCTTAAGGAAATACGAAAACCTACACAAACGACTCAAAAAAAACACAAAACTAAAAGAAAAGACTCAAAGACACAAAAACACACCCTAAAAACACAACTAAAAAGGTGGATATCAGTCTCCCAAAGCGCGCTCGCGCTCTCCCCTACTCTGCCCGCGCTTTGCTTGCAGCAACTCTAGTGACACTTCAGAGGCTGTTTTGACCCTTTTCGCGTTGGAATTTGGACTCGGAGTAAAAATATGAATCGTAGCTCTTCGAGTTAGCTTTCCATTCATACCAAATTCAGCTTCATCCGACCTCTATAGTTCCCAAACCAAGCATTGCAAGATAAAGGTCTCAAAACAAGACTCCAATGGATGACCCGGATTTAAGCGTTCTTTTCACACAAGCTCTTGGGCCTTGGTTCTTTCAATATTCACTTGTATCACTCTAAGCTTCCTCAAACTCCACCATATTCCTCTAATGTCCATCTCGTCCATGCTTGTTTACCTAAAGATCTGCAAAACCGAACAAAACAAGCGCAAAACCGGAATTTCCTAGAAAACCTAAAAACCTAAAAACTAAGCTAATCTAAGCTAAAACACATGCAAAATAAACATAAATATGCATCCTAAGCTATACCTAAATGCAAGCTATCAAATTCCCCCATGCTTAACCCTTGCTTGTCCTCAAGCAAGGCATAAATCCAAACACACCACAAAACTGCAATCATGCATCCATCTCATAATCAAACAAGCATTTCACATAAAATCAAAAACCCGACCAAGACTTCATAGCATGCATTATAACAAGCAAGGAGTAAACACCATTCATTCATTCTAGACCTCACCAAGGTAATTGTGTTTGCACTCAATCTCTCGAGTGTTTAAGGGTATGTGTTTCACTCAAAATCAACTATGAAACTAGACAACCATAAGCTTGCATCAGAGTTCTAAATCTCCACCGCTGGGAATCAAACACATAACAAAAATCATGAGGTCTATTAAAGGGTTGTAATGGGGCCAAGGTAAAGAGAAATTTGGAAGGGATCAATTTTTGGCTTGTGGTGGTAAATTCGGGATAAAGAACTAATCCTAAACCCAAACTTCAACACTTTTCTTTCTACTCAACAACACTTCCAACTTCAACTTTACTAACTCCTTACATTCTCAATTAAGCACTTTGTTTCTTCTTTCTTCCTTCTTTTCCTCTTTTGCCTCTTTTTCAACTCTTTTCTTTTTCACTCATGAAGATTACTAACATTTAAGATCAACTTTTTCTTTTCTTGGCAACATACTTTTCAACTTCATTTTTTTTTTCACTTACACACAAGAGTTCTTTCCCTCTTTTCCACCTTTTCTTCCAATTCCTCCATACTTATACATAACTCACGGAAAAGCAAAAACACAACCTAAAGTCCTAAATCCCCGCAACGGCGCCAAGTTTAACGAGCACTCTTACGTCGTTATAAAAGCGCTGACAAAGAAAATTTCTAACTTCCTAACCTTAGTAAAGTGTAAGCAAGGGTCGAACCCACAGAGACTCGGATTATTTGTATTTAAATACTATTACTAAGTTAAGGGGGAGATTTTATGATTGTAAACTAAAATCTAAGTAATTGAAACAAAGCGAGTAAAACGATTAAGAAGTCAAATATGGAGAAAAGCGTCCAACTAGTTTCGTTTCCATTGCATACATGAGTTTTGATCCTTGATTATCCTTATTTCGATTTCCCTTGACTAATCTATAGTGAATTTATGAATTCAAGCTTAAGGTGGTTGTTAATATACACCGTCTTTAACAACCTTTTAATCAATTAACCTAGAAAACCTTCTATGTCAAGTTGATCATGCAATTAAGTTCAAAGCATTCAATAGAAACAATAATTCATGAATTCC
This sequence comes from Fallopia convolvulus, assembly GCA_964016875.1. Taxonomy (NCBI): domain Eukaryota; kingdom Viridiplantae; phylum Streptophyta; class Magnoliopsida; order Caryophyllales; family Polygonaceae; genus Fallopia; species Fallopia convolvulus. Next base: position 16,845,771 of record OZ024728.1, read on the forward strand.
ACCGTCTATTCATGACGTCTTGTGATTGAATTCTCCGCCTTTGATTAACCTTATTCCACCGTCTATAAGTTTAATCAAAGGATTCATCCATGAATAATCAAATTCCACCGTCTATTTAATTATTCTAGTTGTAATTCAACCTAGAAGTAGAATAGGTGGTCAATCTATTATAATACTAAGCGAATTTAATCAATTAAGCACGGAGAAATTCAATCTAGTCAAGGCAAATAGAAATAATTCAAATCTCACAAACAATCATGCATACAACTTCAACTAACTAGTTGGACATGAGAAAATTAGCTAGAATAAGACATTAAAGAAAAATCAAACTTACTAGAGTCAAATCTCTCTTCAATTGCAAATCTAGGGTTTTGTCTCCCACAAATCTCCAAATTCTTCAATAGCATAAAACTAGAACAATAGATAGCATCGCATAAGATCCCAAAGAAACCCTAAGAAAAGTATTTATATCGTAGCTAAAAACATCCAAAAATACTAATAAAGTCGGCCTAAAAGATAACACGAAGGCCCGAGTTAGCGTCAGATCAACGCGCCGAAGCGCGGTCAAAGTCTCCCAAAGCGCGGTCGCGCTCTCCCCTACTCTGCCCGCGCTTTGCCTGCAGCAACTCTAGTGACACTTCAGAGGCTGTTTTGACCCTTTTCGAGTTGGAATTTGGACTCGGAGTAAAAATAGGAATAGTAGCTCTTCGAGTTAGCTTTCCATTCATACCAAATTCAGCTTCATCCGACCTCTATAGATCCCAAACCAAGCATTGCAAGATAGAGGTGTCAAAACAAGACTCCAATGGATGACCCGGATTTAAGCGTTCTTTTCACACAAGCTCTTGGGCCTTGGTTCTTTCAATATTCACTTGTATCACTCTAAGCTTCCTCAAACTCCACCATATTCCTCTAATATCCATCTCGTCCATGCTTGTTTACCTAAAGATCTGCAAAACCAAACAAAACAAGCGCAAAACCCGAATTTCCTAGAAAACCTAAAAACTAAGCTAAACTAAGCTAAAACACATGCAAAATAAACATAAATATGCATCCTAAGCTATACCTAAATGCAAGCTATCACTCAATCACACACCTCATAAAATACAGAATATAGCACTCAAGCTCTAAAAAGTGTAGAGCAACCTAGGATCTACCCAACATCTAAAGTGTAATCCCCAAGCCCCAAAGTAGAATATGATCCTAAACACTCTGATTTTTCCACTCATTCTACTTAGGCGCCCTTTCGGGTTTTCACCTAATCACTCTTTTCATTTTTCTTAGGTGTGCTCACAAATACTCACATCTCTCATAAACCTCATATTACACCAACCTAATGCTGGTTCGGATTACCTGCTTATTACCTGAGCCTCCCTTTCGGGTTTTCAACTCATCCCATGATTTTGTATGCCTTTTTTCCTATTTTTTATGGCTTTTTCATTTTTTTTGTTTTAAACTGAAACAAATAACAGAAAATAACATGTAATTGTACATATATCACAAGCATAGCAGTGAATCCCTTCCCCCATACTTAAACCCTTCATTGTCCCCAATGAAGGTAAGAAAATATAGAACAAAGTATAGAAGAAGGAATCAGAAGACTCACTGTTGATCTGGTGGAGGAAATGGTGGAAAAGCAGGCCACTGAGTCTGGAAAAATGAAGCAGCCTGTCTTTGATGCTCCCAGATCGTATCCTGTAAAACCGATAAATGCTGCAATCCACTAAGAACTTGCTCCTCAAATGTCATCTCAGGAGTCCATGGTAAACTAGAAGGAGCAGATGTAGAAGCAGAAGTAGATGCAGTAGCTGGGTTAGGTACACCCCAACTAGCTGAAAAATGTGGACCAGGTGCCCATCCAGATGGCTCAGAAGAAAATCTAAAATAATAAGCCTCAAAACGATCATCCCAACCTCCACCATCATCCTCATAACCCTCCATATCAACCTCCTCTATAGGAGCGTCTATATCAGGTTGTAAGTGGAATGCATATATAGTATTTCCATACTGTAAAGCTGCAGGTAGACGCGGAAAAGGTGTAGGAGGGTGCCCATGCAACCAAGTCCAACCTCCCTCAACTGAACCTCTCAAACAACTAGCCCGAACTAAAGCTTGATGGGTATAACTGTAACCATCAGTCAGATGTCCTCCATAACGGGCCTCAATCTGCTCTATAGTAACAAATCTGGTGGCTAAGTGAGTAACCATACCACCCAATCCTATCAACCCCCTCCTCTTGGGATACTTCCTAGCTGAGGCAATAAATAATCCAAACCAGTCTGGGCACTCAGATGGAAAAGTGAACAAACATCTAATAATCCTCATGTCATGTGCAAACACCTTGTTCGGCTCTCCCTGCCCTAGAAATGCCATAGCTAGGACCTTGTGACACAGACGGGCACAAGGGTGGGGAATCTTACTGTTTGTCTCCCCAGAATGAGTGTCAAAAAAGGAACCAGTCAGAGTATGCCAGAAATCAAAAACTGTAGCATCAGTCAGTATACTGTTCCACCCATCAGTAGGTGGTGAAGTGATCCCAAAGTTAAAATAGGCCTCCTCTCGGGTCATGCTACATAATCTATCACAAGCATGGAAACTCAGAACCCCATCAGAAAAGCGGAAAGTGGACAGAAACTCTATGGTCAGGCCTTTGTAAGTAGGGATAGGCATGGTACTGAATCTACCTAAACCCCCAGTCTCAAGCAATCGCTTTGTACACTCCCTAAAGCCCAAATCTATCAGTGTAGGGATATCAAAGAACTTAGTACTGACAAATGTCCTGGTCTCATACTTATCCCATAATTCCCTCTGTCCTTCAGTCAGATGCTGTAAACCATAATATGCCATAGCTAAATAAAACAGAACAGAACTGAATGAGAAAATTACCCGGAATTAGCTGATAACCGCGGGCGCGTACTATAAACAGGGGCGCAGACTGAAAACTACAACCCGTGAGCGCGGCTTTCAAAGGCGAGCGCGGAACCTAGCGTAAACAACCCGCGGGTGCGGAATAGAACCGAGGGAGCGGTTCGGCGATTTCCAGATCTCGACTTTTGCCGATAATGGCGAACTCAAAACCACCTCCAAATCTTCTCAAATCTCTCAAGCGACAACAATTCCAACTCCAACAAGAACAAATCGAACTCCAAAAGTAATAGGAAAAACTAATCGGATCAGATCTAGAGTCGCTTTTGTTCAAAACCTTCAAACACCTTTACTCAAAATCTCGACCACGAACCTTGGAATGGGCTGGACAGCGCACCACGAGTGCGGAAGGAGGCCACGGGCGCGGGTCTCGGTGGTCGCGGAAAGTGTTGTGGTGCGCGGGGTGGTGAAGGTAGTGTGGTGGTGGTTTTAGTGGAGTTTGTAGTTTGGGGTGTTGGTATTTGGAAGAGGGTAATGTGAGGAGGAAGACAAGGGTAGGTGGGAGGGGTTATAAGTATGAGGAGGATTTTTGTATTATTTTTGGGCTCGGGTTGGTACTGATTCGGGCTTTTTCGGGGGTTTCACCCGAAAACCTTTTATTTCAGGGGTTTCACCTGAAAGCCTTTTATTGCAGGGGTTTCACCTGAAAACCTTTTATATTTATTTTATTCTTTTTTTTTGCTTAAATATATATATATATATATATATCTTTTTTTAATTTTTCTAAAAAAACAGAAACTAATTTCGTCAAGGTCGACCCGCGAGCGCGGGTCTGGGCCGCGGGCGCGGGTCCAGCCACGGACGCGGGTCCAGCCACGGGCGTGGGTCCAGCCGCGGGCGCGTGTTCAGCTGCGGGCGCGGGTCCAGCCACAGGCTCGGACCCTCGCCTCGTCTTGCTCTATTCGAGATGGAAAAATTGTACCTGCAAGTTAGCCCGACAAAACCAAAACGAACTAAAACTAAAACTAAACTAAAAAGGCATAAAGAAAGGAAAAGAAAAACTTACCTCGGGTTGCCTCCCGAGCAGCGCCTCTGTTTAACGTTGTTGGCCCGACTTCTTTCATAGCTCAAAATGGATCATCATCAATTTGGAACTGGACCTTTTTCCCTTCATGTGCCATGGATAATAGGCCCTTTGAGACATCAATTACGGCGCTCGCCGTCTTCATAAACGGACGACCCAACAGCAAAACTGGGTCGTATCTCCCCTTACCTATTTCCAAGACATAAAAGTCCGTCGGAAAAATCAAGTCATCCACCTGTACTAAGACATCTTCCACAAATCCTTTCGGATGCACATTAGAGTGATCAGCCAATTCAATAGTAATATTGGAATCCTGTAATGGCCCTAGTCCTAACCACTCATATATGCTAAGTGGCATGACATTAATGGACGCTCCTAAATCAAGCATAGAATGCTCAATTTTTGCCTCACCTATTGTAACGGGAACAGTAAACCTCCCTGGATCTCCATACTTCTTAGGCAATTGCCTTTGAAGCATGGAAGAAACATTTTCAACATTCTCAACAAGGTTGATTTTCTTAACCTGCCCTTTTTCTTTTTGTTTCCTCTTAATAGTACATAATTCTTTTAGAAACTTAGCAAAACGAGGAATACTTTGAACAAGTTTAAGCAAAGGGACATTTACCTCACACTTGGAGAAGGTTTCGAAAATTTCCTTGTCATTGGTTGGCCTCCTGGTGTCCTTCAGTGCCTCGGGAAAAGGAGGGGGTGGCGTTTGTGAAGCCATGGAAGGAAACGAAGGACGAACATACGAATCAGATTCTGTCAGCAGAGGGACCCGCGAGCGCGGGTTGGGATCCGCGGTAGCGGCTTCTGTTTGTCGCTCAGTTTCAACTTCGTTTTCTGGACCGTGATCGGGGTTGTCCTCCTGCGAGCTCGGTTGGTTTCCACTGGCTGGGATTTCAATATTCAACTCTTTTCAGCTCCTCAACGTGATTGCACTCACATTCTCCCTCGGGTTAATAGTCTAAGATGGCAGTTTCCCCGAGTCTTTGACTTCTAAACGATTAAGAATGGTTGCAATCTGACTTAATTGATTTTCAAGGCTTTTCACTACAGCCTTGGTCTCTTGATTCGCCTTCATAAGCTGAGCAATAATAGCGGGATTTTCAGTACGAACTTGGGGCCTTGGCACATAATTAGGCCTGGGAACATAGTTGGGCTGACCTCCCTGTTGTGGAAAAGGTTGTTGAGGTTGTTGATTCCATCTAAGATTAGGATGATTTCCCCACCCCGGATTGTAGGTATTCGAATATGGGTCATTCCGGGGCCTTGATTCATAATTCCCAATAGCATTAACATCAGCTGCTGGCTCTTGCATAATAGGGCATGCATCAGTAGGATGGCTTGATTCACCACAGATTTCACAAGCCCTTGAACTTGAAGCTCCATTGCCCACCAACAGTTGCTTCATCATAGCTTTCAACTCCCTTACTTCAGCATTCAGGGAATCATTAATAGAATTGACAGACCTACTGTTGGACCTCTTTCTCTGATTTCTGCATTGCTCAGGTAGAGTCTCCAACTTCTCAAACGTCTGCCTAGGAGTGAGATTCTCATAAGAACCTCCACAGGAAGCATTCATCAGGTGCCTATCAGCATCACATAGCCCCTCAATAATATAACAGATCAGATCTTTATCAAAACAGCCATGATAGGGACAGCTGGCTATGAGCCTCTTGTAACGCTCATAATACTCATACAGATTCTCATCATCACCCTACTCCAGACTGCTCAGTTGCTTCTTGATAGACGTTTGCTTGGCAGCAGGGAAATATTTCTCCAGAAAAGCACCCTTCATCTGAGCCCAAGTAGTAATTGTCTCAGGTGCCAAATATAGATACCATTCCTTAGCTGCATCAGCCAAAGAAAATTGAAAAGCCCTCAAGATCAACTGATCTTCAATCACATCAGCCGGCTTCATCCCCAGACAGACAGAATGGAACTCTGCAAGGTGTTTATTTGGATCCTCCCCACTCAATCCATGGAACTTAGGCAAATAATGGAAAAGACCAGACTTCAGCTCAAATTTCACACATTCCCCTAGGGCGGGAAATTGAAGACCAAGCTATTGTTGCTCTAGATTAGGCGCAGTCAGTTGCCTAATAGTACGATCTGCCATGGTTACTAGTTGTTCTTCAACCTCTGAATCAGATGAGGAAGAAGAAGAAACTAGATCAAACTGTATGCCTAGCACTTGAGCCTTAACTTGACGTCTTAGCTCTCTCAGGGTCCTGTTAATTTCTGGATCAAACGGAACAACGGGCGAATTATCAATAGAACGGGTAAGAACCATAAGATAGGTTCTTACCAGATTCGGGGGTTCTGGACAAAACGAACCGCGAGCGCGGTTTTCAATCGAGGGCGCGGGTGTGGGCCACGAGCGCGGGTCGTCAGATACGCCGATTTATCATAAAATTAAAAACCGATTCCCCGGAAACGGCGCCAAAATTTGACTCGACTAAAGTCGTTGTTGCCAAGATCAAAAATAAATTACCCTAAACCACAAACTAGTATAGCATGCAAGTAAGGGATCGAACCCAAGAGAATCGGTTTTCCAATAAATCAGCAAAGAACAAACAGGGGGTTTTGAGATTTTAAGCGAATAAGTAAATTCAAGTATCAAATCAATTAAGGAAAAGCAGAGTTCATTCAATCAATTCCACCTTTTTAATTATTCGATCATTAATTCATCCACTTTTCTATTAATTCCCAGGTTAATTCCAATCCTTATAAAAGATTTCCGCTTGTCCACGGTCCAAGCGAAAGGATGATATGAACAAGAACGCTTAATTCAAATTATGCAGAGTATTAAGGATAGAAGGATATCAAACCATGCAATCAAGCTACGAGTCTCATGCATGAAATAACAATCAAACACTCTTTCTCAATTCTAGTCCACGGTCCTAGAAAAGAGTTGTTTCAAGGATAAATAAGATTGCACAGACAACAATCAAACCTAATCCAAACAGTAGATCTAAGTCAATCAAACAAGTTGATCAGGCTTATCAAATCAAACATAGATCATATAAATAAAAACAAGAGTTTTAATATTAACCAAGGGATAGAAAAGTTACCAGAATCTCACGAATTACATAAAAAGGTTTCCTTGATCAAACAAACTCCAAGGGAAATTAGTTCTCCATAATAAAACTGAAATAAAACCTAAATTATAAAAGTATGCTCTGAATTGTGGTATATATTATGATCTGAAAAGTACACGAAACTAGGCTTAAATAGAAGAAAAACAACCGAAACTTTAAAGATATAATAAAGATAAATAAGATAGAATAAAACTCCGAGTCGACGCTGAGAAAGGTCAACCCGCGAGCGCGGAATAGAACCTCGAGCTCGGGTCATCTCGTCTCCTCGGCCGCGGATCCTCGACGAACCGCGAGCGCGGTTTCCACCCGCGAGCGCGGGTCCTGCGTGTCTTCACCTCTCGAATCTTCCTTCACCGCGGGCTCGGGTCCTCGCCCGAGGGCGCAGGTCTTGTTTCCTTAAAATCTTCAGCTCGAACTAGGAATTCTGTCTTCCAAATCTTCAACTGTAGGCTCTTCTGATATTACAGATAAACATCCTAATCTAGCCTAAAACACTCAGAAATCGTAATAAAAATACAGAATTACGTTGTACTAAAACCAGTGTATCAGAATTCAACACCCTTCTCGGTTTCCCTAGCCCGTATCATGGCTACAAGGCTCCGGATGACTTCAAGGTGGAAGAAACTTGGAGGTATATCACGTGTCAAGCTCTTGGCCACGTGCGTGCACTTACGGTCAAGGACATCTTCAACCCTATCTTCTGTATCATCTTGCGGATTTTAGGGTGTACAATCTGGGCTAAGACGGAGCTTTCAAGGCCAACAAGAAAAGGGTGGGGTGCCTCCGTACCATATTGTTCAAGGATTCCCTATCTATGACTTTGGGGTACGAATGGCTCAAGCGTGTGGTGGCCATCGAGGCAAGGTTAGAGGAGATTTACGTCGGAGGCATCGTCACCCGGATCGCTCAGGCATGCGAGATCGACCTCTCACATTACAACGCAGGGCAGCCCCCTCAGATGTTGGACTCCACCTATTGGTCGTCTTCGGGTATTCTCATGAAAATTGGTGGAGTGTTTGTGACAACAATTGAAGAGAAACAATTGGAAGTGACCCCGGAAAAGCTAGAGCTCTTGTACCTTCCCAACTGGTACACAACTTAGACTTTTAGGCCCTTCCCTTTCTCTCCAAGTATCGAGGCTAAGCTGTCATTGAGGAGAAAAGCGTCACAGTTTCAGAGGAGTGAGGAGCATCAAGATCAAGCTGCACAGGAGCTCTGTAATGAGCCTTATGGGTTCGGTACCGAGGGGGTGGCACGTGCTGGAGGCCACGTTATCGAGCCACATGAGCTCGATCGTACTGTACAACCCCGTTGCCGACCCCCACATGGTCGATACCAACCCCCGGTTTCATCATGGAAAACACGGTACCGAGGGGTACGGGTTCGGTTATGGGGCCTCCACTGAGCAATACTCGGGCTACAATGTTCACCACCCTAGTGACGGCTCTTGTTCTAGCTCCGCACCTCCTCCTTGTGTGAATGACATGGTTTAGAGGATGGATAGGCTGCACATGGGTCAGTACCAGATGTATGACAGGATGACCTAGTTTCAAGAATCTTTTGAGGCTTAGAGGCAAGTTGATGAGAAGCTCCATAAGGTGGCCGAGTCCCATTGGAGGACGGTCGAAGACCGATGGGAGACAACCAACGAGCGTTGGCAAACTACCGCTGAGTTTATGCATAACCTGGAGCAGCACTTTCCTCCATATGACCATCAGTGATTTTCTCTCTTTCAAGATTGTCCAAGGATGTTTTTCAAAGATGCTTCAAATTTATCTTGTGAGTTCGTTTTCTTTTCCCTATTTCTTTCTTTTTACCTTGCTTTATTCCTACAGTGAGGACACTGTTAGGTTTAAGTATGGGGTAAGGAGGGAAAAGAAAACTCTTGTGTTTGTTTGTGTGTTTCAATTTTCATGTCTTGCTTTGGTATCTTTTGTTGGTTCAAACTTGTTTAGTAGCTTTCTTGCTTTCTAAAAAAACGTTGAAAAAATGAAAAAAAAAATTGAAAAAAATCACAAAAAGATTTTAGGACAGATGAACACCTTGTCTTAGTAGTTCTATGATAGTAATTGCTTGCATGATCATGTAATTCCTTTGACATGTTTTTGATAGTTTAGCCCGAGTCTACCATGAAAAATGTTTTTGTGTGACTTTTTAGCTTGTGATGTAATTGAGCGCATATGACTTCTAGGTATGAGTTAGTTGCAATCCAACAAAAAATTGACCTTATGAGCTTATTCTAGCCTTGACTCTTTCTTGTGTGATTTTACTCTCCTATTTGCATATTATCTCTTGATATTGATATGGTAATTTATTTCTTGAAACCTATATGAGATATTAGTTCATTACTTGAGCAATTAGAGGATAGAGAACTTATTTTCATTAGCCTTATTATTTCCTTATCCACCCTTGCATTATCCTTTATTTTTGGAGCCAATGTTTTGGAACCTTTAAACCTATTTTTTAGCTCCACAAAAATGTTTCCTAGCCGATGAAAGCTTGACCCTATCCGGCGATTAATACTGAGTTGGGTTGGGACTTGTTTTGTTGAGTGTGATGTATTGGTACAAAGAGTGGGATGGGTGTTATAGGAGTCTCATTGTTGATCAAAATTTGTAAAAAAAGGGACTTTTTGCTTGCAAAAGAATGCACGAGTTAGTGAAAAGCAAGAAAAGGAGGAACAAGAGATAGTGTGACCTGGTTACCGACCCTAGTAGGGTCGGTACCGACCTCCTCCCAGAAGAGAAAAAATCATGGAAAATCCAGAAGAAAAAAAGAAGAAAAGAAGTGTGAATGCATAAGAAAGTGATGAAAGAAAGGCCAAGAATTCCTTTTATATATGTTTTATGAGACTTAGTTGGGATGTTGGGTTGATGAAAAAGAAAGAGAGTGTGCATAATGTTAGTGAGTTTGGTAAGTTGTTCTTGAGAGTTATGGTGAGTTGTGTTGAAGTTTAGGAGTCTTGATTCCCGGATTTTTAGCACCACCTAATCAAAATAATTCCACGCCTTATTATTATTACCAAACCCCATTACAACCCGGTTGAATGGAAGCTTCTATGAAGTTTTTCATTGATAATTTCGCTTGTTTTGACATCTTTGGTAGAGAGAATGGTAATATAAGTAACAATATCTATGAGTTTTTGCATGTAGTATTATTGAGTTGAGAGTTGTTTTTCCAAGCCTAAACACATGATAGTTGAGTGAAACACATATTCCTTGTGAGGTTGGATTGTAATTACTTGTGCTTATTGGTTGCCTATATATTTGTGATGACGTTCAAGTCACTTGTCTAATTTTCACTTGTGCTGAATTTGCTTTTTGATAAGGGCTATTACTTATTGGATGTGTTGATGGTTTTGATTTATGTTTGGTGATTGCTTGAGGACAAGCAAGCTTAAGTATGGGGTATTTTGATGTCTGTGTTTTTAGCTTTGTTTTAGTATGTTCTTCTAGGTTTTTAGGTCTTGTTTTGATATGTTTTTGTGTGTTGTGTGTCTTTTTAGTATAGTTTGCATATTTTGTGAAAAGTATGGAAACTACGCTAGTTTTGTGTTTTCGTGTAGGTTTTGAAGCGAATTTGGAGCAATCAAGGACATTGAAGGAGAGGAAGATGCTAAGAGGAAGAAGAAAAGAAGGCAATGGAAGAAACCTCAACAAGTCCAAGTGATGAGTGAAGAATAAACAAGAGAACAAGGCCAAGACCAAGCTCGATATTGACCCTCTATGGGTCGGTACCGAGGCTTTCAAGAGTAATTTCCAAAGTCCTACGGAACCCGTTGGGGTCGGTACCGAGGTCCCCGTGTCGGTAGGACGTGACCGACTTAGTGCAATTAATGATATTATTCCAAGATGTTTTATGTTTAGTAGTTTTTATCTTTAAGAAAACTTTTTAGATAGATGTTTTAGTATAAATACCCTTGTTTAAACAAGTTGGAGGCTCTCTTTTTCCCTAGTTTTATTTTGGATGTGCAAGTTAAGATTTGAAAGACAAAGTTGTTGCTTGGAGCGCAAGGAGGAGGATTTTTTGAGATTTCTGGTGTTCTATGTTTGTGTTGAAGACAAGTTTGTGTTTAAATTCAAGTAAGCTTTTAGTTTAATTCATGTTATGTTTTCTTTCAATCTTTTTGTTTGTTCTTTTTCCACCATGAGTGAGTAATCTTTTATTCTAGGGTTGGGGTTAGAAACCCAACATAGTTGTGCATGAATGATGATATTATTGAATGATTTGATGCCTTTTATCTATTTTTCTACTTGTTTGTGCATAAGCCTTGACGAAAGTTGGAGTATTTCATGTTTATGACTTGATTGAAAGAGAAAAGTTGTGAACTTGAATAAGAGATAAAGTTCGAGACGAAAGTTGAGAACTTTAGAACAAAATAAGTAGATAAAGTGAATTAATTTATGAAAGTTGATTAATTTTCTTGTTTATTCAATGAAAGTTGATAACTTATGTTAAAGGCATGATTTTTATGATTCATATTGTTTGATTGTATGACTATGTTGTGGTAAGACCCTAGTCCTAGATTTTTCTCTTGCTTGTGAGTCGATCTTTAAAACCAAGTAGGCTCGTTACCGACCTGCAACACCTCGGTACCGACCCTCTTTGTTTCGTTTTTTACTTAGTTTTTCGTCTTCGTTTGCACCTCGTTATCGACCCTGACAAGGTCGGTACCGACCCCTTTCATTGCGTTTGTTTGCTTTTTTTTGCTTCTGTTTGCTATTTCTTTGCGTTTTAGATAGAAACTAAACATAGACTTCACTTTGTAACACCCCTATTTTGCAACGATAGGTGTTACCGCCAGTGACCTCGGGTTTTACCACCCAAAGTCACCCTAGGCTTTATAAGGTATTAAATTAAATAAAACGTGCGGAATTAAAAGTCATTACATAGAAAAGAGAGTTGCTCACATGTGAGATTTTTAAAAGTATCCATTACATAGTTTGTACTTGACTTGACAAATCATAAAGCTTAAGAGTTGTTTACGCAGCGGAATATAAGTTAACATTGTTCAATCCAACGTGGAGAAACCAATAATTAAACAAAATGCAATTCTTGAAATTTTCCGACCTTCCTTCCTTCACTTGAGTAGTCTTCGTCTTTTATGCCTTCGGTGGAGGTTTCCTAGCGTCTGGCATTTGGCGCGAAAGGCGAGAAATGCCAGGCAAAGATGCGGAAATACGGAATTAGCCTAAAGAGACTAAGCAAGCGAGAACAGACATCCTTAAGGTAGTTTGGTAAGTATCAAAAATATTATTTCGAAGTATTCGAGATGTGTTTCAAGAATTGTATACCTTAAGTGGAGCTATTAAGAACGGAATTGAGTAGACCTCGAGATGAGATAACTCTTAAACCGAAAGAACGAACTACGAGATTGTAGAACTTCTTAGAATAGAATGAATGTTGGGAACGTTAATTAGACATAAGCTTTTAGAAAACCTCTCGCGCTCTTGCGGACCGAGAGCCGAATAGATCATTTGAGACCGGTCCGGTTTTGGTTTCTTTTAATGTGCTTTAGCACTTACTTTCTTTTGTGATCAAAACTTTCACATTAGTTAACGATTTTTAAGAGTGTGGGGGGCCATGAATGGGCCGACGTACCACTTATGGGAACTGAGTTCTAGCACCTAGCTAGGGTGCACACGTCCCTCCTCCGAGTAGGAGCAGACAATAGATCACGATCCGTATAGTCGAGGGAAGAGAGGGCATGGTGCCATACCACTCGACATTTTATATAGAGATGTTCGGGCCGAGCCCGCACCCCTTATTAATCTAGCTACGAATTCCATAACGAATCTCGAAAAGAGATTTTTAACAAACAAAGGCCACACAAACAAGCCTAGCATTATATCTACTAACAATAGTAATAATAATTGTAATGCTAACAAAGGTCATTATTTCTAACAATCGATATTTCCTAAGTTCGTTTAATTAAGAAAACAAGGCGTTCCCAACATCGAACAGGTTAACGAAATCGAATTTATCGAAAGGTTCAAGTAGGAATGTCCACTTGCCTGGATGTCTTTCGGAAATATTCGTAACTCAGAAATATAAGCTCTTAGAGACGTCGAGCGCTTCGACCTATTTGATCGAAAGGAAAGACGAACGAATTCGTATTAAAATCCTTATTTTAATATTAATTACACTTTTCTCTTATTTCCCTCTTCTAAGAGAAAGAAAGTCAAATGTAAATTATTTTAGTTAACAATTTAGATATGGGATATTTTCAAGATAATACTCTTTATGATTTTAAAATATTCATTTTAAAGACACATGTAAAATCTTATTTAAATATAAAGAAAATTCCTTTTAGACCATATGCAATAATTAAAATATACTTAAAATATGATTTGCATGCATTTTATTATTTTTAATGTCAAACTTTATTTTATTCCCAAAAGTTTATGTGACAAGGCTAATTTTAACATGCAAGCATATTTTAACTATGAATAAACCCTTTTTACAACTATCAAAATTTTATACCAACTACTTAGTAAAAATTATTATTATGATCAAAATTAATATCATATGTCATGAATGATATATTATAAAAATATAATAAAGTCTCTAATTGACATGCATGTATATGTTACCTTATAAAAATACTTTATTTCCCACATGCAAAATAATATACTAATTAAATAGGGTATGATTATGAAAATTCCTTTTTCTTTTATTAAGAGGAATATATAAATATTTATTTCTACCTAGTGAATAAAACTAGGTTGCATGCAAGAAATGATTTTTCCCAAATATTTTTATAAAAATCCATGCACAACTATTTTAATTTTCTTAAGTGGATAAAAACCTTATAAGTTCATTTTTTAATCTAGATGGTTCAAAATATTTTATCAATATTCATTTTAGCTAAAATTGACATGCAAAAGAGTTTTAAGCTATAAAAACTCTTTTAAAAATACATTCAAGGCACTTTTAATTTAAATAACATATGTTGTTCTTATTAACTCCTATTTAATCAAAAATTCATAGAAAAGATTATACTTAGATTTATAAGCACATGCAAGAGAATTTAATTTATAAAAATTCCTTTAAAAGTGCATGCAAAGACACTTTTAAGTTAATAGATCAAACTTGTCTTTATTAGACTTATTTATATAAAAAAACATATAAAAACAACCTAAATGCTTATAAAGGACATGCATGAAGATTGTATGCATGAAAACTTTAAATTATAAAATTAACAAGTCAAACTTTTATAATCAAAGAATTTTTTATGTATTAAAGAGAAATAGATCTAGACCTTTAAAATAATTAAAATCAGAATATTCTTAAGTTAAAAGACACTTTTATAAATCTAGGATTTATTAGATTTTATTTTAAAACTTGTAAAAATAAATCCCCTTTACATGTATAAGAGTAGAATTTTACTTAATCTGATTTTTAGAGATATAATAGGCAAAATGGGCTCATTAAAAGTACATAATAAAAATCAGCCCACAAGAGTGTAAATAAAAAGGCCCAAAGGGAAAAAATATACCCTTCTCCTTCAGTTAAAGCACACAGAAGGAACCAGAGGAAAAATCAAACGGACGACGACGCACAGGGGAAGGACGAACGTCGGGCTAGGGTGAGTCGGCGAGTCTTGGGCGACGGGAAAAGGCCGGCGCGGCTAGGCGAGGGTGGTCTGGGGTGGTCGGAGTGATGGGCTGCTCCCAAAAAAAAATCAAACCCAATTTCTTTGATTTTTTTGAAAAAAAAACAACTTGTAATCTTGTGGAGTTTTTGGGTCAAAAGGGAGTATTAGAGAGTAGTAGATGGTTTTTCTGATGTTGAAGAAGCCTTTAAATAGGCAAAGAGGTTAGTGAAATTTGAGAGAGGAAGAGAATCAAATTCATGATTACATACACCCTCTTCAATGGTGAGTGGGAGAAAATTAATTTAATTTTTTTTCATTAAAATAGAGATTTAGAGAGATGATTCTCTACAATACAGTCCTCCCCAAATCTCCCATTTAATACCCAAATTTGTGCTTCAATCGGATCAAAAACCGGTTTCGGTAAAATTTCACTAGAAAGAAAGAGTTTAAGTACAATTAGTTGTCTTAGTATATCATAAAAACCAACAAGCATAAATAGTTTAGGAGTGGGAGAGTGGGTAGGAGGTCAAGGGTTTAATTCTCACCCCTTGTCTCTATTTTTTATAAAAACCCCTTTTTATGAATTATGGGCTTTTTAGATGGGCCGGGCTAAGGCCCATTGCTTTCTTTTTAAGAAAGAATTAAAGGAAGACTTTTAAGATATTGAATTTCCGTTAGGATATGAATTTATTAAATTCCGTTTTTAATAAATTCATCTACTCAAATAAATATTTTATGAGACTATTATAATTTCTATCATTTTAGAAATAAGTTTCGAATAAAAAGGAATATTGTGAATTTATTTTATTTAATAAATAATTAATGATAATAAATCATAAAATTAGCGGCTATTACACACTTCTCGTTGACGAACATGACTCCACTGTACTCGGCGGGGTCTTGATTATAAATTTATTTGTTGTCAAGAAACACTCTCAACAAGTATATACAGTCGGGTTGAACTACAAAGGGACAAAAAAAAGAAATTAGACAAAATGAAAGATTCTATTTAGTGTACCACAAAAGTTTAATTTCCTTATGAACTCAAAGCTGAAGCATTAAAACAACAGCATATAGACTGCAGCTAAGGAAAAAATGTCGCAGATGCTAAAACAGAACAAAGGAAAAAAGTGATAGAGCAGAATATAAACAAAGAACATGAAATCACATGCTAAAGTGAATGACATCTCCAACATGCAGCAACTCCACATAAGCTATTAGCTTCACCTGGATAAATGAATTGACAATTTTCAAGTTATTAAACCTACACATCAGTCATTACAATCATGCCTGTTAACAAGGGAATTCCCATTTAGGTTTACAAGTTCGATTCCCCATTGTTGTATTGCGTTTTGCTAGACTAAATACAACACATCATGCATATATGCAATTTCACTTCTCAACTTAGACACTGAAAGTGGAAGGTACTTAGTACTCTATATATGGAGAACCAATAAAACGTTTAGAGAGAGAAATTGTTTTATTTTGAAAAAACTACCATGCCAGCGGTGAAGAATTATTTTTCCCGAGTCAGTCGTTCCATCACGGCCCTCGCTTTGATTTCAGTCCCCTTCCTTGAGAAATGAGAACCACGGTCGACATAAAGACATTAGGGGGAAAATATTAATTGAGAACGACAAGTTCAAATCAATTGATTTTGTAGATGAATTTGTAGACCTTGACGAATTTCTTTTTCCCGAGGCCGTCGTTCATTCCTAAATCTCTCTGGTTCTGGTTCTCTGGTTCAATTGAGAACGAAAAGTTCAAATCGATCAATTTTTAGGACGAATTTGAGAGCAATAAGAGAGGAGAAGGCTTGGATGTTAGGTCTTTGTCCCAAATTGAACAGTAGTTTTTGAGAAGGCAGAGAATATATGCCGACGGTGAAGAAATCACTCCCGAATACGTTGTTTCGTCCTGATTCTCTATGGTTGAGTAATTTGAAAAATCAAGAATAAAGAAAAAAAAACCTATAATAGAGAGTGAGGGAGGAGAAAGATAAGAAAGGAGCCGAGGGAAAGATATGTCTAACAAAGAAAGCATGAGGTGGAAAGATGATGGAAGGGAAAGTCGGCCATGGAAGGAGGAGGTGAAGCATCCAGGAGGTGGAAGAGAAATAGGAGTTGTAAAGAGATGAAGCGGGAGGTGGAAGACGAAGGAAGAGGTACAGAAGAGGAGGGATGAGATGAAAGGATGAACAAGAGCCACATGATAGTACAAATTATTGTACACTATAAATTTTGGGTGATCACAGCCATACGTCTCATAAGACCACAACCACACGATATCAACACAACCAAAACGAAGGGAATGTATAAAAATAAACGGCCCGATTTACAAGTTACGTTTGTATTTATAGTAGTAAGGATTTTGCCCAGCAACCCTTTAATTCTCAACCTAATCTGTTTGGGAGTGTGGAAACCTTTAATCCATAATATCAAATTTAGCCTATCAGCTCAAATGGTAGAACAATGTGCATGTGCACATAGATGTGGGTTCAAATCTCACATAGGCTAATTCTATAAACGCTTTCTATATTTTGGTTCATTATAACTCTTCTTTCGATTCATGATTTTGTAAGCTCGGGTTCATAATAGTTCATCTTACAGTTCATGTCTTTTAAGTCATACTAGTTGTAATTTTGGTTCATGACATTTGTTCTTTTGGTTCATAGTACATTAAAGTTTGGTTCATGCATTTTTAATCACAACAGGTGCTACGCAATGAAAAAGGTCCATTTTGAGAAAACAATGTAAAAGATTGTTCCTTGATTGCTTATTGCATATGGTGTATTTCGTTGAATGCATAGGCTCATTTTGCTCAATGGACTAAACGTTTTTTCAATGACATTACATGTGCCAACATTTCATTCATCTCATTGACAAATAACATGAATATCTAATGGTTTTCGCTCGATGTTGATCTTTCAGTGATATAAATGTCAATCTGTCACATTAATTTAAATTGTGTATTTTACAAAGATGGGTGAAAACATTTTAGAATCTGAAATTTGTTTTATAAATATAAATTACGTGGTTCATAGTGTTCAACATGAAGGTTCATAATGTTCAACATGAAGGTTCATAATGTTCAACATGAAGGTTCGTCAATCGTAAAGAATCAGTTCATTTAATAGAAAATGCATAAAATTTGTAAAGAAGGCATTCGACTCATTGGGTTTGGCGTGAAGTATAAAACAACCTTAAAAGCAATTATAATGTAACAAAGTGATTTGTCAAACACAAAGTAACATAAAAAACAGACAATTTAATCCCCAAAGAAAATAACAACTACTAAAAAGACAAATAAAAAACTAGAATTTCAATGTTTAATCTTGGGAATGAAATAAGAACAATCTTGTGATAAGTGAAGAATGTAGACATCACTAGCTTCATCAGGATCATCCAATGGAACCCCCCCCCAATCAACATTCTCATCATTATCAAGACCCTTCAATGAAACTCTATCAATACTAGCATCATTATTTGAATGAGACAAGTTATGATGACCAAAACTTAATGAACAACCTACAATAAAAAAAAAGGAAAAAAAATTAAGTTAATTTAGAAGTAACATGGAACGCATAACTAGCAATAAAAAATGTGAAATACCGTTTTTCTTTTGGTTCACAAATATTGTCATTATGGTTCATAATATTACACTATAAGGTTCATTGCAAATCACAATGCGGTTCATGTAAAATAATATCAATATATGACAAAATGTAAGATTATACTCGTCTGCGTGTAAACATCGCCTAATCTTCAATAATGTTGAATAAAGCAATGTTACCAAATATTCGTTGAATTTTAGGTCCTCTTTTGCGTCGCTCTTGACAACGTTGAATTTTGTTCAACTAATTGTTTCAATTGACCAGCCAATTAAGAGTGCGCAAAGTGTTAAGGCATTTTATTAAACACTTGGTGGGCAATCAAGCAAGTATAAACAACCAATCTCTATTTTCAATGGAAAGACTTTAAAAAGATGGCAAAAATCATTCATGGACAGAAATTATAGCAAACTCACACCAAAACCACATACAAATAAATTAGTCGTGATTAGCACAAAGAAGCAATTATCAATAATCTTCCCCTTTTCTAATTAAACAAACAAGGTCAATTGTCAACTAATTCAATAATAATCTTGTCATTATGGTTTTTCTTTTGGTTCACAAATACTGTCATTATGGTTCATAATATTACACTATAAAATTCATTGAAAAACACAATGTGTTTCATGTAAAATAACAACAATATATGACATAAAATGGATGATGATATAAATCTCAACTTCTCCTTTTGTTGATGCCTTATTATATCAATTCCGTAATTAAAAATAACAAAACCCGCACAAAGTCATTAATCATACCAATTGCTTATAATAATTAAAAGAAAAAAATGCCAGTTGTGTTTTTTCACGGAAATAAAGACTCCAAAATCCAGCAATGTGCTAGCACCCCAAATTTGACGACATAGTGCAAGAATTTAGGGTCTTTCATTTTCATCACAAGCTATAAAATATTAGAAAATATTAGAAGATGTTGAGTGGGGCTAAAAAGGGACGAAGTCCCCACATAAGGAATCATTCATCCAGCCCAAACAACCATAGTGAACGTGTGTAATTCTATTACTTCACAAGAGACATTTTATCAAACACTTGGTGGGCAATCAAACAAGCATACAAAATCAACCACTTTTTCTACCCAAATCCTTCACATTGAAATGCAAAACATACACAAATCTTTATTTTGCAATCTCTATCAATTCTATGATTCTCTTCATCAAAATCCATGAGCAAAGATGAAAAATCATATCTAAATCCATGAAAATCCTTGAACAAAGATTGAAAATCTAAATCAACGAAAATCTTACCTAAATCCATTAATAAGGAGGAATTGAATGTGAATTTGTTTGAGAGGAAGATAGATGATTGTCAAACGAAATTAACGCTCTGGATTCCTTGTTGATCGAAATCTACGGATTTGAAGTGTGTGTGTGTTGTTCACGAGAGGGAGAAAGGGAGGTTGAAGATAGAAATCAGTAAAATGACTCAAATGCCCCTCAAACCCCGGAATTTTTAAAAGGAGCGTTTGTATTATTTGTACTCATCTGGACCATTTATCTAATAAAATTAAGGGCTGAAAATTGATCTCATTTTATAGGTTAAGAGGCGATCTCATTTGATCCCCATTCTATAAATCAATATGATAAAACATATAAATACCTAATACTCCCTCCGATCAAGTTTATAAGATGTTTTAGCCTTTTTATTTTTATCAATGTTATAAGACGTTTTACTTTATCTGATCTAATCCATTACTCATATTCTTCTTTTCAACTTTAATTACACATTTTCCTATTCTTCTTTTCAGGTTTTAGGTGGTTGCATTAATATCACCTATATAGAGACTATACAACCCATCAAAGCACTCTATTCAACCTATCAAAATCTCTCCTATTGAAATTGAAATTTTGGGTGCGATGTTTCGGTGGACTCTCCTTCCAAATTTGAGATTGGCACAAATTGAAATTTCTCCTCACAAAAACTCAACAAAATTCTCCTTCCAAATTAAAGGTAGAATACATAAACGGCCCCCTAACCTTTGACCAATTAGTCACTTTGACACCCCACCTTTGAAAATGTTCGATTGAGTACCTAAACTTGCACATTGTGACCTATTGAACACCTGTTTCCTTCAAAAAAAATTGCGTGCAAAACACTCGCGCCATGTCACTTTGCCACATCACTAATAGGGACCCCATTAAATGCCAACTCAAAAAACGAAGGTTTTCTTTGGAAATTAGGGATGCTCCTGTTGAAACACAGCCAAAGCTCTCAAACACATGTAAACCAAGTTTTAACGCAAGTCATTTCCCTTAACTCCATCATCAATTAAAGCTTGTAAAACTCAATTAATCCAAGAAATAAGCTAAAAAATGCGAATCTCATGGAGATCTGAAAACAAGTGTCAAAGCACATACCCCAGACGATTAGACTGTTCATCGGCGTAACGAAAGGCAATGCAGACGTTGAGTATGCGCTTAGTGCCGATGCTCGAGCTGCTCCCCATCATCTGGTTCGCGTACACTTATAATCTCTCGAATTTCGTTTCATCCTTCTCCATTCTGTTCTATCAAATTTCAAAAAAAAAAATGAAATCCAGATAGTGTTCGAATTCAATTTCTCATAGATCGAAAAACTGACACAATCAGCCGATCGAAGATCTGATTCGTTAAACCTCCACACAAATCTTTTCAACAACGAATTTTAAGGAGAAATTATACATACAGTAAATCATGGAGAATCTTCTACACTATCTGAAAAACAACATGGCGGAAATGGTAAAACTACTTTAAAGGTTGATTTGGCATTGGAATGAAAGGGCTTTAGTTATTTTTTATATGGGCACTCCGAATTTGGGCTTAATTTTGGAAAAGAAATCAAGAAAGAGGTAGATTTTTTAAGACAAAATTTATTGGGCATTAATGGAGTTTAACTGGTTTGGGGGCAATCTAGAGACAAAGGAATCGAAGAAGAAAGAGAAAGGAGGAGAGAGAGAAGGAAGAAAAAGAAAAAAGAAAAAAGAAAAAAGAATAAGGAAAAAAGAGAAAAGGGAAAAAAAAAGAATGGTGCCATTAATGCCACCTCAGCATCATTCAGTTCCCCACTCGTGTAAAAAGAGAGTGAGTTACATGCATTTGTCCACATCAGCAATCAGGTGCTCAATAGGTCACAATATACAAGTTTAGGTACTCAATCGAACATTTTCAAAGGTGGGATGTCAAAGTGACTAATTGGTCAAAGGTCAGGGGAGCGTGTATGTATTCTGCCCCAAATTAAATCCATGGTATTGTTGGAAGCCATTAACTGAGGAGAGTTTGGAGGTTTTAAATGACTTCTTGTCCACTATATATTCATTCCTCTAATTTTAACTTTATTGGGTTTGGCTCCAAAACAAAAATATAAAATTTCATTTTAAGTGTATGAAAATTTTGGCTCCATAATACAAAATTATAAATTTGTGTTTACTATGGTAATTTTTTGCTCTAATCAACGTATGTATTCCAAGTAGATGAAAGGTTGGAGAGAGAGGGTACATGTTTGCATGTGCATGAGGCTAGTAGTAATAAGGCTTTAAGCTAGTACTAGCTAGTATCTAGTAAGAGCAAGCCCAACAGTTTCCCCAAATTTTTGAGGATTGTACTTTTGGAGATTTTGGACCAAAAAAGTGGTCCAAGTGTCCAACAGATGCTCCATCCCATTCCCTATTTTGGAGTAATTCTCCAAAATGAGTTGAGCTCTCCCTAAATTTGGAGTGATCTCCAAATCCCCAAATCCATTTACTTTTCTTTTCTTTTTTATTTTATTATATAATTTAATGGATAAATTAATTAAAAAGAGTCGTCCAAAGGATAAATTAATTTAATGGATAAATCACGATTAACAATACAATGACCCATAGTAGAACCACTCCGACCTCCTCTTGAACTTTGGTTAGATTGACCTTTTTCTTTCATTTGAGCAATTAAAAATTCTTCATATTCATCGTCAATAGTATCATTATCACCCATGAATGTATCAACGAGATAACGACTACCCAATCAATGACGAACCATAAAATTTATTTTTCAAATTGAGATAAAATGAGAGTAATGATTGTGTGAATGAAATAACAAAAATGTTGATATTTATATGCAAAAATATAAATGTTTTATTTTCTTATTAATCAAATAACAAATAATTTATGATTTATTAAATTAAGGTTCTAGAATATTTTTATTCCTTATAAATCAAATAACAAATAAATTATCAATTATTAAATTAAGATTATAAAATATTTTTATTTCCTAAAAGTCGAATAACAAATAATTATCATTTATTAGGTTAAGATTCTATAATATTTTATTTTTTTATGTAAGATAATATGTAATTAGTTATTGTAATTTATATGGTAAAAAATTAAAGTATTAAATGCACTGTTCTCCAAAATAGAAAATCTATTGGAGTTAAACTGGATTTTTTTTGGAGAATATGACAGTTGGTTCTCCATTTTTGAGAAAGTTATGGAGAAATTATTGGGCTTGCTCTAATAAAAGTCCTATTGTATTTATGACATCAAAAAGTTGTTTTATGTTGATAATAATTGTTTTTCTTAATATGTGTAAAAATCACAAAACTGCTTAGAGCAAGTCCAACAGATTCCCCATAACTTTCTCCAAAATAGAGAATCAATTGTCATATTCTCTAAAAAAAAATTTAGCTCAACTCCAACAGATTCTCTATTTTGGATAACAGTGCATTTAATGCTTTCATTTTTATAATATAAATTACAATAGCTAATTATATATTAACTTACATAAGAAAATAAAATATTATAGAATCTTAACCTAATAAATGATAAATTATTTTTATTCAAATTTTAAGAAAATAAAAATATTTTAGAATCTTAATTTAATAAATGATAAATTATTTGTTATTTAACTTATAAGTTATAAGAAATAAAAATATTCTTGAATCTTAACCTAATAAATGATAAGTTATTTTTTATTCGACTTATTATGAAATAAAAATATTCCAGAATCTTAATTTAATAAATCATAAATTATTTATTATTTGATTAATAAGGAAATAAAATATTTACATTTTTGCATATAAATATCAACATTTTTGTTATTTCATTCACACAATCATTACTCTCATCTTTATCTCAATTTGAAAAATAAATTTTATGGCTCGTCGTTCATTGACTAGTCGTTATCTCGTTGATACATTCATGGATGATGATGACATTATTGACGATGAATATGAAGAATTTTTACTTCCTCAAATGGAAGAAAAAGATCAATCTAGCCAAAGTGCAAGAGGATGTCATGGTGGTTCTATTATGGGCAGTGTTCTAAAAAACGCTAGGCGGGGGCTAGGCGGTGGGCTGAGGCCTAGCGCCTACACGGCTAGGCGGGGGCCTAGGCGGAATCTGGGCGGATTAGGCGAATTGGTATGATTTTTTTATATAAGATTATTATTTTTGATTGGTAAGAATATATAAATAAAGAATAATCCAATTATAATGTCTATGTATAAATTCAAGCCTAGAGGCTTCTTTTTTCTTTTTTTTTTGGTCATTGCCACCCCAGTTCAGCGGAGAGCTTTGCTCCATCAAACGCCTACGTCTGGAGTTCGAGTCTCGCGAGGGCCCCTTTATTTTTGGGTGGGATCTGCTCTCCCAACAAGTTCATTTCTCCTCCACTGAAAATCGAACACTCGACCTCAACGAAGGGAAGCGTAGCCCCTCCCACTACGCTACATGCTTGTTGGTAGCCTAGAGGCTTCTTAGAGTCCACCCAAGCTACCAAGAAGGCTGTCTAGTCCGCCTAGAAGGCCGCCCAGCCCGCCTAGAAGGCCGCCCAGCCCGCCTAGCCCGCCCAACCCGCCTAGCTCCCACAACTTGCCTAGCCCGCCCAACCCGCCTAGGCGCCCGCCCAACCCGCCTAGCCGCCCGCCTAGCTGCCCAGCCCACCGCCCAGGGCAAAATCAGGACGGTGGACCACCGCTTAGCGCGTAGGCGGCCGCCCAAGCCATTTTTTAGAACAGTGATTATGGGTCACCGTATTATTAAGAGGATGTCATGGTGGTTCTATTATGGGTCACCGTATTATTAATCGTAATTTAATTGAAGAACATGAAAAGCTTTATGGTTCTTTTTATTTGATTTACCCATTAGATTATAAAAAAAAAAATTAAATTAAATGCTTTTGGAAATTTGGAGTGATTGCAGTTCAAAATAGGAAAAAAGATGGAGCATATGTTGAATCATTTTTTGATTCCAAAATTTCCAAAAGCTCCATCCCAAAAACTGTTGGAGATGCTCCTATAAACTTGAACGGATGGAGTATAATAATTTTTTTTACTAACCAGTTTGCAATATACATACGTAGATTGACTTTTTTGTTTTTGAGAGATACGTAGATTTACTTAACCCCATTCTAATTTCCAGAATTTTCAATATTTTGCTTCTCCTTCGTGTAATCATTCTCGCCGGCATTTTTCAAAATTTTCCAGAATTTGCATTGAACGTAGATTTGCTTATAAGAACCCTAATTGCTCATTTAAAGTCAAATTAAAAAAGTTGAAATTAATCAATAACTATTAATCACTACGAAAAGTAATTATAATTTGTCAATCAATCTTTGATTGCAACTACATACTCAAAATAACCAAATACCCTTTATTTTGAAAATCTGATTGTCTCCTTAATCTCTTCCGATCCGGCTAATTCTGCACTTTAGATCTGATCGACAACAATGGAAATAAATGGTACGACTACGAGATCTTCATCTGGAGGATGTGGATGAAGAAGCGGCTCCGTAGTCTGTTGGTGTTGATGCAGACTAGAGAGAGAAGATACACAGTGATTTGATTTTCCTTTTGTACGTGTTTTTTGTTTCCATATATATATTTCCGTATAGTAATTATAGAAAATTTATTCTTTAAAATAACAGTTTTTCTAGTAACAGGATCCTCAAAATATCTATGAACTCTATGTATAGTTATTTTTTAACTCTACGAACTCTATGTTTTTTTTCTTATAGTTATTTTTTTTTTAACTCTATGTAGGGTTAAAGAAAACGGTTTTTCTATCCGGGGCATAGGTTAAGAATACTAATCAATATATATCTTCTAAACCTGAAACACTTTTGGACAGATTCGTCATTATGAATTTATATTACAGCCAACCTATTTTTAATAATGCTTTTTTTAATCAATTATATATTATATAATTCAATCACCTTATGGAATTTCCAATTTTATACCCTCAACTTATTTAATAATTTTTTTTATCAATTTTATATTTATTTGGATAAATTTTTATCCCTACTTATTATTGCATTATATTCTAGGGATAAATTTTTATCTCTATTTATTATTACATTATATTCTAATATTTAATTATGGAATGATTATTAATTTCAATATATATATAAGATAGATATCCATAAGTGTGCAAGCTCGAAGATTTGGTTGTTAAAATATTAATATTTTTTTTGATAATCATAGATTATACGTATGAAAGGAAATAGTTAAATTTTTTTTTTGATAATCATAGATTCGGATGTGAAGGGTAATACATGCATATTTTGTAATAATTTTCTTAATTTTTTTCCACTCATCTTATGTAATAATTTTTTTAATCAATTTACTACTATGAGATTGTACAAATTTTTATCTCTTATTATATTATAATATATAACTATCTTCTATCCATATAGTAATTATCTTATATACTGTATTATGTTATTTTTCTATCTTCGTTATATTTATAATTTTTTTATTAGTTTTATATATTATAAGATCTTGCACGTGATAATTATATACAACATATCTCACGTTATTTTGGAAAGATAGGAAACATGTTTCACCTTATGTAATTTT
Organism: Fallopia convolvulus; assembly: GCA_964016875.1. Taxonomy (NCBI): domain Eukaryota; kingdom Viridiplantae; phylum Streptophyta; class Magnoliopsida; order Caryophyllales; family Polygonaceae; genus Fallopia; species Fallopia convolvulus. Next base: position 16,871,851 of record OZ024728.1, read on the forward strand.
CAAATTTATCCACTCATCTTATTTAATAATTTTTTAATCAATTTACTATTACATTCTATCAATTTTTCATCTCTACCTTTGTCATTAAGTTTTTATATTCCTCACAACATTTTTATAATTGCATATTTTTTAATATTAATATCTATTCATATATATGACACATAAAAATACTAATTTTATATATTATACTAAAATAGATAAGTTAATCTATTTAGTCACCATATTTTTAGTTACAAATTTTTTTATATTAATATTCTATCAATGACTATGAAAACTTTCTTAATTAATATGAGCCATGTTCTTAATTAAAAAATTTAGATTTCTTTATAATAATTTTCTATTAGTATGCTGAATTTTTATATTATGGATCGTCTAATAAATAAATAAAAATTATTGATCCATTAATCTTAAATCGGTTAATCACTATCCATATGTATGTCACATAAAAAATACTAATTTAATCCATTACATTAAAATAGATAAGTTTTTTATCCATAAATATGATGAATATAAAATTATTTCTTATTTAACTTTTCTATCCGAAAGTATATTTTTAATTACATATCTTTAATAATAAGTTTTTATTCATAAGTATGACAAATATAAAATAGTAACTTAATATCCCAACTACCTTTTTATAATTAGATATCCCATAATATATTAACTTTAATATCTCTAAATGAAATAGATAACTTTTATATCCATGAGGAGCAAATATGGATCATATTTTAAATTACGGATTTTCATCAATAAAATTTCAAATTCATTTATATTAATTTTCTATTCAAAAGTATAATAAATTTTTTAATTAGTAAGAACCCTATTTTTAATCATGTATTTTTATATTAATCTTCGAGTCTTTATATTAATTTTATTATGTATAAGCATGACAATATTTTAATTAATATTGATCATACTTTTAAAATTTATTTCGTATTTTTCAACATTAATTTTCTATACATAAAAATGACAAGTTCTTAAATTTCCGTCCATAAATATGTTGGGTTTTATATATTAAATTTTTTTTCTATAAATATGATAGTTAAATGCAATATTTTCATCAAATTTTAATGTCTCACTCACCATATTTTTATTTACGAAATTGTTTATAATAATAGGATGAATTAAGTAAATATCAAAAAAAAGAGGCTAATTAGGTGGATATTAAGGAGTGTGTGAAAATTAGGTAAATAGCAAAACCCCCCATCACCCTCCCCCCACCCCACTCCCACCGAGTTGACTCGGTCGTTGACCACCCGTTGACCGAGTTGACTCGGTCGTTGACCGGCCGTTGACCGGCGTTGACCGTCATCACAATCATCACTTTCAAACCCGTCATCACTGTCATCACATTTTTTCCACTGTCATCACAACTTTTTTCACCGTCATCACAATTTTTTAATGACAAAAAGTGTAATAAAAGGTAAAAAAATGTCATGAAAATGTCTTATGACAACTTTTTGATGACAAAAAATATCATCAAAGGCATTCAACCACATAAAAACAACCGTCATCACTGTCATCACATTTTTTTTCGTTGTCATCACTGTCATCACAATTTTTTCCACCGTCATCATAGTTTTTTTATGACAAGAAGCGTAATAAAAGCTAAAAATTGTCATCAAAATGTCTTGATGATAACTTTTTAATAACAAAAAGTATCATCAAAGTCATTCAACTATATAAAATCAACCATCATCACATATAAAAAAAAGTTGTCATCAAATATGTATCATCACGTTTAATTTTTAGTGTCATCAAATATGTGTCATCATATACAACTTTTTTCTAGTGTCATCAAATATGTGTCACAACTCGGTTCGAACCGTCATCAACTGTCATCACTACTTGATGACGGTTTGATTGTCATCAACTACCATCACAAGCGCCATCTGGATGACGGTTTGATTGTCATCAACTACCATCACTACTTGATGACAGTTTGACGGTTCGACTGTCATCAATTGTCATCACTACTTGATGACGGTTCAATTGTCGTCAACTGTCATCACAACTTGATGACAGTTTGATTTGTTTGTCATAAAAAATGCCTTGATGACAAACAACTGTCATCATCAAGTGTCATAAAAAAATTGTCATCACATATTTTTAAACGACCTTGATGACATTAAACCACATAAAAACAACTATCATAAACACATAAAAACAAAGTTGTCATCATAAAAATTATTAATAAGCCTATGTGGGATTTGAACCCACACCATTATTTCTTAAGAAAAATGCTCTACCATTTGAGCTAATAGGCTAAACACATTTTAAAGTGACCACACGTAAAATCACATAATTTAGGATCATTTGTTTGTTATCAGAACCATCTGGACAGTCACAATAGTCATCATTGAGCTGATCTATATGGAATTCTGGATCTCTAATTTGCTTCAGATATTGAAATATGTCAGACAGGGAGTTATGAACTGTTGTCTTACCAGCATTGATCTCGTTCATAGCATGTTTTACGTGTTCATCAGGTGCAATGTCAGTGATGAGCGTCTGAACAGTCTCATATCCATAAGTTGAAATAGCCTGAAAAGAGCCAAATTAACCCATTAATTGTTTAAACACCTTGAAATGGCAGTACTAATTAGCTCAAGCAATTAGTACTGACAATACAGGTGCTATACAATTCAAGGCAAACTTTATCTCACAATTAAGATTTCAACGATCATCAAATTTTTAAGTGGAGAAACAAACCTCCAAGTTGCAGTAACCTCAGTTGCCAGCATTCTCTCTCGTGTATGTGGCAGAATTGTCTACTTGTCCCTAATGAAACCTTCAAAACCTGATTGTTGAAGTCAATAAATGTAGAATGTGAAACAGTAGCACCTTCTTCTGGATGATGTTTAACTTCAAAAGTTTCTTCACAATAATTATTTTATGTACCAGACTCTCAATTGGATGCAAATTTCCTATCAACTTAAATCGATCATGTTAATGTTGAGATAAAAAAAACTACTTAGCTCTCGTGGATCTTTACGTCACCACATCAGGAGAAATACCATCAACAATCATCTTCTCCTGTTCAGCCAAACAAAAACAAAATCATCTAGTCCAGCTCCTGATTCGTTGATGCCTTCAACTAGAAATAAAATCAGACAAACAAAAACTTACCGATTTGACCGGCTAAAACTGGAAACAATAAAATTTAAACATGAAACAGCAAAATTTTCCAAATCAAATGAAACATGAAACCAATTCGATTCAAATTCTGAAGAATTACTTGCTCCATGTGGCCTTGCGGAAAGCAATAGACTCTCTCCACGTCGGCGGCGAAGACAAAAAATATTGAGGTTGTTCTTGTCCTCGCTATACATGTTGAATGCCTCCTAGAGTTCGCGATTTCCATTGCCTGAATCCTTGATGAGCTCCTCCGATCCGCGGTGAAACTCGGCGAACTCCTTGACCTAATTTTCGTTGTCAAATCGCGAACCGAGCCAAATCAGATCTTAGATTGAAGGAGGAGAAGGAGGTTACAGAGGATAAGGCAAATGAGAGTTGATGGAGGAGCACGAGCTTGGCTTCGGAGATCCATGTTGAACAAAAGAGATAGGTTGGGCAGAGAAGCGGGGGGGGGGGGGGGGGGAGAGAGGAGAATAGGAAAATAACGTGCCGACAAATATTGCAATGAGAAAGATTTATATACTTAACAAAAACCTAATTAATTAAGGGAGCTTAACAAACACCTAAATAGGGTGGCCCAAAATGCTTTTGGGCTAAATTTGTTCATAATAATATTCTATCCATAGTCATGACAACTTTTTAAATTAATATGCAATATTGACATTTTTTCATAACAACTTTTTAAATTTTCTATCCATGAGCATGTTAATTTTTTTATATTAATTTTCTATTAATAAGTATGACAACTTTCTATCCATAAGCATGTTAATGTCGGTATAGATTGTATCTTGCAATATATTAAATTTCTATTCATAAGTATGCTTATTTTTTATATTATAGATACCTTAATAAATATATAAAAATTATTGACCTCTTAATGTTAAACCGGTTAATTGGGTCAGTTCGATCGAGTTTAGTTCAGTCATTTGATGTTTTAGTTGAGTACGCGTTCATTTCGTTAAAATTTACGTGTTGATTGAAAAAAAGCAATGGTGAATAATTAGTTAGGGATAAAATTGAGAAAAAAGTATACTATTTTAAATTTAAATAATGATTTTCTTAAAAAGTGTGATAAAAGCTAAAATGACTTATATTATTGATCGGAGGGAGTATTAGTTTTTATAGATAATTAAGACAACTTTTTTAGGTAGGTATTTATTTTTTATATTAATTTTTTATCCATAATTGTATGCCAATTTTTTTTTGCAATATAAATTTCTATCCAAAATTATTATTCATTTCACTTTCTATTTATATGGATGATAACTTTGTAATTTATATGATCAATGTTTTAAATTACGAATTTTTTATATTAATTTTTGGATTTTTTCATATTGACTTCCTAACCAAAAGTGTAATAAGTATTTTATTTATTATCGATAGTATTTTTAATCATGATTTTTAATATTTATTTTTGACTTTTTATATTAATTTTTTTTTCTATAAGCATGATAATTTTCTAATCAATATGAACTATATTTTTAATCACGGATTTTTATATTAAATTTTCATTTTTTTGTATTAATTTTCTATACATGATAATTTTTTAATTTCATACATAATTATGTTTAGTTTTTATATTAATATTCTATCTATAAATATGATAGTCAATAGTTGTATTGTTCTCAAATTTAAAATTAAATATCTCAATCACCATATAATTAGTTACTGGTTCTTTTTATATTTATTTTCCATCAATAAATATGATAGACAACGTTTCAATTAATATGAACCATATTTTTAATTACATATTTATATATTAATTTTCGGATTTTTTATATTAATTTTCTATTTAAAAGTATGACAACTTTTCAAATTTTCTATATATAAGTATGTTGATTTTTTAGATTACAGATCCCTAAATAAATAAATAAAAATTAATGATCATTTGATGTTAAATTAATTAACCAGATTGGTTCGTTCAAGTTTTGGTTCGGTCATTTCGATTTAGGATTGAGTACAAATTCATATTGTTAAATTTAGGGGTTGATTAGATCAATTATTTGCGGTTTTCTTGCGGGTTGATTAGATCATTAAATTTTTATGATTATGAAAATGATATTACAAGTAAATAATATTTTTAATGATAAAATACTATTTAAGATATTTTTATAATTAAATATATTATGATAGTTAAAATAAATTTTATAAATGCAAGTATTAGTTTCATTATTTGTATTATTATTTTTCACTATATAAATTATAATACATATATCATATGTAAATCAATATATTATAAACTTTTTAAAAGCCCCCGGGCAAGGCCCGGGTCATAAACTAGTATGGGAAACTAAAACCCTAATAGGAAACTAATAAACCCTATTGAAAAAATAATTAAATCTCAATAAATACAATAACAAGATAAATTACCATTTTTAGTCTCTTAAGGGCATAGGTTAGAAAAATCGTAAAGAAAATACTAAATTGTATAAGATCTCCCCAATTAAATCAAATAAAAGGCTTAACAGGATCTCAAAATATCGTGTGGATTTTCATCAACAAATATCTGTTGCAACTAGTACTTGAAAGAAAGGAATATACTCCAGCAAGTATTAACAGATGAATATAGCAACAAATATCTGTTGCAACTAGTACTTGAATGAAAGGAATATAGCAAGTATTAACAGATGAATATAGCAAGTATTAACAGAAGAAGAGAGGTCGTCAAGGTTTTTCAAAGTTTTTCAAGTACTGAAAGAACGTGGTGGGAACTGGGAAAGTGGGATCTTGTAGCCCCACCATCACTATATCCAGCGGTCTAGATCGACTTTGTAGAATCTGACGTATCTCAGAGGTAAGGTTGCATCCTACAGGAGAAAAACAAGAGAGTAGATAGATTAATTAGACCAGAGAGTAGATAGATTAATTAGACCAGGATGAAGGAAGGACAAACTTATTACACGTGTCAACTCACTATTAACTCATAGGATTACCTGGTCACTTTTCTCCTCTAAGTTTAAACCAATGGACAAATTGTCCAGTCCTGTAGCAGGGTTCATCCTCCAATCCTTCCTAGCTTTTAGTAGTCCTTTAGACTCCATCACCTAAAACCAAAAACATGTGCATTAAAATATACACTACAAATCAGCAAAGCAAAAACCCATATCTTAGATGCATACTGATTGGCTGGAGTATGTTGGTTTCTTTCCAAATGGTTTATAGGGACAGTCGGCACAGAAGACACTACATATCCGTTCCTTGTGAAATCCACCATACAGGCACTCATCACACTCTATTCCCATATTTGCAAATATATCAGCCTCACACATCAGCAGTCAGTGGATGAGACATGAGACATGAAACAAATGGAAAGTCTACAAGCAGAACACCAAAACAGTAAGATTTTTTTAGGCTGAATGCAAAACATAATAATGAAATTAATAGAAAAGAGGAATAGCTCTCACCCCATCTAGTGTTTGCAGGCAGCATTCAAGCCTATTCGATTTAGCATTTAAAATTGTTGCTACATCAATCCCTGGAATGAATTTTTCAAGGCATATATTGCAAGCTCTTTCAGCAGCCTCTCCCATTTCTTTCTCCAACTCCTTCCTCACTGTCTTTTCAATTATCTCCCTTGAATACCAAAGGGAATTGTCATACCCATCTACTAAGAGCCTAGGGTAGAGAGGGTGAGTGGGAAATGAATCCTCAATATAGCTGAAATCAGGAAGTAAGTTCTTGTGACTCCTCCTTATCTTGTCAAATATCCCCTTTTTGCCCAAGTCATAAAAGTAAGGGCAGACCACCACTTCACAGTCATTTGCAATTGCTTCATCCATCAAATATCCATCATGTTTTTTTCCCAGCCACTCGCACCAAACTTGTTTCACTATGGTCTCCCCCTCTAACTTTGAGCACCGTATAAAAGCCCTACCAAATCCCACAAATTGCAAGGGCAAATTGCTAAGCTGGTTTACAGACAACACACCGGGAATCGAGGGACCACGTTCATAGCCTGCTTCAAGAGGAACATAATGGGGAAAGAAGTGAACACCATCTCGAAAGGGCCATGGAGCTGGCCCTAACAGACTTGTTTTAGCACCCTCCACAGCCTCCCCATGACGGAAACTTGCTAGATGTAATGACATGCATTGTGGGCTGTAGCAGCGACAATTGCAAAGTATGCAGTAGTACATGTTTCGTGGCCCGTCTTCCCGCAGCTCAACATACGGATGTCCAAGCAACCTAAACTCTTCTATGGCACCCTTTCCAATAGCTAACCTGTCTTCCCTGGTTCTCCTTTTATAACCCCTCTTTGCCATTTTGAGATTCAGCAACAAACAATCCTACAAGTTGAGTAGATACAGAAAATCACAAACTGAAAGAAACTGCAAAAATCAATAACACAACATTCTCTTCTTCTTGAGTAATTTCTACCCCAACCCTAACAAAGTATTCAACAACACAACAAAAGGTTTTCTTTGTTCATTGTTTTAGCTTTTCATACCAGACATATATAAACTATAAGTGAAGGTTGTTTAGCCCAAAAAGACAACACCCATCTGATACAAATTAGACCTACAAATTTGGGCAGAACAACACATCAAGTTTGAAGAACACCAAACATGATCAGAAAAATCAATTCTTCTACAAATGAGCCATAGTTTTTCATCACTAGAAGCCCAAAAAATAACTTCCATTGAGTTCCATAGTTTGGGATTGCAAGGAGGCATTATAAATATACAAAAGCATTCAGAAGCTAAGTACAAAAAACACAATTGTTATGCATAGCACGTACACAACAGCACTAAGTGCAATAACTCGTGCAATAATTACTTAGATTTGTCACGAAGGTAGCTTGCTTTCAGCTGAAGCTTTTCAGCCACAACATCGACCATCAAACGACAAAGTAGCTTCACTTTGGATCATAATAAACATACATAAAAACAACAGAAATTTCTGTAGTTCATCATCTTATCTTCAAATTCATGCAATTCTTCTAATAGATAAACCTGAAGAATGATGAGTATCGGAACATTGTAAAGATTAAGAGAATAAGTCAGCGAGTTGATTCCTTCTCTAAATCTTCCTGCATCGGTTGTCATCAACTTATTTCACTGAAATTTAATGCACAAATTAATTGGTTGGCTAGACCCTTAATTATTTCCCCATTTTAGCAAGAATTTATAACTTGAAGCGTTTAGGTTGTACAGAACAAGAAAATCATTTTAGATATCAGCAGTAAACAATCTTCGCTACTAGACAACTCACATTATGTCATTGTACCGGTCCAAGAGGGCGTATAAATACCATCTCCATCATTCAACAATTAAGCATATAACGTAACCCTAAGAAAGAGATCGAACCAAACAAGAACACATAACATAAGAAATGTCAAAGAATTTAGACATTTACACACAGCAAGTGACATGAAGTATGAGCAAAAGGTAAGAAAACGAAGAACATAATTCTCAAGAACATAAACCAACTTCATCTTTGTTCGTAAACCTCCATACTTACAGCTTCGTACGACTGGCGAGAGCGAGCGAGGGCAAGGCGAGAGCGAGCGAGGGCAAGGCGAGAGCGATCGAGAGAGGGGGAGGGGGGCGAGCGCGATCGAGAACTCCCGGTTCTTTTGATAGAACTTGATAATCGGAAAACAACGAACAATTGGGATATTCTGGATAATTTTCCAGAAAGAGAGCTTTTCACTGATGTATTTTCTCTGTGTAAACTGAGCTTACAAATTGAACAAGATGACTAAGTACAATGGATCTAATTTGCGTGAACAACACACCAGAAAAATCTAATTCATTTACAACCGTTTGATCATTTAGTTACACTTTGTCTTGATTGCTTACACGTGTCCATTCCTTCTGGTGTGTGTCAACCTTGACTTCCCTCGATATCTTTCTCTTCTCTCTTTTTGGAATGGATTGATGGAGGCATGGAGCCTTTCCGCCAACGAAAAACGAAACAAATGAACGCGGAGCCTGAAGAGACACGATAGCGAGAGATGGAGGAATTTTTTCCGAAAGTCGGCACGGGTAAACTAAAAATTCTTAAAATAGGCTTGGTTAAAAAATACGAATTGCGATCAGATGCGAAAATTTGCTACAGTATTTTATGCGGGTATTTGTGAGTCGTCCGATCTTGTGTTTTTAAGGGCTAGAATGAATACACGCGTTTAAGTATTTTTATAAACGGAAGGGTATTTTCGTCACTTTGATATTCAATCATCTCCTACCTTATCATTTACATATCTCTGTGAATAATTCTACGCCGTTCTTCCTTCGAAGTCCGAATTGCTCTTCCACCTTCTTCGATCTGCTCTTCATTTGATCTACTTTCTCCTACTTTTAATTCCTACTTTAAGTATGGATTTAGGTTTTTGAGTTTTTTCTATTTAGGGGTGTTTTTGTTATTCTCACTTTTAAACTCGAAACACTATTTAGGTTTTTTTTTCTATTTGGGGGTTTATGATTTCGGGATTATGGTACTTCAAAATGTATAGATTCAACAATTATTTAGTGTTATTCATTGAATTTTGGTCAGACCTGTCAATCGGGTCGGGTCGTGCGGGTTCAGGTTCGGTCATTTCGGGTTCGGGTTGAGTCAGATTCGGGTCGTTACAGGTCACGGGTTAAACCGGGTCGAATCGATGCGGGTTTTCGGGCGGGTCGGGTTGACCAGCGGGTCAAAAACATAAATTTTTATGATTATTAAAATAGATTTTTATATTTAATTATAACATATATTATTTTTATGTATTTTAATAATAAAATATATTACATTTTTTAAAATAAATTTTATACATTTTATAAATATACTAAATCAGTCAACCCAACGGGTTTCGGGTTTCAACCCAACGGGTTTTGGGTTCTATCGGGTTCGGTTGATTTCGGGTTTCGGGTTCAAATTCCTAAAATTATCGGGTCGGTCGGGTCGGGTTAGCGGGTTCGGTCAGCTTTTGACAACTCTAATTTTGGTGGCTTTCTACTGATTTTGTTGGTGATTTCAATTTGTATGGATTGTCATTCACCCATAAGAGAATAATCTTCTCTATTTGAATCATGTTTTATGATCTCCATTTATAAGATTTATTAATTACGAAGTAGATCTTATTTATCTCTTTCGGCAACTTGTTTCTTTGTTCTCAGCTTGATACATCAATCATATGTTGGATTGGATGTTTTTGTAAGGCTTAGCAATTGATATATGAGAAAGGCGTTGAGCATGTAGCAAGTTGTTAATTTCTATTGTTCATAAATAATGAACCGTAATGACAGAAATTATGAACCTAACATACCAAATTATGAACTCATATCATTTATGAACTAGAATACATGACACAAGTAACAAGTATTGTGAATTTAATTTCATGAACCTTATTGGTAATTGTTATGAACCCAATCATATAGAGGCATGAACCCACAAAATACGATTTATGTACTAGATTACGTGACAAAAATAACAAGTATTATGAATTAAATTTCATGAACCTTATTAACAACTGTTATGAACTTAATCGTATAAAGACATGAACCAACATAATATCATTTATGAATACATGACACAAAATAACAAGTATGGTGAATTGAATTTAATGAGCCTTATTGACAATTGTTATGAACCTAACCATGTAAGGGCATGAACCAATAGACCAATTTTTATGAACTAAAAGTCATGAACCGTGAGATAAAATATTATGAACATGTGCTTGTAAAACATGAACCAAATGAACAAATATCATGAACCAAAAGAACAACTAACATGACTTAAAAGGATGAGTTGTAAGATAAACTATTCATGAACCTAAGCATATAAAAACATGAACCAAAAAAGAACTACCATGAACCAAAAGACATAAACCGTAAGAAGAGTTAGCTTATGTGGGATTTGAACCCACATCAATGTGCTCATGCACATTGCTCTACCATTTGAGCTAATAAACTACCAAATAAAATTTCCAAATCATGCTTATAGGCTACCAAATATCTTCAACATACAATTAGTAAACATAGTACAAAGCATGAACCGTAAGAACACAAATTATGAACCTTAACATAGAAAGTTATGAACCAACAAAAGTCATGGATCTTCGTTGTTCATTTCTCCAGAATAAGAGTTGGATCTATAAGTTAGTATTCTCCAAGGCTCATTAGAAGTGTTAAATATATAGATTTCTAAAAGTCATTGTCATTTAAATGTCATTATTTCTCAAAAAACATGAACAAAAAAAAGAACTACCATGAACCAAAAGACATAAACCATAAGAAGAGTTCGCCTATGTGGGATTTGAACCCACATCTATGTGCACATGTACACTGCTCTACCATTTGAGCTAATAGGCTACCAAATGACATTACCAAAATATGTAATGAACATGATGTTTATTTTAGTGACCTCTTTGTACTAAGGGCAAGCAACAACATACAAAATTAGCATCATTATTCACACAATGAATCAAAATAATATGTATCATGAAGTAATGGCATTACATGATTACTATCATAAACAAAATAAATAATGAACCATAATAGTGTTTATGATGAACCTCATCATAAAAAGACGTGAACCAACGTAATAATTCATACATTTTCAGAACAACCATCGAAACAATCAATACCACGATCAATGTATCAGATTTCCTCTTCAAGCTCTAATTCAATAGCTGCACATTTATTAGATTCAATACATCCAACAACCAACAACTCAACAACAATTCATATTCAATACTAGATCTAGAAATATATATTTTAAAAAAGTAAAGCAACAAAAAAAAAAGTTGCAAATCAATTACAAATTTCAGAAAAAGGAGTGTTTTAGATGAATTGAAGATGAAAAACAAGATTGAAAATGGATAAGAAAGATGCAAAGGCTGAATCTAAACGTTCATTTCTCTTTGAAATAAATTAACAACCCCTACTGCCAAATCCTAAATCTGAGAACCGTAAATCCTAAACCCCAGAAAATTTAAAATTGCAATTAACTACTGCCAAATCTAATATCTAGAACCTTAAATCCTAGAAAAAATTATATCGGTTCATACCTTCTTCGGTTCCTTTCTCCATTGTTTATTCTGAACCGCTTTAATGGTGAATTTGGGTGAGATCCCGCGTGATTGATTGATGTTTAGGGGTGAAACCTCTAGCGGGGAGAGAAGTTGTTGTGAAGAACAAGCGTGTTTTGGGATTTTTGGGCAAAATCAGCTTTTTATGATAGAAGGGTAATTTCGTCCATAGATTTAGAAGTTTGCCTTATTTACCCGTGTGTGCCATCTTAAATGAACCGCCCCCTTTTCTTTTCTTTTTCTACCAAACCCATTTATTTTAATCAGTACCGTTAATTTTTTTGATCCAATGGTCTGAAATTGCTCGCAGCTCTTACCCTATAATATTTAGGCACCCGAGCGTGACTCTAAAAAATACTCCGTAATACCTAATATAGGCTGGCATTTTTGGTCATTTTGGTTCGGGCACATAAGTCGCTGAACTATTCAGCGATTCATCTATTTCAATTTTTTAAAACTAAAAATAATCCACTAGAAATAGTTAGTACGTTGTTGCATAAAAGTATAAAACTCAACTAGACTAATTAAAATTAGACAAGACTTGACAACTCGATCTGATTCCTTTGGATTTTTTTAGGTTGAAGCACGACCTAAAAAATAATGAATCAAAAAACAATTTGTACTAATTGGTTCGAATTCGATTGGGTTGAATTAGGGCTGTCCAACGGGTCGGTTGACCCGTAACCCGATCCGACCCACCCGTAATTTTATGGGTTGCGGGTCAGATTTTTTTAATATTATGGGTTACGCGTCAGGCTGCGGGTTAGGTTTTTTCAGATTACGGGTTGCGGGTCGGGTTACGGGTCGACCCGTCGGGTTACAGGTTGACCCGTAATATTTAAAAAAAAAAAAAATATATTATTGCTATATAGTATGTATCAGGTGTATTAGTATCCCATTTGTATAACTTGGGCCCAAGGCCCAAAATAACCCTAATTTGATTCTTTCTCCCACGTGAGAATGTGAGATTGATAATCTCCCTTCTCCCGCCGCCGCTTAACAACCTCCCTTCCCCTTTTTGAGTTTCTTTTGAGAACTCCTCCTTACCATCGCGTGTCACCAACTCACCATTGTGTCTGAAAAATTTAATTAAGAGCATGAGACTCCATGTTCAAAGGATTCTAAGCCTGAACTCGCCGACTCCACCTCAAAGGTCGAGAGCTCCACGTCGTTGGCTCCACGTCGCCGGCTCCACTCCACCCCACGTCGCCGATTGATCAGTAGAAAATCGAAGCCCTAAAGCTCCTTCTCCGATCTCTCCCCGCTCTCTGTTCTCTCCTTCTACATTAATTTCGTTTTACGGGTTACGGGTCGAGTCACGGGTCGACATAATTTTTTTACGGGTCGGGTCAGGTTGACCCGTTGGACAGCCCTAGGTTGAACCCAAGACTCAATACTTTAAATCTGGATTATTGTTTTGCCAAAAGTTAATTATTTATATTACTAATTATTAATATATTTGTTGGGCCTAAAAAATCACAAGCTTGTTTAAGCAAGACGGCACAGGTGAAAAATAGAGCTCCGGTCACTCGAAGACATCGTTCCAAGATATCACGAAGGCAACAAGAAGTTAGAAGTCGCAAGGGTGAAAAGAGAAGATAATAGTCATGGGAAGAGTTGGGATGCTCAGAGAAAACAGTTGCACATGGCAAGGCTCCTTCTCCGACGGTGGGAGGTTTCCAGCGGTCACCATATACTCCAACAAAAATGCGAACGTGTAGGGGAACATGGCGAACGGCTAGGATAGTGTGAGGTTAATAGAAAAAATGGTTATCTTCTTGAGGATTATTCATTCTTTGTACGCTACACAAAACAGAAAGCTTTTCGAATATCATAATTGAAAGATTCACTTCTTTTGTATTCACGATTCGATCTTACATCAACTTTCTTTCTCCCTTGATTCTTCAATTGTAACCCCGATTCAGGATGCAAAAGTAGTTATCTATTTTTCGTCCCAAATAATATTTTTATCATCAAAATATAAAAATTATTTACTTACCCAACCTGATTCGTCTAAAAAAATTGTTTTAAACACGATTCTAAAATCAATGAATCAAAGAGCAATATGAACTAATTAGGTTGAAACCTGATACCCGTTTTGGTATTGTTTTAGAAAAAAATAAATAATTAAGTCATCCGTTTAGTTCTATTTGTTCTTTTTGTTCTTGTAAGCCTAATGCACATATATAAAGACATGTTCTATTCTTACCAAATTACCCCTGTCAAATTCAAATTGGAAATAGGTTGAATGGTGAATACATTTAACTGTGTGTTATCTTTTATTTGATCAATATAAAGAGTATGGAAAATTTTGAACAAAACTACCTTGAATGACAAATAGAACGAACAAAAATTAGGCTAGTAGAACTAAATGGATGGAGTATTTATATTAAATATTATAATATATATCCTCTGATCTGAACTAAGTGTCGTTTTATCACTTGAATTTTCATCTACTTTATATGTCACTTTACCTTAAAGATAATTAATTAGGAGTGAAGTATTAGAATTGTGATTGGAATTTGTTTTGTTTAACGAATAACCTTCGTTCATTAGGCCTTGAAGGTGGTGAACATTTAAAATGGGGTGACGGAGAAAAACTTTAAGATATACTAGTTGTTGTACCCGTGCGTAAATATTTGACATTGGATATTTTGCGGTTTTTCATTTTTTTTTATAAAATAATGTCATTTTTTAAATATTTGAATTTTGTGCATCCTTGGTAGAATAACATTTATTATGTGCAAATGGTTGTAATAAGCTAAAGTTTTTCTATAGTTGTCAAAATATGACCCGACATACAAAACTGATCTGAATGACCCGAGAATTTTAGGGTTAAGACCCAAAAATTTGAACCCAAAACCCAAAAATTTGAACCCAAAACCAGATAGACCCGAAACCCGTTGGGTTAACCGATTTAGTATATTTATAGAATGTATAAATTTTATTTTGAAATTTATGATATATTTTATTATTAAAATAAATAAAAAATAATATATTATAATTAAATAATAAATATTTTTAAATTAGTTTAAATTTAAACATATTTAAATGTGTTTAAATTCGTTTTAGCAAAGAAGCTCGCAAGTGCATTAAATGTGTTTAAATTTTATTATATTACAAAAAATAATGATAAATATTATTCAATTTAAGAAGATCATAACAGAATTTTAAAAGGAAAAATATAACATATTTAAGCCACAACTAAAAACATAAATTTCATATAATTTTATTAAATTCAACAAGCTCTGAAATAAACATATAAGTTTATTCAAATGCATGGATGTACAGGACAATTTCGTTTGGTATCGATATCAGATATCAGATATCGGTATCGGTATCGGGTATCGGTATCGGATATGGGATATCATTCATATCTCATATCTCTCATACCTCTTTTTTTTGGTATATCAAATATCATGTCATTGGCCTTGTTTTGATATCAAGATATGACCCGATATCCATATACTCCCATACCAAACACAAAATATGGCCCGATACCGATATCTGATATCAGGATATCAATACCAAACGGGCCCTTAAAATCAATAAATCATTAAGCCATTCAGATGATATACATCATACTCTTGGAAAAAAAAACTCTACTGGGTATGAACATTTTTGTGATCTAGTTCTATTCATAACCGGCTCCATATTGTTTATGTCTCCCCTAAGAGGCTTCCTAGATTCTTGGCCTCGGACGAGATGGACATGAAAAAAACCCTAGTCGGAAGCCTAAGATTCACGCTTTCCCCTAAAATCACATCGACGCTATAAACGTCCACCTTCTCACTATACTCCCTCCCGGCCAACACTTACGGCGCCACATAGTACGGTATGTTGATGACGCCGCACATCGGTGATATTTCCCCGTCTAAATCGACGAACAACTCAGTAGAGCCGAAGTCGCAGAGATTGAGCCGGTCACGGGAGTCGCACAGACCATATGTTCTCCAACTTCACGTGGTGGTGCGCAACACCTTGGTAGGGCCTAGACGAGATAGGAGAAGACAGAGCAGGCGGGGGCCTCGGATAAGGCGGTGGAGGTGGTCGAAAAGAGTATCGAAGTCGCAGGGGTCAGTGACGATGAGGAGGCGAGAATTGAAGTCGTCCACGGATTTGACGGCAAAGTAGAGGAATGGAATTAATTAAGAAGGGGATATGATTTTGATTTTTAATTGAATTATCACTTTTGAATTTGATCTTTGAAATGCCATTTAAAATATTTTTATTATTATATTTAGTTTTATAAAAAATATATTTTTTATAAAATTAAAAGAAAGTGAAAAAAAACACAAAATTTTAGAAGTTTTTATTGTACAAAATACCCAAAAGGATACTCTTTTCTATTTAATTTAAAAGTGGGTATTTTTTTTATTTTATAAACTTTTTTGGGGCATAAAAAGAAAATGGGAAAAAACCAAGGTCCGGGGGGAGGGGAGTGTGCGCCTAGCATAAGCGCACCAGACTGTGCGCCTATGGTATGCGCCTATGCTAGGCGCACACTCCTGTCTCCCCGGGTCTTGGTTTTTTCCCATTTTACCCATGTACGCATATTTTAGACGCACCAAACCATACTTTTAAGTTAGGCGCACCAAATAGTGTACATATAGCCAGAAAATAGTGTACATTTAGCCGAACCGTTACTTTATCACTGTCTGTTTGGAAGCTAGAATCAGTATATCCTTCAACGATCAACTCATCATGTCCTCCATACACTAAGAAATCATCCTTAGTCCTTCTTAAGTACTTGAGGATATTCTTAGATGCACTCCAGTGTGCTTCACCTAGACTCAATTGGTATCTTCTACATACACTCAAAGTGAATGTAACATTTGGGCGAGTACAAATCATGGCATATATGATGGATCCTATTGCAGATGCATAAGGAATCCTACTCATTATTTCTAGCTCAACAAGTGTTACAGGACACTACTTCTTGCTTAGATGTAAGCCATTGTTAGAAAGGCTGAAGCTTTGATTTTAATGGTTCCAAATGTCAGTCACGTGGCCGACCATGAGTCTACAAAACGAGTCATCAACATGAGTCACGTCCCCGACGTGAAATGAAGATAAACGGAGAAGATCTTGAAGATGCGCGTGATATTGAAGATCTGATTGATATATTCTGGTTAAGAATATTATCTTCTCAGTTTGGATAAGGCGCCGAAGATAGCCTTGTGTTGTAAGCCATATCTTATTGTTCCATATTATTTGCTTAGGATGATATTTGTAAGAATAGAAATATATTATCTTTCCATAACTGAATTAGAAGATAGTATCTTTCTATTTGACCTAGTTTTCGTGTATTTAAACCTAGGATTTAGGTTTGAATAGTACGAATTCATACTCTACATTGTCATATAAAGAAAACCAGTTTGTTCGAGAGTTGAAAAGAGGAAGAGAGACATAAGCTTCATAGTTGGTTGATAATAGGATTTTACTCGGTTATAAGAGTTCTAGCATACTTGGGAAGTAGGGCTAGTTCCAAGTTGTTCTTGTAAACATATTCGATAGCATCAATAAAGTAAGCCACGACTTTTAATCCTTCCAAGTTCGACAACTCTATCTCCTAGAGACTTGAAGAAAGTCGACAACTTGATTAACAGAGTTCGTTGATCAAGTGTTTCCACTATAAAAAATCACTTTGTCAATTAAGTCTTTCTTGTAAACATATTGGAAGGGAGTGGTTTTCACACTTGATTAACAGAGTTCGTTGATCAAGTGTTTCCACTATAAAAAATCACTTTGTCAATTAAGTCTTTCTTGTTGTTAAAATTCCAATGTATTTACTTTGAGGTCGACAACTTAGTTGAGGTCGGCGACCTAGACGTACTAACGATCCTACAATTGGTATCAGAGCCTTGGCTCTATATTTATTTTAGCACTTTGTGTTTACAAAAAAGATGACTTCGACAAACACAACCATCAAGATTCATTCTAGAAGCCACCAATGCTCAAGGTTAATTGTTGAGTAGGATTGGTGGGTCGAGCAAATGGAGAACCACATATATGCTTTCTCGATGAACAACTCTGAAAAGTTATCGAGATGGGTCTTGAACCCTTTCTTACCACTGATGGAAAGGAAGTGAAGAAGAAGGAGGAATACAATGATGCTGATTTCAAGAAGTTGGAAAAGAATGCTCGCGCAAAAAAGGTTCTCGAACATTCTCTATCTCCTAGAGACTTGAAGAAAGTCGTTCAAGCTCGTCTTAACAACAAACCGGTCTATCCTGGCTATAGAAAGTATGTTGGTCTGAAGTCTCATAAAAATTGTTGGTATTGTGGAAAAGAAGGTCATTATCAACATAAGTGTAGGAAAAAGAAAAGAGATAGTAAGTATGGACTTTGGGATGCTCATGAGCTTGAGCCAACCATTGATCCCAAAAGAGTTTACAATGAAACTGATCCTAAAAGACACTACGTTGCCTAACTTAGAGGAGTTGTTAATCAACTCTAGGTTCATGAAAACTGACTTTTACCTTGCAGAATAGAGTGAGAGAAAGCGGTCCCTGGTTCTTTGATAGTGCATGCTCAATACATATGACAAGAAGCTTTGATTGATGAACGTCGTCTATTCTTCGTCCCGGGAATTCATGGTGACCTGGTTGTAGCCCGAATAGGTGCCGAGGAAGCTGAGAACCGTGTGTCCGATAGTGGAGTCTACCAGTTCGTCGATAGAGGGCAGCGGATAGTTGGCCTTTGGGAAGGCTTTATTGAGGTCTTTGAAGCCGATGCACATGTTTCACCTGTCGTTGGCCTTCTTTACCAAGACGACTTTGCACAACCATCTCGGGTACTAGACCTTACGTATGAACTTCACGGCCAGTAGTTTATCGACCCCTGCATTTGCGGCCTCTGCCCGCTCTTCATTCATCTTCCTTCACCTTCGCGATCGATAATTTTTTTTCTTTTGCAACCTTTTGAAGACTTGAACTTTATGCTCATCGCATTTTTCTTTCTTTCTTTTCATCCTTATTTTTCCACCCTTTTCCACTCCTCTACTTTTCTCTTTCAACTCCCCCACCCTTGGCTTGCAACCACAAAACAAATCGAGTCACAATCTAATTCCTAAATGTGTCAAGCTTATATAAGGCTCATGATTTATTTTGTGGAGCTTCCAAAAATTAGTCTAGTAAGGCTGAAAAAGGGGCTCAAAACAAAGGATCAAATGTAAATGTGGATAAAGAATATTAGGCTAATAAACAATGTCTCAATCATTTTAATGTATTATGCAAGAGTCATAAATGCAACCTTGAAAAAGATATCTGAAACGCAAGTTCTATAAAAAGCAATCAAAGTGAGCATACATAATGAAAAAGAGGATTCATAGAAAGTATAATCTTAGAAAGGCCAAAAATAATCTCACAAGGTCAATTTGCCTAGAACTTTCGTGGAACTTAAATCTCAAGGACATACATGCTCAGTCAATTTGTCTAACATGCTCTTAAAATAATTAACCATCATCAATCTTCAAGCAATCCAAGCAAGTTAAGTAGCAAAAATCATCATAAAAATTATTAGAGGACAAGTGGTTTCTTTGTTTAGGGAAATATGACAAAAACTTAATAATGCATGATATTTTTATTTATTTTGTTTTCTAACCTTTTTCATTTTTTATGCAATTATAAATACAAAAAATTTAAACATTCCATCTAAATGCAAAAACTAAACTATATGCAATGCAACACTAACTAACAAGTAATGTTCCCCTCTCCCATACTTAAACTATACATTGTCCCCAATGTATACATAAAAGATAAAGAAAAGGCTCAAAATGACTTTGTAAAAATCAATTTTTTCAAAAACTCAAGGGCACCAAAAGGAATAACTTTTTTTTCACGACACCAAGAGGAAAAGTCAAAACCTCAAGGGTACCAAAAGGAAAATCCCTAATTAAAATGAATATTCCGGTCAAATCGGTCCAAAACCAGGACCAGACCGTAGTGGGATTGGACTACAATGGTCCGGTCCGGTCTACGGTCCATATATTTTTTAAAATACGGTCCACCGGTCTGGACCGGACTGGAAATATACGGTCATGTCCAGACTGGTCACACAACCCTAATTCATTATAATAATTTTTGTTCTAAATTCTTAGATAAGATCTAGGTAAAATATTTTATATAAAGATGAATATATTAGAGTAAAAATAAATGTGCAATATTCTTTTAACCATGACTCTCCGATACCAATTTTGCTTAAAAAGTTATAAACTTTTTCAATTAAACCATAAACGTTAATGAATATTTTGACTCTATTTTTCTAAGAAAAAATAATTCTATAATAAAAAAAATTCTATTATTCAACTATTTATTTATATTTAATAAAGGCTGAGGATATATACACACAAATTTTTTTCTCTGTGCACAAGATTTTGCTCGCTTCATGAAGCGAGTCGCTTCATGATGCGAGCCATCTACGGATACCCGACGGATTTTTGCCAAAGGCAAAATGACACGCTTCATGAAGCGTCATGCAAAATGGTGCTATTTTCTTACCCAATCCAATATTTTTTTACATACATAGGTTCCTCTCGTCGATAGCTTCGATTTGATAGGTAATATGCTCAAATCAGACACCTGAGCAAAAAGTTATGAACGTTTAAAGATTGGACATATGCAAACTATTTTCACATGCCGTTTATCTAGGGTAAGATTTAAGTATATTTTATCTTAATGGATTTACATGCTTATTTTGAGAATTAAAATTATATTTGATTTTGAAACATTATTTTATATTTCCATCATTGATTAGTTAAATATGCCTTTTTTTTAAATATTTAACTCCCGAAAGGTTATATGTATAGAATGCATATTGTAAAGACAATTTAAAACATAACCATCATTTAAAGTACTAGTATTTATTTAGAAATTCTAATCGAGCGATAATATTTTTAATATAAAGCTGATAACTTTATTGTTGTTCAAGTGTATTCTTATAATATAAAATTAAATAAATAGTTATTGGTTAACGAGAAAACCGAACTAAAAAATTGGTTAACTCTACCATAAACCCTAACCTTACCTATAAACTCTAAAACTTACCAAATATCATACCTTAAACCTTATTTTAAACACCATCATAAACCCTAATCCTTATCTAAAACCCTACCCTTAATCCTTAATTTAAACCCTACATTCAAACTCTATCTTAAATCTTATACCCAAACCTTAAACCTCACTCAAATCCTACATTAAACCATAACCCTTACTATAAATCCTAACCCTTAGCCCCAAAACCCTACCTTAAAGCCTTACTCTAACCATAAACTCTAATACTTACAATAAACTTAAATTGTACCAAAATATTACTCCCTCCGTTTCACAATACTTGTTCTTAGACAAAATTTCACACATATTAAGGGAATTTTTTTCCCACATTGCCCCTATTAAATACTCTTTCTTTTTGGAATATTCAAACAAAAAAAAAGAAGAAATTTTGGGAGAAGTGTAATGTGTGGGTATACACCAAGAGTATAAATGGGTAAAATTTTTATATGAACATCTATTTTGAAACAAGAGAAATTAGTACCCCATGCCCCTCTTTATAAATTTGTTTGCAAAAATGCCTAGTGATTTTCAATTTACATCAATGCCCAAAATAATAGCATGAATGCCCAAAAATTTAGCAAAAATACCCAAAATCATGCCCTTTCCCTTTTGGAAAAATATTTAAAAAAATTCATTTTTTTAAACTTTAAAATACGAAAAATCAATTTCAATCTAAAATTAAAATTATTTTTCCTATTTAAAAAAATTAAGATTTAAAATTTTTTAAATCAAATTAAGAGACATGAATTTGAAACAAATCAGTAGTCTCTATCTAACCATTCTTCTTACTCGAGAAGCCCATCTAAAACCCTAGAATTATACAGTTCGAAGGCGCCGACAAGGTAAGGAAGGATTATACAGTTCTCGTGTTGGAACTTGGTACCATTTCGAAAGGGGCCAAACCTACGACGCCTACTTCGAAGGCATATACAGTTCTCTAGGGTTCCAGCGACGGAGCCTCTGGGAGTTACCAACTGAGCTAGGGTTCAATTGAAGGTTCCGATAACAGAGCCGACGAGATGCCCTAATTGGTCTTAGTCTGATTACAAACAAGCTCAAAGTTACGAAATTCAATTCATTGGTTTTGCCCCGGTCACCATATATCTCCAATGGCAGCATAACCAAATTTGAAACAACGCACGATTTCAAACAATGTGAAACCAATGAATTTGTTTCTCTAGTTTATACAAATATGACATGGTGTTGTGATTTGTTTCAAATTATATGGTGACCGGGGCAAAACCACGTCATATTTGTATAAACTTTATACAATTTGAAATAAATCACAACACCATGTCATATTCTATGCTCCATGGGATCAATCCAGCTTCCAATCCTTTCATGTATGTCCCTTGAATCTTTTTTATCCTAATTTCAAACAATAAAAAATTCACTATATAGTTTTTATTATTAATTATAATCGTTGAAAATTTAATTCTTATGATCAGGAATCAAGGAGGATCATCTTTTGATTTTGGAGAGCTAGAAGAAGCCATTGCTTTTCAAGGGGTTAATAATGATACCAAAGCAAGTAAGCTCACCTCTCTCTAACTTTTTTTATTTAATTTCTGATTCTAGTCGTTTTCCTGAAATTTGATGAGCAAAACCAATTGCAAGAAGCAAAAGGTGAGGTTTGAAAATTTTGTGTACAAAAGATGGCATAAGGTTTCCATTTCGAATAGTGAAATGATTCTTACAAGGGGGAAACAAATGGCGTGGACCTCTCTACTGACTCCCATAACTGCATATGATACCAAAAAGATTTGGATTAGGTTTTCTTTTTTGCTTTTCCTTTTTTTCACCCCCTCCTCTGCAACTCTGATTGTTAGTATTTGAATAGTACTAACTCTGGCTTGAGTTGTTAAAAGAGGGTGAAAACAAAAAAAAAGTAGCCCTTTGAGGTTTCTCTAGCTGATTCTTGGAGATTTTGCTTTTTGTGATTCTCTGCAGCATTATATACACCACCACCAACAACAAGAGCAACAACAACACCAACTTCAGCTTCAGCTTCTTCAGGAGCAGCCAGACCCGCAACAGCTACTCTGGAAATGTTCCCTTCTTGGCCAATCAGATTCCAACAAGCCACCACTGTACTTTCCCTCTTTTGCTTCATCTATCTCCCTTTGACGATCTCCTCCTCCTTTTTTTAATTAAAAAAAATAAAATAAAAAGTAAAGAAAAGCCTTTCAACTGTGGATGTGGTGTGTTGTATAAGTAACAAGACAAGTTCTCTCTTCTAAGTTGTAAGATCTAGCTTAGTTTGAAAAAGATGTTTACAAAATTGCACATTCCATGATTCTGTCTGGGTAAACAAATTTTAAACTTGCAGGGGAGTTCAAAGTCACAAGGGAGTAGCAATTCAGAATCAGCATTAAACACAATTTCCACGAGTAAAACGGAGACCCATTTGGAGCAATATGGGCCTATGGCCAAACAATTGGAAATATGGGGTGAGAAACCGTTAAGTGTCAACCGTGTCAATGGTTTGAAGCAAAACAAGCGAGGGTAAGTACATTGAGTTTCGAAATCAATTTATAATTCAATGTCTCACAGTTTGAATCAAATTTTGTTATTTTTATATGAAACTATACTAAAATCTAATTTTGTTTTGTAGGGGTGACTGCGGGGTGTACACCATCAAGTACATTGAGTTACTAACCACTAAGAATGTTGATATCTCGGTCATTGAGGACAAGTTAGTAGATGGATATCGTAGTTCTTTGGCAGTGAGCGTATGGTACTTCAAATGGGATTCGTCTTGAGTTCTTTGGTTGTGAAACTAGTTTGGTTTCACTTTATTGTTGGGAAGTGTTATAGATGTATTTTTGGTGGTTAACTGGATGTTAGTAATCCATTTTGGTGGATAACTTGATGTTAGTAATCCACTTTGGTGGATAACTTGATGTTAGTTTTGATCATTATGTGAACTTAGTTTGTGCCTTGGTTTGTGACTTTCAATGAAGGACACTATTTTTTACTTTATTGAGGCTCTTTCTTGTGTGTGTTGGAAATTGATACAGGTTATGGCTCCCTTCATGCTTAAGGATACTATTTTTTTGTATCAAGAGCATGTCTAACTTTCTTATAGGGTGACAAGATAAAAATTGTATGATGACAAGATAATTATTGAAGTGTGACAGTATAGCTTTTCTCGTATGAATTTGGAATTCAAATGAAGCTAACATCTATACATGTTCAACTTTCTTATAGGGCGACAAGATCAAAATTGTATGATGACAAGATGATTATTGAAGTGTGATGGTATAGCTTTTCTCATAAGAATTTGGAATTCAAATGAAGCTAACATCAATCCATGTTCAACTTTCTTATAGGGTGACAAGATAAAAATTGTATGATGACAAGATGATTATTGAAGTGTGATGGTATAGCTTTTCTCATAAGAACTTGGAATTCAAATGAAGCTAACATCAATCCATGTTCAACTTTCTTATAGGGTGACAGAATAAAAATTGTATGATGACAAGATAATTATTGAAGTGTGATAGTATAGCTTTTCTCATATGAATTTGGAATTCAAATGAAGCAAACATCAATCTGTGTTCACCTTTCTTATAGGGTGACAGGATACAACTTGCATGATGACAGTAAAAATTCTTAAAGTGTGACAGTATAGCTTTTCCCATTTGAACTTGGAATTCAAATGAAGCTAACATCAATCCATGTTCAACTTTCTTATAGGGTGACAGGACACAAATTGTAATGTGACAGTAAGTTTAGAAAGGGTGACCAGATAGACATTTCACAAGTAAAAAGGGATGACAAGAAACCGTCTACATAAGAGGATTTTTGGCAAAGGATGACAACATAACGAATGAAGTACGACAGTAGGCCTTTACTCCTATGAACAGGCAATTCAAATTTAAGCCATCAATTTATAAGTACTTGTAAAGCACAACATGAAAATCAAAGGAAACAATAAGTTAAGCAAATATGTTCATAAATTAACCATAACCAAATCAATCCATGCAAAGCAAATAAATCCATCAAGAAAATATATGTTTCAAATATAGCAAAACAAACATGGTCTAAGTAAACAATAAGTTAAAAAAAACTAGTTGTAATTGTCATCTGATCACGACATAGGCCTTGTACAACTGCTCTGGTAATGTCCCAAACCTTTGCACCTCCCACAGCGACGTTTAGACCAGTTCTTCTCCCAATGTACTGGTGGATGGCACGTAATTGCAGTAACAGATGGAGGAATCTCCCAATGCCCAACCGGAGGAACCAAATGCAGAGTTTCCTTATACACTTCTTTCATCTTATCATTCTTCAATAAGGGATGAACCAATTGTGCAAGATCCACACCCCTATCTGTTGCTGCAGCTATGGCATGAGTGCAAGGAATCTGATCAATTTGGAATACCTTACAATCACATGTCCGGGCATGGAGATCCACTTCAAACCTAGATGTACCATCATTTACTTCAACTTCAAATTGACTCAGTCTTTTTACAATCATAGTCACAGACTTCAAGTACCTACATATCATTCATTAAAAACGTAAAAGAGATCAGGTTTTCATCCATACAGAATATTAATGTCCACAAGTCCATCAATAGTAACAAAAAATTCACCAAATATGTTTCTAACAAACCTAAACAAATTAGTTCGTAAACAAATCAAACTTAAAGCCAAATACGCTCAAATCAAAAACAATTCCATTTGGATAATGTCTGATTAGAACATGTACGGTGACAGTACAAATTATAATGGTGTCAAGAAACATTGATTGTACCTGGAATCAAGTGTCTTCTTCACCTCTTCGATTACCTCTTCGTCCCATATAGCAGCCTTTTCCCTCCGTTCACAAAACCACTTGCATATGATATCTAATATCTTATCAAACATGGCAATAATTGGCCATTAACTTCAAAGGGTGGAAGGTTTACCTTTATGGGCAACACATAGTGCAGATGTAGATTGTACTTTTCACAATCAATGGATAGTTTCTCCACTATTTTATCCTTAAGGGATTAGAATTTTATAGTATCGGATACAACGAGTGCTATTGCCTTCTTATCCCCCCCTTCATAAGACCAGTTATCTCCCAAGACATTCCATTCACCATTTGTAATTAACGTAAGTAAGATGTTGTTTCGACATGAAAATACACAAATCGTAATACTTAGAAGCAATAAATGATTATCGAAACAATTCAATCATAATACTTATAAGCAATAAATAACAATTCAATCGTATACTACTTACCCATGGTAGAACTCAATGTGCCTCTACGTTTGTTCGTAACTGAATGAACAGATAAGACTGGATGAAAAGATAAGATTAAGCATAGGTTCGGTACTTTATGTAGAATAATTGGTTATTATTGTTTGCATTAAGATTCGTATCTTTTAAGATAAAGGATAGAAAAAATTTCGTAACAAATCTAATTCGTTAGCAATTTCCTTTTTCTATTTAAGTCCGTGACAGGAGCATATTGTGGTATGACAGTAGAATACACAAGCATGACAGTATAACATCTAGCCCGACTAGATTTTTACGGAAATCTCAACCCATTAGGATCTTTGCCATATCTTTGACTTTTTTTCCTCATTAGTTCTCGTATATCATAACTAATAAATAACTTTAAAATATCTTTTTATATGCCTTTTATTTATTTATTTTTACAATTTTTGTTTTATGATTTTGATTTTTTGAATTTAATAATTCATTTCTAAAAAACATTACAAATATAAATTCAAATAATTAAATAATAAAATAATGAAAAATAAAATTTCAAGAATGCCAAAAATGCATGATTTGCAATTTCCTATAATGTGGGGTACTTTTGCAAACTGTTTTTGTGCAAGGGGTACCCTTGCAAATCCGCCAGAGAAATTAGTACCCCATGCCCCACTTTGTAAATTTATTTGCAAAAATGCCTTGTTATTTCCAATGTTACATCAATGCCCAAAATAATAGCATAAATGCCCAAAAATATAGCAAAAATGCCCAAAATCATGCCCTTTCCTTTTTTTAGAGATATATTAAAATAATTAATTTTTTTAAATTTAAATTACGAAAATTATTAACTTAAAATGGTTTCTACTAATAAAAAAACAAGATTTAAAAATTTCAAATTAAATTAAGAGGAATGACTTAAAAACAGATCAAAAACAAAACACGTCGTCTCCATTCTTCTTTCTCGAGCCAGAGTCTCTCTCCTCACCATTCTTCTTTCTTGAGCCAGCGTCGTCTCTCTCGTCACCATTCTTCTTTTATTATTGTTTCCATTAAGATTGTTATCTTTCTAATATCCGTTATATTTCTCATTTAAAGGAAACAAAATATTTTTTTTGTGTGTATATAGCTTTTCAGTTAATAAAACTCGTACAGGGTAAAAGCCCTTACACTAGTGTTATAGTACATTGGAGTGGACTTAATGTTAACCGGCCTATTCAAAGAACTTGGAAGTACGGGGCAAATTTGGTAACAATTCCACCGATAGCAATGCCACCGTGTGCACTGGGAGGCTGTTAGGCTTACACCGGGTGTAAGCCGAATATCTTACACCCGGTAAAAGTAACAATATTTTAATCAATTTTGTCAGTATTTGATTTCGGCCAAAATCCCAAATTTTCACTTTCGGATTCAAAATTCGAATTTTTTTACTGTTTCCTTTTTTGTTAAAAAAATGTTTTCCCTTTCCCTCTTTTAAACTTTACCCATTTGAGTAAAGTTTTACCCTTTCCCGACACACGCCGGAAACCAGTCGTACTCCACCGGCCACCATTCCAACTCCATCGTGTATCTAGTTTCGGCCCTTGATCGTCGATAGCGTACGGATTCGCGACGGCATAGTGGTTAGTCTCCTCAAATTTGCTTGATTTGTTGTGTAATGAGGGTTTAAATTGTTCGAATTTGAAATCCGGCAGCATATTTATACGATGTTACTCGTTGAATTGGATTGAGATTTTAATTGGTTGTTTATTCATCGAGTTCAATCTGTATTTAATTTGTGTTTCTAGGGTAAAAGTTTTGGGTTTGGGGATTTATGTTGTGTTTCTAGGGTTTAGGGTCATATGGATGGATTTTGGATTTTGGGTTTCTAGGTTTGATTGTTTCTGGATAGACATTTGTGTATTGGAATTGAGATGAAATTGGGCATTGGTTATGTTAATTAGTGTGTTATAAAGATTTGTTTCTCCGGTGAATGTGAATACAATCGATTCCAGATTCTATAAATTTGGCTTTGCAAAAGTACTCCAATTGTGATGCAGAGGAAGATGGGGAAATTAGGAAGTTGGTTGTCACTTTTTTAATGCAAATATGGAGTGTGCAATTCATTCATCTGGAGTGTGCAATGCATGCATATTCATATTGAGACTGCAATAGAGTGTCTGGAGTGTGCAATGCATTCATATTCATATTGAGCCTTCAATATTGGGTGTGCAAGTAATCTTGAGTGTGCAATGCATGCATATTGAGACTGCAATCTTGAATGTGCAATCTTGAATGCATCTTGAGTTTGCGTTTTTGGAATATGTGTTGCATATATTGTGTTTAGGGAAATGATAGAGTGAGACCTACAACTTAATAGATGATGTTTATGACAGGAAGATGGAAAAGGATAATCGCAGGTGCCATACACGGTTCGTGAGAATTATTGTAAGCGAAGAGTTCTTGTCCGAAATGGTATGAAACTATTGGAACAACAATAGAATTCATATATATTCACCATATTCATATTTTTGTTTGATTGATCACTGCTGAACATGTTGGACACACAGCCCTTGCCCCTTGCGTTTGTGAAGGAATACAAGCGGTCGATACCAGACTCTGGATTCATTGTGTGTGAAACCAAGAAATGGCCAGTAAAGCTCTCCAAGGGTGAGGGAATAAAAATAACCACGGGATGGGCGGAATTTGCAAGAAGGTATTCCCTTTCTCTAGGGTACATTCTGTGCTTCAGGTTCGACTTTAAAGAAAGGTTCTACGTCAAGATATTTGGCAGAGGAGGCAATCAATTGAATTATGCTGAACGGCTTAGACGTACGAAATTTAAGAGCTTGCAAGTGTTCAATAAACTACCAACGATCAAGGAAGAGGATGAAGAGATAATGCCTGTCGTTGAGGAGTTCTTGGGTAAGTACTTCACCACAGACTTTTAGATTAAGCTTTTTCTATTGTTTGCAAAAGCGTTGAAGATTATATGGTACTAACCAACTTATACACAATCTTACCGTGTAAAGTACACATAATTAAGTGACATGATACCACCTGTTATATGACAAGATACATTTTGTTGTACGTACGACTAGATAATGTTTTCATGACAAGATATCATTCTGTGTATGACAATATATGGTTGAGTTAATATTTGGAGATTGATGCATATTATATCATACAGAGCCAACTGATACACCGTCTTACCTTGTAATTATAGGTCCAACTGTTTATAAAGGGTCGGGTGAAGTATGCTTACTGACGGTGGAAGAGCGGCATGTACATGCTGACTATGGGCCGGTAATTAAGTTGATATATATATGCACTGCACTGAACACATCATATGTATTATGTACACACGCACCTAAAGCCTTTATCGACTATTTGACAGATAATTCCCACGGCCTTCAGTCGAGCCAATTTCGGTGAAAAGAAACAGCACCAGCTCAGAGATATGATTCTTCATGTCGGAAACAAGACGTACTCGCAGAAGTAAAAGTTTGTAAAAGGGAGGGGTTGTCGTGTTCAACTGCAGACCGGATGGCGTGAGTTTGTGCAGGCCCAGAAATTGGTGAAAGGAGATGGATGCATGCTCACTCCCCTCGATCCAGAGCTTCAAAGGTATTCGGTGGACATTATCAAGGGCTGACCTCATGGATGCATGTCAATGTGGATTTTTGGGAAATTATTCGGCGAATTGCGAATCAAATGGTTTTTGTGTAATTGAACTAGCTAGTGTTAACTTAATATGGAAATTAACTCAATTTTGGGTTTGTGAACTTTGTGGGAAGATGTATCCGTGGATAGCTATGATGTTTTAAGTTACTATGTAAAGGTTATGACATTTAATCGCATTTGGTGAACCCATAATGTATGCTAATGACGAACAAAATTAGGAAGTGGGTTATCAACATTTTCATGCAGCTTGAGCTTGCATTGCAGCCACCTTGAGTGTACAAAATTAATAACTATGTGCTTACAAACCAGATCCGCTTATCCAACCAAATACATTCATCAAACAATTAAACAACGTACAAATATATATATACATCAGCCAATTCATTTTACCACCTTCGGTGTTGAAGATGGGGTGCCACTTGGTAATGCCCTTGCCTTGCCTGGCGAAGAATCTGCTCCCTTAGTGTAGCATCGTTCAGATCGGATGTCAGAATCATGTTCAAGTAAATAATTCGGAGATTTTCCATCAGCGCAGATGGGCATGTACAAGATTCCTGAATGTCGCAAAGTTGGTACCTCCAACCAGCCATACCATTGCCCATGTAGGTATGCATGTGGTACATTAGAAACACTCCTACATCTCGTATTTCTATGTCCCAGTTTAGATGCCGCGAAGGCAAGTCTAAAGTTGTTGGTCTAATATATTGGTGGCCCTTGAGCAAATTATATTGGTCATCCAGACCCTTGAATTTGAAGAAATCTTGGAGTAGCTTTCGCTGCAATTTGATCAAACACAACATACACATGTTAATACAAGGAAAATACAAAACAACAAGCTTTATATGAAATCAATAGAAATTGAGGCAATGAGCTTACCAGTCTTACAGCGTAACGTTTCATCCAAGTGCGCGTGTCCTTCCCCGTAGAAAGATGAATGAGGTCAAACCTCGGATGTTTGACATTTATTGTGACATAAAACATACCCCGTTCCATATGGAATGGGAAGCACCACTGTTTCAAACAAGGGGATAGACATAGCTACAAAAGTGAACAAACGTTGTCTATGATTTACCCAATAATGCACATACAAAAAGGCAATCCAACGCAGGAACACACGACGCATTTGTGTAACATAATGAGGCCCGTAGAAATTTTTTGATTATATGCGGCAGAGTTCTTAGTTCTTACCACATGAACGTCGGCAACCTGTGCCGTGTTCATCCTACGCAATTCAGTTGTCATTCTTTTGGTAAAACTGTCTTGCAACTCACTAACCGTCTTTACCATGTTCATCATTGATCCTGTCTGAAATGATCGAAGATGGAAAACGCGCTTAATCAGTATAATCAAGCCAACAGTCCCAGATAACGTAAGAGATGAATGTATAATTGCACATACAAGAGTCGTGGTTGCAAAGAATCTCCTTGGGAACGACACATCCGGGGCCAATTCTCTGTGATTCAATATTAGAGTGAACAAGTCTATAACCTCGGTCTGCATGATATAGATTCCGCGTGTAAGAGAGTCAAGGTCGCTGCGCGTAACGCTCTTCCCAAGAGTTTGATTCCTGAACATAACCTCCCTGCAGTAGAAAGAGTAATGGCCGGGTATAAACTGAAGTATAACAGACCGATCATAAAGATTCGGATACTTTGAAACATATATATGAAAGGATGACGTACCCCTGGACTTCCAATGCAGTTTTAACAAGCTTGTCTAACTTTCTCTCCTCAGCATTTGGACGTCTAGTAAAGCAAATCAACTCCTGTTTATATTCCAAAGTGGGTCCAGGTTTTGGGCAAGCCAGGCAGATCACCCATACAGTCCGACCCGAGCAATTCGTAGGAGGTCGATCGTCAACGCTATCATCACCAGAAATACTAGAACCACTGTCGCTGGCACTACTGCTATGACCGTCATCATCATCAACACGAGAATCTTGCGAAGTTCCTGTACCGGTTGGCCGAGTGAGCGGCAACAGCGGTTCGGCTTGATCATGAGAACTTTTAGGACAAGAGGTTCCAGCCATGTCATCCTAGAAAAAAAAATGATGCATGATCGCTGTTATTAGCCCATACAAAACTAGGTAATTACCCTGATCTGTTACAGTCCTCTACATTAACGCGTGCCATAGTGATGACATCGCTCCAGAACAACTCCTGAAAGTCCTGATTTTGAATTGTCATGGCAATGTGTACAAAATCAGACACAGAGACAAACAATGAGGGTAAGAGAACCCACCATTTTTAAGGGAGAGAACTGAATAATTGATAGCAGGTCGTGTTTACCTCAAGGGCAGTGAATTCCTCACCATTGGGCTTAACAGCAGCAACCCTATTCAGATCATCATGACCGGCGTGTTGTTCAGTGCTGGCATCCTCCTGAGCACTAGGATTGCAATCAGCATCCCCCCTGGAATCAGCATTACCACTAAGGTGATCATCGTCACCATCATTGGGAGGATCTTCATCCTCACAGACATCATGTGCAACAATTTCATCCTCATCTTCCCTTGGAGGATGAGCTGCACCCAACACGACATCAAGAGCGGCAGTGTCATTCTCAGCAATATCATCCTCCGCATCATCCATTTCAGACACGGAACCAACAGTATCATTAACCTTCGATTTGCCTCCGTCCATATTGATGTCACTTTCCTGGCCGACAACTTCGGCAAAGTACTGTTCTGCATGATCAAGAGTTTTGATGAATTTATCATCGCCCATGAATTTTCCACCGTTGGTGTAGTCCAACCCCAATTCAGTTAAAATGGCAGACACGACACCATTGATGTCCTTGAATTTGGATGAATTTGCCACGTTTGAAGGAGCGTCATCAGCCCTCAAACAAAACCCCTTAATTTCCCCCATTACCCGAGCCGCAAACGTTGCATGCTCTTTCACTAGAGCAGCATTTGGATCGGGCCTTGGACTGTTCGATGGCGGATCCGTGGTTACATCTGGCATATCATCCGTGTCGTCCTCTTCGTCGACAGATTCAACGTGATCAAAAGTGGCCGGTCCACGGAGACTACCTCTTCCAAACCCCCCTGAGTCCTTCTCTTCCTCCTCCCTCTCTATGACCATGATGGTAGTCCAACCCTTTATGATCGGATAAATTCTTGGGGGCGGATCCTTCTTGCCAGCCACACAATCAACATACATGAGCTGTGCAAAGCAATTTGGGACATGATTATACACAAAATGGACTGAAAAAGGTAGCACAATGATCACTAAACACAAAATGGACTGGGAAATATATTCATGGAAAAAGCATATACACAACACGAGTTTGTTAGACTTACAGTAAGTAACAGGAGAGGACCCCTGAATTGTGCAGCATGTGACCAGGACTTCTTGGCCTCAACCAGTTTCTTCAGAAGGTACTGGCACCAGTTGTAGCTACGGATCTTGTCAACCTTCTTAAGCAGTGGGAGTAAGGTCATCTTCAACTTCCCGTTGGAGGAGCACTCTCCCACAACACAATTCAGGAACAAGATCATGATGTTCCTAATGAATTGCGCTCCGCTGTCCTGTTTCTCTTTATCAAGAATGACGGTCTTAAGCATGGAACGAGTAATATCTCCCGCATCTGGGCCAAACTGCGCTCTGAATTCAGCATAAAGTTTTTGATCCCTACGGTTACTTGAAAGGTCGATAGAAACAGGGCCTGCTGGGAGACCTAAGTAGTTGTGCACATCTTCCTCCGTTATGTGGACAACCTTATCAGCATCAAGTCTTAGGCAACACTTGTGTGGATCAAATTTTTCAGCTAGATAGTACCCAAGTTCCAATGGGTTGTTGGTAATCTGATAATCCAAAAAGCAAGAAAACCCAACACGTTTTAGGGCGACCACTTGCAGGGGAGTCAGGGCTGTGATGACTTCGACAAACATATTAGGACTTGCCCTGCATTTGATAAGTTTCTCTTTGGATTTCGATTTTGAGGTCTCAAGCTCGGTCCGTTTACGTTTTTTTGTTGCAGGGGAAGCTGTTGCTCTCTGATTTTGTTGATTTCTGGTCCTCTTGGCCGAATTAGCAACCTCTTTCCGTGGGCCTGATTTCTGGTACTCACTGGGTTGAAACATCAACAGTCGTTTCTGAAACACCATTAAAAAACAAGAAATGTGCAACTGCGTTATCAACATTTTCAGTGGATTGCACACTCTATATCTCAGATAGTGATTAGTCGATTTATGCCCCAACATCTGCATATATAAATTCGTTTTGAAAAAAAAAAGAACAAAAAAGTGTCAAGTGCATATCATCGAACACAATGAACCCTAAACACTTTAAGTTCGTCCTTTGCTTTGAACATGTGCCAATAAGAGCGGAAATCGATCTGAATGCCATGAGTTAGCGGCAGCAAGCCTACAATTTTGATAATTCCGCACCTTCGTCCCTGATTGCTGAGTTAGAGGAAGAGGCACCCCGGTACAGGTCCTTCAGGCTCTTCCGTCTGGCCATATAGTTCAGTACTTCACAAAATAACTGAAATTGAAGAATGCAACTTTTGAGCGACGCTACGCCAAGGAATCGAAATTTAGAGAGTAATTTGACGAGTGGGATTGATTTGTGAGCAACTCGATCGGAAAGGGGAAGTTCAAAGGTTTCAGGAAAAGTTATGGTGATAGCCGGAAAAAAAATTAATTTAAATATATACAAATCTTCCGGTCATAAATGGAATGGGCCGCCAACCCATCTCATTAAATAGGCCCAAATTGTATGAAATGATATATTTTTGTCTATGACCGGTTAAAGCATGTTATATGACCGGATAGATAAGGTTTCTTCAATTAAAGGGTAATACTATACACATTTGAAAACCGCTTTATGGACCTTTAATATGCCCGCCATAAAAAAAGCTTCTTCATTCCCACCTTTCCCCAAATCGGATTCCCGTCACTGAACATTCACAAAAATCCATTAGAGAGGCCGAAAACTACCATAACCGGCATAAAAGATCGAGATAGTTCCGAATTTCCACAATCTCCTTCAAAAACTTAGAAATCCATAATCATTTCGTAGAATCGGATATCTGCAAACCCTAAAAAGTACTGTACATTAATGGCGGATCTAAGAGGCCAGACGGAATCGAACCCGACGAAGGGTTGTGGTTCAAAAAGAAAGCGTGAAGATCCGAATACAGAGAAGCAACCGTTGCAGCACCAAAGAACAGACATGGCGAAGTCGAAACACAGGAGGAAGGTTTCTGAAACGGCGAAGTCGAAAAGCAAAGAGGCGAAATCACCTAAAGTCACGGCTTCTGAACCAAATCCAAATGCAAAACCGAATAATGGGAAATCGACACCAGATAAAAGAAAGTCCAAATTGACGGAGAAGACTTGTAAATCCAGTGAGATTAAGGGGGGGAAAAATATAGTCTGATGAATGGCTAGTTCGATTTTCCACACCAGAACCAATTTTCTTCAAAGAGAGTATAAGTATATCGATTACCCTTTCAACCTACGTTACCTTGAAGTTCTGAGATGTGTTGTGTTAAGGTGTGTGATTTGATAGAAACTATAGTCTGATGAATGGCTAGTTCGATTTTCCTGTCCACACCAGAACCAAACTATGTTTGGCAGGATATAAACCATGCATCACAGGAGGCAAGGTTTGTGCTTGAGCTTTATGTTATCATAAAATTGTCTTTTCATTGTGTTCATGCAGATACGGTACAAGTATTACAATGGTGAAACATTGTATAGGAGGATAAATATTAATTCAAGGACTACATTGCTTCGCATTATTGAGAACGAGCTGACCCCTGAAAGTTGGAAAAGAATTTTGGATGGGCCATTTGGGAGGATTGTGAAAATGCCTCACCAATTGTCTTACTCTTGCCAAACTATCCATGTTGTGCTATACAAACAACTGGAAACAAAAAAGAAGTGGGAGTCATGGTATGAGGTTGGAGGCAAAGAGCTTAGGTTTTCACTGAATGAATATGCTTTAATCTTTGGTTTACGTTGTGGACAAACCCCTGTTGTGAACACCAAAGGGGACAATACCGTGATGCGGAGATTTTTTAAGGTTCAAAAACTCACATTACAAACATCCAGACAACTACAAATTCAAGATGGCACTCATGTTGATCGTGGAGGGGGTAATTCGTGGATCTGATAAGAACCGTTTGGTGAATCCTGAATATGTGAAGTTGTTGGAGAACATGGAAACGTTCTATGCTTACCCCTGGGGTCGGGCTGGGTATGAGGAGTTGCACAAAAGTCTGACATCTGCGTTGTCATCTAGGATGAAAACTTTGGAGAAGGCAAAACTAAAGTCCACCGCACCCAGGATTCCATACTCCCTACAAGGAATGCCTCTTGTCTTTCAGGTAAATCATGTGACACTAAAAAGTTATTCTTAATTTTTGTTTGTGATCTGTTTGTTTGTGACAGGATATGGTACGTTTTCTTGGAATAACTATTTAATCATCACTCATATATTGATTATTAATGCAGATGTGGGTGTATGAGGCAGTGCCCAAATTTGGTCTAATGTTTGCCAAAAGGTTGAGGCCATCAGCAAGTCCAAGGGGAATGCGTTGGTTTTCCGAAGATGCTCCTGAGCACACTATATTGGATATTGCTTTAGCTGATCCAAAAAATGAAGTGAAACCAATATTGCATCCAGATGACCATAATGAGGAGATGCTTGTAATGGATTCTCGCTACGCTGATGAAGAGGATGATGCTCATTTTGATAAGATTGTTAAGAAAGCCACTGCAAGTGTGAAAGGAAAGAGGCCGGTTGCTCTAGATGCCGTCCCGAGTACTTCTGATCCAGGGTCATCAGGGGTATTGTCTGGTTTGAGTGATGTGAAGAACATGCTGGAGAGTATGGAATTGGGGATCATGCAGAAGTTGCAGAGTATGGAAATCAGAATAAGAAATCTGGAGGAGTTGGCCACGAGGAATCCAGGTGCAGATCAGCATTGTAAACATGATAGTGAGTTTGCATTTGAGGAGTCGGACGATTCAAAGATGGCAGACGAATTAGAAGAATCAGAGGAAGAAGTATCATCAGAAGAAGAATCAGCAGAAGAACAAAAAGATGGTGAGGGAAAAGAGGAGGCGGTACATGATGAGAAAGTTGAGGCAGATAAAACTTATGCACCAGCTGAGGGGGAAGAAAGCGAAGAGGTCATTGGAGAAGAAGTTATCAATAAGGGTGTGGATGAGGAAAACCAAAAGGATGAGAAAGGGGAGGCAGAGGAACCTTTCGCAAAATATGAGGGGGAAGAAATCATAGAGGTCATTGGAGAAGAAGTTAACAATGGTGTGGACGAGGAAATTCAAACTGATTACAATGGGGGAGAGGCTTCAGAAAATAGGGAAGTGGAAAATAATGAAGTTGAAAACAAAAAGCCGGGACGCGATGCAAAAGATACGGAGGAACAAAATGAAGAGGTCCGTCATAAAGTTGATAAGAAGGTCGAGGAGGAGGGGGGTGCCAGTGCACCTGTATATACGGTGTTATACATGTGAACTAGAACCATTATCCTGTCAATCTGAAATTCATCTTGGCAGTTGCCAATCCCTTTATACAAATAGACATTGCCAATTCGTTTTGACGTCTGTATTGATTGCAGGAAATTGATGCCGTCGTGTCGAAGATTGCAGAAGAAGCTGCCAAGGATGTTGACAAAGATGAGGATGTTCATAAGTCAGATGATCTAGGCAAGAATGATCAACCATGCATGGTAGTAGGATATGCTGTCGTCTAATAAAAACATGGTGATGGTTCTTTTTTATACGTTTCAAGTTTCGTTGAGTGTTGTAACACTTTGATATTCAACGCAGGCATGCGTTGTATATGATCCTAAGATTGCAGCAGAACGCATGGCTTTGTGGGTGGACACTCGAGAAGGTGAGAAGGCTGGACAATCAAAGATTACCAGAAGGAAAACTAAGGTTTCCAAGAGTTTAGGACAACGGCTTAATTGTAGGAAAAATCCTCCCCGTATGGTGGCGCAGTGTTCTAAAGATTTATAGCGTGAACGGGTGAAAAAGATTACAAATAATTGCGAAGTCACTTTTAAGACAGATCTGCTACAATGGATTGAGTCTCCTAAAAGGTTAATACATTGGATTTCTGTCATGAGCTGTTTTTAGACTCACGTTCAATCTAGTAATGATGCATTTATGGCTTAGGACCCGTAAGTTCCGAAGAGGATTGACTGGTGTTGACTTGCCAAAAACATCTTTTTTGAAAGTACTCCGCCCAACAAATTGGTTAGGCGGCGAGGTAAACTGTCGACGTCCTAATTTTTTCTTTCACCGACAAAGCCTAACGGATGTTGCACACAAGGTTGTGTTGACTTGCTTGTAATTGCAGGAAATGGAGGAGATTTTTGCCGTCCTTCGTAAGCGACTGGTAGAAAACAACGACAAATGTCGTAATAAGGTTATTTTAGACACATTTTGGAGTGGCTTCTTGATGAAACTTCAACAGCCACAACAAAATACTGGAACAATAGCACTTGAGGATCCTACTATGATCAAATATTTAAAAGGAGAACTGCCAAAGGTTCATGGGAAGAGTTGGGTTGAAGCAGATGAAATACTTGTTCCATACAACGTCGACAAACGCCACTAGATAGCTCTCCAAATCGACTTGAAGGAATGGTGCGTTAATGCGTACGACAGTAATGTCGATCTGATTGATGACGAACGACTACATGATAAGCTTTTGCCGGTATTATGGCTAGTTCCTCTGATCATTAACCAAAATTTGCCGCTTTCCAAAAAATACTCACATCGGAGGAGGGGGAGACAATTTCCTTGGAATCGGGTCCCTAATTTGAGCCAGAACAAACGTGGGTATGTACCAACAGGACTATGTTTTTTTTTTGCTCTATGCCACCAACACAACTTCTTACAACTACGTACTACATAGTATTGCTACTAATTCGTGTGTAAATTTATGTAGTGGGGATTGCGGAGTGTTTGCTGCAAAATACATGGATCTTCTGAGCATCGGGAAATCGGTCTCCTCTGTGAATGATAGACAAGTTGACCAATACAGGGTTGAGATTGCCCACAGCATTTTCAGGGGAGTTTGGGAAACAACCTCTTAACAGAATACATCATCTGTGAATGTGTGTTTCACTAGGGCTTAACAATATGTGTTCGGTCTTATGTAGTTGACAATTTTAGTTATTTCGTGATGGATGAATCATAGTGACAAAAACACTTATATGCTAATTTGAGGAATGCACACTGATGTGTAAAAACAAGCCTCTGTTTTCCCTCTTTACTTGAGACAGATTTTGAGCTAATGAATCACACAAAGAATTGCCCATTAACATTTCCTTTGTATTGAACAAATGGCTTTACAAACAACCAAATTTCTGTTGGTATAAGTTCACATATTTATACTATAGTCTATATAGCAACAGCCTGAAACTGCCATTTAACTACTCCTAATGACAGTTTAAACAGGAACCTATAGGCGCCAGTTAACTAACTGTAATAACTACTTGGCGCCACTTTTTTTTACTTAAACAAACGCCCAAACTATTTTACACACACTACTATACATGCTGCACATTTCTTAACAGAAATAACTAATGTCGGGATTGACAACAACTTAGACTTTAAAACAGAAACTTATCTTCTGCATATAACACAAACTATCTAAGAGAGATTCTTAAAATTAAAACCTACTTCTTAAAAACTAAGTTTAATCCTAACAACTGGTACCCGGAATTCACATCAAAGTACCATGACAGGATATATCCAGGAAGTTGAGATGACAAAAAAGAAATGGTTAACCCAGCATATGGAATTTAACATTAAGACAAGTTATAGCATCACAGCAGTTACTAATTACAGAGGAAAGGATATAGCTTTGCATCGTCTATCTCCTTTTTATTTTTTCCCTGCTTGTGGGTACAATTTTTTTTTTGAAAAACTTCTTGTGGGTACTAGTTTTTAACTGAGAAAATGCTTCTAGTTTTTTACTCAGAAACTGCTTGTGGGTACTTATTTTTAAGTTGAACAATTGCCTGTGGGTACTTATTTTTTCTTTTTTATGTGTTGCCTATGTGAGTGTATAAATAGTGTCTCTTTTGAGTCTTCAATTTCAGTTGCAAGAGTGCCTAACATGTTCAAAGCAATGAATTTTAACTTTTCACATCCCATTGTTTGCCTATACAACACATAGAAAATTGATATATAGTAGTCTTGAAATGAAATGGATAAGGCTTGAAAAGAAGCTTTTGGAAGAATGCTCGACATAAAATATTTTCACAGTTTCCTCATCCAGTTGAGTCTTCAACTCCCTCAAGATGTGAAAGCCAGATTCCAGAATAACTTTTGTAATTGCATCAGTGTGGTTACCATACAGACCATCTGGTTTTATAATTGCTAAAGTCGTCTCCCTATTAACTATATCATGGCTCAAGCTGCAATTATTTAGGAATTTGAGACATTGTCTACTTTAGCAACTATATCATGGCTCAAGCCTTCACTTAAAAAAGGATCACTTAGATATACATGCTGCACATTTCTTAACAGAAATAAGTAATGCCGGGATTGACAGCAACTTAGACTTTAAAACATAAACTTTTCTTCTGCATATAACACAAACTATCTAAGAGAGATTATTAAAACTAAAACCTACTTCTTAAAAACTAAGATTAATCCTAACAACTGGTACCCGGAATTCACATCAAAGTACCATGACAGGATATATCCAGGAAGTTGAGATGACAAAAAAGAAATGGTTAACCCAGCATATGGAATTTAACATTAAGAAAATTTATAGCATCACAGCAGTTACATATTTGTACAATGCAGATCCTCTAGCTATTCTTACTACAAAATATCACCAGTGCCAACAAACTATCCATAGATAATCAACAGCTTTTATCATGTAGCATGACTGGAATTCTTCTAGCCCAAAAAATATCACCAGTGGCGACAACCACCCATTGCTGATCATAAGACAAGATATATCACTTAGCATGCAGGAAATCATCTAGCTAATCACAACACTATCTCCAGTGCCAACATCTAATTACACATAGCTGGGAACAGGAGGGAAATATAGGCTGTCCACATCCTCGAACACCAATACAGTACCTAGCGCCACATTTTTGAAGCGGTGTCTGATTCCAGTTTTGAAGTCGTAGAGCGTCAGATACCCACTTGACCGTGCAAAAACCTTAAGACTGCTGTCTGGACCCATCAACCCATACACTTGGCTTGTTCCAAGGGAGAGATCAAACCATAGCATATCAACCCACCGCTCCTTCAGCCACCTCAATACACCAACTGTCTCAGGAGACTTGTCATCACCCCAACGAACAAGCGACAGTTTTCCTTCCCAGTTGCAAATCCCAGTATAATAATCCTCGTCCTCCGGCTCTGGCGGCATCGGAATGAAGCCAAAACTTTCTTCAACAAAGTCAAATGTCAAAACAACATGGGACCCATCAGCGCAAGACCCTTTCCAGTAACAAACCCGTCCTATCACTACACCGGGACGGATGTCGGAGGGAAGCCAACCCCTCATATTCTCCGGTTTAAAGATTGTATAGGCCCCTTTGTCTTGTGAGATAAGAACACCCAACGGCCCATCCTCTTTCTTGTCGGTAATATACAAGTTGAGTACAATCAACTTAAAACGACAGCCATCATCTGGGTTGACCTAGAAACCAGTGCAACAACAGCGTATTAGCATTTTATCCCAAGTATAATCCCCTAAGGGTTGTGTTGGAACAGTGAAAAACTTATTCTTCATTGCAAAATTCCCCAAAATAAAGAAGTTCAACGATTGATTGAAATAGCACCTGACTCCCTTGTCACAGCCCCAGAAGTAGATGCTACACGACTTTGCATGCCGCTCAAGGAACTTTTCCTTCTCCGGAGGTATGCTGTAGGGTTTAACATCAATCCACTTTGCCACATGCCGTCTTTGATATTCAACACAAAACCGTGGTTTTTGGAGAGATAGGTGCTCTTGCATGAAGTAATCGGAGTCGATTACTTCCTTCCATTCCCGGCAAACCGTTCGAAATCGAAGTATTGATTTCACTGGTAAACGGGTGGCCACCAGAAGCAAGACATGTTGAGGAAAGTAGTCGGACATTTTTGAAGCTCGGTCAACAGTAAACCCTAGTATTTTTTTCCGAAAAGGCGAAAATATGTATTAAAGGGGAAAGGATGTACATCAGGAGTTCGCAGTTTACAATAGACACCAGCAGGTTACAAATAGCTCACAAGACAGTAACAACAAAAGCAGAGGAGAGCTCAAAAGAAAACGCCTCTGGTGACAATGGGACGCTTTAGGTTATGAGCGTGGAGAGCCAATAAACACCAGTTGAGCAGACGAAGGAGCTGAACAGACTTTCGGAATTGAAAAGTACTCAAAGTTCAGTGAAGGAGGTGAACAGACGCTTTCATGCAACATAAATAAAGGAAAAATGGGAAAAAAAATCTTGAGTGAATCTTCTCGAAGAATATTGTGGACAATTGGGCCATTGGCGGGTTTACAGAGATGGGGATTTGGGTTTAATAAAGTACTAGTTCATTTTAGGTAT
The DNA here is from genome assembly GCA_964016875.1 of Fallopia convolvulus. NCBI lineage: Eukaryota > Viridiplantae > Streptophyta > Magnoliopsida > Caryophyllales > Polygonaceae > Fallopia > Fallopia convolvulus. Next base: position 16,914,475 of record OZ024728.1, read on the forward strand.
TTATTTGTTATGTTGTTTTTTTGTATTTAGTCATTTTAACCTTGTTCTGATTTTAAAAAAAAAAATTACCAAAAAATCATAACTTGTTTACCTACATATAGATACTAATTTTGTATATGTTTAAATTATTTAAATTTAAATTAATTTGTGGGTTGTTTTAAGTTATTTAATCGCATATTTAACATTTTTATATATAACAGCGTTATTGAAATTTTTGGAGAGAGGAATCATTAGAAACCGCATTGTTGAGAAGTTTGAAGTGGGCTCCGTTCCACTTGCAGTTGATTTGGGACTTTGTAGCCACATCCGTCAGGATGCCCTAGGGTTGTCACTAGTCTGCTACTGACCACTCTAATTCCTTTCCTTAAAAGAAAATGCTCTAACTAGTTTTTTTTAGGCAAATAACTTAAATAATGTGATATTTTCCCAAGTTTAACCTACATAATTTAAAAAATGACAGATGCTTATGAAAAATCATTTGTTGCCCAAAACTCAAAAGTGTCTTAGATTGCGCAACGGAGGTATTTCATTAGATATCCTGTCATACTTGATTCTAAATAGAGTCAGGAGAACTTCGTTATTGTGAACCGCTGGTGATGTGTGTGTTCTAGATGATCTAAACACAGAATAACTGAGGCTTTAAAACAAACAGAACACAGAGAATAGGATCCGTTTGAAGGACTTGTAGTTCTCATTCGCAATTGACATATATTGTGCATTTGATCGATTTGAGTAATAGTGGATTTCGCGCAAGTGTGCAATTCGTTCTTTGCTAAAGTGTGCAATAGTGTGCATTAGCGCATCGCTAGTCATGTGTTTGTTTTAGATGATCTAAACACAGAATAACTGAGGCTTTAACACAAACAAAACCCAGAGAATAGGATCCGTTTGAAGGACTCGTAGTTCTCATTCGAAGTTGTAATATGGTGTGCATTTGCTCGCTTTGGGTAATAGTGGATTTTGTGCAAGTGTGCAATTCGTTATTTGTGAAAGTGAGCATTAGTGAATCGTTGGCCGGTCATATGTTAGTTTTAGATGATCGATCTCAACACAAAATAACTAAACCTTTCAAACGTAGACCTGATGGTTTTGCAAACATATATTCATTCATACGTGGCTAACCAAAATACACCAGATGGACAACAAACTAGCAGACAAATGGAAATTAAAGGACTTAAAACATTAACCATAGAAGAGACATTAAACATACAAGACACATACTAGCAAACATTAAACATAGAAGAGGCCTACGAGCAAACATTAAACACAGAAGAGGCGTACTAGCAAACACATGCATGCAATATTAGGTACGCTTCGACCTCTTGGCCATCCTTTGGTACTCTGCCCTAGCGTACCCAGGCGGCAGAAGCACACCCTGAGGTGCGGTCTCAGTCGAAGCTGGCCTCTTCCCTCTGCCGTTCATGAGATGTCAACGGATGTCGTCAATCTCTGCCCAAATTTCAATAATGTGGAGCTCCTCCCAGAAGAGTCGCTCGAAACTCTCCATCCAGCCGCAGTCAGTGAGGGTATGACCGAGCGACTTCCTTCCTACGGCCGGATTTTTCAGCAACCATCGAAGAACCAGACGGACCTCCATCAAGGCCCAGTGCACCGCAAGTGCCTGGTTCACTGTGAGGACTGGCTCCGGACGTGGCGCGTCCTCATCGACACGAATGATGGACATATCCGCGACAGGGAGCGCCAAGACACACTTCCCCGATTGTACTGCCATCCTCAGTACGGGATCCTGCAACATCATTTCATAGTTTCTTTCCTCCTCGACTATCCTAGTGAAGGATGGAGTGTGGCTCACCGCTTTGAGGCAAGCCGCCAAGCATTGGCGTCCTTCCGAGCTCCGCCGCGTGAAGTTGCGGATGAACATGCGTATGTCCACCAAAACCCGGGCGAGTTGGGGGTTGTGGTTGTTTGTGTTGTAAGCCATTGGAAAAGGGTTGAAGATGTTGAAGGATTTTGTGTTTGTGTTGAGAATTCTTGTAAATTTTCTTGTTGATCGAGTGAGAACAAATGTACGTTAGGACTTGGGAGCAACAACTTACTTATAGGGACATTGGAGTTCTCCACCAAAAAAAGGGACGTTGGAATTCAGTAGGTTAACCGAAGAGGAAATTTTTCCCGCCAAGCACTCTTTCATTTCCCTCCAAAACATGGCTTAATAGTGTTTTATCAAAAAAAAAATTGGGAGAAGTACTTTTGATTTGACATTACCCACTTCTAGCCGTAATAGTGTAATACTATAAGCCTATACCCTATAACCATCATTACATTCATTTTTTAATTTTTTGGTCCATAAAAATCCTAAATAACTTGTTTATTTGTAACTTGTAAGTACAACCACTATGAAATTACGGTTTATGGTACACCTCTTGTGCATAATTTCTAGCGTTTAATTATTAAAATTTAAAAGGGTCCTTCCCATTTTGCGACATTGTGCATTCGGTTATTTTGATGCAAGAAATACATACATAGATGATATATTACATTTCCTGTCATAATGAAAATGCAATCATGTCATGATGTCTTCCTTATATCTGCGAATTGCTGGTCATGTATTTGGTTGAGATAATCTCAACACATATAAACTACAGCTTTGAATCTCACAAAACCAACACTATGCATTCCATTGGAAGAACCTCAAGTTTTTGGTGAAAATTGGTATTTTCCCTAATTGCGATTTTTTTATGAGTGCATTTCGCGTAAGTGTGCAATACGTTATTTTTGCAGTGTGCAACTCTCGATTTTTGGTATTCTTAAGTTCACGTAGTAAGTATTCTTAAACAACAAGGATAATGATAACGTATCAAATGTGCTATTAGTACAATATAGAACTATTGTTTTATCAACATTACACGTGCATGTAACTTTGTACACAAAGCTAGACAACCCATCAACATGCACTTTCCTAAAGAAGCAGCAAACTTGGAACGTATTCACAAATTTGATGAATGTAATCCACGTCTAGCCACCTAAATGACTTATGGATTTTGGAATCAAGGTTATAAACGATCAAGCACGGATCCGGACGGAAAGAGAGATCGATTGGGAGTGGGTGTATTACTATGTCATTGTTTCGCTTGACGTGTATAGACCGTGCACTTGGGAGATCAAAAGTGTATTTCTTGATCCATCCCCCGCTTGACTCGTTAAAAACCCACATGGAATTCATGAAATCTGAGATGGCTAACGTGGAGCCATCGTCAATTACTATAACTATTCTTCTCATCCAACCCATTGACTCGTTCCACTCTTGTGGCAGATCCGTTGTGTTGATCATTCCCGTTGACACCTCGAACGAAGCCAACTTCAAGGTTGTTACACCATCAAAGTAATTATAGCACACGAAGTATAGCGCCCCCTTGAAGAAGCATGGATGCATATTCCACATACCTTCATTCCAGTCGATATCGTGTCGGGAGACTGGCTGCACCGTCCATGCAAAGGTCTTCACGCTAAAAACAGCCACATAATGCAGCGCATACTCGCAGAAAATGAATCTAATGATCTTGTAATCGTCGTTCTCTGAGTCGTATCCGATCCCAAGGTCGGCAACTTCTGCCCGTACAAATGGGTCGTCGTTACACCCGGGTACATCCGGCAATGTGCAGAATTTGTCGAGGGCGGGATTCCATAGATGTAATGGTGCGAATTCCTCGCTGTACGTACCCCGTCTCAAGAGAAACACGCCATCCATATAAGAGATTATGAACGACGATTCCATAACATCTGGATCACCAAGCGCAAGGAGTGAACCGGAAGTTGGGTTCAATGCCGTTTCTTGTCGAGTCACACAATCCTGGACCGGACCTTCTTAGATGAAGTTGTATAAACTTACTACTCTTGATTACGGCCATCCACTCCCTGCATACAATTTGAGAGCGTACAAGATCCTCAACCGACATGTCGAGTAATATCTCGTCTCGAATCTCATTCGGGAGGTAAGTTTGGGGACGTGTGTGGTCGGACCTCTGGGACATGATTGCCGAGCAAACAAGATGATATATGGAGATCTGTTGAGGAATTTTTTTTTCCTTTACAGAGAATAAGAGATTAGTAAGGAGAGAAACGATACGAAGGGCCTATAATTTATAGAACACGTTGGGAACTGAGGGAGTTGATGTTACACGCGGTTGATTCGAATTATTTGGACGAAAGTAACCGTTCCTTGATGACGGTTTGGTGGTTGTACAAAAAAAATGAAGACGGTTTTATTGTTTTGTTTTCAAGTTCTAAATACGGTGAATTACTTCCCTAATCAGTTCAAATAATAACTGTCATTTAATTTTTTTTTATAAAGGTCATTTAATTTAAATACGTAGAACTAAGGCGGTAGTAAGCCTAGCGGCAGATGAAAAGGAAATAAAAGGGAGTATAAAATAAGATCCATTCCCTAAAAACAACATGGCCATTTTATTTTTTTAATATAAAATAAGATGCATTCGCTTAAAAAGAAAATTAGCTCAGTCGTAAGTGTTATGTTTAAGGATACATAATTACCATTTTAGTGGTGGTTGTAATTATATATAAAATCATATAATAGGGAACGGGGGTTCTTAAACAGTTAGAAGTGTGCAATCTGTATCAGTAGAGTGTGCAATTCACTACCAAAATCCAACAACATAATTGAAACTTGCAAGGAAAACATCAATCCACTAAAGCAGCAGCGGACTTGGTACGTACTCAGATATGTAATGAATTGTTCTCATCAGATGTGGCCTGTCCACCACTCTACGAGTGAAGATATCACCAAGGCGATATAGGAGCAGCGGCGGCGCCGGTTCTAGATTAACTTCAATGGGTTCATGTGGGTGTATCAATACATTATTGTTGGGCATGAAATGTATGGCACGAGCCCATGGGAAGTCAAAGGCGTATTGCCTTACCCATTCCACATCCCCGATCGACTCTCTCATAACCCACAATTCATTCACGCAATTAGTAACTGCCAACGTCGACCCAATGTCGATAACTACAACCTTGCCCACGGCCTCAAGATGACTGGCAACTTCTGCCGGAAAAGATGTAATCGTCATCACCCCAGTGGACAATGTGTACGAAACCAGTCTGCTCGTGGATAAATCACTAGGATGGTCGTTGTTCAAGAAATACAGCACCCCTTTGAAATAGCAGCCCTCTTGATACCATAAGTTTGGTCTCCAGTTGAGTCGAATGTCCGGTCTCTTCAGCGTCCATGCAAAATTCTTGAGGTTGAACACAACAACACGGTCCAACCGGAAACGACAAAAGATTAACATGACGACCATGTAATCATCGCTTACGGAGTCATAACCCAGGCCAAGAGGATAGCCAAGTGTCCCAAAAGTATTTTTTTTTGGAGGCTCATACGAAACAACTGGCAATAGCGGCTTCTTTCTGAGTGCGGGGTTCCAGAGCTGTAACGGGGCAATATCCCCCTTGTCTATCCCCCGTGTCAGCAGGAACAACCCGTCAATATAAGAGACGATGCACCACCCGGCTGAAATTGAACCGATCTCCCCTAGTTGCCGAAGTGAGCAGGAAGTTTCTGCAAAGGTAGTTTCATCTAACGTCACACAATCACAGTTGTGGCCCTGGACCGTCATCAGCATCCGTCTTCCAGGATTTGCCTTTGAGATGCGTACGTGTCGTTGCAGAAATTCGCTACTCCTTATCAAGGCCATCCACTGGACGCATACGAGCTGGCATCGGAGTAAATCCTCGGGCGACAACAGGAGCAGTATGTTGTACAACATGTCGTCCCGTAGGTGCTGAGCAGAATTTGTCAGCCTTGTTGACGTCGTGCAACACCTATGGGAGATCAGTTATTTTATAAATTCAACAATATAAGACTGAATAAATATGATGTAAACAATTCAATTGTCCGTAAATTCACAACATTTGATAAACATCAGTTAACTATAGTTGTAACTAATGCTCCAAAATAAAATGCAAGTTAAGGGTTAGGGCGTTTGTACTCATCAAGGACTTGCAAACGGCCTAACCGAAAAACATGCAATCAAAGATGCCCAACAACACAAACTTATTATGCTCCAAAGATGCTAAAAAAAAGCTCACATCGGACAAAGATGAAAGGCCTTCATTTTGGGGGGAAATCCCCCTTAACATGAGGGCTGGTTATAAGAATGTGGAGATGAGTCTGGTAAAGTTCAACAGGGTATTTGGAAGTGTTTAGACATCTGTGGTTTGTACATCCCCACTATTTATAAGGAAAAATTTAACCATGAGCTAAAAAAACCAATGGATTCCGATTTTGACCAGACTATCAAAAGTATCGAAATTAACCCGGATTCGATATTACTTTTTCGTCATCTTCTTGATATTTAAACTTCAATGGTTAGAAATGAACCACCTGCTTCTACCAGAACAAAATAACCCACCTCCCAAAACAAAGAAAACTGGCCAAGTGCAATCAAAGATGCCCAACAACAGAAACATCTAATTGAACCGACAAACACGCAACTTAAGGGTTAGGGAGTTTGTACTCTTTTATGAGGAGAGCATGCAAGTTAGGAGGGGATGGATAGTCCTTGTCCAGAGAAGCCTTCTCTTCATCAACGCCCAATTTGTACTCATCAAGGACTTGCAAACGGCCTAACCGCGTGTAATAATCCTTCAACTTCGCCTCTTCCGCCTCCACCTCCTTCAGTTTAAGATCTGTTGTTTGGCTCGCCATGTAAAACGACTGAAAACGACGTAGGAGAGCGTTGTATGCGCGAGAGAGACGGCGATAACCTTCTTGTTGGCGGTAAAATCCGCGTTCACACTCATCGCAATCGCAGTAACTAGGGTGCGTTTGAGGAAGAAGCCATGAACGAAACCCACTAGGTTTTTGGGGACTGAATAGGGACCGAGTACTCAGAGACTCCGAAGATAGAGGTGACCGGAAGTTTTATTTTGTTTGAGAGGAAAAGGTGGACAGGACGTTATGATTTCTTAAAATGGCTTGTGGTCTACAATATATGTATACCAAAAAAAGAGTTCGGCCTTCATTTTGTTTATAAAATGGCTTATGTTTCGAGTTTATAAAATGACTTGGCCCAGTTTTTATTTTTTTTATAAAATAAGATAAAATTCCCTGGAAAAAAAAATAAAAATTAGCCCAGTGGTAAGTTTTATGGTTAAGAATACATTATTATAATTTGGGAAATTTCATTCGGTGCCCAAAGTTTTTGACTTTTCCTTTTAGTGGCCAATAAAATAACTTATTCCTCTTGGTAGTTGGTACCCCCTGCCTGAGGGTTTGGCTTATCCAGTTGACGCCCTTCTCCGGTTCAAATTAGCCAATTTCAAGCTTACCATTATGTGCGTCACTCTTAAATTAGTAGAATAAAATTCTTAAGACACTTAAATTCATAACCAAACTACATCAATATTAATTTTTTAACAATCCTCTATTTTAACGGGTTTTAAACTGATGTAGTGGAACTTTGAATTTAAGTATTTTAAGAGTTGTATCAGTAGAGTGTGCAATTCGATCACTACCAAAATACTACAGCATAATTGCAAGGAAAAAATCACAAGTCCGGTGGAATTACAAATGAGCAGCCCTCTCTTGAAACGGTATAGTCCCTCGACTCCCTCCGTTTCAAAATAAGTTTCTTTGTTACACTTTTTTTTACCCACATTAAGTGTCGTTTTAAGTTTTCTAGGCAATTGATTATTAGAGAGTAATGAGATTCTCATTACTCTCTAATAATCAATTGCCTAGAAAACTTAAGTATTCATTCATTGGTCCAAAAAGGTGATTTTATTGACTAAGTTTTCTAGGCAATTGAATATTAGAGAGTAATGAGAATGCTTAGTGGAATGTGATTTTATTGAATAAGTATTCATTCATTGGTCCAAAAAGGTGGTGAGTGATAAGATTGAAAAAAGTTTAAGATTTTGAGCTTATTTACTAGTTTTCTTAAAACTACCGTCAAGATCTAATTTCATAATTTATAGCATAATATTCAATAAAAATTGGAATGTGAATGAATCGAAATAATGTACTTTCATATATATATATATATATCCTGTCATACGCACAGAACATTCCTGTCAATCTGGACGAAGCGCAAGTGTGCAGTATGTTATTTTCGAGAATGTGCAATACGTGCATCGTTTCTCATGTGTTTGTTTTAGATGATCCAAACACAAAATAACTACGGATTTCAAGCAAACAAACCCGAGAAAATATGATATCTCGAAGGCAATATTGTTCATTTCTCGATTTGGGTAATGGTGGATTTAGCGCAAGTGTGCAACACGTTAATTTCGAAAGTGTGCATTAGTGCATCGCTTGTCATGTGTTTGTTTTAGATGATCCAACAACATAATTGCAAGGAAACAATCACAAGTAGCATTCAATCAAAATACCATTCCAACCAAAATGATACCTCCATTAACTTCATACAAACCACAAATACCATTCAAACAACTTAACTGGATTGCAAACATCACACGTCATAATAACAACCACTGGGTACGCTACCACTACAATAACCAACATCTATGTCACAATTATTGATACTGCTTCAACGATCGCAAACGGACAAGACAGTCTTCTCTGTGTTTGAAACACAGGTTTGATAACTTCAATTCACATCTTGCCTGTTAACGGCCTCCAAATCGGGAGCGGTTGGATGGTGGAGCTCGAGGGCGGCCTCCTCCGCCTCAACAGCATTCTTCAAACGCTTTATGACTTGCAGTCGACCAAGTCTCGTGAAGTAATTCTTCAAATCGGCAACTTCTTGCTGAAGAGCCTTGATTTCAAGATCCTCGATTCGGATCTCAGTTTCCATAAGATGACATCGACTTTGTAGAGAACTGTAAGCGCGTACAATGCTTTCATAACCCAGCTGTAGCTTTTCATATTGTGTTTCCAAATCTTCATCCTGGTTGTATCGTGGGCGCTTCATATCTTCCAGATCTGAGACCAGCAATTCAGAGAGTTTTTTTGTCGAAACATGAAAATGAGTAGTCTTGAAAGGGTATTGTATATTACTATATTAGTATGCAGTCCTTTGATTCACGGTTCAGGCAGCCGTTGGATGGTGTTTGAATCGATGGTTCAGATTTGTTCAACGCACTCACGAAGTCACGATGCCATCTTATGATTTACAATCCCAACGGCCAACACCACTAATAACCCTAACTTTTTATTGATTCTATTCTTCAATGAAAATTTGAATGTGAAGAAACTTAAATAATGTAATATTATATATATGGTCATACTGAAAACTAAATCCTGTCAATGTAGTTTTAGCGCAAGTGTGCATGAAGTTAATTTTGAAAGTGTGTATAAGTACATCGCTTTTCATGTGGTTGTTTTAGATGATCTAACCATAAAATAACAACGGCTTTAAAACAAACAAGCCCGAGAGAATACGATCCCTTCTAAGTTGATATTGTGCATTTTTCGGTTTGGGTAATGGTCGATTTAGCGCAAGTGTGCAACACGTTATTTTTGAAACTGTGCATTAGTGCATCGATTGTCAAGTGGATGATCCAAACACAATAGTATAGACACCTTTCAAGCTTCGAAGTTGATATTGTTTACCTAATTATTTTACATTTAAATCTGCGGTCTATGATGGGATGTGACACAGACGAACAGTGACAGGACTGCTCTACTGCCGCAGTTGCAAATATTCAACTTGTACAGATGTACTGCACTAGTAGCTTTCGAGCTGTACACCATAGAAAATTAACTTAGTTCCAAACGCATTACCAATAGAATAATCATTACTCCAAAATGTTTAGGTAGAATGGGTAAATTACACAATTAATACTGTAATGTTTTCAATAATACGGAGTACAACATTTTGAATAATACAATTAATACTGTAATGTTTATCCTTTCCCTACTACATACTGTATATAACAAAATGGGTAAATTATACAAAACCACCCTTAAATTGTAAGACCAAAAACTAAAGATTTCGAACAAACATAATTTATGGGTGGTTATGCGTAATTTACCCTAACAAAATATACAATCTATTAAACCCCAAACACCAAACCCCAAACCCTAAACCCTAAACCATGGCACTCAGCCCTCATCCCTGAGCTCTAAACCCTAAACCCTAAACTCTAAACCCTAAACCATAACCCATAAACCCTACTTCCTAAACCCTAAGCCCTAAGACCTAAACCCTAAACCATAAACCCTAAACCCAAAATAACTAAGCTTTCGAACAAACAAACCCGAGAGAATACGATCCATTTGAAGGACTTGTAGTATTTATTCGAAGTTGATATTGTGCATCTGTCGAAATTGGATTTAGTGGATTTTGCGCAAGTGTGCAAGTAAAAATTTGAGAAATTGTGCATTAGTCCATCGTTGCTCATGTGTTTGTTTTAGATCATCTCATCACTAAATATCTAAAGCTTTCAAACCCACAAATGATCGTTTTGCAAACATAACTTCATTCATACATGACTCCCACCCAAACAAAATACACCATAGGGACAACAAACAATCTTCAACCAAGGCTCCTCTTTGAAGAGTTGCTCGACGGATGTCGAACGTTATTGAAGGTCAAATTCCATATGATGGCGAACGTTATGAGTGATTTGTTGCCTTTTATCAAAGAAACTTTGCTTTACCTACGATCGTTGAGGTAGTTTTCCAAATATTGTAACATCTAATCTATGAAAGGTAATAAGATCATATGTGTTATTGCTAAAAGCTAAGTCTGCAAGGATAACATAAAAGATTGGTACATTTTGTTATATATGAAGTATGAAAATGATAAACATTATTAATTTGTTGATTACAAAGGTTGTAGGATGGACAAGTACATTTGGTAATGGAAACAAGATGTTAATCTAGAAATTATTCATAATATATAGTCACAAATGTCACATGTTCTAGTTAGGGTGAAATGCACACCGCAACTAACGAATTGCACACCCTAAAACTTAATTCATATACCCTCACCCGGACTTGAAACCCAAAAACTTATTTCGAAATGCACTTCAATCATCTCACACGGATCACCATCCTTAGCCGTTCGATGGTGCCACCATGAACGGCCCACGTTAACTGATACGTTATAATTATGCTAGCAGAATATATCAGGATATTATGATAATTATGCTTTCCTTTTATTTAGATATTTCATTTTATTTTTATTAAGAGTATCTTTTTTATTTTAGCAATTAGAGTTTATCTAGATATCAGGGTTATTATAAATACCCTTAAGTTGTTAGGCTGCTATCAATGAATCAGAAATCAGTCAATTAATTTATCCCTTTGCTCTAAATTTATCGTTCTTCTTCCCGTGGCTACCAACCACGTTTATCCCGAGTCGGATTCCACACCGGAATAGGCTCAACCCCCTTGACCAACAAGGGTTCGATACACGGTCCACACCGGGCTCGTATCATTAACCCAATGGCCAACACCACTAATAATCCTATTTTTTTTATTGATGCTATTCTTCAATGACAATTTGAATGTGTAGAGACTTAAATAATGTAATATTATATATGTGGTCATACAGAAAACCAAATCCCGTCAACGTAGTTTTAGCGCAATTGTGCAATAAGTTAATTTCGAAAGTGTGCATAAACAAGCCCGAGAGAATACGATCCCTTCTAAGTTGATACTGTGCATTTTTCGGTTTGGGTAATGGTCGATTTAGCGCAAGTGTGCAACACGTTATTTTCGAATCTGTGCATTAGTGCATCGATTTTCAAGTGGATGATCCAAACACAATAGTAGAGACACCCTTCAAGCTTCGAAGTTGATATTGTTCCGCCATGAACGGCCCAACATCCTTAGCCGTTCGATGGTTCCGCCATGAACAGCCCACGTTTAGCGATTTATTTTATATTGAAATTTGCGGTCTATGATGGGATGTGCCACAGACACACAGTGACATGAAAGCTCTACTGCCGCTAGTTGCAAATAGTCAACTTGTACAGATGTGGGCCCCCTTTCGAGTTGTACAGCATTAGTTCGAAACGCATGGCCAATAGAATAATAATTACTCCGAATTGTTTAGGTAGAATGGGTAAATTACACAATTAATACTTTAATGATTTCAATAATACGGAGTACAACATTTTGAATAATCCAATTAATACTGTAATGTTTATCCTTTCCTTACTACATACTGTATACTCCCTCCGTTTCGCAAAAGATGTCCTTTCGGACAATTACACGATTATTAAGGAAATTTTGTATACCTAATATGCCCTCATTAAATGACTTTACTTTATTAATGTGGCTAATTACATGGGAAAATGAAAAAAATGGAACCCACTTTTTAGGGGCATAATTGGAAAACATTGAAAAAAAATGCTAAAAGGACAACTTTTATGAAAAATGCTAAATGGCCTAAAAAGACATCTTTTACGAAACGGAGGAAGTATAACAAATTGGGTGAATTATACAAAACCATTCTACCTAAACCCTATCTTTTAAACGAAAAACATTCATATCCGTATGTTTACTCATTTATTAGAGAATTATTTATACATAGTAATGCGAACAGAAGAGAACTTGCATGAACGCGGAATTTGGAAGTTCGAAGTCGCCGACTTCAATCTCTCCAATTTTGGAGGCTAACTTCAACCCTCGTAAAGCACTTCGACGCTGAATACAAAGCCTGGACCACTACCTTGTAATATGCAATGCAAGTTGCACCCACGAAAACTAGTTTGATTTCGATTTGGTTATCAAATTTTGAAACGCTACAAAATACCAACAGGTTAGGATTTGGGTGGTTATTTGAAAGCTTTTTGTGTTTATGTGTGGTTATGGAAAAATTTGCCTTTTATGGATGGATTTTTGAAAAGTACCATACGTTATGGGTGGTTTTGCGTAATTTACCCTAACATAGTATACAATCTATTGATCGCTAAACCCTAAATAACTAAAGCCTTCGAACAAACAAAACCGAGAGAATACGATCCATTTGAAGGACATGTAAGCCCAAAAACTAAAGACTTGTAACAAAATATACAATCTATTAAACCCCAATTATACAAAAACCCTAAGCCCTAGGCCCTCATCCCTAAGCCCTAATCCCTAAACCCTAAACCATAAACCATAATCCCTAAACCCTAAACCCTAAACCCTATACCTTATACCCTATACCCTACACACTACACACTACACCCTAAACCCTAAACCCTATACCCTATACCCTATACCCTATACCCTATACCCTATACCCTACACACTACACACTACACACTACACACTACACCCTAAACCCTAAATCCTAAACCCTAAACCCTAAACCCTATACCATATACCCTATACACTACACACTACACCCTAAACCCTAAACCCTAAACCCTAAACCATAAATTGTAATCCCTAATCCATCAACCCTAAACCTTAAACCCAAAATAACTAAGCTTTCAAACAAACAAACCCGAGAGAATTCGACATTGGTATTGTGCATCTCTCAAAATTGGGTTTAGTGGATTTCGCGCAAGTTTGCAAATAAAAATTTGCGAAAGTGTGCATTAGTTCATCGTTGCTCATGTGTTTGTTTTAGATCATCTCATTTCAAAATAACTAAAGCTTTCAAACCCACAAATGATCGTTTTGCAAACATAACTTCATTCATACGTGGCTCCCACGTTATGAGTGATCGATAAAATCTCAAGAGATAGTTTAAATGCTTAAGGAGATCTAATGGGCCGTAATTTTTGAGCCTCCACTATTGTTTTCTCAACTTCACCACCAAATTTCCGCTTTTCACCTATTTTTAGGGGCACCAATATCAATGCACTAATGCCTTTAACTCGAATTTGAATTTGACTAATTAATAGAATCATAACGTAATAATTCACGGGTGGTGGGTCACCCGACCGACCCGCGAGTGATGGATGGGTCGGGTGTAGGGTTATCAAAACTTGAGACGACCCGAGAAACCCGTCCGGCTCTCACGTCTCTGAACACGAACCCGGCCCGAGAAAAAAATAAATTTCTTATACATGAGACATGTTTGCCCCGAACAGATTTGAGCCGAATCTAACAAATCCTGAACACGAGATTACCATAAACTGATTGGACTCGACCCAAAGCCGACCCGACCCGACCCACCTGACGGAAGCACAGAGTCGGGTGACCCATTATTTTTCCTGGTCCGAGTTCTTACCTTATTAAAAAAATATATATAAAAATAGCCAGCAAGACGACGTCGTTATGGACCGAAGCTTCTTAGAAAAGCTTCGATACCAACTTTTAGATAGACTTTTCTGATTCTCCTCGCTGAGCGTTCATCTTGGACCCGTCGTATTCTGAGTCGATATCGGAGAAGGTAGGAATCAAGAGAGGGAAAGAGGCCATGAGATGATCTTCGTGAACTCCACATGGACTTTTAATCTCTGCGGCTAATTAACTTGCAATTCCTTACTCTTTATTGTGTTTATTTTTCTTTTGTTGTCTGTTCGGGGGCTTTGATGGCCCCTTCGATGTTCTTGATCTGTTTTGGTGTGATTTGATGGAATGAACGGACTAACATTACAATTTTGAATCTGTGCACTACGATTGTACAGTTCAGATTTCGCCGTTTCACGGCCGTTGGATAGAACTAGGGTTGCAGTTCCTCTCTTTCTGATGTTGCCGTCTTTACTGTTTGTCGGAAGCAATCTTTCCCCCGTGTCTTCCTCCCACATCTGTTTGTCGGAAGCAATCTTTACGGTTCCTCCCACATCTGTTTGTCGGAAGCAATCTTTACTGTTTGTCGTCTTTACTGTTTGTCGAAAGCAGTCTTTACGGTTTCTCCTTTATTTGCTTGCTTTCATACCGAATTTCATGCTTCCCGAGTGAACCCTCTCCATTAAGAGGGTTGTAGCTCGCTTGCTTGCTTTCATGTCTTAATCTTACTTCCAAGTTTGAAACCCTATGTGCTTATGCTTTAGTACCTACACGTTACTTACTGGTTTTACATGGATTGCAGATGCGTAGGATTCTAACATGGAATAAGGACTTGGATAATATTTTCCTAACTATTGTTCGAAATTCCATGAGCAAGGCTCACCTTCCTCAGGAGGAGCGTATTTCGTGGTGGGACACTTCCAAACTGTTTGGGCTCGAAACTGGTATTCTGCTGGTCCCCTCGGAACTGATATTCAGACTAGAGGACCACCGGTCAAAGTGGCGTACTTGGTGTTCCTTCAAAGCTCTTGGAGGCAATGATGCATGGGACCTGTCCACCGGCCGATTCATCGGGGATGACACATGGTGGCAACAGATGATCGAGGTAAGCTCCCTGGATAGTCCCATCGAATACTAGAAAAGTTTTCATGATCACTTTGTGACTTTGTATTGTGGACTAGCTAGATATGTTTGTGGTTGATATGATAAGTATATAGTCATTTAGCAAATAGTGCAATGTCTATCTCCACGTTGTAGCCATATTCTCATTACTGATAGTGCAGGCTTGCCCTGATTGTAAGGAGTACCGGGAATCTGGGCTAGACCTAGAAATAAGTTCACTGTGGGATCAGATTTTCTGGGAAGGCCAGCCCGTCATCATTGATGCAGGCAGTGGGGACTCTTGTCCCAGGGAGGAGGATGATGAGGTAGTGGACAACATGCATTCAACGGTTGGAAATGCTTCCTGGGAGAACGACGATGTGGAAGATGATTAGTAGGTTACAAGGCAGGTTTGTTCTCTTGTTGCAGATTCACAAGGGGAAATGGTTTTGTGTATTGAAGTTCAGCAACGTTTAACTGTAGGTTAGCTACCTAATTTTACTAAGTTGTGTGTTTGCAGGTTCTACTGTAGGTGTGTTTGTTTGCTACAATTTTGTGCAACATCAGGAGCCCACCAATCCACAACCCTTTTGTTATAATGTTTTACTATTTATGGTTGGCGTGTATGTCTGTTTGTATTCGTCAATCTACTTTTTGCTCTTGGTTTAGTTGTTTAGGGTTATATGCCATGTCCCACTGTGTCCTAGTGTATGCGGAACTTATGTACTGCAGTTCAACTTTGTTTTGTCATCATACTATGTAACATTACACGTGTTTGGGTGATGTAGATGAAAGTGTTTGCTTTCCCTCAAGTTGAAGTGTCAGATTTGTGGGGTCCACATGATGTCTTATTTTGGGAATCTTTTGGGGGTGTAGTTCATTTGGTGAGTTATATGTTGTTTGTGGGGTCCACATGCTATTTTTTGTGGGACACAGAATATGTCTTGTTTGCAGATTTGTTCTCTTGTTGCAGATTCATAAGTGGACATGGTTTTGGGCTTTGAAGTTCAGCAATGCTTAACTGTATGTTTGCTTCCTGCTTATAGTAAGTTGTGTGCTTTTAGGTTGTAATGTAGGTGTGTTTGTGTGTGGAACTTTTGTAGTAGTTCAGAAGTTTTGTCATCATACTATTAAATTACTCCCATGAGTGTGGGTGATGTAGCTGAAAGTTGCAAGTGTCAGATTTATGGGGTCCACATGATGTCTTATTTTGGGAATCTTTGGGGTGTAGCTCATTTGGTGATTAGTAGTATGTTGTTTGTGGGGGCCACATGCTATTTTTTGTTTGGGAATCTTTTGACTGAAGTTAAAGTGTGTTTGCAGCTCTAATTTATATGTCTGGTAGTATGGTGAGGTCTGCCGGTGTCAGCTGCTGCCAAAGGAAGGACCCTTGTCCGTTGTGTTTGGCACGGTTGAATGAAAACCCTAGTTCCCCCCTCTCTCTCTCCTATATAAGGTCCTTAAATTGTGCTTGTAGTTACCCACTGCCTTGCAGGAACTTAAACTCTCAATTTTATCACTTGTAAAGGCTCTCCTCCTATTAAAACTCTCCCATTTCATCTCATACCATCTGTCATTTGCCTCCCTAACGGTGTTGAAAATCCTTCGTTTGTGTTGCAGGTTCCAATCCCTCTAACAGGTTGGGATCTTGTGCCTGTGTAGCTGTGTTCCAGGTGAGGAAAGAGGTAAGGGACCTATCTTTGCATATATGTGGTTGTGCTTAGAATACCATGTTCAAGGTGATGTCTGAGAACTGAAACAGAACATGTTTTCGAATAAATGTGTTATGTACGACCTAAAATAGGACCTATCTTTTGTATACATGTGCTTGTGCTAACATAATAATGTTGAATGTGTTGAGAACAGGTTTGTGTGCATCGAGAATGTCAGATTCTGGGGAGAGTTATCAAAGCGGGGATTTCAGGAAATATGAGCATCATTTCCAGGGAGAATCTGAAGCGGTGGAGGATGCTTTGGATCAAGAACTTGACTTAATTGGTTCAGTATGCGACGACGACCTTGGGAAGCGGATGATGCAAATCATCGAAGATTTACGTAGCGAACTGAAGGATTTGCGCCATACGGTCCTTAAACTGCGATGTGAGTTGGAGGATGCAAAGAACCCTAAACCGGGGGGGAAGGGAAGCTAGCTGGTTGTATCATGTATGGAATCTATGGATGTTTGACCATTATTAGATTGTGGATGAACTCCGATTTATGTTAATGGTTTCAGTGTGTATTATCTCTGAGGATGTAACGAACCTCAACCGATCCTTGGTAACTTAGCATTTTAGGATGTATTTTGTTGTGGTTGTTGATGTTGCTTTTAGAATTATGGATTTGCATTTCCCAGTTTTCCCTTTTAGAAGTATGATATGTTTTGTTGTGTTTGTTGATGTTGCTTTTAGAAATATGTAGTTTTTCATCCTAAAATAACTTCTTAAACTATTTCTTTTAAAATGATATTTTTTTTTGCTTATTTGCGTTGCTCAAGCTCGGCGCGGTAAAAAATAGACGAGCTTGAGATCGAACGTGAGATTGGTTGGAGGTTAAAATCTTGTTTTTGCTTTGTGCATTTGAATTTTCACTGAGCTCGAGCTTACTCGTGAACCTGTCATTTAGTTTCTTCGAGAGGCAAATTCGTGAACAACTCGTTTACAGGATCAATTATACAAGCAAATGAAGCTAAATAGAAGATTTTCAGTCATGATAAGTAATATATCCTGTCTTTTGATTAGCAATGGATAGTTGTTTGAACTGGTGATATTTTGGACGAGACAAGGTTTATATCATGTGTTTTTTATTTTATTAAACTATTTGCATTTATGGTTCATTTTTTGAACTAATTTTTAAGATTTAGATTATGCAATTCTCATACTTATAAAATTGTGAATAATCGATAACAATATTGTATGTTTCCTTTACTTTCTAAAACATACATAATGTTCATTATGTTATTTTATTTTGAAATAAGAAACTTTGAAGTCCTTAAAAAATTGAATAGGCAATTGTAAGTATTTTTTTAATTTTATTCAAAAAAGCTTTTACGGGTTTGTTACAACTTAATACAGAGTATTAGTACAAATGATCACTCCAATGGAGCATTTATCGACATAGAGGGACAACATTTATAGTTGTTAAGATTTATTTGCACAACTTTACTTACCAATATTATTTTATTAGCCCAAATTTATTGGATTCAGATATCTTTTCCTATCTTTTCCTAGTTATACTCTTTACCTAGTTATGTTGTTATACATGCCATAACAATAATAATAATAATATTACTAAATTAAACTTTAGATTAATGTTTTTAAACATACGGAGTACTTTATTAAATGAACCCAAATCTCAAACACCCGAACAAACAATATTTTAATCATTTCATTGACTCCCCTTCTCTGCTATCCACAATCTTCTTCGCGAAGATTCAACCCTTTTTTTTCCTTCCACAATCTTCTTCGCGTCTGTTCACCTCCGTCCTTCACTGAACTGGGTTTGAAATACCTTGGAGTACTTTTCTTTTCCGAAGGTTCTGTTCACGTTCTTCGCTCAATTGGGGTTTACTGTTCAAGGAACTTGAAAAATGTCCGACTACTTTCCGCAACATGTCTTGCTTCTGGTTGCCATCCGTTTGCTAGCAAAATGAATACTTCGATTTCGAACGGCTTGCCGGGAATGGAAGGACGTAATCGACTCCGATTACTTCAAGCAAGAGCACCTGTCTCTCCAAAATCCACGGATCTGTGTTGAATATCAAAGAGCGCATGTGCAAACGTGGATCCATGTTTACCCCCACAGCATACCTCTGGAGGCGGAAGAGTTCCATAAGCGGCAAACAAAGAACAGAAGAATCTACTTCTGCGGCCGTGACAAGGGCGTCAGGTGCTATTTCGATCAATCATTGAACTACTTTATTGTGGGGAATTGGGCAATGAATACGTGTTTCACTGTTCCAACGCAACCCTTAGGGGATTATACCTGGGATAAAATGCCAATACGCTATTGTTGCACTGGTTTCTGGGTCAACCCAGATGATAGCTGTCATTTTAAGTTGATTGTACTCAATTTGTATTATGACCGAAGAGAAAGAGGATGGGCCGTTGGGTGTTCTTGTATCACAAGACAAAGGGGCCTATACCATCTTTAAACCGGAGAATATGTGGGGTTGGCTTCCCTCCGAGTGCTGTCACGGTGTAGTACACTTTGCTTGCCGCCAGAGCCGGAGGACAAGGATTATTCAACTGGGCTTCGCAACTGGGAAGGAACACTGTCACTTGTTCGTTGGGGTGGTGAAAAATCTCCTGAGACAGTTGTTGTATTTGTTTGGCTGAATTTGGAGTGGCTTGAAATGAAATGGTTTGATCTCTCCCCTGGAACAAGCAAAGTGTATGGGTTAATGGGCGAAGACCACGACAACAGTTTCAAGGTTTTTGCGAGGACAAGTGGGTGTCTGACGCTCTACGACTTCAAAACTGGAACCAGACTCCCCATAAAAAATGTGGCGCTAGGTTCTGTATTGGTGTTCGAGGATGTGGACAGCCTATATTTCCCTCCTGTTCCCAGTGAAGATTGAAGGTTCTACCATGTGTACTCCTTCTGTGGTAATTGGTATCTTTTTGTTGGCAATTTGGCATGTTTCTGTCTTGTGAATTAGCTATGTGTAATTAGATGTTGGCACTGGAGATAGTGTTGTGATTAGCAAGATGATTTCCTGCATGCTATGTGATATATCCTGTCTTATGATCAGTAATGGGTGGTTGTCGCCACTATTGATATTTTTGGGGATAGAAGAATTCCAGTCATGCTACATGATAAAAGCCGTTGATTATCTATGGATAGTTTGTTGGCACTGGTGATATTTTGTGGTAAGAATAACTAGAGGATCTCCATTGTACAAATATGTAACTCCTGTGATGCTAGAAATTGTCTTAATGTTAAATTTCATATGCTGGGTTATTGTTATTCTTCTTCTCAACTTCGTGGATATAACTTGTCTTAATGTTAAATTCCAAATGTTGGGTTATTGTTTGCGTCATATCAACTTCCTGGACATAACTTGTCTTAAAGTTAAATTCCATATGATGGATTATGTATGGATAGTTGTTACTTGTTGGCACCTGCGATCTGTGCTTGATCGTTTATAGCCTTGATTCCAAAATGCGCAAGTCATTTAGGTGGCTAGACGTGGATTACATTCATCAAATTTGTGAATATGTTCCAAGTTTGCTGCTTCTGTAGGAACGTGCATGTTGATGGGTCGTCTACCTAGATAAATTTATTTGCTAATGATGCACAACTTGACTTCAATTAGTATTTTTTAACTTAAACTAGTTCTTTTTATCTTAAAATTTTAGTTTTTATATTAAATTATCAGTTAATTTTTGTATTATCTTAAATTAGTTTTTTTAATCTTAAACTAGTTTTTAAATTAATTGATTGATCAAAAAAAAGGTTGCCGGTTACAAATCTATTTCCACGTTTGAGAGAAAAACAAAGAACTAATTTCCACGTGTCAAGAGGATGGCGTGTGACGATTAGTATACAAAACAGTAACCGTTTCACTTCCCGATTAGGGCTCCATATAAAATCATGTGCCTGCCGCTCTGTATTGCAGAAGTTTCCAGATTGTAGTTCCTTTTTACAAATCGGCTTGGTGTGGTTCGTCGGATAGGTCCACCGGCGATGTAGATGTCCTACGGTGGAGCACGACTGTCGCTGAATTGGAGGCGACGCTCGAAG
Organism: Fallopia convolvulus; assembly: GCA_964016875.1. Classification (NCBI taxonomy): domain Eukaryota; kingdom Viridiplantae; phylum Streptophyta; class Magnoliopsida; order Caryophyllales; family Polygonaceae; genus Fallopia; species Fallopia convolvulus. Next base: position 16,935,440 of record OZ024728.1, read on the forward strand.
CGTCCCACAACACTGAAAACGCCCTGATAGACAAGCTTAGGGAAGTTAACCTTCGAATTCGTCGTGCTAATAGGAGAGCCGGAGATCTGGTCAAAGGCGAACATGGTTTGAAGGACGTTTCCAGGAAATGGGGCCGCGTCGAGATGTTGAGTGAAGTATGTTTCTCCCCTGCGCCGACCCCTCCATAGGACCCATGTATGGCACCATCTTCTACCGCAGGTACTCTATTGCATTCCGGACGACCCGCTAGTGTTTATTACATATATGTATATAGTTGTTTCTGTCGTCTGGGCTTGGCCGTATACCGGCAACGGTGGTGGCTGATTTTAAGAAATTAGGGTTTGCGGAATTTTAAGAAATTGAAGTTAGAGAGTTGTCTATTTAGTCTTTAGATATATTATGTGGGATGTTTTCATGGCTTGCAGTTTAATTTGAATGTCGCTCTGTTCGTTTGTTTCGGGTGGATGCGCCATCGGAATTAATCCAAATTTCTTTTTATTGTACGTTGATGACCAACTAGCTAGTAATAATTAATTGTGTATCATGCTTAATTGTGTATTTTCATTGAATTTGCAATCAGGCAGTGGAGCTGCTGTAAGCCCTGTTGAAATTCCCAGTGATTCCGTTGAATATGAGGAAGAAGAAAATCCCAAAACGATGAAAGAACGGCTCACTCGAATACAAGAATTGGTTATCGGCAGTTCCGGTTCAGAGGAATCCAAAGAAAAATGCCACAAACTCCTCCGTAGGTATGAAAACTCTGTTCAGAGGGTCTCGGAGTTGCGCAACCAGCTCCGGATTGCAAAGTCCCTATTGAAGGAAGCCGAGGCTAAAGTACAGGTTGCAAAGAATGCGCGCAGAACGTTCATCGACTACTACAATCGCTTGGGCCGCATTGATGTAATGTCGGAACGAGGTATGAATTATGCTGACGAGAAGGCGAAAATGGACGCGCAACACCCCATTCCCCCACATCTACATCCAGGCCTGTAGTTGTAGTGATTGTAAAGTTGTTGTGATTAACTATATATGGTATGTAATGTATTTATGAAGAACAATATATGGTAATGGTTTGTAATGCTGTTGTGATGAACTATGGTATGTAATGTATCTGTGACGATGCACATTCGTACAAACGAATTGCACACTTTCTTCTTTGGTCGCTTCTTTTACTATGGCTCCTCTTCACCATAGTGCCTTCCCAAACCAAGTTACCCTTGTCTTCCTTTTCCCTAGAGTCACTTTCAAAAGAGAAACGCCTCCCCCACTGGGAAATAATTAAATAAGTTTTTTGTTTTTAAAACTTGATTTTTTTAGGGTGCATTGTAGTTGGAATTTGAGGTGAGCTGTTGCTTAATTTCAAATCTAAATTGGATTGTACGAGTATCAAATCCAAATTGTTGTTGTTGTTGTTGTTGTTGTTGAACAATTAAGCCCCATTTCCTATAAAACCTGGCTTATAGTCTTCACTTCATTGCTCATTTGTTATACTAACACTTACCATTTCTTAATTTGGACCTACTCTTACTACTTTGTTGTGCTGCTGCGTTGTGCTTTTGAGGGTCATGGATCTGCGCGCATTGCTTCTATTTAATCGGATGTTTTTGACAGTTTTCGGTCCCATTTGCCGCTCTCGAGCCCGTTTTTTCCCTAATCTCTTCCACTGCTGACCGCAACTCCATCTCCTTAGTCTGCAAACACTGGTATTCAATGGAGCGGCACGGCCGGCACCGAGTATTCGTCCAGAATTGTGACGCTCTCACCCCTCTAATCATAAGCCGACGGTTCCCCAATGTCCGATCCCTCATGATCAACGAGGATGCTTATGGGACCCACGTGACGGATGCGAGGGCGTGGGTTACTATGATTGTGAGCAGATATCCACGAATGGAGGAGATCACAATGAAAGGTATGCGGGTGTATGATTTGGATTTGGAGTTGCTTGGGAACTCTCTTCCGAATTTGACAGTACTGGTTCTTTCTGAATGTATCATGCCTTCTGTTGAGGGCTTGCGCTCCATTGCTTCCGGGTGCAGGTACATTTCATTTTTCTTTTGATAATGGACAGAGCATTGACTCTTCGCATTAGGAGAAATTTGATTTGGGTTCTCATATTTTCTGCCATTTTGCTCTAGGAAACTTAGAAAGCTCCAAGTACAAGTCATCGAGTTAGAGGATTCTACCTTATTTCGGATATTTCGTCATAAGCAACAACGCCATGAACTGCAAGAGCTGAGCATTCGGTTCTGGGGTGAGTGTAGGACAGTAAGCGCAATGGGTCTTCTTTGTGTTGTCGCTCACTGTCCTAAGCTTCACTCCATCGAGTTCGAATGCAAAGAGATGACAAATGCAGCTCTCCGGAAAGTTGCTGAATTTCTCCCAAATCTTCACTCTTTCAGCTTAATCCTCTCTGAGCCCGGTCCCGACAACTTTACCCTCGAACCGTTCGACTCTGGCGTTACACCCATTATTAAGGGTTGCAAGAACCTAAAGCATCTCGCGATGGACGGTCTTTGCATTACCGAGCGACTATTAGAACACATTAGGGCCCATGGCAAGAAACTCGAGACGCTTAAAATAGCTAATGCTACGTCGTCTTTTCAATCAGGGCTCCATCATATTCTCTTGGGATGCACTAGTCTTAGATCCTTGGTTATTGTGGAATGTGAAATTCAGGACGAAGCACTGCTAGAAATAGGCAGTTGGCCGGAGGCATTGGAGTCATTTGAGTTGTATGAAACTGAGGTGACATATGGATCGTGTAAGTTGTTCAAGGAAAGGTATCCAAGACTGATTTTCGAGGTTGAAGATGAGATAATGCCTTTAGAAGAAGATTTGGAAGATGACGAATTCGTGGCCTCACTACATATATATAGGCCAAGTAATGTGTGAGCATTTGTTGTCTTGGTACGTATCAACCTTAGAATTGACATTTGTGAACACTTTTAATTTCCAATATGGCATTTTGTGGTCTTGGTATCAAACTTTTGTGGTCCATGTATGCAATGATATCAACATAAGAATTCACATTTTGCGGCAGCGTCGGGTATGTTATAGCGGCCTAATATCTTTTATTGTGTTGGTGTTTTTGCTGGCCGATGGTACACATGCTGAAAAATAGTTCATGAAGTTATGTATTAGAAATGTATGACAAGATTCTATCGGAATTCGGGTGTATAACCTAGTTTTTTCTCGGTGTCGCTTTAAAAGTGTTATCATTATCCATGTTTACGTCTTATGCAAACGGTTTACACATGGTGCAAGATTGCCTGAGAGGTCAATTTCTGTTGTGTTATTCGGTTTTCGGTCCACGTAGATTACCCCCTTTGGCTTGGCAGCTTGTAAGTACAAAGTTTATCTGTTGGATTGCCTTCTTAATTTTGCGACCAGGTTTCCACTCTCAGAGTACTCTACCTTGTTGTCATTCTGGTCTAACCTGTTGTAGGCTTAAAAAAAGCTGTTGTATCTAGACACCACTTTTAACGAAATTCACTTCTGTTTTGTCTTCTTTGGTCTCTTCTTTTACTATGGCTCCTCTTCACCATAGTGCCTTCCCAAATCAAGTTAGCCTTGTCTTCCTTTTCCCTAGAGTCACTTTCAGAAGAGAAATGTCGCCCCCACTGGGAATTAAATTAATAAGTTTTTTGTTTTTTTAAACTTGATTTTTTTAGGGTGAATTGTTGCTGGAATTTGAGGTGAGTTGTTGCTTAATTTCAAATCTAAATTGGATTGTACGAGTATCAAATCCAAATTGTTGTTGTTGTTGTTGTTGTTGTTGTTGTTGTTGTTGTTGTTGTTGTTGTTGTTGTTGTTGTTGTTGTTGTTGTTGTTGTTGTTGTTGTTGTTGTTGTTGAACAATTAAGCCCCATTTCCTATAAAACATGGCTTATATAGTCTTCACTGCATTGCTCATTTGTTATAGTAACACTTACCATTTCTTAATTTGGACCTATTCTTACTACTTGGTTGTGCTGGTGCGTTGTGCTTTTGAGGGTCATGGATCTGCATTGCTTCTATTTAATCGGATGTTTTTGACAGGTTTCGGTCCCAGCTGCCGCAATCGAGCCCGTTTTTTCCCTAATCTCTTCCACTGCTGACCGCAACTCCATCTCCTTAGTCTGCAAACACTGGTATTCAGTGGAGCGGCACGGCCGGCACCGAGTATTCGTCCAGAATTGTCGCGCTCTCACCCCTCTAATGATAAGCCGACGGTTCCCCAATGTCCGATCCCTCCTAATCAACAGGGATCTTTCTCGGATCTTCTATGATGATGCGCAGGCGTGGGTTAATATGATTGTGAGCAGCTATCCAAAAATTGAGGAGATAACGATGAGTGGTCTGCGGTTGTGTGATTCGGATTTGGTGTTGCTTGGGAAATCTCTTCCGAATTTGACAGTTCTGGTTCTTCCCTACTGTCTTATGCTTTCCGCTTCTGGCTTGTTGGCCATTGCTATCAGGTGCTGCAGGTACGGTTCATCTTTCTCTTGTTAATGAACAGAGCATTGATTCTTCGCATTAGGAGATATTTGATTTGGGTTCTCATATTTTCTTCCATTTTGCTGTAGGAACCTGAGAAAGCTCTAGATACCAGCCTTGCACTATTCTGATTCTGACCACTTTCATGTACTTTGTCTGCCGTTTAATGAACTGCAAGAGCTGAGCATCAAGGACCCCCAGGATGGTTGCACATTAAGCTCAATGAGTCTTGTTGCTGTTGCCAATTCCTGCCCTAAGCTTCACTCTATAGACTACGAATGTAAGACGATGTCAAATGCAGCTCTTTTACTAGTTGCATTACGGTTCCCAAATCTTCACTCTTTGGGTATAAGCCTTTCACATGTCGATACCGACGAATTTAGCAAATTGCCGTTCGATTATGGGGTTTCAAGCATTATTGAGTACTGCACGACCCTAAAGCATCTCGTGTTGCAGGCTCTATGCATTACAGAGCACCTATTAGAACACATTGGGGCTCATGGAAAGAAACTTGAGACGCTTAAAATTACTTATGCTACGTCTCTTGAATCAAGGCTTGACCATATTCCCATGGGATGCACTAGTCTTAGATCCTTGGTTATTGAGGATTGGGAATTTAAGGACGAAGCATTGCTAGCAATAGGCATTTGGTCGGAGACATTCGAGTCATTTAAGATGTCCCCAACTGAAGTGTCATATGGAGCGTGTAAGCTATTCAAGGAAAGGAATCCAACACTGGTTTTCGAGGTCAATGATGAGTTAATGATGCCTTTAGAAGACGATTTGGATGATGACGATATTGTGGATTCACTACATATATATAGGCATCGTAATGTGTGAGCTTTTGTGGTCTTGGTAAGACAGAGTTTCCCAATTCTACATTGACCAAGATTGCTATATTCTTTAGGCGGTAAGATCTGTCATTATCTCATCTTATGTGAATTTGGTCTGTGAATCAAGAACTTGAGCACTGACGCACAATTTACACCTTGTTTGATAGCTGTAGTTTATATGTGTGGACATTATCTCAAACAAATACATGACCAGCGATGCACAGATATAATGAAGACATCATGACAGGATTCCATTTTCATTATGACAGGAAATGTAATATATCATCTATGTATGTATGTCTTCCATCAAAATAACCGAATGCACAATGTCGCAAAATGGGAAGGACCCTTTTAAAATTTATTAATTAAACGCTAGAAATTTTGTACAAGACGTCTACCATAAACAATTCTAAGTGGTTGTACTCACAAGTTACAAATAAATAAGTTATTTTTCCTTTTTATGGACCAAAAAAATAAAAAATGAATGTAATGATGGTATAGGCTTATAGTATTTCACTATTACGGCTAGAAGTGGGTAACGTCAAATCAAAAGTACATCTCCCAATTTTTTTTGATAAACACTATTAAGCCCTGTTTTGGAGGGAAATGAAAGAGTGCTTGGCGGGAAAAATTTCCTCTTCGGTTAACCTACTGAACTCCAACGCCCCTTTTTTTGGGTGGAGAACTCCAACGTCCCTATAAGTAAGTTGTTGCTCTTAAGTACTAACGTACGTATATATGTTCTCACTCGATCAACAAGAAAAATACAAGAATTCTCTACACAAACACGAAACCCTTCAACATCTTGAACCCTTTTCCAATGGCTTACAACACAAACAACCACAGCCCCCAACTCGCCCGGGTTTTGGTGGACATACGCATGTTCATCCGCAACTTCACGCGACGGAGCTCGGAAGGACGCCAATGCTTGGCGGCTTGCCTCAACGCGGTGTGCCACACTCCATCCTTCACTAGGATAGTTGAGGAGGAAAGAAACTACGAAATCATGCAGCAGGATCCGGTACTGAGGATGGCATTCCACTCGGGGAAGCGCGTCTTGGCACTCCCGACAGTAGACATGTCCATCGTTCGTGTCGATGAGGACGCGCGGCGTCCGGAACCGGTCCTCACAGTGTACCAGTTGCTTGCGGTGCACTGGGCATTGAGGGAGATCCGTTTGGTTCTAAGATGGCTCCTGAAACATCCGGCGGTAGGAAGCAGGTCGGTCGGTGATACCCTAACCGACTGCGGCTGGATGGAGAGTTTCGAGCGACTCCTCAGGGAGGAGCTCCGCCATGATGAAATTCGGGCAAAGATGGTCGACATCCGTCAACGTATCATGAACTTAAGCGGGAAGAGACCAGCTTCGGCTTCGACCGCACCTCCTGTTCTGCCTCTGGCGCCTGGGTGCGCTCGGGTAGAGTACCAAAGATTGGACAAGAGGTCGAAGCGTACCTAATATAACGTATTGCACACTTGCGCCAACGAATTGCACACTTAGTAATATTGCATGCATTTGTTGGCAAGTAGGTCTCTTCTATGTTTAATGCTTTAGTCCTTTAATTACCATCTGATGTATTTTGGTTAGCCACGTTACCACGTATGAATGAATTTCTGTTTGCAAAACGATCATTTCTGTGTTTGAAAGCTTTAGTTATTTGCGTTGAGTTCACCTAAAACAAACACATGAACAATGTTGCACTATTGCACACACACTTGCGCTAAATTCGCCATTACCAAAATCGAGAAATGCGCATTATCAATTTCGAATAAGAACTACAAAATGGATCGTTTTCTGTCAGGATTGTTTGCTTGATAGCTTTAGTTATTTTGTGTTGAGATCATATAAAACTAACACATGCCCATCGATGCACTATAAGGAAGTCCTATTGATAGGATTTGGGTTTCAATATGACAGGATTGCATAATTTGTCATGTACAATAACTAATGCACACTGTCGCATATAGAGAATTGCACACTTGCGCGAAATCCATTAAAACCAAAATCAACAAATGCACAATATCGATTTAGTTATGCTAACATTCATAACGATGCACTAAGCAAGGGAGGAAGTCATGCTAACATACATCAGAATTTCATTACAAATCTAAAAAAATCAACCCCTATTATCACTACTAAGACAACGAAATAAAGGTTCGCTCTTCGCTTCGCCTTGTCCCTCTCTTGTTGCCTCTCCTTCACTTTTCTTAGTAAACCCCAAATCACCTTCTTGGCATCTTCTGGGAATTGGTCATCAAGCCAGGCAAAATACGTGCAAGCACTTCTTGTCTGCAAATTTAACACAATTTGCGCACATTGAACCCAAATTTAACACAATTTAACCCAATAATTTTCGAATAATGGATTCTTTCCCAAATCATGAAATTGAACTTACTCCAAAGTGAGGACACCCATAAAATCGCCTTCCCGGGTTACGCTCCGTCCATGAGTAAACAATTGCTGCTGGAGATCCACAAAAACAACACACCGGGTTTTGGTATTCTGCACCTCCCCTTTTGCTAGAACACCCACTCGAGCTTCCGATATTCCAAGATGCCATGTCCTAGCTTCCACTCTAACAATTCGGTCGATGGAGGAGAGTGGGGAATTTCTGACTTTGCTTGCTGCAGTGTTCAATGGCGTGTTGGAGAATTTCTGGGGTTGCTTGCTGCAGTGTTCAATGGCGTGTTGGAGGAGGAGAGGGGAGAGATCGATCCTTTTAACAACATGTGTTAATGGACCGGATTGTCCTGGTGTGGATAGGCCCAGTATTCGATACATTATTTTTTTATGTTGGACTCTATCGCACAACGGCCCATTGAACTCCTCCGTCGTGTATATTGTCCCAGACAGTAATTTGACTAATGAGTAAAAACCCTAGTCTTTTCAATTCAATCGTGCACCGGAGACCTCTACTCAAAGTCTCAAACACCACCTTACCATTTGAAGATGCCGACGAGTAGAGTTCAGTCAGCAATTTCGTGTGTTGCTGCCAGCACAACCAAACACTTCGTTAAGACGATACATTTTTCGTCCGTTCAGTTGGAGTGCATAGTAAGCCCTTTTTTCTCCCAATTTTGTTTCATAAAATATGAATTCCACAACTTCATATTCTTGGGCATCCTGAATTTAGTGGTTTTAGTGTTTCTCTTCCACTGTTTGCATATTTAATGTTCCTTATTACAACGATTGACTTCATTATAAGTCTTCCGATCCTCAAAGCAACAACTTTCCTTACTAAACCATGCTACAAAATCTGAATCCTTTTATAAGTTTGTGACAGACTCTGATTATGCCTGAATTCTGGCACAAAAAGCACTGACTTCAAGCAAATTTTACCAGTCAAGGCCATAGTTCATACGTGACTGACTTGTTTAACAGATACCATGTGAAGAATTGCTTATGCGGAAGTTATTGAAGTATAATCCATGAAAGAGAGGAAATAGGGCTCAATTCATTCTGTAAGAGTTTGTTACAGAGAGTATCAAGCAAGTTAATGTTATTGAACCCCTTTTATTACAGACACGTGGATTTTATTACTAACCTTCTAACAAATTCTGTTTAACTTGTCTAACTAGTCTACATTGACTAACTACCACTGATTGTCAGTGTACCTCTTAATTTTCCTGCTAACTATGCCCGATCAATGCATTCATTTTCATGATTTGTAACTACATTTCGCCAGATCCTGCCAATGGCATTTTGAAGGCAACACCGGGCAAGCATGCGAAACCGAGCTCTTATTACAACTCCGGACGGCTCTATACACTCTGTTGGTGTTTCAAGGCGGGCTGGCCAAGTGTGGTTTACCGACGGCTGGAAAGAATTTACGGAGTTGTACTCTATACGGAAGGGATCCATATTAATGTTTGGCTACAATGGACACTCTCGCTTCTACATTCTCTTCTTCGACCCTAATACCGGGTGCGAAATCGACTATCTTGACCATGACTCTGACGACTTCACATAAGCAATGTCTGCTCTTGCCTCATAATGCACAATGAATAATGTAAACATCTAAATTCTGGGTCATCAGTTTATTGGGTATGTAGACAATATTTTATCTTAATGTATGTTTTTTTCAGCTTGGTAGATGTTTTTTTTTTGGTCAAAAGCTTGGTAGATGTTGTTGTTGTTGTTTGTGTGTGTTTTTTTCAACTCTTCTTACTTAAATCTATGGCATTTGTGTTGAACTTGGCCAAATAAGTAGCATAATAAGTGTGGCAAAGACAACTGGTAAACAATATGACAATGTTGTCCACTACCATCATTTGATTCATACTCCAAGGGTCCCGACTAAGAAAGGATCACATTCTCCATCATCAAGTGAAAAGCATAGCAGCATCAGGGGGGACGTCATGAAATTCCTCATATGTGCTGCCTAATTCTAAAGCATACTTAGCTAGAGCGCCGGTTGTTGATTTCCCCCATTCCCGGAGAAGCTGAGCTGTCACCTCCCAGCAGCGGTTGTCATGAATTAAGCTCCAACACTCCTTAAGCAATTAAGATTCTGGTGCCTCACCTTCCATGTTCAAAAAATCGCAACACTCCGCAGAATTACATTCTACCAGCAAATTGGACGTTGGTAGTGTAAACAGGGAAAGTGTTCACCCTCGGATTATGTAGGTTTTTTTTTGCCATCTTCATTCTTATAGGGGCCAACTGCACTTTATACCAAAATCGTTTTCAATAAGGAGCTGTTCCGTGAGGATGAAAGCGTCGCTACGCTGTCACGTACGCTCAATAATATGATGAGTAGTGCCCTGGGTTGAATGGCTAACACCAAAGCATCGGATGTCGATCTGGTACGAATTAAACACTCTCGTTCCAGTTATCATATGTTTACTGATTTTGAGCGGCTCGACTTGATTTGTTGCCTTGTGTTATTTTTGTTCTCTTACACAATGGTGCTTCCCGCTTTGTAAATGCTGCCTAAAAGATAGTTACTACGTACCGAACATCAAATTTGGATTATGCAATTGGCGACAACCAAATTTGCACACTATGGTTTAGTGACCAATCAATGTGCATATTATAAAATTTGAAATTGCAAAATAGGTAAGTTAAATATATAGCGTCACCTAAATAAATAAGCTACAAAAGAATTGGGCTTCAAATTCACAAGTGCAATTTGTGCAAAACAGCGCGTCGTCTTCATTTTCGGATAAATACGCGAATCTCACCCAACCACACTTTCTGCGGCAATTAGCATGATCTTGTGGCTGCTCCTTGGCAAACTTAATTGGTTTGAAGCGGCTGCGGAATTCATGGGTCCATACGCTTTTCAAAAATGTGTGCAACCTATTACGATGGGTGACAATTCCTTTTCCAGTGCAAGCCTTCACTCCACTGATGATTTGTATACCTATGTGCTTCTCATTTTCAAGCTTGCAACATAGTAAGATGAGACCCAACACATAAGCCGCAGTCTTGTGTCCCAAGTGTGCTGCTTTGTCTAAGTTCTTCATCCCTTCTTGTTCTTGCATTTCAATAAAATATTGATTTTGTATGGAAACGGCAAAAGATTAAGAAAGGTGGTATATGTATAAACAATACTCAAATTCAAGCAGGTAAATGAATGGAAAAATCAGTATTGCCATACCATTCCTTGGAGGAATAATGCTCCAGGATTGTCGCATGATGCACATTGTTGTGTGTAGGTCAAGGCAGCGTGCAAGTGATGATGTTCATGGTAGGTGAAGCGGTCGAAATTGAAGTTCTCAATGTCCACTCGACAAAGCACAGATTCTTCCTTGCCAATTTTGTCTAAGGCTTTACAACTAAACAACTAATGAAAAGGGGGTATAATTGTAGGAAGGTATGTGTTAATGTCATAATTGTAGGAATGAGAGTTTATTTCAAGCATGCAAAACAGAATAAACAAGCACACATATGACTTTGTTCTATTAAATATGCTGATATAATTGTAGGAATGTATGTGCTAATGTCATAGTACGGAGTATAATACAAGTAATACCAGAAATACAGGATGTTAACTTACCTGAGTCTGCAACTACATAGATCAGTTAGGGATGAAGAGGCAACTCTAATAACAACCTCAACAATTATATCACGTGGTAACCCTTCTAAGAAATTTGATTTCTTGGTCTTCTTAAAGCTTCTCTGCTTTGCCCTTGTTATAGCTCTCTTTGCCATTGCTATAGCAATCTTACCCATTGTTATTAGAGGAGAGAATAGAGAGGATAGAAAAAAGCAGCCAAAGTAGAAACACATTATTGGTAACACTGAAAGGGTTGTGTGATTTTGAGTTTATTTTATAGTACTGGTGGAGTTAAGTTCGCGGGTGGAGGAACGAACAGTCTCAGCTTTCACAAATAATTGCATACACACTATAGGCACGCTTGTACAACTCTTCTGCCGTTTTGATTTCCTTCTCATCAACAATTGGAATCTGATGCTTTCAATGCAACTCTTCGTTTTTTTCGTAAAAGACTACAAAAAGCCATAACTTATAAATTTGCATTGAACAAGCTTTTATTACAACTCCGGACGGCTCTGTACACTCTGTTAGTGTTTCAAGGCGGGCTGGCCAAGTGTGGTTTACCGACGGCTGGAAAGAATTTACGGAGTTGTACTCTATACGGAAGGGATCCATATTAATGTTCGGCTACGATGGACACTCTCGCTTTTACATTGTCATCTTCGACCCTAATACCGGGTGCGGAATCGACTATCCCGACCATGACTCCGACGACTTCACATAAGCAATGTCTGCTCTTGCCTCATAATGCACAATGAATAATGTAAACATCTAAATTCTGGGACATCAGTTTATTGGGTATGTAGACAATATTTTATCTTAATGTATGTTTTTTTCAGCTTGGTAGATGTTTTTTTTTTGGTCAAAAGCTTGGTAGATGTTGTTGTTGTTGTTTGTGTGTGTTTTTTTCAACTCTTCTTACTTAAATCTATGGCATTTGTGTTGAACTTGGGCAAATAAGTAGCATAATAAGTGTGGCATCAACAACTGGTGAACAATATGACAATGTTGTCAGCTACCATCATTTGATTCATACTCCAAGGGTCCCAACTAAGAAAGAATCACATTCTCCATCATGAAGTGAAATACATAGCAGCATCAGGGGGGACGGCATCAAATTCAGCATATGTGCTGCCGAATTCTAAAGCATACTTAGCTAGAGCGTCGGTTGTTGATTTCCCCCATTCCGGGAGTACCTTAACTGTCACCTCCCTGCAGCAGTTGTCATCAATTAAGCTCCAACACTCCTTAAGCAAGTCATATTCTGGTGTCTCACCTTCCATGTTCACAAAAGCGCAAGCCTCCGCAGAATTGCATTCTACCAGCACATTGGACGTTGGCCAATTTTGTATTACCTTCATCCCATACAAAATACCCCTTAGAGCAGCTGTAACTGTATTTGCGTGACCCAAATTGTACACAAAACACCTCATTACGTTGTCATTCCCAGACGTAATAATACCACCTCCGCCTGCATCGCCATTCACGCCATTGGAAAGGCCACAAGTACAAATCTTCAAGCACTCCCTGCGTGGACCTGTGATCCAATCAGAAAAAAAAAGGGTAAATTGTACCTGACATATTTTTATTTAGGCGGGTGAAAGTAACTCACTGACCTGTGATTCATCCACACGCATGGGCGGCATGGCATATGACGGAGTCGCCCGAGAGCTATGACGAGGCATGGTGTCATTTTGGGAAAACCTTAATCCCAGTTGCGCGCCATCAAGCTGCAAAGGTAGGTAGGTATTACATTACGCATGTTTGATTTACCTTATTCCGTGACTACCGTTACATAAATCCCAAAAGATACAAGCTCCAACATATACTTACCTCAGTTCGAAGGGTATCAAAAACATGATTTTCACTGCAATGCGCATTGCTCCTCGTAACATGTTCGACGGAAGTGGTTTCCTCCGTTGTAGCCTTAGCCTGGACCAAATACAACGATATTTTTATCACCACAATGTTTTTAACACATTCCATAATTATAATAATATCAAGCAGATGGTGAATGAAAATTACTTTCTTGCTCCTTGGTTTATTGATTTTCTTCTTTTTGCTTGCAGGAGAAGGAGTCTCCGCTGGATGCTTGGTCCGTTTGCCTTTCGGTCGGCCTTTACCCCTTTTATCTGGAGGATCCTTCAAACATTCCGTGTCTGCCGGTTGTCTACTTTTATTGTGCCTTTCATTTCTCTGCTTCTTCTGCAGCCTCCTCTTCCCAAAGTTCTTGGCATCCAGGCCCCTGATTCCGTTGAGCACGGGATTGGAGATAATTCCCAATACCTCCTCCAGCCTTTTTTCTATATCGTCCACTCCTTTTACAAATATGTTGTATGTTTCCTCATTATGGAGTGCAAGATATACCATGTACTGGTTCCTGTCACTAAGCTCACGGAACCTCTTTACCCGTGGAGCTACTTTGGGATCATAATATTTCACTTTGATGCTCTCATACTCTCGGACGATGTTTTTCCTCCAACGATTCAACGCATACTTCTCGGGAATAGAAGGAATCTCTTCCATGTCAATCACTCTAATTATATGCCTGCACAAAATGCCTTTGAATTCAAAGAGATTACAAGAGCATTTGAATTCCATAGAACCTCTATCGATAGTGGTCCAAAAGGATTTCTTCCTCGTCCGCCAAACAGGTTGTACTATTTTTTCGTCAACTTTATATGTTGTTTTGTTTCCATGGACGCTCGGCTGCGTTGCATTTGTGTGTAAGAGGCCCTCTACCTGTAATCAAATATTGAACACCATAAGAATATAATTTAACGTATCCCCCATGCGGAATTTACAGTAGCTACAGGCGTAATAAGTGTATACTACGCTTGTGTTTTTACCTCTTCCTTCACTTCTTTGAATTTATTGTTAGTATAGGCCTTATGGAAAACCTCTTCGACCAATATGGTTGAATTGCAAGTATAAGGCTTGTCCATAGATTGGGCATTTAAAATCTTTTCCTCTTCAACCTTGCCTGAGAGTGCCATCTGGTATTGCTCGACCAATAGTTGCAATCCGGTGTGCGTATTCAGGTATCCTTTGAAAAAGAAATTTAGGCCTTCACTCCTCTATGTGGACGACATACCGGCCCAAAAGGAACTCCTCCAATACCCCGGAGCCCACCTTTCTCGTTCCCTATAGGACTCTTATATCCAGGTATAGTGATGCAAGTCAAATTCTTCCACCATTTCCCTCCATGTTTCCTCAAACTCGGGAAGGTCCATTGAATTGTGCAGAACAACATGCAAACGTTCTTTTATTTCTTTCCAATAAACATGGCTCCCTAAATTTCTATTTGCATTTTGCATTATATGAAAGACGCAAAGTCTGTGCCTAGTACTCGGGAAGACCATTTGAACGGCCTTACCGATGGCTTTGCACTGATCGGTCAAGATCGCATCGGGGGCCTTTTTCATACACTTCAGCCAACACCTGAATAACCAAGCGAATGCGTCCACATCTTCGTGACGTATTACTCCACCTGCAAGCACCACAGACGACCCGTGGTGATTCACACCAATAAATGGGCAAAAGGCATGCCATACCTGTTCGTTTGGTGAGTCGTATCAAATGTCACAACATCACCAAAGTCCTTAGCCATATTCTGGCATCTTGCATCTGCCCAAAAAACATTAACTAAGGCCCCGTTCGAATCTCTCTTGATCTCACTGAAAAAGTCTGGGTTATCAGCTGCCATCGATTCCAAGTAGTCCTCCAAAGCCGACGCGTCGCCGTTCTGTCTTGAACTTCGACGCTCTGTGTTTAACACATTTCTCATATCTGTTTTACTGTAAGGTAAGTTCTCATGCCCTCCGTTTTCAACAACCAGCGAATTAAAATTCTTCGTCACTGGAACACCGGCTCTATCATTCGTCATGATCCTCATCTTGTGGTGCTCTGGCATGTACTTGTAGTTAATCATCAAACGGCTGTTACTTGGACTAAGCGGGTGGTTATGTTCCAGTTTCAGACTCTTGATTTTAAACCTATCCTCCACGTACCTCGCATGAATAAAGACTGTGCACCCAGTTGCTTGGCTTTTGTATACTTCGTTGCTTTCCCCGCCTTCACACACTCTAATCGAAGTTTCACCATCATGTGGTAAAAGCTTCCTCTTGACCCTTTTTATTCCCATATCTTCCCTTGTACTCCTCGAACAGCTTGGAGTTGCGAGTATGCCACTGAAAACCAGTCTGATATGCGTATTTATGACACCATTTTGCAAAGTCTTCTGCATCGTCAAAGCACATCCCCATTCTGGGATGTGGCAAAACACCATCGGAGGGGTCACTTGTGCCGCCGACCTCTTCGTTGACAACATAATCCTCGTTCAAATCAACACCTTCGTTTAGGACATATACCTCGTTCAAATCTAAACGTTCGTTTAGGCCCAAGTCCATTGAAGCGAAATCTGCAAAGGATTTGAAACAAATATATCTATGATCAAATTTTACAATAAGCTACATGCACCCTATCAAATGACCCGAATGCACAGTCCAAATAACGAATTGCACACTGTCACGAAAATGCAACTCCAACAAATGATCCGAGTGGAAACTGTCCAAATAACGAATTGCACACTGTCGAAATAACGAATTGCACACTGGCTATAAATGCACTCGTACCGAAATCCTTGATGCATTGTGTTTAATTTTTTGTGTTTGAAAGCTTTTGTTTTCTTGGTGTTGAGATCATCGACAACGAATACATAATGACAGTATGTATGTTTGAGTATGACAGGATATATATTGTAACATGTCTAGACATCCTCCATCAACATAAAGGGATGCACAATGTCGCAAATAACGATTTGCACACTATCTGTTTGCTAAATAAAGAATATATAATGTAGCATGTATAGACATCCTCCCAACTTTTCTTCTTAACAAAAAAAAAGACATCCTCCAACAACATAACGGGATGCACACTGTCGCAAATAACGAATTGCACACTATTTGTTTTCTAACTAAAAAATATACTAATGTAGCATGTCTATACATCCTCCAACAACATACCGGGATGCACACTGTCGCCAATAACGGATTGCACACTATCAATTTGCTAGATAAACACCTTCAAATTCAACAACCAAACAATCGATTCTAGGTCAATTTCAATTCCGATATGCACGCTATCAGTTTGTTAAACAAAGACCTTCAAATTCAGCAACAAAACAATCCATTCCATGTCAAATTGATTTCCGAATACAAGTTCCATAAACTCCGTCAATTCGATTTAACTCACCGTCCAATAGGTAAAGGTCTGCCCCACGTCAACCGCCGGATCACTCGCTCAGAGATGGAACAAACATCGGTCGGAAATTATTTAGCCACCGGAGAAGGAATCGGACTATCGAAAATCTGAACCAAATTAGGTAAAGGTCTGCCCCGCGTCAGCCGCCGGATCACTTCTCGGTGATGGAACAATAATTATTTTGCCACCGGAGAAGGAAGCGGACTATCGAATTCATTCGGAAATTACTTTCCAACTCGGTTAAAAAAAAGAGTTAAATCCCCATGAACAGTTTTGCCGCTTATTTGCCTATTATCCCGCTCAAACGCATAAAGTCCCGCCTACCTCCCACCAATCTCCCTCCTCTTTTCTTTTCCTATTTTTTTCATTTTTCTAAAATAAATTTAGACATCAAGTACAGAATTACACGTGTCACAACCAGAGACCCCGGTGTAAGATATTCGGCTTACACCGGGTGTAAGTCTACATTTTTCCTGTGCACTGATGCTAGATGTCTCATGAGAAATGCAACTGAATTAATCGGTTTCCTCTTCAAAGCAACAAAAATCACAACCATCTCCTTCTTAGTGCAACCTGGCCAAAATAATATGAGTCATAAACCTTTGAAAGATTGGAATGGTCGGGTTGAAAATGAATCAAGTCTTAGCATCCGAGAGATTATACTTGCGGCCTCCAACAATTTCATCACATAACGAGTTATCACACCAAAAAGCTCAACTCTCACATCTTGCAATATTGGGATCATTTATCGTGTTGAAACTAAATATTGCATTCACCTCATTCAACCCCACTTGCATTCACTTCATTAGCCATTCCATGACCTCATTCCAAAATGTTCCAAGACCAAGAAGCATTGTTTTAACTATTTTGAACAATTAATGAATAATTGCAGCAATTTAATTCGTGATTATCATTAGAATCGCTCTTACAACTACGCCATGTGTCCCATCCCATGGAAGTACAAGTCCTTGAGCAGCTTAACAAGGCATTATAAACTTAGTTGCAGGTTTGTCACACGACACGAGAATAAAATCCTTCCTACGTGCAAACCATGAATCTAACAACTCATTTTTAATTTGCAATCATATCCTCGACACTTGGCAGATGCATCTCCTATGTTGTCCATGTCCTTCTCACACATAATGCCCCTCCACTACTTCTTCTTCAGTATGCATAATGCCCGGTTCAACTATTATATATACATATGCCTTGTACCTTCGAAATCAATCAATTGTCTTGTAACACCATACTCATCATACCTCTTATTCCCACTCCCCTAAACTCCTTGCCCATTTTCCAACTAGCATGGCGTCGTCTCGGTCCATCCTCGCCCTAGCCATGGCTCTTGCCCTCGTGGCATCCGTCTTGGCCCAAGGCCCGATCGCATCACCAATGCTAGCACCAACAATGGGCCCCGCAATGGCTCCAATGGCACCACTAGCCCCTACCCCTTCCCCAATGTCATCATCTCCTTTGCCAAGCTCTCCCAAGACAGCGCCCGTCATGAGCCCACCATCCTCCACACCACCAATGGCTCCACCACCTTCCCCCGTGTCAGTTGCAAACCCGCCCACGGGTGAAGGTATGGCTCCAGGTGAGGCACCCTCCGAGAATTCCGCAGGTGGCATCCATGGACTCAGTCTTCTTGCCCCAGTGCTAGCTTTGATTGGTGGAGTAGCCGTTCTCTTTGCTTGAAGAAGCACACACGTTGACAAACTCATGTTTTGTATATGCAAACCTAAAATAATACTAACGATTTGTTTGGCGTAAAGCCATTATGATTTATAAGGTGCTTATAAATTGTGATGGTTGCATGTGAAACAAAGCGAGGTGTTTAAGTATTTTTATTTATTATTTTGTATGTACTTCGAATTTTTTGATCTATGTGCATGTTTCTGCTCTTACGAGACGATTCTGTGATTGAGAATTACAATTTGTTACTTTTATGTGTTACAAAGCCTTCTGCATCAATACGTATTGCGATATATGAAAAGTACTATAAAAAAAACAGCATCGAATTGTGGCGGAACCACTGTAGTTTATATAAGGGGTAGAATTTAGTTCGATGTTTTTTTTTTTTTTTGCTTGCATGAGCCATCGATATGTCAATTAATATTTGAGATTTATTTGAAACATTTGAGAACCTAACACCTTGAACTGAACCAATAAGCAGTTTTTCTAGACATAAACATGTAATAACCAAAACTTTTTTTTATAGATTTCAGCTCATTAAGCTTGGTGATATATATAGCCAAATATAGGACAAAAAAAAATTTGGAGATATTATACCCGCAACCTATTACAACTTATATACCAACACAAGAACCAGTGAGCTAAGACATTTTAAGGGGTTCATAGGAGGGAAAGCAGGGCAGCCACCTTTATTTATTCAGCTCTTCACAACTTGAGTTCGAGAAATTATCAGTAAGAAATGGGCAACAAACAAAAAGGGCATGTATCTATTTTTTCAAAATTGTGAAGCTCTAGAATCAGGATTCAGGAACACTGAATTACCTGGTCCCGACGGTATTTTGCTCTTCATTAGTCCATCAAACACTATTTGCTTCAGTACAACTTGTCTCCTAAAGGATCTTCCAAGAGCACATTTTTGGCAGCCTCCTCAGTGTAATCAGTATATAAACTGGCCACAAATGGTGGATCTATGATTACGAAGAAAGGCAGAGGACAAGAAATAAGATAAAACCAAAAGACAGTTTGTTCTCAAATTAATTTAAAATTGCTACTTAGAAGCAAACCTGATAACAAAATATTGCAGCAGCCTCTTTATCTTCTCCTTTGTTTTCTGCGGCATTCAAAGCAGTCGCTACATGTAGACGTAGATTTACTAGAATTAGTAGAATGGAGCTTCTCTGGAGAAACTTTTAACTCTTCCACTAGTATTTGTCGAAGTTTCTCATTCTCCTTTGTAAGCTCTTCAATGACTTGTTCGTGTTTTAGCACCTATTGAGATAATTGATTTTGTTAACCAATACGAGTTAAACAATATACTCCAAACAGTAAGTGGAGATCAAGCTACATACCATACGTAGCATTCTGTTTTCCTGCTGCAGCTGCCCGTCCTGCACAGCATATAAGAGGAATTTACTAAGTCTGGAAATTGTTAAAATTATGACAAGGAAGGTATCTACCAAGAACTGATATCATCAATTCAGCAGGAGGCTCTGATTTGAAATCTTAAAGAACACCAACCAAAGAGTAAACATTATGCATTTTATGCATATCTCAGTTTTGAAATTCTTTTCAGTATTGTCATCAATAAGAAAGGAGTGGCTGAAAATTAAGTCATATATTTATATCTACAATGCTGATATAGAGCAATAATAATGGCATTAACATATCAGAATAAAGTGTACACTGAATAAATTAAGCATCCCTTACATTTGCTTCTTTGAGCACATTATCTTCTTGAAGAGCTGGGTTTTGCAGAAAGCTGCTGATGACCTTCTCAGAACGGTTACCAAAGGATGAGTTTGCAACCACGCTTTGTGATTGGATGTTTCCATAAGAAAGGCCTGTGCTCAAATTCTTATCTCCCAGCAAACCTAGCAATGGATTGTCTGCCACACCTCCAAACTGCATCATATTCCCCATTGGACTGTGAGGAGAGGCTTGATTTGTCATATTTGCTCCAATTTGCATAGATGTTGGGAGGATATCTTGACCAGTTGATACATTCTGTGATACTCCAAGCTTGGTCATCACTTTTCCCGCAGCTTCCTTGAAGTTCAACACATTTAAAATTTTCATAACCATTATATTGTTAATTTGTCATGCTTATATACTTCCTAAAAATATACAAGAAACATAAATGCGTATGTTTTTCCATGTCCATGAGGATTATAAATGGAAAAGGACGAATAAAAGAAAGAGTTTCACTTTGATATCAAGAATATCATAAAAATAGATACATACAAAAAGAAATAACTGAAATTGATTGATGACTCCCGGCTTCAGAG
This sequence comes from Fallopia convolvulus, assembly GCA_964016875.1. Classification (NCBI taxonomy): domain Eukaryota; kingdom Viridiplantae; phylum Streptophyta; class Magnoliopsida; order Caryophyllales; family Polygonaceae; genus Fallopia; species Fallopia convolvulus. Next base: position 16,955,990 of record OZ024728.1, read on the forward strand.
CAAGACCTGTTAAACAAACCAAAATGATGTTAATTAGCAAGGGAATTATCCAAATGCAATGTGCATATAATTGCTTCAAACACCTATGAAAATCATAGTCACCTTGGCAATCTAACAAGAGTGAAGCATATTATTAGGCAAGATAGTATACTTGTGCAATGAACTGTGGAGCCATCAAAGAAGTGATAGCAGTGTAATTCATTCATTTATTTATTTTTTCCAATGAGCTCAAGCAAATACAGAACCAGGTATCCTTAGTTGCAGACAATTATATAAGGCAGGACACTTCTGATTGTAACTCAAGGAAGTACGAGGAAAGAGGCATACAGGAACAGTATCAACTTTGACAAATATACATATTTCAAATAAGCAGATCGAGTAGAATATGTATAAAACGATGGATTGTGTCCGTCAATCACTCCATCCTGAAAGTGCATATATCACTCTTCTACTTTAAGTTTAGCCATTGCTTACATCATATTTTGAGTTCAATAATCCTACAGAAAGCAACTGGTTTACCATTCATTTATCTCCATGTGTATAGCAGGCAAGGACAATGTATGGCATTAACACTTTAATAGCAGCACTATCACATAGAAGTTCACTTTGATATAAAGAGATGAATGACATACCAACTCCAAACCCATGCCCAAAACCAACTCCACAACCTATTCCTGCTTCAATATTCTTTGCTCCAACCTTCTTCAACTGAAAGTGATGCATAGAAGAGAAGCACAAGAAATTATTTTGAAGGTATGAATTGCAGAAGACATAATCTGACAGCTGAAAAGGAAAAAGAATTTTTAACATACAGAGTTATTCACATGTCTTCCAATCCCAGAAAAGGCATGCGTGGCACCACTGGCAGCACTCATGACTTGTCCCAACATAGGGATAGCACCTGACATAAGAATGTCCTTCCATTAACAATGGCATGAAGAATACCAAGACGATTAACAACGTATAAATCAGGAAGAATACCAAGACGAAAAATTGACAGACCCTTGTTATCATCTCTACTGACATATAAATGTCACACCGTGTGCAAATAAACACCACAAGCAGCAAAGGTATACATCTACCAGTGGTTTAAATGAATCATCACAGAATTAGGTTAACCGAATCAGCAAATACAAAAAGATGTCTGCTGAGCTCCAGGGACTATAGTAATCTCTTAGCACTAAGAACATATTATAATTATACTGATCAGTTCATAAATCATAACTTAATAGGCTTCAATTTCACTAAAGATAATGCAAATCACACATTGCTTCTAAGCCATCCATGGATAATCTTTGAAGAATGCAGACCAGCTTATGACAAGTAGCATAATAACAAAGAAACCTAATTTTTATACAAAGACTGACAGACCATTTTCCCTTTATGGACGAAAACTCCCAGTATAGAACCCATCAAAGACTATGGATAACAATTAAGAAACTGCAACCCCAAAAATTGAAGTTCAACCCACATTACCGGAAATTGATAAGGCTGAAAAATGAAAGAGGATTGAAGGAGCATATGAATTTGATACCTAAATTTAAGGGGCGGCCGACGCCAATACCAACTCCGCAACCGACTCCAAAGCCAGTGAAAACTTGACCTACTTTGAACGTAAAGGGATTTTCAATTCTCACCCCTCCAACTGCTTTCGAAATCGTCAAGCTTCCGCTTCCGCCTCCGCCTCCACTGCTACTACTCTCCATTTCTCAATTTGGTTCTCTATCGCTAGGAAGAAAAAAGGGAACGCCAAAAGCAAAAGCTCTGATTTTGGTGCTCTTCCGCTTTGGTCACTAACTGAAACACTTGCCTGACTCTTTGTCTCGCCGGAGTATCTGGGACTGGGAATTTTCCGCGTTCGGAATGGACATGAACAAAGTTTCAAATTGCAGGAATTAGAAGCTTGAAATGAGGAACGGGTGAATTCCATAAATACCCTTACCTTACAATTTAAGAGTAGATGTTCACGTCACGGGGACACACCATACCGTCAATCGACGATAGTGCGAAGCCTCCTTGATGTTGAGTGTTTGGTGGGGAATTACTTCAGCTATTGCATGGAAATCGGTAAAAGGTAATTTGAGAAAGGCAAACATATGCCAAGTTGGAATAGTTTGTGTTTTGGTCGAAAATCTGTTAAGGGCTGACTCTCGACTCTCAATGTCTAATAGAGCTAAGGGTCTGTTTGGCACTAGCGGATTGGAAGCGGAATTCAGCTAGATGGAGCCGAATTTGGCCAAAATGAAAAAGCTTGGGGGTAGGAGGGTGAGAGAAGAGGGGAGCGGATCATCTAGATGAAAAGCTGGAAAAGCTCTCGCTAGAAATGTCGAACGGGGCCTAAATCTAACTGATTATTGAACTCAAACAAAATCGAAGTGATCAAAAGACAAGGATGAAATCAATGTGCGCTTGATTGAATTGCTTTTGAGAGTTTTTAGTTACAGAGGTTTCTCTTGATTACCACATGATCTCAATTGTTTTACATCGATTACATTTTATCCCTACCTTCCGACGATTTCCCTACAGTTGTCACCCACGATACTCATGAAAGCCAGACACGTTCTCTAGTGGTCCATCCACTCGCTCAATCTGTTCTCCGCACTTCGATCAACCGTTTTTCGAATCATCTTTGACCAAGACGGGCTTCTATTATCTTTTCTTGTTTGTGGGTCTTTGGTAGAGCGGGCTGTAGAAATCTAGGGCCCAACAATAGCCCTAAAAGATCAAGGCGATTCGAAGCCGGATCTCCGAGATCTTTTTACTGTTTTCCGTCCGAGATCTTTCGTCTGCTGGCTAGGACACGTGTAGCGCTAAGATCTCCGAACACTGCCCGATATGCGATTTGAAGAGACATGTGAAGGCTTTTATTTACTGCTCTCTGCCTTCAGTCATTATTCCACTGTTCTCTGTGTAACACCCCCAACTTCTAACCAAAGGTATTACCGCCAGTGACCTCAGATTTTACCATCCAAAGTCACTCGAGGCTACGGTAACACAAAACAATTTAAAAACGATCAAAAAAATACGAAAGATTCATTTATTCATATTAGAATTATCTTTGATTACAAAGTGATTGTTTACAAAAGAAAAACGACAACGGAATATAATTTTCATGATATTGGTGACCGATATAAAAAACATGGTGTAAACGCCAAAATGTTATAAAATTCTTCCTTCAATTCAACATCTCCTCTATAGTCTTCACATGAGCTTAGGTACCACCTTTTGGATACGTCACTCTGAGGTGAATCCTTCCTTCCTTCGCTTGGTCTGATCTTCATCTTCAGTTCCTGAGCAACACTCCTCTGTTGTCTGATGTTTCCAAAAAGAAAGAGACGGGAAATACCAGGCAAAAGTGCAGAAGAAAAAGAAAGGTGAACGGATTAGTCTAAGAAGACTAGCAAGTGGAGCACGAAAAGGTCTCCATGGTTGTAGCTAAACTTGGTGGCATCGAACTCCGAATTATAGTCGGTTAATGGTACGCCAATCACAGGAAAGGGATATGAGAATCCAAAGGTGGAGGAATCATCTTAAGAGTGTGATCTCATCAGAGTAAAAAGGAATACAAACTTCTAAGACATATGGAATATCACAAGAGTGTGATTTCATTGAAAAGAAAAGAATTACGAGAATTGTTTAGAAATAGGACACCACGAGAGTGGGATTCTATCGAAAGAAATAATGTTTGTGAGAACTTTACTATATCACAACATTAATTCGAGAAGTCTTTATTGATTAGTCAAACAACTACTTAATTTAGCTGATGACTATTAAATTTGACAGCTCATAGGAGACTATGCCAAAAGAATAGAGGAATCAGAATTTCCGAATATTACTTTGTACTATAATTCTCAATAGTACGATTTCAGTTTTAAGGATTTTTAGTTTGGTAAGCAACCAATGCTGAAAATACAAGAGGCAATGTTCAATGCTCGTGTATACGTACTTTTTGCACTTAGCTAGAGCGCGTAGCCCAACAAATCAAGAAGGCAAGGTCATGACCCGGTATTAGAGTATGGTACATCCTAATACAACATTATAAAGAGATGTTTTCAAGCGACTAAGCTCTCATCCCTGAGTTTATATTTGAAACAAATAGAACCATTCTCATTAGACCTATTGGTTTATCTCTAACGAGTATGCACATATAATAATTAATACAGCATAACATCGTTAATTCTATTGCATAAATAAACTTAGATACGTTTATTTAGCAGTAATTTCCACAAGGCATAAATAAACTTAAGGAATATTAAACGAAAAGGAAATTCACGTTTGAACAGATGCAAGAGAGAAAAATTCACTTGCCTTGAATTTCTTTCATATGCCTACGAAACTCGGGAATTAGAAGTTTAGAACGACTTAGTGAAATTCGAATGCTTTGACCTAGTCATTCGAAATAAGATAACGAACGAATTTATATTAAAATTCTTATTTTATTTCTCAAACAGTCATTTTTCTTATTTTCCTCTGTTAAGAGAAAGAATGTTAATCTAAATTATTTAATTAAATAATTTGGATGGGAAAAACAAATAATAATAATCCTTTATTATCATTTTCAAAGTGATGTTTTAAATAACTTTTATAGAATTTGAAAATACTTAATTTAAAGAAACATGCAAGGATGGATTTGATCAAATGGAAAATCCTCTTTAAAATTCACATGCAATAATTTATTTAGGTGGACTAAAATAATGTTGTTTTCATGAAACTCACTATTTCTAAAATCACTTATATATATTCCAAAAATTATATTAAAGGGTAACTTTGACATGCAAAAGTGATTTTTAAAACCAATAACAATCCTTTTACAACCACAAGCACTTTTGTGCATTTTCACGTAAATAAATATTATTCTCATGATCAATATTATTTTTAGAGATCAATTATAATTTATTCCCAAAATTACAATAAGTGTTAATATTGACATGCAAAAAATGGATTATTTTATATAAAAGCCTTTTAATTTCACATGCAACACTTATGTAAGCTATTTAAGTACAAATTATTCTTATGAGTCTCTTTTTATCAAGAAGGTCATATATAATTTATTTTATAATTGTAATAAAGCCTAAATTAACATGCAAATGTATAAAATACTTTAGTATTTATAAATATATATGAATATATTTATAAAGAAATAGTTATATATATATATATTAATCCTTTTAATAACGTCATTTATTGGGGTTAGATTTTGATGGTCATACGTCCTCATTTTGGTACTTTCTTATAAATGAAAAGTGTTCATTTATATTATACGAACGTGATGTGAAATTCTCGAAATTTAATATGGACCAACGGAACATATAAAGGGGTCGAAAGTTCATACCAAAGGATTGACGGTATGGAAGTTCGAAGCGTCGGTTTCAAAAACGGATTGATCCTATGACGTCGGGGAAACGTCAGGATCCTAACGATGTCAAAGACGGGCAGCGTAACGGCTCCAAGCGGCTCAACGAGACCTCCGCAACGATTACGGCGATGGTCGACGGGGTTAAACCGCCGGCAGGCTCAACCTCTTTCTCTGGTGGCTAGCGGACAGCCCAGTGAGCGACGGACCTCTAGGCGGTGGTCGTTCCTGGACAATCCTGGTGGCGGTGATCGAAGGTGGTGGCCGGCGGTGAAGCTCCTCCCGAACGAAACAAGGCCGAGGAGTAACGTCGGCGGTGATATTGGTTCCAATGAACCAAAATAAAAGAAAAAATTTATTTTTTTGAGAAAGAAAAATATATTGAACGGAGGGAGTTTATACAAGTGGATCGGAGGTGGAGCTGCTCTCTGTAACTTTCGCACAAAGTAAAAAATTTGGGACATATGATTGGTGGGGGCAACTGGGCAAGGAGAGGCTTTCTCACACAAAAGTAAAGTAAAGCAGAGTGAGGAATTGAGATTGAACCGAGGAAAATTAATTAAGACTGGGAACGAGAGAGGGAAAGGGTGGGCAAACTCACTTTTTGCATGTTGCCAAGATCAAAATATTTTTGATCTGAGGAAAAAGTAATTCTAACGGAGGGAGAGATTGTATTTGCAGGAGATGGGGATGGAGATGGGTGGGGCTGACCGGCTGACTAGCCTTCTCCCAATTTGAAGTTGGCTTTAAGAAATAAAAAAATTGGAGCAGATTGGCTGGGAATATTTTGTAAATGAAGGGTCAGTTACTCTCATACGTGTATATATTTAACAGCGTGGGCACCAGGAAATTGAGCAGTGCAAGATTTACAAAATCACCATCATTACAAGTCTGATACACAATATCTAAAGAAATTTTTTAAAAGATTTTATCTGATTTAGATAATGAGTATCTTTACTCGTATTAGACCGGAATTTGTATTTAGGACGGTAAAATTATATACCTTGAATTAAAATATTCTTTTTATAGAAACGGTTTTTAAAAAATTATGTAGATTAATAAAATCAACTCATATGATTTTTATTCGCTGCTTTTAATTTTTAAAGCTTACATTTTTAAAATATAACCTTAACGGGTACATAATTAATTAAGCGGGTCTCACCCGATCAAGATACTTCTTTCATGGAAGTGATCCTAAAAATTATATTGGTTAATAAAATCAACTCGAATGATTTTATTCTGTCACCTTGAATTTTCTAGGAATAAATAAATTCCATTAATACGATCGTAACGCGTAACGAGTTTATAAAGCGGGTCTTCGAAACATGTTCGGAAAATTCTAAAAATTGTCCGAGCGGTCTTATAATTTTTGTGAACTAAGACAATCATTTTACATGATTACTTCCTGTCACTTGTAAATTTTTAGACATTGGTTCCTAATTTACGGTCAACAAGGGTAACGATTTTGCTAAGCGGGTCTTAGAAAGTCGTATAGAAAATTTTCAAATTTATCCTAAAAAAATCATGGATATTACACTCTGCTCTTCCCCAAGGTAAAAATCCTTTCTCCTTCCTTTGATTTCAAAGCTTTATCTCTAATGGCGAAGACAAAAATAACTTTAAAACACGGTTTTCAACCATCCGGCGTCCTGCAAGAATGCGATAGTGTCGCCGGGAACCCTAACGCAAGAGGAGATTACTCAAATCTTGCAGGACGGGGGCTTCCCCGACAGTGTCTTAGCTTTGTGCCTAGAAGTCGAGCGTCTGGACTGGATCCGACCTGGATGGGCGTGTTTCTTTGAATACCCTTTTACCATCTCCTGCAACTTTCCCTTTTCTCCCCTGGTCCTAGAGTTCTTGACCCAATTTCGGTTGTCTCCTGCCCAATTACTCCCTTCTGCATGGAAAATCCTTTTTTGGGTAAGTGAAATGGCGGACTTTGCTAACATCGATTTTACCCTAGCAGACCTGCTCTTATCCTACCGTGTGACAACAGTGAGACGAGGGTGGGTGATCCTCCAGTCCAGGGCCGCTCGTCGGCCACTTATCCTTAATACCAAAGTAAACGGGAAAGGTTGGTCCAGCCGATTCTTTTTTGTGGAGATCGCCTCATTAGGCCCTGACTGTCATAAGTTCCTCTTTGACAAATGGAACAGCGCTAGGATGATTTTACGTTTTTCTTTTGATCGTCTTTCAGGCGACCTTAACTCCTATTCATCTTTGTTTCTCTATGTCTGCAGATATTCCGGATACCTTGGAACCATGGAGCCTGTCGAAGAGGGTGACTTTAAGACTGTTTAAGCTGACCATGGTACAAAGGACTTTCAGAACGTCTTCTTTCGAAGTTTTGGAGGACTCTTCTATGGGTGAAGAGGGTGAAACTTCCGAAGGCTCGGAAGAATCGACCGAGGAAGAGGAAAGTTTCTCGCTTGCAATAATGTCAATAGCTCCGACATCCACTACTGTTTCTAGCCCTTCTATAAGTAAGGAGAATTCTCTTTTACTGTTCTTTCGCTTGTAAGGTGGGCTTCCCTATTTTCCTGATCTTTCTGGTTTATTTGTGTCAGGAACTCGACCTCCTCGATCTAGCACTTTGTTGTCCGCCACTAACCTAATTCTCATGAGAACAAGTTCTAGTGACCCAAAGCATCATACTACACCTCTCGTTAAGAAAGAAGCGACTTCTGTTCCAGGACCTTCTCGCAAGCTGTTGGCTCCAGAGGATTCTGAGCCCATTGATATGTGCGATGATGCCTCCTCTGACTAGTAATCTTTAGTGTAGCATCGCGAGCCTGCTTTTAAGAAGAAGCATGTGTCTTCTTCGGCCAAGTCGATCTCTTATTGTTGAGGCAGGATCCAGGGCATGGAGGATTGTTCTTTTTTCTATCCTTTTTTAGCTACTGCATTTGCTGTCAGACAATCCTCTTTTCGTTTATATTTCTGACTTCTTGCTTGTGTGTTGCTTGGTTCACTCAGACCTTCCAGGAGATACTATCGATTATGGACGAAATGGATCAAGAGTGGGCCCTCTGGGAGCAATAGAAGCAAGAGGCAGTGAAGGCTAGGGAGAAGGCACTGGCCCAGTCAAAGGCGCTTGATGATAAGGAAAAGTCATCCAGGGGTCGCGTGGTAGCATTAGAGCAGGAGGTATATGTCTTGAAGACTAAGGTTGAAGATCTTAAAGCGAGGGCTACTTATTCCGTGTCCGTCAGAAGAGAGGCGGCCCTAGATATCGGAGTGTTCTACAACATGCTTTACCGCTTGGAGACGATGAAGGAATTTGCGGCAGGAAAGCATGTGTCTTGGGACGTCACCAAGTTCGAGGCGATGTTCCTTAGCACATATCCGCAAGGTAACCCCCCCCCCCCCCTCGCATGTCGCCTCCCTGATGGATGTGGGTGAGACTCCTACCACCCCAAGAGTTGATGATGACAAAGGTGTTGTTGTGGCTAATGCAAACGGGGAGATGGCGACTGGTAGCGGTCCTTTGTGCGGTCTTGCATGACTCTCTCTCGTTGACATTCCGAAGATCCTGACGGCTTAGGTCGTTAGTAAAAATTTCTTATATTTTGTTTGATGTGTTTCTCATGGGATAATTACCTCTTTTTGTGCCGCCTTTCTGGCGGTTTTGGATGATTTGCTGACGCTGGGCCACAGACATTGTTCCTTTTGTTTTTGTCACCCCACCCGGGTTTTATTTTATGCTCGTTGTTTGTGATGCATCATGCGTTATCTGCCTTTGTTGTTTTTATGAGACCAATTCCTAAAGAGGAAAGGGCAAACCGCCGCCCGTGAGATTTAAAACGGTGACCTCAGGATACTACCCCAGAGGCTTAATCGCTGAACCAAATGCCCGAAGGCACCTTCTCTTTATAATATACCCTTAAGACACATTATAAAAAAAAAGCCACTATTTTATTTATTAAATACAAAAAATGAAAGGAGATAATTACGGTCTTTTCTGGTAAACTTCTACTTCAATTGGGCTAGAAGTTGAAGTCTATATTTCAGAAGTTTGGGCTTTCTAGCCCAATCATCAAACCGAAGGTATCACACTCCCGCAAAAAATCTCAGCTACACAATAAACAAAAACGAGTTTCATTCTCCATCGCTAGTTTCCATGGCTGAACCCTTAACATCTCAACTCTATCTCCTCAGCTGATCAAGGAACCACCACGAAGAAGAAGCAACAAAATACTACACATGGCAACGATAAGCAATTTACCTCAGTTTCAGCTGATTAAATCACCGTATTCTTCAATCAATCTTACTAGAACCGCAATCCCAAATCTCAACTTTCCATCTCACCCTAGCAGAGCTCGAAGAAAACTCACTTGCACATCAATGGCAGGTGCAGTAAAAACGGAAGATGTAGTAATTGTTGGTGCTGGAATAGCTGGCCTTGCAACGGCAGTTTCACTTCACAGGTTTCTTTGCAGAAATTCCATTCACATTTTCTATTTTGACCTAAAGGTTAGCTTTTTTAAGTACCTTCTGATGTTCTAATTTTGTGCATAATCAAAGGCTAGGAATTAGGTCATTGGTGCTGGAGCAAGCCGATTCTCTTAGAACCGGTGGAACTTCACTTACACTGTTCAAGAATGGATGGAGTGTGTTGGATGCTCTTGGAGTTGGCCAATATCTCAGACCCCAATTCCTTGAAATTGAAGGGTAAATTAGATCCACCATTACTTGTATCATTTGTAAAAAAAATGAAGGTCTCAAGAATTTGAAATTTCTTCTATGTGAAATATATTGATTTGTGAATGTAATCAGCTTTACAGGATGGTGGTAAGATCAGATCAGGGCAGGGAATTGCGTTCTTTCCGGTTCAAAGATGCAGATGAGAGGTTGTTATATATATAAAAAATGAAAACTCCTTTCAGTGTGTTTGGATGAATCATAATGTACCGAGTTTATTGAAAATGTAGCCAAGAGGTTCGTGCTGTTGAGAGAAGAATACTTCTAGAGACCCTAGCTGATCAGTTACCACCGGATTCAATCCAATTCTCCTCCAAACTCTCCAGCATTCAAAAATCTGAAGATGGGAATATAGTGCTAGATCTAGTAGATGGGTCAAAAGTATCATCCAAGGTTGAACATTTACACTTTTGTTCAAGCCCTCTTTGTTTATGGAATAATGGAAGAAATTACTATCTATTTTTGCATTGTTGTGTAGATTGTGGTGGGTTGTGATGGAATCCGATCTTCGGTTGCCAAATGGATGGGATTCGGTGAACCCAAGTATGTCGGGTATTCTGCCTTTAGAGGCCTTGCATTCTATCCCGAAGGCCAGCCACACGGGCCTAGAGTAAATAACATGTATGGAAGAGGATTGAGAGTCGGGTTTGTGCCGGTTTCTCCTAACAAAGTCTACTGGTTCATTTGCTACAATAGTGCCTCCCCAGGTCTTACCATCTAATCCTACCAACTTTGATACTATTTATCTACTTCTTTATGCATAGTACATATATGTATTATATGATTTATGTAGTTTGTTTTATGCATTATAAAGCCAAAAGATTTTAGTACCAAAATATAATGCACTTTGGGTCATAAAACTTGATGCATATTAAGGACGCATTTGGATTACATATTATAATACATTGTGGTGTATTATAATGCAAGATTTAGTATATGGGTAATTCAAATGTAGCCTAAAGAAGATAATGCATATGTTCTTTATCAGTGATGATATCCAACAATTTCAGGTCCAAAGATAACTGACCCATCTGAGCTGAAGAAGCAAGCGCGCAATCTTGTGAAAAGCTGGCCTAATGAGCTGCTGAGAATCATAGATCAGACGCCAGACGACACGATAATTCGAACACCCCTTGAAGATCGGTGGCTATGGCCATCCATAAGTCCTTCTGCTTCAAAGGGAAAGGTGGTTCTTGCAGGAGACGCTTGGCACCCCATGACTCCGAATCTTGGACAAGGTGGATGCTGTGCTTTGGAGGATGCGGTCGTTTTAGCAAAGAAGCTCGCAAGTGCATTGGGGTCGTCTGAAAACGAGGCGGGTATAGAAGACGCTCTCGTGTCGTATGAACGAGAGAGGTGGCCTCGTATTTTCCCGTTGTCAGTTCGGGCCAATGTCGTTGGTGCCCTTCTGCAATGGGAGAACCCTGTGGTGTGCTCGTTAAGGAACAATGTAATTGTGCCTAAGGTGGTTCAGATGGGGCCGTTGTTGGAGCACACCAATTTCAGCTGTGAGCCCCTTTAGAAATCAAGTGCCATAAAAATTGAGGTTTAATATAAATAGATAACATCAATAGTCTATGAATCAGAGAACTTGTAAACCCTGATACATGTACATTTGTTGTAAGAAATTCATATCTGTTTTGATCATCGATTCCCTTTGGACACATCTTTCATTTGAGCAAACTAAGAACACTCAGTACTATAATGGGTCTAGAACTACGTGTTGAGAAATTTGGACTCACAATTTCAGCAAAAAGAAGAAAAGGGGGAAAAAAAAATCCAATTCTGGATGCTCTCACAACAAGGTTTCTCCTAACAATTTGGACTCGCACTGAAATGACTTGGGTGCGTTCGGCAAATTTTTGTTGATGATGATGCTGATATTTGTAAAAAAAAATCCAATTTTTTTTTGTTGATCGATGCTGATATTAGTTGCTTATTTTCAATGTTGAAAGTAAGTAAAAAATTTATTTCTGAAATAAAAATGTGATGTTCGATTTGAGGGTTTACTATTTCTAAAAGCTAATTAATGAATTGACCAAAATACCCTTAAGATTAGACATGGCAATGGGTCGGGTCGGGTGCGGGTGGACTACTTCCACCACCCGACCCGCGGTTGTAAACCGCCCACCCGACCCGGTATTTTCACCCGACGGGTTCCACCCGAAACCGACCCACCCAAAACCGGGGTCGGGATTTTTTCGGAACCCAATGACTCGTAAACAAAATAAACTTAACCCGTAACCCGTGTTTACGGGTCAGATTACGGGTCAACCCGTTTAATCCATCTAATAAAACTTTAAATCTATCTATATACTAAAGAAGAAGCCTTTTGTCACATGTCAACCTATTATTCAATTCGCTTATGTGTCATTTTTTGATATTTTTGAATTATTATTTTTATCAATAATTTGGGTCCCACTATATTTTAACTAATTTTTTTATAATTATTTAAATAACAAATACTTAAAATTTCCTAATATTTAGACATTTCAAATTTTAAACATTAAAATATTTTTAAATTAGGTAAATTTGAAAAATTGTTTATTTATGCAACATATTTTTAAACAAAACCCGTACATGGTACGGGAATTCAACTAGTTTTAAACTAAAATTTAAACCAATAGGCCTACATAATGGATTAGCCCAAAAAATAGATTTAATTAGAAAGCCTCAAAGCCCATCTCTATAGTTAGGATTCAAACACTTACCCCTCTTCTCCTCTCCTTTCCTTTTTATAAGCTCCTCTTCTTCTACTAATTTTTCGATGTGGGACAAAAAACCGGGTGACCAAGTCGGGTGACCGGGTCTGGTCGGGTCGGGTGAGGCCATACCCGAAACCGTACCCGCTCCATCACCCGAAACCCGTTTTCACCCGGATGTGATCGATTTTTTTTCGGGTCGGTTTTTCGGGTACCCATCGGGTGCGGGTGAAATTGTCAAGCCTACTTAAGATAAAAAAATAAAATTAAAATACACCATCTTCTACCTCTAACCAATTTGCTCTTAAAATTCACCATCTACTAAACTACCAAAAAAAAATCCAACTTTTTTATTCAAGCCCGATTTTGTAGACTTGACGAGGCAGAGATGATATGTCGGCGCGGGTAAAAAATTCAATTGAAAAGGACAAATTCAAACCCATCAATCTTGGAGACGAATTGGTAGACTTTGAGGAGGCAGAGAAGGACAAATAAATTCAAAATACTTTGGTAAAGTATCAGACGTAGATGAAACAATAACGGTAAATGTTTGGATTACGAATGATCACAGATGGAAAATACATGAATTAAGACAAATCCTTCCTGATAACATTGTTGAACAAATTCAAAATACTCCAATCCCTGATAACTATATCCAAGACCGATTGTATTGGGCCCCAAGCAAAAATGGGTGGTTCTCCACCTCATCTGCAGTAGACCTAATCACAAACTTAGAAAGACAGACACCACATATAAATAACTGGTTGTGGAAATTAGATACATACCCAAAGGTTAAAAACTTTCTTTGGAAAGTTGATAATAATGGACTCCCCACTAAAGCTAGACTTAGGGATAAACAAATCATAACTCCGGGAGGCTGTGTATTGTGTGACTGTAATAATGAAGACATAAACCATCTACTAACAAAGTGTCCGTATACAATCTACATAACCAACAAAGTAAAACCAAATATTGCTAACTCCATCCAGGGATATGACCCACAAAACAAAACACCGAGAATAATTCTTAACGAAATCTACCAACTCCTAGGAAAAAAGGAGTTCACGTGTCTAGTAGTTGTGTGGTGGAGTATTTGGCATGAACGCAACAAAGTAATTTTTCAACAAGACCAAAGCGAAAGAATATCAGACTTAACAACATACATAAGAAATCAAATAGCAAACTGGGAGAAAGCGTCGAAATGGACAGAGGATGAAGAAGTTATGCCAACGGTCAATTAAAGAATAGGAACAAAAACATAAGAACACAAAGGAAATGGAAAAAACCCAATCCGGGATATATCAAAGTAAACGTCGATGCCTCAAAATTACCCAATGGTAACACTTCTGGGGGAATTGTACTCCGAAACCATCTTGGTCAGGTAATGGATATTTTGACGACTAACTTTGGTAAAGTATCAGTATTGAAAGCTGAAGCCCTAGCTATTCGGGAAGCGATTAGGCAAATAAAAAACAGATCATTAGGAAAAGTGGAAATTGAAGGAGATAATCTCCAGGTCATTAACGCTATTAAAAGAAAAATCCATTGCCCTTGGGAGATCGAACTCATTATCACTGACATCTTGTTTCCATGCATGGAAGCCAGGATATAGTGATCAACCATGTCTTTAGGGAATGTAACGTTGTGGCCGACAAAATCGCTAATTTGGGCCACAGTCTCCCTGTTGAGTGTATCAAGACTCATCCAGAACTAGTAGTTCTTATCCGAAAGGATGCTCTAGGGCGTCCTCCGTAAAGGAGAGGCACCCTAATCCTTACCTAATCAAAAAAAAAAAAAAAAATTCAAACCGATCGATTTTGGAGAGGAAACAAATTCAAAGAAATGGAGCGTATTACAAACGTGATCTTTTCATCAATCGGGAACATACCAGAACTTTCTTCTTTTTTTGATTTGTCCTTTCTTCTCATTCATCTCATGGGCTTGTTTCACTTTTGATAGAAAAAGATTTTTGGGTGAAAAGTGATTTTTAGTGTCTTGAAAAACGTAAAAAGTGGAGAGAGTTGCATGAATTTCAAGAGTATTAAAAGTAGTTTTTGAGTAGAAAGGGGTTTTGTAATGAAAGTGAAACATGGCCCTAGCCCGTAACATCAGAGGCTGCTGTGCACTCACAATCCACAAATAAGAATTACAGGTCAAATTGAACACTCCCACTAAAAGGGATCTTCCATAACTTTCATCCATCTTTGAAAACGGAAAATTCAAAATTCAATTCTGAATTGTTTATGTGCTTCTGATTGCTGGATTTCGAGTTGAATAAAACCCAGCAATCAGAATACCTGAAAATCAATCAGATCACAACCCTAAGCAAGGGGATCAAAAAACAGCTACCCAGAAAATCTATGATGGCAAGAAGAGCTTCAGCTTCTTTTATAACCTCCATTTCTTCTGCACTATCCTCAAAGTGCAATCTCCAAACGAAGGCAATCCGAAGCCTTTCAACTCGATTGATCCATGCAAACGACGGCACAAATGTCCAGAAGGAAGAGGTGGTAGTTGTTGGTGCAGGTGTTGCCGGGCTAGCAACAGCAGCTATGCTGAACAAGTATATAGATCAATACCAACCTTTCTTTCTTACTCTTTCAATTCAAGCACACTTCTGTTCAATCTACTCCTGATTTTAACTGCTATTTTGGCTGTTTTGGTGTTGAAGACTTGGAATTAAGTCAAGAGTGCTTGAGCAAGCAGATGCGCTTAGAACAGGCGGCGTGACGCTGTCTTTATCCAACCACGCATGGGATGCACTGAATGCGATTGGAGTTGGAGACCATCTTCGAAGCCAATACTTTCAGATTCAAGGGTATTTTTTCCCCATCTTTATTAAAAATATATATATGCTTCCATTATTTTGCACTATGCTTTGCATTAATGCAAAGATGTGTGAACAGGATGGTGATCAAAACAGATCTTGGGAGGAAGCTCGCTGCCTCGAAGATCCCAGATGATGGGAGGTAAACACACAGGATTTAGTTTTCTTTTTCAGACACCAAAAGAAATCAGCAATCATTTGTCTTAGAATTTTGACCAATTTGCAGTTTAGAATTGCGAGCAGTGGAGAGAAGTGTGCTCCTTCAGGTTCTAGCTGATCAACTTCCACCAAACACAGTCCAGTATTCTTCAAGGATAGCCAGCATTGAGAACACTGAGACAGGGAAGGCTCTTCTTCAGCTAACTGACGGAACTCGGTTATTAGCAGAGGTCGGTCTAATCAAAATTGATCCTGCTTGAGATGTGAATGCTGGTTTTGTTGAATATTTGATCTTAGAAACATGGAAACCATTTGACACTAATCCTACACAGGTTGTGATAGGCTGTGACGGAATCCGGTCCCAAGTGGCTAAATGGATGGGTTTTCGGGAGCCTAAATATGTTGGGCATTGCGCTTTCAGAGGACTCAGGGTCTATTCTGAAGCACAGCCTCAGAGACCAGTTGTAAACTACACCTTTGGCAAGGGAATACGAGCCGGATTCTTGCCTGCTTCTCCTACCAAGGTTTACTGGTTTATCATACACAATAGCCCTGACCCGGGTATTTTTCTTCCCTCTTTCTCAATTCCTAAGTCACAAATAAGGACAATCTAAATTAGGGCATGTTTGGGCATGTTAAGTGGCTGGCATCAGTAACGGTTGATACAGTGGTGGCGGTAGTGGAATAAAGGAGCTGTTAAAACTAAGTTAAATCTAAACGCTAATGAAAATAGCTTACAAAATGTAGTATTTCTAACGCTAGTAAACATTAAAAACGTACATCTACCACTAATTACCATATGAGCACTTAATCATGTATGAAAATGAAAATGTTTCCTGGCAGGTCCGATGATGACCAATCCATTGGAGATAAAAGAAAAGGCACGGGATCTAGTAAGAAACTTGCCATCAGAGCTTATAGAGATAGTAGAACACACACCGGAAGACAGGATTGTTCGAAGCCCTTTGGAGGATAGGTTACTGTGGCCAGGCATAACACCATCTGCAATCAAAGGGAGAGTTGTGGTGGCCGGTGATGCGTGGCATGCAATGACTCCAAATCTTGGACAAGGAGCTTGTTCTGCTCTTGAAGATGCTGTTTTGCTGTCAAGAAAGCTCCATGGAGCAATCAGGTCAAAGCAAGAAACCGTTGAGCAAGCACTCGAGTCATATGAACGAGAGAGATGGCCTGTTGTCTTTAAGTTGGGAGTTAAATCGAACCTAGTGGGTGCATTCATGCAGTGGAAGAACCCAGTGGCTCGATACATACGCAATGAGTATATGTTGAGGAAGCTTGTTCCAGTTGGGCAGAAGGTGGATCCTGCATATTTTGATTGATCCCCAAAGGGATTGTGAACCGATATGATCTAGTTTTCTGATTTCAGGAGAACAGCTGTTGTTAGATGGAGATAGGGAAAAAATGCTCAATTTGTATGGATTTCCTTTACTGAAAATCAATCTAATGAAAGAATAACAAAATTTCTGCCTAGATAACAAAAGGATTTTTACTTGTACACCCCTCTTAAGAAAAAGTAAAATTCAATCTCATGTATCAACTCTTTAGGAAGTGGGATTCAGATTTGATGAATGAATGAACGAATATAAACATCTTTGTGCAGCTCCATTGATGTTCATCATAATCATCTGAATTCTGAATTAAACAAATTCTACCACAAGCACAGCTTCAGTTCAACGTGAGATCATTATGGTGTGTTTCTTCTTCTTTTCTTGATGCATCAACATTCTGTAGCTCCTAGCGTGAAAGTAAGTTGTTCTGGGTTCCCCCAACATCAAGGGCACCAGCATTGTCCTTAATTTTCTCTGTCCAAGAAACAACGGAGCGGTTGCTTCTGATTAAATCAACTGCATTGATCAACGGGAATTATAATATCAACTACAAGTTCATAGTACTAGTACAACCAAATTGTGATGCTTCATCAATCATAATACCACTAGAGATCAAAAGATCAACAAAAGAAAGGCTGTTAAGAAAAAAAAAAAAAAAACTTGAACAAACGTTAGCATGAGCATTTATATAATGCCTGCAAGGAATGCACAAACAGACCTCACTAACCCCAAATCTTGACTCTGGAGGTTTAGATGCACAACTAGGGTTCCAAATAATGAGAGTTCTGATATGAAATTACGAATCGAAGTTGGAATACAAAAAATTTACACAAGAATTTTCAGTTAGTACAGGATCAATGTTAGGGGAGATGCAATGAGGAAAACAATGGAAGCATATCAAGTGCGATCTTCGAATCATAGTTTTCTCAATTGCCGATCTCCACAGAACAAACAAACTAAAAAAAATGAATTTTTTCACATCCGAACAGTCGAATAATCAAGAAAGCAAACACGCTTCAAAAATAATGATCGTCGCACTTGGAACAACAAGAGAAATCAATTTGGATCGGAAGGAAACGGCGTGATCGAAAGCAAGACCTGGATTGGAGAAGAGCCAGAGAATAATGGCGCAGAGGATGAGGACGAGCGGGATGAGGTGAACGGCGTTCTCGGCGGATCTGAGGCGAGAACGCTCGCGCTTGGTGGCGTGGAAGGAAGGGCTGTAGACCGGCAAAAGGCCGGCGTTGGGGGTGCCGTCGAAGGAGAGGCGGAGGTTGCCGCCGGCGGAGGCTCCAGGCGACTGAGAAGAGGGGGAGGAGTGCTCATCGGAAACTCTCGTCGTGCTCGTCGATCGTTGCATATCAACGGCTTCAGCGATTCTCGATCGTATTTCTTGATGCATGTGATCTTTGAATTTTGAATCGGAGATTCAATTTTTCAAACTTAGACGCATTACGTTGAGAATGAGTATAGCTCGATCACCGCTGAAAAACCGAAACAGCTCGTAAAATTTTCATAAATAATTAATTCCACTCTTTTTTATCTGTTTTTTTTTTTTAATAATTTGGTGATTAAAATGCAGTTTAATAAATTAAAATTTTGGTTTTCAAGATAAATGCAGTGGCGCCACAGCTCCTCTCCGCCTATGCAACAAGACTCCATTTTAACTAATTTTCAAAATTCAGTTAATATTGGAGTATTATTTTTTGCTCTATATTTAGGATCAAGTGGACCATTATTACACATGGCGAATTTCCCCCAATATAGAATCACACAATCTACCATCTTTCCATTCTTTTGTTTTAGGGAATTTTTTCTCCCCCATTTTCAATCCAAAAAATTAAATTTTGAAGCATCAATCACAGAGAGCCTGGATTCATCATCAATCCTGTTTGCCAGCGTCATTGTTGTCATGTATACAGAATAGTAAGTTAAATCTGTTCATCTTTTTTTCGTTTGATTTTATTCTTTCGAAGTAACAAAATTGTTTCCAATTTGTTCAAAATTCTTGTGCAAAGATCACCCAAACTTATTTACAGGTACAACTCTACAGTGGTGTTCGGTTTAATAAGTTTTTATTTTATTTTGTCAAAATTGAGTTACTTCTCCATGACATATTATGAAACATCACCCAAAAAATTTGAATATGTTTGTCTTAGTTGTAAATTCATGTTCTTCAATAAGTTAAATCTGTAATTATCAATTGGCTCAACAATGATTTCCATGCTTGGTTCTTTGCCTTGTCTTGGGTTTACTCTTAAGGTTTTATATAAAAATCTATAATTTGATTGCACAATTCAGAAATTTCTCAAGGAAGATGGCCGTATTATATGTAGAATGGCATAAATAAAGTAATGATATTCTTGGTATTTTTATCTAAGTGTAGTGACTATTTGTTCAAGATTTTGCTCATTGGAGATTCTGGCGTTGGCAAGTCATGCCTCCTCTTGAGATTTGCTGTGAGTTTTCCCCCCTTAATCTTCCACTATTATCATTACCTTCAAATTAGTTATTAATCAATGGTGTTCCTTGTGCTTTTATGCGTCCAGGATGATTCGTTTCTTGAGAGCTACATAAGCACAATTGGAGTTGATTTCGTGAGTGTTCTTCCTCTTAATTCACAACATGTTTTTTCAATACATATATAAGAGCATTATAATGATTTGAGTATGATTTTCTATGTGCAGAAAATCCGTACCGTTGAACATGAAGGGAAAGTCATCAAACTCCAAATTGTGAGTTTTTAATTGAAATTCATTTCTTAATCTACAATTTAATCTCCCTAGCTAGCTTAATTGTGTTCTCATTTAAAAGATGTGCAATTTCAGTGGGATACTGCAGGGCAAGAGCGTTTTCGGACCATCACCAGCAGCTACTACCGAGGTGCTCATGGAATCATTGTAAGTATAATAACTTTGATGTTTATGGAATAGGAGACTTTGATTATCAATTTATATAGAGAAAGTATACCTAACTGAAATCGATATGTAGAGTTCGAGAAGATCAAGGGAAATTATAAAATAAATTACAGTTCTTAACAACTAGAAGATACTAACAAAACTGCCTAAAAATATTAACAAACGGAAAAGATATTATACTAAATAACAATATTAATTAGAATACTATCTCGACATCCTTCCAACCAAAAAAAAATATATCTCAACATCCCAATATCTCATGCAAGCTCACAATCAATTTCAAACGAGTAGCTTGAATCATAAATTCTTATATCTTGAGAAGTTGACAACCTTTGTAAATATGTCGGCAATTTGACCAATTGATTTAATGTGCCGGACGACAAGCTCACTAGCATGCGTTCCCACACAATATGATATTCGATAGATTATGGTTAGAGCGTTCATGGAAGACTGAATTGACAATAAGACACAAGTTATCCAAAGGCAAAATTGATGTAACGCCAAGAGAGGGTGACATCTCTTTCAAAATATGTTGAATACATATTAATTCGGCCCTAGCAAAAGCAATTACTTATATATCGCCTCAATGCTATAGCGAGCTACGAATTATGCTTGCGAGAAGACCAACTCACCAAATTACCTCCATAATAAATGGAGAGACGCTTGGATCAGAAGCCCAACCGACATAAGTGAAACCCACCAGTTGAGAAGACCGAAATGAGAGGTCGGCGTCGACAGTGCCCTTGAGATAGCGTGAAATTCGTTTTACAACTGCCTAATGATGCTCTAATAGGTTATGCATTAATTTACAAATTTGGTTAACTAAATAAGAGATCTCGGCATGAGTAATTTTAACATATTGCAATGCAACTACTATACTTCTATATAGATGTATATTAGGCAAGGGATCCCTCTCACTTTCAATCATAACCCTGGTTTTGTAGGAGAAATTTTGGTTTCGTTCATTAGAGTTGAAATGGAAGTTGTAATGGGTTTATGTAGTTGAAATAAAAAATATTTCAGCTACATGGGTGTTCGGATGTAGTAGTTGAAATGTGTTTATAATAGTTGATATTAATTGAAATTATGAGAAAAAAAATAAGGTGGGGGGGGGGGCTTATGGAGTTTAAATGCATTTATCTAGACTAGTTGAAATTTAATTCACTCTTTCTACCCTTTTTTCAACTCACATAAACTACCATTTTCTCAA
Organism: Fallopia convolvulus; assembly: GCA_964016875.1. Lineage (NCBI taxonomy): Eukaryota > Viridiplantae > Streptophyta > Magnoliopsida > Caryophyllales > Polygonaceae > Fallopia > Fallopia convolvulus. The sequence continues at coordinate 16,977,206 of OZ024728.1, forward strand.
ACACTATGTAGCTTATATAAAAAAAATGAACATCTCATTTCAACTACTAATTTTAGCACATAATTTTAGCATCAACTCATGTAAGTACATCGTTATCGAACGCACATCTTGCTTTTGTCAAGCAATTCAAGGATGAATTTGCATTGAGACAAAAATAGATTAGATGAGGTCATGTGCACTTCAATTCCAAGGAAAAAATCGAGAGCACTTAAAACCTTGAGAGCAAATACATAATTTTGGTATTTGACAAATTTATCAAGAAAGATAATATTATGCCTACTAATGATTAGATTAGTAATATAAATGAGCACATAGATGACATTGGAACCATATCGCTTGATATATAGAGATTTTTCAAAAAAACAAGGTTGAAAGCCATGTTGTACTAATGACTGTTGCAACTTCTGAAACTATGCTCAATGTGTTTGTTTAAAACCATAAAGAACATTCTTAAGTTTACAAACATAGGATGGTCGATTGGAAACAACAGACCCTTGAGGCTAGTACATGTAGACAATTTCAGCTAAATCTCAATTAATGCATTGTTGACATCAATCTATTAGAGATTTCAATTTGAGCAAAAACAATACACAAAACAAGTTAAAAGTTTTAGGCTTGATGGCCGCACTAAATGAGTCAAAATAATCAATACCCTCTTCATGATTGAAAGCCTTCACAATCAAATGAGATTTATAGCGGTCAACTGAATCATTAAGCTTCTTCTTAATCCTAAACACCAACTTACAACCAACCACATTAGCACTAAAAGACCTATAAACCAAGTTCCATGTCTTAGTACACAACGATTTATCAAATTCATCTAACTACATATCTTGTTGCCAATTTAATTGGATTTTTTGTGACTTGTGAAAATATTTCATTTCAGTTTTAGAATTATAAGACAATGGATATTTAGTAAAATTAAACATTTTAGGTTTAAGAGAGTAGGTAGAGGCATAAGTTCCATTAGATGTTCCAAATTGTTAGATGGTTGAAAATACTTAAGGCATTCGGGTATATTGTTTGGGAGACATATAAAGTCGATAGTGTGAGGCTTAGAGATGGTGGCATAAGGCAAGGAGGTGATGATGCGAGGCCAAAATATGGTGGCGAGAGAGCGGAAGAGGCAAATGATGGGTTGCTTCTAGAGAAAACAAGTGTCTAATCTTGTTCAAGTCACTAGAGGGAGTCGATGAGACCAAGGTTGCAAGGTCACTGATTTTTTCGGACATCCTTGCAGGAGGTGGAAGTACAAGAGGTGATGATGGAAAGGAATCACCGGTGAAACTGATTGTCGATGCCTCCCGAGGGACGTGGAGTGAAATTATGGTATTGGAGGGAGCTGCTAAATTTTTAGCTGTGAAAATAACTTCATAAAAAAATATGCCTAGCCCCACATGTAGGAGAAGTTGCAACATGTAAATAAATGTTGCCATTATATTTTTCCCTATATCCTAAAAAATAGAAGGTACAAATCAAAATTCAAGGTTATTCCCATTATAGGGTCAAAAAAATGGAACACAAACATCCAAATGAATTAAGTAAACCATAATCTGATTGTCGATTATACAAACACTCATAATGAGATATATTTTTGAGAATTGGAGTAAAGGTTTTGTTAATGAAATAAATAGAAGTGTGCAAAACATATTTCCAAAAAACAAATAGGTAATTTTGAGTGAGCTAAAAGAGCAATGCCTTTTTCAACAATGACTCAAATGTTTCTTTTAGAAACCCTATTTTGTTTAGGTGTAAAAGGACAAAAACACGATTAATAATACCATGTTTTTGGAGAAATGATGAGACATTTGGTATTCCCCTTCCCCTCCAATAAGATTGAATTGTCTTAATTTTGGTGGAGAATCGGTTTCAACCATTTGTTTGAACAAGGTAAAGATTGAAAGAACATGAGAATTATAAGTAAGAAAATATACCCAAATGAACTTTGTACAATCTTCAATGACAAGAACAAAATATCGATGACCATTCAAAGAAGATATAAAAGCAGTAGAGTGGCAAAAATAACCCTGAGAATACGGGTTATAGGTTGATTACGGCTCAACCCGTCGGGTTACGGGTTAACTAGAAAAACCGATAGCTATTAATTTTAAACTTAGGTTTATTTAGAAAGCAGACTTAATGGGCATGTGTAAATGGAAAGCCCAATACCATACTTATAACCTCATATGTTTAGCCTTAATATATTTTAAAGGACTTGTTTCCCATTGTAAAACATTTGATGTGGGACCTCATAAGCTCTTTTGTCTCAACAACAAGCTAGCAACACATCTCCCACATTGAAATTTTGATAGTGGAATGAAGAGATTCATAATACATAAAGGCATAAAGCATATGAAATATGGGCATGTATATTAGCTCTTAATTATTTAATTGGTCCATTTCTTAAAACATACTCCCTCCGTTTCGCAAAACATGTCCTTTTAGCCCATTTTCTATTTTTCATAAAACATGTCCTTTTAATATTTTTTTCTACCTTTTTCCAAATTTATCCCTACTTTATAGAAGTAATAATTACTCTAAACAATTTTCTAGGAGGGGTTAAGAGTACACATTTTTCCAAATATAGGGGTAATTTGGGTAAAAAACTCATTCCTTAATAATCGTGTAGTGGACTAAAAGGGCATGTTTTGCGAAACGGAGGGAGTAGCATCTAGTTGATAGCCTAAATTGGGAAAAGATAATTTTTTTTTATCATGATGATTTCAAATCAATCAAATGATTAACGGATTTAAATCTTATAATTTAATTTTTTATTCGTCAGGTTAAACAAATACACCCGTAAATACCCATACCGGTAAATCTGAGTACTTCCAAGTAATAAGTCAGTCTAAATTAACTATGGGCATCCGGGTTGACCCGTAACCCGTAAATTTAGGTACGGGCTGAATCGACCCATTGTGTCACCCTAAGGAGAAGGGGCCCATACATCATAATAAACTAATTCAAAAGGTTGTTTTGCAAATACATGAAAAGTTGGTAAATGTAATCTACGATTTTTGCCTAATTGAAAATGAATACAAATAGACAAAATTTATTTGTAGAAATAGGTATATTATAATCTAAAACAAGACAGCGAAAAACTGATTCGTGAGGATGGGAAAGACGGTGATGGCAACACTAAATAGAGGAGCGTTCACCCATAAAAACACACAGACTAAACTAACCAGGACTGATAGGAAGTCGATAAAATCATTCTCAACAATCCCCTTGAGTATTATTTGACCTTGGAAATTCCTATCATAGAAAAAAATTCGGATAATATTCAAGGAAGACATTATTATCTTCACTAAATTAATAGACACTAAGAAGATTTCTGAATGTACGAGGGACAATAAATACATTTTTGAGGGAAAGAGGCTTTGCAAAATGTGTAGTAGTTAAAAGTAGATTAACTAATGTGAGTATTAGGAAGAGATTGTCCAACAACCAAATTGTTAGTACCCGTGTATTTAGACTGAATTTAGAGGTTGTTGAAACCTACACCATGTGGTTAATAGCATCAAAATCCATGAATCAAGGATTGGTGATGACCGAGGTGATGGAGTCGGTGATGGCCTACTTAGGTGCCGACTAATGGGAGTGGTTGTTGTGTGATGATTAATAGTCGGATATTGAACAACAATGATCCATTGATAAAAATTACGAGTGTGATGGCTGACTTTCGTGTAGATTTGACATTGAGTGCACAAATAATCACTAGGAGAGGTAGAACTAGAAGATGGACAAAATGACGAATGGTTTGTCAACAATGCCCCTTTTACGGGCATGTAGGTAGATAAAGGCGAGTGATCCTTGTTATTATCCTCAATACATTTTTCTCAAAGTTGAAGACCAAGTAACTCATCAGAGGGTAAGGGCTCAATACCAATGTTAAGGGTCGGCTTGAACATCCCAAAATCTAGGCCAAGACCGAAGAGAATGAAGTAGAGAAATTTGTCATCAAGGACAATCATTAAATACTTAGCCAATGAGTCAAAAAATTCTCATTTCTTCTTGATATACGCAAGAACATGCAAAGAGCCTTCGAAAAGGACTGAAGTTGTTGTTTGATATGCATCTTGCGAGCCTGAGTTTTAGCATGAAACATCCTTACAATAATAGATTAGACACTAAAAGTGGTGACATCATGAGCCACATGCCGAGAAGCGGATATGTGAGCATCAAGTGAAGAAAGAGGAGGATGAGTCGATCTTTTTCTTCCAAGAATCAAAGGCCAAATTTGGCTCATACATGGTAGTGCCATTCTTAGGCGGTTGAGTTATAAGTGTAGTGTTGGCAACAAGGAAGGTTTTGGGCTCATAGGCCTCTAACATTAACTAAATAGTGCCACACTAAAGGGAAAAGTTGGATCAATCAAAATGGACTGCCTAATGAAGGAAAATATATGGTTTGGAAAAACACTGCCAAAGGCGGTGAAGAGAATTTGAGTGACGAAGCACAATGTTTTGGCCATCAAAGTCATTATTGGATTATAGGTTTGGTTGATACCATATAAGACTCTGATGTTAATGGAAAAAGATAATTTTCACATTCCATTAATAATTGATTTATATAGAGAAATTTTACGTGATTGAGATCTATAGATCTCTAGAAGATCAAGGGGGATAATAAAATAAATTACAATTATTGACAACTAGAAGATATTAACACTACTGTCCAAAAGGTATTAGTGACTCAAAAGATATTATTGTAAATAACAATATTACAATAATGTCCTACAAATAAGTTTAACAAATTGCCATGCAATCTCCATCTATATTATCATCTCATGTACCTTGAATTGTGTAATGTCGGTTTTGTTAAGGTTGTTTATGATGTTACTGATGAAGAAAGCTTCAAAAACGTGAAGCAATGGCTCAATGAGATTGACCGTTATGGAAGCGAAAGCATTAACAAACTTCTAGTTGGAAACAAGTGTGATCTTACGTCAAAAAAAGTCGTCTCTTCAGAGACAGCCAAGGTAACACCACTCTTGATAAGTATTTTGTATCATTTGAGACCAAGAAATTATTGTTCTTTGAGCATTTGAGAATCGAAAAAAAGCTTTTCTATCATATTTTTGTATTGTTTTGTTTAGGCATTTGCAGATGAAGTGGGTATTCCATTTCTAGAAACAAGTGCTAAAGACTCTGTGAATGTGGAGCAGGCTTTTATGGCCATGACTGCTGAAGTTAAGAACAGGCAAGTTATATGTCCTTATTTTTCATCCACAAAACTTTATAACTTAAACCAATTTACTTGTTTTTTGTTATCCATCCTAATATATGTTATGAAAGATAACTTCTTTGTTAATTTTAGACATTTGTTCCACTACTTTCAGTCAACATTTTCCTTACAAAAATGTTTTAATTTTATTTAATTAATTGCATTGCGTGTATTCATCATGTCATACTTATTAGTATTAAAAAAATTTACACTAGGAAGAATTGGTTATTGATCATTTTTAACTCATATAATTGACGAAATGTTTGTTTTGTTTTATTCATTGCTTGTGGCAGAATGGCCAACCAACCATCGATGTATGCTAGACGCCCAACACTTCAAATTCGGGGGCAACCTCTAAATCAGAAATCCGCTAGATGTTGTTCCTCTTAGAAAGGCACTTTGGAAGAGAATGTGTAATAGTGTTCGGTTTCTTTGTCTTCTTAATCTTGGTTATCAAGAAGAGATGGGGATTTTGGCTTTGTTTCTCAAGTTGATTTCAGATTAGTCTAATGAATTGTTTTGCATTGAGATTGTTTCTTAGCAATCATGTTTACAAAATAGAAAAGAGTGGTGAAATAGTTAGCTATTGTCATATGGATCTTATAGTGATAGTTGTCTTTGTTACATTTTATTATGTCTATGTGACATAAGATTATAAATCAAATGCTTTCTTGACAGAATCACATATTCAATATCCATACAACAATATATCTGAGTGCAAACTACAATACACTAATCAAATCAGCTTATATAGAAGAGAGTAAGAACCTATACTAATACGAAGGAAATGAGAGCCCATTGAGGTATTTGAATCAATACCCAGTGTAAATAAGTATATTATGTAGCATAGTAGATCATACAACATATAATTACAGTAAAACCTTCATACATTAATACTCGGTAAATTAATAAACTATTTATGATAAAAAAATTTCTCCGATCCCGATAAAATTCGATAAGATAATATATTTTCAAAAAACCACTATATAAATATAAAGTCCTATTAATATCATAAATTAATAAATATATAAACTTACATAGACATAAATAAGATAATTTAATGAAATATTCTAGTGATGTTTGTTTTTCTCTTACAAACTTAGTCTATTTTGGGCACATTTTTAACTTTTCTTATTGCATCCAACATTTCTAGTGTTTTGTTTTCGAATTGTACCAAAAAATTGTGAAGAGTTCTAGATGTGATTAGTGTTTTCTTCGAGTAACTAGTTCCAAAGGTACTATATCATCTTAAACTTCATCATCAATGTTATTTTCAAGGATAGTAGCCACAATTTCTTCTAAGCACTAGACTCTTGAACTATCAATTTTATGTGGGTAATAAATAGGCTATTGACATCCATTTTTTTGCAATATCCAAAATCATTAATCATGATATCAAGTTCATGAATGTCGCTATCACAAGTGAGTTCATCTAAATTCCTTCAGACTTCATCCCTTGAACAAATTTTGTAGTGTCGAATTTTTTTTTTGTTATTCTCTCTTGCTCAAAATTAAGACTATAAGATCGATAGCATCCAAAAGCATTAATATTTTTCTTGAATCATACTGTCCCAATTCACAGCCTTCTAAAATCTAATGGTAAAATCTTTTACGTTGACGTCTTGAAAGCTCTTATTACGAAAAATTCTTTAAATTAATAAATATTAATTTATCGATTAATTAATATATCTATAAAATAATAAAACAATTGATCTTGCACTAAAAATTCCTTAAATTCAATAGTTTTCTCAGTTTGTAACATTAAATTATATAAGGAATTTACTAAGTGTTTGCATTGTTCCTCAAGTATGATTTTTGGCCCGATCTTGCACTAGAAGTTTCTTTGGGATTGAAACAGAACTTGAAAGATTGAACGTAAGACAACTCGAACTAGATTAAAATTCAAGCAAATGAATACAAACTGTTTGCGTTGAAATTGAGTAGTGTCTTCAGCCCCTTTGAGTTGGAATTTAGACTCAAAGTAAAAAACAAAATGTATTTCATCAAGTTATCTTTCCAATGAAACCAAAATAACATCCAAACAACAACTATAGAGCCCGAGAAAAGCATCACAAGATAGAGATGTATCCAATGTTGACTTGATTTAGGTTGTTTGTAGGAAGTTAACTTTTTGATGGCCAAATTAAACGTAAATGCTCGAGATCTTTGAGATAGTTTTAGACTTTGGCTTCTATTCATCTTCATTGCATCCTTGGCCTTACTTGTCCTTCGATTGGTATCATTCTCCCTAGTGGCGAATATAGGGGGTATGGGTGGGCGGCCGCCCCCCGTTCGCCGAAGGTAGAAGTAGGAAATAGAGAGAAGTAGTGGCGTTGCGGGGTGGGAAGGGGTAGAACTGAGGGGCGGCGATTGAGGCAGGGCGAGGAGCAACGAGGAGGGTGGAGATCGTCAAAGCCGGAATTGTAGAAGGAGGCGAGGCAGCAGGGTTGACCTAAATAAAACAAAGGAAGAATATTGTCTTGGTCACGTTGGACGAGCCTGTTTTGTTATTGGGCCAGTTAGGATTTTATGGGTTGATGGCCTAAATATTGGCCTATTTGCATGTTTTGTATTAGGGCGTAGCAGGCTAGCAGCTAGTGTGATGATGTATTTAATTAATATTTGCTAGATTGGTCTAATAAACATTAGCTAGTTTTGGGAGAAAAATTAAACATCAGCTAGAGAATGTTTAATAATAAGCATCAAATAAAATCTCACTATTTGTATGTTTATTTTATGTTATTTTTTAGTGTTATTATTATACTATCTTTGTTCACAAATACATGTCGTTTTAAGATTTGTTTTAAAATTTAGGAAGCCATATGATTTTGCTTATATTCCCACAATTTGCGCAATTATTTTTAATCAATGAGGACAATATTGAAAAAAAATGTGGTAAAATATGTCAAATGATAAGTATTATTGAGCAGAAAAATCAAGCTAGAACGATAAGCATTTCTAAACGAAGGGAGTGTATTACTTAAATATTTTTACTAATTTGATTTGTCCAAAAAAATTATTATTAGACTCGTTCGAAGTCCCCCTCCCCCCATCCAATCGATCCTGGATCCGCCACTGATTCTCCCCCACTTGGCCTTGAATCGCCCTCAATTCGACATGGTATGTAGCTGCAAGGGAAAAAACAGAGAAACTAGTAAAAGGAACATTGAAATTGATAATAAATAGACCACTTAGATCATCACAAGAATGGCGAAGACTTTGGCCAAAAAGAAATTGATACGTATCATTTGCCTTTACTAACATATGGATCTTATCAAATTACTAAGTCAACAAAAGGCAAATGATACTCCCAAATTCTAGGAGTAACACACAAGTAGCCATCAAAGTTGTAAGAATGGCAAGATACAAAAAAACTTCCCATGTACTCTAGAGCGTCATCCTTTGAAGAAGTCGATATTGTAGCGACATGCTTGTCCAAACTTGTCTCCATATGCCCCATGTCATTCTTGGGTGAACAAGGGAATGTCGAGTCTGCAACATCAAGAATGACATCTTCTCCATCAACTATGCCTACCTCTTGCGAATCTTTCTTCAAAGGACAACTTTCACCAACGCTTTCATCCACCATGGTATCATCCTATAGTCAAAACACGACATTCTGAAAAGGAGCATTGTGGATGTCTATGGCTTCCTTGGAGGCATGGTTAACATGGACTTCTTTTTGAGCATGTGAGAATGTAACTCTCTCATATTGACATGATGAACTTGTTATTGGTGAGTCAGAAACTCCCAAATCCTACATTAGAGAGTTAGTATTAAAATAAATAGAAGAAGGATTAGAAGTGTATCTCTCGTGGTTAGAAGTAACCAAAGGCATGTAGTATGCAAAGTTCTCGCTTGCAATGGTGGTGTTGCCTTTCGTTACTCAAGAAAGCACTCCTTTTCATGTCTCTCAATAAGCAGAGATTCTTCCTTCATGGTAAAGGATACTTGTTTTCCATTTGGGCAAACGTTATCTACGTGACCTCTTCCTTCGCACAAGAAGCAATGAAGAGTTGTTGCTCTAAATAAAGGTTGATGATTTGTAACTCTTCCTTTTGGTGAAAATCATGAGTTAGGTGAGTTTGAAACTCCCTTTTCTTGTATAAAAGAGTTAGATGTGAAGGAGCTATGAGCTGGGTTCAAATTGTACCTCTTTTCGGAAGCAAGAAGACAAGTCTCCTTTATATTATTTGCGCATACTAGCATCTTTGTAAACATACATCTTGCGCATGAGAAACTTTAGTTGATGCCACACTATGACGGATATATAGCCTCTACTTTGTCTAATGGTGTAACCATGACTCCCATGAATGAGTAGAGCCAACTAAGTAATTAGTCACTGTTTTGGATGAAAAGTGATGGAATCACCTCAACGTCCTTTTGAGAAGGTCGTAATCGAGAGTCACAACTATAATTTCTTTGCTTGATAAAATTTGTGTGAAAATAGATGCTTTCGATTAGTATTCTTTTTCCTTGGAGATGTCCCCTTGTGTTACATGCACATCTGTTTTATAAGAAAATTCTTCCAATCCTAATTACAGAAGATAATTTGAATATAAATATATATCTTTTCATACGCTTGCTTGATGATCACGAAATTGCCATATATTTCTTAAAAGATTTGGCCACGATCTTCCGGTTTCCTTCTATCTTCACAATGATACTTCTTTCTTCTTTAAATAGAAACCTAGTGCATCACTTGACCCGTTGGATCTTCTCTTTAGGCTATCTTCGACCAGGCCGAATGATCACTCCTTGCTTCCTTTAGGCCAACAAAATCTTGGGCCCATCAATACCCCAAAATCTAATTTAAAATTAACCATATCTCAAAACCTGAGATTTAAATTGATTTCGCCACTTAAACATGACGTGACGTGGACATATGAATTCACCCAAGTCGTAGCTCTATTATTGGAAGCCTAATCGTTCCTTTGAAACCCATTATTCTTACTACGTCACTGTCACAAGTCCTTTCACCGCATCTTTTCCCACTCTTTTCAAGGTAAGAAATCCTTTCTTCTTTTAATCCTTCCACCATCGATCTTCTTCTTCAATTTCCCCTTCAAAATTATTGCCAAATCGAAAGCCTCAACTGACCACGACTACTCATCATCTAAAATCCTTGGGGAAATCGATCTTCACCCCAACATTATGCCTTTGGATGAAATTTAAGAAACCAACTCCCAACACGATTTCCTTTCCGACATTGTATTCCTTCGTCCCAATAAAGAGCGATGATGGTGGTGATGTTGTTGGAGGATGATGGCGGTGGCGGCGATTAGGTCGGGGAAGGATAGTCATCGAGAGAGAGAGAGAGTCGGGTAATAGGAAAAAATAAAAATAAAAGCCCTTAAATACTTAACAAACACCAAAAAAATCCAATGTAAATCCAAACTCCTAAATAAAGGTCTAATATGTGCCTTTTTAATTTTTACCTAATTTTTTTTATATAGCCATGAATTTAATTAAGAGATCAAATTACTAGCTACGTCATTACAATGCGTGGAACACCCTGTTTGGAGCACTCAGTGAGTTCCTAGGCGGGGATTTATCTCTCGAAGCAGTTGCCAGTTTTACTATTTTAACTTCACTGCTGATTTTAAAGACAATCTTTCTCTTACATAAAATTTCGATTTTCGTAAGTGTCGGATCATATTTCTTCGGCGGAGTCTCTAATTTCATGTTAGCGACTCTCCCACGTAAATTATTCTAGGTTATTTATGCATTTTCTTATTTCAAGGCATATAAATTTTGGATATTGAACTTAAAAAGTTATTTTTAATAAAAGTAATGAGATTTTAGGGAAAAAAATTGAATATCCCTCCAACGCTCCTCCCTTCCCGCGCTACCGCGCCTAAGCTTGTTGTCCTCAGAAAACATGGAGAGAGAGAGAGAGAGAGAGAAAGCGAAATATTTCAACGACATAGCTCTTAGTTTTACTCCTGTATCTGTATGAAGGAAACCTCCACCTCCACGCATCAAATGACAAATGGGAGAGAATACATCTGCTAATTGTTGTAATATCAACGCCTACTCACCATCCTCGACGGAAGCAGAATCTGCGGTAGCCGATGTCGCTCCTTCAATGGGTAATTCCAACATTAGTCATTGTCTCCCTTGCTTTTGTTCCATATTCTCATTTTATGCGGCGCAAATTGATTGTAGAAATAGAATTTCTGTAAGTTGATTGATGGGTTGGCAGATTTAGGATCCATGAATTTGTAGTTAGGGTTTGAATTTTTCTCGTGAAATGGTTAGCTGGAGTATGCTCTTCAACTAAAAGATTCAATCTTTTAGGTTAACTTGGATTTCAGATGGATTCAAGGCATACATTTCTGTAATAATGGCCATCTAATTGATTATCACGGCAAGCTCCAACTTCATGAATTTAAGTTCTTGCCTAGCTGCAACCTGACTTTCTTGCATTGAAATATTTACTGGGAAGCTGAACAACTAATGCTTGTCATTTGCTTTTTCAAAACATGTACAGAGACTCCTGATCTCAGAAATTGGTTCTCAAGTTATGTATACCAGTCTCCAGAACTGACTTCAAGCTACTGTTTTGAAGATTCTTTTCCCATTGAAGGAAAATCTATTAAAGACACAGGATTATATGTTGAAGATAGTGAAGCTGAAGAAGATCACACCAGAACTGATTGTGCTAGTGCTAGGAGTAAGTATCCATCAGTATTTGTTAAGAAGATTGATGTTGATGGGTGTTGCTTAAGAGAATTTTCTGACGAGTTTGATCAACAGAATAAGGTGAAGTTACTCTAAAAATGTCGTTTATGTACTCTTCCATGTTTATGGGCTCATCTTTTATTTCATGAACTAATGTTTGAATGTTTCCCCATATAAATTTTAATCTTTGGTTAAGTATATGGATCTTTTTTGCTAAGTATATGGATCTTTTTTGCCATTTGGACCTCCATTTGATAGTGCAGAAATTACAAGTCACAAACTTGGGTATTATGATAGAGCCTTGGGAGAGTGTTACTTGCTTTAGTAGAACAAGACAATCCTGGGTGGAAGCTATTCCTTGTTCTTTATTAGCATGCTCTAGATTCAGGAGCTTCAGGTTGCAAATGACTGACTTTAGCACATCACTTGGATCTCACTTTAGTCTGTTGACATCAGTTAAAAGTTATCTCTCACCTTCTCTCAAAGTCTACTATTGATGCATCACTTTTAGGTATCAAAGTGCATTAATCCTTTTGGAATCCTGTTATAATCCCGTATCAAAAGGCACCGGTTTGTTATGCTTCCAATAAAGAACAAGTAATAGCTTCCTCCTGGCCTGCCATTAAGCAAAATGTGTGCACAACTAACAAATTAAGTGAGTGTCTCTCTAGAAAAAACACTAATTGAGTGGAAACACTGCACTTCTCTTGCTAACTTCTAAAACTCCAAATTTAAGGTTTGCTTATCCATTTGCTACCCTTGCTGCAGGTCCCAGAGTATTCCGACTCGCTCCAATCAGGTGAGTATAAGTGAATTTCTTCTTCTGGCTTGAACTATAGAAGGCTTTAACCTAAAACTCCAAAATTTGTTTTTTTTTTTGGGCTATTCCAGAGCCTCCTGACATTAGAAACTGGTTCTCAACCTATGTGTACGAGTCTCCAACACTAAATACTGCTGAGATTGGTGGCTCACTTCCGAGCGCAATTGGCAATGATGGCATTGAGGTCGATTTCACACAAAAGGAGAAAACTTTCATTTCCACTCCAAGAAAGGCTTCAGTTGATTTCTTAGCTGACAAATCAATACAGATAGATGCCTTTGTTAAACCTAAGGAACTTATTGGATGTGTAGAGAATGAAATTGACTCTGCACAACAGGTAAATGTTTTAGTCTACTAATTCACTGTCAACCCTTAACAGGCCCTTTTTTGTTTAAAAAATAAACACTCTTTACAGGAGTATGGCCTTGAAGATCAGATTCCTGGAGGAATTTCTTGTTGTGCAGATGAGTGGAGGGATGCTAATCCTACTCCAGTGCATATAAATCTAAGACTAAAAGATGAAGGTACCAAGGAAAGGATTGAAAAAGAGGAAGGTGACATAGCAGGCTCTGCCTCATGTCATAAGAATTCAGCCACAAAGTTCACTGAAAGAGTATGCTCAAATGAAGCTGCTGAATCTAAAGACAAAGCAATTACCATTGACTCCCAAAGAGATCCAGGATGGGTTCTACCCAATAGTAAATCGAAACAAGGCAATTCAGGAAGAAGAATCAGCCAGTACAAATTGCCGGAAGATGGTTTAAATGTGAAGGAAAAAAATGCTCCTAAGAAGAAGCACGAGCGAGATGAAAATGACAATTCACCAGAGGTAGACAAGGGCATTATGAAAACTAGGAAGCCCTTGACGGAGATAACCAATGTGTGCAGTTCAAATGAGATTGCAGGGAAATGGAGGTGTCCACAAAAGACTAAACCTTGCAATGGTCCTCCTCTCAAGCAACTAAGGCTTGAGAAATGGGTCCATCGTGTATAATTGAACTAATGATGTGCCATTGAGCTAGCATGATGTATTTGTTGACTTTCATGCTTGTTTGACTTTGAATGTATCTTGTAACACTTTTAGTTTCAACTTTGAATGTGTATTGTTTTGTAATTTTAAGTTGGGTGATTTTGTACAAAACAAGCACTTTTATATTTGTATTTTTTTAAGGAATATTTTTTTATTTTTGTATTTAAGTTTCAAATAAACCATTCAATCAATTGATTTAGCTCAAAAATGATTCGAATAATCAGTGTAAAGGAAAGAAAAAAATAAAAATAAAAACAAAAAAGGGTGTTAAATATATATCTAGCGTTTATTTATCTTTAATTTTATTTGTTGTGGGTTAAATGTTGGGACGGTTTTGGAAACTCGGATTCCACAACATCGGAACAACGATCCTATCCAGTTTTGATAATGACAAATACCATTGGGAACTAACGTTTTATGTTAAGTATTTCAAAGGAACCTCGAGTTGAACAGACATTCCCCAAAAGGAAACACAAGAGCATACAAAGACGACTGAATGAAAGAAGCAGTTCCCATCAAGAAACTCGTGAGAGACAAGTTCCCAAGACATGGGAACTCACATGTGAAGACAAGACAATGCAGCGCAAAACGCGGAAGCCTGTTCCCAACAAAGCAGAGGCGTAGTCTGTTCCTCATATTGAGCCGATTGATCCAATGGTCTGATTAGCTTCAAGAGTTGACCAATTTCAAATGGAATCACATGTGAAGAAAGTACATACAAATAGTGAACACATAAGCAAAATAAAATAACTTATGTGTATCTTACCATAAGGAACTACATAGGTCCTTTCTACAAGCCTTCATTTGTGCTATCCCAAGACTTTGGTGTTGCACGACTTCTCAAATACAAGCTCACACTAGATGTAATCACTTATCTTATATGTGCCCTTGAGTAGTTTAAGGACTATGATGTTTATGCTTTAACTACTCATGCTTTGAATCACAGTCAGTACGTTGTGATGAGAGCATGATGAAATTAATATTTCTTAAACCAATCTCCCCCTCACATTTGAGCATCTCTTTTTTGAATATTGAGGGCCTTATTTCTTCTCATATGTCTTGTCCCTGAAATTTCCTTTGAATTTTGCAAGGAGGTTCTCATTTTATGTATATCCTGGCTGAGCAAGTTTGTTCATTCCTTTAGCTACCCAAGGTAAGTCTTGGAATCCCGTGCTATAATTCTCATCTCAATCAATCATCACTAAGCTTAAGTGTGCAAGCAGTAGGATCAAATCTTTTAACAAGCTAGTATGCTAGCCATGATGAAAGTTCATTGATTGTCCGGTCAATACATTCCTAGATCCTATTTCTCTCATAACATCCACCTGCACATAATGTAGGCTTGAAATTGTTTCCGTAAGTGTCTAGTTAACCCAAAGATACATTTGCAATTATTGGAGGGATTGATTGAGAAATTCGTAAAGCCCGTTTTGGGCAAGCCCAAACATTCAAGTCCAGTATCAACCAGGCCTAGGATTCCCCAACCTAGCTTAGTCAGATTCTTAATGGGCCTTACAAGTCTATGCTCCAACGATAAACAATCCAAGAATAATCATAGGGGGAAAGTACATATTACAATTTACAAATGAAAAAACTGCCAGTAATTTAAAATATATAACAATTAACAAGGACAATTTGATAGTCATTTCAACTGTTCAAAATATACTCCCTCCGTATAAGTCTACTTGTTTTTTAAGCATTTTACACATATATTAAGGCAAGAGCTAGTATTACCACATTACCCCTATAATCTACCTACTTTATTTCTTGAGATGTGTGTGTGCAATTAATTGTATGGGTTATTTAAGGGTAAAGTGGGAAAGTTTTGGATAAAATACTTAAAAAGACAAGTAGAATTAGACAACTAGTTAAGGCTAGAAAGACAAATAGACTTATACGGAAGGAGTATATTTTTAGCACGTGAATAAGCTCCACCAATTAAGTCCGTTTTAGGCTTTTAGCTCAATCAAATTGATGTTTGATGAATTATATTGTATAAGAAACGGAAAAGAAGAGTAATTTTAGGCCTTTAATTAGTAGTAACCCTATGAATAAAGTGAATAAACTATGTATACTTAAACAAATAATATTATTCTTCCTTAAGTCGTAATATAATTATACTTACGTGATGAAGCAAAGGAAATGATTAGATCCAGATGAATGAGTTGAAGCCAAGACAAAGACGAATCATTAACTAGCAAAAAGCTATATTCTCAATCTAATACGGAGTACTAATAATCTAAGAATTGGCAAAAATGATTAAGAGAGAGAATCAATTGCCTAACAAATTGCCATGTGGTGTGGAGTGGTTTCTGTAATTCAATTCCCTGTCATTCCCCAAATCATGCAAAATCCCACCAACCAACCCCACCTTTTCCTCCTTTAAAAAAAAGCACACCTTTTCCTTTCTATCTGTCTAATTAATTTAGTTAATCAATCGTTAAACTTTTCCATCACAATTTGTAAAACAAACGATTGTATTGTACGGAGTATATGATTTCACGTATTCAAATATCATGCTATAATGTTAAAATGTATAAAAAGTCTTACAAAAATACAAGCTTAGAAATGGACTCTTATTTGTCATTTGTGAAATTCCTCTCAAACTTGGGTCATTAGTTAATATCGCCAATCTAAACTTTGTTACCTAATCAATCACTCCGATACGCCCCACACGTGCAATCCAACCCCAAGATTTTGGCAATACCATTAAATTAATCAATTTAAAAATTGATAACAAAAATTAAAATTGCTAAACTCTAAAGAGAGGGAGACAAGAGAGAAAGAAGAAGCGGGGAGGAAGATGCCCGACTCCCAAGCTTGTATAAAATACAGTATTATCTGGAGACTATAGAAGAAGAGGTGATCACATGCATGGTGACCAGCTAAGGCGGTCACGTGGGCCACATATGTCGGAGACACGCCGCACGTGCGGGTAATCTCAGATCCAACGGCTCACCCAAGCTTTTTCCCCGACCCGAACCCGGAAACACGACAAGGCGCAAACGAAACAAGTCACATATTGTAATTTATTTTATTTTTTTGGTGGAACATATTGTACAATTTATACATATAATAATAATAGAGAGAGAGCAATAATTTAGTGGAGTACTCCGTAAGATGGAGGAAGAGAGGGAAAGCGAGGGCTAATGATTAACACCATTTGGTTTGCGGTATAGACTGTATAGGTAAGTGAGATTTTGACCGTTGAACAAATCAAGGTTTAGCATTGACCGAGGGCGCATGTGAAGAATACACGTGTGCATTTGCTGGATGTTTGTGGGTGCCACGATTCATGCACATCTACATTGCTAGTAATCCTAGTATATATGCTTGCTTATACTAGTAAAATCAAAATCGTACGTATGATGGGTATTGGAAGTAGTGCAAAAGTTGTTTACCCCCCATGGATGTTTGTGGGTACCTTTTTCTTTGGTTGAAAGTTTTTTTTTGGGGTACTTTATGTTACATAATACCTTACCTTTGCCAAAGTTTAGTAAGAATCAAGTTGTTCTGATTGAGATCATTCTCGTGCTCGAGACTGTTAACAAACTTTCAATTAAATGGGGATAATGTCAAGATGATTCATTTACACTTTTAAAGTAGAAATGACTTATTATCCCACTTTTTGACAACACTTCTTTGTTTTGTGCATTACTTGTTCTCTCCCGAGTTCTCTTAAACTTTTCTGATAACAGATTTGGTCTCTACCATGTTTGTACGGAGGTTTTTGTGTTTGTATTCTTATAATTTATTCATTTTGATTTTATAATTTTGAAAATTTTATTTTTAAGTTATTCATAAACTTTAATCTATTTTTATAGAATTAAAAAAAAAAATAATACAACAACTAGTTCCAAATAGAATGCAAAAAGTCTCTTTTTTCCTTTCTTTACAATGTATTAATTAATCAATTAAAATAATCTAAAACTCGTTTATAATTGTGATTTTTTTATTATAGGTACAATATTTATTGTAAAAAAATGTAATGTTTCAAATGACTTTTTATATAATCAACTAATCATTCATTAATTAATAAAAATAACTTTAAACTATAACTATAATTACGTCTTAATTCTAAGAAATTCAACTTTACATGAAGGATAATGACAAGTGTACACGCCTGAACTCCGACAAAATTATTTTTATAATTTCATTGGAACTAAACTCCACACGTTGGTAGTATTTAATTCGTTATCAAAAAAGAATACAAAACTCTTTTGATGCTTTTTTTTGAAGAAGAACTCTTTTGATGCTTGAAAACATACAATTTAAGACAATTACATTAAACCAATCACAAAATAGGAGTGTTTTTAAAAAATTACTCATACAATTAAACTTTCACGAAACCATCTATAAAGTAGGCCCATTATATTTGTTGCAACCTTAAAATTGCTATTTATTTTATTATCCAAACATATAAAAGGGGAAAATTCCCCAAAACTAATTTTAATGTCAGTCCCTATTTCACCAATTTTTATCTTTCACTTAACCGTCTCTACTTTGTTAAAATCAGAGATAAACGAGAATTACGAACGAAGTTTTAATTTAATAAAAAAATAAGCATGCAGATTATGCACGTGCAAACGATTCAAGCATGCTATAAAGAGATTCTTATTGTTTTGATTAAATGTGTTCCTATTATTCTTTCACAATTTTACTTAGCTTTCAAATTTTTGTTTCTTTCTCTTACAAATGGTGACTTAGGGCAAACCCAACAACTTCTCTATAATTTTCTCTAAAATAGAGAACTTAAAGTCAAATTATCTAAAAAATATATGCTTCAACTCCAACAGTTTCCTCATTTTGAAGAACCTAGCATTTATTATTTTTATTTTATATGTATAAAATATTTTACAAAATACAATAAAATTTAATATGACCAATTACAAGTTAACATGTGTAACATTTACATTTAATTCATTCTCCAAATGCATTTGGAGAATTCTCTAAATTTAGGGAAAACACTTCACTTTTCTCCCTCCATCTCTATTTTGAAGAATGTGTTAGAGAATCTGTTCGGCCAAAAAAAGTCTAGCATTCTCCAAAAACACAAATATCAATGTATATAGGGAATCTCTTGGAGTTGCTTAGAACCTTTTAAGATTTTCTCTCGTAAATAGCGAGGTTCTTTGAATGTTTCACCACGTTGAGTATCTATTAACAAGGAGGTATCTTGAGCAAGAGATGTTCTTTGACCCTTGCAACCTTCACCTTCTTAAGCTATTTATTTCCATTAGAAAAGGTCGAAAGTGAAACTTTCTCTATGTGGAGAGGCTTATTGATCTTTGAGGTGTTGACCATTGAAATTTGAGGTGTGCGATGTGTTACGTTTCTATCGGTGGAAGAGTGTTTTAGTTGGAGGTTTGAGATTCTCTAATGTGGGACGAGCGAGAAGACATGTGGGGTTTCCTTTGTTGATTGACAAACAATGGTTGATATGATTTGTATTATAAGTCAGTGGGTTTAGCCTGGAACAGCATTAATCATCATCACTGTTTGGAGTCTTCGTAAACTACGAATCCATCTAGCATTTACCCAGCATGCTAACTAGGCAAGGTAGTTGACTACCATGCAGGATGTGCGCGTTGTTTATACCATAAGTTTCGTGGGAGTTTCATTTTCTGTTGGCTACTTATGCTTTTAGTTCATTCTGCGATGTGTGTACACTAGTGAAACTGTTGTCTAGCTGGGTGTACTTTTGAACAAGAAGACCTCGATATTTGTGAGCATTTTTTGTAGAGTGCATGATTTCACCAACATCATCATCCCATGACGTGAGTTTCGAGCTTATGCATATCACACTTTCACGATTTCTTCTATTGCTTCAATTATCCTTTTTGTCGCCTAGAACTTGAATTATCCGTACTCCATCATTTATCATTCAAGAAGACAATTAAAACTTCCATCAATTATTTCTTAATAGAAATAAATTTGTTCAATTTTTTTTGTCAACAATCGAACATTAGCAGACATTGAGGTATGTATTGTGTTTAACTTCATGAATTTTGTGTTTGTATGTAAATTGTAAGGATTAAAACTTTAGAATTGAGTTTATATTGATAATTATTTATTTAATGTTTGATATAGTTTAAATTTGTGTAAGAAATGAATGATATATGCATAATATTTGTGTTTGGATCTAGAATTTGGATGTAATTGCATAGCATGAATGATTAGGATGAATTTAAGGTGTTTTTGACCTCCTTTGTGAGGTCATTGTGAGGAAGACAATGATCTTAAGTTATGTGTTGAGTCGACTCATTTGTAACTGAGTTACTAACCAAATGATGTAAGGCTTGTGGCCTTAGAAACACTAATCCATGTCAACACAAGGATTTCCCAAAAGGTCACCCATCCTAGTAGTGTTGTTGTCTATGCACACTTAACTATAGAATTTTTTATCCTCACTCGAACCTTGAAAAGGAAGAGCTCTTGTTGAAAAGGTTAGCATTTCAATCCCTTATAAACCACTAGGGTGTTAAAATCTCCCCTCCCCCCTTCAAACACTTGACGTCCTCGTCAATGCCAAAAGATTGACACTTGGGTTGAGTGATTGTCCTTTATGCCAAACCAACTCGTAACCTAAAGTTAGCTTTGATACCATGACAAATTCAGGTAGGTCAATAAGTAGGGGGTTGTTTGTATAACAAGCCTAGTATAAAAGCCAATTGAGCTTCCAACCCATAATCAGAGTAGAGTAACTCACAAGTTTATATAATAGGTGATGTCTCTCTATTTGGTGGTGTTTTCATATGTGATTTCCTTTGTAAATATGTTTCTTTTTCCCCTTTTCTTGTGCGTTTTGTTCCTTTTTAGCTTAGTTCCCGTATTTCTATGAGATTCGGAGACTACGCGCATTTTATGTGTTTTGTAGGTAATTTGGCATGGATCAAGGGTCGTTTTGAAGGAGGGTCGAGACATGGAGCAAGGCCCGAGCAAAGGAGGAAAGAGAGAAGCAAGCCATGAAGAAGAACAAGAGAAGCCAACTAAGAAGAAGGTGGAACGAGGTCAGGACCGAGTTGCAACCAACCTCGGGCCCGACTTGAAGTTTCAACCTCGGACCGAGTTGCACAGTACCTCGGGCCCGAGGTCCTCCGTGTCGGTCCAAGTCGTCACCGAACTACTTGGGCTCCAAGGCACGAATTTGTGGACTTCCACTTTTGCCCCTCATCTAATAAAAGGCCCTCTTGTCTTCTAAGAAAGGGGTTCCCACACTTAGCAAGGGAGCCAACCCTCAAAATCTCTCAAGGGGATACTTGGAGAGCAAGGAGGAAGGAGAGGAGAAGGAGAAGAGAGAGAATCGGCCAAGAGAGAGGAAAATTGATAGGTTTGGTTGATAGATTTGCTTTGCTTTGTTTTGATCTTGTGGATTTGGAAACCCTTGATTGGAATTTGTGGATTGCTTTTGATTTTGAATGAAACTTTGCTTTGTCTTGAGATTGATGATGTTGATTGCTTTCCCTTTTGATTTGTTTGCTTTCTTTGTTTGCCTTATGGAGTAGATCTCCTTGATCTTGGGTTATGGGGGAAAACCCTAGCTAGGTTTGGGCTAGAAACCCCAATTCCATAGCCTTGAGTGTTTGATCTAAGGAACCCACTCTACATAGAGCTACAATTCCTTGCGAAAGTCGGGAATCAAGGCTTGAGATTGGCAAAGTAGCGAAAGTGAACATGTGTCAATCTCAAGACCTTGCTTCGAAGGGGATTTCCCCAATGATCGATGTGTAGAAGTGGTTGGAACGAGGGCGAAAGCACTCGGTCCTAGTCCGATCATCACTCATTGCTTGAATTGGGGTGGAAAAGCCTTAATCTACTAGAGAAGGAACCCAAAAGCCCAAGATCTACTTTTAAAATCTTTGAAGTTCGACATACCCAGCTACCTCGGGCCCGACTTACCCAGTGTCGGTCCCGACTTCCTCTCGTCGCCAACCTCGGGCCCGACGTGACCTCAGTGTCGGTCCCGACTGTTTTCTTTGTTTTCCTTCGTTTTATGCTCTCCTTTCTAGCTTCCTAGTATCTAGGCACATCGATCGAGTAGACTTCCCGAGTGTTCGACACCCACCACGTACTACAACGGGGTCGGGTTATAAATTGTATCTCTAGACCCTCGCACACCGTGAGAGGCGATCAAAAAGAATGGCGCCGTTGCCGGGGAAGTCTAAGTGCATTGAGTGCCAATTTGGTGAGTTTCTTGTGTTTTGGTAGTGATTTGGGTGAGGGAATAGCCCAAACCCTTTGTTTGTTTTTGATTTGTTTTGGTTTGTGTTTTTGTTTCGTAGGTGTATGCTAGCTCGTTCCTCCCGAGGAACACTTGAGCTTGAGTTTGTGAGTGATCCGGAAAGTATTCTCAAAGAAGCCCGAAGAAGGAAAAGGATGGAGAATCAAGCTCTCCATGTTGATGAGGAGTTGGCTCGACTTAGGGCCGAAATGGCTAGATTGCAACTTGAGAGGGACAACCAAGAGGAGGTGGCAAGAAGAGAACGGGAGCAACGGATGAGAGCCGAGGCTCAACTCAACGCTCTACCCCGGAATGCACGCCAATACATGCATCCGGAGTTGAGGGTACCCGAGCCGGCTATTGTGCTTCCCGAGGTTGCCAAGAATTTTGAGATCAAGACGCAATTCATCTCCCTCATCAAGCGTGATCAATTCGAGGGCCGTCCACATGAGTGTCCCATAGAGCATGTTAAACGATTTGTGGATATGTGTGAGACGATCTCCACCGACGAGGAGACATTGGAGTATGTGCTTCTAAAGGCGTTCAAATGGTCACTTGGGGGCAAGGCCACACATTGGCTCGAGAGCCAAGCTCCTAGGTCGATCACAACTTGGAAGACACTCTATGACGCTTTCTTGATGAAGTTCTTCCCGCCCTCAAAGACAACCGAGTTAAGAAGGAAGATTGCAAGCTTTCAACAAGGTCCAAATGAGCCCCTCTTCGAAGCATGGGACCGTTTCAAGGAGATGTTGCGCCAATGTCCTACTCATGGCCAACAACCATATGTGCTTCAAGACATCTTTTTCCAAGGCATCAATCCGGTAACGAAGGACAAGCTCAATCTCCACACCGATTGTGGGTTCATAGACTTGACACCGGATCAAGCTTGGGAGCTACTTGACAAGCTATCCGATTATGAGGCTATGTATGGGGTGAGTCAAGCTAGCAAGGAGGTGAAAGTTCAAGGTGAAGGTGCAAGGAAGTTATATGATCCAAAGGGAGAAGACATTGATAGGGATGTGAAGCTCCAATTCCTTGAAGGTGAAGTGAGCAAGCTTAAGAGGCAAGTGCACTACTACAAGCAATATGCTAGAGCTTGTGAGGAGTGTGGATCCTTTGCACATGCTACACAAGTTTGTCCGAATGAGAGCCAAGTACGCTTGGCCGAGCGAATTGAGGAGGCAAACTATGTTCGAGGAAATTTCGGTGGAAGAGGCAATTTCAACAATGGTGGCAATGGCCGGTGGAACAACGGTCAAGCTCAAGGCTACAACAACAACTTCAACCAAAACGAGCCAAGGGCGCCACCACCACCATATAGACCACCGGGATTCAATGAGTTACAAACATTTGCTCAAGAGATGAGAGATGGGTTCAAGGAGATGAGGACCCAATTCAATGAGTTTGGTGCATGGAGGAGGCAAGTCGACAATCAATTTGCCCAAATTGCAACTCAAGCCCCGAGAGAGAATGGGAGACTTCCGGGCCGACCCGAGGAGAATCCTCGAGCTCAAAACAATCAAAATGAAGTCCGGGCAATTAGATTGAGAAGTGGCCGAAACCTACCCGAGCCACACGTGCCTAAGAAGAATGAAGAGAGTCGGACCAACTTACCCAGCAAGTCGGGTCCGACGTTCCCCGAAGTCGACCCAGCAAGAAGACCGACTTCTTCACCACGGACCGAGGTCGAGAGCAACTCGGGACCGACGTACACAGATCTCGATCCAACTCCTCTGCCTCGGACCGAGAGTCACAACATCGGGCCCGACATGGTGCCCAAGTCGGTCCAACCAGGAAATGTTGCAAGTGAAGTAGGGAAGTCTAAGGAGGTTGATCCAAGCAAGATTCAAGGTGCAACGATTCTTCCATATCCCTCAAAGAAGCCGAAAGATGTTGTTGAGAACAAGTTCAAGAGGTTTCTCAAACTCTTGCAAGGCTTGAACATCTCTATCCCGTTCACCGATGCATTGAGTGAGATGCCATCTTATGCCAAGTTTTTAAAGGAGATTTTGAGCAAGAAGAGGTCCATAGTTGAAATGCAAGATGAGGTCAAGACCTTGGAGTTACCACAAAAGCTAGGAGATCCCGGTCGCTTTGCTATAACCATTGGTGTGGGGTCTCAAAATTTCCAAGCCTTATGTGACCTTGGGGCAAGTGTTTCGGTGATGCCCGCTAGCATTTGGAGAAGAGCAAATTTGGGTGAAATGGAGCCGGCCGATATGTCCCTAACTATGGCCGACGGTTCCATCATCAAGGCTAAGGGAATATTGGATGACGTGCCGGTGCGAGTTGGAAAGTACTTTGTCCCCGATGATTTCGTGATCTTGGACATGCATGAGGATCCCTTGGTCCCAATAATCTTAGGAAGACCATTCTTAGCTACGGCGGGGGCAAGGTTTGATGTCAAGAACGGCAAGGTTTTCTTTGAGATTGGTGAAGAAAAGGTCGATTTTCACTTCAACAAGGCCTTGAATGAGCCGGACGCCTTGGCCATTCTTAAACTTGAAGAGAGTGCTAAGAGAAAAGGTGAAGAAGTGGAAGTTGCTAGGGAGGTCGTTGTGTTGAGAAGTGATGAAGGGTTCAATAAACAAATACAAGCAAGGGAGTTGTTGGAGCAAATTGAGGATCAAGATGAGTCAAGGATCAATGCTAGCCCAAGGAGAAATGAAGAGTATCCTTACTTATATCCTTTTGATGTTGGTGATGACCACAATTCTTCCCAAACTTTTGATTCCTACATTTGCCTTAGTGACTTGAAAGATGAATTGGTAGAATCTCCTAGGAATTCTTTGGATAACTTTGGTGTAGGAAAAGAGGAACATGATGGAGCAAGTAAGGAGAAGAAATCTCATCCGTTGGAGGAGTATGATGAGAGAGGCCCGAGATCGGAGAGCCATGCATATGTAGACCATCGTTGGTGGTTTTATGGGTATGAAGGGAATGGGCATAACAATGGCGAGCAATTCACCGTGTTTCACCCGCCATGAGGTTGAGGTTAGGAAGTCAAGCTAGTGACTCTAAACGAGCGCTTCTCGGGAGGCAACCCGAGCTAGTAGCTTTCTTTTCGTAATTTTAGTTTGATTTTTCTTAGTTTAGCCTAGCTTTTCCCTAACCAATCTCTATCTAGTGTTTTGTGGATTTATGGTGTCGTGCATTCTTCAAAGTTGTGTAGGATTTGAGGTGAAATATTTAAATGGAAATATGGGAAAGAATTTGCAAGAGGATGGAGTAAAATTGGTGACCCGAATACTCCCACATCGAGCCCAGGTAAGTCGGGCCCGACATAGGGACGTCGGTCCATGAAGTCGGTCCAACTCGATTTGACTAGTTGGAATGCCAATTTTGCCCTTGACCTAATTTGTCCTTTTCCCCCATTAAATATTATCCCCCACCTACCTATCATCTTCATATCAACCACCATTCCCAAAATACAACCCCTCTCCCTCAAACACTCTCAAAGTCGGCCGCCCCTACCCTCACCATACTCGATCCACATCCTCCCCACTTCATCTCGATCCAATCACAAAAAGGCCTCCCAAACCCGAATCCAAGTAGAAATCTCGAGTTCAATATAGTTCTTCATCCCCCATCTCGATCTAGATTGAGAAAATTTGAGTTCTAAGTTGCCTATTTGTTTAAAAGTTCAATACTCTTCGAATCCGGTATGTGTTACTCGATCTCTACTTATTTCTTTGAAAATTTTGTGCTTTCATTACGTAGATTGAGTAATGCCATGTTTGATTGAGAGCTTGAGCTTGAGCATCAATGGTGGATTTGCATGATTTGTGAAATTGAGCTTTAAAGTTGTTTATGCATGCTTAGATCCATTTAGAACTTCGATTAGGGATGTTTGATGGTTGAATTTGAAATTTAAGTGCATAATAGAGTGATTTGGGTTGATTTGAGGCTAGAAGTCGAAGCATGAACTAGGTCGAGATCGACGTACCCAGGAGAGTCGGGCCCGAGGTGAGAAAGTCGGTCCAACATGTCGGACCGAGGTTGAGTAAGTCGGGCCCGACATAGACTGGAAGTCGATCCATGATGTTTTTGCTCTCTTCTTGTGATATCATGTGGATTCATGTGTTTAATTGTTGGCTATAGCCTAATCATGATGTAGAATGATCATTTTCTTAGCTATTGTTAGAAGATGTCCATGATGATTTATGTTGGATTGAGATGCATGTGAGTCTAGAGACTAAGTATGGGGTCCCCTTTGTGTTGATGTGTTGTTGTGTGTTGATGAGTGCTTTTGTTGAGTTGCATGGAGTTTATCTTGGATCCTTTTGTTGGGTTGGATGTGTGTAGGTACCATGGAGACAAGAGCTTCATCCTCTCATGTGGAAAGGCCAAGGAAGAAGTCCAAGAAGACGAGGAAAGAGCCGAAGTTGGATGATGTCTATTTGGAGGATGATGAGCAAGTGGAGAATTATGAAAGATATATGGCGCTTGAGCACCACACGAGGTGGCTTGATTGGGAAGCCGTGAGGAAGATGGACATGGATCAAGCCCTTCCAAGATGCTACTCCCACATCGGTCTTAATGGAATGCTAAGGTGGGACAACACTCACTACCCCGCCCTCACCTCGGAATTCATGGCCACATTCGAGTGCACTTATGATAATGTGGAGGATGAGGAAGGGGCGCTCACTTTCCGATTGGGCAACGAGGACCACAATCTCACTCTTAGGGATTTGGCTACCTACTTCGGGTTTCCATGCCCAAGAGAAGAGGCCGGCGTCAACAATGAGAAGGTGAACCAAGTGTGGCGTCATGTGACCGGGAAGAGTGAGATGAGAAAGGGCGCCTCCACAGCCGAGATTGCTAGCCCTCTTTTTCGGGTCATGGTGCGAGTTTTGGGGTGTGCAATCTATGCTCGTCATGAGTTGAGCAAGCCAATGAAGGAGGAGATTATGTTGCTCCATGAGATGCTCTTCAACACCGAGAAGCCCATGAACCTTGCATGGGAGTGGGTCAAGATGGTGCGAGACTTCCAAAGCTCCTCTTGGATCTACTTCGGTGGGATGATAACGAGGCTCGCCATGCGTCTAGGAGTTGATCTTGACAAGTATTCTCCGGCTCCGAATGGTGTTGAGTTCATGAACATGAAGTATTTCAAGAAGGCCAACATCATCAAAGAGAAGCTCTACATGATTTCCTTGGCCCCTCACTCAAACTATGAGGGTGTGTCGATCCGGTTAATGCACAACCTCTATGACCTTTCTCGGTATCAAAATTGGTACCAAGTGTGGGCCGGCAAGCCACACTCATTTGGTGACCCCGAAGGTGCAAGAGAAGGGCGGCGACAACAATCTCAACACATTCGGTTTACCTCCCCTCCATCTACACCGGATTCCGACCAAGACAACTTCGTGTTTGCACCTCGTGGGGAAGACATGGAAGTCGATCAAGAGCAAAATGAAGAAGATGAGCGCTTCCAAAGTTTGATGGCCAACCTCCGAGCCACGCACCAAGCTCCAACACTGGCGGACCGAGGTACACACCAAGTCGGGCCCGACTTCCCTCAACGTCGGTCCAGTTCATTCCATGGTGGTGAGGTCCCGAGGCATTATGAGCGTGGAGAAGGGAGCGGTGCAAGGCGAGAGCAATTCCAAGGTGGTGGTTATGAAGGCTATGCCCAATGGTACGGTCCGGGAATGGTGTTTCCCGAGCAACAACAAACCGTGGACATGTCCTTCTTAGCCAACCAAATGGCTCATCTCCAACTTCAACAAGAAAATGTTCTCCAAGAGGTCCATCAAGTGAATCTCCAACAACAACAAATGTACCAACATCAACAACAAATGTACCAACAACAACAACAAATGCTTCAACAACAAAGCTCTTTCCAAGCTAGCCAACAAGAGATGAACCGGACCCTCGGCTACACTAGACGAGAGGTAGAGGAGCTTAGGGAGGTGGAAGACCAAAGGTGGCGGGTCCAAGATGGCTTTAACACATGGATGAGCGGGAACTTCCCTTCCCGTGAGGACCAATGGACACGCCCGGAGCCTCAACTCCAACCACCACCACAAGACTTCTACCAAGAGCAAGTGTACGAGAGGGAGCGGCAAGCAAAGCTCCAAAGAGGACGTAGACGTGACAACCCCTTCGAGTGATCCTATACATGCCATTGAAGAATAAGAAATTGTGAGCTTTTCATACTCTTCTCTCTTGCTTTTAAGTTTTGGTTTCCTTGTTTGATGGGGACATCAAAATTTTAAGTATGGGGTGGGGGTAAGTGTGTTCATGATTTCACTTGTTTATGTTTGTGTTTGGGATGTTTGCTTCTTGGTTTGTGGTTTGATGAAAAACATGAATGATTAATTTGGTCTTGAATGGATGAGTTTTTGGTTTTAGAGAAATTTTTGCAAAAAAAAAAAAAAAAAATCCATAAAAATTGAAAAATTGTGTTGAAAACAACAAAAAGATTTTATGTTTTGTAGGTTTTGGACTAGAAATTCCCATCTTAGATTGCCAAAACAAAAGCTAATGATGATGTGAGCATGTAAATTCCTTTGCATATTTTTGGATAGTTTAGCCTCTTAAATGATGTTGCTTTTGATGTGATCATGATATCTTGCTTGTTTTATTGAACATGTGAGTTCTAGGATGAGTTCTTATGCAACTAAGTATGAGTGACCCTTGTGAGATTGATTTTTGGCCATTTTAGGGATGCTTGTTCATATTTGCATATCCCTCATGTTTCTTGTCTGATTAGCTCATTCATGCTTAGTAAAACTTGCTATTGCGGTGTTTATCTATTTTCCAAGACCGTCATGAGATTTGTCCTAGCATTGTCACATTGATTTTGAACTTTATTCTTCTAGTCACATAAATGTTCCATATCCTACCATGAAGATAATCCTTTGTTTGTAGCCCCGTTCTAGCCTAAGCCTTTGTTTGAAACTCCTCAAAAATATTATTCCTAGCCTTATATGACTTGACCCTTATGGGATTGGACTTTAGAAGAGAGGTTGGGATTGTATTTGAAGAGTTGAGATTCTCTTGGGTTTAAGGGCAAAGAATGGTGTTATGAATCATGTGGGTAGTGCATCTTTGTTGTACAAAAATGAAAAAAAAAAAGGAAAGAAAAGGAAGAAAGAAAATGTTGGAAATGTAAAGTGGAATAAAGCAAAGAGCTTAAGTGAAGAAAAGGGTCCGACCGAGTTACAAGCAACATCGGGCCCGATGTCATAAGAAAGTCGGTCCAAATGTAGAAAGTGTTGAAAATCCAACAAAAAGCATAAGAGCAAAGATGAAGTGGAATGTTAAGTGAAGTTTTGGGTTGAAAGGAAAATGTTAAGTCTTTTGGGTGAGTGTGAAAGTAATTGTGGAATTTTGGTGAAGTTGGTGAGAGTTTAGGTTGTTCAATCCCCATTGAAAGCACCACGAGACCAAATAATTCCCACCTTGAGAAATACCAAAAGCCCCATTACAACCCGACCGAATGGAACCTCTTTGAGGACCTCCATTGAGCCAAGTTCGAAATTCTTTGTGTACTTTGCATTAGGCATCTCTAGGTGGAGGAATTGGTGATATTAGCTTCAATAGTAAAGTCCTTACTTGCATGATTTTTGAGCTTGAGTGTTCATTGCTAAACCTAAACACATGATGAGTGATACACATTCACATATCCCTAAAGTGAGGCTTAGTTGCATTGACTTTATTCCTTGGAACACTTAATCATGTGTGATGATGTAATCTTGCTTGAATATCGATCACTTGTGCTTAAAATGTGTTTTCATACGAGGCTTTACTTGAAGATTATGTTTCGGTCTTGCTCACATTGTTATTGCTTGAGGACAAGCAAGTTTAAGTATGGGGTATTTTGATGTCTCTCTATTTGGTGGTGTTTTCATATGTGATTTCCTTTGTAAATATGTTTCTTTTTCCCCTTTTCTTGTGCGTTTTGTTCCTTTTTAGCTTAGTTCCCGTATTTCTATGAGATTCGGAGACTACGCGCATTTTATGTGTTTTGTAGGTAATTTGGCATGGATCAAGGGTCGTTTTGAAGGAGGGTCGAGACATGGAGCAAGGCCCGAGCAAAGGAGGAAAGAGAGAAGCAAGCCATGAAGAAGAACAAGAGAAGCCAACTAAGAAGAAGGTGGAACGAGGTCAGGACCGAGTTGCAACCAACCTCGGGCCCGACTTGAAGTTTCAACCTCGGACCGAGTTGCACAGTACCTCGGGCCCGAGGTCCTCCGTGTCGGTCCAAGTCGTCACCGAACTACTTGGGCTCCAAGGCACGAATTTGTGGACTTCCACTTTTGCCCCTCATCTAATAAAAGGCCCTCTTGTCTTCTAAGAAAGGGGTTCCCACACTTAGCAAGGGAGCCAACCCTCAAAATCTCTCAAGGGGATACTTGGAGAGCAAGGAGGAAGGAGAGGAGAAGGAGAAGAGAGAGAATCGGCCAAGAGAGAGGAAAATTGATAGGTTTGGTTGATAGATTTGCTTTGCTTTGTTTTGATCTTGTGGATTTGGAAACCCTTGATTGGAATTTGTGGATTGCTTTTGATTTTGAATGAAACTTTGCTTTGTCTTGAGATTGATGATGTTGATTGCTTTCCCTTTTGATTTGTTTGCTTTCTTTGTTTGCCTTATGGAGTAGATCTCCTTGATCTTGGGTTATGGGGGAAAACCCTAGCTAGGTTTGGGCTAGAAACCCCAATTCCATAGCCTTGAGTGTTTGATCTAAGGAACCCACTCTACATAGAGCTACAATTCCTTGCGAAAGTCGGGAATCAAGGCTTGAGATTGGCAAAGTAGCGAAAGTGAACATGTGTCAATCTCAAGACCTTGCTTCGAAGGGGATTTCCCCAATGATCGATGTGTAGAAGTGGTTGGAACGAGGGCGAAAGCACTCGATCCTAGTCCGATCATCACTCATTGCTTGAATTGGGGTGGAAAAACCTTAATCTACTAGAGAAGGAACCCAAAAGCCCAAGATCTACTTTTAAAATCTTTGAAGTTCGACATACCCAGCTACCTCGGGCCCGACTTACCCAGTGTCGGTCCCGACTTCCTCTCGTCGCCAACCTCGGGCCCGACGTGACCTCAGTGTCGGTCCCGACTGTTTTCTTTGTTTTCCTTCGTTTTATGCTCTCCTTTCTAGCTTCCTAGTATCTAGGCACATCGATCGAGTAGACTTCCCGAGTGTTCGACACCCACCACGTACTACAACGGGGTCGGGTTATAAATTGTATCTCTAGACCCTCGCACACCGTGAGAGGCGATCAATAGGCAATTTAGTCCATATTTTTTCATGTGGGGGATCTCAACATGCCCCCATCAAGTGGCAACTATCCTTAGCCAATTTTCACTTAATAACAATCCCTCACGTCTTGTGAAATGTCAAATTTGGATTGACAACTCCTTTATTAGTTGGGTTGCTTGAACATGCTAATAAAGGTCGGCAAACTGGAATAATCCCTCATGGCCGATGAACTGTCACTTTGGGAATAGTCGATCCTCTATTATACAAGCTTCTTGAACGGACCCATGAATCCAACAAGCCCCTGAAGAGTTTAGGAAATGAACCCACACTAAAACTTGCTTTGATACCCATTTGTAATGCTCGCGACCTTAGAAATACCAACTCCTGCCAACTTAGAGACTTCCTAGGAGGTCACCCATCCTAACATTGATATCGCCCTTTCATGCTTAGATTTAGAGTTCTTTGTCTTCACTTGAACTCTGAAAAGAAAGAGCTCTTACTGACATAGGTAGGACCTCAATCCCTTTTAAACCACCAAAGTGTTAACAAATCTTTTTTTGTGAGGCTCATTTTGTTGTTTATTGCACCCTAGGCTTGTAGTCGAATTACAAACATAGGGTGCAGCACATAGAAAAGTAGCCTTTACAACATATATCAACCATGATAAAGTAGGATAGATATATCTCACAAAGCTAACTGTAAAAATAAAAAATGGCTAAATTATCTATTTTAGGGGGGTCCGTCTACAAACTATCATCAAAACACAATCTTATTGTAGACAATGTTATAATGTAGATGAATGGTATGTTTAAAAAGGAATAACATGATATAAGAATGGGGATCAAATGAGAATTGTTCTTATCCTATAAAATAAGAACAATTCTCAACCTTTGATTTTGTGAGATTAAAGGCCTAGATGGTGCCCCGCGTTTCTCCTTTTTTTTAGAGCTGGAGGGGTATTGGTGTCATTTACTGTATTTTATATTCAATTTTAACTTGCAGCCCAATTTTCCATTGTACGTATGTTTGTTCTATGTCGACTTTGTGAGTGCTCTTCGATCTCACTTGTGCTCTTCAATCTCCAATGTGCTCTTGATCACCCTTGTGCTCTTGATCGAAATTCTCCTTCAATCCCCTCTTTATTAATGGATTTAGGTATGATTTTCGTTGATTTAGGTTTTTCAATCTATATTCATGATTTTTCACTTTTCATGGATTTAGGTATGATTTTTCATCTTTGTTCATGGATTTTGGTGAAGAGAGCAATAGAATTGATAGAGATTACAAAATAAAGATTTATTTGAATTGCAATTTGAATGATTTGATTAGAAATAGAGGTTGATTTTTTATGCTTGTTTGATTGCTCACTAAGTGTTTGATAAAATATCAAAACCTCTTTTTTCCCCTAAAAACCCAAAATCTTGCTTGATTGCATGATTGCTTGAATGTTGGATGAACTTATGGCTATTAGTTGTTTGTTGCACATTTATTGTTTGGATTTTATTGATAAACCGTAAACCCTTTGGTGAATTCCCTTTTTGTTTTTACACGAACCGCATTGTGCTTGTCAATGAACCTTATAGTGTAATATTATGAACCATAATGACAATATTTGTGAACCAAAAGAAAAACGATTTTTTTCACATTTTTATTGCCCATTATGTGTTCCATGTTGCTTATAAATTAGCTTATTTTTCCCTTTTTTTATTGTAGGTTGTTCATCAAGTTTCGGTAGTCCTAACTTGTCTCATTCGGATAATGATGCTAATATTAATGGAGTTTCATTGAAGGGTATTGATAATGATGAGAATGTTGATGAAGTTCCATTGGATGATCATGATGAACCTAGCGATGCCTACATTCTTCACTTATCATAAGATTGTTCTTATTTCATTCCCAAGATTAAACATTGAAGTTTCAGTTCTCTATTTGTCTTTTTAGTAGTTGTTATGTGTTTTGGGGATTAAGTTGTCTGTTTTTTATGTTACTTTGTGTTTGACAAAACACTTTGCTACATTGTAATTGCTTTTAAGGTTGTTTTATACTTCAAGTCGAACATAATGATCTGAATGCCTTCTTTACAAATTTTATGCATTTTCTGTTAAATGAAATGATTATTTAAAATTCATGCACCTTCATATTGAACACTATGAACATTCATGTTGAACACTATTAACCGCGTAATTAATACTCGTAAAACAGATTTCAAAGTCTAAAATGTTTTTACCTATCTCTGTAAAATATACAATTTAAGTTAACATGACATGTTATGCCATTTATATCATCGAAAGATCAACATCGAGCAAAAACCATTAGATATTCATTTTATTTGTCAATGAGATGAGATAATGGAATGCTGACACATGTAATGTCATTGAAAAAACGTTTAATCCATTGAGAAAAACGAGCCTATGCATTCAACAAAATGCACCATATGCAACAAGCAATCAAGGATCAATCTTTTACACTGTTTTCTCAAAATCGACCCTTTCCATTGCGTAGCACATGTAGTGATTTCCATTGCTTCTAGTTAACTATTGTATTAACAATGTACATTAAAATCATAGTTAGTATTCAATCAACCTACAAGTATAAATTAAAATAACAAGTACGATTAAAAACGCATGAACTAAAAGTATGAACTGTAAACCAAAAGAAAAAATGTCATGAACTAAAATTACAACTAGTATGACTTAAAAGATATGAACTGTAAGATGAACTATTATGAACCAAACTTTAATGTACTATGAACCAAAAGAACAAATGTCATGAACCAAAATAACAACTTGTATGACTTACAAGACATGAACTATAAGACAAATTATTATGAACCCAACTTTAATGTACTATGAAGCAACAGAACAAATGTCATGAACCAAAATTACAACTAGTATGACTTAAAAGACATGAACTGAAAGATGAACTATTATGAACCCGAGCTTACAAAATCATGAACCGAAAGAAGAATTATAATGAACCAAAATATATAAAGCATTTATAGAATTAACCTATGTGAGATTTGAACCCACATTTATGTACACATGCACATTGCTCTACCATTTGAGCTAATAGGCTATCAATTGTCAAAAATGGATCTTTTCCGATCCAAGACTAAACATATATCCGTTAATTTGTGAGAAGTAGACTACGAAAAGTCTGTAGGTCTAATCTTCCTACATGGAAGCAAAATACCAAGAAGTTGTAAATCATGATCAATCATACTCTAATTACCAAAGAATATCATTATATTTATATTCAAAGAGTACAAGCTGAGAACACAAGACAAAGAATACAGAGACTATCAACCGAAATTAGATCTCACGCAAATAAACACTGACAAACAACTGCAGGGAGGAGGAAATTTCGATCAGAGAAATGAAAAATCATTGAAATAAAGACATTAGAAAGTTAGATCTTTCTCAGTCAAGCGTCAACGACACGAAAACAATGAAAATTTAGATCTTTCTCAATTGATAAATAAGAACCACAATTGAGATAAATATATTAGAAACAATATTCAATTGAGAAGGAGAAGTTCAAACTGATCAATTTTGGAAAAGAATTTGTAGAGTTTGATGAGGCTGAGAAGATATGCCGCCGTGAATGATTCTTTCACCAGATTTCATCCTTCCGTCCCGATTCTCTCTCTGTTCCTTTTTAAGGCTGTTTAAAAGTTGTGTGAATTGAAAGAGGATGAGTTTGGGGATAAGGGAGGGTATTTTTGGAAGACTCTGATATTTTTTTCTAAATTATGCTCCGTGCCATTCATTAATGAATAAGCCTTTTTTATATATTTTGCTAGATCCAATCTCATCCGTCCATACTTCTCATCCAATGCTCTCAATTTGTTCTTAGTTTTCACCCTAAGAGATATGTACACTGGAACCCTACTCCATGATATAATCTATACGATCTATCATTTTTCAAACAAATTGTCTTCTAGAATGTTTTTACTAAACAAAATTACTAGAATTAGTAGTTTTGCGTAATATCATTCGCTTCCTTTAATCTAACGAATCACATAAATCCGTATTAAATAATCTATGTCCATTATGCACTTGAACTCTAATCTATTTTTTGATGGTGTTGAAATGGTAAATTATAAAAAGGCCGAATGATCGAAAGTCGCCCTTATAATAGGTCATATTCCACTAAACCATCCATTATATGCGAAATTGCTGAAAACCACCCGTATTATAGTGTCTGTTAGAATTCGACCACCCACACTCTCTATCCCGTTAAATTTCTGTCTACGAATACGTGGTGCCGCTCTTGCTTAATGTATTTTCTGGATTTTCCCTTTTTAAGAAAAAACAAAAAAAACAATTGAAACCCACCCAAAATCCCCATATTAGACTATATAACATAGAAACACATTCCCCTTATAAACGAAGGTTGAAGACGAAGAGGGCAAAATATGGGAGATAAAGTGGCCATTAGAGAACGAGATCTTCAAGTCGAGAGACATCTCAAAGTTCGAAAGGAGACAAAATTCTCATACTTGTAAGTCGATCCATGCACAAATTTTCAAGCCACAATTCGAGCGACCAACTGATCTTCACCAATGAAATAAACCTTGAAAATTTTGGGTTGTTTTGACCAACAATTCGAGCGACCTTTCTTCATTTCTCGGATCTTTACTCCTTCTTTGCTCTTTTGACAAACAATTTGAGCGACCTTTCTTTAACAACAAATCTAGGGCATGGATTTCCACCTTCCTTCAATTGGATCTTTACTCTTTTGTTGCTCAAATTTCGCAAGCGCCCTACCAATTACTCTTCGTTTCTCGGATCTCTACTCCTTCGTTGATCAGAATTTTTTGTCCCTCTTTTCAAAGCCCTATTTCAGAGGCTGAAATGCGAAAATGGGAGAGAGGAATATGTGACAAGTCTTAAATTTGGGATTTTGTTTGGGATTTAATTTTTTTTTTTGTTCTTTTAACTTTCTCTTGAAAAAGGAAAATTCAGAAAATGTAATAGGCAAACGCGGTGCCATGCGCAGGTAAACAGGAATTTAACAATACAGTGGGTGTGGGTGGTCGAATTCTGACAAACACCAAATACGGGTGGTTTTTGGCAATTTCACATATAACAGATGGTTTAGCAGAATATGGCCTATTATAAGGGTGGTTTTCTGTCAATCGGGCTTATAAAAATTAATTCTTTTCTTTCGACCAAATAAAAAAAATTTGATTATTTTATTAGTTAATGAAGTGATTTGATTTGTAGAAAGATTTTCCATAACCAAACTAAGGGTGTGTTTGTTAGGTACCAAAAACTAATTGGAAAACTCCAACTAGTTGCAAAAACTCGTATAAACACTGTTTGTTTGACACAAAAAAACTAGCAACTAGTTGTAAAACTAGTTTTTTGAAGAAGCTACTTTTTAAAGCTTTTGCACTAGTTTTTTAGTAGTTTTTCGAATTAAAAAAATAATTATTTCCTAAATAAGAATATCCCTATTGTAAAATAGAATTTAAAATTATCAATTACTACAATAAACTAGTTGAACATTACCAAACAATGTTTATATATTTTTTCGAAACTTCAACTACTTTTACATCTAGTTTTACAACTTCAACTAGTTTTACAACTCCAACTAGTTTTTTGGGTGACTTAACAAACATAGCCTAAACCGTTGGCATTTGGAAAAAAAAAAGAAGCAATTAACTTTAAAAAGATAAAAATCAACTAAAAAAAGGACTCTTTACAAAATTTAATGGGAAGATTGATTGGGAAATGGAGGGGGAGAGAGATGGAATCCAATGATGAAGTAATTGAGGGATGTTGAATGTTGCTTTTGGGAAAGGCAACAAAGAAGCAAAATCTTGTGTGCAAGTGCAAGTGGGGTTTCTTCTCGTTATCTTGTTCACCAAATGGCAAATGGAAAATGGGGTTTGGTAGAGAAACCAAAGATTAATAAAGCCCATTCCCATCATCATATCTAAGCTTAAAGATTTTAGATATGACTCCCAACTTGGCTTGTCGGATCAATCAATGTCATTTTCTTTTCTTTTTTTATTTACATATGTGTGTTATTTTGTGTTGAACAAGTCTACTTTCCTAGTATATTACTTTTATCTGTTGCAAAAATATATGTGATTGTAGTTGTTGTAAATGGTTTATATAAATCTATTTTTCTAACATATGTTCTAATTGCATAAGTTAAGTTTCTTAAAATGGTAATATTTTATTATTTTATATTTATTTAGGATTAATTTGTGTTACGCATACATACATACATATATAATTTAAATTTATTTAATTTTGATTGATGATAAATAAATTGTTATATCTTATCTTATTTATATGAATACTAATGATTTTATATATTAAGTAATAAGGTAAATATATAAGGTGGTAAAAGGGATCAAATGACACAAGACTAACAAATCAGTAAGCCAAGCTTTGTGAATTTCAATTATATATGACAACATTGTCTAACAAACGCAGCATATTGCTTTCCCATTCAGCAAATGGGTATTCAACTTCATTTGGTCTTTCTATAGATATTCTTCTAAGAAAGCAATAACTAATTTTAATG
Organism: Fallopia convolvulus; assembly: GCA_964016875.1. Taxonomy (NCBI): domain Eukaryota; kingdom Viridiplantae; phylum Streptophyta; class Magnoliopsida; order Caryophyllales; family Polygonaceae; genus Fallopia; species Fallopia convolvulus. The sequence goes on from OZ024728.1 coordinate 17,014,945, forward strand.
ATACTTCATATGTACGTATACAGTTATACACCAATGGTACAGTATAGATTTTATACACTATTTTGAAAATTTCAAGATACATCCAAAACAATTAGCAAAGGGAAAAGTGAAAATATTTTGAACGCTAATAATGAATTTATTACTGTAATTATCTAGTGCGGATTAAGGAAATGGTAATAAATACAAATGGGATTATTGGGGTATTTTTCTCAAGATTAAACACCTTGTAGCTAGTTTAGTGCCTACATAATTTGTTTTGCAAAAGGAGTGCTTACATAATTGTCAAAACTAACACATTATAAAGTCATCATAATCTTAAAAATAGAGATTTTAGATAGAATTATGAGTAGTACGTACGTAATAAACATAAAGATTTTTAGAAGATTTGTATGAAGAAGGATAAAGCAATCTGATCGAACCAACCCTTAGTATTGTGAAAGCAAAAAAACCAAAGATGTCCCCACTTTGAATTCTGGCCAATTGTTTCCTTCCACTAATTTATATCCACTTCCAATTATTACTCTATCATCATCACTCATTGAATAAAGACATCTCACCACTTGCTTTTGAATGTGACCTCCAAACAACTGTTCCTCTGTTCTCTTCTTCTCTCAGAACCTTTGTATTTTCGTTTGGTTTTGTAGGTAAATGAATTTAATTCACATCCAGTTATTTCCTTTTTATTTTTAAATATATGTTGGATAAAAAATGCATTTCAAGGTCGGAATTAAATGATAAAAGACCACATAAGAAGAGTAGACCTCTAATGAATAGCTTAAATTTTTGGATTAAAAGGTGGATTCTATGCAAAGTGATAAAAAAAAAACTCCCTGATACGTAATCTATTTCTTTTGACTCCAGAATCTAACATTAAAAATACTCATTTTCCGATCTTGTCATATGACTCACTCTAATCAATCTGGTCAATATTACTCTAATACTCTATCTATAGAGCACTCTAAACCCTGTCCAAAAAAAAAAAAAGCGTAGACTTCAACCCTCAAATCACAAATTTTAATCTCTTCAATCGTTATACTTCGTAATTTATAATGCATGCATTAAACGCTAGCTACACCTACCACAGCTTATCCGGGCCATTAACTTTTGACTTGGGTGCTAACTGTACTCTATTAACTAGCCAAGTCAAGCCCGTCCGTTGGACGGGGCAAAATTTATATTTTACTATTTAAAATGCATGGATGTTTGCAAGCATTTACAAAAATATTACAAATCACATAAAAAATAATTAATTTAATAAAAATCGTAGAAATTTGAACTTTAAAAAAGTACTTTTGTGCAAACCTAACTACTATCCAACAAAAACCTTCATGTCTTGCGTTCTCACATTCACTCTCCCCCTCCCAATTCGTGTTTCGATTCGATCAATCTTTCTTGCAATTTGAGGGTTGACTTCTATTTTTCGCTTCATAGCGGATGAAATTATGATGATTTTATACAAAAAAAAAGACATATATAGTGAGAAAGAAAAAGATAGAAATAAAATTTTATATTATGTTTTGTTAGCTATAATGTCAATAGTTGTGTTTGATGTTGTGTTTTGTATCTAATATCAAAGGTTATTTGAAATGTCAAATGTTATTATTGTTATTTGAAATATCAAAGGTTGCAAAATTAACTATTTTAAATTAAGATAGTCAATTATGGCGCAAATCCTCCAACTTTAAATAAAAGGATTTTAAATATTTCAAGACATCAATAAAAAAATATTTATTTTGTTTTGATGATATATAACTTCGCATGTTGTAAGATTATAGTTTTAGTGATTTGGATTAATCTAGTAATGCTTTAAAAAAAATTCCATTAAGATTCATGATAGGGGGTATAATAAATCTATTTAGTTTTTTTTGTGAATGATTCGTCTATTATATATAGCCTTATTGTATCATTTGACATTCTCTTAATTATCCATCTAAAATTTAATTTGATCCTTTAGCAAGTGTAGGCTAAATAAAAAGAGATTCAACTAAAATTTTAAATGCACTCTTATACCTAATAACACTACATGAAATTAAAAAAAATATAGTATAGTCGTTTTGATTGTTTGAAAGAATTTGGATCACCTTATAACAGCATGTAATCAAATGGATTGGTGTATACTTATCAAAATTCATATATTGGTTAATACATTAATTTACATTATTTTGTGTATTTTTCCAATACAACTTAGCTCCTATGTTTAATAAAAACTATAATTTTTTATATAAATTAATTATAACAAAACGTTTTAAATATTTGAAAAAAATATGAGTCACCTTATAACTACATATAATCAAATAGATTGATGCATAATTAATTAATTATTAAAATCATATATCATTTTTCATACACTTATGTGCAATTGTACTATAAGCATAATAAAGTTTTTATATATCATTCACATATTTTAATATCAAATTTAAATTGAATTTAGTCTTTTGTATGGGGTCTTTTGATTGTGATAAAAAAATTATCCAAAGTGATTAATATTGGAAAAATCAAACCTTAAACATCCAATAAAATTGTCAAAGCTTCAACCATTGAGCCAAAATTTTATATTCATATAATAAAATCGATATAATATGAGTGAGATGTTTTTCATAAATTTAATATCTTACATAACATTTTAATGTTATAAATTTTAAAAATAAAAATTAAGGTGAATCTAAAACAATTTGTTTTATTATATAATAGTGTAAATCTATAATACTATAATTGGTTATAAATAATGGTGCCTAAAAAATAATATATTAATGATTAAATAATAAGTGTATATAAATGAAATGAAATATATGCAGCAAAATCACAATTACCATGAAAGGATGATAATATATTATATACTAATTATAATTATGCCTTAAAACTAAAAGTAAATAAAAGGATCTACCTTATTATGTAATGGTGTAATTGACAATGCATATGGTACATATGACATAATATATCAACGATTCAAAACTAAGAGCGTGTTATTTACCAAAATAAATAGTTGTCAAGATTTGAACCGTGATCTATAGGTAAATGAAAGATTCTTTACCACTAAGCTATGTAGAATTATTTTATTTATTTAAAATGATAAGTTTTCATAAAAATAAATATTATGTAATAAATTTGTCAATAAATGTGGTTTTGTACATAAATTTATCTATTTAGTGTAAATTATATTAAAGGTGAAAAAACAATTAGAAATTAACATTAAGTGCATTAAATGTTTCATGTACACAAAATTATATATGTATTATAGATTTAATTACACCGACTTTAAAATGCCTATGAATTAATTTTTATATTTTTGGGGAAAAAAATCATTTACTACGTGAATATATTGGGAGTATAGGACTTTTTTTTTTAATTATTGATATACTGTGTGGGAGTAGGAAGGGCATTTTTGCAAAAATATTGAAAAGTACACACCAATTAACTTAGAGGAGATGGATTCAACATCGTTGAGGGGGCCAACTTCACGTGCAAGTCACATGGGGTAGGAGCCTCGTACGGCCCCACTCCAATTATTATTTATAATTGACCATCACCATGATGATGATGATGATGGTGGTGATGATGATGATGGAGATTGATGACTTGTCGGAATTCTATTTTTTCAGTAAAAAAATGAAAAAGCTGAAGGGGGCACGTGGGGACAGCTAGCACGCACCCGTGGGACAGCATGCACCTCAATCATCAGCCCAACATATTGTCGGATTTTTCTCTTTCCTCTCCAATCTTCAGGTAAACGTGATTAAATTTACGCACATAAATAACTATACTACATATAAAAATAAATAAGTCTAACATAATTATACGTAGTACTTGCCTACGTACGTGCATAGACGGTAAAATTAAAACTGCATTAATTTAAATATGGATCACATATTCAAATACGAGTATTAGTTTTAGTTAATTTTTTAGATTTTTTACATATATTAAAAAATTCATGAAAAATATAAAAAATATTACTATTAAAAATTCAAACTCTTCTAAATGTGATTATCGATCACCAATCAATTACTAACCATTCTTTAGAGTCAATAGATGGAGAGAGAAAAATCAACACATTAATAAAATACTCCGTACAAATTATAAAAAGTAACATTTTATAACCAAAATTTTAAAACTAGAAAGACTATTAGAGCTAAATGGAGGGAGTATTAAATCTAACTAAAAACTAATGTCATTTGATGCATCTATTTTTATAAATAATATTTTTTATTTTAGAATTTTAATTAATAATTTATAGGCGAGTTGTGAGATTGGTTATTGAAATTTACACATATTAATTTTATATGTTCCATTTATATTTATTAACCATAAATAAGGTGTGTAGATAATAAGATATAAATTTTATAGAAAATCTAGTATTTTAATTTAATTATTTAATTTTTAATAATTATGTCAAGAATAAAATAAAAATATTTAATAAACATAGGAATATTGATTCTATATGAAGACACGCTTTGTATTTTGTAACTAGAAAAAGTATACATTTCTCATTTTGTATTAGCTTAAGATGCGCATGTTACATGTAGGGGTGTTCATAACCGGATATCCGATCCGATTCGGCTAATCGGATCGGATATCCGCAATAAAATTTTCTCTAAAATCATATCCGTATCCGATCCGGGTATATCTGGATATCCGATCCGTATAGCTCGGATCGGATCGGATATTTGTGGAGGATATCCGAATATCCGAATATTCATATTTTTATATTTTTTTGTATTTAAGTTCCAAATAATTTATTCAGTCGGTAAATTTCACCCAAAATCATGATCCAAATAATCATCCGCATAAAAGAAAGAGACAAAATAATTTAAAATAAATTAAAAATGAAGTGTAAAATATAGATTTAGGTTTTATTTATCGTTAATTTTATTTGTGGGGTGAAATATATTAAAAATAATTAAAAAAACAAACAAAAAAAGGTAGTACTAGGAAGTCGAAGCACATAAAACTACTTGAACTATTAAACTTTTTGTTATTGCACAAAATATATATGTATAGTATTATACCCTCGGATATCCGGGGGGTTTGACGACCCGATCCGTATCCGATCCGGTGATCCGGCTAATTTTCTCGGATCGGATCGGATTCGGATATTTTTCCAATGGATTCGGATTTTCGCGGATCGGATCGTCGGATCACCGGATCGGATTGATCGGATCGGATATTTTTGAACACCCCTAGTTACATGTAGAGGCTAGCCATTTTAAATGCTTATTCAAAAGTCAAATTTGTTCCTCAAAGTTATCAGGAGGTTGTCCCCATTTTTTTAATTACGGGGTATAAATATTTGGAATTGCCAATAAAGTAACATGGAAATTTGTACTTAAGTTGTGTTTCATGCACTCTTCATGATATATACTCCCATAAGCTTGACCCATATTATGACTACTAATCATGTTCAATAATTAATTCCATATCATTATGTAACTGTTAATAATAATAATACGGAGTATAATTAAACTTTAAGACCCTTTTTAAGACAAAATAAAGCAAGATCTCCATGTCCGGATAAAGGGGAATAACAGATTAGACCTAATTATAATATAAACTCTATAATACAATCCCACTTGTCTCGAAGTATGAATAGGCCGGCCGATGCAAACCGTTAGGGCATCTCCAAGAGCTTTTCCATAATTTTCTTCAAAATGAAGAATCAAAAGACATATTTTTTAAAATTATTTTAATCTAACTCCAACAGTTTCCCTATCTTAAAATTTTTTATATTTAATATATACAAAACGAAAATAGGACACTATGATTTTGTTCATCAATAATGTGATTTTGTTCATCAACACTGTGATTTTGTTCATCAACACTGTGATTTTGTGAATAAATGAACTATTGTTTGTGCATCAAATATCTATTGTTTGTATATAAAAAATGGATGAATGTGTATCGGAATTGTATGCATTATATGTGTGTGCATTATAATTAGTCGTATGTGAGACAAAACTAATTGTTTTGGTCGGTCTCGGTATTGTCTTGTTTGACTCCTTTGGATTTGTCATTATTGCTAATGTGAAACGTGTGGCTACTTCTTGGGCTTCGAACATAGCTAAATAAGGCACAAGCACTCCTCTTCGGTTTGCAGCTGGCTCGTTCACTTACCATACGTCGTATAACGACTACATAAACTAGATAAATATATTTGTGCATTGAAACTAATTATATGAGTATGTGAGTGAACTAATTATATAAGTAAGGAAAAAAAAGATGGCCTTAAAGCACAAAATAAATGCAAAATTGCATAAATAGATAGTCCTAAATATACAAATTGATGGTATTGACACATAAACATAAGTTTATTTCAATTCATAAATAAGGATATAATAATGAACAAACAAGGTTATATCAATGAACAAATAGCGGTATATTCATGAACAAATATGGTATATCAATGAACAATCAATGTTATATCAATGAACAAAAAAGGTTTTATCAATGATCAAATAGGGGTATATCCATGAACAAATAGAGTAAATCAATGAACAAACAATGGTCAAACAAGGTTATATCAATGAACAAAAGGAGGTTATATCAATGAACAAATAGGGTATATCAATGAACAAATACAAGTATATCAATGAACAAATATGAGTAAATCAATGAAGAAATAATGGTATACTAATGAACAAACAAGGTTATATTGAAGAACAAATAAAAGTATATCAATGAACAAATATGGGCATTGAGACCCCTTGATTCAGGCTCGGGTTTGTCTAAACTTGATGTCTAAGCATGATAATCCATGAAGGTTGCGAAGCTTGATCCGTCATGGCTCCTTAATAATCTAGATGAGCATGAGTTGCATCTTGTATCTTCTTGGTTCGAGTTCTTGGGATTGGTCCGTGAAACGACATCTTTAGATTTTCCTCGGCGTAAGTCGTTAGAAGTCATAGACGGATGTTTGACATCAATTATTGAACTTGAAAAAAGAAGACTTTTGGGGTTCAACTTTTGCTTATATGTTGTAGACAACTTGGAAGTATTGTAATGACCTTATCTTTAACTATCAGAACAGTATTTCTGGTTTGAAAATAATTATATATGCATCAAAAACTAGATAATATTGTATTCATACACCTAGATAAGGTTAAAAAATAAAATTAAAAATTAAAAAAGGTCGAAATTGATGAACAATGTTATCAAAAAATTCGATGCACAAATAGTTAGTATTGATGAACAATTGGGGAATATTGATGAACAAATTGCTAGGTTTGATGAACAAATTGGGTGCATCTCATAAAAACGTATTTTTTCAAAAAATACGGGAAAAATTCGTCCATGCCGTAATTTATTGAAAAATACGCGAATAATACGGAAAAAATTCGTCAATGCCGTATTTTATCATTTTTAATGAATGTTTAATTATGGGCGTCGATTTTTTGGAATGTACAAGCGAGATTTATTCTCAATTCTCATCTGAGCGACCATATATTCTCACACGACTCTTTCTCTAATAATTAAATGATTTTTAAATCTATATTTAAAAAGGTTTAGTTAATTGGCTTTTCTAATAGTTGAATTTGTGATTTTTTTTTAATCAGGAAATAAGAGCTTCTTTCTCTATAACTAGTTTAGGACCTGCACTTTGCGCAAGGGCTTTTTTAAATAAATATTGGACTATTATTTTAAATAATATGTAGATCATTAGATATAAAATTAAAAAATAAATTAAAAAATATTTATCAAAATTATGTGGCCTTAATTTTGAATTAGGAATATAAGAAAATATTTATCAAATACATTTCTAACTCAAGAACTATCTTGCTTGTTGGATCGACGTATTGGAATCACCGTAAAGACCACGCTACAATCAAGAGAAGGTCAATAAAAAGACTTCAAGTCGCTCAAAGAAATCTCAAGTCCCAAAAGATCTCGCAAGCCGCTTTGCAAGCTACAATCCCGGCATCATCAAATAAGTTTCTGGCTTCGCTAAATAGATAGCAATTCTCAAAGCTTGTAATAGAAAAAGATCTCACTAGCAGTTTGTAAGCGGTAATCTCATTGTAACAAAGAGGTCTCGGACCTCATTAGGCAGAGACCTCGAATCTTGTAAAAGAAGATCTTGGGCAGAATCCCGTTGTTGTAACCTCGTTTGGAAATCATGAATAAAAGTAAGGGTTTGTCTCGTCGAATATATAATCTCATTTCTTGTCTTTAGCGTCGGTTTATTCAGGTTTCATCACTGGCGCCGTTTGTGGGAACCTCTTCATCCTAAGCAGTTTCCCGACAAGCACAAACCTTGACTTTCAATCTCACAAATGGCCTGTCCAAACAACTTTTTCCCTCTCCACCCCGATAATATGGCCGAAACCTCGACGTGGATGAACGAGGCACCTCAATCAGGTTGGCCGTTCGGGGTCCCTCTAGGGTGGGCATATGTCGCCCCGCAAAACGCGTACCCTTTCCAAGGATACGCAAACAATCTCTGGCTCCGCAAAATCCCTACCCATTTCCCTACCCAGGTTATGGGCAATATCAGCAAGGCTTTGCCCCTTCGCCTGTCCATGGCTATCCTCCCCCGTTGCCCGAGCACGTTCCCATCCCAGGGCCTGAACAACCCCATTCCGAGTATGTACCTGAATACGTTCCCGGACACGTTCTGGGGCACGAAGAATCGACCAACAACTCTTTAACGGACAGGACGCCCGGGATCCCATGAAAATCTCGAGATCTCACTCGCGACGTTCCCGGACGCAGCGTCCGGAGATGTCCAAAACCGTGGGGAATGTGGTGCATACTTTGAGGTCGCGCTCGCGACGCTGCCACGTTGAGGCCGACGGATTTTCACCTTACATAGACGAGATCCAGAGCGCGCCAATGCCCAAGGGCTTCCATAGGCTGCACATGGGGTTCTATGACAAGGCGGCAGATCCCGAGGAACATGTGAAACACTTCGCTGTCCAGATGAATGTCAATTCATACAATGATGCGATTTTTTGCCGCGTTTTTTCAACCATCCTGTAGAAGGCCGCAATGACTTGGTTCATAAGTCTCAAGACCAGGTCTATTTCCTCGTTTGCCCAGCTATACGATGCATTCATTGCACACTTCAGTGGCTCAAGGAAGCACAAGAAGAACATGCGCGATCTTCGCGGTATTGAGCAGGGGGAAGATGAGGCGATGGGCTCCTTTTTCACGAGGTTCACGACCGTAGTTGCGGAGATTGCGCGCATCGACGAGGCGTCCGCGCGAGACACTCTCATGGGCAACCTATGTCACCGGGCGTTCAAGAATTATATTTTCATGAAGTTTCCAGAGACGTACGACAACCTGTGTGCCCGGATCACCGCATAGGTGTATGCCGAGGATGCAGCTAACCAAAGCTCTCGGCCGAGGACAGACAAGGAAATCGCGGCCGAGGCTAAGGGAAGGCGAAGGTGGGTGTACCCGCCGCCAAGGTTGCGTATGTAATGCAGACCCATCACCCCGTGAAGTCCCAGCCATAGGCCAAGCAGAACAACGGGAAGAACAATAACGCAAACAACAACAACACAAGGAGAAACAACGACGGCGGGGGTTGGAACTGTTTCGGAGGAAAGCAACGAGGTTACAGGGGAAAGGGCGGCCCCTTGTACAAACCAAGAGACGAGGGCAGAGGAAACCCCACCTCGGGGGCGAAAAATGTGCCACAGGGCCAGAACCAAGTAAGGACCAACAACATCGAGCAACAGGCTCCTGCAAAGCAAGCACGCTTCGGTCATGCCGCGACACCTGATGGTTTCATTTACACCATCTCAGATGGTCCCTCATTAGCAGGCTCGATCCAATCGGAGCGGAAGAGATACGTGAGGGCCAACCATCATGAGCCTTCGGTATTCATTGTCGAGCAATCCTCGAAATCCCACGCGGGGCTAGCTTTCACATCCGAGGGCTAGCTTTCGAAATCCCACGCGAGCCTTTGGTATTCATATGCCTCACTCTGACCCTTTGTGGTGGTGCACGCTCAGCTAGGCTCAAAGATGGTAAAGCGAGTCTTGGTGGACATGGGATCTTCCGTGGACATCATGTACTACGACACCTTCGAACAATTAGGGATCTCGGCCACATCTCTAAAGCCCTACACTGGAAAACTAAAGTCCTTCTCGGGTGACGAGGTCGATGTGGCAGGCCTCATTGACCTTTGGATGTCGCTGGGAGAAGGTTCGACAAGACAAACTGAGATGGTAGAGTTCACCGTGGTGCGTTTGCCCTCGATATACAACATGATCATCGATAGAGTATCCTTGATGAAAGTTCAAGCCGTGGTGTCCATCTACCACCTAAAGATGAAGTTCCCATTTGAAGGAGGGGTTGGGGAAGTTGCTGGCCGCGGAGGTTCAAGCCGTGGTGCAACGACGAAGGGAAATGAATGAGGAAAGGGAAAGTGCCACAAATGCCGAGGTGGCAAAGTTGTTGGCCGCGGGGTTCATTCACGAGGTCCAGTACCCAAGGTGGCTATCCAATGTCGTGCTGGTAAAAAAGGCCAGCGGGAAGTGGCGCATGTGCGTTGACTTCAAAGATCTGAACAAGGCCTGCTTAAGGATAGTTAACCCCTGCCATCAATGGACGAACTGGTCGACTCCACATCAGGTCACGGGGTCCAAAGTTTCCTCAACGCATATGCGGGGTATAATCAGGTCCTGATGGACCCTTGAGATGAGGAAGAAACGTCCTTCTTCACGCAGCGGGGGACCTATTGCTATAAGTTAATGCCTTTTGGTCTAAAGAGCACGAGAGCCACCTTTCAGCGGCTCGTGGACCGAATCTTCAAAAACCATCTGAGGAGGAATGTGTCAGCTTATGTCGACAACATCATGGTCCGGATCAAGACCCCGGAGGAGCATCTGTTGATCTCGCCGAGGTCTTTGCGACGCTAAGGCGGAACCGGCTCAACCTCCATCCTGAGAAGTGTGTGTCTGGTGTGTCGTCCGGTAAGTTCCTATGGTTCATGATCAGCTCGCGGGGAACAGATGTGAACCCTGTCAAGATTGAATCAATCCTCTCGATGCGGTCACCTCGGTCTCGGACCGAGGTACAACGGCTCAATGGCGATGTAAATTATCTGGGGAGATTCTGCTCTCGTTTGGCGGACAGGTCGCTTCCTTTCTTCGTGGCCTTAAAAAAGAATGAAAAGTTTGTTTGGGACGAGGAGTTAGAACTACGGTTGTTAAAATGGCCCGATGACCCTTAACCCGACTCGTAAATTACGGGTAAAAAATTTTGAGATTACGGGTTACGGGTCAACCCGTAACCCGTAATATTAATTTTTTTAAAATATTTTTTTATAGCAGATAATTATATTTATACTCTATAATAGATAATTAAATATTTTTTAAATATTTATTATAACAGATAATTGTATTTATTCTTTATAATAGATAATTAAATATTTTTTAAATATATTTGTACGGGTTACGGGTCGGGTTAATGGGTCAAATGGATCATTTTTACCCGTTGACCTAGTCAAACAGGTTGACCCGTGACCCGAGCCGTAAAACCCGTAACCCGTAATCCGGGTTACGCGTCGGGTCACGAGTCGATGAATTTTTTTACGGGTCAACGGGTCGACTTATAACCCGTAAACTGGGTTACGGATCGGGTCGACTCGTTGAACAACCCTAGTTAGAACTCGCTTTTTTTGGGATGAAGGCATTCTTGTCAAAACTACCCACGTTGGCACCTCCGAAGGCAAGCAAGACCTGCAACTGTATATGGCTGTGAGTCCATAGACGGTCAACGCGGTGTTGACAAGGGAGGTGATTTACCCAGTTTACTTCGTCAGTCGCGTGCTTCAACCTGTGGAGCAGCGATACTCACCGACGGAGAAGATGGCCTTGGCTGTGGTAACGGTCGCGAGGTAGTTGCGCCCTTACTTTCATGCTCACCCCATCCAAGTCCTCTCTAATCTCCCTCTCCGCCAGATCCTCCATCAGCCTGCCCTTTCCGGGCGGATGACGAAGTGGGCGGTCGAGCTCTCCGAGTTTGACATTAGCTACCTGCCGAGAACTGCAATGAAAGGGTAGGCCCTCACCGACTTCATGGTAGAGGTGACATTCCCCCAAACCGATGAAAGTGCAGAGGAGTGGAAGGTCTTCGTTGACGGCTCGCGATGCGACGCAGGAGGCGGGGTTGGCATGTTCCTTGCCGAGCCCTCAATCGAGATGGAGTATGCTCTTAACTTTGCCTTTGATGCCACCAGTAATGAGGCCGAGTATGACGCTATGATCGTTGGGATGGAGATGGCGCTGCTTAGTAGAGCTCGCAAAATCAGGGTGTACACCGACTTCGAGTTGGTAGCGCGGCAGTTGAGCGGGCAATATGAGTCCAAGCCTTGGTGTCTTTCTTAGAGACATTTGCCGTATAGTCCATTTCGCGCGTTGCCAACAAAAAGGTCGACACCCTAGCGAGGCTAGGGTCGGCTCTCCCTTTAGAGGTGGGCAATCGTGTTATGGTGGAAAGAAAGCTTTTGCGGAGTGTGACAAACGGGGTTTTTTCCATTACGCTCGAAGATTGTATGGCCCCTATTATCCGATATGTGGAAGGCGGGATTTTTCTTGAGGACCCCGTAGAAACAAGGAAACTCAAAATGCGAGTCGCTCGCTACTGCGTTGTTGGAGGACGTCTCTATCGTCGTGGCTTCGCAAAGCCAAATTTACTCTGTGTACCGAGAGAGGCCAAGGAGCACATCCTATTCGAGACACATGAGGGGGTATGTGGCGGCCACCTCGGATGGCGTGCCTTGTCGCATAAGATCGTCCGCTTGGGGTATTTCTGGCCCACTCTTAGATAGGACGAGAGGTCCCATGTCTAGAACTACGAAGGGTGCCAAAGGCACGCCAACGTCCAGCATGCCCCTGTCTCCACCTTGCACTCGTTTCACGCGCCTTGCCCCTTTGCGATGTGGGGGATGAATATTTTGGGTCCCTTCCCAAAGTCCGCGGAGCAGGTGCAATTCATTCTGGTCATCGTGGATTATTTCACAAAGTGGGTCGAGGCAGAGGCAATGGCCAAAATCACGGGAGAAAAGGTCTACTCTTTTCTCAAGAAGAACCTCGTGTGCCGCTCTAGAGTCCCCATGACCATCATGATGATGTTCGTGTTATTGGTATGGTTTTAAGTGTCTTTCTTAGTTTGTTTAGTTTAGTTTTAGTTGGTTTTAGAGTCAGTTTTGTGTGTTTTTGGATGTGTTTGTGAAAAGTATGGAAGCTACTCCGTTTTGTGTCTTTTTATAGGTTTAAGAGCGGGTAGGTAGCACTTTTTCGAGCTGAGTTGAAGTCTTGTGGTGGAAGGTGGAATGCATGGAAGATAAGGAAGAAGATTGCATGGGAAAATCAAGTTAAAATCCAAGTTAAAGTCAAAGAAAAGTTCAAGAGAAGCCAAAACAGAGGCTCGGTAACGACCCTGTGAAGGTCGTTAACGAGGCTGCAAAAGATAGTTTTTGTAAGGGATTCAGCAGAGTCTACCGACCCTGTGCGGGTCGTTAATGAGGGACCCGTGTCGGTAGAGGCGTAGCCGACTTTCAATTTTTATATCTTTTATCTTGTTATCTTTTAAGTAGGGTAAGTTTTTATCTTTTAGCCTTTTTATTAGATAGTTTCTTAGTATAAATACCCTTGTTCTAAGTCTAGGCAAAGGGGAGATAGACGAGATCTAGGAGAAGTCGAGAAAGAGAGAGAGTCGAATCTAAAGCCGATCGAGAGAGAGGGTTCGGGTCGGTGATCGGTTCTTGCTCGGTGTTCTTAGTGCTTTCGGGATTCTACGAGTTTGTAAGACAATATTATATTTTCAATTTCAAGTAAAAAGTTTTGCTTTCAATGTTTTTTTTATTAAAGTTGTTTGCTTTGTTTCAATGAATAATGAGTAGTCTTCTTATCTAGGGTCAGGGTTGAAACCAGACATAGTTGTGCATGTTTGAATGAGTAAGTTGATGTTTTGATTGCCTTTTATCTTTTGAATTGCTTGTTGAGTTATGCTTAGACGAGAGTCAAAGTAATTTGAGTTTTTAACTTGATCGATAGAGAAAGTTGTGAACTTGAATGTTGATACTGTTCAATAACGAAAGTTTTGAGCTTTGGATTCAAAACAAGTAATAAAGTAAATTGATTTATGAAAGTTGATTGATTTGCTTGTTAGTTGGAGAAAGTTGATGAATTTATCTTCAAAGGCATGATCTTTATCTTCATATGAGTTTTTATGCATAGATCTATCGTGGTAACCCTTGTCCTGGATCTTTTTATTCATTGAATTTGCTTAGTTTTGCTTTCGAATCATTCATTACCGACTTAACATACCCTCGGTACCGAACCTGCGTTTGAGTCGTTAGTTGTTTTGTGTTCGTAGATTTCCAAGTTCATTAACGACCCTAACAAGGTCGTTAACGAGGTTGGTCGTAGCACTTTTTACTTGTTTTGCTTTGTTTTCTTGTTTCTGTAGTCGATAGACAAACAACATTGCTTCCCGTGGACGATCCTAACTCTGCTATACTCAGCGGGGTCTTGACTACAAATTTTATTTGTTGTTAGGTAAATCCCTTTCAACAAATTGGCGCCGTTGCCGGGGAGGCAACATTGTTTGTTTGTTTATCTTTTGGTCTGGGAATAGCCCGACCCCGTTTTTGTTTTTAATATTGTTTTCTTTGGCTGTTTTCTTAGCGTATGCCAGTAGGACGTCGCAGGCTCGAATTTGATAACATCAGTTACTATTCAGAACCTGAACGTACCTTGCACCGCAGACGGAGAGAAAACCAGGCCATGGCTACACCCGAAGAAATGGCTCGACAGATGGAAGCCCTCCAGAGGCAGATGTGCTTTCAGAACTGAGGGTTCTAGAGTCTGCAATTGTGCTTCCAAAGATAGAGAAGACATTTGAGATTAAATCTCAATTCATATCCTTAATAAAAAGGGCACAGTTTGAAGGTGTCTCACTTGAATATGTTCTTTTAAAAGCTTTCAGGTGGTCTCTTACTGGAAAGGCCCTGAGCTGGTTGAAGAGCTTACCTCCTAAGTCTATCAGGACTTGGAAGGCTTTGTATGTTCAGTTTCTTACAAAGTTATTTCCTCCTGCCAAGACAACGGAGTTGAGAAAACGCATCACCTCCTATCACCAGCTGCCTAATGAGACCTTTGTAGAGACATGGGAAAGGTTTAAGGAGATGCTCAGACAATGCCCTACTCATGGGCAACCTTTATATGTGCTCTAAGAAATCTTTTTCCAGGGGATAAATGCATAAACGAAGAAGTGCATCAACACACACACTGCGTGCGTGTTTATAGAGATGGATCCCACAACCGCATGAATGCTGGACAAGCTGTCTAACTACGATGCCATTTATGGTACCCAGCAATCACCCCAGCCCCATAAGTGTCTCTACATGCCTAACAAGGACGAAGTTGATCTCGATGTCTAACATCAATTTCTACAGGATGAGATCAACCGCCTTAAGAAACAGGTAAGTTTTCTGAAAACCTCTCATCCTTGTCAAGAATATGGCTCTTCTGCCCATCCTTGTCAAGAATATGACGCATTCACACTTCGCTCCGATGGCCCCATTACTCGTGCCAGGACTCGAGCCATCCAGACCGCGACTCAGTCGCTCGTGGCGCGCCTCTCCACAGGCCACGGCGCGTCCCTCGTCGCACCGACACACACAACCTTGTGCGTCCTCGGCGTCGAGGAACCTCAACTCGAGCCAACAATGCCAACCATCACCACCTTGGCACCATCGGACTCGAGCCTTGCACCGTGCCATGGATCGCGTCTTGAGGTTCTCGCAAGCCACGGACAACCCACCATGCCAAGCCTCGGCGTCGAGACCATCGTGCCAAGACTCGGCATCGAGTTGCATTTTGAGGTTCTCGCGACCCTCGCGTCAGCGCCCTCGCCAGCGTCCGCGCCAACGTCCAGTGCCGCACCGTGACCTCGCCAGTGTCGTGTCCAAGCCTCGCCAGCGCCGCGCCAAGCACGTCGTGACACTGCGAGCACGGTCACGAACGACCTATCCATTTCTAGTAGTTTTTTGCACTATTTCCATTATAGAACATTGCTATTAGTAGTTTTATGATTTTAGTAAGTGATTTATGGGCCTTGCGCCGAAGGATTATGGGCTTGCGCCGCTGGGCTTGGTTCTATGCATCCACCCTAGGCGCGCCGCCCCAATTAGGGTTTTCTTTGCTTATTTCTTGCCGCCTCCCTATATAAGAGGCTTAGGATTATGTTTTTCAGCAGCGCACACTTAAGGATTAATTTAGTTGAGGGTTTTCTCCTAGTTTCTCCTTAGTGCTATTGCGCCGCCACCTTTATTTCTCGAAATTCTCGTGTTCTTGCAATTGTTCGTGCCATAATCAAGTCTTCCGCTGTGTTAATTCGAGACCTACTACTCAAACATCATTCGATCCGAAGCATCCCATACGAGGGACGCATCAACTGGCATCAGAGCCAAGGTTTGAGTAAGTCTCGTTCAACCCTTTCCGTTAATTCTCACACGTATTTCCGCTGCATAAAACCCTAGAATTCATCCTCCACTTCGCAAATCCGTCATCTAGGGTCCCAAATTTTTTTTTCTTGCTTTCGTAAATTGTTAAAAAAAAATCAACCGTGACCTAACTCGATTGATCTATTGATTTTGGTGAAGATTTCGCTATGTCTTGCTAGTTGCATGAACATAGGATTTGTTTTGCCAATTTCTCTTGTGCTTCTTTCGACTTTATTGCGTGTTGATATTGCTACTTGTGTTCTACGATTCTAGAGGAGTAAACCTAGTCCCGTTAGTATTTTAAAAAAAAAAGACGTACTTCGACTACCATAGCCAAAATAAGGTAATGCAGTCGATTGTGTTACAAAAAAAAGAATCTTTGGACGCTGACAAGCCAAAATAAGGCAAGAACGATCCATTGTGTTGGGTTCTCTTTCCACGCAATCATTCCATCCCGTCTACTGTTGTCTTGTTGATCTTGGTTGCAACTTATTCTTGACGTTCTTGCTTGCATTGTGATATTCGGATCCAAATCTTAGATCGAGATCGAGTGACCTAAGCCTAGCCAATCCTTGTTCGTGTGGTTTGAACTAAAGGGTAGGGTTGACTTAAGCGAACCATAACTCGTTGTTTTGTTGCTTGTGAACTTCTTACTACTTCGATGACTGGTGTTACAATAGGTACAATTTCGGACTCGGGAGATGGTGTCAACACCGACAATCCTACAAACACCAATCCAACCGTGTTGCCGAATCCAACTCAAAATTTTTCGCCCGAGGCATTGGCGCGTATACAAGAACTAGAGAAGCTCTTGGCCGAAAGCCAAGCTGAGTCCAAGCACACGGTGCCGGGAGCCCATGCTCTCGCCTCGGAGATCCACGCCAACCCGGGGGTGTCCGCAGACGACATAGCTAGGGCTCGTGCCAAGGGGAAGCAACATGCCCAGCCATCCTCACAATTCGGCACCATGCATCGCATGGAGTCGATCAAAGAAAGCCGCCAACATGATAGGCACGATGGTGGTCCCCGGACCACGGATCGCTATCAAATGGCGCGAGATTACCGGGACACACAAGTGTACGACGTATATTCCGATGAGGAGTACAACTCCGAGGAGTATAGACGCCAAAACATGAGTAAGGATCCCAAGAAAAAGCATAAACAGCAAAAGACGCCGGCATATGTTTACGAAACCCCAAAGCGGAAGCACGGGGCCAAGTATTACGATGCCGACGCATATAGAGTTGAGGACGACCTCGGACATCAAAGTGCTCGGAGTCCGTTCTCAGATTTTGAGAATGATTATGATGAGTTTTCTGATTACTCTAATGAATCGTCTTTTGAGCATCCACATGTGCAGGATCCGGAAGAACTAGACCACCGGCCTTCGGATTGGATTCCGCCACCGCACCTTGCCAAGAATCGCACAGAGTACTGCCGAGTCTATGGCTCGGGCCGCAAGCACGCCGCGAAGGGAAGACGCGGCAGGGATCGAGACGCTCGGCGTCCGCGGAGGCCCGATGATGGAGACGATCCGGATGATGGCGATGACGATCCACCACGAGGCCCGCCTCGGCACCGACGCGACAGGCGAGCACACTCACCTCGCCGTGCCAGCCCTCGGCACGATCGTGAGCAACGCGATGCTAGAGATCCACGCCACAACCGACGTGATATTAAGGTAAAATTCGAACCCTTTTACGGTTCTTATGATCCTGATGTTTTTATCGAGTGGTTGCAAGGTACGGAGCACACGCTCCGTCACTTAGGTTATGAAGATGATGAGAAAGTGGAAGTTGTGACTTTGCACTTCCATGGTGCCGCTAGGACTTGGTGGAACCGATTCGAGTCCGAAAGGATTCGACAAGGCAAACCCCTAATCCGCGAGTGGCATCAACTCGTCTACATTTTGAAGAAGAGATATATTCCGGCAGATTACAAGGACAAGATGCACATAGAGATTATGCGCATCAAGCAAGGATCGATGACGCCGGAGGAGTATTTTGCTAAGCTTGAAGACATGTTCTTCAAGGCGGGAATGAGTGTGTCGCCCTCGGTGATGAAGACGAGGTTCATCTTAGGTTTGCGACAATCCATACAAGATCGGTTGGAAATTCTTCCAATCAAGGACATCAACAACTTGGTTCACACTGCCATGCAAATTCACAAACAAGAAATGTGAACCAAGTCGGGTTGGTCCAATTCGAGGTAGGTTTCTAACTCTAGTCAATCTGGGTTTTTTACTAATCGGGTTGCTCCTTCTTTGCCAAGTGCTTCGACAGGTTCCAAGGCCAAGACCGAAGCCACGCCTTCCAAGGCGCCAGCCGCACCGCGCAGTGCTGAGCCAAGTGCCGATCGTGCACGAGACATGGCATGCTACAAATGTGGGGGCCGTGGTCACATTCAACGGAACTGTCCCAATGCCAAGAAAGTATTGTTTACAACTCAAGGGGAGCCATATGATAGCCAAGATGAAGAGGAGATCGAGCCAACATTGACCGAGGACGCCGAGCTGGAGTGCGATCCTTCGGAGGCTCTTGGCGTTGCCAAATTCCAATTGGTGACAAGGCGCGCATTGAGCATGCGTGAGGCGCCAAAGACAGATCAAAGGGAGCAACTATTCTACACTCGATGTTTGGTCAACAATGTCTCTTTGAGCGTGATCATTGATTCGGGAAGCTGCGCCAATTTCCTCTCCAAAAAAGTAGTTGATCACTTCAAGTTACCAACCACACCTCATCCACAACCTTTCAAGCTCCAATGGATATCCAATGATGGAGGAGATTGGGTCGACAAACAGGTAATCTTCAACTTTTCAATTGGTCAATACTCAGATTCTATCCTTTGTGACGTAACGCCAATGGACGCCACACACCTTTTTTTGGGGCGCCCATGGCAATACGATCGTCGCGTGCTTCACGACGGGTATTTGAACACTTACATGTTCAATTACCACGGGAAGCGCGTGACCCTCTTACCTATGTCGCCTAGTGAAGCTCTACAGGATGAAGCCGAAAGGCGAAGACAGAAAGCTAGCGACAACGGAACCGGCGCGCCAAACACGACGCCAACGACGTCCACAACGAAACCTGCCGATTCCAAAGGCGTTTCTGGTGCCAACACGCCTCACAACAAAAATGAAGATGGGAAAGATGGGACGCGCCGACAGCAGCTGGAGTCAGGCCAGAAATTCGCGTCTAGAGGCCTCGGCAACGCGCCGAACGCCGCAGATTTCGATAAGAAGGGTCTTCAGCAGTTTTCGGGCAATTCCATGGGCGTTTCTGGTGCAAAACAGATTAAAATTGACTTCCCACCAGATTTGAAGAAAAAACGCCCAGGAGAAGTCAATTTGAGCAAGGGACCGCCGAGTGCGTCCCCTAGCGTCGCACAGCACGCCGTCGCTGCACGGAAACTGGGATTTCAGGAGCTACGGGACGAATTTCACGGCGTTTCCAGGGGCGTTGATTCACAAATTTCAGAGGCTATCACATGTCCAAAAATCGCCCCAGAACCATCTCGTACGAGCTCCGACGCCGAGCCACCCTTGCTAGGCACATGCCAGGATCGTCTTCTCTTAGCCAGGCGTCGGGACTTCGAAAAATCTATCCAGGGGAGTCTTTCTTGTTTCATACTTTTTCCCCTACTTTCTATAACTAAAACTATGAACTCTTCACTTCCTTCTTCTATTGTGTCTATTTTGAAGGAGTTCGCAGACATTATGCCGGATGAGCTACCGAAGGGATTGTCGCCAATCCGAGGGATCGAGCACAAGATCGATCTAATGCCAGGCGCCTCCCTTCCTAATCGAGCAGCCTATAGGACTTCGCCTAGGGAAACCGAGGAGCTACAACGCCAGGTTCAGGAGCTTTTGAACAAGGGTTTTGTTCGAGAATCGTTGAGCCCGTGCGTCGTGCCAGTATCCTTGTGCCCAAGAAAGATGGTTCGTGGCGTATGTGCGTCGACTGCCGAGCCATTAATCAGATTACGGTGAAGTACAGGCATCCGATTCCGAGGCTAGATGACATGCTAGATGAGCTCCATGGCGCCACCCTGTTTTCCAAGATTGATCTTCGGAGCGGATATCACCAAATCCGTATGCAAGAGGGCGACGAGTGGAAAACCGCATTCAAAACCATACATGGTTTGTACGAATGGCTTGTCATGCCTTTTGGCTTGAAAAACGCCCCTAGTACTTTTATGCGGCTTATGAATTTTGTGTTTAGAAAATTTTTAGGACGTTTTGTCGTTGTGTATTTTGACGACATCTTGGTTTTTTCTAGAGACTTGGACTCTCACGTGAGGCACCTTAGGTTAGTGTTAGAATGCCTTCGCGAACATTCATTGTATGTAAACCTAGACAAGTGTTCGTTTTGCACAGACACGATGAATTTTCTTGGGTTCATCGTGTCCAAGGATGGGCTAAAAGTGGATGACGACAAGATCCGCGCCATCCGAGAGTGGCCCACCCCTACGACCCCGATGATGGTTCGATCCTTCTTAGGGCTCGCAGGGTTCTATCGGCGTTTCGTCAAGGACTTTAGTTCCATCGCCGGGCCACTCCATAATCTGACCAAGAAGGCAACCACAATTAAGTGGATGCCTCATCATGAGGCCGCCTTTCCGGCCTTGAAACAAGCTTTGTGTAGCGCTCCGATCTTGCAATTTCCAGACTTCACTAAGCGCTTTGAGATCGAGTGCGACGCCTCTGACTATGGCATAGGCGGCGTACTCCTTCAAGAGAGACGCCCCATTGCATATTTTAGTGAGAAACTTACGGGGGCAACTCTAAATTACCCGACGTATGACAAGGAGTTGTACGCGCTGATTCGGGTTCTTAAGACATGGTAGCATTATTTGTGCCCAAGTGAATTCGTGATCCACACGGACCACGCGGCCCTAGCTTATCTAAAGAGTCAAACGACTCTTAACAGGCGCCATGCTCGGTGGGTGGAGTTTATGGAAACCTTTCCATACATCATCGCCCACAAGAAAGGGAAGGAAAATGTCGTGGCAGACGCACTGTCACGCAGGTATGTTCTATTGACTCAGTTACAGGCCAATTTGCTCGGGTTCTCCTTGATTAAGGAATTATACTTGCATGATCCATATTTTAAACCGATCAAGGATAACCTCGAGCAAAGTCGAATCCATAAGTCCTATTTTTTGGACAATGGGTACCTCTACCGAGCCGGGAAGCTTTGCATTCCGGCCTCGTCTGTGAGGCATCTATTGCTCAAAGAAGCTCATGATGGCCGAGGCCATTTTGGCATAGCCAAAACCTTAGCAGCACTTCGTGAGCATTTCTTTTGGCCACACATGGCCTCGGATGTCCACAAGTATTGTCGCGGTTGTGTGCCGTGCCAAACCGCAAAATCAAGACCTCAACCTCATGGCCTATACATGTCCTTGCCAATTCCGGACACCCCGTGGGAAGATCTCTCCATGGATTTTATCACGGGCCTTCTAATGACAAGGCGCGGTAAGGATTCGATCTTCGTGATTGTGGACCGTTTTTCCAAAATGGCTCACTTCGTGCCATGCAAAGGAAACAACAATGCGACTGAAATCGCAAA
Organism: Fallopia convolvulus; assembly: GCA_964016875.1. Classification (NCBI taxonomy): domain Eukaryota; kingdom Viridiplantae; phylum Streptophyta; class Magnoliopsida; order Caryophyllales; family Polygonaceae; genus Fallopia; species Fallopia convolvulus. The sequence goes on from OZ024728.1 coordinate 17,036,971, forward strand.
CTTGTTTTTTGAGCATGTCGTGAAGTTACATGGCGTGCCTCGCACTATTGTTAGTGACCGAGACACGAAATTCTGTAGCCATTTCTGGAGGACGCTTTGGGGAAAGCTAGGTACACAATTGCTGTTTTCAACTTCTTATCATCCCCAAACCGATGGTCAGACTGAGGTGACCAATCGGACTCTGGGCACCCTTCTCCGAACGGTGCTCAAACATAACCCACGCCGGTGGGAGGATCTAATTCCTTTTGTTGAGTTTGCTTACAACAGGTCCAAACACTCGGCTACCAAGATGACGCCGTTCGAGATCGTATACGACCTCAATCCACACTCTCCCATGGATCTTGTCCCTCGGCCCTTGAAGAACGGCGAGCACATCGACGCATCCAACCGCGCCGACGCCATCCGCAAGTTGCACGAACGGACGAAGACTCAATTGGAGCGTCGGGCAAATCAGTACGAGGCGCAGCATAACAAGGGGAGGAAGCGCATGATTTTCAACCCCGGGGATCTCATATGGCTACATCTTCGCAAGGACCGTTTTCCGGACTCTCGAAAGACCAAGCTTCATCAACGAGGAGACGACCCTTTCAAAGTCTTGGAGCGCATAGGGGACAACGCCTACAAGATCGACCTCCCAGGCAAGTATTCGGTGCATTCCACCTTCAATGCCGCTGAACTCTCCCCCTATGTCGAGCCCGCTTATGAGGAAACGGGGACGTTTCCCAACCAAGTGGGGGAGGGTGATGCGACCCCCGTCATGGATGCTAGCCAGGAGGACGACGCATTCACACTTCGCTCCGATGGCCCCATTACTCGTGCCAGGACTCGAGCCATCCAGACCGCGACTCAGTCGCTCGTGGTGCGCCTCTCCACAGGCCACGGAGCGTCCCTCGTCGCACCGACACACACAGCCTTGTGCGTCCTCGGCGTCGAGGAACCTCCACTCGAGCCAACAATGCCAACCATCACCACCTTGGCACCATCGGACTCGAGCCTTGCACCGTGCCATGGATCGCGTCTTGAGGTTCTCGCAAGCCACGGACAACCCACCATGCCAAGCCTCGGCGTCGAGACCATCGTGCCAAGACTCGGCATCGAGTCGCATTTTGAGGTTCTCGCGACCCTCGCGCCAGCGCCCTCGCCAGCGTCCAGTGCCGCGCCGTGACCTCGCCAGCGTCGTGTCCGAGCCTCGCCAGCGCCGCGCTAAGCACGTCGTGACACTGCGAGCACGGTCACGAACGACCTATCCATTTCTAGTAGTTTTTTGCACTATTTCCATTATAGAACATTGCTATTAGTAGTTTTATGATTTTAGTAAGTGATTTATGGGCCTTACGCCGAAGGATTATGGGCTTGCGCCGCTGGGCTTGGTTCTACGCATCCACCCTAGGCGCACCGCCCCAATTAGGGTTTTCTTTGCTTATTTCTTGCCGCCTCCCTATATAAGAGGCTTAGGATTATGTTTTTCAGCAGCACACACTTAAGGATTAATTTAGTTGAGGGTTTTCTCCTAGTTTCTCCTTAGTGCTATTGCGCCGCCACCTTTATTTCTCGAAATTCTCGTGTTCTTGCAATTGTTCGTGCCATAATCAAGTCTTCCGCTGTGTTAATTCGAGACCTACTACTCAAACATCGTTCGATCCGAAGCATCCCATACGAGGGACGCATCGGGAACCAACCTAATAACTTAGACAGGCCAAACAACTATCCGGCATGGGGCAATCAAAATCCCAATTCAAACTATGCAGCGCCCCACTGGATAGACGACCTGCACCATATCGACCTCCAGGCTACCAAGAGCCACCATCATGGGTACAAGGTTTACCAGAGGGCATTAATGGAGTTCAAGCCAACCTTAATAACCAGATGAAAAGATGGGGAGAGTTCGATGTGTGGAGGAAGAATGTCGACTCACAGCTAGGGAACCTGGCCGCACAGATTCCAAGACCGCAAGGGCAACTCCCAAGCTGCCCCGAGGAGAACCTTGGAGGACAAATAGCGGTCATGCACCTTAGGAGCGGAAAGACACTATCGGAGCGTGCCAAAACTAAGGAGAAGAGCGCTGAAACTGAAGAGGATGCCATGGCCCAAGTCGATAACGAACCGAAGAGGGTCGTTACCGAGCCTGAACAACTCGGTAACGATGCTCCCAGGGTCGTTTACGACCCCAATCTAGGTAAGTTCTCTACTCCGATCTCCTCTCTTGATCCCAGGCTTGTTACTGACCCCACCAGGGTTGGTACCGACCCTTCGAACGCACCAATCGACCCTAATGTCGACCCGGTAGCATCACCTCTCGAGCCCGCTTTGGCTCTGAGATTGATGAAATCTCTTCCCTTTCATACTAAGAAGTCTAAGGACTCCACTGAAGGCAAGTTAAAGCGTTTCGTTAAAATTCTCCAAGGCTTAAATATTTCTATACCATTCACTGAGGCCCTAAGCGAAATGCCGACTTACACAAAGTTTTTGAAAGAAATTCTTAGCAGGAAACGATCCATTACAGAGTTTCAAGATGAGGTCCGATCTATTACTCTTCCAAAGAAACTAGGCGACCCATGGAGATTTGCTATAACAATTAGTATAGATGACCACCGATTTAAAGCTTTATGTGATCTCAGCGCCAGTACGAGTCTCCTACCTTTGTCAATCTGGTCGAAAGCCAACATGGGACCATTGGAGCCGATCAACATGCGGCTATACATGGCAGATGGCTCATGCGTCAATCCAACAGGGGTCGTAGAAGACTCTCCGATTCAAGTGGGCAAATTCTTTGTTCCTAACGATTTTATAGTTATGGAGATGCCCGAAGATCCGGTGGTTCCAATTATCTTAGGGAGACCGTTCCTCGCCACAGCCGGAGCCATAATTGATGTTAGGAAGGGACTCCTAACATTCGGAATTGGGGATGAGGCAGCGGAATTTCGGTTCAACCCGACAATGAAGGAGACAGATAGAGCTGAAGTTAAGATGCTCTACACCCACAATGAATTCATCGAATGTGGGGACCCCGTTGGAAGACTATTGGCGAGTGATGTATTATCAGGTCGAAGATGGGCCGAGATAGTTCCTGCAGTCTCGGTAACGAGTCCACCAACCTCGGTACCGAGTCTCCTGGTAGATGAAGATAGCTCGTTAACAACCCTGCCTGCATCGTTAATGACCTTGGCCGAGGATGCAATCTCGGCGTTTGAATACCTTGAAGAGGTGTTGAAGATGGAGCCAGAAGAACCAATTCTCATTCCAGCTGAGCCTTCTCCAACACTCAAACCTCTTCCAGATTCTTCCTGGTATGAATTTCTCGGTCCTAATTCTACTTTCCCTGTCATCATCAATGCTATATTAAAAGATGAGGAAGTAGAGAAGCTGCTTACTGTGCTTCATTGGATGCTCTTATTGCAGGAATTTGATCATGGAATTAGAGATAAAGAGGGAGCAGAAAACTTGGTGGCAGACCACTTATCTAGGTTGTCGGTTGAGCACATCACTGAATCCAACAACGAAGTGCCAATAAACGACTCCAAACCAGACGAACACCTCATACTTAACGAGGTTAAACTCGACAAGACCCTCGTTACCGACTCCTTCAAGGTCGGTACCGAGCCACCGAGGCTGGAGAGCATAGATCACAACGGTGATAACTCAAGGTAAATCGACACCACAATCAGGTGGCTCGATACCGAGCCACATGAGGTCGTTACCGACGGGAATCCAACAGCTTCAAGGTCGTTAACGACCCAATCAGATTCGGTAACGACCCGATCAAGTACGTTTTCTCGATCTGCACTCCTTCATTTTAATACAATTCCTTCCTCATATCCTGCTTCCACTTCTCTCCAATCGATTCATGCTATTAGAGGGTCAAAAACCCCTTGATTTGCAGATTTTGCTAACTACCTTGTAGGTGGCGTAATCCCCGAGGTACTAACCCCACAAAAGAAAAAGAAGTTTCTTCATGATGTCAAACAGTACTATTGGGATGATCCTTACTTGTTCAAGCAAGGAAGTGATCACCTCTTTAGACGCTGTATTCCAGAAGAGGAGATAGAGAGTGTGATCCGTCAATGTCACATGCTTCCTACCGGGGGCCATGCAAAAGGATTCAAGACCACGGCGAAGATTCTTCAAAGTGGTCTCTATTGGCCAACCATCTTTAAAGACGTACAGGCTTATGTGACAACATGTGATGAATCCCAACACTCTGGTAACATCACTTGGAGACATGAAAACCCGCTGACCGAGATACTAGAGGTCGAATTATTCGACGTATGGGGCATAGACTTCATGAGACCTTTTCCTGCATCAGTCCCCTACAAGTATATCCTGGTTGCAGTTGGTTATGTCTCTAAGTGGGTGGAGGTCGTTGCTACAAGGACCAATGATGCTAAAACCGTGGCCAAATTTATTAAAACTAACATTTTCCCCAGGTTTGGCGTTCCAAGGGTTCCCATTAGTGATGGTGGATCTCACTTCATAGAGCGGAGTTTTGAGGCACTTCTGGCTAAGTATGGGGTATAACACTGGGTGACAACACCATATCATCCCCAAACTAGTGGCCAAGTTGAAGTTTCAAACAGGCAAATCAAGATCATATTGGAAAAGACGGTGTCCCGTTCAAGGAAAGATTGGTCATCTAAATTGGATGACGCTCTATTGGCTTAATGACGGCATATAAGACGCCCTTATGCACCACTCCCTACAACCTAGTGTGTGGCAAGGCATGCCATTTACCGGTCAAGATGGAGCACAAAACATTATGGGCTCTTAAAGAGCTCAACATGAACCTCGACGCAGCCAGAGCAAAAAGATTCATGGACTTGCAAGCACTAGAGGAGTTGAGGCTAAAGGCGTACGAAAATGCCGAAATCTACAAGGAGCGCACCAAACGATGGCATGATCAGAAATTGGTGCCGAAAACTTATGAAGTTGGTGACAAGGTACTTCTCTTCAATTCCAGACTCTGTTTATTTCCAGGTAATCTAAGGACAAGATGGAGTGGGCCATTTGTGGTTCACCACATCTATCCTCACGGGGCGGTAGAGTTGATCGATAACCAAGGCGCCATCTTCAAAGTTAACGACCACTGATTGAAGAAGTTTTATGAGCAACCCGACCCGGACGAAGAGATTAGAGTCACCATGGCTCTCACAACGTCGGATTAGCCAAGGTAAGTACGTCGGGCTAACGATCTTAAAAATAGCGCTTACGGGAGGCAACTCGATTTTTAGTTTTAGTTTAGTTTTCTTTTCTTTTTAGATCTTTTTTCTTAGCTTTCTTTTGAGTTTTTTTAGTAGTTGAGAAGTTAGCAAGATAGAATTGTTCGAAACTAACATGGTATAGGAAGTTGGGCTCGGAACAACGCTGAAAAACAAGTCGCACAGGCTCGTTAACGATCCCCCTAGGGTCGTTAACGACCCATGTCGAGACCCGAATAGGCAGATGCGGGTGAAGTAAGATTTCTAACCTAATCTATCTTCTATCTTATACTATAACCACGCCGCCTCGTCCTCTTCCTCTTGTCCCTTCCTATTTAAACCTCTCAAAAACACCCAATCCCACACCCAAATCTCAAGCCAAATCCTCAAATCTTCAAACCAATCCCACCGATTTCTCTCTACCCACCATCGAGCGGAGCACCACCGCCCCTATCCCCTAAACCGCACCACGATAACGAGCCTCACCCTCTCTTGAGTTCGTTACCGGCGCATCACAAGCCTCGTTACCCTCCCCACATTCAATGTTTGTTCTTCAATTCTTCGAATCAACGGTATGAATTCTAAACCCTAACTCTCTTTTTGCAAGATTCATGATTTTTGGGGTAAAAATTTCGTATCTTGATCTTGATTGAGTGGGTGGTTTGCATGTCTAAATTGCATGGTGATTCTATTGCTTTCACGAATGGTGATTGATTTTGATTTGTATTTGGTTATTCTTGCTTAGTTTGCATTGAATTTTTTATGAGAAAAGCATGAATTAACTTGTCTTTGAATTGATTGATCTTCACCATGAGTTTTGGCAATTTTTGGCATGTTTGGATAGGGTAATCGAGTAAGTATGGGGTTGCATGTGCTTGTTTGTGTGTTTTATGTGGGATTTTGGTTGATTCATGCTTGATTGTTTGGAGGTATTTGGTGTTTAGAACTTGGAATAGACTGTAAATGGTTCTCGCCCAAGGCTGTTAATGACCTTCCCAGGATTGTTAACGACCTTGTAAAATGCTCGGTTTCACAATGAACACAGATACCTCGTTAACGACCCAATTGGTTCGTTAACGAGGCAAGTCGAGAGCACTTCTGAGAGTAAGTATGGGGTTTCCTTTTGTTGGTTTGTGTGGATCTTATCTTGGACATTCATGGTTTTTGTAGATACATATGGCCAGCACTATCAGAGCTAACACAAGAGCCGGAAAGAAGAAGAGGACTCAACGGTCCCCATCCCCTCCATGCATGGACAATGTCGTATTGGCTACCCAAGCGCAAGCTAACCTCTTCGACGCCATTCTGGAAAAGGACCACTACACTAGGTGGTTCTCAAAGTCAAGCGCTAAGTCAAAGGGGATCTATGAGGATGTCAAGCACGCTTTTGCCATTCTCGGAGTGCCTCAACTGTTGAAGAAAGAGGAGATACCACATTACCCGGCTCTCACCTCCAAGTTCTTGGCCACTCTCGACACAAGCTTCAAAACCAAGACTCCGGTGGGAAGGATAAGGTTCCGGCTAGGCAATGTCAACCATGAATGCACAATGCCTGAGTTTAATGCATATCTCAAGCTTCCTCACCATTCTTGGAACTACAAGATCAAGGACTACAAGGTTACCAAAACATGGAGTTACATTTCCGGGGAAGTTGAACCTTCCGCCGCAGCACTTTCTGGGGCATGCATCATCAACCCCATCTTCCGGATCATTCTCCGAGTCTTGGCTGCCACATTTTGGCCTAAGAGGGAGCTATCAAGGCCGACACGGATGGAAGTCGTATGCCTCCGTACTATACTTTTTGAGGATCCCACCTTGTTGAACTCGGGGTATGAATGGTTGCAATATATTGAGAAGCACGAGATCAAGTCAAAAGAAGTGTGGTGCGGGAATCTGGTGAGTCTATTGGCGAAAAAACTCGGCGTCGATCTCACACTCTATACACCGAACCATGCCCAAAAGCTCGACAAGAATTATTGGTTTGTTTTCGGCATTTTTGTGAGGACCGAGAGAGGGCACGCCACCAAAGTACTTGGCCAAGATGTGTTGCTTGATCGGTCAAGGTTTGAATTGCTTTATGTGCCAAATTGGTACGAGTCTTGGACGGGTCATGCATTCCCGTTGGAAAAGAAGCCACAAGATGAGCCATCATTGAGGGAGTGTGTGACGAGGTTCGAGAGAGAAAGAAGCAATGGATGAAGATGATGCAGAAACGGAGCCAGCCACGGAGGAGATCGATATCGAGGACGACGACCTCAGTACCGAGGTTTTGAGCGATGATGACAACATCGTTAACGACCCACCCAGGTTCGTTAACGACTATTTTGAGGCTACTAACGACGCTGCTACCGAGGCACACAGCTTCGGTAACGACCCACCGCCACTGCCTACCATGCCGCAATCTTATGATATGATGCCTTATAACCTGGTGATTTTTCAAGACCACTTCCAGCCCCAAGATCATTACCAACCACCTCCTCAGCCCACCTACACTAGATCGAGTGTTCCACCTCCATGGGCCGAAGCTCTATCTTTTCAGATGCAACAGCTCAACCAGCAACAGACACAGCTCCACCAGAGGATGGATCGTTTGGAGGGTGTCTATTCAGCTCGCATGGCTTTGGATGATGCGAGGCATCAGCAGGCGGATGCTCGTTGGAGGACGATGGAGTAAAGGGTGACGGTTGATGAGGAGTGTTGGAGGACCATGTACGAGTTCATGGGCAATTTTGAGCGTCAGTTTCCACCACCATCACGACGCTGATTCAGCTTGCAAAGGATGTTTCTTTTCCGCGTCAGTTTATCTTGTGAGTTTCTTTCTTTTTCTTTCTTTCTTTTCTGCTTAGTTTTATTATAGTGAGGACATTGTAATTTTAAGTATGGGATGGGTAAGGAAAGAAAATTTGTTTGTTTTGCCCTTTGTTTTAGAAAAATCACAAAAAAATTGAAAAAAATTGAAAAAAAATTCCAAAATGAGTTTTTAGAATGGATAAATACCCTTTCTTTTGGTTCTATGATAGTAATTGCTAACATGATCATGTAATTTTCTTACAAGCATGTTTTTGATGGTATAGCCTGATTCTTGATAAGAATTATTTTTATAGAGGAATAGCAATTTGATGAAATTGATCATGTATAACTTTTAGCATGAGTAATGCAATCCAACAAAAATTGCTACCTTATGAGTTATTTTTGGCCTTATAGGGAGAACATCATAGAATCCCTCTTCTTTTCTTGTGTGATTTACTCTCTTTATGTATATTATCTCTTAGAATTGTGATGGTTATCTATTTCTTGAGGCCTATATAAGATTTTTAGTTCATTATTTTTGAAAGTCATATGATAGAGAACTTATTTTTATAAGCCTTATTAATCCCTATCCACCCTATCATGATCCCTCTTTTGATAACCATATTTGAGCTTTAGCCTTTTATTTTCAGCTTCACAAAATTATTTCCCTAGCCGAGATAAGCTTGACCCTCCTATCCGGGGATTAAGACTTAGTTGGAGAGGTTTGTTTTGTAGAGTGAAATGTTATGTTTGGTTCAAAATAAAGGGTTTTGGGAAGGGTAGATTGGAAGTCTCTTGTTTTGATTTGTAAAAGATCTCTTGGTAGTGAAAAGATGCACAAGAATAAGAAAGGTTGTTGTTGAGAGAAAGAAAACGAGGAGAAAAAGTAGCTCATTAACGACCTTTTCTGGGTCGTTAATGAGGTTGTTCGAGAAAAATAACAGAAGAGATGAAAGAGAAAAAAAAGAAGAAAAAAGAGAAGTAGATGTGCATTTGTGTTTATGAGTTTAAACCGGAGATTCTTTTATGTTTGTATGAGGCTTTCTAGGATAAAAGGTGAGTGAGTGAGCATAATGTTTGAGTGAGTTTGGTTATCTTTTATGAGAGTTTTGGATGTATATGTGAGTTTTTAGGAGTCTTTGATTCCCGGATATTATTAGCACCACTTAGCCAAAATATTTCCACGCCTAATTATTATTACTAAGCCTCGTTACAACCCCGCCGAATGGAAGCTTCTATGAAGTTTTTCATTGAGCCTAAGTTCTCTTGATGATTTTTGCTTGTTTTGATAAATCTTAGGTGGAGAGTTCGGTGATATAAGTTCCAATTTCTATGAGTTTTTGCATATATGATGGAGTTGATAGATTGAATTTATAAGCCTAAACACTTTTGAGTTGAGAGAAACACAAGTATCCTTGGTGAGGTCGGATTGTATTTGCTTATGTCTATTAAGTGTTTATATATGTGTGATGATGTTAATAGTCATTTGCTATTTTCTGCTATGTTCTAATGTTGCTTTTGAGTTGATGGCTATTGCTTGATGAGCATGATTATTAGGTTTTGATTATTGTATAGTGATTGCTTGAGGACAAGCAAGCTTAAGTATTGGGTACTTTGATGTTCGTGTTATTAGTATGGTTTTAAGTGTCTTTCTTAGTTTGTTTAGTTTAGTTTTAGTTGGTTTTAGAGTCAGTTTTGTGTGTTTTTGGATGTATTTGCATATTTTGTGAAAAGTATGGAAGCTACTCCGTTTTGCGTCTTTTTATAGGTTTAAGAGCGGGTAAGGAGCACTTTTTCGAGCTGAGTTGAAGTCTTGTGGTGGAAGGAGGAATGTATGGAAGATAAGGAAGAAGATTGCATGAGAAAATCAAGTTAAAATCCAAGTTAAAGTCAAAGAAAAGTTCAAGAGAAGCCAAAACAAAGGCTCGATAACGACCTTGTGAAGGTCGTTAACGAGGTTGCAAAAGATAGTTTTTGTAAGGAATTCAGCAGAGTCTACCGACCATGTGTGGGTCGTTAACGAGGGACCCGTGTCGGTAGAGGCACAACCGACTTTCTGTTTTTATATCTTTTATCTTGTTATCTTTTAAGTAGGGTAAGTTTTTATCTTTTAGCCTTTTTATTAGATAGTTTCTTAGTATAAATACCCTTGTTCTAAGCCTAGGCAAGGAGGAGATAGACGAGATCTAGGAGAAGTCGAGAAAGAGAGAGAGTCGAACCTGAAGTCGATGGAGGGAGAGGGTTTGGGTCGGTGATCGGTTCTTGCTCGGTGTTCTTAGTGTTTTCGGGATTCTACGAACTTGTAAGACAATATTATATTTTCAATTTCAAGTAAAAAGTTTTGCTTTCAATGTTTTTTTTTATTAAAGTTGTTTGCTTTATTTCAATGAATAGTGAGTAGTCTTCTTATCTAGGGTCAGGGTTGAAACCCGACATAGTTGTGCATGTTTGAATGAGTAAGTTGATGTTTTGATTGCCTTTTATCTTTTGAATTGCTTGTTGAGTTATGCTTAGACGAGAGTCAAAGTAATTTGAGTTTTTAACTTGATCGAAAGAGAAAGTTGTGAACTTGAATGATGATATTGTTCGATAACGAAAGTTTCGAGCTTTGGATTCAAAACAAGTAATAAAGTAAATTGATTTATGAAAGTTGATTGATTTGCTTGTTAGTCGGCAAAAGTTGATGAGTTTATCTTCAAAGGCATGATCTTTATCTTCATATGAGTTTTTATGCATAGCTCTGTCGTGGTAACCCTTGTCCTAGATCTTTTTATTCATTGAATTTGCTTAGTTTTGCTTTCGAATCATTCGTTACCGAGTTAACATACCCTCGGTACCGAACCTGCGTTTGAGTCTTTAGTGGTTCTGTGTTCGTAGATTTCCAGGTTCATTAACGACCCTAACAAGGTCGTTAAAGAGGTTGGTCGTAGAAGTTTTTACTTGTTTTGCTTTGTTTTCTTGTTTCTGTAGTCGATAGACAAACAACCTTGCTTCCCGTGGACGATCCTAACTCTACTATACTCAGCGGGGTCTTGACTACAAATTTTATTTGTTGTTAAGTAAATCCCTTTCAACACAGACCACAGTCCCTAGTTCGACTGCGAGGAAACTCGAACTTTCTGCTCCGAGTTGGGCATAACTCTCAAATTTTCCTCAGTAGCCCATCCCCAGTCAAATGGCCAAGTAGAGAACGTCAACGCCCGGATCCTGTCCAATCTCAAAAAACGACTAGGCACTGCGCAAGGTCGTAGGGCGGAGCTTCTCCCCCTCGTCCTGTGGACATCTCGAACAACCGCATGCTGCGCCACAGGGGACACTCCCTTCACTTTAACCTATGGGGTGGACGCGCTGGTCCCGGTCGAGACCCTAGTTCCTTCGGCAAGAGTCTTTAATTTCGACGAAAAATAAAATGAGGCCACACTCAAGGCGGAGTTACAATTCAGGGATGAACTTCACGAGGTTTCGGCCTTGCAGTCCATGGAATATAAGTGACGAGTCGCAGTGTACCACGACAAGAAGGTTAGACCCTGAAGTTTGAACTCGGGAAACCTCGTTTTCAGGCGTACCGACGGAGGAAAGCTAGACCCTAATTGGGAGGGACCATATCTCCTTTGAGAAGAGGTCACACCCGGTGCCTTTAAATTAAAAGATAGCGAGGGGCGCACTCTAAGTAAAACTTGGAACGTAGCTCCGCTCAAAAGGTACTATGTGTAAGTATTCTAAAATTCTCGTTGTCACCACATTTTGTGTATAAAAGGTGACGAATTATTTCAAATCGCTGTCTCAGTTTGGTACATAGGCCGACCTCCCCAAGCTTCCCGCTTGGGATTGGAAACACTCTCTTAAGGTACCGCGATCACTAGGACTAATCTCGAGTGATCGCCAAAAGCTACCCGCCCCAAGCTCCCCACTTGGGGTTGGAAACCTCGCCCCCAAGCTCCCCGCTTGGGGTTGAAAACAATCAATGTGCGATCCGAGTGAGGCTCGGGATCGTAGAATATAATAAAAAACAATCAATGCACAATCCGAGCGAGGCTCAAGATCATTGCATACATTAAAAAACAATCAATGCGCGATCCGAGAGAGGCTCGGGATCGTTGAATACAATAAAAAACCATCAATGTGCGATCTGAGCGATGCTCGAGATCGTTGCATACAATCAAAAACCATAAATGCGCGATCCTAGCGAGGCTCGGGATCGTTGCATACAATAAAAAACAATCAATACGTGATTCGAGCGAGGCTCGGGATTGTTGTATACAATAAAAAACAATCAATGCGTGATCCGAGCGAGGCTCGAGATCGTTGCATACAATCAAAAACAATCAATGCACGATCCGAGCGAGGCTCGAGATCGTTGCATACAATCAAAAACAATCAATGCGTGATCCGAGCGAGGCTCGTGATCGTTGCATACAATAAAAAACAATCCATACGAGATCCGAGCAAGGCTCGGGATCGTTGCATACAATAAAAAATAATCAATGCGCGATCCGAGCGAGGCTGGGATCGTTGCATACAATAAAAAACAATCAACGCGCGATCTGAGCGAGACTCGGGATCGTTGCATACAATCAAAAACAATCAATGCGCGATCTGAGCGAGGCTCGGGTCACCCCATCGACAACATCATCACTCCTTATGACAAAGGAGTACAAACTCGTTCATCTCTCAACAACTTTTGTGCTTTTAATGCCTTTGTCTCACTAGTGGAACCCAAGAGCATCAAGGAAGCTCTAAAGAACCCAGACTGGATTCAATCCATGCAAGAGGAACTCCATCAATTCGAGAGGAACAAGGTGTGGAAACTTGTTCCTAGGCCCAAGAACAAGAACATCATAGGAACTTGATGGGTCTTCAGAAACAAGCTTGACGACACTGGGGTTATGGCTAGGAACAAGGCCCATCTGGTTGCTCAAGGATACAGGCAAGAGGAGGGAATCGACTACGATGAAACCTTCGCACCAGTTGCAAGAATTGAAGCAATTCGTCTCCTTATAGCCTATGCAGCCCACAAAGGCTTCAAGTTGTATCAAATGGATGTCAAGACGGCGTTTCTAAATGGGCACCTCAAGGAAGAAATCTACGTGGCGCAACCACCAGGATTTGAAGATGAGCACTTCCCAAACCATGTATACTTCTTGGAGAGGGCCCTGTATGGCCTCAAGCAAGCTCCCAGGGCATGGTACGACAGGTTTGCCCAATTTCTCATGTCCAATGGATACCTTCGTGGTTCCATAGACAAAACTCTCTTCATTAAGAAAGAATCAAAAGACATCTTAATTGTTCAAGTATATGTTGATGACATTGTATTTGGTGCTACTAATGAACTTCTTGTTGAAAAGTTTAAGAACTTGATGAGTAGTGAATTCGAGATGAGTCTCATAGGGGAATTCACATTCTTCTTGGGACTTCAAATATCCCAAACCAAGGAGGGAACAAGAATCCATCAAAAGAAGTACGTCAGAGAGATGCTAGTAAAGTATGGGATGGAACACTCCAGGCCCATAGACACTCCCATCTCACCAAACTCAAGGCTTAACGCAGATGAGACAGGTATAAGTGTAGATCAAAGGAACTTTCGAGATATGATTGGGTCTCTTCTCTACTTAATTGCTAGTAGACCCGACATCATGTTTTCAGTGTGCGTATGTGCACGCTTTCAGGCTAACCCTAAGGAATCACACCTGAAAGAGGTGAAGAGAATTTGCAGCTACCTCAAAGGGAACGACAACTTGTGCCTTTGGTATCCAAGGAATAGTTCCCTTGAGCTAGTTACATACTTAGATGCAGATTTCGCTGGGCACTTGGTTGATCGAAAGAGCACTTCAAGAATGGCCCAATTCCTTGAATCGTGCCTAGTTTCATGGGGATCAAAGAAACAAAACTCAATGACACTCTCCACAGCCGAAGCGGAATATGTGGTTGTCGTCTCATGTTGTTCCCAAGTTCTATGGCTTAAGTACCAACTTCAGGATTACGGTATGTCTTTTGGCCCAGTTCCCATAAGGTGTGATAATACAAGTGCCATTAACATATCTAAAAATCATGTTCATCATTCTCGTACTAAGCATATAGACATTAGGCATCATTTTCTACGTGACAATGTGGAACACGGAAACATATCTATGGAACACTGTAGAACTGAAGAGCAAATTGCGGACATTCCCACTAAAGCTTTAGACAGACGTCCCTACCATCATCTACGGATGCTTCTAGGGATGATAACTCTAAACTGAACAAGTCCCTGTTTGTTATTCCCACAATGCTTGGCTAGTTTATATTGAAATGCATGATAGGGAACACTAGGAACAATCACTTTCATTTTGCCATATTACTAGTCTAGAGCTTTTAATGTACAAATTGGAACTACTTCTTTTGGCCCAAAATGATCAACCAGAGTTCCCTTTAACCCCCATTACAAGCCACCATGACGGTTGATCATAAAACCAACCCTTAGCCGAGAACCAGACAAACACTTCTCATGAGCCCAACTTTTTGTCCCTTTATCGAGTTGTAATTGTCTGGCTCCCCTTTGAGTTCCCTAGCCTCACAAATGAACTTGAGTGTGAGTTCCCTTGTCTACTCCACTCAACTTGACCTTTTAAAACATCATGGGAACTGGTGTGCAAAAACAATCACGAGCAACGGAACACTAGTACTTCTGGAAAGATGAAACGTCACTTAGGAAACGGGAAATTGTGTCAGAATTCGGAGCATTATGGGCCAAGCGTTTGAAATTCTCGAAGTGACTTCCCTTGGAGAAAGCGACGCGTGTCATAAGTGTGCTAAGGAAGTTGAAACAATTCTCCGAATCTATTGGCCAACGGTTATCAAGGACTTTTGCCCTTCCAATTCTATCCCCCTCCTTGTCTCACATAAAAAAACCTCATTTGCCATTTTTGGGACCTTCTTCAACCTCAAATCTTTGCAACTCATTCTCTCTGTTTTCCCTTCCATTCCTTTTCAAGCAAAACTCCAAAACCTCTCTCTTTCCAAGTATCTCCCATGGCTCCAGCTCACCCAAATGACCTGGTCCGTCAATGGATTGAGACCAGCTCTAAAACCCTCTTCATCACCATTGCTTCGTGAAGCTGATAATGAACCTGACCCAACCCTTCGTCAAACTATGTACAAAGCCCTCCATGACTATGTCCGTCCCTACATCCATAAGATGTAACACCCTTATTTTACAACATTGGGTGCTACCGCCAGTGACCTCAGACTTTACTATCCAAAGTCACCCAAGGTTTTTAGAATGATATAGAACAATTAAAATGCGGAATTAAACATAATACATAATGAGGAAAGGTGCTCCCGAGGGAGACTTGATTCTTACAAAACATCTTACATTGTTTTCAAATATAAAGTTGTTCGGAATTGAAACGCAAAACCTACTTGTCCTTGAAACATAATGAAACTAAAGCAAAATGATAGAAAGGTACATCTTGAAATCCTTGTTCTTCCTTCGTCTTCACTTCACTTCACGCCTTGCTGGGATTCCTAGATTCTGACATAATTCGCGAGGGGCGATAGAATGCCAGGCAAACATGCGGAAAAAGAAGAATTAGTCTAAGAGACTAAGCAAGCGGGAAGGGAACTTCCCGAGGGTATTTTGGTCATTTCAAGTACTATCGAAAGAGTCATTAGGGTTGTGTTTACGAAGGGCTATATGATAAGGCTTGTCTATGTGGAGCTTTAATGGTTCAGAGAAGAGTATATCTTAGACAAAGATAACTCGAAAAGCGATAGAAGAACTACTAGATTGTAGACTTCTTTAGGATTTCGGAAGTGTGTTGGGAACGTTTATTAATTCATACAAATAAAAACCTCTCGCGCCCTGAGCGGACCGAGAGCCGGATCGATCATTTGAGACCGGTCCGGTTTTGGTATCTTAAATGTGCATTCGCACTTATCTTATATAGTGACGAAAGATATTCGACTTTGTTAATGATTTTTTAATAGAGAGTGGTGGGACACGGATAATCCGAGCCACCCGAGGGAGAACTTCAATTCCCCGGCACTTAGCTAGAGTGCGCACAATCCCTCCTTGCAATCGGAGCGGATGGAGATCATGATCCCGAAAGTCGTATGGACGTACGACTTAGTAAGGTTATATAGAGGCGTCGGCTAACCCGCACCCCTTTCTAGTTTATTCAAAGTAAATCTCTGAACGAGATTGTAATCAATCAAGATAACAAACATACTAGCATATATAAACCTAACAAAGGAATATAAAGCGTACTACGCTAACAATTGTCGTTATTTCTAGCAATCAATATTTCCTAGGTTCATTTTTATTTAAGCATACAAATTGTTCCCAACATCAAGGATTTTCACGAAATGGAATGTAAAGATTGCAAGGGGAAATTCCACTTGCCTTAGCATAACGAGTTCTAGCAAACGAGCTTTGACGAAACTTATGCGATTCCCTACTACGAGCGAGGATTCCGACCTATTGATACGGAAATTTACGAAAAGGCTCAAAATCATGATTTTCTTTCTAAGGTTTGGATTATCTCTTATAATATTTTATAAGAGAGTTAGAGATTCTAAATTATTATAATAATAATTTAGAAAGTTATTTTAAAATAATAATATTCCTTTATTATTATTTTGGATTTGTAATATCCTTACTATTCCCTAAAACCTTTATTAAAAATAATTATTAAAATAATTATTAAAAATTATCCTTTTTACTTATTTATGATAATAAACTATTACTTTTAAATTTCCAATTATTCTTGGATGGACCTTAGAATATTATCACCCTTATCTAGAATACTTTATTAATAATATTTTATTACTAGAATTACATTTACTTACATAATTCACATTAAATAAAGTTGTCATGCTTATAGTCTCTTTACATGGAAGTCTTCCATAATTAGAAATTTCTAATTTCTTTTTAAAGTAGCTTACTAAAATTAGATTAATCCTACTTATTGTATTCCTATAGTCTTTTTATGTTATAAGGTTTATAAATTATCTTTGATCATATATTTTAATATCTTCATGACTTGTAACAATATACACATGACTTATAAAATATCTTTCTTCATATGTATGTAGATTATTAAAATATTCATGGTTTATAAGAATAATATCTTTCCTATATCTAGAAGATTTCTTATAAGTCAACTTTAGGTTACATAAAATCCTAGAATATTTATAATATTCTATTTAATATATTTATTCTAGACTTATGTCTTGTACCAAAAATCTCTACACTCTAATAAAGTAATATTTTTCCTATGAATGACTTTAGTAATATTTCCTTTAATTAATATTATATTTTCATGAAATCCTTGTTCAAGTCAAACTATAGTCTTTAGATCTTTATCATATTCTATGAACAAGAGTCATATGCTAACATATATTATTTCATCATATCCTAATAATAGATGATATCTTGTAATAACTGCCATGTATAAAGATATGCTAAATTCATATTTTTATTGAATAAATATTTTATTTCGTAATTCTATTTATTCACTCAACTTTATAAATTCTATATCTTTTATAGATTAGGCCATGCAATAATATTTACCTACTATGGACTTTGTTAATTTCATATAAGAATGATAATGGTGCCCTTTATTTTACTAGATAATGATTTTATTTAATAATCCTTTTATTTTTTTTAAAATTATATAGTATGATATCATCTTTTGATCTAAGACATGCACAAAATTCCTAAGGGTCTTATTTAATCTTAGAGGTGATAATACTAATTATAGTCTTTGCATGTTACATTTATTTTATAAACACCTATTTGTATTTATGTAGGAAGCATGCATGTAATAAAATTCATAACATTTATCTATTTGTTTTGTATCTTAAGTTACCAAGGTAAATTAGTTTTGTTTCTAGTTTTTAACTAACAAGATCTTACTAACATATTTTTACTCCTTAATTTCCTAAAATAATTTCTAATAACTTATAACTTCATAAATTCATAAAAGCATAATTTAAATAAATAGATTAGGATAGAATTTTTATATTTTGTGTATTCTGTATTCTACAGAACACTGGAAGAGAACAGGGAAAGAGATCGACGGGGGCAGACGGCGCGGCCAGGGGACGCAGGCGAGGGCAGGCGGCGGCGCGAGGAGGGCGGCGGCGTCCGGCGGTGGTGCTCCGGTGAGGGGGTGGTGGTCCGGCGGCTCCAAGGAGAAGAGAAGGAGGAATTTGAATGGTGTTTTGTGGTGTTTTTATGGAGAATTTCTACTTGTAAGGTGCTGATTTTTTTGAAGGGGAATGATGTTCTTGCTAGAAGAGAGAGCAAAAGGCTTGAATGAGTGCTTGGGAGAGGTTTTTATAGACAATTTGGTGAGGACCTCAATCCATGGCTTAAGGAAAAGACCAATGGAGGAAGAGGCCAAGCTCCACCATAGGTCAAAGTTGTGTTTCTTGAGTGATGATGGAAGATGAGGTAAGAAATGGTGGTCAACAAGCAAGGAGGAGGTGGAGACTACATGCAATGGCTATCTTTCAAATCATCGTTCTTTCAATCAGACCAAAGTCTGATTTCAAATTGGGAGAAAAGAGCTTATTTACTATTAGATTAAAGAGTTGGGTTAAGAGAGCAAGAAAGTGCAAATGGTCTAGCGGAATCTGGAGAGGGCGTGT
This sequence comes from Fallopia convolvulus, assembly GCA_964016875.1. Taxonomy (NCBI): domain Eukaryota; kingdom Viridiplantae; phylum Streptophyta; class Magnoliopsida; order Caryophyllales; family Polygonaceae; genus Fallopia; species Fallopia convolvulus. The sequence continues at coordinate 17,055,585 of OZ024728.1, forward strand.
GAGGGTAGAGTGCAAGAGATCTCGGGTTCAAATCCCGGCTCTTGCATTCTTTTTTACTAAGCTTGTAAATTGTATTTGTAGGCCTTTGTGTAATTTATTTTATGTAATAAATTCAATTCCTAAAAGACCTTATTTTTATCTATTTTAATTTTCTCAATAATCTCTTTTAAAAAAAATAAAAGAAGATTAATTTGATTTTTAGAAATTCTCCTTTTTATTTAAAGAAAAGAAAATAACTTACTCTAATAAATATTATAATATAATTTGATTTAAAAATTCTTGGAATATCGCGGATATTACAAAAGAGAGGACAGGCTCCTCGCTTCTCGAGTTCGAGATTCTAGGACCTCCATCAGCCTCTCTCTCGGCAGCGCAAACCCTAGCGATGCCCTCCTCCACTTCACTACATCCTCCTCCTCCTCCTCCTCCTCCTCCTCCTCAAACTCTGTCTATCTCTTCTTCTAGAACTGTCATTTACGACAGTTTCGGTTCTGAACCCCCATCCAAACACACAAAATCCAAAAGCTCTTCCCACAAACGCAAACATAAACAACCCTCTTCTTCTTCTTCCGATCTTCCCAAATCGAAGAAGAAGAAGTCCGTTCTTGCCATGGACGAAGTTCTCAACCTCTCCAAACCCGATTGATGTCCGCCTTTTTAGTGATGTTTTTAGGGTGTGTTTTTAGTGTGTTTGAGTCTTTTTCCTTAGTTTTGTGTTTTGTTTTGAGTCGTTTGTGTGGATTTTCGTATTTTCTTAAGATATGGAGTCTACATAAGATTTGGTGGTGTTTTGTAGGTTTTTAGAAGCTATTTGGAGCAATTTTTAAGAAAAGAGCAAAGCCGATGAAAGATAGCACTCAAGAATGAAGAGAAGATGAAGATTAAGCGCTCAAGTAAAGTTATTGAAGATCAAGTTTGAGCTTGGAAAGAGATAGATAAATTCATTATGAGAACATAGGAAAAAGAATTGAGTCAAACGGAGTTGTAACGAATCTTCTACGAAAGTTTTACTCAAGGTTGTTCGAAGTGCTGACCAGGGTCGTTAACGACCCTAACAAGATCGTTAACGAGGCACCGCGAGAAGCAACGTGTTAGAGTCGGTGCTATTAATGGGCTTCTATCTTGTTTCCTTTTATGTTATTAGATAGATAGAAGGGATATATTTTATTAGAAGATATTATTTCCTTATAGTTAGATTTACGATAGATTTATTTCCTTAAAGATAGATTTAAGATAGAATAGTTTCTCTATAAATACACTTGTCCCCACTTTAGTTTTCTTATCAATTATTCAAGTTAAGAGGAGGAGGAGGAGGAGGAGGAGAGACGATTGAGAGGAGGCGAGAGGGGGAAGAGACGAGCTTTTGTGGAGAAGAATTATTGTTTTGGATTCAAGTTGTAAGCTTTCTTTTTAATTTAATTGTTATGTTTTCAATTATGCTTTGTGAGTAGTCTTCCTCTCTAAGGTTGGGGTTAAACCCAACAATGGTTGTGCATGCTTGTTTATGATCATGTCTTGATTGTTTTTATTACATGAATCTATTCTCTTGTTCTTAATCCTTAAAACGAAAGTTGATAGGAAATTTCTCATTCATAGTTGAAGTGAAAGCAGAAACCTTGAATCAGAATAGTCAAATTAGGGTTTTGAAGCGAAAGCGGATCAATCCTAGTTGAAGTAGAAGATATAGATAGTAAGTTTATTGATAGGACGAAAGTTGATTGATTTACTTGCTTTGGTTGACGAAAGTTGACACCTTTATGTGATAAAAGCATGATCTATATGTTTCATTAACGTTTGGCATGCATAATTATTGTTGTGGTGATACCTTTACTTTAGAATTCCTCTTTCCTTGCTAAAAACCCTTACTTTCTTGATTGCTTGCGTAACAAGTAACAAAACTTAGCACAGACTTTCTCCATGCGGACGAACCTAACTCTGCTATACAACAGCGGGGTCTTGATATAAATTTATTTGTTGTCAGGAAACCCTATCAACACCGATTCCTACATAATCCTACCTCTCACTCAAACCTCCATTCTTCCTCCCTCTTCTGCTTTTGGGAATTCTCAAACCCAGAATCCTCCACCACCACAAATCTCCAACCCTAATCCCATCTCTAGGAACTCGAGTCTCAGAGATTCCGCACCTACCTCCTCTTCCCTTCCCATCGTTGAGGGAAATTCCAATCCACCCCTATCCTCTCCACAACTCAAAGTTCCCACACCTCCTCCCTCTCCCCCTGCAAAATCTCCCTCTCCTCCAAAATCTCCCCCCACTCAAAGATCACCTCCCTCCACTCTAGAAATCTCTTCCTCTCCCTCTCCGGCCAAGAAATCGGGTGACCTTGACTCGGACGACGATGACTTGCCAATCGCCGCATTCATCCGCAAAAAGGCAAAGATGTCGGCTCCCATCATCATGGGCACAGCCAAGGAAAATGCTCGCCTAGATGCTCTACAAGACAAGCTCCAAGACTTCATCAACAAGCCCTCCTCCGAGCTCCCAAGAGAAGAGGGCACTCGCCTTGACGACGACGAGGCCCAAGAAAAGGGGAACCCAGCACCGACTAATGGTACTGGGACAAGCCAAGGCCTTCCAAAGGAAGAAGCCAATGAGGACTTAGGAATGTCCTCCGAAGATGAAGGGAACTCGGAAGATGGAGCTGCCACCCAGATCCTTGACCAAGAGGGCCTTGAGAAGGAACACGCTCAGGCCCTCGTAGAAGATGAACAAGGATGTCAAATGGTGGTGTCGGAGGGTGGTCCCATGGAAAGGGACCCTCCTCTATTGCTTCAATCGGCTATCTCTCCCCAGCAGAAACGCAAGGCTGTGGCCTCCAGGGGGAACAAAAAGAAGAAGGGGAAGGGACCTGAACCAAAGAAGGTTCCCATCACTGAGGATCGTAAGCTTATCCCTCCCCTCATACTCACTGAGTCACACCTTCAAGAACAAAGGCTCGGGGAACTCTGGGACCTCATCAAGGCCCAAGAGTGGGAGCACGTGTGCAATACTCCCATGACCGTTGACCCTGCCCAAGTACGCCTCTTCTACAACAATTTCGTCATTCATGACGAGGCCACCAAGGGAACTCTCTCCCTCCAGGGCGACGACTTTGTGTTCACCGCCTCCTCGATTCGTCACCAGCTACATGTCCCTATCAAGGGTCTGGCCGCTGTCCCCATCAAAACCCGGGGCGATTTCGACAAAGATGTTATCTTCGATGACATCTATGAAGGCCATGTTCCCGAGATCGGCACCCCAACCCACAACCTCTCCCTCATCGGCAAACTGGCTCACCAGTTCATCATCACGGTTGTGATCCCAAGACAAGAGAAGCTTTATCAAATCAACATTCAAGATGCTATTCTTCTCTATCACTTCCTCCACAAGATGCCCATCAATCTCCCCTGCATCATATTTGGGCACATGGAGAAGTGCATGGCCTCGACCTCCCACTCCTTGCCCTAAGCCGGCCTGATAAAGAAGTTGATGATCAAGTAAGGTCTCTATGACGCTACGAAAGAAGAAGTGACCATCCGAAGGGAACTGGACCTTTCCGTGGTCCAAAAGATGCGTCATTCAGAGCAAGCTGAGGATCAAGGGACACTTCCCTCTGTTGACGGCCCATGGGTTGGGAACACCCAAGTGTTGATGCACATCGCAACCACTCTCGAGAACATGGCAGGAACTCTTCAGAATATCTTGTTTGTCATGACCCAGCTGTGTGATAACTCGCTCCACAGGGCCCCATGATCTCCCATTTCTTTTTCCTTCGCCCTGTTTTCCCCACAATATGTAATGCGTTCCTCTTGTACATTAATTGCTTAAGTAATATAAATGGTTTTTAGTATGATTGCGTGTTCCCTTCTTCCTTACTTATGCTTTTCTATTTTCGATGACGCCAAAAGGGGGAAGGACAAAATGTGCGAGATGAGTCTTATTATGAGTTATCATAGAATATGCTTTTGCTAAGGGGGAACTAACGCATAAAATGCTAAGTAAGAACTTAGTGTTTCATAGAAGTGGCTCTCTAGGATCTCACATAGGAACACTATTGCATATCATACTTTCACATATTGAAATACTTTGTTATTTTTGTGATGGGTTTGTCATCATCAAAAAGGGGGAAATTGTTGGGGCGGTGTTGGGAACTCTGGTTCCAAACATCAGAACAATGATACCAGTCTCCAGTTTTGACAATGACAAACTCCATATGGGAACTAACGTGTTACATCCAAGTATTTCTAAGAAACACCAGGTCTAACGAAGAATCTCCAAGAATGCCAAAGGAACACATAAATACATGAAGAAGAGTTCCTTTGAAAGGAACTCTGGAGAAGACAGTTCCCATTATATGGGAACTCACATGTGCAAACAAAGACCACTCAGTGCGATTCACAGGATTCTGTCTCAAGACAAAACAAGCGCTCAGTCTGAGGAACAGACTGATGCAAGTGATCCGACGACCCGATTGATTCTCAAAGTTGACTCAATTCAAATCAAGTCACATGTGTAAGATAAAGACTTGGCGTGCAAGACAAAAGGCATTTTAGACACAACGAAAGTCAGGATTGCAGCCCATGCAAGGACAAGTATAAAGCCAAATGAATAGTGCTTGGATAAAGTACTTCTCCCAGAATTCACATTCACTCACAAAGAAAGAAAGACAAGAGAAGAGAAGTCCCCGACGGCGAGTGTGCGATGTCGACGACGGCGAATCCGAGTTCCCAGAAGATAAGGAACTACGACATTGAGCTCAAGGTGTAAGGTTCGATTTGTCTTATGCTTAATTAGTTGAGATGTTCGCTTAGGAACAAGGCCGATTACTATTGTTGTTAGAGTTAGGTAGAACTGCTAGGAACAGAGAAGTGTAAGTCTCGCCTGTGTAACTAGGGAACCATCAATAAAATAAGAAGATCGTTCAAAATCCTTCAAGCGGAGGTAGAGGTTTACCCACACAACTAGTTGGTTGTTGTGGGGTTCCTCTATAAAGGAACTGTGTTAATTGCATTCTGTTTACTTACTTGTTACTTTACTTCCGCTGCCTTGGGAACAATCTAACCGTCAGTTTCCAAGCTCTCACTAACGTATTGATCCAACAGTTACTATCGTTCGCACTTCGCAGCCAGATGAGAAGGAATTTATCTCGACGCTTCCAAGTTAGGAAGTCCGGATTTGGTGAAACAATAATCGGGGAAGATGATGATGGTGATCATGTGGAGGTGGCGATGATAAGTGGGATAAATTTATATATTAATTAGAAGATATATGCATGCATGGTCCCTTTCATTAGATGGGGTAAAGTGTATATACATTTACTCACCAATTAACTTACATTTACACATCTACCTATGAGACCCGATCAGCCAACTCTGTTAATTTGGTTCCCATCTACACACAAGACACCGTTATGAATATGGTAATTATAATATAAACAAAAAATACTACAGTACTAAAATTGCATGTCTTTATTTGACCAAAAATAAAATTGCATGCCTTTATTGGTATATATTCAGAAAAATGAAAGTGTACGAATTAAAACTTACAAAAAAAAAAAAAAATCACAAACACACATATATAATCAATCCATTATATTCAAGAACTTAAAATGTAATAATGAAAACTAATGTTAAGATAGATTGCATCAAAAGATGTTACATTCACCTTCACATGTTGCGTATGATTGATTCTCTTTGAGAAAATGACTATACAGCAATTTTGCTTTTTTATGAAGCACGTGAAAGCGACGCGCATTACATCGACTGGTGTGTGTTGTAGAGGCCACTCCCACAAGAGTGAAGAGTGCCATTTCATTTCAGTTTTATTTTCCACCTTTTTCTTTATGTTTGTAAAAAGACTTGGAAAGCGACTCTTTCCAACCCATTTTAAATCATTACTACATATTCTTTTGTTAATTTTTTGCAGTAATTGACTTCATTATAGTCGACGTCGTATTAACCTATTATCGTATTTGCATGAAAATAAATACAAAGGTATAATTCTTTCTATTTTATAGGTGTTGTAGTGGCTTATTCTGCTTAAAAGGAACGATAACTATTTTGTTGGTTTTTTTTTTAATGAGGACCCACATATAGTGGTAAATTCCGATTTCGTGCACTTGTTGATAAAGTCCATAAATAAGGTGAATTGTCTTACGATGACTTGCTTGATCTGATGGTAAGGGAACAAAGGAGAGTGCCACCTCTAATGAAAGGGAACAAATAATTTGTATGTACCTTGTGAAATTGATGGCAAAGGCTTGTTAAATCGATGAAAAAGACCGAATTTTTGCTTCAACATAAAAAATGTCCTTACCTAAATCAAAACCTCAATATAATTATAACTTTATAAAGTATCGACCTCGCTATATACACTTTTGCAAATTTCTTTGTGGCACAAATAGTTTAATATATAGTTATGGGCGCATGCACCCATGGCCTATTACAACGGAAACGCATTGGTCGGTGACCATGAGGTTGCAGGCGATGGGGCAATTCGGCTCTATAGGAAATTTTTGGCTTGAAAACGTGTTGATTATGGACAATTCTGCCATGTCTATGAGCAAATGAACTGATTTCAATTGAGTTACCTTCTTCTCATTGATGACGTTACAATATATAGTACAAGATACTTGGGCTCTAAGGGAGTTACAATGGATCAGAACAAATCTTAACATATCTTACTAGATAATACAGAATATGGTAACAAACTTATTTGCACTTATCTAATACCCCCTGCAATCTGAAGGTCTGGCAAAGACATGAAGATTGGACCTTAATTGATGAAACACGTGACCAGTGATTGGTTTTGTAAAGACATCAGCTCGTTGATCTTTGGCTGGGATGTGACACACAAGAAGTTCTCCGGACTCGACTTTTTCCCGGACAAAATAATAATCTAAACGAATGTGTTTGGTACGAGAAGTGACGACTGGATTGGACGCCAGGAATGTAGCAGACAGATTGTCACACAACAGCTTTGGAGGAGACCGAACAGGAGCACGAATCTCGTGTAAGAGCTGCTGTAACCACATCAACTCAGTAGTTGCAAAAGCAATAGCGCGGTACTCCGATTCTGTGCTTGAACATGCTACAATTCTTTGCTTCTTTGATGCCCAACTAATAAGGTTACCACCGTAGAAGATGGCAAAGCCATGTTGAGACCGTAAATCCGAAGGATCGGACATCCAACCAGCGTCGGAATAAGCAACCAAATCATGAGAGGATGAACGAGTAAGTTGAAGACCATAATGAGCTGTACCTTTGAGATACCGAAGTATACGCTTTACGTCCCGCCAATGAGCTTGTTTAGGCTGATGCATATGTTGACATGCTCGGTTGACGGCATAACTGATTTCAGGCCTAGTAATCGTGGCATATTGAAGACTTCCAACAACTTGCCGGTAAGTGCGGGGATCAAGAAGAGTGTCCGTTTGAGGTGCATCCGAGGATGAATGTGCAGCAGGGGATGAAATTGGTTTTGCCGCAGACATACCACAACGATCAAGAAGATCACAAATGTACTTTTGTTGAGTGAGGAACAAACAATCAGCTGAATAAGAGACTTCAATGCCCAGGAAATATGTGAGAGGACCAAGATCCTTCAAGGCAAAAGTGGAGTGCAAGGCCCGAACAAAGGCATCAATAGCAGCCATACAAGACCCCGTAACAATTATGTCGTCCACATATACTAAAATATAAATGACCTCAGTTCCAGAATGGCGCACAAATAGAGAGGTGTCGGAAAAGCAAGCACGAAAACCAATACGAACAAGATGCATTTTAAGTTTGTTAAACCAAGCACGAGGGGCCTGTTTGAGGCCATAAAGAGCTTTATTCAGTTTACAAACATAGTCAGGATGCACAGAATCAATGAACCCCTTGGGCTGCTCCATATAAACAACCTCTTGCAAGTCGCCATTAAGGAAGGCGTTATTAATATCAAGCTGTCGAATAGGCCATTTTTTGGACAAGGCAATGGACAAAACTAACCTGATGGTAGTCGGTTTGATGACGGGGCTGAAGGTATCGAAATAATCGACGCCTTCTTCTTGGTGAAAACCTTTGGCGACTAGCCGAGCCTTAAAACGCTCAACGCTCCCATCAGCGCGACGTTTAATACGATAGACCCATTTATTTCCCACAACATTGGTTTGTTTAGGGCGGGGAACAAGCTGCCATGTATGATTTAAATGAAGAGCATTTATTTCGGTTTGCATAGCTAGCCACCATTCAGAGAACTTACTTGCTTGAGCAAAGGTGGTCGGTTCGACCATATTGTTATTTGATAACAGGGGCGGGTGCCGACTGGACTGAAATGATTTGGGCTTAAGATGGCCTGTGCGTGCTCTTGTTTCCATGGCATGTGTAGAAACATCCGAGGCTCGTAAATGCGACAAGCCAGTTGGAATGCGATTGTTTGCATGGGCTTGATTATCTTGGGACACCGATGGCGAAGGAATTTCCGGACTGCACTGAGAGGGAGATGATGCAGGTATAGGAGAGGGCAAGGGTGGAGTAGTGGTGTCGGGCAAAGCCGGGGAAAATGGTGGAGAAGTGCCACTAGAAGCGGCAGATTGTAGAAGTCCCGTGGGCGTTGGAGACAAGTGAGCAGGGGCGGGTGACGAGCATGAGGCTGGAGGAGGTTTGGAATATGGATAAACATTCTCATCAAAAACAACATGTGACGAGATATAAATTCTCCCGTTCGAGTGATCAAGGCATAAGTACCCTTTGTGTTTAGTACTATAGCCAACAAATGTACAAGGAGAGGATCGATAGGACATTTTTATGGGGTTGTATGGTCGGAGATATGGAAAACAGAGACATCCGAATGATTTCAGAAGGCTTAGATTTGGAGGTTTGTGGTATAGGAGTTCAAATGGAGTTTTGTTATGAAGGGTGGGAGATAATGTTCGGTTTGACAAATAGACGGCGGTATGGAAAGCGTTTTCCCAAAACTGGAATGGTAAAGACGCATGAGATAAGAGTGCAAGACCCTTTTCCTGAATCACCCGATGGCGACGTTCAACGGCCCCATTTTGAGAGGGTGTATGTGGACATGAAGCCCGATGTAGGATGCCGTGAGAGTTAAGATATGGAATGAGAGCGGTGAACTCACCACCACCATCTGTTTGAAGACATTTTATGTGTTTGTTGAATTGTGTTTTGACCATCTGATGAAATTGAACAAAGAATTGATGAACTTGAGATTTATGAGAAATGAAATAAATCCATATAAATTTAGAAAAATCATCCACAAAGGTCACATAATACTTAGAGCCATAAATAGAGGGAACTGATGCAAGACCCCATACATCAGTATAGACCAAATCAAATAACGACGAACTAGTTTGATGACGACTAACAACAGGAAGTCTACGGCTTTTGCCAAGTTGACACGAGGGACAAACATTGGATAAGCTTTTATTTGACACTGGTAAATTGAAAGACACAACTTGACGCTTAAGAATGGACTCATGGGGGTGGCCAAGACGGTGATGCCAACCAGCAAGGGAGGTTCGAATAGCGGAAAAAGCAGAGGGTTGTGAATCAGGAGAGGCGGTGGTTGGCAGCCGGTAAAGCCCTCGATCAACGATGCCCGTCAGAATTGTCTTGCCCTGCAAGTTCTTCACAAACCAACAATTAGGATGTAACTCAACAAGAATATTGTTGTCACGTGTAAGAGATGACACACTCAACAGATTTGTAGCAATATGAGGAGCCACAAGAACATTTTTAAGAACCAATGATTTGCAGTCATGTAGGAAAGAAGTACCAGTGTGAGTAATTGGAATGGTCTTACCATCACCTAAGGCAAGTTGATCACGACCACCATAATCAGATTTAATGGACAGGTTTTGCATACTGTTGGTCACATGGTGAGTAGATCCAGAGTCAAGGCACCAATTTGGATCAGTGAGAGTAGAAGGAGACGAGTAATTCACCGTCTTTGGAACTGGTGGATTGTACGGGTAAGTGTTGTCATCAAACCGATCATGACAGTTGCGAGCCTGATGATTTGGACGGTTGCAAATTTGACAAATTGGTCGATTACTAGGATCACGAGGCTGCTGTGAAGACTGGCCAGAGTTTTGATTGGACGATGAACCAGAGGAGGAGCTCGAATATGAGGAGCGCCCCCTGCCACGACCTCGATCGCCGCGGCCACGACCCCGGCCACGCGATGAAGAGGCATAGTTGGCATTAGGTGCTGTAGGAGACGACGAGGGAGGAGTGACAACAGCAGCAGCCGCTTTTTGTTCAGCCTCAATGTGTTCCTCCTCGTGAAGAAGAAAGCCAACAAGATCGTCGGGCGTGATGTCACCAGCCCGGACATGAATAGCAGTCTTGAATGGTCCATAAGAGGAATCAAGACCTTGAAGTAGATAAGCAATGAAGTCAACATCACTGATGTTATGCTCACACTCAGCAAGAGAATCAATGATGGAACGCTTCTTTTCGATGTAGTCGAACATAGACATAGAGCCTTTGACAAGAGACTGTAATTGACCCTTTAAGTACATGACACGAGCCCTTGTTTGAGATCGGAATAACCTGGAGATCATAAGCCAGAGGTCAGAGGAAGTACCGGCACGAGCAACATACGAGAGAATTCGATCGGTCAGTGTGGCACGAAGCCAAACTAGAACCAGTCGATCCTTCTTTTTCCACTTGTTGTAGGCCTCGACAGAAGCCGCAGGAGACTCGGTAGTGGGCTTTGGCAGCGGTGGATCATCAACAAAGGATTCGAGTTCAAAAGCTTCAAGAGTGGAGTATATGACACCACGCCAAGAGAAGTAATTGTGACGATCTAACTTGATCGCAATAGTAGGGAACTGAATTTGATTTGTGGAATCGGCTCCGAGGAGATTGGTGTTGAGATTTTGACCAGACATGATAGTTGGTGGCGGTGAATTGGGCGGAGTTGTGGTGGGAGTGATGATCGGAGAAGGAGTTGGGGAGGCAGGGTTAGAAAGGGACATAAACCCTAGCGACTGATACCATATGAGCAAATGAACTGATTTCAACTGAGTTACCTTCTTCTCATTGATGACGTTACAATATATAGTACAAGATACTTGGGCTCTAAGGGAGTTACAATGGATCAGAACAAATCTTAACATATCTTACTAGATAATACAGAATATGGTAACAAACTTATTTGCACAAGATACTTGGGCTCTAAGGGAGTTACAATGGATCAGAACAAATCTTAACATATCTTACTAGATAATACAGAATATGGTAACAAACTTATTTGCACTTATCTAATAATGTCTAATTGGTAGAAGGGTCTAGAGATTAGATTAGGACACAATATTCATACTACTATGGCATTGATGAGGATCCTAAATCTTATAAGGAAGCTCATATAATCTTATTTTTGCCCTTATTATTCAACTTTCTTATTTATCAATACTATTTTATATATATTTTAATAAATGTAAAATGTGTACTTGTAAACAAATAAAAGAGGAAGAGAGAGTGCTGCCTAATCTAAATTGGACAGAGAGCAAAGAAACAAAATGATGTCCATGTGAATAAGGATAATGATGATGTTAAAGTTAGCAATGTCCAAATCTCCAATCATAGCCGTTCAATTCACACATGATGTGATGGTCCTAAAGTGAGTCTTGTGTTCAATGAAGAAAATTACTGCTCCGGAGCAAATTTTTGAGTAACTCCCATTACTGTTTTTATTTGTGATTCACTTATTTTCATTTCGTTTTTACCAGCTAGATAAGCAAAAATAATGGTAAAACTCCACATCATCAATTTAGTTGTTTATTGATTTGATAATCTTTTTTATTTTCTCCCTTCCATGCATTTTATCGCCCTAACACTTTTTATTCTGTTCGGAAGAGATGAGGAACCCAAATTTAAAGGTTAGAGGATATGAATGAAGCAAAATCACAACTGTTGTAATCTTACTGATAATTTTAAGTAACATATTAAGGTGAACATAGGAGAGATAGAATAAGAATGAAGCAAATTCACAATTTTTGTAATCTTACTGATAATTTTTAAGTAATATATGTTGTATGACGAAAAATATATCTTTAATGATAAACTCTAAGCTCATGATCCAGGTGATAAGAATCATAAATTAAATAAACCATCAATCTAATGAAAGAAATGATGGTGGGACTTGTTTTTCACCTAAGTAAAGAGGTAGAAGTAAAGATTGAACTCACGCCCTTCCAACATCTCCATATCTCTTATCATTAGGCCACCCTATGTGGCCGCTAATTGTAGCATTAGTAAAAATAACTCTTAAAGAGAAATTATTTTTTTGAGTAGGTAAAAATTCGGTTTACTGGACAAGCCCGCTACGACTGAGAGCCGAGTAAAATGGTAGTCGAAAATCGACTAGAACATACATAAGGACAATAAAGACACGACAAGAAAGTACAATTGGCGAAAAGAAGAAAATAGAACAAAAGGGGTAGTAGAAAAGTAAGGGGCTAAAAATCAACGCCATTTGCATCCGGTTTAAAAACGGACAAATCAAGTAAATCAAATTTAGGGTCAAAAATACCTTTAGCATTCAAAAATTATTGTTGATTTAGGGGTTGTTCTAGATCGACTTTATAATGCATTATTTTGTAATTTAGGAGTTTTTTTGGTCTAAATTACAATGTAAAGAGGTACCTTTATTTAAAAAAATTAATTTACTAACAGCTGTAAATGGTTGGTCAAAGTAACATTCAATTCGCATTCAAATAAAGTTCATAAAAACTGGAGTAGGATGTTTTGGGGAGCAGCAGCTGGAGAAATAATTAAGCACATAATCAATGGTCAAACAACTCCCTTGTAGCTTCATGAAGAAGACAAACCCCAATAACTTTCAGTCATTCACCTTCAGTTAAAAAAGAAAGGAAAAAAATGTACATAATTGGAGCACCATGCGTACAATACAACCTTTTCCTTTATTTATCCCCTTTGAAAATACATCTACATAAAAAAGTAACCCCTTTGCAGTTTACCACCTCAAAAGTAACCTCCCCAAAAGCTCTTTTTGCCATCATTCATTATTCATTTTTTATTTTTTTGCTCTATCTACGGTCAACGGTCAGCCTGCTTATAACTCAAAACACTTAACCACGGTTAGTTTTTAAAACTAATCACCAATATTATTCATTATTTATTTATTTTAGCTGTTTTTATTATTTTAAATTCTTACTATTAAATAAAAATAAATATAATTGGTTGACACATTTCTTGCACCTTAAATCGGAGAAGCTAGAGATTCGGTAATCCGAACCTCGTGCATGGAATAAAAAAAAAACTTAAAAAGGTATGTGTCATTTTATTTTAATTTTTTTTATTTGTCCGACATCAGGTCATGATTGAGCTGTTTCTATATAATTCACCATCCTCCTCTCATCTTCGCTCCCATCCAAACGAAAACAAACCTTCATTTCCTCTTATTGCTTCTTCTGTTCGGTTCTCGAGGAAGACTTCCGCGAGAAGCTTCAACTGACAATCTGAATCTCAAATCTGAAATATGATGGTTGACAAAGAAGATCTAGGTCTCTCTTTGAGCCTCAGCTGCAATACTAGCAGCAGCGCCACTCCGGCCGCCGGAGTCGATCAAAATCCCCATTCACATCGCTCTCCTTTCCAGTTCAATCTCATGCCTTCACTCTTCCCTGCTTCTTCTTCTACTTCCACTTCTTCCTCTCTGCCTGTCGCCAATCTCCCTTTTTCTTCCGCCAAGAATCTCCACAAGCCTTCTTGGCTCGAGTCCTTTCCTTCCTCTGGTAAGCTTTTTGGAATACGCATCGCCCCGTATTTCCCTTACTTATCTCCGGACATTTTTTCAGATCTGATTTTCGATAAATATGCGCCGCGATTTTTTCATTGAATCAATTAATTTTCAACTAGTTTTTGAACATTTTTTTTTCTAAATTTGAGATCGGTTAGTCTTACCGCTTTTGTATGGTGGTGGTTTGTTCAGATCGGAGCTCAGAGGCGCCATGTAAAGTGGGAGGAGCAGCCGTTGGCGGAGCCGGAACCGTTGATCCGAGGTCGTTCCTGAGAGGAATCGACGTGAACAGGCTGCCGGCGATAGCCGCCGAGGACGAAGAGGCCGGCGTGTCGTCGCCGAACAGCACGATCTCTTCCGTGAGCGGGAAGCGGAGCGAGCGCGAAGTCACCGTCGGAGGCGGCGACGATCACGATCTGTCGCGCGGTATGAGCGACGACGAGGACGGCGACACCTCGAGGAAGAAGCTCCGGCTCTCCAAGGACCAATCGGCCATTCTGGAAGAGAGTTTCAAGGAGCACAACACACTCAATCCCGTAAGCAGCACGCCACCAGTACTAGTAGTAGTCGATCTGTTAGTAGGGGCATTTGAGTCATTTTGCTGACCTTTTTCTGTTTCCGCCTTTTTAGAAGCAAAAGCTGGCTCTGGCGAAACGGCTCGGCCTGCGCCCCCGTCAGGTGGAGGTGTGGTTTCAGAACCGGCGGGCAAGGTCAGTAAATTCCTCCAACCGTGCATCTGCGTGTTGATTATTTAATTCCCATTGTACCCTTGCAGAGCGATTGTATTTACGGTTTCCGTTTTTTTACAGGACAAAGCTGAAGCAGACGGAGGTGGATTGTGAGTTTCTGAAGAGGTGCTGTGAGCAGCTGACGGATGAGAACAGGAGGCTGCAGAAGGAGGTTCAGGAGCTCCGGGCACTCAAGCTTTCCCCGCAGTTTTACATGCAAATGACCCCTCCCACCACTCTCACCATGTGCCCCTCCTGCGAGCGCGTCGCCGCCCCTCCTTCGGCCTCCCCTGCCGACGCCAGGCCTGGCCACCACCGTGGCTTGCCGTTGAACCCCTGGCCGGTTCCGATCCGGCCTTTTGAAGCCCTCCACCCTAGATCGTAGCTACTAGTTTCCTTTTGATTTGGAATTAGGATCTTTTTTTATTAAAATTTAATTTAGTTTGATGATGAAAATGGGATGGTGTTTCAAAGGGGTAGTATGGGAAAAAGAGAGTGTTTTTTCCTCCTGTAAGAAGACTTTTGTTTGTTCTTACTAGGTTTTCTCTCTTTTGTTTTTCACCCAAGATGTTAATTCTCTTTTATGCCCCTGTCAAATTAGGAGATGTTTTGCTCCTTGGGGGGAATGGTAAAAGAGAAAGGGGAAAGTTATGGTTGTAATTGTAAAGAGGCCTCTTAAAATTCTAATCAATTAAATTGATTATATTTACCCCTAAGGTGTTTTTAGGTGTTTGTTATAATTTTAGACTATATATATGTAAATTATACGGAGTAAGATAAATAATTGGGACCAAGCATGGAACGATGGGAAATGTTAACGTTGCAAATAAACTTTTCTGTTTGAGGAATTATTTGGCAGAAACCAGTCATTTCTACGTGGCTTGTATCTTTTCCACCTTCTAAATGCTTTGAGATTGTTAATACGGAGTAATAATTTCTTACAAAATAAGTGTGTTGCTGAGTTTTACATTTTAAGGAATAGCTTTTTTGCTTTATCATTCACAAATGTCTAAAGTTACGAGAAATCGAATAAACCCTTACAATTTTTCTCTAACACGCAATTAGGTAGAGCTGTTTATATCATTATAGACAGTTAAAGAGAATTTTAAACTATAACTCCAAAGAGACGTACTTAAGTAAACATTTCCCCCCCTAGAGATGAAAACAGCTTTGGATACTTTGCAGTGCTTCAAATTAACGCCATTTAAGAGAATCCAGAGGCAGATTTTCAAATCAATCAAAGACTGTCAAAATTATTCTCATCCATTGAACTACAATCTACTGCTCATTTTACTAGGGTTGAATGCTATAGTTTCGTTGCAGTCTACACGCATATCTTTTTGCTAGGACATGTTTGTTGGCAAATATTCTTTGAGATTTGGTCCAAAGATTATTTATAAATGTATAGTTCCATTAGTTATGGGTCCGGTAACGGAACCGGTAGTTTCTTGGTTCAGTTCTCAATTTCGAGGCCCGTTTCGGTTCCGTTTTCGACCCTTTAAAAAAATAGCCGTTTGAAGTAAAAAAACCACGGAACCGCGGTCGCGGTTTTCATGAGTAAGAGTGTAAGATGTTCTGTTTGTTTTTAGACAGAATTTAAAATCGCGACCGTGGTTATGTAACAACGGTCGCGGTTTTTCAAGGATGTGAAACCGCAACCGCGGTTCAAAAACAACGATTGCAGTTGCCGGTTCCAACGACTATTTTTCACAAAATAGCCGTTTGGCCGGTAACGAATCCACCATTTGGGAGCAGAAGAGTTGGGAAAAGAATGGCTTGAACTTGATATAGACGAATGAAGGGCGCCCAATTCAGAGTTGAAGGGCGCCCGGGAAAGAGTAGCGGTGGGTCTGACAGTTTGTACCAGTAGCGGTAGGATCTGCCGATATATATATATATATATATTTTTAAATAAATGCGAGTCAAAGGTGCAGATTCCCACGCGGGAATCTGCACCAGTAGCGGTAGCCACGCCTTCTACCGCTACTGATTCGGCAGGACTGCGCAATGCAGCTTTGCAGTGGGACGGGAAACGAAGCTCGCCCGTGAAGACGACGAGAACAAAGCGCCCAGGGGTTATTTAGGTGGACATGTCCCCCATTTCATAGAATACCCATTCCACATAAATTCCAATTTCTCCATTCGATTGCTCTCTTCCTCCCTGCTAACCTCCAATTTTTTTTAATTTTCTACTGCAAGTTTGAAGTGGTCCCAAAGGCAACTTCAAGTTTCAAGTGGTCCCAAAAGAAAGAAATATGCATCACATTACAGTAAGTACTATGTTATAATTTACATTGAATTATATTAAGTTATTTATTTTTAAATTAATGTAATTTTTTAGGGTATGTTTCGGTCCAAATCAAAGACCCCGTCTCCGTCTTCTAGCTCGCAAAGAAGGCGGAATGCATCCCACTCCCGACCAACAATAAATTTAAATGAGAGCGAGGCGGTCTCGAGGGAGAACGTTGGTGGATCTAGCGTTCAAGAGGAGGTTCGATTCACGGGTCCGGAAGCAACGACGAGCCAACCCGTCAACTCCCCGCACACCCCGTACGTCCCCGTCGAGGGTTTTGGTACGCAAAATTTTAAATTTATGTGTGATTTATGGATTAATTATTATTTTTATTAATTAATTAGTTTATATTTTAATTATTAGTTTTATCGATTAAGTAATGTACATAATAGTAGTTGTAGAAATTAATTTATGTGTTTAATTCCTAGTGATTAAGTAGTTGTAGAAAATAAATATGAATTTTCTTAATTTGCATGATTAATATATTTATGGATTAATTAATAATTTAATCGATTAATTAATAGGCTAAATTATATTCATGCACGATAGTAATTTATATCTTAATTTATGTTATAAAAATAAACAATTAATTTATGTTTAGTTTATACATTAATGTATGTTTCATCATTAGTGAGTAGTTTTATCGGTTAAAAATGCATGATATTTGATTATAGAGAAATGTCGTTAAAAATGCATGCAGATCTAGGAGATATTTCAGCAATCGAAAGATTGCTCAATAGAGGTGGTGGGTCTTTTTCGGACCTTTATGCGGACCCTACCCAAATCACGTATGGTAGTACGAGCTATGCCGATGTTGGTCAATCAAGCGGTCATGCCCAATACGGGGGTTACCAACTCCCCCCGCAGTATCCACCCCAAGAGTCGTACACTTATGGTAGTACGAGCTATGGTATGCAACCCCAAGGGTCATATGGTATGCCACCTCAAGAGTCGTATATGCCGCTCACGTTGTACACAAACCCGAAGGGCTCACAATTGCCGACCCAGGTCCCTCCCATGCACTACTCGGCTCCAGAGGAGCCTGATATCGCGGCCCATGATGATCAGGTCCCAGCTTATATGGACCCGGGATTCATGCCCCCGGTCCATCCGGAGGGCGGATATGGTGGCGGCCCATCCAACATGTCCTTACTAACCCACTTTCATACACATAAGGCATGTTACATTTGGGATAACCAAGAGGTAAGAACGGAACATAATTTTAAAATGTAGATATTATATATAATGTTCAAAAACTTATTTATTGTTGCAATATGAACAGTGGACGAAACTTCTTAAAGTGCAAGGTCGATCCGATTCGATAAAATTCTTGAGAGAATTGGCGGATAGGTGTCAAGGACAAGAATGGGTGACACTTGTTAACCAAAGCGGCTTGGGTCATCTAAAAGATTGGACATTCATGGAAATCGACCGAGCGCTGGTTTCTGCATTTGTGGAGAGATGACACCCGGAAACGAATAGTTTCCACTTTCCTTGGGGAGAGATGACCATCACACTCCACGATGTCTCGAAGATACTGAATGTGCCATTGAATGGCATAAAGGTAAAGGCGGGGCATTTGGATGAAGCTGGCATACGCGAGAGGTTGGCGCACATGTTAGGGGTTGACCTTGCGGAGGTAAACAGGCAGACTGCTGCTGGTGGCATCAACACAGCCGCTTTGAAGATTAGGTTGACGAACCTGGTGGCACAGAGAGGGGACCCGCACATGATCGCATCTCTTTACTTGTTTATGTTGCTCGGGAATACATTGTTTTTGGACAAGTCTAATGGTGCTACCAATCATAGACTCATGCATCTGCTTCTAGACCATGGGGTGACCTCTCATTATGCATGGGCAGCGGCTACATTGGCCTACTTGTACAGGCAGTTGGGTTGTGCAACCCGAAAGGATGTTGCGGGTATTAGTGGGTGCATGTTCGTCCTACACGTGAGTATATCTAACCTTATATGCACTTTTAGTTGTTTATAAATATTCATACATATATCTAACATAAGATGTTTATATATTTCATAGACGTGGATATGGAGGTATTTTCCGATGTATAGAGGTCGCTTGTGCAGATCGTTGGGTGGGGATCCGTCCCATTACCATTCAGAGCGGGGTCGGAAAAATAGCAAGCAGCAATGTCTTGCTATACGACGTCAATTAGATGAGCTCAAGATGGATCAAGTTTATTGGATGCCATGGGGCCAGGGTCTTAACTTTTCCACCGGCGAGCTTGTGGTGTCCCGTTATCGTGGTGTACTTACCTACTTTGACACGAGGGAGCCATATATGCCCGATAGATGCTATAGGCAGCTTGGTTACCACCAGACCATCCCTGTGTTGGACATCATTAGGCCATATAAGGTGAAGAGATTATTGAGTTTGAGCCATTACTCTTATGAAGTCTTTTTTAGCGACGAGTTTGACCGTTGGGACTCCCGCTTCCAATCCTTGGTACCTGAGGGGGAGATAGCCATATTCCCTTACGCTATGGACGAGGAGTACATACCATAGCTTCAAGAGCGATCTCATCCATATCTGTTGAGAGGACCACAGGCTCATCAAGCGGCAGTTCCAAGTGAGGTCGAGATGGTCCAGGTACGGTGGGGGCCACATATATGCTGTTTAGTACTATCTATAATTATTTATTACTATTTAATTAATCGTGATGTGTTACGCAGCGCATGGCGTATTTGGAAGGGATCGTCCGAAGTTGGCGTCCATACTAGAGAGATGGATCCGAACTAGCGCCCTTCTTCGATGCTGTTGACAGAGGAGTTTTTGGACAATTGCCTGAAGCTCGACCGAATTGGCGCCCTGTTCATCCGCCCTCCTACCAGCCCCCCCCCCTTACCAGCCTGGGCGTCATAGTGATGCAGGATATTATAGATAGATCTGTTGTTGTTTTTCCATGATGTTGTACTCGTTTGTGTTTTTTCATGATGTTTTTCTTGATTTAGGGTCCGCTAAATAATAATAATGATGATGATGATGATGATCATAAAATATGTGGAAATATGGGTAGTCCAAATCTACAAGTACACAAAACATCCTACAAATACAAATACAACTACAAGTAATAATACAAATACAAATACTAATACTAGTCCTACTCTAATAAAAACTAGGAGGCAACCCAGCTGCGTTGTGGTAACTGATGTACTGGGCCATGCGGCCATGAAATGGAATATCCACACCATCAACGCTAAAATGATGATATTCGGTCCAAATCTTCGCTGAGGTCGGCATGGGGGCGTCATCTACGAGCCATACCTACAATGACAAATTCGTAAATAATAGAATAATTTTTTTTAGCAAAACTGGAATTTATGATTATGCATGACGCTTACCGGGACATAGTGGTTCCCTAGATGAGCAATCGCCACGACGTTGTTCCACACAGGACTACTCGGAGCTTCACTCGCAATCATCGGGAGGCATGTGTGAGGACCGCGCTCGGATAGTACGACAAGTGCACACTGGAATCTAGTAGCAAACGCTAATCCAACCATTGGCGTCTCCATCCAGAAGTAGTCTGTACTGACCTGATCGATCAATGTATCAATATGCGTAATATAAGGCCACACAGGTGCATACGTCGCGTAGTGCGTCCTCAACTCCAAAGCCATCTCCTCTCGCATCCTCCTCCAATTATCCTGCCCCCACCCAACAAGACAAGCGAGTGCCCTATACCCGCAATTACCGTCTCCAAGGACATCAGGAGCGCTGACGATGAATTGCCTCATGAAGGTGGGTACATGGACACCAAAATCAACTTCAATGTGCCCTTCTTCTTCAAGCGTCGGACGATATACATCTTCCTCTTCCTCTTCCTCTTCCTCTTCCTCTTCCTCTTCCTCTGGAACATTGCTAAGTGCGACCCCAGGCATAGAACGAGTGCCTCTTCCGCTCTGTTGAAGATGCTCCAACCTAGTCAAGTTTCTTGGTTGGACCTTTGAGTTCTTCCTTGGCCTACCCTTCTTCTTCCTATTCTGAGATGGCTCCATCAAATCCCCCTCCTCAGGATAATTGAGGTTCAAGTATTTTCGACCAACCTGGTGTTTGACGGTAGCATCAATCTTGCCTTCGTAGAAGTCTTGTATCATTCTCATCCAAATCTCGTCGTTTGGGTTGAGGGCTGTAGGGGCCACCTGTTCATCTACACCCCTTTGGCCTTCCCACATCAATTGCTTCCAGAAATCATGAATCATCGAAAGCTCAATAGGCCTGCATTCATTGATACAAGCACGGACTTGGTGAGGGCATGGTAGTCCACGGGCCGTTGTCCACCACGCATCGTCGCATATCAAACGGAAAGCCTTTGTCGGGTCATATATAGCGCGAACATGGGCAAACAACTCTCCAATACAACTGTTGGAAACCTTCCCTAGAAGGCGAGAGAAGACGGTTTTGAGCGGCTCGTCCATATGTTTGATGGACAACGGTTCACTAGTACGGTCTCGTTCCATCTCTCCCCTAATGGTGTGCACTTGAATATTCACCATGACGTGCATCTTTCTTAGAACAGTGCTGAACCCCCCAACAGAAGACTCCAAATAATCCTTTAACAAAGAGTGTTGGGACTCGACCATGAAAAATATTTCGTTAATTTAGTGCCAAAATTAAATAACCGTTTAAGATTTTTCTCGTAATGAATAAGTATTAGCTTACCTGTTCGTGGTCCTTGTAAACAAATGGAGACGATGATCGGTGTACGCTCTAACAATGTGATCACGCCAAGGAGTAAGCCAGTTCCTTTGGAGATACGCTAACAACAACGGATTGAGCGGGTTTTGTATTCCAATCTGACCATTCCGCAGTAGACGAAGTCGTGTCTCGTACTCTGCTACAATCGTCGAGCAAAATAGTTCCCATGCTTTGTTTCCAAACCACTCCGCAGACGCCGTAGAAAAACCATTCGCCAGAGCGTATGCCTTGCAATTTCGCTGGATATGCACCCAGCACAACAAGTGCTTGGCATTGGGAAACATGACCGCAACGGCGTTAACCTCAGCAAC
This sequence comes from Fallopia convolvulus, assembly GCA_964016875.1. Lineage (NCBI taxonomy): Eukaryota > Viridiplantae > Streptophyta > Magnoliopsida > Caryophyllales > Polygonaceae > Fallopia > Fallopia convolvulus. The sequence goes on from OZ024728.1 coordinate 17,077,404, forward strand.
ATCACGATCAGTGACAACAACTTCTGGCATTTTTCCAACCATTTCGAACACCTGCCGCAACTGATATAATACCCATTCGTAGTGATCTTGGGTCTCTCTTGCCATAAATGCAAACCCAATGCTAAAAGTGTGTCCGGTGCAAGTAAACCCTACCATCTCACTCAAGGGCATGTTATACCTATAATGTTAATTACTTTGAATAATTTACGTGCAAACTTAATGTGCAAATTAAAGACGCTTTTATTATAAATACTTACATGTTCGTTTTGTATGTCGCATCCATAATCACGACATACGGAAACAACTTCAGCAGATTCAACGACTTGGGGTGGGCAAAGAATAAGTCCATTATCTCTTTGCTTCCTTCCTCTTCTCGATAATCGAGATAGTACCCATTTGACTTCAAGAAATGGAGTGAGAATTGAGTTACCGTCATTGAGCTCATCTCTTTCTTTAATACCTCATGTCGAAATGTGTACAACCGTCTCATCGATGTTGTTATTTCCGACCACTTTTGGCGTAAGTATGTCATAACAAACTTCGGCTCACCATGTGCGAGGGTTAATAGTCTTGCATCCTCCTTCTGCTCATCGGTTAAGCGGCCGGCAAAAGGATATCCCTCCAAACTAGTGGAAAGGTCGTGGTTATGGCGACCGGATTTCACACTTAGCCGCCAACGATGGGTCCTCCTGTCCCGTTGTCCAACCAACTCGAACGGGCAGCCAATCTTCCTACTACGTGGTTTTTCTTTTAGCTCATCACCAACTTGTAGGGTTTGTAAAATAACACCAGATTTCCCCTTCTTCTTTGGCTTATACTCGCCAGCCAACACACATGCTAAAAGGACCCTCGTTTCACAAGAGTTCTTAATGGTCAACACCGTGTTCAATTCCCGTCCTATTTCTCTAGCCCATTTTAGCATATCTTTTCGCTCCGTCCACTCATTATTAGACTCAAAGTGGGTAGAAAAATCGGGAAACTGAAAACAATTGATTAAAAAATTTAGTCCGTTAAAATATTAATTAAATATAACAAATGCTTAATTATAACGATTATAAAATAAAGATTACGATTAAACATTTGATTAATTATAATAGTTATAAAATAATTTTTATGGACGAGGTTTAACAATATAATACAAATTTCAACAATTTCTACACAACTAAATTTAACAAATAATTAATTATACCAACTATCAAATAATAAAACTAACAATTTCGTTAATAATGAATTACATACCACTTCTTCATTTTGATGCAAAACGACCTCGTTTTGATGTCCACTATAGGGAATTCCGTCTACACCGTCGTCTTCGTTTTGATTTATCGAATTTGAACCAGAATGTCCTTGCCCTCTAAAATGCGACCAAAAACCCGACAACATTGTTCGTAGTGATTTGAGATTGTGTTTGCGGTGAAATTTGAGAGCCTTGTGTTTGCGGTGAAATGAGCCGGTGAGAATGAAGACGACGCGGGGTTAAATAGCCGGGGTTGAGCGTGTTTCATCTAACGTTAAGATAGCGGTAGCGGTTTCCGCTACATTAGTTGTGTTTACAATGTATAGGTAGCTTCCACTTCTACCGCTAGCTTTTATGTATTTTCTTTTTTTTAAATTGTATTGATTTCCGCATTTTAACAAGTAGAGGTAGAGGTGGCTGCTACCTCTACACTTTTCTGTAATTTTTTTTTAAAATTGTAGCTGCGTAATATACCGCTATCATAAACCCAGGGCGCCATACAAGTCTGCACTGGGCGCCCTAAACCCCCGCTTGATATATGTTAAGTTGCCAACGTATCCTCTCGATGTCATAGAGGAATCAAAGCCCACATAATTCTCTTACCTTCGATACGGAACCCCACTTGATACTTATCTAAGACGACCCTGCGGAAGAAGCCCGGCTTGTGTCGTCATCGTCATCGTCAACTGGCCATCCCAGTTGCACTTGAGGGAGCATGAAATCCAAAGAAATCAAGCTTAACATATATACCATTGGGTTACTCCTCCTATTGCCAATTGGTTTTAGGATGGAACCCCATGGGCTTATGTGCTAGGCCTATCCGCGCATGTGCACCTGTAACGACACGTCCCCAGTTTATCTACCTATCGACCCCACGGAATTTCACACCTATTTTTGTCTCTTTGAATTTTTTTTTGTCTAATCATGTAAGTGCAATTCAATACTATTTTTTTTTTTTAGATTTAGATACAAGCATGTACCTTTTAGAATTGAAGCAAAGTGAAATTGGTTCTTTCATTATTTTGGCTATGTTCAATATTGGCCCATACTCACATATGCATTCTAATGTCAATCGAAAATGCCATTTATCAAGTCTCAAATGATATCAATTAAATAAAAAAGTCTCACGTACACCAATTAACATGCAATAGAAAATATATAATAAATAAAAATAAAATTGATCATTGAATATTTCCTAGATCACCATCTAAAATGCCATACTTGAGCAATAAAAAAATTTGTAATTCATCATATGAATTTATAATACTAACCAATAATTTGCTGATTTTGTGACTCATAAAATCGACCTATAAATCCAATTAAATAAAAAAATTCACTACTTTAGTAATACCAATTAAATAAAAAATCTCACTATTTTAGTTATACTAATTAAGATGTAATTTATCTTTTTATAAAATAATAAAAATAAATATGGAGAATGAAATTTCAAATTGGACAATTCTCTAAATTTAGGAAAGACTAACTATTTTTTTTTCCTCTTACTCTATTATAGAGAGAATTGAAGACGAAAGTTGTGGAGTAAAAAATGGTTCAAAATTTTCAAATGCACAATTTCCAACAATATGAATGAAGTTGTTGGTAAGACTCGACACGTAACTAGGGCTATGCAATAAAGAACTCTATGAAAAGTTTTGGCATAAAAGTGATGGAATCAAATCCTTATCCTAGTCTCATAAATAAAGTAATACTTATCTCATTATTTGTCTCATTTTTTTTGGTCAAATCATGTCTCATATGAAAGTTATGAAGCACACTTTCTCCTTTCCTTTTTATACTCCAATTTTCCCGGGTAAGAAGTTGAGATTCCTCTGCTCTCTCTAGCCGATGAAGTGTCCTAATTGCGTAGTCAAGCAATTTATTCAAGCTTATTCAGCCCAAATAAAATTTGCAACTTTGAGTGATTTGGGCCTGAGATGGTCCAATAAGAGCCCCATCCATTTACAAATTCATTCATCTACTTTGCACATATGTTACAATTCCAACACATCCAGAGAAATCCTAATGTAAAACGCAGCAACAAAACTACAATCACCACAAAGACTATTTACACTGCACTTTTTAAGAAAATGGCACTTGTCTTCAAACTTCAATCAAAGAAAGCATTCATTGGATTCTTGGTCAGACGGCTGTAACAAAGTCGCCGCTGAGATCGGAGGAGTCCAGGTCAGCATCCGAGTCATCAGGATCCAGGGACCCGCCATCAGTGAGGTGTCCAATGGGAGCTTCCCCTGGAGTTCTTGCTTCTTCTATGATTTGCATTATCTCCTCGACGCTTTGTTGCTCACAATCGCTTCCTTGGTAGTTTGTCTTCTCACCTTCCACCAGATCTTTTGGGAAGTTTTTCAAAAACCAGGGATGCTTCTTGATCTCTGGTATAGTGATTCTCTGCACCTCAAAATTCAGTATGAATTAGTCAATTAGTACAATTGTAGCTTGAACTTTGGACCTTGAGCTTCTTTTAAATGCTCATTCTTCTTGGTTTTTTGACATTGAAAAGATCTTATAGGCTTATAGCATGAAACATTTAGTAGAAGCTCATATAAAATGTACATTTTGAGTCTTACTCCTTGTTTAGTTTCAGCATATACCAATTGAAATAGGAAGAAAATGAATCCAGAATTGTGGAAATAAGAATCCAACATCGGAAGTTGGGAGAAATGGATAACCTTTGAAGGATTTGCGATAAAGATACGAGAAAGAAGATGCCTACAATCTGCTGATATACGAACGTAGTCTGGAATTGAGTATTGGGCGCTCATTATCCTCTGCAGTTGAATGCACATGTTATAGCTAACTAGAAAGTTGGTATGAATAAGGTAATTTTTGTTAATTAAGTCACATACCGCGATTGTTTTGCGCAAGTTCTTTGGGTCTTCAGGATCCTCAAATGGATAGGCTCCAACTAGCATCACATATAGAGTCACCCCACATGACCAAACATCAGCAATCTACAATCAAAGCCCTCAACGTACTTCAGCTTACATTGAAAATGAGTTTTAAGTATTGGACAAAATTAGGAAAGTGAACAAAGTTTATGCAGCATACCTTTCCATCATACTCTTTCCTGGTGAGGACCTCAGGCGCGATGTATGCTGGAGTTCCGACTGTTGACTTGGGTTGTGAGTGCAGTAAGCCCGACTAAGACGAAATACAGGTGATCAGAATTAGGAAAAGAAATGAAATTGATACATTTGGTAGCAAAAGTAGCCACCTTTGAGTAACCAAAGTCACATATCTTGAGACGTGGTGTTGGACTTCCATCTAGTAGGGTGTTCTCTAGCTTCAGATCCCTGTGGCAAATTTCCTATAGTGACACTAACAGATTCAGCAACCAAACAATAAAAACCAAAATGAGGTTAAAAGAGGAACATAAGAAGGTGAAAGTTCATTTTACCATAGAATGACAGTAACTAACTCCTGATATCAGCTGCTGAAAGAAAAATCTGGCCTGCATAATCAATGATAAGACACATTAACAGAAGGAAACAAATGAGATAGAAACTAAAAAATAAGCAGGATTAAGTAGATTAGATACCTCATCTTCGCTAAAACGACCAGCATCACAAATCTTCTTGAAGAGCTCGCCTCCGGCAGCATATTCCATCACAATTGCTAAATGCTTTGGAGTTAGGAACACCTGCAAACAATTAATTGTTATAGTACAAATGATCGAGTACTCATTTGTCTTGGAAAAGTAGTTATATAAGTTCCTAATAAGGAATTTACCTCTTTAAACCTGATTATATTTGGGTGTCTCAGTGACCTATGATTGATGATTTCCCTCTGAACATTTTCATCAATCTGTAAAATTTGACCAGATTGTTAGACAGAAACAGAAAAAGAACTGAACTTGAAAGGTTGCAAAACAGCTTAATTGCTCAGAATTTTCCATCCATACAAACAAAACCCACTTGTAATTGCTCCTTTTATATACTGACCAATCAAATATTAAAGCGACTAGATAGAATAAACCAAACCAAATTAACATAGGAGTAGTAAATCAGAATTAGTCTAGAACCAAGGAAAAGAAAACAAAGTTGAAACCTTTTGTCCCCTTTCAATGTATTTGACAGCAACAAGCTCCTTAGTGTTCTTATCTCTTACAAGCTTGGCCACTCCAAAATTTCCTGATCCCAGATTCTTTATGGGCTCATATCGATCCGCCATTTTCACCAATACTACTATTACTCTTGCGAAAATTTTGGAAAGAAAATCAGAATACCAAGTGCAAGTTAAGAAGATGCAGATGAGAATTAATATACAGAACACTGGAGAAATAGGGAGTTGATGCAGGATTTTTGATAGGGAGACAGAGAGGGAAACAAATTAACAAGTCATTTTCAGTATGAATCTTCTTCCTAATATATATTGGTGTAGTAAAGAGGAGGAACGACCAAAATCTGAAAAAAAAATCAGGGGACACGTACTCCAAGAACGTATAATTCAAGGCTTCCGTTACAGGACGATCACGATACACTGGGGGGCTGCTAAGCCTAGACAACGATACACGTGGTGGTTTCTTAATGGCCGGGGCCCCTTGTACTCCATGATTAGTCATGGTATCGCCCACCATAAGAGCAAGTCCCAAATACAAAATGTTAAATGAACGTAAACGTGGGTGGGGAATGGGTCCCACTTTTCATTCTTCTGTTTAACGGGGCCCCACTTTAGGTCATTAATTTAATTTCGTTTTGGTTTTAGTTTAAGGAGAAAAAAAAAGTTAATCAACCGGCCAGAGCTGCTTTTGAGGTTTATTATAAGGGTAAATTTAACAAAACCACCCGTAAAATATGTCCCTTTGCACCAAACCACCCCTAAAAAATAAAATTTTATATAACCACCCATAAAAATGTACTGTTATCAAATAACCACCCATCTGCTATTGCCGTTTACAAATCCGTCAAGTACTAATCTAACTAAGTACCCATTGCAATTAAAAACCTCCAAATCACAAATCTAAACCCAACTTATAAAAATCACCTTCAAACCATCAAATCAAACCTAAACCCATCAACAGATAAGCCTTTTACTCATGTACCTTCTCATCTTCATCCTTCCACCCACCGTGTAGTTTGAAAAGATTTTAATTTTGTTTTGATCCAATTTCATTTTCCGGAGAGAGAAAGCTGTTTGATCCAATTTGATTATTCGAGAGAGGAAGCTATTGGGTCATTAAATAGTGTTAATCTTTATCTGTATAGTCAATTTATTTTATCTCTTTTGTTTTTCCTTTTAAATTTATTAGATTTCATCGATGTTCTTGGATCTCACTTGGATATTGAGTCCTTTATTTTTTCAATTAAATTACCCCCTCTTTCAATATGTTACTGTAATTACAAAGGTTCTTTGATTTTATAATTTGACTGATATTCGAGTATTTGACAGATTAATAAACAAGGCCTGGAATATGGGTGGGTTGTGATTTGGGGGTTTCTAATTGCAATGGGTACTTTATTAGATTGGTCGTTGACGGATTTGTAAACGGCAGTAGCATATGGGTGGCTATTTGATAACAGTACATTTTTATGGGTGGTTGTATGAAATTTCATTTTTTAGGGGTGGTTTGGTGAAAAGGGACATATTTTACGGGTGGTTTTGTGTAATTTATCCTTATTATAATGGGCCGACCAGGGTAAAGAAGGTCGGTATATATATATTCTATGCAGTTTGTTTGACTAATCATTTAGCTTCATTATATTTGTTGCATGTTGGCTTTCTAAATTATGGTAAATCTTCCAAGGTATAATATAATAATTGATGGAAATTCCGCTTTTGAAGATGGGTTGGAATCAATTGATCGATCAATTCAGTGGTGCTCTTCTTCTTTGTGTATCATCCATCAAAAATTAAAATACTTTGGATTCCAACTTTGATTAATATCCTCACGTTTGTTTCAAAGTACATTATCTTGTAAAGGAAATAATTTAGGTTATTTGGTTGACTTTGCTCATTCTTTATCTTTGTTTATGTAAATGTCTTAATAATGAAGAATGGAAACAATTCCTAAATTTTATTGCGGCGATTTCCTTTTCTTTCCTAGTCGTTTAATAGTAATGTATGTACGCGAGAGTGTTTTAATTTTCACATCGAGAATTTAATAAATTGAAGCCAATTGATTTTATGATTGGACCTCATTGGACTTATGTAAACGATTTTGACCTAGAACGAACTAAATGCGTAAACAAAAACGAGTGATTCAAATAACCAATGATTCAAAGAAGAAACAAACGAAATCATAAGCAACAAAAACACCATAAATATTTACGTGGTTCGGGGAACCTACTTCGCGGAGTCTCGGCGAGACTCCGTCCCAAATCCACTAACGTGTATGTGCACACATGACGTCCCACAAATAATTTATTGATCAAAGTCATTGGTTGCTTGTGTTTAGTTCATACTTAATACTATCAATTGCTTTTGTTTGAATTATTATTAAAATGTTTAATCAACTTCACAAGATTTAAGGGCTGAACCAATATACCCCTAACTAGCTATTGATGCAAATCCAAGTAGTTATTATCCTTAAAGAACATTATATATTGATCCATTAAATCCCGAAAGTTTGTTTTCGTATTCATGTATAAGAGCTAGATATTCCATCCACTACTTGTAGCAAATTAAAGTATTATCCACACATTGCATTGGCAAGAAGAATCAAATTAAATATAGGGAGGGGGAGACAATGTCAATCAAAGATGAGGCCCAACTACCACCTCCATCACTACATTTTGCTTTCTGAAGAATAAAAATTCAACACATATCCAACATAATAATCACTAGCCTTTTGGGGGTTGGGCTTTCCTTCCCACTTTCATCTGTTTTCTTGTCCAAAGTCTCATGTGGCCCTGTTTAATTACACCAATTGTCAAGAATATAACTGATCAAACGGTGTTTCTATCCGTATGCTGTTTTCGGAAAGTATTACTCTAATTGTAAATATATGAACTCTACAAAAAGATCTTACAAATTTAATTATAAACAAATTAATTCTCCCTCCGTCTCATATTATAAGTTGTTTTGTTACTGTGAGAGGGTAATTAATCACCATAATTATTTTCTCTATATATCTCTATATATCGCCATAAAAGTATTTTATTTATTATGTTTTTTATATCTTTAAGTATTTTTATATAAAAATAAATATGGTGGTTATTCGACATAATGAAATATTCTATTTTAACGAAGAGATATAACTTTCGTTTGGAGTAGGGAGCAAGATACCGCTTGCTTGAGTGACAAGGCATTGGGCCGGCCCTAGGGGGTTGATTTTCGGTCCCCCTTGTCCTGATACGAATCCGAGGTGGGTTTGTATCGAGCCCTGTGGTTCAAGGCGAAGAGTCGAGTCCGATGGGAACTCAGCCTCAGAAAAGATACGTAAAAGAGAGCAAAGCAAAACTAGGGCAAACTAATTTTTTGATTAATTAACTGATAAGGTAACAAGAAGTATTTAAACCTAAGCCCTAACGGTTCAAAAAAGGCGTCCCGGGAAAGAACCGTAAAGAAAACCCGAGAAGGGGGATAATTCCAGTTTATAAAAATTACAACTTTAAATTAATTAATGCAAATAAATAAAATTTATTCCTCATATCGCTTCGGTGGACGACGATTCCTGACGGGCCTCATATTACTATCTATGATACTCGTATGGCCCGTATCACTCTCTTCCCCGATGAGATTCGGCTTGTCCTCAAGCCGTAAATCGGGAAAAGATCGTTGCATCATGTCAACTGGCTCCCTTGTCGCAGCCGCAGGTGCACCATCGCTCCATTCAACCAACCATTCCGAGCGCGGAATCGCATCAACAAGTACCTCACGGCTATCTGTGGCGCGTATGGGTCGGGAAATCGGTCTGTCATACAAGAAGTCAGCCGACAATGGGCTGGGAGTCACAGGCGAACCATCCGACACAAAGCGCTTGAGCAAGGAGACATGAAAGACATTATGTATACGTGTCGTGGAAGGGAGGTCTAAGCGATACGCCACCGGACCTATACGCTCGATGATCTCGAACGGTCCATAAAATCGTCGGGCCAACTTAGCAGACAAAGGCCTGGCAACGGAATGTTGACGATACGGTTGAAGTTTCAAAAGAACAGAATCACCAACCTGAAACTCCACATCTCGGCAATGTTTATTAGCTTGAGAGGTCATCCGCTGCTGCATCTTTATCAAATTGGAGCGGAGTAATGCGAGAACTTGTTCTCGATCGCGGATAGCCTCGGCCGCTGGGGACGGTGGTCCGGACGACAAGGTGACGCGGGCTATGGGAGGGACTTCACGGCCATATAAGGCGCGGAATAGGGACATGCCTAATCCCTCATGATGCATAGAATTCAAAGCAAGCTCCGCCCACGGCAGAAAATCAAACCAACGACGAGGTCGGCCTTGTGTGAAAGCACGCAAATATTGCTCCAATCTGCGGTTCTTGACCTCTGTTTGCCCATCTGTCTGCAGATGATAGGCGGTACTATGACGGAGCTTCATACCACTAAGACGGTGCAATTCTGTCCAAAAGTACTGGGAAAAATCGGATCACGGTCAGACAGAATGGAAGCCGGAATGCCGTGTAATTTAACAAAAATATCAACAAACACAGCAGCGACTTTAGGCGCATCAAATGAAGGTCCCAACGCACCAAAATGTGCATATTTAGAAAGTCGATCAACAACAACCAGAATCGTAGTATAGTGGCGGGAAGGCGGTAAACCGGTAATGAAATCCATGGAAACTTCATCCCATACCTGCTGGGGAACGGGCAGGGGTTGCAAAAGACCCACCGGTTTACTAGTGTTGTACTTTGTGGATTGGCAAATAAGACAGGAATCAACAAATCGTTTCACATCTGCGCGCATGCCTTTCCAATAAAAAACATCAGCCACACGTCTGAAAGTGCGATCAATGCCCGGATGGCTGGCTGTAGGAGCCGAATGAAATTCCGACAATATTTCCGACTTAAGCGGTGAAGCCGATCCAACCACCAGACGATGCCCATAGTACAGAATGTCGTCATGAATTTGAAATGGCGACGAAAGTTTCCCTGTCGCGGCGGCCGTATGCAACTCTTTCAGATCGTCAAGGGTGTTGTTTTCCCGGCGCAGCTTGTAAAGTAACTCGGGCATAGACGCTGAAAACGAGAGGAACTCCTTAACTGGCACATCATCATCAATCATACATCTTGACAGTGCATCCGCTACTTTGTTACTAGCTCCCGTTTTATATTCGATGCGAAATTTATAACCCATCAATTTCCGCATAAAAAACTGTTGATCAGGTGTTTGAATTACCTGAGTCAGAAGTTCCTTGAGGCTCTTTTGATCACTGCGAATAACGAATTCACGACCCAGTAGATATTGGCGCCATTTTTGAACAGCAGAAACAATGGCGAAGAGCTCCCTATGGTAAGCAGATGAGCCTCGGCGTCGAACGCCCAACTTCTTACTGAAAAAAGATAACGGCCGATCATCCTGTAAGAGTACCGCCCCGACGCCCTCGTCTGAAGCGTCCGTCTCAATCACAAAAATCTTGGAAAAATCAGGCAACTGCAGAATAGGAGGCTGCATCATTGTTTCTTTCAGATGAGAGAAAGCTGCATCGGCAGAATCTGACCACTCGAATTTGTCTTTCTGCAGAAGATCAGTCAAAGGCCACGCTATCAACGCATAATGACGGATGAATTTTCTGTAATAACTTGTAAGGCCGAGAAACCCGCGCAGTTGCTTGACAGATTTCGGTTTAGGCCAATCGGCCATTGCCGAGAGTTTAGCCGGGTCGGCTAGCAAAGTGCCGGCGGTCACAATATGGCCTAAGTATTCCACCTTAGAAGTGGCAAACGAAAATTTTGCACTCTTGACAAAGAAATGATTATCGAGAAGTACATGAAGAACAATATCAATATGAGCCGCATGTTCCTCGACTGATGGACTGTAAATCAGAATGTCGTCGAAGAAGACGATGACAAAAGTAAGCAAATACTGAGCAAACAGATGGTTCATAGCAGCCTGAAATGTAGATGGCGCGCTCGTTAACCCAAAGGGCATCACTAAGAATTCGAAGTGGCCATCGTGAGTGCGAAAAGTTGTCTTATAGATATCAGAATCATGCATCCGTATCTGATGATAACCCGAACGGAGATCCAATTTGGTAAAAACAACTGCTTGACCGAGCTCATCAAATAATTTATCCGCAGTCGGGATTGGAAATTTGTCCGCAACAGTAGCCGTATTCAAAGCTCTGTAATCAATGCAAAAACGAAAGCTACCATCTTTTTTTCTTGACCAACAGTGTAGGAGAAGAGAACGGGCTCGTACTATGTCTAATAATTCCCTGATCAAGCATTGCCTTAACCTGCCTTTCAATTTCAGATTTTTGAAAATATGGATAGCGATAGGGACGAACATTTACCGGTTTAGATCCCGTTGTAAGTGAATTCGGTGGTCCCAAGCACGAGAAGGCGGCATGCCTGTCGATATCTGAAATACTGCTGCATGACGCTGGAGGGCCCCACGTACGGTCGGGTCCAGATCCGCTAGAAATAAATCTGGTTCGGTCGCTGAAGAAGACTCAGCAGCCGGCGGTAACTGAATGATCTCAAAATATTCTGCAATCTCCTCAGAAGCACAAAGCGAATGCAATTCATGAACAGAAATAGGCTTTGGTGACTTTCAATCCCCTTGCAGAAACACTGTTTTATCCTGCCAAGAAAACTGCATAGTTAATCGGGCATAATCATGAGAGACGATCCCCAAAGTCTGTAACCATTGAACTCCCAAAACGATTTGTGGACCATGAACTTCCAACACATAAAGACCAATAGAAAACAAGTGGCCCTGTAAAACGACAGCAGTGTCGGGACAATGATGCGTGCACACTAAGTAGGCGTCGTTCCCAACAAAGACACAGAATGGCGTTGTTTTGGCCAAAGAGAGTTGTAGCTTTTCGGCAAGAGTAGGATGAATAAGATTATGTGTACTTCCGCCATCAATCAAAACTTGCACCTGTGCTCCATTAATTGTACCAAAAAGACGCAAAGTACGAGGATTTAGGAGGCCTTCCATGGAATGAAGGCTAGAGATATCCCTTGTGACAGCTAACTCATCATTAATCTCTTCACTGTCTTCCTCATCGCTCTCATCACAGCTCAGCAATGCCAAGAAACGGGGCGTGCAGCGATGTCCCCGGGTGTACCTCTCATCACAATTCCAACATAAACCTTTTTTAGTACGGTCTTCCCGTTCAGCAATAGAAAGACGTTTAATTGGAAGAGATGAGAAATTACTGTTAGGAGTCGATGATGTCGGTATAGCTGCGCTTGAAGTCGGGCCCGACGCTGACGGCGGTTTAGGTGGCGGAGCACCCGCCAGTAGAGGTCCAAGGCCGGCGGTTTGCCGTCCACGGCGCTGTGGTCTCGGTAAAAGAAGCTGCTAATTCACGAGCTAAAGCAAAAGTTTGAGCCAAAGATACCGGGTTATGTAAATTCAATTCGCGCCGGACCGGTTGTTTGAAACCCGCCTTAAAGAGGGAGATTAATGTGGCCTCGGATAAACCCGTAACCTTATTCACCAATGCTTTAAAGTCTGATTGATAATCCTGAACTGTAGTTTTTTGCTTCAAATTGGCCAATAACCCGACATAATCCTCATAATAAGTTGGGTCAAAACGCTGCTGAACAGATAACAAGAATGTTGGCCAAGTTTCGCCACAGTGGTTTCGGCGTTGATAACGAAACCAATCCGAGGCGGGGTAGTCAAACAACGTACCCACTAGCCGTAAACGATCCTGATCCGAAGTATAAAAATAATCAAAATAGGCTTGTACCTTAAATATCCAGCCGTTCGGATCGCTCCCGTTGAAACGTGGGGCATCAACCCTAATTTTCGGGATCGCATCAGGCGTGTGGTGCGGTCGAACGATTGCCCGATTGTCCGCGGGGTGTCCATGCGCCAGCGGCCACGGATTTTCCGTGATGGTGTACGCTGCGGCCGGGGGCTGCGAAGATGAACTCGCGGAGGCAAGAGCGAGTCCAGCGCTCGAAGGAGGAGGCCAGCCCGCAATCGATGATGGTGCGAGGGCAGGCACGAGCGGTGGCGGCCAAGTCGCGAACGCGGCCAGTAGGGTTGGCGAGGACGAGACATCGACGACAGAGAGCGGCGTTGCAGCCGTCGCCACGGTAGGGTTCTGGCGCGTATTGACGAGATCCAAAACATTGTCGGTGCGCAATCGTTGAACCTCTAAATCACGCCGGAAAGTCTGATTGTCATCAGTCAATTGGAGGAGCAATTCCCGTAATTCCGCAATAGCGGCGGCTGTGGAATCTGCAGTTCCGTCAGCGGTGGAGGACATGGTGTTCGAGGTGAAAGCACCAGTTGATACGAATCCGAGGTGGGTTCGTATCGAGCCTTGTGGTTCAAGTTGAAGAGTCGAGTCCGATGGGAACTCAGCCTCAGAAAAGATACGTAAAAGAGAGCAAAGCAAAACTAGGGCAAACTAATTTCTTGATTAATTAACTGATAAGGTAACAAGAAGTATTTAAACCTAAGCCCTAACGGTTCAAAAAAGGCGTCCCAGAAAAGAACCGTAAAGAAAACCCGAGAAGGGAGATAACTCCAGTTTATAAAAATTACAACTTTAAATTAATTAATGCAAATAAATAAAATTTATTCCTCATATCGCTTCGGTGGACGACGATTTCTGACGGGCCTCATATTACTGTCTATGATACTCGTATGGCCCGTATCATGTCATCTCTCTTCCATTATAAATACATGTAATCGCCATATTTGTAGGGCACACATTCACAGATTGAACATGTTGATATTCGCTCAGCTTGGATATTATGAAATTCTCATACTCCATTCACAGATTGAACAAGAATGTTGATGTCTTTTCACCAAAAATAAAATTCAATCCACTATGCATTTCTTGTAATAATGAAAAAAAAAAGATATTTAAAATATTTAAAAGCAAAGTATTAATATCAAAAATATTAGTTTCAATTTCCAAGCTGAGTTGGGTACATAATTGACGTAGAGTTGGCCCTAATTTAAAATAGTTTTGGACAGGATATAAATGCACTAATTTAAAATAGTGCTATTAGGCCATCTTAAAAAATGTCATCTTACAAGAAAAACATAATTTTCGATGTAATGTCAATTTGAAAACTGAGCAGTAATTGTGGGAAAATTGCTGGAGATAAACATGTTGGAGAATGGAGATCGATCCAATTCTAACCCAAAAGCTAACCTTTGTGTCTACTGTCTACTAACCCTAGATTACAAGCACAGTTGTAAATCATAATCGGACATAATTAATCGGCCTTTTTGGATTTTAAATTATTTATTATGAGTTGGGTACATAATTGATGAAGAGTTGGCCCTAATCCTAATATTTTCTGGTGGGTGAGATGGGTCACATTAATTTAGAGTGGGCCTAACCAATCATGATATATTGATATGACTGAAGAACAATCTTATTGTCCGCCAATCCAAATCCAAATCACCATCCCCATTCACTCTGCAACACGCGAACAGCCGAGGCAAAATATCCTGTGTATTGGATCGACATATTTAAATTTTTTGGTTTAAGTTTGAGTTATTTTGGGTATTAAGTTTTTTCGGAATTTTTTTGGATACCTTCTAACTTTTATTTGTTTCGGAAAAATACTTCTAGTTTGTAATAAGTTCTTTCCATAATCTAAAATGTCCCAAATCTCAGAATGGTTGCTTCATTCACACCATTTCAATATGTATGTTATTAGGATACATATAATGTGTAATATTTTCCATATCTTTTAGTTATTCTTATCCTGGAGCCCAAAATAGATAAGATTTTTTGGGCTCAAGTATATCTCTTGTATATATAAAACCTATTGGGTATTCTGATCAATGTGAGATTACATTCACAAATTTACGTATCTTTACATGATATCCAGAGCAATTTACGATCCTTAATTTTTTTTCAAAACCGTAATTGATCACCATGGGCGATGATGATGCTACCAAACACACCCCATCATCCGACATCTCTACACCGGCTGTCACCACCGGTATCGTCCCACCGTCACCCCAGAGCCACGCCGGCGGTCGTGGCTGTCGACGAGCAGCAACATCAAAAGACCAATGCTGGCGCTCTCCTGGCGGCTGCATCCGGCATGGCGACTCCATCGCTCACTTTTCCGACTTTGAATGTGAAGTTGGATCGAACAAACTACGTACTTTTGCATCACACCATCAAGTCTTCTCTCGAAGCTTACAATGTTGATCGCTTTTTACTTGACAACAGCGCACCACCGACAACTCTTCCTGTTGCTTCGAGATCTACAACGCCACCAACTGCCAATTCGGCCTTCGCTGATTGGACTCAGAAAGACAGGTTCATTCTTTTATGGATTCGTTCTACTTTATCAACACCACTATTAGCACATGTGGCTCGTGCCAAGACCACTCATGAGGCTTGGGCTATTCTCGAGTGCATGTTTTTTGCCCAAACAAGGGCTCGTTCTATGTTTCTCAAACATCAATTGCAGAATTTATCGAAAGGCAATTTGTCTATTCTTGAGTATGTGGAGAAAAAGCGAAGCTTTTTTGATGCTTTGGTTGAATGTGGTTATGAAGTGTCTGATCATGATTTTATTGAGTATCTTCTCAATGGACTCGATTCGTCCTACTCGACTTTTTTTGACTGCGTATAATATGCAGAAACATCCTATTTCTTCTGATGAGCTTTTTGGCCTTCTCTTACAAGAGGAGGAACGTATTAATGCCTCTAATCAACCGGCCACAGTCGATTCATCTCTTTCTGCCAATGTGGCGAGTCGTGGCGGTCGTACTCGTAACAATTCTACACGGTCTGATTTGGGATCGGATGTTGGTTCCTCCTCGGGTCGGAAAATCTGTCAGTTGTGTGCCACACCCGGGCACGAGGCTATTAATTGCTGGCAACGCCAAAACTTTACCGAGTTCCGTCCTACAAATCCGAACTATTCTCACCGAGGCGGTCGTGGCGAGACTCGTGGCCGTGGCATCAGAGGACGTGGTGATTCACGTTCCCATCACAATCAACGTGACGATCAATCCATGTATCAACCGCAGCACAATTTGGCTCCACAATCCAACTTTGTCCAGCAGCCTCGGTATACTTATCACATGAATAATTCGCCTTCCACACTTGTTGATCCCAATTGGTGTTTTGATACGGGTTCCAACGCTCATGTCACCGCTGATTTCGGTAATCTTTCTGTGCATTCTGATTACACTGGCAATGATGGTTTACAAGTAGGCAATGGTATGTCTCTTCCTATTACGCATTTGGGCAATTCCACTTTACTTGCCTATCCTAAACCGATTCAATTACATAATGTTCTTTTTGTGCCTCAAATTAAGAAAAATCTTATTAGTGTTTCTCAATTAACCAAAGACAATGACGCTTACATGATATTTTATCCTACTTGTTTTTTTGTGAAGGACAAACAGGGGCGAACCCTCCTCAAAGGAACCGTTGACAACAGGCTTTATCACTTGGAACAACCGAAGCCGTCCCTACCATCACCACGAGCTTATCTTGGAGAACGCACTACCCTTCAAACTTGGCATGAGCGCTTTGGTCATCCCCATGAGTCTATTTTCCGTTGTTTAGTTTCTAGGTTTAAGTTGCCTGTTTCGTTAAACAATTTAAAATCCATTTGTGAGTCGTGTCAGCTTGGGAAAAGTCATCGACTTTCTCTCCCTAGCAACCTTGTTTCTAGTTCTTCACCTTTTGAATTAGTATACTCTGATGTTTGGGGGCCTTTCTCGGTTTCTTCTTTCAATGGCAATTCGTATTTCCTTATTTTTGTGGATGATTGCACTAAGTTTGTATGGATTTACTTTCTCTCCCAGAAATCTCAAGTGTTGTCTCACTTTCAACTATTTCAAAAGATGGTTGAAACTCAATTCTCTACAAAAATCAAACAATTTCAATCCGACTAGGGGGGGGGGGCGAATACCGCAATGTTTCTACTTACTTGCAAACTCAAGGCATCATCCATAGAGTCTCTTGTCCTCATACACAATCCCAAAATGGGGCAGCAGAGCGTCGTCCTCGTACCATTGTTGAAAAGGGTTTGGCTCTCTTATCTCATTCCAAATTACCGTCTTCTTTTTGGGAGCATGCTTTTCATACATCCGTCTATTTGCATAATAGAACCATCACTCCTATATTAGCTTATAAATCTCCTTTTGAGGTTCTTTATGGAAAAATTCTGGATTACTCTTTTCTCAAGTGCTTTGGTTGTCTTTGTTATCCCTTTTTACGGCCATATATGAACAATAAACTTGAGTTTCGGTCTTCACCTTGTGTATTCATTGGATATAGCTCTAAACACAAGGGTTATTTGTGTCTTCATGTTCCTACACGCCGTGTCTATGTCTCGCGTGATGTCATTTTTGATGAGACCACATTTCCATACCCCCTACATGCTCAACCTAATGGTGATTCCCTACAACCAATTCCACATAACCAGTCGCCCACCTCGTTACTTCGGATGGCTTCTTCACCGTTTCCACCAGTGAATAACTCGGCCCAAGACTCGGCCAAGTCCTGGACTGAGGACCAATCTCCCCTTCCCGATCTTCTTTGCCTTCACCCACACAATGTACCCCATCACTTCACCTTCCGCCATGACATCTTCACCTCCTCCATTGCCAGAACCCACCAATTTGAGTCCTTCCCCGCAATCAAACCATCCAATAAATTCCCTTCCCCAAGATGGTAGCTCGGTGTCACAGTCCATTGATGGAGATTTAGCTGCTGTCTCCTCCACAGACTCAGGTATGGATTCTTCTCCCTCTCCTTTTGTTCCTTCTTATTTTCGTCCCGTTGAAAACTCCACTCACCAAATGGTTACTCGTTCTAAAATGAATAACCTTAAACCCAAAACCTTTACTTCCACCAAACATCCTTTGCCTGATTTGCCTGATTCTCATCATGAACCTAAAACTTTCTTGCAAGCTTCTAAATCACCTGAATGGCAACATGCTATGCAATCTGAGTTTGATGCCCTTTTGCGTAATGGGACTTGGACACTTGTTCCTCGCCCTTGTACTTCTAACATTGTTGGTTGTAAGTGGGTGTACATGATAAAACAGAAAGCAGATGGTTCCATTGAGCGTTACAAAGCTCGTCTCGTCGCCAAGGGCTACAACCAAGAAGAAGGTGTTGATTATTTTGACACATTCAGTCCTGTTGTGAAGCCCTCTACTATCCAAATTGTTATGTCCATTGCATTACAACACTCTTGGCCTATCCGACAGGTTGATATTAATAATGCTTTTCTCAATGGTGATTTATCTGAAAAAGTGTATATGCAACAACCTCCAGGGTTCATTGACCAAGCTCGACCGAATTATGTCTTCCTTCTTGAGAAAGCACTCTATGGTCTTAAGCAGGCTCCTCGGGCTTGGTTTACGAAACTCAGACAGTTCCTTCTTGGTCATGGTTTTCGATCCTGCCGATCTGATACATCTCTGTTTGTCAGGCGACTTGGCTCTTCTGTTCTTTATATCCTTGTCTATGCTGATGATCTTCTTATTAATGGATCCATTCTTGCTGAAATTGATCGTTTTGTTCATCTCTTGAACAAAACATTTGCTCTGCGTGATTTGGGGCCCTTACACTATTTCCTTGGCCTTGAGGTTTCTAGAGGTTCTGACCACTTCCTCCTCTCTCAACAGAAATACATTTGGGATATTCTGACTCGTAGCAAAATACAGGATGCAAATCCCATTTCGTCTCCTGCTGAGCCGGCGTCTCGCCTTATAGTATGTCACTATTACTAGAGCAGAGATTTCTTATGTTGTTAATCGAGTTTGTCAGTATATGCACTCTCCTACTGACACTCATTGGGCTGTTGTCAAACGCATTTTACGGTATCTTAAGGGCTCTATTCCGGCTGGTCTATGCATACGAACTTCTGTTGATAATCGCTTGATTGCTTATTGTGATGCTGGATGGGCTTCTGACAGTGATGACTGTCGATCACAGCATGGATTTTCTATTTATTATGGTGGCAACTTAGTCAGTTGGGCTTCTAAAAAGCAACACGTTGTTGCCAAATCCAGCACTGAGGCTGAATATCGGGCTATTGCTTTTACTTCGACTGAACTCATTTGGATTCAGTAGTTACTTATTGAATTGCAAGCTCCTTGATATCCGCTTTTTAGGTAGGTTTTTAGTGTCTAGATAGATTAGATTGAGTGGTTTTCGTACTTGAGTTTTATGTTTTTGAGTCTTTTTGCTTTAGTTTTCGTATTTCCTTGAGATTCGGAAACTACACATATTTTATGTCGTTTTGTAGGAGTTTTGGATCTTAAAAGAAGAGTTTGGAGCATTGCAAGAGAAGGCGGACGAGCTATGAGGAAGATTTGAAGTTGAGGAGCTAAGGAAGTAGGACTAAGATGAAGATTAAGCGCTCAAGTGAAGTTATTGAAGACCAAGTTTGAGCTTGGAAAGAGATAGAGAATTTCGTTACAAGAACATAAGAAAAAGAATCGAGTCAATCGGAATTGTAACGAATCCGCTACGCAAGTTTTACTCAAGGCTGTTCGTAGTGCCTATCAGGGTCGTGCTCGACCCAACCAGAGAACAAGCTCCCAGGCACGACCCTAGGAGGGTCGTGCACGACCCATTTTGGGTCGTGCGTGGCGCCGACTTTGTCTTTAATCCGAGATCTTGTGATTTATTCTATCTTTGTATTTTAGGAAGGTTGTTTTATCTTGTTTCCTAGTTTATTTAGGACTCCTTTTCCTCTATAAAAGGAGGTTAAACCCTTTAGTTCAAGGGTTCCGGTTTTTAGTTTGATTTTTATTCCGCTTTTTAGCATTGGGAGAAGACTTGGAGAACAAGTTGGAGAAATTTGTAAGACTTCTTATTTTAATTAGAATTTCGGTTTGTCTATTTGATCATGTCTTCGTTTTTCTTTGCTATGAGTGAGTAGTTCTCTTTAATTCTAGGGTTGGGTGAAAACCCAGCACAATCATGCATGTCTAAAACGTGAATTTATGATTTGAATGCTTGAAGATCATATCTATCTATCTTGTGCTTAATACCTTTGCGATAGTTGAGGCATATCTTGTGATTAACCTAAAAGCGAAAGTGTAAAGTTGATTGCTTGATTAGTTCTAATAGGATTATTTGCGAAAGTTGATATTCCTAGGTTAAAGGATAGATAGAAAGTTGTTTAATTTGCGAAAGTTGATTGGATAACTTGAATTGTTTGCGAAAGTTGACTTTTCTATGATCGTAATTGCATGATAATTGTGAGTTCTTGCTGAAAGCATGCGTGATTGATGTTGTGGTAGCCCTAGGCCTAGGATTTACTTTTTATATATTGATTAAAATTTGTTACTTTGATTCAAATTCGATCTCATAAGGTCGTGCTCGAACCCTTGCTTGCTTTTGTGTGCTCGTTCGTGTGTTTTTGTGCTCAGGACCGACCCACCTAGGGTCATGCACGACCCAATTCGGTTCGGTCCTAGCGTGTTTTGTTCGTGTTTTCTTTGTTGTCCGTAGTTTATCAACTAATCTTCTAGCACTATTCTCATTCCCGTGGACGAACTTGACTCCTCTATACTCAGGGGGGTCTTGAATATAAATTTATTTGTTCAAGCAACCCTTCAACACTCCTATGGTTCGGCCTCCTATCATTCTATGCGACAATTTGAGTGCCACTTATATGTCAGCCAATCCAGTCTTTCATCAGCGTTCCAAGCATATTAAAATTGATTTTTACTTTGTTCGTGAGCAAGTAGAGGATGGATCATTGATTGTCCGACATGTCCGGGCTTGTGACCAGACAACTGATATCTTCACCAAAGCCATTGGGACTGCGCGCTTCTTGCAGTTACGTTCCAAGCTTCATGTCCGAAATCCACCATAAGTTTGTGGGGGGGGGGGTATTAGGATACATATAATATTGTGTAATATTTTCCATATCTTTTAATTATTCTTATCTTGGAGCCCAAGATAGATAAGATCTCTTGGGCCCAAGTATATCTCGTGTATATATAAACCCTATTGGGTATTCTGATCAATGTGAGATTACATTCACAAATTTACGTATCTTTACATATGTAATCAATTAATACAACCATTTCAATTTCAATTTCAATTGTGTGTTTGCAATTAGACATGGGTCCGGTTCCGAAACCGGTGGGAACCCGGCCAGAATTGAAACTGGTTCTGGTTCCCACTATGGTTCTAGTTCCCCTATCCCGGAAATTGGAGAGCCGCCGATTCCGAACCGGGGAACTGACGGTTCTAGTTTTGCGGTTCGAAATCATCAATTCTATCAACCAATGACTGTTTTTTCAAGTAGAAACAAAAAACCGTGACAACGGATTACAAATCGCGGTTGCGGTTCAGGCAAAAAGACAAACCGCGATCACGGTTTTAGGCCAGAATGACAACGACTAGTTTTTTTTTGTATTCATTATTTCCAACAACTAGTTGCTAATTTTCTTTTTTAAATACCCACATATGTGATCTCATTCCAACCTGTACTGCCAATCTCTGAATCTCTCTCAATCTTTACTAGTTTTTATAATTAATTTCTTTTCCACACATTATTTGCATAATTGTCCTTTAAAAAAACAAAATTATCTTACATCATATTGCCTTATAATTTTGTATTTCATTATCTTCTTAATATTTACCTTGTTTTCTACTTCTCTTTGCTTAATTACAATTTAGATTCAGATTTGTTTATCAAATTTTTGGCTCACAAGAGAATGATGCTAATATAGAATTTGCACCTCCTATTAACTTGTCGAATTACTCGAATCCCAATGTGGGACACCGAGATCGTCCCAAGCTAATACTCCCGATGAAAATGAGGGAGTAGATGGACCCGACGAGGGTCCAAACCTTAAATTCGATATTTTTACAAAACATTTTCGAAAGGGAGTCTTTGATATGATGCACCTAACAAGAAATACACGGTTCATTGTAACTATTGTACTAAGAAATAACATGATTGTCAGGATCGGGATATGGAGTGATCATTGGCAAAATCATGCATACATGGACCTAACATGTCATTTTATTGATGATCATTTTGTTGTGCAAAAACATGTTTTGGCTTATAGAGTATTTGACATTTCTCATATCTCTTTAATGATTGGTAACATTATTTGTACTATTTTGGAAGAGTATAGATTACTTCATCGAGTTTTTCCTATCTCGTTTGACAATGTATCTAGCAACACCACTTGATTTGATTCCTCATTGTCAACCAATCCTTGAAGCAAAGTATTTTCGTATAAGATGTGTTTGCCATATTTTAAACTTATATGTCAAAGATAGGTTAAGTATTATGTTGCCTTAGTGCAACCAATTAGATATGTTGTTAGTCGTATGTGACCTAGTACCTGAACCACCCAAGATTGGAAGTATTTTTGTGGTCAAAAAGGTGTTGCACACCAAACTTTTCCAAACGATGGTTTCCATCGTTGAACTCCACTTTTAAACTACTTCATGCACGCATGTCTTACAAAGATGTTTTAACTTCTTTTGCCGCTCAATATTTTTTGGACTCTCCCGTTATTTCTCAATCATGAGATTATGGTTATAAAATCTTAGAAGTTTTGAAAGTTTTTCATGATGCAACATTAACTTTAGTCATGTTTATAAACCTTGTGCTCATTTGTTTTGTGGCGGGTGCTTTTTGTGTGGGGTGTAAATTCCCTGAACTTTGTGGTGCTATTGATGATATGAAAATTAAATGGTTGAACTATTATAAAGTTATTCTTGATGTTTATCTTGTTGCTTGTGTGTTTGATCCTAGGTTTACGATTAATGGTTTAGAAATGCTTTTGAATGGTTATTATGATGCATTGGATTTAGATGTTAATGATGATATTGTTTGTCTTAGGGCTAATGATTAGTAAAGTTAGAAGTTTAATTGAAGAATTGATTATTGAATATTCATCAAGTGCTACTTCTTCTCCATTACCTCCACAATCTTCATCCTCTTCGAGCTCGAGTCGCCTCGGTAAAAATAGGGGGCTAGAATTTTACAAAGCCTTACTAAGAGATCGAGACATTCGAGCTCAAATGCAGAGTCTGAGACATATATAACAACCCACTTTGAGTTTGTTGAAGAAGAATTTGATATTTTAGCTTGGTTGAAGACCCACAAGAAGACTTTCCCAACCTTGGTAAAGATTGCGACTCACGTGCTTGTGGTTCCTGCCTCAACCGTATCGGTGGAGCAAACATTTAGCGAAGGAGGACACGTCCTAGATGTAAAGAGATCAAACTTAAAACCCAAGGTCTTGGAAGGCCAAGTGTGCATGTGTGATTGGAAAAGGGCGGAAATTCGTCAACAAAAGTCGGAGGCATTCGAAACTTCCGACACTAACGACCTAGAGGGCGACTCCTAATCCCAAAGCGCTTATGTGGGTTCTGATGGATCGTCGTAGATGGTAAGCAAGCGGGGTTTCATTTTGAAAGGTAAGAGAACTACGTGGGCTTTGATTCATCAATAACGCCGAGAGGATACGTAGGCAACTTAATTTTAAGTTCAAGCCCTTTAATTATCCAACTCTTTCTATGCGTTCTTTGATAACGGTGATTTCATTGTGCAAATCACGGCTATGCACAATAGTCCTAACAAACCTCAAGACTATAATCTTAGGGAAGTAAGGGTCGAATCCGCAGGGATGTATATTGTTTGTTTTGTGTGAATTTTATGTCAATTAAAGTAAAAAAGGGGTTTTATGAATTTAAATTAACTATTAAGCATGCAAGACTTAACAAAACAATAAAGATGAGATTTTTTTATCAATTTAGGGAAAACACTTAGTCAAACATAGATCCGCATTCGATTGACTAGTTGAACATCGATTTCACTCTATAACGCATGCATATGGAATTTCAATTCCTTTTCAAAGATAATTAATAGCACACCAGATACTATCAATCCTAACTAATTGAATAACCCTGAAACTATCAAGATTCAATTCAAAAACAACAATAAGAATAGGAATATAGACAGGATACAATTCTAGCATAAAACAACCAGCTTTTATACTAGAATGCAATTCAACTCTCTTCTGCAATAGACTAGCACAACAAGATACTAGTACAATGTAGTTTGCTACTATGAAATAGAGAAACTCAACCAGTAATTTCTCTAGATCTAGCAATAGAGATTCAATAACAACAACCCTAGAAATTGTTGAAATCAATCATATAAACAATTCAATCAAGAGAGTAAAATAATTCGATGCAATAGATAAAGAATAGAAATCTCACAAATTAAAGTCAAAACGAAGCTTCAAACTGTCTGACTAAGCAATAGGGCTTAGTTCTCCATGAAAAGGTAAAAAACTCAAAAGTCTGAAAGAAAATAATAATAATAGATAATAGATGAGAGGTGCAACTCTCAAAACCCTAAATATATCAAACTAGGTCTAAAAAGTATATCCAAAAATACATAAATCTCGAAATAAAGCTAACACAACTAGACCAATAGAAATAAAACACGTGGCGTCACAAGGATTCCGCGACTATCAGGGGCGGTGGGCACCAGAACGTCTTCTCCTCCTTTTCTTCACTTCAGCTCTAAATCCCAAAATAAATGCATCTGTGGGTCTTCTTCCTCCTAGTTGTAGATAGTCTTAATAGCACCTAAAATACCATAAATATATGCTAAAATCTCTCCTAAATACACAACATACTTGTGTATATCATTCTTCCCGAACCATTGTCGTGACCCATTGGACCGCGACTGTGAATTTCGTTCTGTTGGAAAATTGTGCATGCGATCTATTAGAGATATGTTCCTATTATATTTTAGGATATTGTGTATTTGTTGTTATACTCTCCTTATTTGTATTATCTTCTACTTATCTTGTGTAATATTTATTCTTCTATATATATAATAACCTATGTAAGAGAAGACCTTAACAAAGTTCGTATCTTTTATGCTATCAAGAGCCTGTTTAAACTCACAGCAGATAACAATATCTTTCTTGAATTCCATCATGACTTTTGTGTGATTAAGGATTTGCAGCGGTGAGTACTTCTCAAAGGAATCGTCAGTGATGGATTATATAGGTTGCGCCCATCAACATTTGTGGTTTCGAAACAGGCTCTCTAGCTCATTGGCATAACCGTATAGTTCATTCAAGTCAAGCTATTTTAAGCTATATGTTGCGTCATTTTAATTTACCAGTTGCGTAAAATAAGAAATCTATGTCATGTCAGTCTTGTTCTATATGTAAGAGTTAACATCATCCTGTTTTGTCGTCTCATGTTTCTAAGACTGTTCCATTTGAATTGGTTTATTTAGACATTTGGGGCCCTGCTCCTGCTTTATCTATTAATGGATGTCGTTATTTTGTGTTATTTGTGGATGATTATACACATTTGACCTGTATATATTTTTTAACTCATAAATCACAAGTTTTTGAATATTTTCAAATTTTCCACAAAATGATCAAAACACAATTTAATGCAACTGTTAAGGAGCTTCAAAGTTTGGTGGGGGGGGGTGAATTTCGCTCTTTGAATTCTCTTCTTCAAAAACAAGGTATTTTGCATCGTGTGTCTTGTCCTCACACTCTGACCCTAAATGACATGGTTGAGTGACGAAACAATACCATTCAGGAAAAAGGTTTTTCATGAGTGTGAGTTTCCTTCTATTAAGGAGTCCTTGCATTCTAGTCCACCTTTGTCTAGTGGTTCGCCAAATGAGCCGGATTTGTTGTCTTCATCTAAGTCATTGCCCAAGACAACTCATCCACACTCACCAACTAGCTCGCCAATCTTGGAATCGACCTCCACTCGACATTCTTCCGAAAGCTCACCTCAGAAGGCTCCTTCTTCACCACCCCCACCCACTGATCCTTGCCCCAACTCCTCAAATTAACCCTTACTCTCTACATTGCCAGCCCCTCCACTAGCCCATCTACCCCATTTATGCTTTGCTGACCATTTATAGCAAGATTTGACTTTGGGGGGGGGGGGGAAGAAAAATTGGGACCACATGTGAAAGAAATCACATGGAATGCAACCGTATTATCCCATCTTGGTCCAAGAACAAAAATGTGTGAACAAGAAGTACAACGGATCATTCGTTTCAAATCAGTTACCAGGTGCATTTACTGATACAAAGAAGGTAAATAAATCACATATACCTTCAACAAATGCTACAACAAGAATTGAAATACCTAATGGATTACTAGATGCATCCATCACAAGTGAGTCTACAACACGCCGAAAGCATGGTAGATCGTTAGGTTCAAAACATTTGAAACCGAGAAAGGCAAGGAGCCGAAAGGGTATAGCAGGAGGAGCCACAATGGATCATGAGAATGATGATAAAGGCAAAGATATTGAAAATGGGAATACCTCAACAGAGGGTGATATTCTAGACAAGAATAATAATATCGACAATTTTGAGATTTCCATAAACTATGTGTCCACATGCATACAATGATTTATTTGCATACTTAGTGGCTAGTAATATTATAATTGAAGATGATGATTTTGAGCCAAAATCGGTCAATGAGTGTTGATGAAGAAAAGATTGGCCAAATTGGAAAGAGGCTATTCAGGCATAACTAAAATCGCTTGAAAAGCGAGAGGTCTTTGTACTAGTAGTTCTTACACCAAATGGTGTGAAACCAGTCGGCTATAAATGTGTCTTCGTACGCAAACAAAATGAGAAAGGTTTTTCTCAGATCCATGGAATTGATTATGGAGAAACATACTCTCTGGTAGTTGATGCAACTAAATTGAGATTCCTAATTGGCCTGACTGTCTTCGAAAAGTTTCAAATGCACCTCATGGATGTCGTTATAGCATATTTATGTGGATCACTTGATACAGACATCTAAATGAGAGTCCCAGAAGGAATCAAGCTACTTGAGGCTAATAACTGTAGATCTCGAGAAATGTTTTCCATAAAATTGAGGAGGTCATTGTACGAATTAAAATAATTTGGGCGAATGTGGTACAACCGCCTCAATGAATACCTTATGAAAGAGGGATACAAGAACGACACTGTTTGTCCATGTGTTTTCATCAAGCAATTCGAAAAGGGATTCGCTATTATCGCAGTTTATTTTGACGATTTAAACATCGTCAAAACTTCAAATGAACTTCAAGATACTACGAAATATTTGATGAAAGAATTCGAGATGAACGATCTCAGGCAAACAAAGCTTTGTCTCAGCTTACAGATTGAGCACTTAAGGGATGGAATCTTTATCCATTAGTCTAATTACACTGAGTAAGTTCTTAAAAGATTTTACATGGACAAAGCACACCCTTTGATCTCTCCGACGGAAGTTCGATCCCTTAATGAAGAAAAGGATCAATTTCGTCCCCTGGAAGAGGATGAAGAGGTTCTTGGTCCCGAGGTGCCATATTTAAGTGCAAGAGGTGCTTTAATGTACTTAACTAAACAATACAAGGCCATATATTGCTTTTGTAGTAAATTTGTTGTCCGGATATAGCACTACACCCACAAGGAGACACTGGAACGGGATCAAACATGTATTCTGCTATCTCCGAGGCATACATGATCTTGGGTTGTATTATTGTAGCCAAAGGGATGCGACCTTAATTGGATATGTAGATGCATGATATTTGTCTGACCCACACAAAGCCAAATCGCAAAATGGTTTTGTGTTCACATATGAAGACACTGCCATCTCTTGGAGATCAACAAAGTAGACTGTGACTGCCACATCATCAAATCAAGCAGAATTGATTACTTTATATGAGACAGGAAGAGAATGTGTGTCTTTTCGAGCAATGATTCAATTCACCCAAAAAGAAAGTGGAATGAGGCCCATCATTGATGATCCAACAATATTAAATGAGGATAACTCAACATGAGTTACTCAAATGAAGAAGGGATACATCAAAGGAGACCGTACAAAACACATATCTCCAAAATTCTTCTCCACGCGTGAATTGGAAGAAGTCGGTGAAGTGGACATCTAACAGATTCAGTCAAATGACAATTTGGTTGACTTGTTCACAAAGTCTTTAATCCCCAAGAAATTTGGAGTACTTGTATCTAGGATTGGAATGTGCAGACTTCGAGACATACATTGAAGTCAGGGGGGACATCATACGTGCTGCACTCTTTTTCCCTAAGATCAAATTTTTTAATTCCACTGGATTTTACTTGACAAGGTTTTTTATGAGGCAACATCAAGGCGTACAATGGGATCAATGGTTGCACTCTTTTTCCCTTCGTTCAGGTTTTTATCCCACTGGGTTTTTTCCTGGCAAGGTTTTTAACGAGACAACATATACTCATATCCTACAAACATGAAAGAAGGTTAATATTCAAGGGGGAGTGTTATGAACTCCAATATTTTTCTCCTACAAGTTACATGAGATCAACAAGTTATCCACACACATCCATTCCTTGTATCAATCATATCATATAGATGAACTATTGAATAATGTAGATTAGAGGTAATTTGTATAAGGTGAGTTATTCACCTTCTTTATCTCGTTACTTTTATGCATGAATCATGGAGATTCACCAAAATTTTACTCCACCATTGGCATATAAATAGGGTCATTATCCATTGTAAAACTTGCACCAAAGTAGAGTAAGAAATACACTCTCTAAATTTCTTGTTTTCCCTCTCTTCTAATGATCTAAAAGTTCTCCTAAAATTGTTTAAGTGTTCTTTCCAAAAGTTGAAGTGGCCTTACTTTAAAAAAAATTCATAACAAAAACCTTATTCTTGCAGCAATATGTACGATAATTAATATTTTTTATTTATATAGGATGATGAAATATACACACGAGTTTTTTAATAATCACACATCACTTCAACAGGAAGAGCACTCGTCCTGAACGAGCGCTCATCCAGGTGAAGCGATCTTCTTGGATGAGCACTTCACCAGGACGAGCGCTCTTCCTGTTGAAGTGCCAATGCAATGGCTATTTTTAAAAAAAAATTAGAGCCATTAGGCACGCTTTCAGAAAGCGTGCTCTAATGGCTATATTTAAACGGCTCAATTTTTGCCTATATATACTTCTCTAAAATTTCCATCTCATTCTCTATCTATCTAAAATCATTGCAAAATGTCATCGTCTGAAGAGTGGGTGTGTTCAACATCGTCGGAAGAGGAAGACGGAGAATACGAATCTGATTCAAGTACCGAAGCGGATGAGGTATATTGTATTACACTTATATGTAGCGCATTACATAGTTATCTTGAACCTAATTGTAGTTATTGTTATATTTAAGTAGAATTTTGATTAATGATAACTTTATTATTATTGAATTTAAATAAATAAAGTAATTTTAATCAAAAAATAAAGAAATTATTGTATTATGCTTATTGAAAAAAAATTGATATTAAGTTATTGGTATTATTAAATGTCAATATTATATTTTAATTTAAGTAGATATTTTTAGAATGTTGTAGGAAAAATAATTTCATAATATTGTGGTCATAATTGATGTATTAAGATTAATCAATTTATGAATAGGTCATTGGGATACATTTTTCAATTGCTTTTTATAACGAGCATGTGTGAGATGATCGAGAAGACATGCTTGACTGGCTAGGGAGCTTGGTCGGGAATAGAACTTCGTGTTGGTCATAAAGACATCAAATAAAAGTATAGTCAAACTAATATGTGATCAAGCCGGTAAGTATAGATTTGGAAAGAGGATATTGCCTAGAGCAGAGCATATGAGTATCTATCAACCACTTACCAAAACTCCAACAACGAAATGTGGATGCCTGTTTGAATTGCTTGGAGTTCGAAGTAAGTCAACTAGTCAATGGGCCTTAATGGTCAAATGCGAATTGCACAACCATGATCTTCCAAGTAGCTTGCATGGCCATCCCTACGCGGGTTGATTAACAAGGGAGCAAAAGCAGATGGTTATTGAAAGGTTGATCTTGTTCGCCCCCCTAGGACTATACTTGCGGAGTTGAGGCAGCGATATCCGGGTAATGTGACCTCAATTCGACACATCTATAATGTGAGGGATAAGTTATTACTATAGGAATGCGGAGAAATGACAGTAACACAATCGTCGCTAAAGTTTTTGAATGTCCACAAGTATAGAGTGCATCACAAGCATCGAGGGAATTCGAATGAGGTCAATATCATATTTTTTATGGACTCGACATCATTGCATTTGATGAAGATGTTTCCATATGTCATCATTATGGACACCACATACAAGACCAAGAGGTACATTTAAGTAATAATTTGAGTTTATTTTATACATTATTATATCATTTATACTGCCAAGGTAATTTTTCTATCCGAATTCACTATACATAATATATCATATTGTTTATGTTAGGCCTGTCATGTCATATTGTTTTTTGTTTTCATATTTTTGAAGGTCTTCCGTGTCCGCATAGAATTGGTGAGGCTATAATCTCAAAGGGCCGTTCTTGCCTAGCGAGATACATAAGTTCTGGCGAACGGTGGTTTGGAAAGGAGTTGAAGATCACAATCTGCTTCAAGATGAATGTGTACCCTTATGTATTCAAGACATCAGATGGAACCAAATGGTGTAAAAAAAGAGGAGTGGTGCCATGCCGAGAGATCAGCGAGACCAACTCATAGTGTTGTTTGTTGACACAGAGACGCCTGCAGAGTCTAATTTGATTGAGCCGCCAGACGCACCAAGGCAATTGAGGCCAGCTGAATCGATCAAGTACTTGAACAAGAGTGATAAGACATTGCTTGAGCATAGGATGGTGGAGTATGACAAGGAGCAACAAAGACGGACGGACAACATCAATGGGAGCGCGCCCCAAACCGCTCCGCCGCTTCGAAGAGGTGGAAGGCCGAAGAGTTCCACCAACCGTAAGAGCTCCAAGAATGCTACTCCCATGGATCCGGGGACATCGACACATGCGCCCACTGCCCCTCGCACATCGAGGCCTGCACCCACGGAAAATGGAAGCTGTTGGTCTCAGGATGCCAACGCCCCACAAATTTCGAGACCAAAAACATGGTCCGTGTACCTCCACTCGAGGTCAATAAGACGACCAAGATCACTCTCCCGAACAAGATGCCACCACGTATCGGGCCCGCCCCCAATGTCGTGTCTAATGTCATCAAGTCGCATCTGTCACGACCAAACCCTCAAAATCTTCCTCCGCTGATCATCGTCAATCGTCGGGGAAACTGGAAGAGGCTGGTCACCCCTCTTCGGAGCCTCCTCAAACTCATGCAGTAGCTTTGTCAATCGATATATCTCCCGAGCTACATGAGTGTCATATCTTAGGAGGAGAGTACCATACAAAGGATCTCCTGGCTCCACGACCTCGATCTCATCAGCCGCAGGATCCTCTACGAGGGGATCGGGAGCCTGAGCCGGAGCTGTAGGGGGAGTGGAAGCCTGGGTCGGAGTTGGGGGTGGAGCGGAAGCCTGGGCCGAAGATGGAGGGGGAGTGGAAGCTTGGGCCGACGATGGAGAGGGAGCGGAAGCCTGGGTCGAATATGGAGGGTGAGCAGAATCATAGGCCAAAGTTGTAGGGGGAGCGAAATCATGGGTCGGCGCTAGAGGGGGAGCGGTAGCGTGAGCCTGGCCCGAAGCTGGAGGGGAAACAGTAGAGGGGAGAAGAACTGTGGGTGGGGTCGGGGCGATAAAAGAGACGGGAGATGTGGTCGGGACCTGGATCAAAGCGATACCCTCGGTCGGCGATGGGAAGAGTGGACTAGAAGTCGGGGGTATAGGAGGATCATCTACAGATAGGTCCTCAATTGTATCCATGGGAGCGTCCGGTCCAATATCGACAAACTGCATGTCAACCTCGTTATCTCGCCCCTCGTCGATCGGATCCTCGCAATCCTCATCAACCTCATCGCCAAACTCAACATTTGTCGTGGCGGATGGGTCAATATCTCGCTCCATCCCATCAGTCAACTCTGTATCCGGCTGATGCACATCCAACGCCCGAGCCGATGCTAGTAAAGCATGTGCAACCTCCGCTCCTGACAGCTGCTTCTTCCTCTTCTTCCTCCTCCTTAAAATAGTACTAAGGCTCGTATGCAACTCCTTAAAAAATAATTTTTATTTCTTAATTATGTGATATTTATTATATGTGATTTGAATATTATTTTTATTTCTATTTTTAATATTACATTTCACTTTACAGTTTCACTTTCAATTCTTTTTTTTTTCACTTTAACCTTTTATTGCATATTTTCTAGTCTTTATATATTAGTTCGAATTCGAGTTCTTTTGGTTGTCGAAATTCAATTCAAAATTGATTTCGTAATATTCAATTACAACTTTATATTCAAATTGAATTAAAATTGATATTCAACATTTCAATTCAATACGAGTTTTTTCTCTACATATTTTAAATTTTAAAATATTAATATTAAATGTCAATATGCAACTATTGTAATGAATGGAATTCAAAATTAACCGTTCAAAAAAATAATAACTTGCATACAAGATAATATGATATTTGACTATTTCCTATCAATTTAAAATTTTCTATTCAATTTTTTTTTTCATTTACAAAATTTTATAATACCAAATATTCAAATATTAGATATTTTCTAGTCAATTTTTTTCTATAAATTTCAAAAATTTATAATATCAAATATTCGAATATTAGATAATATGATGCAACTAGAATTATAATAAATGAAAGCAACTAACAAATTAATTTTGTATTAATGTTATGAATATAGCGGAATATTAAAATACGTACCACATCGTATTTCAACCTCTTTCGGATCGGAGTTCGGGCCGGATTTTGACCCGCTGCCACTTGACCCACTGTGACTTGACCCGTCGGATCAAGATCAGCAGATCCAGCGCCTTGGTCGACCACCACGCCCGCCTGGGTTGGATTCCCGGCGCCACCTTCGTCCTCCTGGGTCGAACTACCTCCGCCCGCCTCTGTCCTTCTACCGCCGCCTGGGTCTCGTTGTCGCTGACGACCCCGAACCTCCATTTTTGCCGGAACTTC
The DNA here is from genome assembly GCA_964016875.1 of Fallopia convolvulus. Classification (NCBI taxonomy): domain Eukaryota; kingdom Viridiplantae; phylum Streptophyta; class Magnoliopsida; order Caryophyllales; family Polygonaceae; genus Fallopia; species Fallopia convolvulus. The sequence continues at coordinate 17,110,636 of OZ024728.1, forward strand.
TTTGCCCCCATCACCATTCCCTTTTCCGTCCATTGGGGAGAGGTCGGAATGGAGAGTGGACCTTAGATCTGATATGTAGAAGGGTTGAACTTGGATCTAGAGAGTGCCAATTGATTTTTTGATCGGCCGAATAGTAGAGATGTCGGAATCGAAGAAGCGACACAATTGTTTTGGGGAAGACGAAGGAGTGCTCGCTGAATTTAACCTAATTGAGCGCTTATTTAGGAGCAGCGCTCCTTCCGGAAGAGCGTCAAACTGGGCCGTATTTTTGGGCTTTTGGGCTGGACTTTTGGATTTCCAGATTTTATATTGTCACGCGTTTCAAACGAGCGTTCATTTGGAACGAGCGCTCGTTTCGGAAGAGCGCTCGTTCTGAATGAACGCTCTTTCAGAACGAGTGTTGTGCGCTTATTAAAAACACGTGTGTATAAAGTTCCCGCGTTTATATATATGTTAGATAGTTGACAAGAAACTGATGGATATTATATTATACATTATACAAAAGATTTATGAGAAATTAGACATCTTTGTCAGCATATATGATGTCAATTTTGACAAACTGTCCATCTAAAATTCAAGTTTAGGGAAGTATGGCATGCGCTCCACATTTTCTTATTAATTAAAATAATATTATACCTTATCGTTAATGCCGTTGTCAACACAAAATCTGGATTGATCTTGTGATACTTGTCAAGCATCTATTATCATACCTACTTTTATGATTGGAATCTATTGATATTATCAAAACTTTTGTTAATAGTTAATAGGCAAAACCGGCAGGAATACAAGCAAATTGATAAATGTACATCTTTAGTGCAAGTCAGAGCATTGTAAAAACCTATCATAACTATTCATCAAAAAGAAAAAGAAAACCTATCATAACTATATATTAATACAAGTGATCAAAACAGCTCAAGTGAAAAAAATTGCATGTGGAAAATAGAAATTATCAATCATTCGTATGTCTCTTCTTGAATTCCAATCAGTACGAATATCCCATGTACTTAGGGATTGTAACGTTGTGGCTGATAAACTTGCTGGATTGAGCCACAGTCTCCCTATATCCGCTATTTGGAATCACCCAGAACTTAATGTTCTCATCCGCCAGGATGCCCTAGGACGCCCTCCTTGAATGGAGTGCCTCCTAAATTTTACCTACTCAAAAAAAAAATAACTATATACTAAAGCGAAGGTTAGAAAAATTATTAAACGACACATTTCACTTTTAGATTGGACCACACCACACTTTTATTAAAACCAATTTTTGGCAAAATAATTAAGTTTAATATAAAGATAGTGTAATGTACGTACAATCTTATATCACTATAATCAATAGATAGAAAATCTCATTCTTAATTTAAAAAAAATCTTTTATTTTTGGATATGATAAATAGGAAGATTATTAAGATATTTTCCTGCTATATATTATACAAATATTAGGATATTTATTTTATTTTTAGATAGAATGCATATGCTAGGTTTAGATAATTAAGTTTAATATAAAGATAGTGTAATGTACGCACAATCTTATATCACTATAATTAAGTTTTTTTTGAACGGTCCCATATATATAATAAATTGATAAGTTTTTATCTTATTACTTATCTATTTTCATAATTAAATAAATTATCATGTTTTGGATATTAATTTAATTCGTAATACCATTAAAATATTATTGTTTCAAATAAACAACTTTTATAGTTTATTAATTTTAAATATTATTCAAAATTTATATTTAAGTATTTACATGATTATTTTTCTTGGATAATAAATATATTTGAAAATATTTTATTATTAATATTTTATTTAAGAAAAACTCGTACATGATACGGAAATACATACTAGTCTATTGGCTATTATTACGTTTGGTGTCAGCTTGGACAGAAATCTTATTGAAAGTTTTTTTTTTTTTAAAGTTTATGAAAAATACTTTTGGGGTGAATGAGTATTGAGGAGTTTGAAAGATTATTGGATAATCCGTAAAAAAAAAAAAGAATGATCATTGGATAAAAGAGAAGATAAACTGGCGTGTAAGTTTTTAAATCACAAGTCTGTATTTTCTTGATCTAATCACCCAAAAAAAAAAATATTTGCTTCTCACTATGCACTTTATGATAACTATGCACTTGAAACCAATTTATTAATTTAGTATGATTTTTTCTAGGTAAAACTGAGTGTAATTTGTAGGTTGTTAGGTCGGAATAGGGGTTATAACTTATAAGGCTGATCGGGTTTAAAAAAATGGCTGATCCGAAAATTGGGCCTTGGGCCTAATTTCCATGGTCGGCCCCAAAACGAAAAAAAAAAGTGAAAACCAAGGCTTTTGAGTCCAAAAATTTATTGCGCTTTAGCCCCCAATTTACGAAATAAGGTAATGAGAGTCGGAACGAGAACTAGTTATCATATATTTGGAAACTCGAGTATTACATACTACCCCCTTAAGAAAGACGTTCGTTTGAATATTTACATGAAATACGATGATTGACTAGTTAGTTGAAAGGTTTTGTTGCTCGTTTGGTGTGATAATTCTTTCCTGTATCTGCAAATTTGCTTCGAGGACGAACCTTCTTTAGGGGTAGAGGTTGTGAAATCTCGGGTTGTTGTTATAGACTTATGCAAATAGTTATGGAAGTTTTGGGACGAAACTTTTTTAATGGGGGTAGTATGTAATACTCGGGTTTCCAAAAATATGATAACTGGGTCTCGTTTCCTTATTTCGTAAATTGTTTGCTGATTGTAGAAACTGTTTCAAAACGTCTTAAAATATTCGTATTTATCTAACTGGTTAGATTAGTACCTGACCCCTCGGGGATTTATTTTTCTAGTTCTAGGTATGAATCAGGAATCGTGTAGCAGATTAGGCCAAATGGTGGAGCGGAATGTTGACACGCGCGTCATTATTTCTGGGTCTTTGGGGTGCTTTTAGATTGTTTTATAAATATTAGTTTTTGTTGAATTGCGTTGTTGTTAGTTTAGATAACGTTGTTCCTAGATTGGTATGGAATTTCGAGATGGTTTATATGGTAATTTTAATTATGAACTTGAGCATTCAAACATCTTTTACATTAAATTTATGAATTAAAAGTTGGATGATATATTGGTTTTCTCATCGTGCCCGCGTTGTGAAATCCGAGTGTGTTGTTGTCAAGCTAACATGAGTAGTACCCGGGGAAGTCTACTACCAATTAGCGCCCTATGTAAAGACGGGGTGTTACATGTACACGTTTATATTTTTTATAAACTTAAATCTTATTGTTGTTCCTAGAAAATCGACATTTATCGAGTTAGCAAATAAATTGACGACAATTTATTTTGTGGTTGGTTAAAACAGGAACAAGTCCGTGTTTGTAACTTCGAGTGATCGTTTCGCAACTAAGTTATCGTCAAAAAGGCAAGTGGTTTGGTTCATTTTCACATGAGTTTTAATGCATGAAAATTATTTGAATCGTGCTGTTTTGGTTGTTGTGAACGCGCTTGTATGAAAATAAAAATGGACTAGGCTGTTATGTATTGTATGTAAATAATGACCATATTGTCATCATAGTTGTTGTTATACTAGGTTACACTAGTATGATCAGGACACGATATTGTGAGCCTGTGTGTGTGTGTGTGTGTGTGTTTATAGTTCCGTTTGGGACTTGTTTGTGTATTAGCGTAGTGATCAGGGATGCAAACCATCTCCTTATAATTTCTACATAAGGACGTTAATTCCCAAGTGCTAGTCATGACCTTTCCCACTCAATCGCCGAGGGTTGTCGCACTAGCTATTGCCAATCCATTGTTGGTACATAGGAGCCAATGTTTATTGAAACTATGCGCAATCGAATAAAAGCTACCAGCTTGAACTGAAAAGTTTTGCAATTAATATAAGATAAGTGCATGATGCGCATATTAAAAATGTATTCAGGGTGGTGACTACAACTTGGAAAGCCACTCTAGCTCCCAAAGTAAGATCCTCTTTCCAATTTGAATTCGTACAACACATATTCGATGTGGTTGGTTCTGGATCTAATTAGTTGACGAAGGCTTTTTAAACATCTGTGTGAATAATAAAGTTCCCAAAAAATCACCTAAAACCCTCGAGGAACCATATTGTTGTGGAGTCATGTCTTTCCGTTGCATGTCTTGAAGTTGGAGAGTGTACCTTAGTTTACTGACCATCGATCGACTTTCATCCGAAGTTCAATAACGGAGGCTAAGTACAAACACAAGGAACCCTTTCTAAAATCCCATTTGCTTAGTTTGTCACAAGACTAGCCCGACCACTTTTTGTCCTCCACATGGTCGGTTGTGTCAATCGTATTTCTCGTGGCGGTACTTCAAGAATTGAGATTGGAGAGTGAAGTTGAGAAGACCATTGTTGTGTGTCCGAAGATTTCGAATTTAAGACTTCCACTAGTTTCCACGTGTTTAACTTCAGGGTTGAGATCCTTGGCTTGTAAGGAGCAATCCAAGAACTAAGTTATTTCATATACTTATGTAATGTTGGATAAGATTTTGGAATTTTGTTTGGATATCTTTATATTATAGTTGCTATAAGCTTTGGGTGACTTCGAATAGTGAAATTCGAGGTCACTGGCGATAACATATCCAATAAAAATGGGGGTTTTACATAACATGTGTTAAGTTTTCCTTCCAAGCTTCAAAATCTTCTCAATTCTAACACTTGTTGGGTACAAATTTTAATCGTGTTACCCATTTGTCCATTCTCGTATAATTATTATCTTTTAATATTTGTTTTGTGAAATTATATGATCCTATTGTACACTTGTGTGTCAACTTAAGTGAAAAAAATTTGTGCATCAAGTTATCTTGATTTAAGAAATGTTTAAATCGTTTAGAAATTTTCTACTTTGAGATTAATTTTTAACTTTGTAAAAATCAAATATGAGTTCCTAAAAAAATGTCAGTTTGTTGTATAGGATTTAAGGATAAATCTTTTCTACTATTTTCCTTATGGTGAGTAAGAATTTAGGGCCCGTTTGGTAGGCTGTTTTTAGCACTTTGGAAAGGGAAACAAATGTTTCATTCAGCTCTAAGGTGTTTGTTTGTGAAATTTCTGATTTTTTTTCATTCTACCAACAATGTCAAACAAGCCTGTTTTTGTTTCCCCAAAAAATGGGAAGTAACAACTTCTTGCTTTCATTCTCTTGTATGCTCCCTCGACTCACTGTCATCAGCTTCCCTTGTCCTTATCGTCGTTGATCCACCTCCCACCGCAGCTATCACCAGCCACCTTCTCAATATCTCGTTCTCTCTGTTGTCATCATCCCATCGCCGACATCCATGTCCTCACCACCACCTGCGTGCATCTTCCTCGGAATTGCCGATCACGCTCTACTCTCTCGTCTCTCTTCTATCAGTCTCTTCAACCATTGTCGTCGCCCTCCACATCCGCACCACTGGATGCCATCGCCACCGACCTCCACCTGCACACCACCGGCTGCCATCTCCACCATCACTACCACCCTAGCTTCATCGTTGTCATCCCTGCCATCCTTTGTCATTGTCATCAGTGCCACCAGGATTGAAATTGTGAAAACCTAAAAGTTCTAGATCTGGACTTAATTAGAAAAATTATAGAAAAAAATTGGGGCTTTTCTTCATTCTATTTCTTATAGCATAAACCAAACATATTACTATTGTAACGGTATTTGTTTCCTTTCCACCCATTTTTCAATCTGTTTATGTTTCCACTTTTAGGACCAAACGGGCTCTTATTTTGTCTTCCATCCTGATCACACAGTAAGGCAAGATCACATGAGCGAGGTTTTAGCAGGTTTCGGGGGTATTGTTGGGCTCCAAATAATTGGGGGTTTCCCTCAAATTAGGCCACAATTAGATGAGTGAGGAAGCAATTGAGTAACGACTTTAAAAAGGGAGAATGGAGAAATTAAGGGAGGGCAAAATCTCCGCCAAGAAGATGAAGAGGTTCAACGACACTTTGAGGTTGATTATATAAAGGGAAATAGATGATGTAGTAAAGGGGGTTCACATATACAATCAACTCCACTACGATTACAATTCATTCTTTCCTACAAGCTCGTATTCAATCGTCAATTCAATGTTTAGGTGGTTTTTACTATTATTTGATCGTTCTTTGTGTTCCTATTCCAAATCGTGCATTGTATAATCTCTATATTTCTTTAAAGCACATTCCTTGGTTTATTACTTGTTAATTCTACTATCGATTATTCTATTCTATAAAGTGTTAACGTGTTTTGATTGGTGTTTGATTATGGTTTCCTGGATTTTAGCAAGTCTCGCGTTAACGTGTTAGTTTTGCCCAAAATAATTGGCGCCCACCTTGGGGCTCTTAGAAAAAAAAACAATTCACACCTCATTATCATCTTGGTACCAAAATGACTGATGAGTCGATGCCAAGCACCAGTCTCTCCGGTGGACATGGAAACCAGAAAGATAACCCTAATACCCTCAACTAGCCACAAAATATACTTTCCATAGAAAACTAAGACGACAAGCCACTGAACAAACCCTAGAGCCCAATAACCCTTATGTGATGCAACAACAAGGGGTTACGTCTGAATCAACTACCATTGCCAAGCTGAGGGCCTATATGATTACCATCCAAAAGGGTTTGGAAGAACAAAAGAAGGCTAATAGCCGATTTATAGATGTTTATGAAAAAAAAATGAATCTCTAACCCGTGAAAGGGATCTACTTCAATTGCAAGTTCAAACGCAAATGCAGTCACAGGTGCATTCAAGATTAAATCGTCCACGGGCTTTAGGATCAATGAATGTTGTGGCGCAATAGTTTGACCTTGATGATCCCAATCTATTTACACTAAACGATGGGAGATAGGTAACAAGGTATCAAGTAAACGGGAACACACTTCACACTATCCGAGAGGATGAATAAGTAGTATCTTTGAGAGAACGTATCAAGGCCCTTGAGGACCGATTCACTCAGGTCTTGGGGGAACCTCAAACGATAGTCATTGAAAGAAGAGATGGTTATACCGACTCTTCTTTTATTTTGGCTATCGTGAGGGTTGACATATCAACAAATTATCACTTTCACAGCATACCAAAGTACGAAGGGATGACTGACCCAAACCAACATGTTGCGGCTTTCAAACAAGCGATGAACATTAGAACGGTTCCGTTCGAAATGAAGGAAGTGGTAATATGTCGTTGGTTTGGAAACTAGTTATCTGGTCCGACTTTAAATTGGAATTTTCATTTACCACTTGGGAGTATATCATCTTTTGTTAAATTGATTGATAAGTTTAGGCTCACGATTGCAAGTAGTCGATGCACCAAAAAGAGTTCAAGCTCGTTATACCAATTGGTACAAAATGACGAATCTTTGAAAAAAATTCTTAAACATGTATATTGAAGAGCTCGTCACCATCGAGGAATATGATGCCCCTACCTTAGTAGAAGCATTTTGCAGAGGAATTTTCACAGGTAACCCGGTGATTTATCATGAATTAACTAAATATACATGCTCAAAATTTGATGAAGTGTAGGCAAAAGTGCTGTCACACATCCCTTTGGAATAGGACGAGCTATTTGCCTCAAAATCGTCAAGATCGTCTCAATAAGAGAGACGCCATGGGAAGCACGAATCAATGTTTAACCCATACCCACATACATCTGTTTTGGATCGGCAAGTAAATGTTGTAATTCCATGGTCAAGTAACCAGGCCAACAATTCAAGGCTTCCTCCTAAGTAATCCCATCACAACTTCAACGTCAATGTAACCGAGATCGTGAGGACGTTGAGCAAAATTGGGGATGTCATCTAATGGCCCCAAAAAAGTGACGTTCCGCAGTATAACAAAGACACTTTGAAATGGTGTGACATTCATTTTGACCACGAACATCAGACGGATGAATGCATCGTGTTACGTCAAAAAGTTTGCCGCTTACTCCAAAAGGGGTACCTTAAAGACCTAATTTTTGAGCGAACATTTGACCGAAATAAAGGTAAAACAAGTCCTTCTCCTCCTCCAAATCATACTGGCCGGTTTTATTAATGTCATTTCAAGGTGATTCAAAATGTGTAGAGTAACTTATTCAACGGCTAAGAGGCAAGCACGAGAAAGCAGGATAAAAGAACCTCGAGTTTTGACCCGAAGGAATAACGACTTCATGCCCATCACCTTTGACGACCTCGATGAAGATGAAGCCATGCATCATGATTGTTTGATTATCTCACTTACTATTGGGAATTAATTGGTAAAACATATAGTGATTGATAATGGAAGTTATACTAATATATTGATGTTAGATACCTTATATAGCATGGGATCTGGGCTAAAAGACGTCATCCAAAAGTCAACAACTTTGGTTCGATACAATGAGGAAGTAAGGAACACGATAAGAGAAATCACCCTTCCCACAAATGCTTATGGAATAAACTATTAGGTAAAGTTCTTGGTTTTGGATTGTCCATCGCCTTTTAATGTAATTTTAGGCAGGCCTTGGATACACCCCATGAAAGTTGTTCCCTCGACATACCATCAAAGTCTTAAATTCCCTTCACCCTAGGAGTTTCAAGAGATCAAAGGAGAACAACAGGTGGCTGGAGAATGCTATTCTGTATCCATGAAGGCCACCACAAGCCAACCAAGCCAAAAGAAGGAAAGAAGTCATCAACAAAGGAATTACAAGATTGTAATACGTCGACATATTAAGCCAAGCCAGAAGTCCCGAAGCTTGAAGAGGTGGAATTGGATCTTACAAATGATAGTCGAAAGATACGAGTTGGCCCAAATCTATCCCTTGAGAATTGAGATACGAGAGCAACTTTTCGGCTTCTTACGATCCTATGCAGAATATTTCCCATGGTCAAATGAATACATGGTTGGGATTGACCAAAGCATCATCACACATGCACTTACTATCGACCCTAGAATGTCTCCATTGAAGCAGAAAAGGCATAAATTCACCCCCGAGTGAAATCAGGTAACTAATGATGATGTAAGATCACTACTCGAATCAGGTAAATAAGGGAATTAAAGTACCCGGATTGGTTGGATAACATGTCGTAAAAAAGAAAAAATGGGAAGTGGCATGTATGCACTAACATCACAAATTTAAATAGGGCAAGTCCTAAAGACCCATTCCTATTGCCTCACATTGACATGGTGGTTGATGTGATGGCATGGCACAAGTTGTTAACTTTTATGGATGCCTTTAGTGGTTATCATCAAATTCTAATGCATCCTAACGACCAAGAAAAAAAGGCTTTTGTAACAAATCAAGGAATATATTATTATGAAGTTATGCCATTTGGCTTAAAAAACGCTTGTGCTACTTACCAAAGATTGGTTAATAAGATGTTTTAGAAAAAACTGGAGGACACAATGGAGGTCTACATCAATGACATGTTAGTGAAGTCCATGAAAGGTGACAACCACATTCGACACCTTGAAGATGCATTCCAGATATTAAAGCAATAAAAGATGAAGTTGAATCCAACCAAACGCTCTTTCGGAGTAACTTCTGGGATGTTCTTAGGATACATGGTCACACAAAGAGGAATCGAAGCAAGCCTGGAACAGATAGAGGTGATCTTAGATCTTCAACCACCCTGGTGTGTTAAAGATGTTTAGAAGCTAACTGGGAGAGTAGCAGCTTTGAACAAGTTTATCTCAAAGTCGTATGATAAAAGAACGATGTTCTATGACAACTTTAGGAAGAACATGTCATTCGAATGGACTGAGGAGCATGAGAACGTGTTTCAAGATTTGAAGAAATATATAACTAAAAAAAAGATTTGAAGAAATATCTTTTGTGTCCCCAAATCCTACCAAAATCCAAGCCGAGGGAAACACTTTTCATGTACTTGGCAGTGACAGAAGTAGTCGTCAACATAGTACTCATTCAAGAGGAAAATGGAGATCAATTGCCAATATATTATGTAAGTAAAACCCTACTAGATGTCGAAACTAGGTATCTTTTGTTGAAAAATTAGTACTTTCACTAGTTATGGCTTCTATCAAGTTACATCCTTACTTTCAAAGTCATTTGATAATTGTGAGAACTAACTTTCCAATGGAGAGTATCATGTCAAAACCAGAATTATCAGGTCGACTTGTTACATGGTTGGTGCATCTGAATGGTTTTGACATCAATTATGAGCAAAGGATTGCAATGAAGTCGCCGGCTTTGGTAGATTTTGTGGCCGACTTCACTCCTACCAATCCCGACGACGTCTTACAAGAAGTGTTGCAAGTTGATGTCAATTTATATTCTAGAAGGTTGCTAATACATACGGATGGCACTTCAAACCAAGCAGGAGTCGACTGGGGGTAGTCCTAAAGTCATCATAGGGAGATAGGAGAGTCCAAGCACATTCAAAGCAACGAAGTAGAATACGAGGCACTCATGCATAGATGGGCTCACCATTGCTAAAGATTTAAACTTTTGGTATATTGAGATACTTTGTGATTCATTACTCATTAATCAAGTAACAAGTTTTTATGTTGGCATAGATTCGAAGATTACAACATACTTGGAGAAAGTCCAAAACATTGTCAAAAAATTTCACCACTTTAAAATCCGACAAGTTCCTCGTGATGCCAATATTCAAGCCGATGTGCTAGCTAACCTTGGATCAACCACTGACCCGAGAAAATGTGAAAAAATTCCCTTTTTTACATTTGGATGCACCATCAATCAACAGAGATGCTGATATAATGGGTCTTGGAGAAAGACAACACGTCATCATTGGTAACACCGTTCATAAGGTGGTTACGGGACGAAATTTTACCAAATGAAAAGGACACTACACAGCTTAAGGTAAAGTCGTCTACTTTTGTGGTTAAAGATAACTTTCTTTTCAAGTGGATTTCCTCAGGATTATATGCACGATGCCTTAAAGAAGACAAAGTGGAAGTAGTGTTATGGGACTTAAATGATGGTAAATGTGAAAATCACACTAAGGGTCGCAATCTGGTGAGCAAGGCTAGTAGGATGCACTACTATTGGCCCACGATGAACAAAGGAAGGCTATGCGTGACGCATGCAAGTGTCACACATCTGTTCCTCATCAACCCCCAGAGTTACTTTATCCAATATCATCCCCATGGCCTTTCATGAAGTGGGGAATGGATATTGTGGGCAAGTTACCTGATAGCGGTGAAATGGTCGTGCAAATCACAGCTATGCAAAATAGTCCTAACAAACCTAAAGATTGTAGTCTTAGGGAAATAAGAGTCGAATCCGCAGGGAGGTAGATTGTTCGTTTTGTGTGAATTTTATGACAATTAAAGTAAAGGGGTTTATGAATTAAACTAATTATCAAACATGTAAAAACTAGTAAGCAATAAAGTTTGGAGTTTTTATCAAATTAGGGAAAACACTTAGTCAAACAGAGATCCACATTTGTATGACAAGTTGATCATATATTTCACTCAATATCGCATGCACATGGAATTCCAATTCCTTTTCAGATATAATTAATAGCACATAATTGAATAACCCTGAAACCATCAAGATTCAATCCAAAAGTAGCATTAAGAATAGGAATATAGGCATGATACAAATCTAGCATAAAACAACCAACTTTTATCCTAGATTGTAATTCAACTCTCTTCTGCAATAGACTAGCACAACCAGATACTAGTACAATCCAGTTTACTACTATGAAATAGAGAAACTCAACCAGTAGTTCTCTAGATCTAGCAATAGAGATTTAATAACAACAACCCTATAAATTGTTGAAACCAATCACATAAACAATTCAAACAAGAGTAGAATAATTCCATGTAATAGATAAAGAGTAGAAATCTCACAACTCAAAGTCAAAACGAAGCTTCAAACTGTCAAACTAAGCAATTAGGCTTTGTTCTCCATGAAAGCTAAAAACTCAAAAGTCTGAAAAGTAGAATAATAATAATAGATGAGAGGTGCAACTCTCATAACCCTAATATATAAAACTAGGTCTAAAAAGTATATCCAAAAATACATAAATCTTGGAATAAAGCTGAAACAACTAAACCAATAAGAATAAAACACGTGGCATCATAAGGAGTTCCGCGTTGTTAGAGGCGGCCGGCGCCGCCTGGTCGGCGGCGGTCGCCGCCAACACCAGAACGTCTTTTTCCGTCTTTTCTTCAATCCAGCTCTAAATCCCAAAATAACGCATCTTTGGGTCTTCTTCCTCCTAGTTGTAGATAGTCTTTAAAACACCTAAGAACACCATGAATACATACTAAAACCCCTCCTAAATACACAACATAATTGTGCATATCATTACCACTTGTGTCAGGTCAACGTGTTTACATCTTGATAATGATGGACTACTTCTCCAAATGGATTGAAGTGGGAGCTTTCAAAGAAGTCAAGGATACACAATTTATATCCTTCATCAAGCGAAACATTTTGAGCAGGTATGGAATCCTATCCACCATTGTCTATGATAACAGATCACAATTTAATAGTGAGAAGACGAAGGCTTTCTGCCAATGTTACAACATCCAACTAGTAATATGTTGACACCGTGTTACCCACAAGCCAACGGACAAAAAGAAAGTAACAAGGTGATCATGAATAACTTGAACAAGCACCTTAAAGAGGCAAAAGGGCATTGGGACGATGAGTTACCAATGATACTATGGTTCGATCGCACTACTCCAAAAACCGCAACTAGACATACTCCTTTTTCACTCATTTATGGATGTGAGGTCCAGTGGAGTGGCCATCCCCACAACACATTAGGGCCTAACTACAGAGGAAACCAATCGAGACATGTTACTTCACCACTTGGACACAATCGATGAGATGCGAGATGATGTTTCTATCCGGACAGTGGCATACCGACAAGGGGTAGCTCGGATTTATAACAATAATGTTCGTTTAAAAGCTTTTCGAGTAGGAGATTGGGTATTTAGGAAAGCATTCCAAAACACCCAAGAACTAAACATTGGAAAGATAGGCGCGAATTTATAAGGTCCATACATGATCACTAAAGTTGTCGGACATGGTGTCTATGAGTTAGAATCAACAGATGGGAAAGTTATTCCAAGAAGCTGGAATGCAACACGTTTAAAACTCTACCACTTCTGAAGTGCCACAGAACAAGTTGAGAATCGATAACAGATAAGATAAAGGTACTTAACCATTCCTCTTTACATACAATGAGCATACTCTTTTAAATATTACATCTTGGCCTCACACCATATAATACACAAAACTGACAAGGGACGCCTTGTGAAAGTACAACCGAAATGCAGGCAACACCTTTAAAACATGTCGATATGTGCATAAGACTAATCGAAGATGCTAAGTTGAGACTACCTGAGACACTCTAGAGCAAGGGGAGACCTTAGGTATCAACAAACGACATAAAAGGATGTACATGTAAAGACATTCCAGTTTGTTAATAAAATTGCATTACATCTTTCATTTTTGAGTTATCACGTCACACACGTGTCTCCTTAGCATTCTATATGAGTGCTCCTAAATACAGAAACTAGGGAACACATCATGATTAGCAAGATGCCTTGATCCGTGAAGTAGCTAGCCCTGCAATAGTTGCAAACACAAACAACAAGAAACATACACACACATAGACGGTCCTAGGGGTGGGCATGAGGGGGGTCGTGCCCCTCCTTTGGCCCGGGCTTGTTAATAATGTGTATGTGAATTTTAGGGTTGAACATGGGTAAATTTAAAATAATTTGTATTAAAAATATGAAAATTAACTACTCAAAATAGTTTATTGCTCAACCTTATATGCAATCCACCAAGTTTCAATTCCCTATAGTTTTTTTAGTGTTTTTTCATTTACATTTAATGCTTTCCTCAATAAAATAAAATTTTATAATTAAATAAGTATAAATTTTTCATATTTAAAAATACTGACTAACTAAACTCGTCGACAATTATCGAATTATAGTTCTATTTTAGTTTTTTTTTTTCATTCACATTTTATACTTTCTTTCCTAAAATACAATTTTATAATTAAATAAGTAAAAAAAAGTCATATTTAAGAATATTGACTAACTAAAGTAGTCGATAATTCTTGAATTATAAACTTCATAGGAGAAGTCGTGCCCCCCCTAAAATTTGTTCCGCGTCCTTCATTTTACACACACATATAATACAATAAAAGAGTACTAAGCATTCACCCAAAAGAAAGACGCCACAAGCACATAGAATCTAGACCAGCAAATTTGAACGACAAAAGGTTTAAATATACGACCACTCAAATCATAGAAAGTTGTAAAAGCCTAAACCCTAGGCTACACAAAAGGTGTTCAAATAAGACATGCAGTACAATTTTCCAAGGCCTCGACAACACCTTTGTTGTCCTTATCAGCAGGGGGAGTTTCTTCTACAGTTACTATCACCTTGTTAGTTGACTCTAAGGTGTACATGGCGTCAAAGTCCTTCCTTTCATGCAAAGGGTCCCAAGATAAATGCTTGCCAGATGTGAACTCTTCCATCGCCTTGCTAGTTGACTCAGAGGGGTACATGATAAGGATCACTGAAGGCGAGCGATGCGAGAAAACTTCAACTTAACTTGACTAGTCGATGGTTCTTCCTTGGAATACAAGAGGCGTGATGATGGAGGACGAATTGAAGTCTTTGAGATGGATATGGAGAAGATAGATGAGATGTTGGATATGGATGTGCAAGGAATTAGATATAACTCACCGATTCTTGCACAAACTAGAAGAAATTGAACCCTTGGATATGAATCGCCAAGAAACAAGTTCCTCAAGAGTAAAAGAACCTGATTTTTTGATTGCTAAGAACCACCATGTCATCCCTAAGAGGCTAGCTCTTGATGTTTGACAATGGACGAAAAAAAAACAAGAGAAAACAAAACAAGTGTTCTTGACAATTTTCAATCTAACTAGGAAGAAATGAACCCTAGGAACCATATAACCTCAAAAAATGACATTTTCCTCTTGATCTCCTTCTTCCTAAAAAAGTTTTATTAAAGACCCAACAATTTCAAAAGTTCAGAAAATGCCCTTGATCCAACTCATGCCAAAACTAAGGTAAAATCGAGCCAAGTGCCACGAAGAGGCTCCCTCCTTCCCTAACAAGTTGGCTCAGCACTCATTGACCAAAAACATCATCCTTAAGCTGGTCTTGCAAGGATAAAGCTCAAGCTCGAGTTATACGCCTCAAATATAGCCAAGTGTCGGGGCCTTTAGCTTGAGTACCAACAACGGCGGCGTCCAAAGAACTCAACCGGTGCCAAAGTGGCTCCACATCTCTTTGCTTGGCGTTCTTGGTGTCCATGGTCCCCATTTGTTGAGTTGAAGCCTCTCCTAAAATATATCCCAAAGAAACTTGACAAGTGATCGATGGATTCTTCAAGGCTTGCCTTGCATTGGCCGCATCGGGGGTGCCTACGCCGGGTTTGCTTGCACCGAGGCCCTGCTCGGCATCGGACTCAGGACCGTCTTGAACATGATATGACAGAATCACATCATCCTCCCTCTCTTGGAATGGATTTGTCATCGAATCCATCCGGTCTATAAAACAAAGGAAACTTTGAGGGAAGTGCAATCCTTTGAATATGAAAGTCAAGTTACGAACAACCTTCCCAAGTTCAACATGATATCACAAAATACAAGCACAAGCTATGCCACTATGCTTTTTTGGTCTATTTGCATGGTATATGACAAAGCTAGTCCATGAATGAAAATACTTAGGCCAATATGTCAAATCATGATAATCAAGTGAAAGGCAAATGTCACTTCCCTTGAGAGCATGGACAACTTCCTTAGGCTTGGCCAAAAGCAATTGCTTGGAATTACCCACATTTCCACCAATGGCAAACTTCCAATCCTTCTTCTCATCACGACTAGCATGCTTTCTTCTTTGTTCCTTAGCCGTGTGATCAAGCATGATCTCATGAAGTGTCACCGGATGCAATGTGACCTTCTTGTCTTCCATGTGAAAATGGTACTCATGTCACACTCTGTCATCGATCGCTCCTTGATAGGCGTGAAATGGTCGTGCAAATCACGGCTATGCAAAAGAGTCCAAACTAACTAAGAACCGTAGTCTTTAGGAAGTCCGGGTCGAATCCACTAGGAGACAGATTTATTGTTTTGTATGAGTTTTGTGTCAAACAAGTAACAAAAGGGGTTTTTGTATTTGTAACTAAATCTAAGAATGCAAAACTAACAAAGCAATAAAAGATTATGAAAAACAATAATTAGGAAGATAGCTTAGGCAAACAAATATCCACAATCGAATGACAAGTTGATCATTGATTTCACCTCAATATCTCATGCAATGGATTTTCCAATTCCTTTTCAATTGTAACTAACAGCACAACCAGATACTATTAGATCTAACTAATTAAACAACCATGAAACCATCAATGATTCAGTTTAATAGCAACAGTAAGGATAGGAATATAATAGGATACAATTCTAGCATAAAACAACCAGCTTTTACCCTAGAATGTAAATCAAATCTCTTCTGCATAAGACTAGCACAACCAGATACTAGTACGATGCAGTTGCTACTTCAATCTAGAGATGCTCAACCAGTAACACTCTAGATCTAGCAATAGATCCAATAACAACAAACCCTAGTTGATCAGGCTAGAAACTGTTGAGATAAATCATAAACATTCAAGCAAGAGATAAGATTAAACCCAAGCAATGGATAAGGAATTAGAAATCTCACAACTTTAATCAAAACGATGCTTCAATTGTTTGACTAAGCAAAGATGCTTAGTTCTCCATGAAAGGCGAAAAACTCTGAAAGAAAATATGATAATAGTGTATGAATGAGAGATGCAACTCTCTAAAACCTAATATATCAAACTAGGTCTAAAACTATATCCCAAAAATATAATATCTCGGAATAATAATGATAGAAAAGGACCAATAGAAACAAAACACGTGGCAAGTAAAGGTCTCCGCGGCGGTCAGGGGCGGCGGGCGCCGCTGGGTTGGCGGCGGGTGCCGCCAGCACCTCGATTCAGAAATCAGGTCACACTTCGGGGGCTGTTTTGACTCACTTCGAGTTGGAATTTGGACTCGGAGTAAAAACATTAATTGTAGATCTTTGGATTAGCTTTCCAATGATGCCAAACTCAACTTCATCGGACTACTATAGCTCCCGAACGAACTCTTACAAGACAGAGGTGTCAAACCAGCAACTTCAACGGATGGCCCGAATTCAAGCGCTCTTTCCCCGGTTTCCATTCCTTTCACACTTGTTCACTTTAAGACCTGTAAAACAACATAGAACAAGTGCAAAAACCCAAAACTCCTAGACACTCTAAGACACTAAAGAAACTAACTAAAACTACCTAAAAGCAACGCAAAAGAAACGTAAACATGCATCCTAAATACTACCTATATGTAAGCTATCAAATTCCCCCATGCTTAACCAAAACACACCACAGAAATGCAATCATACATCCATCTCAAGTCAAACAAGCATTTCACATATAATCAAAAACCCGACCAAGACTTCCTAGCATGCATTATAATAAGCAAAAAGTAAAGCCCATTCATTCATTCTAGACCTCACCAAGGTAAATTGTGTTTGCACTCAAACTCTCAAGTGTTTAAGGGTAGGTGTTTCGCTCAAGATCAACCATGAAAACTAGACTACCATAAGCTTGCATCAGAGTTCTAAATCTCCACCGCTGGAGATCAGACACATAACAAAAATAAAGAGGTCTTTTTAAGGGTTGTAATGGCGCCAAGGTAAAGAGAAATTTGGAAGGGATCATATTTGGCATGTGGTGCTAAATCCGAGATAAAGAACTAATCCTAAACCCAAACTTCAACACACTTTCTTTTCTTACTTCTCCCAAACTTTTCTTTCTCACATACACACTTTTATACACTTTGTTTCTTTCTTCACTTTTTTTTCTTTGCCTCTTCTTCAACTCTTTCTTTGCTTTATGAAGACTACTAACAATTAAATTTAACCTTTTCTTTTGCTTTTCACAAACTTTTCATCTTCATCATTTTTTTTCACTTTGCAACCAAGAGATATATTTCCTCTTTTTCCACCTTTTCTTCCAACTCCCCCATACTTATACATAACTCACACAAAACAAAAACACCACCTAAAGTCTTAAATCCCGGATGGGTCAAGCTTATATAGGCTAGGAATTATTTTGTGGAGCTAACAAAAAATAGGCTTTAAAGCTCAAAAGAAATCGGGTGTCAAAACATGGATCTTGTAGGGTAGGAAGGGAAATAATAGGCTATTAAGAAAAATTGCCTCAATCATTTTAATGCCATGCATCATAGTCAAGTAAAGCAGTCTTGAAAAAGAGTCATAACGCAAGTTCTAGAGCTATGTAGTCATGGTGAAACACTCAAGAATGTAGAGAACAAATATAATCATGAAAGGCCAAAAATATCTCACAAGGCTAATTTTTGTCTAGAACTTCAGAATGAATCAAATACCCAAGCTAAATACATGCTCAGTCCTATAATCAAGGTAATTGATCAATGATCATTCTCATATCATATCAACTTCAGCAAATCATGCAAATCATGGGTTAGAATTCATACTCAACTTTAGAAAAACAAGAAGAATCAAACAATGGAGAAATATGAACCTAAATGCAATATTTTTGTATTTTTATGAATTTTTTGTTTTTTTTCCATTTTTTTCAAGAATTTTAATCAATGCAAAATATAAAGTAAACATGCCTAATCTAATACAACTACATGAATGCAAAGCAAGTAATTCCCTTCCCCCATGCTTAAATCTTACATTGTCCCCAATGTAAAGTAAAAGTAAAGAGAAAGAGAAAAACTTACAAACTAACAACTAATTTGGGTCAGGGAAGGGTGGTGAGCAACATCCGAAGGGCAGAAAACGACATCAAAGGGGGCGGCGGGCAGGCGGCGGGTGCCGCCAGGGGGCGGCGGTCGCCGTTTTTCGGAAATTTGAGGCGGCGGGCGCCGCCGGCCACTTCGTAGCTAGGGTCCTTTGAATTTAATTGGCGGCGGGCGCCGCCGTGTTGGTGGCGGGCGCCGCCAGTTCCATTGCACTCCTTTGTGCCTACCTGCAGATTAGTCCAACACAGAAACAAAGGAAAAACCGAAACAAAAACAACTTACCTAAAAAAAAGTACCTAGGTCGGGTTGCCTCCCGACAAGTGCCTTATTTTACGTCGTGGCTCGACGTTTAGCATAAATTGACAAGATTAGACATTGTTAATGCCCTTAACAACCTGTCAAAAGCTTTTGAACACATCTCACAAGAACATAAGTAACACAATGATAAATTGAAAGTGAATATTATACCATTCAAAAACCGTTTCAACTTATCAAACCTATGTGCCCAATTTTTATGAGATGGCATATGCTCAAACAAATTTAACACAAGTGGTGGCTTTAGAAAATACTTACAGTATGAATCAAAGCACTTGTCAGCAATACCACTTGTATCCAACATGAACTCCATATATTCTCCATCTTCCACCTTGTGTTGTAGACTTGGCTCCTCATCTTGGAACTCCATAAGCTCCTGATGTGAGAAGGTGGGGAAACTGAAGCATGGGATTTCAAGGCCTAGCATAGGGCACAACATGATGGCGGGAACCTTAACAGATGTATCATCTTGACTTTCTCCCTCATTGTTGTCTACTTCATCAGCAAAGAAGTCATCATGGTCAACATAATAATCTTCTTCCAAAACTATAGAAGGCTCAAACTCATGACTCCACATGGGAGAAGATGATTCAGACTCCCTAGGCTTTGAAAGTATCTCTATGCCAACACAGACTTCATTGGGCTCTGTGATAATCTGATCAGCGTGCTTTATAGGAGTGAATTCATATTGAGCATCAAATTCATAGTTTTCCCCGATCAAAGTAGCCGTCAATATAGAGAGATTTTTATTAATTGTATCCATCCTTGTAGCAAAGTGGTCTTGATATCTCAAAAAAAAATCATGGAAGTGTTCATCCTGCAATTGTCTACACTCGAACAAATCCATAGATTAGTAGCACAAGTGTTATGAATCGTAAGATAGGTTCACAACACCAAGATTGGCACAAAAATCACACAAAAGACAATTATTGCCTCCCCGGCAACGGCGCAAATTTGATAGGCGTGAAATGGTCGTGCAAATCACGGCTATGCAAAAGAGTCCAAACTAACTAAGAACCGTAGTCTTTAGGAAGTCCGGGTTGAATCCACAGGGAGACAGATTTATCGTTTTGTATGCGTTTTGTGTCAAACAAGTAACAAAAGGGGTTTTTGTATTTGTAACTAAATCTAAGAATGCAAAACTAACAAAGCAATAAAAGATTATGAAAAACAATAATTAGGAAGATAGCTTAGGCAAACAAATATCCACAATCGAATGACAAGTTGATCATTGATTTCACCTCAATATCTCATGCAATGGATTTTCCAATTCCTTTTCAATTGTAATTAACAGCACAACCAGATACTATTAGATCTAACTAATTAAACAACCATGAAACCATCAATGATTCAGTTTAATAGCAGCAGTAAGGATAGGAATATAATAGGATACAATTCTAGCATAAAACAACCAGCTTTTACCCTAGAATGTAAATCAAATCTCTTATGCATAAGACTAGCACAACCAGATACTAGTACGATGCAGTTGCTACTTCAATCTAGAGATGCTCAACCAGTAACACTCTAGATCTAGCAATAGATCCAATAACAACAAACCCTAGTTGACCAGGCTAGAAACTGTTGAGATAAATCATAAACATTCAAGCAAGAGATAAGATTAAACCCAAGCAATGGATAAGGAATTAGAAATCTCACAACTTTAATCAAAACGATGCTTCAATTGTTTGACTAAGCAAAGATGCTTAGTTCTCCATGAAAGGCTAAAAACTCTGAAAGAAAATATGATAATAGTGTATGAATGAGAGATGCAACTCTCTAAAACCTAATATATCAAACTAGGTCTAAAACTATATCCCAAAAATATAATATCTCGGAATAATAATGATAGAAAAGGACCAATAGAAACAAAACACGTGGCAAGTAAAGGTCTCCGCGGCGGTCAGGGGCGGCGGGCGCCGCTGGGTTGGCGGCGGGTGCCGCCAGCACCTCGATTCAGAAATCAGGTCACACTTCGGGGGCTGTTTTGACTCACTTCGAGTTGGAATTTGGACTCGGAGTAAAAACATTAATTGTAGATCTTTGGATTAGCTTTCCAATGATGCCAAACTCAACTTCATCGGACTACTATAGCTCCCGAACGAACCCTTACAAGACAGAGGTGTCAAACCAGCAACTTCAACGGATGGCCCGAATTCAAGCGCTCTTTCCCCGGTTTCCATTCCTTTCACACTTGTTCACTTTAAGACCTGTAAAACAATATAGAACAAGTGCAAAAACCCAAAACTCCTAGACACTCTAAGACACTAAAGAAACTAACTAAAACTACCTAAAAGCAACGCAAAAGAAATGTACACATGCATCCTAAATACTACCTATATGTAAGCTATCACTCCTCTATCATATTGCCATGGTCTTCCTAGAAGTATATGGCTTGCGGACATCGGGACCACATCGCACTCAACCTCATCCATGTAGGGACCTATACGAAAGAAATCAAAGCTCTTTCCCTGACTTGGATCAGGGAGTTAGAGTTCAACCAACAAAGAGGGTAAGGCATAGGATGGGGAATAGTAGGAAGGGAAAAATGACTAACAACCTCATCACTAATGATATTGCAACATAAACCTCCATCAATAATCATACTACATACCTTATCCTTGATTTTGCACCAAGTGTGAAAGAAGGTATGCTCTGTGATGAAGAGAGTCTGTTGCACCACGAAATACTCTCCCTCTCTTGCCATAGAATGGAGTTCTTCCCCTCCTTGATCATCGGTGACCTCTCACTCTTGCTTAACGGCCTCCTTCTCCTCTTCATACTCATATTCAGCTCATGAGGAGAGGACCTTCCGCTGGTTCGGGCAATCTCTACCGTATTGTCCATGTTCAGGAATTTGAAGCACTTGACATTACTAGCTCGTTCTTCACCTTCTTGCCGAGGCCGGGGAGTGAAGTCCTTTGTTGGTTGTAAGCTGGTTTCCCACCTACATACCTGCTTCTAGGGCTGAACTGAGGGTGGGCTAGGTGAGGTGGATTGCCAAGGCTTAGTGTTAGGCGCGGTTTGGCACCTTTGAGGAAGATGCTTGCAGATGTGGTTGGTGTTGTGCAACGCCACCTCAATCTCGGTACCCCTAGTAAAATGTTGGGTACTCATAATATTTTTAGTTCTACACACAAACCATTAATAAATTTGGAAATTACATACTCGTCGGGAAAGTGGGAGAAAGGAATAGCCAGAATTGCAACTCGACGAGCATCATCGTAGCAGTAGAAGTCAAAGATGGACTCGACCCGGGCTATCCAATCAAGGCATGCATTGGCATCGGATATGCCGGTAAAATATGGGATGTGGAGCTTGATGATATGGAATTGCTCCCTCCCTTGTGGGTGCTCCTCTTGATAGGCTAGAGGCTGCCAATGATGAGGCAGAACACCACACACAGGCGGCCTTGGTTTAGCCCTAGGTTGGCCATTCGGCAGGAAGAGATCAATGGTTATGGGTTGCATTGAGGCGGTTGGCCTAGCCATTGCCTCAAAAAATTAGCCTCCAAATCCTGCTGGTTTGTCGCACCTAAAGAGATATTATTTATAAATGCGGCATAATTAGATCTTACCCCGGATGTAAACACATAAGGTGGAATGCCGTCGTAGCCCGAGGTGGGCACATAAGGAGGAATGTCATCATAGCTCGAGCCTTAGCCTTGAGAATACATAGGATCATGAGGGTGCACATTCAAAGTAGAACCCTCCTTAGTTGGTGAGCAAACCTCGGGCCTTTGTAGGCGAAGTTCACCGCCATGGACTTAGAAGGGATCTCCTTCAAGCCTTGTACGTCGCTTTTCAAGGCTTCGAACCGGGATCCCATGTCCTAAAGTGTTTGTTGGATAGAGTTCAACATGGCCTCCATGGACTTAGAAGAGTCCTCATTAGCCTTAACCTTGTCTTTGTCACCTATGTCACCCATCAAAACAAGAGCAAACCACGCAACAAATCCACAAACAATAAGTGATACTTTGAACCACACGATTTACCAAAACTTGACCTAAAAGGAATTCAACCAAGTTGCAAGTACTAGGTCATGGCTAGGTAAAAAGATATGGATCGGAAAACAACAATAACAATGCACAAGCACAAACAAGCAAACTCATATTATGACCTTGACGAATTAAGAAGCTACTAAGTACCAAGTCAAGCAATGACAAGACGTATGCCTAGCTCAGATTCTATTTTCGTGGGGTCTGACTTTTTCTATGTCCGACCCCTTTTTCATTTTGTCGAATTTGAGTTCTTATACGCCCCTCTTATTTTTCTCACCAATTCTTTTAGTAAGGCACTAATTCTGATTTTTTTAAGACAAACAAACACTTGAACAAGCTAAACTCACAAACAATGCAACAAGATCTTTGAGTCTACCGTATCTTAATTTGTTTGCCTAGCCCAAGTTGTAAGCATGAAAATATGCATGTGAAAGACAAGGTCTCGGCTGGACTCAAGCAAGGTTCGGTTATTTGGGTTCAAACTTTAGCCAACAATTCATTAAAGATATTTAAAGAACATCAAGTGAAGAGGTGATTCCTTAGTGGAAGTTTAGTGACCTTCCAAGGACAGCCTTTTGGCTACCATTCTTCAACCTTTGGATGTGGGAAAGACACACAAAACTGGAAAAAATTTCAACAGCAAAGACAACACAACAATGGCCGAATTTTCAACAACAAAGACAATAGAACAACAAGGGTTCAACGCCACTCTGTCAAGGCCAAACAAAGCAACACATGAAAAGATTGAAACAAGGAAAGAGGGTGGCTGAAAAGAACTTGAAAGCCAAGTTAAAAACTGATTTTAAGCCAAGAATAAGATGGTATACCTCGTCTGGCTCTAATACCACATGATAAGGATCGTTGTTGGCGAGTGGTGCAAGGCCACTTTGACTTGGCTTGGCTAGATCGATAGCATTTCCTTGGAATAAAAGAAGCATGATTATGAAGGACGAATTGAAGGCTTTGATAGCTTGCATATAGGTATATTTTAGATGCATGTTTTATGTTTGTTTTGCATAGGTTTAGCTTAGTTTTAGTTTAGTTTTTAGGATTTATCGTTTTCGGATAGATTGTGCTTGTTTGCTATGTTTTGCAGGTTTTAGGTATTAGAGCAAAGCAAGGTGTGATCCGGGCTAGCTATGGTGGTGAGTTAGAGTGCATGAATGAAGATTGAAGAGATTCAAGTGAAGATATCAAGAGCATAACCGAAAGGAGCCAAGTCAAGGGGGGCACGGACTACAAAGACAGTGTGCGCGGCCGCGCCATCCCAGGAAATGCCTGCGTCGTCTGTCCCCGTGCGAGAGAGTTGGGCCGCGACTTTTGGGCCTCGGGTTGGACTTATTTAGATCTTTTTCCGACTTGTTTTATTGTATTTCGGGTTTATTGATCTTTAGATATCTTAGGGTATTTAAACCTTGCTTTTAGTTTCTCTTTCATAACATTGATCATACTTTTGGAGGCTAGGGTTTTTCTCTCTAGAGGCAAACTTTAAACCTTTGTAAGTTCTTATTTAATTCAAGTATGCATTGCTAAATTCCTTTGTGTTTGGCTAGTTATTGAAGTCATGATTTGCATATTGTTGTGAGGTTTGATTGATTCTCAACGAACTTGGATAGAGTTTATTCCCTATGCTTAATTGAATCTAAACTAGGGTTTTGCTAGATTAGCTACCTAATTTAATTTCTAGTTATAACTGAATCTTATTAATTACTGGTCGGAGTTAATTTTATCAAGAGTAGAACTTTAATCAATTTAGTACCGGTTGGACTATTTGGTTAAAGAAGGGAATAAATTCACAAGTCACTTAGATGTCTAGTTGCTCTAAGTGCTTGTTTCTATTGATAACTTGAATCGTTATGCTGTTGTTTAATTGAATCTAGAAGGTCTTCTAGGTTGTTAGATGATTAGGGTTGTTAGACTGGTAGTTCTATCAACTAGATCTGAAGTTAGGGTCATAATCCTTAGCAGGGTCATAATCCACAATAGATTATTCAAGTAAGAAGAGAATCAAGAAAATCAATGATTAACAAAGTAATGTCATGATGGATTTAACTAGTTGAACACGCTTGTCTCTCATATATTACAATCATATTTGCATTCATATTTACTTTTATTCTGTATATTAGATTAGATAATCACTCATTTAAAACCCCCCTTTAGTTACTTGGCACTCAAGTAAAGCACTTATACACGAGTCTCTGTGGGTTCGACCCTTACTTGCCGCTCTACTGAGTTTGGTAAAGCTAAGGTTACTTTGATAGGTATAACGACCATCGAAAATACCTCATCAAATTTGGCGCCGTTGTCGGGGATCGAACCCGGGTCACCCGCGTGACAGACGGGAATACTTACCACTATACTACGACGACCTGCTACAGGAAGGGCATGGAAGCCCACCCGTTACATTGATTGGGAGTTCATGCAGGCATTGGGACTTAAAGGAGAGTTGATCAAGGTTGCTCAAGCTTTGGTATTTGGGGAGTTCATTCAATTGAGAGAGGCTACTTACAAAGGCCTCACTTTAGAGTTTCTAAGTACTCTGAAGTGTGATATTACTGACGGGCAAGACACTGAAAGTGGGTTGTGTAAATTTCAGCTGGGAGGTTTACAAAGAAGGATGACTCTGAACGAGATTAATGCCATGTTTGGCTTTCTTGAGGTTGAGGATAAAATTGTGGCCCGTTGTGAGAGCCAAGCTACTTGGCTGACTGTGAATTTTTGGAACAGGATTATAGGGAAGCAAGTCTACAAGCCTTCAAGGGCTAAATATTCTTTCATCTCCCACTCCGTTATTCGCATACTTCAGCGGTTCATTGCCCACACCATTAGTGGGAGAGGGGATGGGGAGAACAACTGCCCCAGAAAAGATTTGTTTCTTCTATGTGCATGTTTGGAACAAGAGGAAGTCAACTTAGTTGGTTTGGTGATGACCCATTTGTATCAAGTTGGCTGAGTTGGAGGTACTTCTATTGCTATTGGTGGTTTTGTTACTCGGTTTGCCCGTCATTTCCACATTAACCTGAGTGGATATCAGGCTGACTTGGAGCCTTTACCCATGAGCTTCAAGATGTTCCATAGCATGAATGTGTGCTATTTTTCTAAGGGGACGTATTATTGGGTGATAGGAGATTCGGGTCGATTTATGCAGCTGCCTAATGAGAGGAGGACTGAGATTTCTGTTGGGATAGGCAACTCTGATACTTGGATGATTGAGGTGTTGGATAGTGATTTGCCTGTACAAAGGGTTAGAGGCCAGAGTTCAGATGTCAGACAACCTCGAGTGCCTGTTCACCGTGCACAGTATGAGGTGTTGGAGGAGGTGGATGATGAAGATGAAGATGAGGATTATCAGATGGAGGTAGATGATGATGATGATGATGATGATGATGATGATGATGAGAGTGAGGAAGAGCAGGCAAATGCTGATGCTGACACAGTACCTCAAGGCATGAGCTATCCTTCAGCCCAATTAGATCAGTTGTCTAGGATGACGCAGCAGATGCAGTTGGATCACACTCAAGGATTCACAAGTTTACATGATTATGTGGATGAGCATTTCACCACATTTCAGACACATCAAGATCAGAGGATCTCCGCTCTTCAGGCACATCAGGATCAACAGTTTGCTGCTTTTCAAGCTCAGCAGGAGGCATTCCAAGCACGTCATGATGAGTAGTTTAGGCTGCTCAATACTAGATTGGATGTTTGGAGTTCCACCGGCTACCCACCTCATCCGTACTATCCTCAGTACAGTTTTCCTCCGCCGCCATATCCTCAGTTCCCTGCTTATCCACCACCGCCGCCGCCACAGGATCCCCAACACTACCCGGATAGTTAGATTTTTGTGAGTTTTCTCTTTCCCTTACTTTTTACTATACTTTGGGGACAAATTATGTTTTAAGCATGGGGGAAGGGAATTACTTGTTTGCATTCATATAGTTGCATTAGATTAGGCATATTTAAAATTTTTTTGCATGCATTGATTAAAATCTTGAAAAATGAAAAAAAAAATCAGAAAATTTGAAGAAAATACAAAAATATTGCATTTAGGTTCTTATTTCCCCATTGTTTGATACCTCTTGTGTTTCTATGCTAAGTATGAGTCCTAACCCATGATTTGCATGATATGTTGAAATTTCAATGATATGAGCATGATCATTGATTATTTACTTTGACTATAGGATGGAGCATATATTTAGCTTGAGTTTTAGATCCATTCTGAAGTTCTAGACACAATTTGCCTTGTGAGATATTTTGGCCTTAAATGATTATTTATTCTCTTTGTTTTGAGTGTATTACCATGATTATCTAGCTCTAGAACTTGCGTTATGACTCTTTTTCAAGGCTGCTTTATATGATTGAATGCATGACATTAAAATGATTGAGGCAATGTTTCTTATTAGCCTATTATTTCCCTTCCTACCTTACAAGATCCATGTTCTTGCCACCCCACTTCTTTGAGCTTTAAGCCTATTTTTATAGCTCCACAAAATAATCCCTAGCCTAATAAGCTTGACCCATCCGGGATTTAGGACTTTAGGTTGGTTTTGTTTTATGTGAGTTTGATATAAGTATGGGGGAAGTTGAAGAAAAAGGTGAAAAAGAGGAAATACAACTCTAGTGTGTAAAGTGAAAAAAATGAAGGTGTAAAGTATGTTGCAAAGAAAAGAAAATTTTGAGTTTAAATGTTAGTAAACTTCATGAGTGAAAAAGAAAAGAGTTGAAAAAGAGGCAAAAGTGAAAAAGAAGAAGTAAGAAACAAAGAGCTTTGATGTATAAATGGAGTTGGTGAAGGAAGTTGGGAAGCGTTATGAGAAGTGAAGTGTAAAATTTTGGGTTTATGATTAGTTCTTTATCTCGGATTTAGCACCACAAGCCAAAAATTGATCTCTTCCAAATTTCTCTTTACCTTGGCCCCATTACATCCCTTAAAAAGACCTCATGATTTTTGTTATGTATTTGATCCACAACGGTGGAGATTTAGGACGCTGATGCAAGCTTATGGTAGTCTAGTTTTCATGGTTTATTTTGAGTGAAACACGTCCTTTAAATACTGAGAGTAAGAGTGCAAACACATTTACTCAAGTGAGGTCTAGAATGAATGAATAATCTTTGCTCTATGCTTAATACAATACATGTTATGAAGTCTTGGTCAGGTTTTAATTATATGTGAATTGCTTGTTTGATTTGAGATGGATGCATGATTGCAATTTTGTGGTGTGACTTGGATTTATGTCTTGCTTGAGGACACGCAAGGGTTAAGCATGGGGGAATTTGATAACTTGCCTATAGGTATAGTTTAGATGCATGTTTTATGTTTGTTTTGCATAGGTTTAGCTTAGTTTTTAGGATTTATCTTTTTTCGGGTAGATTGCGCTTGTTTGCTATGTTTTGTAGGTTTTTAGGTATTAGAGCAAAGCAAGGTGTGATCCGAGCTAGCTATTGTGGTGAGTTAGAGTGCATGAATGAAGATTGAAGGGATTCAAGTGAAGATATCAAGAGCATAACCGAAAGGAGCCAAGTCAAGAGGAAGACACGACTCATATCAAGGGGGGCGCGGGCTACAAAGACAGTGTGCGCGGCCACGCCACCCCATGAAATGCCCGCGTCGTCTGTCCCCATGCGAGAGAGTTGGGCCGCGACTTTTGGGCCTCGGGTTGGACTTATTTAGATCTTTTTCCGACTTGTTTTATCGTATTTCGGGTTTTTTTTATCTTTGGATATCTTAGGGTATTTAAACCTTGTTTTTAGTTTCTCTTTCGTAACATTGATCATACTTTTGGAGGCTAGGGTTTTTCTCTCTAGAGGCAAATTTTAAACCTTTGTAAGTTCTTATTTAATTCAAGTATGCATTGCTAAATTCCTTTGTGTTTGGCTAGTTATTGAAGGCATGATTTGCATATTGTTGTGAGGTTTGATTGATTCTCAACGAACTTGGATATAGTTTACTCCCTACGCTTAATTGAATCTAAACTAGGGTTTTGTTAGATTAGCTACCTAATTTAATTTCTAGTTATAACTGAATCTTATTAATTACCAGTCAGAGTTAATTTGATCAAGAGTAGAACTTTAATCAATTTAGTACCGGTTGGACTATTTGGTTAAAGAAGGGAATAAATTCACAAGTCACTTAGATGTCTAGTTGCTCTAAGTGCTTGTTTCTATTGATAACTTGAATCGTTATGCTGTTGTTTAATTGAATCTAGAAGGTCTTCTAGGTTGTTAGATGATTAGGGTTGTTAGACTGGTAGTTCTATCAACTAGATCTGAAGTTAGGGTCATAATCCTTAGCAGGGTCATAATCCACAATAGATTATTCAAGTAAGAAGAGAATCAAGAAAATCAATGATTAACAAAGTAATGTCATGATGGATTTAACTAGTTGAACACGCTTGTCTCTCATATATTACAATCATATTTGCATTCATATTTACTTTTATTCTTCATATTAGATTAGATAATCATTCATTTAAAACCCCCCTTTAGTTACTTGGCACTCAAGTAAAGCACTTATACACGAGTCTTTGTGGGTTCGACCCTTACTTGTCGCTCTACTGAGTTTGGTAAAGCTAAGGTTACTTTGATAGGTATAACGACCATCGAAAATACCTCATCAGGCTTTCAAATGGATATGGTGAAGATAGGTGGCACATTGGATATGGATGTGCAAGGAATTGGATATAACTCACCAATTCTTGCACGAACTTGAATAAATCGAACCCTTGGATATGACTCACCAAGAAATGAGTTCCTCAAGATCAAAACAACCAGATTTGATTGCCAAGATCCACTAAGCCAGCCCTAAGAGGCCAACTCTTGATGTTTGACAATGGACGAAAAAAATAACAGAAAACAAAACAAGTATTCTTCACAATTTTCAATCTAACTAGGAAGAAATGAACCATAGGAACCATATCACCCAAAAAAATGACGTGTTCCTCTTGATCCCCTTCTTCTTACACAATTTTTATCAATGACCCCAATGTTCCAAAAGTGCATAAAATGCCCTTGATCCAAATCATGCCAAAACTAAGGCAAAACCGCACCATGCGCCACCAAGTGCTCCATCCTTCCTCAACAAGATGGATCAGCACTTCTTGAGCCAAAATATCATTCTTAAGTTGGTCTTGAAACGCCCGAGCTCGAGAGATATGCCCCGAATATGGCCAAGTGTCGGGGCCCTTAGCTTGAGTACCGGTGGTAGAGGCATCCAAAGAACTCAGCTGGTGCCAAAATGGCTTCACATCTCTTTGCTTGGAGTTCTTGGTTTCCATGGCCCCCATTTATGAGTTGAATCAACTCCCAAAAAATATCCCTAAGAAATTTGAGAAGCGCTCGATGGATTCTTCAAGGCTTGGCTTGCATCGGCCGCATCGAGGGCACTTGCGCCGGGCGTGCTTGCACCGGTGCCCTCCTCGGTGTCGGACTTGGGATCATCTTGAACATGATGCAATGGAATCACATCACCTTTTTTGTCCTTATCATTAGGGAGATTTTCTTCAACAATTACTGTCACCTTGCTAGTTGACTCTGAGGGGTACATGGTGTCAAAGTCCTCCCTTTCCAGCATAGGGTCCCAAGAGGAATGCTTGCCAGCTGTGAACTCTTCCATCATCTCCCCACGAGCTCGATATGACTAGAGATTGACTACTTCTTCTACCTCCTTCAGCAATGATGTCTCTCTCTCTCGACATTAGCCCTAAGCTTAGCCCTTATTTTTTCGACAGCTTTTGAGAACTCACAAACCACTTTCTCTAAATCACCACTCTTGGTGATCAAAGACTCGTTCAACTTCTTCTATGAAAGCAACCCAGTCTCAGCACGAATCAACTTGGCATGGAAATCTTTGAACATGTTGTACATACACAATAAGACTTTTAGAATTTGCATTAAGGTGGACAATTTTTAACATGATGATGGGTTAGCGATAATGTAACGAGAGATAAAGGAATAAAAGACAGATAAGACATCGAGGCTACCTGCCATTGAGCTGCCAAAGCTTCACCAAAGATGTCAGCGAGAGACGATTGGTCTACGTCATCATGAGGCTCAACAACATGAAGAGGGTAGATAGCATCGAGACACATAGAAGCTACACCATCATACCCAGAAGATCTGATAAGTTGGGGGTAACACCATGCTTAGACGAGGAAACCCCTCGAGTTGGAGTAGGCGATGGCTTGAGAGGATGAGAAATGGCTAGAGATGTATCAATAGTATCAGGAGAAAGATTTGCTTTCCTTTCCTTTATAACATCAACACGTTCTAAGGTAGACATGGCAGTTCATTAAATTAATATTCCGCTAATTGTATTTGTAGGTTGTTAACCTATATCAAGAGATGAAGGATCGGTTCACCGAGTCAAGCACGAAATTACTCTTATGTATGGCTTGCCTTGATCCAAAGAACATGTTCTCCAACTTTAGTGAGTCAAAGCTACTATGACTTGCGAAATTATATCCACATGATTTCTCAGAGTGTGATCAAATGGAGCTTAAAGATCAATTGAGATTGTGGATTTTTGAGATGAGAGGAGATGAAACTTTCTCAATGTTGGAAAATATAGGAGCTCTTGCAAAGAAAATGGTTGAGGTAGGAATTCACAACACTTTTCACTTGGTATATCGTCTTGTCGAGTTGTTTTTAGTGTTACCCGTTGCCACTACTATAGTGGAAAGAGTCTTCTTAATAATGAATATTATCAAGATTGACTTGCGTAACAAGATGGATGATGGGTAGCTTAGTGATTGTCTAGTGTGCTATGTGGAGAAAGAGGTTTTTAAAAGTATTGATGATGAAGATATCATGCAACATTTTCAAAATATGAAAACTTGTAAGATAGATTTACCTCCTTTGTCGTTTGCAGAGTCGTAGGTGTTGTAATGAATTCATGGTTATCTATAATTTACCTCCTTTGTCATTTGCAGAGTCGTAGGTATTGTAATGAATTCATGGTCATCTATAATTTTGTTACCGAACTTTTGGTCGCTATCTTTTTAAATACTTATATTTGAACCATATATTAAACGTCGTTAAGTTTATAAATTTTGTTTACTAAACAATCCAAACACATAGAAGCTACATCTTCATACCCAAAATATCTGATAATTTGGGGGTAACACCATGCTTAGACGAGGAAACCCCTTGAGTTGGAGTAGACGATGGCTTGGGAGGACGAGAAATGGCTAGAGATGTATCAATAGTATCGGGAGCAAGATTTGCTTTCCTTTCCTTTATAACATCAACACGTTCTAAGTTAGACATGGAAGTTCATAAAATTAATATTCCGCTAATTGTAGGTTGTTGACCTATATCAAGAGATGAAGGATCGGTTCACCAAGTCAAGCACGTAATTATTGTTATGTATGGCTTGCCTTGATCCAAAGAACATGTTCTCCAACTTTAGTGAGTCAGAGCTACTACGACTTGTGGAAATATATCCACATGATTTCTCAAAGTGTGATCAAATGGAGCTTAAAGATCAATTGAGATTGTGGATTTTTGAGATGAGAGGAAATGAAACTTTCTCAAAGTTGGAAATATAGGAGCTCTTGCAAAGAAAATGGTTGAGGTAGGAATTCACAACACTTTTCACTTGGTATATCGTCTTGTTGAGTTGTTTATAGTGTTACCCGTTGCCACTGCTACAGTGGAAAGAGTCTTCTCGATAATGAATATTATCAAGATTGACTTGCGTAACAAGATGGATGATGGGTATTTTAATGATTGTCTAGTGTGCTATGTGGAGAAAGAGGATTTTAAAAGTATTGATGATGCAGATATCATGCAACATTTTCAAAATATGAAAACTCGTAAGATAGATTTACCACCTTTGCCATTTGCAGAGTCGTAGGTGTTGTAATGAATTCATGGTTATCTATAATTTTGTTACTGGACTTTTGGTTGCTATATTTTTAAATACTTATATTTGAACCATATATTAAACGTCGTCAAATTTATAAATTTTGTTTACTAACCCCCCTCCCCCAACAATTCCTGGGTCCGCCATTGAGGGTACCAAGAGGAATAATTTTTTTAGGGATACCAAAAAAGTAAAGACAAAAACTAAGAAACACTAAAAGGAATTTCCCTTTAAAATATATACATGTACATGGTATAATGTTTTTATTCTAGGGCGATGCCTTGTGCACAGGAATTTTTTGCCTGGCGCACAAGGAAAACGCTGCTTCATGAAGCGGAACAACGAAGCGGCATACCCTTGGGTACCCGCAATTCCAACGCATCATCAAGCGTTGCGCTTCATGATGCGTGAGAAGTGTGGAAGTTACAACAGTGCGATTTTTTATACCATCGCACACGAAAAAAAAAACCTATTTCGTTCGACGATCACGTACAACAAAATTTATTCTCCCCACCAAAATTAATTTTTTTTGATTAACAAACTCGAGATTGAACAATGTCATCAGAAACGGAATTTTCGGATTCATCGTATGAAGCAGAAGACGAGTCGCACTCCTTAGAAGAAGAGTCAGAGTCATCAATGTCTTTTGAAGAAGAAGAAGGGGAAGGAGAATCTGAAAACGAGATGGTCGAATCAGAGATAACTTACAATTTACGTTGAATTAGTAATATTTTTTCAAAATAATGCATGATTTCGATTATTGTGTTAAAAAAATTTATTGAAATTTATAATATGTTATTAGCATTGCATAGTATACATGTTTGGTGTATTGAGATAAATTGTGATATTATATATGAAGGTACCTAGGAATGATTTTTCTGTTAATTTTGAGAATGATACTGTGTGGGATAATAGAGAAGACATGCTAAATTGGGCTAGGCAAGTTGGTCATGAAAGAATGATGATGTTGACAATAAAAACATCAAACCCAACAATAGTCAGACTTGCATGTCATAAGCATGGCAAATATAGATCTGGAAAGAAGGGTGAAGTACTCCCAATTGGACCACCAAGTGTACTAACACTTCAGAGCAAGTGCAACTGTAAGTTTGAGTTGGTTGGGGTTCGAAGCAAGTCAATGGGAAAATGGGCAATAACTGTTGGGCGCGGAGTTCACAACCATGACCTCCCAAGTAGTTTACTTGGTTATTCATTTATGGGACGAATGACAGAAGCTCAAAAGGAGTTGGTTAGGAATTTGAGCTACATATATGTGCCTCCAAGGAGAATAGTCGAGGAATTGAGGGCGCTTTATCCTGGTAATGTGACATCGATGAAACAAGTTTCAAATTTGAGGGCAAAGTTTCTAATCGAGGACCGTGGAAATATGACAGTAACCCAATATGCGTTACATTTTTTGCAACGAAACAAATACCATTTCTTTCCGAAGAGGATGGATAATTCAGATCATATTGAGATCTTGTTCTTCGTCCACCCGACCTCGTTGCATCTAGAGACCGTTTCCCTATGTTGTCATTGTGGACAACACATATAAGACAAATAGGTACACTTTTTTAAAATTTGAATATGTTATTGAATCATTTTGTTTTTTTTCTTCAGAATTTGATTAACATGTCATACATGGATAGGTACGACATGGCATTACTAGAGATGGTTGGATTCACGTGCACTAACAAATCATTCAACATCGGTTTTTCATTTATCGCTAAGGAAGACATCAAGATTTATACATGGGTGTTGAAACATTTGAAGCGTTTGTTTGCAAAATTGGGGATAATGCCAAATGCGATTGTTACAAATCGAGAGAAGGCCATCATGAATGCAAAGGACGATGTATTTGGGGACGAAGTAAAACATCTCATGTGTTGGGTGCACGTGAAGGCGAACATTAAAACGTATGCTCTTGGTCTTGGTATTCTAAAAGACCTCAAGGCTGCAGAAAGATTTGCCCATAGATGTTGGGAAATATTTATGTCATCAACTGAGGCCAAATATGAGGACAAGCTTCTAAAAGTGAAAGAGCATTGGCCAGGGCTCATGCCATATGTTGAGAAGTCATGGCTTGGGCCTTAAAAACAGTTGATAGTAAGTGTAACACCCCTATTTTGCAACGATAGGTGTTACCGACAGTGACCTCGGATTTTACCATCCAAAGTCACCCAAGGCTTTATAAGGTATTAAGTTAAATGAAAACATGCGGAATTATAAAGTTATTACAATTAAAAGAGTTGCTCATATATGAGACTTTAAAAATACTATTACATACCATGGTTTAGTTTAGCAAAACCTAAAACCTTAAGTATTGTTAGGCAGTGGAAATTTAAAATAACATTGTTTTTGCATAAGCGTAGAGTGACCCGAAAGTGAGCAAAATACCATACTTGATTTAAAACCAACTTTCCTTCCTTCACTTGGTTGATCTTCGTCCTTTACACCTTTGATGGAGATTTCCTGGATTCTGGCATTTGGCGCGAAGGGCGGAAAATGCCAGGCAGAAATGCGGAAAAAACAGAATTAGTCTAAAGAGACTAAGCAAGCGAGAACGGACATCCTTAAGGTAGTTTGGTAAAGTATCGAAGTTGTTATGAGGTATTCGAGATGTGTTTCGAGAAGTGTATACTTTAAGTGGAGCTATTAAGAACGGAATTGAGTAGATCTCGAGATGAGATAACTCGTAAACCGAAAGAACGAACTACGAGATTGTAGAACGTCTTAGAATAGAATGAATGTTGGGAACGTTAATTACACATAAGTTTTTAGAAAACCTCTCGCGCCCTTTCGGACCGAGAGCCGAATCGATCATTTGAGACCGGTCCGGTTTTGGTTTCTTTTAATGTGCTTTAGCACTTACTTTCTTTCGTGATCAAAACTTTCACATTATTTAACGATTTTTAAGAGTGTGGGGGCCATGAATGGGCCGACGTACCACTTACGGGAACTGAGTTCCGGCACCTAGCTAGGGTGCACACGTCCCTCCTCCGAGTAGGAGCAGACATAGATCATGATCCGTACAATCGAGGGAAGAGAGGGCATGGTGCCATACCACTCGACATATTGTATAGAGATGTTCGGGCCGAGCCCGCACCCCTTATTAATCTAACTACGAATTTCATAACGAATCTCGAAAAGAGATTTTAAACAAGAAAACCACACAACAAGTCTAGCAATAATTCCTATTAACAATAGTAATAGTATTAATGCTAACAATGGTCATTATCTCTAACAATCGGTATTTCCTAAGTTCATTTTTATTTAGCAAGCAAGGTGTTCCCAACATTGAACAAGTTAACGGAATCGACTTTATCGAAAGGTTCAAGTAGAATGTCCACTTGCCTTGGATTTCTTTCGGAAATATATGTAACTCGGAAATTAGAATGCCGTAGTGACGTTCGTACGCTTCGACCTAGTTAACCGCAAAGATAACGAACGAATATGTATTAAAATCCTTATTTTAATCTTAACTATTCTTTTCTCTTATTTTCCTCTTCTAAGAGAAGGAAGGTTAATCTAAATTATTTAGCTTAATAATTTAGATAGGAAATATATAATAATAATAATTCGTTATTATTATTTTCAAGGTGATGTTCTTGAAAGATTTTTATAAAATTTAAAAATATTTACTTTTAAAGAAATATGCAAGGATTTATTTACACAAATGGAGAATCCTTTTTAAATCGCATGCATAATTATTTAAGTGGACTAAAATGTTGTTTTCATGAATCTTATTACTTTTAAGACCACTTTTATTTATTTCAAAATCTTGTATGAAAAGATAACTTTGACATCCAAGAAAGTTTTAAAACCATTAAAAATCCTTTTTTCAACTACAAGTATTTTTTATGCATTTTCACTTAAATAATAATATTCCAATGACCAAGATTATTTCTAGATGTCATAATTAATTTATTACAAAATATAGTAAGGCCTGAAATTGACATGCATATATGAATTAGTTTATAAAAAAAACCTTTTTAAGTAATCATGCACTACTTATTTATTTATTTAAGCATAACTTGTATCCTGTAAGTATCCCTTTTATCAAGAAGATCATGAAAATTTTTATTCTCAATTTATACTAGCTCTAATTTAACATGCAAGTGCATGTGGATCATTTCATAAAACCTTTAAAAAAAATCCACATGCAACAATTTATTTAAATTACTTAAGTAGATCATAACTTCTAGAAGTCTATTTTTAATTAACAAGGGCACAAATAAATTTTCTAAAATTTATTTTAAGTCTAAGTTGACATGCAAGAGTGGATTATTTCATAAAAACCTTATTCTCTTTAATTCTTTACAACAAGCTATTTCTTTTTTTTTAAATAAAGGAAAGAATTTATCTATGTTAATATTCTTGTCAAAAATTACATCTTTCAAGCTTTAAAAAAATCATTTTCATTAGTCTAAAGAAATTTAAAATATCTTTCATAATTTAATAAAAATATTTTCTTGTTAGATCATGCATGCATGTTGATTTTCTACTAAAATTATGTACAAGTTTAATATTTCACAAAATCTGATTTTTTAGGAGCTAGATTAATCAAATAGGCCTAATTAAAAATCAATCCAAAAGAGTATATAAAAAAAATAGAATTTATACCTTGATTTCTTTTTCAGTGCCAAAAAAAAAAAACGGAACAGAGGAATAGGACGGAACGACTTGGACACATCAGGAGAGAGGGTGGCTCGTGGTGGTGGACGAAGCCCAGAAAAAAAATAATGCCGGCTGTGAAGTATCGGAACGGAGGGAATTAATTTGTTGAAGGAAGAGGGAGATGTGGGGTCCGCTAGCTCTCTGTCAACTTTGCAAACAAAAGAAATTGGGATCTTTGAGTTTGAATGGCTAGGAAAGTTTTGTGAGAAGGAATTCAATTGCCCTCACCCATATTTATAGTGAAATGGCAGCTTGGGCATCACGGTCCGGAATTATAATATCTATATATTATTTTAACACGTTGGATCGAGACTTGCGTTAGGGCGGTAAAATTATATACCTCGGATCAAAGTACTTCCTTTATAGAAACGATCCTAAAAATTATGTAGACTAATAAAATCAACTCAGATGATTTTAATTCGCTACTTTTAATTTTAGGCGTTAAGTTTCAAAGTATAACCGTAACGGTTACATAATTAATTAAGCGGGTCTCACCCGATCAAGATACTTATTTCATGGAAGTGATCCTAAAAATTATGTTGGTTAATAAAATCAACTCGAATGATTTTATTCTGTCACGTTGAATTTTCTAGGAATAAATTTCTTTAATACGATCGTAATGCGTAACGAGTTTATAAAGCAGGTCTTCAAAACTTGTTTCAAAAAAAAATTTAAAATTTTTTTTTCCTGAGCGGCCTTATAATTATGTGAATTAAGAAAATCATTTTACATGATTACTTTTTGTCACTTATAAATTTATTAGACATTGGTTCCTAATTTACGGTCAACAGAGGTAATGACTTTGCTAATCGGGTCTTAGCAAGTCGTCTAGAAAATTTTTAAATTTATCACAAAAATTACGGATATTACAGTAAGAGCATGGACGAAGCATTGTCTTCACTTTCAGACGAAAACAACGAATCGGTAAGTTTAGGCCTATATATGTACTTTGATTTATTCATTTATATTAAGAAAAATAAGACGAATTATGTTTATTACAGGGTGGAGGGCATGCACCATGTGCTTAAAAAAATACTTGACAGTTCTCGAGGAGGCTTTAACACGGTGATTGGAAGGATTCACCATCAGATTGTGTCCCAAGTTGGTGGTTTGCGGGGAGATCTTGAGATGACACATAAGAAGCTACCAACAAAGTTGGAGGGTGTCCCTAAGGAAGTGAGGGCGATATTTGTTCGTCTATTTTATAGAGTGTCAACACACTGCCTTAAGAAGTTGTTGGATATGTTTTACAACCTACACAAAAAGATGAGTGAGGGAAAGATGGAGATTGAGTGTGATGATTATTGGTGGAGAGGGCGCATGGGTCTTCCTTGTCCTCATAGGATTTCTCATGCCATCGTCAATAAGCAACCGATAATGCCAAGTGAGATACACTCGTTTTGGCATCAAGTGGTATGGGACATCATTGATCCAAAACACATGCCCATAGAAGACAATGAATCCCTCTCAATTGACCATGTGAGAATGGAAATGATGATTGAGATGTATAAGAGAGGAGAATTGTCAGAGGATCAAGTTCACGTTATATGTGAGTCATTTGTAGACATGGTCATACCACAAAATTCTTCATTGCTTGAGCCGATAGATCTTGTTTCATGGCGAAAGGGAAGGTGATACGCTATATTTTAGTATAGGTTAACTCTTGTATTTTAGGCATGATTTGAGTGTGTTTAGGTTAGTTTTGAGCATAATTGTAATATGAAAACCGAAGACACGATTTGAAGAATTGCAAGGTTTTGAAGATAAGTGTTGATTTGGAGTTGTTTTGACGCCATTTTCTTGTAACGCTTATTCCGGGAGCTACGGTGATCGGATGAAGCTGAATTTGGTATCATTGGAAAGCTAACTCGAAGAGCTACAATTCACGTTTGTACAACGAGTTTAAATTCCAACTCTAAGTGGGTCAAAACCACCTCCGAAGTTGACACCAGAATGTTGAAACGCAGGATCCGCGCCCGCGGAAAATTTCCGCGCTCGCGGTTCGGTGAGCATCCGCGGCCGAGGGAAGAGGAATGATCCGCGCTCGCGGTTGGCATCCGCGCCCGCGGATTTTGTGGTTTCGGCGCCGCCTTCGTTTCTCTTATTCTATCTCTTTAGTATTATTATATCTTAGGGTTTCGGACTTATTTCTACTATTTAAGCTTAGTTTCGTTTTCACTTTAGAGGAAGACAATTCTAGCACACTTTTATTTTATTCTAGTTTTATTTTCTATTATGGAGAACTAATTTCCCTTTGGAGTTTGTTTAATCAAGGAAGCCTTTTTATGTATTTCATGAGATTCTGGTAACTTTTCTATCCCTTGGTTAATATCAAAACTCTTGTGCTTAATTTCATGATTATCAATTGATTTCTCTTGGTGTGCAACTTGTTGAATTTGATTGATATTCTACTGTTTGGATTAGTTTGATTATTGTCTGTGCAATCTTATTTATCCTTGAATCAACTCTTTTCTAGGACCGTGGACTAGAATTGAGAAAGAGTGTTTGATTGTTATTTTATGCATGAGACTCGTAGCTTGATTGCATGATTTAATATCCTTCTATCCTTAATACTTTGCATGATTTGAATTAAGCGTTCTTGTTCATATCATCCTTTCGCTTGGATCGTGGACAAGCGGAAATCTTTTATAAAGATTGGAATTAACTAAGGAATTAATAGAAAAGTGGATGAATTAATGATCCAATGATTAAAAAGGTGGAATTGATTGAATGAATTCTGCTTTTCTTCCAATTGATTTAATCCTTAATAATATTTGTTTGCTTGTTTGTTTGCCTGAACATCCAAAAACCCCTGTCTTGTTACTTGCTGATTGCTCAGAATCCCGATTCTCTTGGGTTCGACCCCTTGCTTACTTACTATACTAGGTAGTAGTTTAGGGTTATTTATTTTTGATCTTGGCAACAACGACTTTAGCCGAGTCAAATTTTGGCGCCGTTGCCGGGGAAAAACTACCTAGTGATTTCTGCAAAAGGTCCTGAGCATGATAGTTTACCTAGTGATTTCTCAAATTTTAAGGGTGGTAGTGCTAACATGAAAATCATTACTCTTGATTTATATTTTGAAAAACTACCTCATTCTTTCAACTGGTTCTATCCTAAACCTGCTAACAATGATTTTTCTAGTGGGTTTGATAAACTAAAACGGTGTCTGAATGCTATATTATTCAGTTTCAAGTTATCATTGTGCTATATTTGCATGCATGACAGTTGCTCGCAGGATTTTGATAGACTTCTCAAGGCTTTGACGACGTTAAACAAAGGCGCTGCTCGGGAGGCAACCCGAGGTAAGTTTTTCTTTTCTTTTCTTTTTCTTTTCTTT
The DNA here is from genome assembly GCA_964016875.1 of Fallopia convolvulus. Classification (NCBI taxonomy): domain Eukaryota; kingdom Viridiplantae; phylum Streptophyta; class Magnoliopsida; order Caryophyllales; family Polygonaceae; genus Fallopia; species Fallopia convolvulus. Next base: position 17,151,593 of record OZ024728.1, read on the forward strand.
AGCTTAGTTTTAGTTTTAGTATTCGTTTTGGTTTTGTCGGGCTAACTTGCAGGTACAATTTTTCCCATCAAAAGAAGCCAGCTCGAGGCGAGGCCGAGCCCACGGATCGGCCTGACAGAATTAATTTTCGTTTTCTTCAAAAAAAATAAAAAAAAAAAATAAAAAAATAAAATAAAAAAATAAAAAAAAAATAAATATAAAAAAAAAAGATTTTCAGGTGAAACCCTCGAAATAAAAGACTTTCAGGTGAAACCCCTGAAATAAAAGGTTTTGGGGTGAAACCCCCGAGATAAGTTAGGAAAAAAAAAGAAGAGAGAAAAAAAAGAGTGTTCTTCCATATTCTATCATCACCCACCAATCCACTTTTCTAATTCTTTCCATGTCCAGTTCCTTGGAATTCCTCAAGTATGTGGGAATATTCATCTTCAAGGCTCGTACTACATTAATGCTTAAGGAGAGATTCAGAGTTCGTTTGTGAGTTCGTGTTCAGTTTTGTTGATCGTGTTCTCTAACCATTTTTTCACGATCGGAGCACCACCCGCGCCCGCGGTTTTTCCTGACGACGGATCATCTGGAGATTTCTGAGCTGTCTTTCCAAGCCTTTGAAGAGTTCTTCCATCTCTTCTTTCGTATGTGAGTCTTCTGATTTTCCTCTTCTATGCTTAATTCCTTTCTCTTTACTTCATTGAGGACAATGAAGGATTTAAGTATGGGGGAGGAAGTACTTACTACGCCTAGGGCTGTGCAAACGGTCCGGACCGGACCGGACCGAACAAACACGGTCCGGTCCAGACCGGTGGACCGTATTTTATAAAAAATATGGACCGTAGACCGGACCGGACCGGATCATTTTGGTCTGGTCCAATTACGGTCCGGTCCCGGGTTTGGACCGATTTGACCGATTAGTGTTTTAATTTGATTTCTTTGGCCGAAAATCAACGCTCATACCATAGATATGTAGTAATTAGCGAGATTAATTCTATTATTATAGAGTTAAAGTACCAATGGGCAAAACTCAAACCTTTTATTTAGTAATAATCAATAATTTTTTCAATATGAAACTTTAAAGTATAAATTATAAGCCTAATATTCTATATAAGATATATATTATAAGGCTTTACGGTCCGGACCGGGAATTCCCGGTCCGGTCCCGGTTTTGGACCGGGACCGAAATTCTCAAATTTCTTGGACCGAGGACCGGACCGACTCGGTCCCGGTCTTGGACCGGACCGTAAAATTCCGGTCCGGTCCTAGTTTGCACAGCCCTAACTACGCCTATCATAGTTAGTTGCTTTTCAGTTTATTTTTTTGTTATTTTTGTTCCATGTTTTGTATAGAAAAAATTTTTGAAAAAAAATTAAAAATATAAAAAAAAGGCATAGAAAATCCTGGGATGAGTTGAAAACCCGAAAGGGCGGCTCAGGTAATAAGCAGGTAATCCGGACCAGCATTAGGCTGGGGTAATAAGAGGTTTATGAGAGATGTGAGTATTTGTGAGCACACTTAAAGAAAAATGAAAAGAGTGATTAGGTGAAAACCCGAAAGGGCGCCTAAGTAGAATGAGTGGTAAAATCAGAGTGTTTAGGATTCATATTCTACTTTGGGGGTCTGGGGATTACATTTTAGATGTTGGGTAGATCCTAGGTTGCTCTACACTTTTTAGAGCTTGAGTGTTATATTTTGTATTAGTGAGGTGTGTGTTTGAGCTTTCATGTCTTTGCTCATTATTTCTCTATTTTGGGTTCGGGTTGGTGAGGTGAGTGATTTTTGTCTTCCCTTGTACTATGTTGTAAACCTTGATAGGATTGATTGTTAGATTTATTTTGAGCTTACTCGAGGACGAGCAAGGTTTAAGTATGGGGGAATTTGATACGCTATATTTTAGTATAGGTTAACTCTTGTATTTTAGGCATGATTTGAGTGTGTTTAGGTTAGTTTTGAGCATAATTGTAATGTGAAGACCGAAGACACGATTTGAAGAATTGCAAGAATTTTGAAGATAAGTGTTGATTTGGAGTTATTTTGACGCCATTTTCTTGTAACGCTTATTCCGGGAGCTACGGTGATCGGATGAAGCTGAATTTGGTATCATTGGAAAGCTAACTCTAAGATCTACAATTCATGTTTTTACAGCGAGTTCAAATTCCAAATCTAAGTGGGTCAAAACCACCTCCGAAGTTGACACCAGAATGCTGAAACGCAGGATCCGCGCCCGCGGCAAATTTCCGCGCTCGCGGTTCGTTGAGCATCCGCGGCCGAGGGAAGAGGAATGATCCGCGCTCGCGGTTGGCATCCGCGCCCGCGGATTTTGTGGGCGCCGCCTTTGTTTCTCTTATTCTATCTTTTTAGTATTATTATATCTTAGGGTTTCGGACTTATTTCTACTATTTAAGCTTAGTTTCGTTTTCACTTTAGAAGAAGACAATTCTAGCACACTTTTATTTTATTCTAGTTTTATTTTCTATTATGGAGAACTAATTTCCCTTTGGAGTTTGTTTAATCAAGGAAGCCTTTTTATGTATTTCATGAGATTCTGGTAACTTTTCTATCTCTTGGTTAATATCAAAACTCTTGTGCTTAATTTCATGATTATCAATTGATTTCTCTTGGTGTGCAACTTGTTGAATTTGATTGATATTCTACTGTTTGGATTAGTTTGATTGTTGTCTGTGCAATCTTATTTATCCTTGAATCAACTCTTTTCTAGGACCGTGGACTAGAATTGAGAAAGAGTGTTTGATTGTTATTTTATGCATGAGACTCGTAGCTTGATTGCATGATTTAATATCCTTCTGTCCATAATACTTTGCATGATTTGAATTAAGCGTTCTTGTTCATATCATCCTTTCGCTTAGACCGTGGACAAGCGGAAATCTTTTATAAGGATTGGAATTAACTAGGGAATTAATAGAAAAGTGGATGAATCAATGATCGAATGATTAAAAAGGTGGAATTGATTGAATGAACTCTGCTTTTCTTCCAATTGATTTAATCCTTAATAATATTTGTTTGCTTGTTTGTTTGCCTGAACATCCAAAAACCCCTGTCTTGTTACTTGCTGATTGCTTAGAATCCCGATTCTCTTGGGTTTGACCCCTTGCTTGCTTACTATACTAGTTAGTAGTTTAGGGTTATTTATTTTTGATCTTGGCAACAACGACTTTAGCCGAGTCAGAAGGCCAAAGGGGTCTACAAAGGGCTCAACCAAGAGAAGTAGTACTTTGCTTGAGCATAGGATGATTGTATATGAGCAGGAGAAGAAAGACCATGAAGTGAAGGAGAGAGAAGAGAAGGATAAGGAGAGCAATAAAGAAACCCCGTCGATAGCAAATAAGCGTGGGAGGCCAAAGGGCTCAACCAACGAGGCCAAAAAAAAAATTATGGTAGATATGAATGCACAAGTGCAAGTAAAGAAGTGGTGTGGTTGGGGGTGAACTTTGGTGTTGACAATGTTAACCATTTCATGTTTCCTTACATTGAGAGAGTTAGGGATTTAGCGACGGATGGTCATTGTGGTTATAGATCCTTTGCAGAGGTGTTGGGATATGGAAATGGACAATACCATAGAGTTCGAAAGGATTTAACTGCTGAATTGAGGAGGAACAGAGTCATATATGAGCGTGTAGTGAACAAGCCCCCTATCGATGAGCTTTTGCAGAGTATTTCGTATGTGGAGACATGGCGCAAACTTCGGATTTCTAATGGTTTAAGCCCAAATGTAGGATGTTAGAGTTAATTATGGTGAATAAGTTATATGGATTATTTTTGTTGTGGTAGTAGGTTTGGTACAAATGGTTATGTATGTTGGATACATATTGTTATGAATTTGTTGAGCATTTTTCCAATGCACTTTGCATTTTCTTACGTTTTGTCATGCATCATAAATAGTACAAACTTTAGTTTTTTTGGATATCATACGTTTTGTTATCATACTTTTTCCATGTTTATAGATGCTTTAGTATTTTTTGTTTGGATAAAAACCATAGATATCCTACGTTTTGTTATCATACAAAAAAAACCCTTTTGCTTATCTGGGAAAAAACGGCTAAGGGGCTAATGTTATACCATATTCCCAAAACAACAACAATGCCAAAGAGAGGATCGTAAGACTATTTTTACAGTCAAAATAGCGCATCATGAAACACAAAAAAATGGGACAAAAGGTGGCTCCGACGCCAAGTTTCAAACTCGCAACCTCTAACACTCGGACTTGTACCTGTACCAATTGTGCCGCATTGGCTATCAATATGCATGGGAAGCGTTTTTCTTTTAAACTAAAATTGCTTTATCGCTTCATGAAGCATAGCGCTTCATGATGCGCGGTAATATACAATGAAGTCCATGTTGTGGGCGCCGAGGGGTAACGAAAATGAACCCGCTCCAAAAGAAGTGACGCTTTATGATGCGCAAAATAGCGCTTCATGAAGCGTCAAAAACTTGCAAGCCCAATTTGCATGGAAAGATCAAAATCTCAAGGGTGAATTTCAGAAAACCACCTGTTAAATATGCGTTTGTGCACAAAACCACCCTTAAAAATAAGAATTATACCAAACCACCCATATAATGATTCTGTTAGCAAAGCACCACCTTTGAGCATATTCTGTTTATAATGCCGTTCCCTTTTTAATTAATTCAAAACAAAAATAAAGAAAAGTGAAAAAAAAACATAATCTCTCTCATCTTCATCTACAACTTTAATGGGTGTGAACTCTCAGATCTAAATTTATGGATTTTTAACTTATGGGTTTCAGGTGTCCTAAGTCCTGGATTGCAGGCAAGAGTTCTACAATGGCCATCTCCACCATCATCCTCTACCACCACCACCGGTGACAACTCCAACGGGTCAAGTTTTTTCGTTTCCATTACATATTTGGGCTCACAAAGAACGCCTCCCAAATTCTAATTTGCTACCAAATCCCTACCACAACCACCACTACTAGTCTTGATTTTTGAGGGGAACCGTTGTAGTCTTGTAGATCTACCATAAATTATGGATTTTGAAGAAGCAAATCTTTGGTAGGTCACCACCATGAATCCCACCCATCAACATCAGGTCCACCACCACCTGAACAACCTCCGCATCCGGATCCTCCGCCCCACTACGGCACCTTTCGGGCTTCTCCACTTACCCACCGCCTCGGTCACCGACGATGAGATTTCCTCAGCCCATGCCACCTCCGACCCTCCTCCTCTTGGCCACCAAACGGTTCTGCTATGTACCCGGATTTCATCCCTTCAATTAAGCGAAGATTGAAAAGGGTGAAAAGAAATTATTTTTCCTTAGCTTTTTTTTATTTGGCTGGATAATGGTGGAGTTTTGTAGATTGGGTTTCTCCTTCTATCTGATCTTTTGGGTTAATTGTTCTTCTGGTTGAATTAAAAATCAAGGATTGACGGTATGCTAACGGAAAAGGTATAAGGGTGGTGCTTTGTTAACAGAATTTTTATATGGGTGGTTTAGTGTAATTTCTATTTTTAAGGGTGGTTTAGTGCACAACCTCATATTTGAAGGGTGGTTTTGTGAAATTCACCCAAATCTCAAACTACCATCTACATATAACCAAAATGATAAAAAACCATAAACCCTAACCAGTAACCCTAATTTATACCCTAACTAATAATTGCAAACCTAATTTGCATGGAAACTTCAAAACCTCGAACTACCATCTACATATAACCAAAATGAAAAAACCCTAACCAGTAACCGTAATTTATACCATAACTAATAATTGCATACCTAATTTGTATGGAAAGATCAAAACATCAAACTAACATCTACATATAACCAAAATGAAAAAAAACACTAAACCTTAACCAGTAACCCTAATTTATACATAACACCAAAATGATAAAAAACACTAAACCCTATCCATTAACACTAATTTATACCCTATCAAATAATCGCAATCCTAGTTTGCATGGAAAGTTCAAAACCTAGACATAACACCAAAATGAAAAACAACCCTAATTTATAGCTAACACCAAAATGAAAAAATACTAAATCCTAACCAGTAACCCTAAACCTCATAATTTGAACAACGCTTCTTGAAGCGCTCACTTTGAGGGCCCAAGGTCGGACCCCTTTCTAACACAAGACCTAACTACGAAATTGGAAAAAAAACTAAACCTAACCCTAATTTATACCCTAACTAAACGTAACCCTAAATTGCATGGAAAGATAGATATAATACCAAAATGAAACAAAAAAACCCTAAACCCTAACAAGTAGCCCTAATTCATACCATAACTAATAATCACAAACCTAATTTGCATGGAAAGATCAAAACCTCAAAGTAACCCTAACCATATCGTATATACCACAAAAGGGGAATAAAACCTAAACCCTATCCATTAACTCTAATTTATACCATAACTAACAATCACAAACCTAATTTGCATTGAAAGATAAAAACCTAGACATAACACCAAAATGAAACAAAAAACCCTAAACCCTAACAAGTAACCCTAATTCATAACATAACTAATAATCGCAAACCTAATTTGCATGGAAAGATCAAAACCTCAAAGTAACCCTAACCATATCGTATATAACACCAGCTGATAAAAAACCCTACCATCTACATAACTCCAAAATGAATAAAACCCTAAATCCTAACCTTAACCCTACCATCTACATAACACCAAAATAAAAAAACCCTAAAACCTAACCATTAACCCTACCATCTACATAACACCAAAATGAAAAAAAACTCTAAAACCTATCCATTAACCCTAATGTATACCCTAACTAATAATCGCAAATCTAATTTGAATTGAAAGATCAAAAGCTCACACTAACCCTAACCCTACCATCTAGATAACACCAAAATGGAAACAAAACCCTATCCCTTAACCCTAATTTGCATGGAGAGATAAAACCCTAATATTGATCCTAAACCCTAACCCTAAACCATTAACCCTAATTTGTCGCTTTATGAAGCATAGCGCTTCATGATGCGGCAGAATATACAAAGAAAATTCCTCGTGCGTGCCAATCTGGGCCAATAAAACGGGAACGCTCCATGAGACGGAACGCTTTATGAAGCGTGAAACTATGCTTCATGAAGCGCCAAAATCCAGAATAGAATAAACCGCCAACGCTGCCATATCCATCCATATTGAATTATACAGGATATGGAAGTTACGAGATTCGACAAAATCTGTACGATTAATTTTGGAAATTATGATTTGGTGGGAAAATATGGTGCTAGATGACCAACTCACCTCTCTATTTATCCGTTCAATGCATCAGGTGTATCTTCATTCAATTAACTCTTCATTCATTATAAAAAAACTCAAGGCATTCAATCAGAAACCATGGTTTCAAGGGAGCATTCGAGGGATTTGCAAGAGATTCGCCTCTTTATGCGCGAACTCATGCAAAGCAAGGAAATTGGGATGAAGAAGGTTGGTATTCATCTCAGGCGTTTAGGTTATATCAGGTCTCTAGAATGAATATTTGATGAAGAGATGAACGACAATCCAACTGAACCTGATATGCGCTTAGTGAGGAGAGAGCCTGTGTAATATCCGCAATATTTCAAGACTTTAGAAATGAAATTTAATATAATATTTTATTTCTTATTATCTATTTCTATTTCTATTTCTAAAATTTTTATAATAAACTTTAAACTTCTCTTGGAAAAGAGCATTTTGTAAAAAAAAAATTAATTAAGTAAAATTAAGGAATACTCCATAAAGAATTTTGGGCAATTTAAAAACTTTGAATAAAATTAGGGCTTATTTTTAAATCTCAAAATTTATTAAAATAAATAAAACAAAATAAAATAAAACCCTTCTTCTTCAACCTGATGCTTTTACGTAAATTGAAAAGAGACCAATCCATGCTTCTCCTTGCCACCATAGCCTACATACCTAACCATGACATCACCTTGCTTACCTCATCAAGGTGACATCACTTTTCTCACCAACCCTCCCCAATCACCTTTCTCCCTCCTCTTCTCCATTGGGCAAAATCCATGGCAATGGATCATGCTCTACCTATTTAAAGGGGCTGAAATCCCTTCTTAGAACTCACTCATCCCATTCTCCTCTCCTTCTCATTACAATTTGGCTCCCAATTCCCCCAAAAATCAGCCCCTCAAGCTCTAGTTCTTCATCTAAAATCCCACCAAAGGAGCCCTCTTCTCCCTCCCTTGGACCGCCGGCCACCACTTCCGACCACCAGCACCACCGCCGGCGACCACCGCGCCCCCTCCAGCGCACCGCCTTGCCACCGCCGCCCCCCTGGTGCGCCGCCCCTCCCACCGCCGGTCCTCCTGCCTTCTTTTCCCCTGTGTTTTGTAACTCAGGCAACTTACAATAAACCCTTATTTCCATTCTATTTAATTTAAGTTTATTATAGTATGTTAAATATTAGTAAGTTGGCCAAATAATAGTAATTGCAAATTATTAAGAGTTATAAGAAATTTCTATAAACCTTGTTAGTTGAAAGAAGGGGAAAAATCATTTTTAATAAACTATTATTAAATTACTATATCCTAATATGAATAACAAGGACATGTTTGTTTAGATAAATTTTTATGAAGCTATTATAAAAAGTATTTGATTTTATAAATTTATTAGCTTATGATTTTGTCTCTATATTAAATATCACCATTATAAAGGTATAAGCTTAAGTGTAGAGAATACCAAATTATATGGAAATAAGAATATTAATAATGATTATTATAATTATTTAATATAATATTAGTTTAACTTATCTCTAGAGTAAAGTTTTGCTACAAGGCCTAAGTTCTTTTATAAATACAAGGGTATGGACAATAATATGAATTATCACATTATATTATTAAGTATTTAAAAATATTTCACCTAGAAAGATATTGTATAATATAGAAAAGAATATTATCTTGTGATTTGAAATATCCTAAAAATATACTATAAGGAGAAGTTTAAATATTCTATGTCATGATCTTATAACTATAGATGAATTATGAGAAGGAATTTCGAAATAAAATAAATAAGGATATTTATTTTTATATTATGATCGCTTTAGAAAGCTTACCCCATATAGTAAATAAGAATTTCTATTTATGGAAAATTACTAAGAGAGAACCTAATATTATTCTATCTCTTTTATTATAACCCCTTAGTTAAAAAGGATTTTTATTGAGAGAATATTATTGATAAAGTATCTTCGTAAAGGGAGAATGATTTTTTAAATAACCCTTAAATATCATTAAAATTAAGGGAATTATTTTGAATAATCAATAAGTTTTATTTTAAATGGAATAAAAGGATATTACGAAATTTAAAATAATAATAAAAGAATATTATTATTTTAATTTGGATACCTAAATTATTATAATAATAATTTAGAATCTTTCCATCCACCTAAGCTAAGTACACTTGAGAAATCCGAATCTTAAAAGGAATTTCATATCTAAAACCATTCGTAAATTTTCGTGTCGATAGGTCGGGAATCTCGTTCAAAGTCGCGAACCCCACCTCCGTCTTATCGCTAAGTCCGTTATCTTCCAAACCAAGGCAAGTGGATTTTCCCCTTTGACCTTTATAAATTCGTTTCCGTGAAATTCTCGATGTTGGGAACAAATTGTGTGTTAAGTAACGAATGAACCTAGGAAATATCGATTGTTAGATATAACGACCTTTGTTAGTATAGTTCGCATTTATTATTTCATAGGACTATTTATGCTAGCGTGATTATGGCTTTGAATGTTTATGGACTCGTTCAGAGTTCCACGTTGAATGAACTAGTAAGGGGCGCGGAATAACCGACGCCTCTATATAACCCTTCTAAGTCGTAAGTGCCTACGTGTTTGAAGTACGACTTTCGGGATCATGATCTCATCCGCTCCGATTGCAAGGAGGGATGTGCGCACTCTAGCTAAGTGCCGGGAAACTGGGTTTCCCTTGGTGGATCGGGCTCACCGAATTCCCACCCTTCTTAAATCATTAAATCAAATACGCTACATAAGTGCCAATGCACATTTAAGATATTAAAATCAGACCGATCTCAAATGATCGATCTGGCACTCGGTCCGCTCAGGGCGCGAGAGGTTTAACTCGTATGAATTAATAATGTTCCCAACATATCTTTTATTCTCGATGCTAAAGGAGGCCTACAATTTAGTAGTCTTCTCCTAACTAACGAGCTATCATCACTTAAGATACGCTCTCCCTCGTACCATTAAAACCCCATATAAATAAACCCTATCTTGAAACACAACCTATTGTTATCTTCGTCATTATGTCGCTAAATTACCGAAATACCCTTGGGAAAGTTCCGTTCCCGCTTGCTTAGTCTCTTAGACTAATTCTTCTTTTCCGCATGTTTGCCTGGCATTTTATCGCCCCTCGCGAATTATGTCAGAACCTAGGATTAATCACAAGGCGTAAGGTGAAGGACAAAGGAAGGGCAAGAAGTTTCAAGATGTAATCGAATCTCCTTTTTGGTTATTTTCTTTATGCTTTAAAGACGGTTTCTTTCATGAATTGTAATTTCCGAACAAGTTTCTAATCATGTGATTTGGGTTGTAAGAACAAAGTCTTCTTCGGAAGCACCTTTTTATTTATCTAAGTATGTTTAAATTCCGCATTTTTATTCTATATCATTCTAAAAGCCTTGGGTGACTTTGGATGGTAAAATCCGAGGTCACTGGCGGTAATACCCAACGTTGAAAAATAGGGGTGTTACAGCCTGTGGAGAATGAAAATGAAGGAGCCAGCGAAGCGTATCCAATTATAATTGATTTTTGTTCGGTTGTTTATGTTCATTTAGGGTAGTGATTAGATTATAATCGGTTTTTTATGTTCGTTTAGCCTAGTGATTGTTGATGTTCGGTTAAGACAGTGATTGTGATTGTTTTCTTTCAAAAGTTCAATCGTTTTATCATAGTGTTGCCATGTTTTGTTGAAGTTTAGCATGTTTTGTTCAAGTTGGAATTTTAACGTAAGAATTGCTTATGGTATGGATCACAAGATTATCATGTAAAAAGCAGAAATACACAACATATGGCATCTCCTCGTATACAGATCATTCATGTGCAGGGAAAAAAAATCAACAACTGAACTATGGACATAAATGAACCTGATCTTGCAAATTGACCAACTTTCACATAAAACCCTCTATTGGCTGCAAATATCTTCAAAATTTTATTGTCTAATCTTAGATGAACCTAAAGCAAAAAAAAATTTGTCCAAATCAAGTCTACATCAGCAGCTTGAAGCTACAATGTTCATCTGCATAGAATGACACTTGGTTAGAAACGGGACCTCTAGACAAACAAATCATCTATTAAGATTTTTATATCATATTTAAGAAGAAAAAGAATCCAGTGGGGAATTGAGAGAATTAGGCCAACTGTGAAGAAGAAGAATTCAGTGTCATTTCCTTACAACTTTTTCTATAGCCTTTGAGATTCATGGTTTTTTTTTAGGTGTCTCAGTGGTAAATCGGATCAACACAGCAGGACGATGTAGAAACAATTCCTCTGATTTGTGATGGCTTCACAAGTCCAACAAACTCTTCGATCTCAGAGTAGAATGAATGATCTGAGTATGACACTGTACACATATACTCATTCGATAGTCCATTATGCCTCTTCTTCACTTCCTACCCTCAGAAATCGTAAGCTTAGTGGAGTTCTATCTTTATTCCTAAGATATATCATGATTTGATTGTTGTATTATTTTTTGAGAGTTTGAGCATAGATTAGCTAATATAATTGCATTAATCATATTTGCCTTAAATAAGCTTAGTGGAAATGCTGCTTTACTAATGATACTTGTATAAATCAGTGTATTCAAGGGGTGCCAAGTATGAACCAGATACTCTTATAATAACACTCCCTTTGTAAAAAACATCACATTATGCAAACTTTTGTATGACTTTCTTTTCTTGTTACTTTACATAAAATGAATATAATTATTCTCTTTTGTATGACTTTCAACTATGAATCTGCTTAATACAAATTCAGGACTCCATTCAAAATGTATTAAGAATATAGTTGATGAAATACCCTCCATATTCAAATTGAACAAGAGTCAAGCTTTATACATACTTTTAGCTCATTTTATTATGGATAAACTAGTTCAAAGTGGATTAAGAAATTAACCTTGTCTAAATCCTCACATTAGCATATTTCAGAAGTTTTGATTTGCAAAGAGTAAATAATAGTCACAGGTGAAGAAACAAATTTTGCATGACCACACTCACATACTATATTTAAAGAGGATAATAAAAAGAACAAAATGAAATGCATACCAGACAAAGTTCAGCAGTAAAAACTACCATAAATTTCAAATTACCAAACTCAACATTCATCCAAAACCAAGATCAGCTCAATCGAGAAGCAAGATTGCAATCTCTTTTGATAATTTGCAATTTAGCATCATCTACAACATACCATAGATCAACAAAGTTCCAAGTGTAATTCAAGAGCAATGATGGGTCCAAAAACAATCAAAGCATGATATATTGGTGTTTAATACTTTAAATGATCTGATTCAATTGATTGAGTTCAACTAGTTTCACAAATTCAACATTTAGTTGACGAATTGGCTAATCCAACTCAACAAACTTAGCACATGTAAGTGCCAATTAATCTATATAGCAAGAAATTGTGGCTTACTACACTATTATCAGTTTAGCATGGATCAATACCTTCATACTCAATGCCTTCAATTATGAACCTATACTTTATAATTGGGCTACTTTGGCACTAGGTTTTGGGCTACAATTGTCTATGATGTTAACCTCAGAACACTGCATCACTCTTTTTCGTTACAACACTTCATCACTCTTGGACTATATATGGCACCAGTTTATCAGCAATTGAAGGCATTGAATACAGATGAAGGCATTGATTGGTAGTTAGAAGTTGAAGGCATTGAAGCCAGCAATTGAAGGCATTGATTCAGTATATATACCACCAGTTTATCAGCAAATAAAGGTGAGGGAGAAGGGGAAAGTGAAGCTCTATAATGGCTACTAATCAAGTAATTTTGCTAATCAACAATGGCTACTGAGCAAACACATGAACAAAATTACTTACTTGAATGCGCCGCCGTCAATGGAGTACCGTCGCCGCCATCTTCTACCTGCTGTGCCACCGGAGAAGACTCGATTATTTCCGTCGGCTCTACCGGAGAACCATCATCACTAATACCACCAAAATTCAATTCACCCCCTTCCATATATACGCTTCGATTATTTCGGCAACTTGTCGGCGCCTCTACCGAAGAACTGATATGCGCTCGTTTACAAAGAAGACGGAGGAAGGAGAAGCGTTGTGCTTCTAATGGCGAATTTTGACGCTTCATGAAGCGTTGTGCTTCATGAAGAGTTATGATTTATGATGCTACAGAAACCCTACTGGATCCCACTTTATCCATCGGGTATCCATTTGCTTATCGCTTGCGTCCCGCTTCATGAAGCGCGACGCTTCATGAACCGTTAAATACCTTGTGCACATGAAAAAAAACTGTGCATAAAGATTTGTCGTTATTCTATGACGATTTTTTATTCTAAAATATATCAAGAATTTACAAAATCAAGACGAATCAAAATTAAAATATTATTGCCCCACATGGGGTGGCCTAGTGGTAAGAGGCATGGAGGGATGTTGGGAGGTCCTAGGTTCGACCCTTGCCTCCACCCCTACACTTGGGTGAAAAACCAAGTCTCACCATTACTCCTATCACTAGGTCGAGCCGGTCGGTGTAACCCGGTTTACCTAGTTCGTGCGCTTTGCCGGCTAGTTCACAGACCCGGTGTTTACCACCAAAGGTGGGTCCCTCGTTAAAAAAATCAAAATATTATAAATAAAGTCGAATTTGATATATCATATGCATTGTTCATCTAACTATGTCGCATATGATAATTAATTTGACTAATTACTCATATGTCCTTTTCATATGATAATTAATTTGGCTAATTACTCATATGATTAAGACTATTCCATATAAAATAGTCTTAATCATGTCTATATCTTTTTAAAAATTGACTATTTAAAATTGTGTTAACAGTACAATAAAATAGTATTAATATTCTAGAATAATTTTTTTAAAATTTATTTTATTTTCATTAACACTAATGTAAAATAGTAAAGTAATTTGAATTAGCAGTGAAGAAAAGTACATAATTACACTCAACGGCTGTCCCAGCCCCCACGCGCTCAAACGATTGCACGTGGACACACGCGTAACTGCGTAAGCTGAGCGTGAGACACCTCTGATCTCATCTCTATAAAGAAAACACTCGAACCAGCCCAAGAAAGAGAGAGTTTGAGATTTCAATTCAACCTCCGCATATTCTCCTCACCGATGGACACAGCGGCGTAAATTTCTCCGCCTCTCTCTTTCCTCAGCCGTCCGATTCTCCCATCTCTCTCACCAGATCAAATTACAGCGTTTGTAGCAAATTCCTCCCTTTTTCTTTTTTCACATTCTCTTTCCCCTCCCAGAATTGAATAAATTATCTTCCCTTCCCTTCATAAATCTCTGCCTACCAAGCAACACTGAGCCTCCCTCAATTCTCTCTCGCTCCGGGCAGGTGTCGTTGCGCCTTTTTTTTTGCCGGCGGAGGGCCCCCCACCATCTGGGTACCCCCTATCTCTCTCAGTTCCTAATGCTTGCGAATTTCCGGTCTTTGTGTACATGCATTTTGGGCCTTTTTAGATAAAACTGAAATTGAAATTGAAATTCTTTTTTTGTGTGTGTGTGCTCGAGGATTCTGTGTCTCTCTCCTGGGTTTTTTATTTTTTTAAAAAGAAAATATACCTAATCCCTTTTATTAAAATATTGGCGATTGCTGAATTTTCTGGGGATGGAGTAATTGAGGTCGGTTGTTTGAGTGGTTCACGGGCGACAATACCAGCTAATGATAGATGTGGGAATTTTTTTCGCCTTTGTGATGTACGATTATGAATTCTGGGGAATCAATTCATTTAGGCCTGGCGAGGGTTTCACAAGACTACCTCGGGGTGCTTAGATCAAGTTTGCTGTTTCATAATTCAATCCTTCGGGTTTGAAAGTCACCCGAGTTGAGAATTTCTTGGAGCACTTGGAATTTGGGGGCAATTGTTTGAATCTTAGCTGTTCAATTTCGGCGGCCGATTCCCCTTTTTCAAGATCGGGTACTCGGGTAGGGAAAAATACCGTATATGTGCAAACTCTGTGTTTGTTTCGCTAGGCATGGGAGAAATTTCATCAAGCACTTTGGATTTAAGTGAATGATTTAGGGTTATTGAAATTCCAGTGCTCCAGTTGCAAAATCTATGTTTGTTTGGCGAAGCATGTGAGAGGGTTGTTTTTTGTTTTCTTCTTTGATGATTGATAATCTAGAGAAGTTTGCTGTGAAATTTTTAGTTGATTTCCTTCCCCTTGATATTCAATGTTATTGATGCGTTGTCGTGTATGTTTAGGCGCTAGTCTAGAGTAGTGGTGAGCTTCTTCCTCCACAAATGGGTTGCTTTTCCTCAACCGCAAGAAAACAATTCCCGGGACATGAAGACCCGGTGTCTCTTGCATCTCAAACAGCTTGTAAGTTGCATTTGATTGCATGATCTGCTTTATGTCCAATTTTTTTATGTTGGTGGATTGGATCATGACTGATTTAGGGCTTTGTTTTATGCATTTTTATTTTGCAGTTAGCGTAAGTGAGGTTGAAGCTTTGTTTGAGCTATTCAAAAGTATAAGTGGTTCTGTGATTGATGATGGGTTGATAAGCAAGGTATCTATATGTTTCTCTTCTTTTGTGATTTCTCAGTTCGATTCTTATCAACTGTGGCTTGATTACACATTATCCTTGTCTATCCTGATGGATCTTGCAGCCTATGCTTTGTGTTTAATTATGAATTTTGAACAATCTACATTATCGATGCAATTATCTGGTAAAAGAAACTTGGAGTCCCATGATCTGACTTAAGTAATATGTATAAGTGCATGAGATATAAAGGAATGTTTTGAAGCTATGGAGCATGGGGTGATTCTGACTTTTACATGTCCTGATTGTTCAACCTCTTTGCTTAATGCTTCTTATTTCAACTTCTGATGTTTTCTGCATCTCTATTGACAGGAAGAATTTCAATTGGCATTATTCAAGAACAAAAAGAAGGAAAATCTTTTTGCCAATCGGGTATGTTTCTGCTGAACTCATTTCTTACAACCTTAGGAGCAGTTCCCCTTCTACTATCCTGAAGCTTAAGTGCATGGACCTATAATTATCTGTATTAAGAATGTTCCTGTCCATGGCAATTGAGCCTGCTATATTTTGATCCCTTTACGGCAGTTTGCGCTACTGATTCCTGATTCTGCATATCTTGTTTGAAACTTGT
Source organism: Fallopia convolvulus (assembly GCA_964016875.1). Taxonomy (NCBI): domain Eukaryota; kingdom Viridiplantae; phylum Streptophyta; class Magnoliopsida; order Caryophyllales; family Polygonaceae; genus Fallopia; species Fallopia convolvulus. The sequence continues at coordinate 17,167,912 of OZ024728.1, forward strand.
GAACTTCAATAGGATATGCTGATTGCAGATCTTTTTATAATGGATCTTTGTAATTTGTTAGGCAGATTATACACTAGTGGAAGTTGCACTTGCATGACTAATATTGAGATATATATAATTGGCCATTTAAGTGTTTTTACGCTTTCCATGAGCTTGATGCAAAGTTGTACATGCAGATATTTGATATGTTTGACGTCAAGCACAAGGGGTTTATCGACTTTGGTGACTTTGTCAGATCGCTTAATGTTTTCCATCCAAGTGTATCACAAGAAGACAAAATCGACTGTGAGTATACAATCTGTCATCTTTTATTTTTGTTCCCCACTTTCATTCTTGTACATTCAGAGGCAATCTAGTTTTTTCAATGTTATGCTCTTGCTTCATATTGCAGTCATATTTAAGATCTATGATCTAGATGGCACTGGATTTATCGAGCGGCATGAGGTATAATAATGGTCCTTCCTCTCCAAAATTTTTACTTCTCCTTGCTGTAACAATCTCAAGACTTTCGCGATGTGTCCCTTTGGCATCGAGTGCTTCATTTTAGAGTCAAATTTTGTCTTCTCTCTCACATGATGTGATTCTTGTTGTGAAATTGAATCTTGTCTTGCTGTATCCTGCAGTTTAGCTGATAACTAGGAAATGGTGCATGTATTTGAACTCATTGTGACTTTTGCAGGTCAAGCAAATGTTAATTGCCCTTTTGTCTGAGTCTGACATGAAGTTGTCAGATGATACGATCGAGATTATACTTGATAAGGTGGGTGTACTTTGCAGCGTCTTTCAATACATGCCCCTTTTGTCTTTGCATTTTATATTATATATGGTTTGAACGTTGACCATAGACATTGATTTAGAGGCACTTAACAACTCACTCTTAACATAATTTCTTTAACATGTTGGGGAAATTTTAGAGTGACAGACAGAATTTTAGGGGTGGGGCATGGGCATTGATTTGAATGATATTCAGACTGACATCATTACCAGTAAATTGTGCCTTAGATTGATAAATAAACAGTTTTTAGTTGTGTTTAGACTTGTAGCAAACATGCTGAAGAGTCCATTAACTTTGCTACAACCTGCTTTCCCTGTTCAAAGTCAATAATTACACCTTTATTTAATTATCTCAAGATTTTCGGTTGCTTGGTATTTAAAACCCAGTTGTATTGCGGTTGCTGTCTAAAAGAAGTTGTCATAAATCACATGTTATATGAATCAGAAACACTTTTATTGATTGATGACTTTGTTACCACTATATTTGGTGGTGCTATGAGATGTGTACCATTTATGCATCAAGACAAAACTCACTCACATGATCATCAACTTCTGCAGACGTTTCAAGATGCAGACACAAACCAAGATGGAAAAATTGACATTTCCGAATGGCAACAATTTGTAGGACGAAACCCTTCGCTGTTGAAGATAATGACACTCCCTTACTTAAGGTATGCTACATTTCTAACTTAAAGCACATGAATTATATAATTCATTGATGCACGCAGTGTAATACAGTACATTAACTTGTACTTGGGGAATTGAAACTATGGAATCTGCAGGGATATAACAACGACGTTCCCAAGCTTTGTATTCCACTCAGAGGTCGACGAGCTGGCCACTTGACGGACAACCAGAGGAACGAACGGTTTGATGAATTTTTGTTTACTAAAATTACATTTTAAACGAACCGAGGGAAGGAAAATAAACGCCATGATAAAAAGGAAAGTATTATTATTGGTTTGGTTTTTTCTTCGTCCTCTAGAGTTCGTAGAACAGAAGAGTTCCCTGTGTTTTTTATGTAAGTTAGTAGCGTTGGTGCGCCCCTGCCCGGGGTTTGTAGTTTTATCTTCCCTAACAAAATGTGAATGTGAAGAATATATAGCCTTTTAGTTGTGTTGTGTACTTGTGCTGTATGTGCCTGATTTGGTTCGGGCACCCCCTTGATTTTCTCTCCTCTTTCTCCAATCTGTAACATTATTCTGTAATTGATTTTTTTTTTTTGTTTCTTTGTAACTAGCAGGTTTTTATGAGGAACTTTTAGAGAGAAGGAAAAAAAAAAAGCTAAGTGCTTTGATGTTTGGTGGATTTTCCAATGAACAATTTTTTGCATCATGATGATCTCGATCAACATTTTATGATCAGGAACACTTGTATTTTTCTACCTTAATTTGATAATGCTTCAAGTTATTTAAATTAATTGATCGCTACTTGATAATTAGTTTGAACGGGTATACAGTGCTTTAATAAAGTATTAGTGGTGTATCATTAATTTATTGACATGATCTGGGTGATGGTACATACTACATAGGCATGTGGCACCTAAGTCCACCAATAAACCTAGTCGGCCAATAATTCTAGCTTGTGAGTCTATTTCAACGTAATTAAAGTCAAGAAAGACGATCCTAACTCTTTCCCCTTTAGAGAAAAAAATTGATATTCTTAATAAAAACGCGTTATATCACATAAGATTCCAATTTTTTTAATAATATCTTTTTTTTATTGTTTCATTCACGTCTCTTTGACAAAAATTTCATAACTGAAATCTAAAACAAAGATTGATTTTGACGTGCATGATACTTCACAATGAACAAGGAGAGAGCAAACATCCACATCCAAGACAGATAAGGATAAGTAGTCATGGACACGGGACGGGCCACCACCGGGCCGGGCTGGAGAAGTAGGGCCCGGGACCGGCCCGGTATTGTACCAGGCTGGAGCAGGCCGGGCCCCGGGGCTGGTATATATAGGCCCGATCCTTTTTTTTATTTTTTTTCATACATTAGTTATTCAGGCCGGGCTGGGCCACAATTCACCAACCCGGGCCCGGCCCATGACCCAAACGGGTTTGGTCTGGCTGGCCGGGCCGGGCCAATTTGGCCCATATGGCCGGGCTGGGCCGGCCTGCACCTTTGGCCATGACTAAGGATAAGGCCTTTGAAACCTATCCTCCATAAAAAAAAATCTTTTAATACCTTCCCTTTCTGAAACGTTTGTTCCTATCCAAGGAAAAATGGACCAAAAATGATCAATATAAGATCTAAACCACTCAAACTTTGATCAACCTTAAGCCAAATCGATATGAAGTTAAATATCAACATTTTTTTGATAATATAAGGCAAATATTATGTTACATGTTAATTACAAGGCCAACCTAAATTATCGTTGTAGATGATCTTTTGAAATTCAAAAACAATAGGTTGTTGCATAATACTAAAACATTAAACTAGAGAATGAATTTAAACTATTTAAATGAGCGTCTTTAACCTCGTCAATTGCTTGTTGAAGAAGTTGAATATTGACAGGCCCGGTCCTAACATTTTAGAGGCCCTAGGGCGAAAAAAAATTGAGGGCCCTTATCATGATTTTTTTTAATATATATACAATGTCATTTTTTTTATAAGGAAAGGAATTCAATGTACCAAATATGTCTAATAGATTGAAAGGCTGAAACAAACGGTAATTGGACAAACCATACATTGACATATTTATACAATAACTCTTCCTTTTTACAAATTCTCAAACAAGCGATTGAACTAATCTGTATAGTGATCATAAAAACGAAAACAAATTTAAATTAGAGCTAAAACTAGAAGACAAATATAGTCATATTTGCAGCGGGTCTTGACCTATTAGAAGTCTTGAGCGAAATCATATTAAGGCCTCTATTATTTAAAACTTTCCCATTAAAAAAAGACCTAAAATATACATTTATATTGCTTAAAATTAAATATTAATACAAGCATTGAATCTCCTATAAAAATGAAATAAATAAAACAATGTCACGTTCTAATTAGGGATTACTCCATTTGATTTAAGCTACCTTTTATTTTTTTCAAACTAATTATTTAATTATGATTATATCTAACAATACACCCATATATGATAAATAATAATTTATATCTTTCTAGAATAAAAGAGATCTAAATCAACACTTACGACTACATCTTTTTGGAAGAAGAAGACGTAACTAATAAATAGTCTTATCAATTTTACCAACTTTTGAGCCTGAATGATGAGTAGTAGAGAGTAGAGACATTGGTATGGACATGTGGGCCCTACATAACAAAAAATGGATATATATTCTTTTTTGTAACTTTTTTTCTAGTTTTTTTAGAGCTCATTTTAATATTTTTCTTAATTATTAATACACTAGTGGGGATCACAAGGCACTCCCTAGCAATTTGACACTGCATAAAAAGAGGGTCGGGGGATTCACTCTCTTCAGGGCAAGACGGACATGAACCAACAATAGCAATATGATGTCGAACTCTTTCCTGATCTATAAGGAAGGGATACTACCTCTACAAACCATCCAAATAAACGAACAAACCCTCTCTTGAACCCTCAAGCGCCAAATAGTCCAAAAAACAACATAATCAACATACGTACACCTAATACATTCCTCTAACTAGTCAAAAGATCATAAGCCGAAGCAAAAGAATACTCATTATTCTAACACGCCACCTAGCTCACCGCATCAAAACAATTCTCACCCATAAAAACTAAAACGATAGCAAGCTTTATCAAAACATCATGGTAAACAAGGGAGATCAAATTCTAGTTCCACCCAATGCCAAAGGCCCAATATGAGTATATAGAGATGTTCCAGAGTCCCACATGATGAAATGACCAATTTATTAATATTACATATTTTTATAACAGATAATGGATTGGAATTGGAGTGTTTCATTGAAAAGGGTTACAAGAAGGTGCAAGGGGAAAAATCCTTGCAAGTTTGAAGAAAATTGAGAAGAAAGTGGGTTTTTGAAATTTTGTATGTTGTCCTAATTAAAAATATTTATATAACATTTCATTATCCAAATACAAAAATCAATTTCACTTTTGTCAAATTTCCAAATCTTCCAACCGAAATGGGTTTGTTTACGGTAGAATTTAATTAAAAAAATTATGAGTGGATTTGAAGAAATCTTAATTATTTGATTATAATTTAATGTTTGAATTAAATTTTTTTTTCTCACAACATCAATTCATACTTGTTTTTTAAGGTTCAACAATTTTCTATAAGATTTTATAATATTACATATATAGTTTCAAACAAACTCAACCGAAAAAATTCGAAAAAATTATGCAATCGAAAATAGCCTTAAAATTTTTGCGATGAGTTTGTAGAGCGTGAGGAAAAAATATTAATGCATGAAGATCAATTATGTTTTTATGTTCTTAATACAAAAAGGTAATACATTTTACAAACAAGTGCTTATAAAAAAAACTATAGCAAGACCTACTAAGTCTATGTTTTCTAATGCAAACAAAAAAGTGCATATAAAAAAAAATTAGCAATTAAGGCCCCTTGCGATTACTTCATCAAGGTCTTGAATACGAGCGATGGCATCACCCACTTAAAGTATGATACTTGTATTTACAATCTTGACTTCTCTATTATAGATTTGTCAATCGGGTCGGTTTGGTCGGTTCGAGTTCGATTATTCGGGTCCGGGTTGAGTACGAATTCGAGTCTATAAAGTTACTGATAAAATCGGGTCAGGTTATGGCATGTTATCGTGTGGGTTCGGGTTGATTAACATGTTAATAGCTTAATGTTTAAAATTTTATTTTCACTATTAAATTATTAAATAATAATATAAATAATTAAAAATAAATAAAATTAATTTTAAAATTTACAATATAGTAATATTTAAATAAAATTTTATATTTACAAGCCAATTAAATCGGGTCTCAGGTTAATCGGGTTTGGGTCGCATATTATCGGATCAAAATTGGGTTCGAGCCAAAACTGGATTTTGGGTCGATCAGTCGGGTTTAAAAGCAAGTCGGTCGGATCGGTTTTTCGAGTTCGGTCTCCTTAAATAAAATATTTTCAAATGTTTTGTTTGTTCCAAATATATACTCTCAAATATATATTCTCAAATGTCAAAACGCAAGTTTGAAATAGTGGACGGGGGTGTCTCTTTCTTTGTTTCTCCTGTAGTCAGTCAGTCTCATGTATGAAGGAAGACTAGTATTTACTCCGGCAACTCCCCATACCCAAAACCCTCTTCCGACAAAGAACTGCTTCAGCTCATCTGGTTAGTCCTCCCTCCTATCATCTTCTCTCTTTACTCCCCTCCTTGATTCTGTTGCTAGGTCACAAATCTGAATTTTGCTCAAATTCTTGCCTTTTTCGGTGATTCCAGCTTTGAAAATGGACAAGCTCGACTCCCAAACCCATTAATTTTACTCCCCGCTTTCGCTGTTGATGATTCGCTCTTCAGCTGAGACGGCAAGGTGTGTAAGTCAAGTGTAATTGCTTTAGATCTTCCATATTTGTGCATACAAGATTAGGTTTTTTTCAGCGTTGATTTGGAAACAGGGGCAGAAGAGAGTTTTTCCCCCCTTTTTTAATTAAGCATTCGAGGGGTTTTCTTTCATGTATTATGTTAAGTTTATCAGAAAACTTGTTTCATCATTTTCAAGCAAGCATGTTCTTTGTGAATTTCCTTTGGGATCCTGTAATGCTTTATTGAGTTCAAGATTGTTCTTTGTTTTCTTCCTTGTAATTTTGTTAGATAAACTTAAAGATGGAAGTGGATGGTGCCCTTAGAGAAGAACTTTATAACCATGGTATGGCCCTCAACCCTCAAAATGACAGAGTCCAATGCAACTATTGTGGAATCGTGGTCGCTGGATTTGACTGCCTGCATTTTCACTTGGGCGGGGTAAAAGGGAAAATGACTAGGTGTCAGAATGTTCCTTCCAATGTAAAAGAACTGTTTAGAAGTAAGGTGGATTGTCCTACAGATTCCATTGCTAACTCAAAAGGGGATAGCCGTAAGCGTGGCATGGCTGAAACTCCTCAAAACAATGAACCAAAGGATTCAAAGCGTGTATCTTTTGACTCCACTGTGAATAGAAATAAAACCATAACATCAGCTTCAATTTTGCATGATGAACTTGCTGCACAGAAGAAAAAGTCTTCCAGTGGAGAAAGTCGCATGTCATCGTCTGTGATGATTAAGAGGTGGGTCGGTAGATTTCTGATTGAGAATGCTATTGATTTTGATGCTGCAAAATCTTATAGTTTCAAAGAGATGATTGAAGTTGTGTCAAATGTTAGTGATATTACGTCTCATATCCCTAGCATCCAAGAGCTCAAGGGCTGGATATTCTCTGACGAGCTGAAGGAGACAAAAACTCGTGTAAATGCTATAAGATGTTCTTGGTCAAAAACTGGATGCAGCATCGTGCTTGATGGATGGGTTGATGATAGGGGCCGAAACCTTCTAATTATTGTTGTCGATTGTCCTTTAGGTGCAGTATATATTGATTCCTTCGATATTTCATCTTTGGTGGAAGATGTTGAAGGGTTGCTACTCTTACTTGAAGGTGTAATATCAGAAGTTGGGATTCAGAATGTAGTCCAAATTATCTCCCATACTTCATCCGATTTTATGAATGCGGTTGGCAAGCGTCTAATAGAGAAGCACAGATCATTGTTTTGGTCAGTGAGTGCTAGTCACTGTGTAGCGCTCATGTTAGAAAAGATTGGAATGGTGAATTCTGTTAAACAGGTCTTAGATAAAGCCAAGACAATAACAAAATTCATTTACAGCCATGAAGATCTTTTGAAGTTGATGAGAGGCCATCGTCGCTGCTTTGATCTTGTCAAGCCTTCTAAAATCAAGGCTGCTGTGCCTTTTATGACGCTGGAGAATATCTTATTTGAGAAGGAGAATTTGAAAAAGTCGGTATCTTCGTCAGAGTGGATACACTCTTCATGGGCATCAAATGTTAAAGGAAAAAGAGTTGCTGAACTACTTCATGACAAAAATTTCTGGGATAGGATCTCGATTGTTGTCAGAGCAACAATCCCCTTAGTAAAAGTACTAAACTTAATTAACGGAGATGGCGATCCGCATGTAGGGTTTATATATGAGACGATGGATCAAGTCAAAGAAACAATTTCTGATGAACTTGAGTTGGAAGAAACTAAATACATGCCTTACTGGAAGATAATTGATGATGTATGGGATAATATCCTCCATAACCCTCTTCATGCTGCTGGCTATTTCTTAAACCCAAGGTTTTTATATGACGAAGATTTCTGTGCTGATTCTGAAGTTGCTGGTGGTTTGCTGGCCACCATTGTAAAAATGGTGCAAGATATACCCACCCAAGACTTAATTACTAAGCAGATCGATGTGTATACGGGTGGTCAGTGTGATTTCAAAAAGGGGACTGAGAATGATAAGCAAAATAGTATTCCTCCTGGTATGATGAAGTTCATCCCTTTTCTGTTACTTTTGTCTAAATTTAGTTAGCATTTCAAGGCTCATTTGGTTTTGGAGCATTTTCATTTTCTTATAGTTATCATAAAAATTGTCTACAACTAAATTTTGAAAACCAGAAAAAGTGCTTTCATGAATGTGTTTTTAGTTTTGGAAAAAAATGGAAATTGAAAACACAAAGCTAAACCAAGCAAGCCCTTAGATTATTTACACCGTAGTGTTTATTAATATAGTAGTGCTATTAAATGTATGCAGCTGCATGGTGGTCGTCTTTTGGAAGCCACTGTCCCGAATTGCAGAAGCTAGCAATTCGGATTCTGAGTCAAAGCTGCAATGGCGCTGAATCATATGGGTTGAAGAAAGGCATGGCCGAAAAGCTTCTTTCTAATGGTGGTAGAAATTATGCAGAACAGAAGCAGCTCAGCGACCTGGCGTATATTCACTATAACATGAAATTGAAGCAGAAGAAGTTGGGTTCAAGATGTGATGGTGAAGCAGAAGTTGATACATGTGGTGACTGGATTATGGATGAAGAAGAGTTGTCAAAAGATGCTTTGCAGAACAATGGCAATGTATCAGGTGTTGGAAGAAATGTTGCTGTACAGGAAGGATCTTCTGATAAGCCTAAGGCGGAGTTGTAAGAATTATCTTCTGATACAAGACATTGTTATTTCATGAATTCTTGTTGTGCATATGACTCTAATTTGTGGCAAGTTAGCTTAATTAATATGTAAGAAGCTTAGAGATTATGCTGTAGTTGGAACTAAATGTCATATTGTAATCGCTCAACTAGAGTAAATACTAATGTGATATAAGGTTAATCTAAAGTTTTGAGTTTGTTTCCTTCGATAATTCTAGAGTGCAATTTTCCTTTTTGGTAAGATATGCTGATAAGTTGATAAGAAAAGCTGTTAAAAGGAGGCTTGATGCAAATTTTTCTTAATGGATTTTAGCTCTAGTAGAGTTATTCAAGGCAAAAAAGTTAATGTATTCTTGACCTTAAAATTCATTAATTGTTTTTTTTTCATATCTTTTTATTTATTCTATTAACTGGGTTTGGCAATTTTGTGACGTGTTTGTTTTACAAATCAACCTATAGAATTTTAATTGAATGAATGTAATTTTGAAGGCTCAACATGAATCATTGCAAGTACAAAAAAGTATAACATGTGCCAACAGTTTGATCCAAAACCAAACATGTGCCAACAATCCCAATCAATTTTATACATCAACTGATGTTTTACAACCAACTTTGATCCTTCAAAACTAACCCCCCTCTCCTGCCCCTTGAAAATTGTTCTTTTTTACTTCTCCCCACCTTCCAAATAACTCACAAAAGGATTTGCAAGAACAAGGCCGAAGATAACATCCTCCTCCTCTTCCACACCCCCACACTTTTGATCTTTGTTTGGTTATATGCATCAGCAAGAAGAACTCAAGAAAGCACCCACCACTCCTAATAAAGTTTATTGAAACTCGGCGCTTGTGGGGTCTCGGTTAGCCTACTTGGCAAGAACGCCTCTCTCTCAAGCGACACTTGTAAGCACGCATACACTTTGGCAGACGCTATCCAAAGAAATGGCGCAGCACAAAATGCGTATCCAAACACCACCAACGCCCTCTGAATCCCGTCATGGTACCATGGGAAAGCCATGACAAGCAAGGCGCCGAAGAACCCGAGCCAAGGCATAAGCACCGCCAACATCGGGAGGAGGAAGGCATTTATGGCAATGGAGCCAAGAGCAAAGGAGCCGAGCAAGTAGAGACTCCAACCTATAATCGGGTGGACGGTTCTTGGGATCAAGAAGAAGGGCAAAACATAGGCTGCAAGGATTGAGAAGATGGCTAGGAACTTGAGACTTGTGTGGTACATGGAGATGCTCCTGTCTGAACGCCTGTAACAGAGCTTAGATAGGCTAGGACGAGCTAACCGTGTCACAGCTATGATTCCTAGGTAGACCACTGCCTGTATCATCACCAATGGCATCTCTGCTCCATACCTAAGGGCATAGCATAACCCAGATTTAGAAACTATTACCCTAATTTAGAAGATCTAAAAGTTTAAAAAATCCCAAAATTATTAATCTACAAGATTTTTTTTTTTATAGATTTGGATTTTTACAGAAAAAATGAATTAGATTTAGTACTAAAAATTTGCATGTAGAAGTGACATTACAATTGAGTAACTGAATAATTTTTTTCAAAAATCTTACCCGACTGTTTTGAGGCGGCGATCATGCCAAGCCAGGCCAAGAGGAAGAACGGGCCATGACCACCAGTACCAAGGCTTCATGTACACTGCACTGGGGAAAGTGATGACGCTGTTAGGCCCACAAGGGACGTTCCAGCGGAGTTTCAGATCTGCAAAGTAATCAATCAAGCAAATGAATGAGAAACTACTTTGTTCATAATGGATTTTTAAGAAGAATGGGTTTTACTGAACTTACAGTAGTAAGAAGCATCCATTTGGTAGCCTAGAGGAAGCCGGAAATTCCCGTTAAGCTTAGTTTTGTTTCCTGGAGGATGAAACATAGGCATATCAAGCAAATCAGGGAAGTAACCTCCAATAAAACCCTGGTCTGCCCCATCAGAGTTTGGCCTCCCAGACTCTAACTCACGAAGCATGTCCTTGAAAACCTCGTTAGATGGCTGAAAAGTAAAAGAATAACATATAATTTACCAATCTAGTTATGTTTTGTCAATCCGATTATGTTTCAAAATGTTAAAAAAAAATATAATATACCTGCAAGACGAAGAGACCAGTGTGGAAGATGCAGGGATTGATGAAGACTGCACAGAATTGACCACATTGGAATAGTTCATCAGTCTTCTGTAGGAAAAGGTTGTCAGCATCAAGCATGACCACTCGGTCGTAGTCCACCAGACTCCAAGCATAAAGCTTGTTCATGGTTAGCTTGAATCTGTCATTAGAATCGTCGTCCCTATATGGGTTATGCAAATTCTCCACCCTCACCACTTTTACTCCATCTTCCTTCTCCCTGGCAAACACAAAAGTTAAGGTTAATTAGTTATATACTCTGTGTTACTGGATGATAAAGTCATTCATTCTCTTGTCACAAAATTCCAATTTTACTCCAAATTTGTCACAAAATGCAAATTTCTTTCTGAGCTATTAGCCAGTTATAGACTTATAGATCAGCACAGATTGAATTTTTTTACCGAGGCAATATAGATTGGAAGTTAGATGCAAATCATGCAAGCATTCTCTTGACTAAAAGTTTACCTTCAATATGACATTAATCATCTTTCAGCCTGTTCCAGACCCATTTCAATTCAACTTGAAAAGAAGAATCCGATACCAACAATCAAATTTTTTAAAAAAAATACATATTTCGCTATGGATTCTACTTGGCACATGCTAATGAAACCCCGGATCAATAAATGACTGCCTTTCCCGTTTTATTATTATTCATTGACAGAGAAGCCACAACTCTGCCAGGTCATCCTACATGTCCAAAAAGTCAATCCAATAAACACGCAAATATGGTAGGTTTGGTGGTTTGAAATTTTGAATGACCGTTGAAGGAGGTAGATATTTTACACCCACAACTTGTGCACTTCTAAAAATGGGACTATACACCTACCATTACAAATGGCTTGAAGCATATCCAGGAATATACTAATTAATTCAGCGTCTGTTCATATGATTTGCAATACATAATGTTAAATCAGGCTGAACATGTGGGTTGTCTATAAGAACTACAAGGATTAATACAATTAGATGGGATGCTACTTGTTAACAAATTTCTTTTTTCCTACATCCAATTTTAAAGTAAAATATAAATTATTCGTTGAATTAAGGTTTGGAGGCGTCATATACGGTCTTATCACATGTCTCCCTCAATTTCGTAACCATGTAATGTCTTAGACATGGAGCATTGACTTTTCTCCTCCTGTTTATAAGAATTTTTGGGAAAATAAATAAATTATGTGCAAATTATTTTTTCCCATCTCTTCAAAAATTGTTTAAAAAAAAAAGAAGCTTAAAAAAAAAGAAGCATGTCTAACAAAAATATTAAAATCAATTATGGCAAATACCAAGTCAAAGAACTTGGTGTTTACTTAGCCTTTCATGAAAATGATGATCAATTGATCATACATACAAACAAAATACAGGTCAATCACAAAGGAAAATATTACAGTGCTAATGATTTTTTTTACACAACAATGTCAATTTATTATGAAAAAGAAAAGAAAATCATGTTTATGACACCGCCGGGACACCGGCAAATCTTTATCTTAACTTGTACAAGTAATTTTTTTTTAAAAAAAATTCCAGTGGGTCAACACATAACATATTCTTCAAAATGATAAACAGTTCCACTTGTAGCTATCCAGAAATTGTCACAGAGCTATTATGATACTCCTTATAATGAGTTATCTTATCCAATGACGGAAGCATCAACAATTAAATGCTAATATCAAAGAAATATAGAAATGACACGATGAAAGGTTTTTAATTTTAATCTCCACGACCTTTCGAGTGCCTAGAAGATTACGCTACCTTCTAAAAATACAAATCGACCCAAAAATGACGATCTAGCAACTGCAATAAAACCATTGTGAGGTAAGACTGGAAAATTGTGGATCCCAGATTACGCGGGCATTAAACAGCTCACCCTTTCGTTTCAAGTACAACTGTTTTTTTTAATAATACAACTGATTTAAGGCAAAAAAAGAATTAGAAAGATTTGAAAGGTTAAAGTTTCACGTACAAGCACTATTTTTCATATACATTTTGCTAATGTATTATTAATACTTTATTAGTAAAGTGCCCGCCCGAGTACCCGACCATATTTATTATATGTATAAAAAAAAACATCCAAAAGAGTTTCTTTAACTTTGAAATGCAATTTTCACTCCACCGATGAAATATAGAAATTTAATTAAACACAATAAAACCAAATGCAATGGACAAGGCATATGTGCCACGTTTTTCCACTCGCACTGAATTAGCCGTTTCGGAAGAAAATAAGGGGGCATTTAGGTGAGGCCACCGAAGGAGCGAGCAGGGTGACGTGTAAACCCAGGAATGGTGGGCTTAGAGATGAGCGCGGTTGCACAGTAAGAAAGTCAGCACCCCCACACAGCAGATCAAGATTCAAGACAGCGAAGAAAGAGACAAGAGACAGGCAGAGAGAAACTTACAGAGCGCGGACCCAGTGAAGGGGGACGTCCTTGGAGGCAATGACGACGAGATCGGCGTCGACGTTGAGCTCCGCCAGAGATCTCATCAGGACACGTGTCGCCACGTAGAACTCGTAGTCCCTCGGCGTTCCCATGTACATCATCGCAGCGTATGCGTTCTTGTGCGGTCTCAACTCCCCGTATCGCCCCTCCACTACTCCAAACGACGCCGTCGCAGCAATCACCGCCACCGCCAGCAGCCACAACCCTAATCCGCCCCAACTACCCTTCCACAGGGCCATCTTTTTACGCCTCCAAATTCCAAATTGCAAAATCGGAACTCTAATTCGTACAGCAAGCGGCTTCTTCTCCTCCAAGAAGTCAAAGATTAGAATCAATCGAAGCTACAATTACGCCTAATCGATTGCAACAATCGGGGAGCAGAATCGATACAGAAGCAGAAGCTGAAGCAGAGGATAAATATATATTTATATGAAAATCCGGCGGCAATAAAAAGCACATAAAGGAAGAAGCCGCGTATTGGGGCGGGGAAGAGAGGAAAAAATCTTCGAAAGGCGGGGGAGGAGTTCCTTTTTGTCAGATTCAACGGCAATCAATCCTGAAGAGAAATGGAGAAGAAAGGGATTTGAGAGGCAGCTAGATTGAATGAGGGCGACTTTAAAATACACACTTGTATTATTTGTAGGGTAGGGGTCTCGGGTCTCCTCTCTCTTTAGCGAACGGCAGATTATTTATTTATCTATTTATTTCAAAAATGAAATAATAAATGTGTAAAGTCTTTTGTACCCTTTTTCTTTCTTTCCCTGTTTGATTCAGTGTTCCACTGTGTACATTGCAAGCGAGGAAGCGCGTTTCCTTCAAATCCAGTGCCGTCCGATTTCACGCTTTGCCACGTGTAAGTATCGCAGGGCATGTTTTTGTTTGGGTTTATCCCACCTCGTAAAAACTTTTAGCCTGAATGAATTCTCAAATGCGTCCCGTCTCTGTCTTCTTCTTCTACAATTTCTTCTATACAATTATAAGAACAAAACGTTAGAAATTATGAATAAATAGCTAACCTTTGTGGTCACTACATTATGAAAAAATAATCTGATTCTGTCAATTACCATTACAATTGGCTGGAAATTGAAGAAACAAGATGATGGACTCGACCATAAAGATTGTTAAAAGTGATCAAGAGGTGGGAATTTTTCCCCCCATTTCTTCTTGTAGTTTTTTTTTTTACTCTGGTTGTACTCTTTCCTTTTTTCACAAATTTTAAGAGGTGAGGTATATTTTAGCCATTTAAAACAGCTACAAATTAGGATTTTTTTTTTTTGTTCTTGTGTGCCTTTCCATTCCCGCCGACCTTGCTACTATCTTTGATCAGCTACAAATTAAGAAAGAATCCAGGAACAATTACGGCCAAGAGGATTCTAATCGCTCTAAAGTATTACACCCTCACAAGACGAACTAAATTTGGACAAAAGTCACAACCCATCCAAACAAGCACCCAAAGTAAATAATATTACACCCTCATCAACTAAACCGGATTTTATTTATTGATAATTGACATTAAAGTAAATTTTTTTAAAAAAGTGTTCAAAGTTGCGTGTTGCAATGTTTGCTTTTAAACTAGGTAAAACAAAATTAGATTGACATCAAGTATAATTTAAAGGCTAATTTAGTGATTTACTCGTAAAGTACGAAGGTTCATGTGTTATTCATTGAAAGCAAGTGGCTGAGAGTATAATATGTCACCTGATTAATTTATTGTTTTATGACGAGGAGGAACAACCTTTGTTGATGAATTTAGGACTCATGACTCAACACGCAAGACGCACTAAGCGTCCGTTCGGATGTAGCGGAAATAGGAGCGTCTTCCGCTAGTGGTAGCGGAAGTTTGAGCTTTTTGAAGAAGCTCCTACACCTAAGGGTCTTCAATTTCCGCTAGCGTTTTCCGTTATTAAGCTCCTGTTAGAAGACGAAAGTTTGAGTTTTGATGGTTCCAGAGTCAGTGACCCTATGTTTGCAAGTCAAGTCGGCGACTTGGCAAAGTCACTGACATGAACAGCTGGCGAAGCAATTTATTTATGGAAGGAACGCACAGATCATGCGCGTTCAACTGAAGACAGCTGTGTTGGTTTATTTTAGGAGAAGATCATCAAAAGAATGCTAAAATCAAGATGAAGATAATTTGTTTCTCCTAGAATATTTTAGTGTGCGTATGATTATATATTTGGAAAGATTTGTAAACGATTGAGTGAATATTGTTTTCCTAATCGAATGGAAAATAATATTCATGAGATCTCTCTTACCTTAGTTTAAATACTCTTGTGCTTTAGACTAATGGTAAGCGTCTGAGCATAATTTCACAATCGTGTGTAAGAAAGGAAGAGCAGACTTGTGCGAGAGATTCGTACAAGTGGTGAGTCAAGAGATCTTAGGCATAGCGTGAGATTGAGAGTGTGAGTGCAAAGGTAGAGCGTGGTTCAAGGGTGTGGGATTCATTCTTGTACACGGGAGAGCTTTGTAATCACTCAAGAAATCAATAGAGCGAGTCTAAGGACTCTTGAAATCCGACCAAGTGATAAACTTGGAAGGGAGTGGTTTTTCTCTAAGTAAACTAGTTGGTTTACGAAGAGTTTCCACTATACATCGCTTGTCAATGACTGTTGGTAAACGTTTATTTTACTGTTTGATTATTCCGCTGCTTTGTTACTCAAAGTCGACGACTTCGGAGGAGTCGCCGACTCGTCCTAGTACTAACGATCCTACAATTGGTATCAGAGCTTGGGCTCTAGATTGTGTTTTAGTACTATTATTGCAGGAAAATGACGTCCACCAACACCTCTGTGAATGACTCTTTCTGGAAGCCTCCAATCCTCAAGGTTGGAGAGTATAACTGGTGGGTTGAACAGATGAAGACCCATATCTGCTCGCTTGATGGTCAGCTTTGGAAAGTGATTGAACTAGGTCCAGAAACTTTTCTTGGAAAAGATGGAAAGACTGAAAAGACCACAGCCGAGTACGATGATGTTGATTTCAAGAAGCTTGAGAAAAATGCTAGAGCAAAGAAAGTGCTTCATCAGCTCTTACTGATGGTGACCTCAAAAAGGTCATCGGATACAAGACGACAAAAGAAATCTGGGATGCTCTTAAAAGACTTCATCAAGGCAACGATGATGTAAAGAAGGACAGAATTATCAGTCTCGAGGCAGAGTATGACAATATTTTCCAAGCAAAAGGAGAATCTCTTCGTGACTATCATTCCAGATTCCAGACGATTGTGAATCAACTCGAGTTTCTTGGTGAAGAGATTCCTCAATGGAAACTCACAAACAAGTTGATCTCAGGGTTGAACAAGAGCTGGGATAGTATTGCTGCGTCTCTCCTTACTCAAAAGGAGACCAAGTCATTGACCCTGGAGGATCTTGTAGGACAACTTACCATGTATGGAGGCATTCAACAAAGAAGAGTTGAAAGACTAGACTCGGAGAAAGTAAAAAACATTGCTCTCAAAGTTGAGAGAGCCTTTGACTTAGCTCAGGGAGACGATGACACTGATGGAGTAGATGAAGATGTGGCTCTCATCTCTAAAGCCATGAAAAGACTGTGGATTCGAAACAAAGCTCCCTTGAAGACTCTAGAATCAACTAAAGAAGGGAAGGATATGAAGGATGTCATTTGCTATCAATGTCAGGGTAAAGGACACTTTGCCAAACATTGTCCAAAAAGAAAATGTGGTGAAGCTGGCAAAGGCATGATGGCAACTTGGGACATGTCTGACGATGATGATGAGGTGGCACCAGCAAGAGGGAAATGTTGCATGGCCATTGAAGATAAGTCTTCCCAAGAGGTAAATGACTCTGAACTTACTTCATTTTTAGCCAAAAAATCCAGAGAACAGCTGGTTGCTATCATCGAAAAGCTTGGAACTCAGGTCACTGAGTTAAGAGAAAAATTAGAGGAAAATGAAGAAACAATCTCCAATCTCTTCGATGATAACAAACTCTGGTCCTCTAAAACAATTGAACTTGAAAAGACTTCATCTCTAAAATCAGTAACTTGTGAATTATGCTCAAATTCAGAGAATCAAGTCACTGACTTGCAAAAACAAGTCAATGACCTGGAAAAACAAGTCACTGATCTAGAAGGTGAAAGACTTATGCTTAGGCTAGGAAATGCTAAGTTATCTAAAGAACTTGATGATTCAAAGGCTGATGATGAGACTAAAAGAAAGAAATGGCTAGATGAGTATGTTGTTGAAAAGGCTCAAGAGGTCTGAAATGACTATAAAAAGAAGTTTGTGAAGGAGGTAGACAGATCTGGAATTGGTTTTGTTCGTGCACCCAATACTCAGGGTACCAAGGCTGCTCCCCTTTTGTCTAAAGGTAAAACCCCTATGTATAGTGACAATGCAAGTTGTTCTACACATATGGTGGCTAAGCCTGACAAAGGGAAGCAACAGTGGTATCCTGATCAAAAGGTGCACAACATATGGCAAAAACAAGTCCAGAACTCATCTCCGTCACAAATTAATTTTCAATCTCGCATCAACAACAAACCCATCTATCCGAGCTATAGCAAATATGTTGCCCTAAAGTCTCATAGAACATGTTGGTATTGTGGCAAGCCTGGTCACTATCAACATGATTGTCACAAAAAAGCAAGAGATGATGAAAATGCAAGGTCACAGACTCAGAGTGCTAGTCATGACATATCCACTGTCACTGACTGTCCTCCAGAGTCTGTGTGTGCAAATTGTGACAAATGTCGGTCAAAAACTGTTTATGTTGCCAAACCCAAAGAAGTCAAACAACTCTGGGTTCGTAAGAACTAATCTTTTCAATGCAGCTTGAAGTGGGTGACCAAGAGCCCTGGTTTATTGATAGTGCATGCTCAACTCATATGTCGGGAAACCCCAAGGATTTCATCTCACTTCAAGAATACAAGGGAGGTAAGATTACCTTCGGCAACAACAGTAAAGGTGGTATCTCAGGTATTGGTACGGTAAGATTCTCTGATAAGCTAACCATAGACAATGTGAATTTAGTTGATAATCTTAGTTTCAAGTTACTGAGTGTTTCCCAAATCTGTGCTAATGGAAAATATCAAGTTGTCTTTGATAAGATTGGGTGTCAGGTACAAGAGATTAGCTCAGGCAAAATTCTTCTGAGAGGGGTATGTGAAAACAATCTATATAAGGTGGACCCCTGTTTTGAGCCTGAAGAGAAACTGTGTCTTAGAACAGTTTCGGATGTCGCCGACCTCTGGCACAAAAGGTTTGGTCATGCAAGCTTTCAACTTCTTGACAAACTTCATAAGCAAGAACTGGTTAGAGGACTGCCCAAGATTGATTCAAACAAGCATGAGGTTTGTGAAACTTGTGTGAGAGGTAAGCAAGTAAGATCATCATTCAAATCCAAAAAGGAAGTAAGTACCACTAAACCTTTAGAGCTCATTCATATTGATTTATGTGGTCCCATGCGAGTCCAAAGTCGAGGGGGAAATAGCTATATTTTTGTCATTGTTGATGACTTTTCACGGTATACTTGGACTATTTTTCTATCTTCTAAAGATCAGGTCTTTGAAGAATTCGAAGCATGGGTGAAGGTGGTTGAGAAAAAACTTGGAGTTTCTCTAGTGTCAGTTAGATCAGATCATGGAACAGAATTTGACAACTCTGAGTTTCTATCCTTTTGCAAGAAAAATGGCATAAGTCACAACTTCTCAGCGCCAAGAACTCCTCAACAAAATGGAGTGGTTGAAAGAAAGAATCGTGCCTTGGAAAACATGTCAAGAACCATGCTTATCTCAAGTGGTCTTCCAAGGAATTTCTGGGGTGAAGCCATAAATGCATCTTGCTATGTAATGAATAGAGCTATGCTTCGACCACTTCTTGGAAAAACTCCTTATGAGCTGCTTAGAGGAATTAAGCCCACTGTCGCCCACTTGCGCACTTTTGGATGTAAATGTTATGTTCATAACAACGGCAAAGATATTTTGGGAAAATTTGATCCAAGAAGTGATGTTGGCACTTTTGTAGGATATTCTCCTCATAGCAAAGCCTACAAAGTGTTCAACAAAAGGACAAGGAGGATTGAAGAAAGTGTTCATGTGGTGTTTGATGAGAACACTATGGGAGGATCGATGATTGAGGATCTTGATGATGGTGATCAAGGATACAATCTGGTTCAAGACGACTCTCTTCCAGTTTCCACAAAAGAATCAACAGTCAGTGACTATTCTGAAGTCACCGACTCAGACAATACAGGGGGCATGAGTCAAAGTCAAAATTCAAGCTACAGTGAGTCTGATAATGAGAAAACTCCTGAAAGAAGCTCAAGCATGCAGAACTCAGCAGAAGATTCAGAGAAGACGCCTCAGACTCAAGTTAGCGACCTCACAGAAATACAGATCCGAAATTATCAACAGAAAAGTGCTCATCCTGTCACCAACATCCTCACTGATTTCTCCAAGGGTGTGCAAACCAGATCTTCTTTGAATAATTTCTTTGCTTTCATCTCAATGTTGGAACCTAAAAATGTTGAACAAGCACTGAAAGATTCGGATTGGGTTAGTGCTATGCAAGAAGAACTTCATCAATTTGAAAGGAATAAGGTATGGCATCTGGTTCCAAGGCCAAAAGACAGATCAGTGATTGGAACACGATGGGTGTTCAGAAACAAGCTGGATGATGAAGGAAATGTGGTCAGAAATAAAGCAAGGCTAGTAGTTAAGGGATACAATCAGCAGGAGGGCATTGACTATGATGAAACGTTTGCTCCAGTAGCTCGTCTTGAGGCTATTCGATTACTCATTGCCTATTCTGCTCATCATGGTTTCAAGCTACAACAAATGGATGTCAAGACTGCATTCTTGAATGGATTTTTAAAGGAAGAAGTATATGTTGAACAAACTCCGGGTTTTGAAGATGTCACCCACCCGGATCACGTCTACAAGCTGGACAAAGCACTCTATGGATTAAAGCAAGCCCCACGTGCTTGGTATGATCGGTTGTCTCAGTTCTTGATTCAACATGGGTATGTTCGTGGTGAAGTAGACAAGACTCTCTTCTTGCTGAAAGAGAAAGGACACACACTTGTTGTTCAGGTCTATGTCGATGACATCATCTTTGGCTCAACAGATGATAAGCTGGTTAAGAAGTTCGCTGACCTCATGTCCAGTGAGTTTGAAATGAGTATGGTCGGCGAACTCAAGTTCTTCTTAGGACTTCAAGTTGTTCAAAATGAGGATGGGACACGAGTTCATCAACAAAAGTATCTTAGAGAATGTGTTAAGAAGTTCGGTCTGGAGAATGCTAAACCGTTTGATACTCCCATGTCGCCGACTACCTCACTTGGAAAAGATGACAAAGATCCAGAAGTCAATGCTACTATGTATCGGGGTATGATTGGTTCATTGCTCTATCTTACTGCAAGCCGACCAGATATTGTGTTTGGAGTCTGTCTATGTGCTAGGTTTCAAGCCGATCCAAGAGAGTCCCACTTGAAAGCTGTTAAAAGAATCATTCGGTATCTTAAGGGGACTGACAATCTTTGTTTATGGTATCCAAGAGGATTTGATTTTGAGCTTGTCGGATACACAGATGCTGACTTTGCTGGAAACAGGGTTGATAGAAAAAGCACTTCAGGGATGGCTCAATTTCTTGGACCTTGTCTTGTCTCATGGGGATCTAAAAAGCAAAATTCTGTGGCTCTATCAACAGCAGAAGCAGAGTATATCGAGGCTGCAGCTTGTTGTTCACAACTTTTGTGGATCAAGCAACAAGTCAGTGACTATGGTGTGAAATGTGAGTCAGTGCCCATACTATGTGACAACACCAGTGCCATCAACATCTCAAAGAATCCGGTGCAACATTCTAAGACAAAACACATTGAGATAAGGCATCACTTTCTTCGAGATTGTGTAGAAAAGGGCATGGTCACTATGGAATTCTGTAGAACAAGTGATCAAAGAGCGGACATCTTCACAAAGGCCTTAAATCGTGAACCTTTTGAACAACTCCGCATGGAATTAGGTATGATCTCTCTTCAATGATCTGTTTCCCTACATGAATTCCCTCAATAATTGGCTAAAATTGATTGCTATGCATAAGTCTTGAAATCATGCTTTTATGGTATAATTCTTAAACATACTTGATAGACATCATATTTAGGAAACCCATGCATTTGACTGTCGATGACTTTCATCATATTCTGTTATGTGCAACCTTTTTGAGCTCTTTGTTTAGCCCAAAAGAATCAACCTGATGATCCTAACCCTCACTACAAGCCCAAATGATGGTTGGTTCTAATGCTTGTCCCTGACCTATCATGGTTTGAGAGTCTCTATGAGCCCAGTTTGAATTTCTTTATAAAACGGAGACTTATCATCATGATCGACAAATCCTCAACAATATGATTTTACTTGGTTCTCTTTGGCACCCCTGTGCAAACCCATCACCAAGTAAGCTCTTAAAAGAGTAAGTCATGAGTGGACAAAAGTCACGGATATACGAAAGAAGCTATTTTGAGATAGAAGTCGCCGACGTGCTCAAGGTCAGTGACTGAAATTTCTGGCGCTAGAAAAGGATCATGGCTTAACAGTATCTTTTGAAATTGGAAAGTATACTTCAAAAGGGAGGAAAGAGAAGATCTTGTGATTTGACAACTTCCTTAATGATGGAAGTGAATTCCTTTATTATGCCTCAACCGTCAAACTAAAAAGGTACGCTCTTCTAAAATCCTTCTCTTTCTCTCAACTTCATCTCTCTCTCTCGAACCCAAAACCCTCAAACCTTCATCCTTCTCCAATGGCGTCTCCATCCAACTTCGACATCCCTGCCTCTCCCAAGACCAAAATCGACAGTCCTGAATCGGCAAAGAAGAAAATTCTCGCCCTCTTTGGTGATGATTTTCTTCGAGCTCTTTTATCTGGAGAATCGTCTTCCTCCACTGTCCCACCAACCGCCATGGAACCTCCATCCCAAAACCTCATTCCTCCACAGAACCAAGATCTAAGCCCTTCTCTTCCAAAATCAACTCCCTCATCACCCGTTACCACCGAAAAACCCCAAAATCTCCTTCCTCAAATCGAAACCGAAACCCTAACCACTTCACCAGAGTCTGGAAAAATGCGCCAAACGGCGCAACCAATGGTTTTTCCAGAAACTGGTGAATCTTCCTTACCCAAATCCCCAAATCCAGAGATTGTAGAGGAAGAGAGAGCGAAGACTCCGATTATGGAGTCGATGGAGTTTGAGGAAACAGAGACTGTTGTCGGGTCGTTTGGAGAAGAGAAAGAAGAAGAGGCTGATGAAAAGGAGAACCAACGACTATCTCCTCAAGAGAAGGCTGTCAATGACTCCTCGAAAGTCATTGACCTTGATGCTGATGCTGAGAATGCTGACAAGGTGGCTGACAAGGATCCCTCTCGAAAGGAATCAAACGACAACTCTGAAGAAGGTACTCCCTCTGATCCCATCTTGGTTTCCAAGAAACCCATTTATGGTGAATCTGTTAAGAAAAATCTGGAAAAAGACCTCTTTGGAGATGACTCTGAGTTGCTCAAGGACGAAGAGATAGAAATGCCTCCTCCCTTTCGTCCTAAAACTAGATCTGCTAGTGCTAGAGCCTCGGCAATGGCTCTTAAAGCCAAAAAGGGCAAGGGGTTGGAAACCCCTGAGGCTGCCTCAGAGGGAGGTGACTTTTCCTTTTCTGAGAAAGTCACTAGGAAGAAAAAGGGAAGATCTCCTAAGTCTGCTGTTGGGTCCAGTAAAAAGAGTAAGAAAACAAGTGTGAGCATTGCTATGTCGTCTAGAGATTTCACTAAGGATCTACTGTGGGATGAAAATTTCATAAAGGAGTTCAAACTGACCAAGGTCCTTGACTGGTTGAAAAAACAGAAGTGGGAGAAGTTAATCCAAGGGGAACATGATTATAATCCATTGATGGTTAAGATCTTTTATGAAACTCTGGTCATTGAAGATACAGGGAACATGACCATAGGTAGGTACACCATAGACAAGAAGACGTATTCCTTTACAAGCAAGGATGTCAGTGACATTCTGGAGATTCCTCATGAAGGTTTTGCTGAGTACTACAAAGGAGGTTGGCCTGAAGGGGTTGATGACCGTGAGATCATCAAAACTGTCACTGACAGTGATGATAACTTCACGAGTCCTTACCTGGTCAACAAGATGGGAATAGAGAAGAAGGTAATGTTCAATTACCTCATCAGCAACCTACTGCCCAGGGAGCTTAAGAGGAACGCTGCTTCTATTCAAGATCTGCTGGTCATGGACAAGATAATCAGAGGAAAGAAGATTAACATGCCACGTCTGATGATGCTTCACATGAAGCATGTGCTTGAAAATGCCAAGCATGCTCTTCCTTACGGAATGCTGATTGCTCTGCTGATGTATGAGCACAAGGTCTATGTGGACAGTCATGCTGATGTCCTCAATACTAGAGTTCTCAACAAGGAGATGATGAGAAAGTTTGGCTGGTACTGGGTCGATGGTCAGTGGGTACTGAAGTCATCTGATGTCAGTGACAAAGGGAATCAAGAAGAAGGACCAAAATCTGCTCCGGTGAATGATGAGTTGAAGGAGATCAGGGAGCAGAACATGATTCTGAAGGGGATGATGGAAAAGCTTCAGAATATGGTCGGCAACGCACTGTCAAAGTTGGATGCATTAGATGAGAGGCTCAATGACTTTGGAGCCTGATGTCAGTGACTGTCTTGCACTCATGACCTTCTCTATCCCTTTCTTTTTTCCTTGCCATATTATTCCTCCACTCTTAAAAAACCTCTTTAGTTCAATTTGGTTGTAACTTACTTCTGGATTGTGTGTGTCTACATCGTACTCTTATTTTTCCATGGTGGACGACTATTTATGACTGTTTTGATATTATGCTTTACGTTTCTATATTTGCCTCTACTTTCTTTTCTTGTTTTAGCAGTCTTTTTGATGATGCCAAAAGGGGGAATTAACCGGGGAAATAGATTTATTAGGGGGATCAAAATACTGAAAACATGTGGTTACTAAGCTGAGGGGAAACTTTTATGGCTTTTGTGTTTTGCTCTATCTACTATACTGTTTTGTATGCTGGATATTTTGTTTATCAGAACAGGTTGTTTGTCACCATCAAAAAGGGGGAATTTGTTAGAAGACGGAAGTTTGAGTTTTGATGGTTCCAGAGTCAGTGACCCTATGTTTGCAAGTCAAGTCGGCGACTTGGCAAAGTCACTGACATGAACAGCTGGCGAAGCAATTTATTTATGGAAGGAACGCACAGATCATGCGCGTTCAACTGAAGACAGCTGTGTTGGTTTATTTTAGGAGAAGATCATCAAAAGAATGCTAAAATCAAGATGAAGATAATTTGTTTCTCCTAGAATATTTTAGTGTGCGTATGATTATATATTTGGAAAGATTTGTAAACGATTGAGTGAATATTGTTTTCCTAATCGAATGGAAAATAATATTCATGAGATCTCTCTTACCTTAGTTTAAATACTCTTGTGCTTTAGACTAATGGTAAGCGTCTGAGCATAATTTCACAATCGTGTGTAAGAAAGGAAGAGCAGACTTGTGCGAGAGATTCGTACAAGTGGTGAGTCAAGAGATCTTAGGCATAGCGTGAGATTGAGAGTGTGAGTGCAAAGGTAGAGCGTGGTTCAAGGGTGTGGGATTCATTCTTGTACACGGGAGAGCTTTGTAATCACTCAAGAAATCAATAGAGCGAGTCTAAGGACTCTTGAAATCCGACCAAGTGATAAACTTGGAAGGGAGTGGTTTTTCTCTAAGTAAACTAGTTGGTTTACGAAGAGTTTCCACTATACATCGCTTGTCAGTGACTGTTGGTAAACGTTTATTTTACTGTTTGATTATTCCGCTGCTTTGTTACTCAAAGTCGACGACTTCGGAGGAGTCACCGACTCGTCCTAGTACTAACGATCCTACAGCTCCCGCTACAAGGCATCCAAACGGACGCTAAGTAAAACTGTTTAAGCTGGCCAACTAGCTCAATCAAGTAGAAGGAAGAATACTGAAATTTATTTATCGGAGATAAAAATTAAACCTCAGATTTTTCAATAATCTACCATACCTTCTACCATTAAGCTATTTCATATGAGACATTTTATCCATCACCTAATTCACTTGTTTAAAAATATGTCTAATTTGTATAGTCTGGGATATATTTTAGATGCAGAATGATCTCACTATCTCATGACTTAATCAAAAGGCTTAAAACATATACAGACACTTAAACTTGTGCAAATTGGTCAGATAGACACCTCACCTTTGTTTTGACCTATTGAGTACTTAAACTTGATAATTCAGGTCTATTAAACACCTGCTCACTGACAATCTCATTGGGGACAACACACGCGCGCTGACATGGACAAAAAATGTCCAGATGTGTGCCACATCATAGGCTTATTTTGCCACATAAGCCTATATTCCAATTTTAAAGGTTAATTAAATTATTAAAACTAAAAACAAAAAACAAGAAACAAAAAAATAAGAGTAAATGGCTTTCTCTATGACGAAGGCTCGGAAGCTGCCTCGTCTCCATGGATGGCCAATTTGCATAAAGAACAAGAATTACTTTCATTGACTAAAATATGTATCAAATCTATAATTACTTTCATTGCCTAAATAATTAATCAAAATAATAATAACAAATATAATAACAATTAGTTTGACTTGCACAACAACTTCTTCTTCCTTATGTTGAACTAGCAGCAACAATGGTGGAAGTGGCGTTTTGTCAGCGATTTGATGGGAAAGAGAGGGATTTAAGTAAATAAGGGGCGAACAATTCAGATCTGGCTTAGATTTGACAAATTCGGTGCGAGAGAGTTCGAATTTTGAATTCAAAAGCTTGAAGAGGAGTTTTAATGGAGGTTGATTTTTAGATCTGGAATGGGGGCAAAATCAAAGACCTCTCGGCTTCAATTTGGGCAATCGATATGTAAAGGACTCCGCCTTAGCTGCGACCAGATCCACCAGATCTCTACATGGCCAAACCTGGAGCGATAGCTTCAAGCTTCTCGACATGTCCGATTGTTCTCCACCGGCTCGACTTGCAAATCCACCAGATCTCCACCGGCTCGACATGTCCAGCGACTTGGATCGACCTCTTCAAGCACCAAATCTTGTAAGAAGATTAAAGAAAGGCAAGTTTGATTAGTATGGGTATATCTTTTAAGCAAAATAAAGAAAGGCAAGTTTGATTTCTGGATCGAGAAAGGAGACGATAAAAAAAAATTGTTTTTTTTTTCTCTTTTTTTTTAAATATTAAGTTATTTAATACCATATCAAACAAGGGATAAGATTTCACTCGCTGATCAGTGTTTGAGTTACACGCACATCGACACGTCAGCGAGCAGGTGTTTAATAGACCCGAATTATTAAGTTTAAGTACTCAATAGGTCAAAACAAAGGTGAGGGGTCTATCTGACCAATTTGCACAAGTTTAAGTGTCTGTATATGTTTTAAGCCTTAATCAAAATGTGAAATTATCCTACTCAATTACTTTGTTGTGATGATGCTTTGTCGTAATACAATTTCGTATGAGACATTTTATCCATCACCTAATTCACTTGTTTAAAAATATGTCTACTTTGTATAGTCGGGATATATTTTAGATGCAGAATGATCTCACTATCTCATGACTTAATCAATAATGTGAAATTATCCTACTCAGTTACTTTGTTGTGATGATGCTTGTTTTGGGCAGAATAATCGCACTAACGCGTTACCTGCTAAAATAGGGGAACTCCTAACCAAAAAACAGTCGTAACACGTTATGAACTAAAGACAAGACGTAGAATCAAATAAGGAATAGAGAACAGTTAACAAGCAAGTTGTAATGTGTATATTGCAATCGTAATTGTAGATAAATCCCTTCAAAGTATATGAGAACACTCGAATGTAAATGGAATGATAAAACATAAACGATTTTTGCTTCTGGTTTGTGTTCAAAGTGCTTGTGTAGATCGTGCCTCTATTTTCGCCTCTGCCTTGTTTTATAGTCATTTCCTCCGTTTTGGACCGTTGGTGGAGTGCTCACCCTATCCCGGAGATCTCGCCACCGGAATTAATGAACTAGCCGTTTCTGTGTTTTAACTATGGGATCCGAGATTTTCGCCATATCTTCTTCGCCTTCATTACTCGTCCGCTCCCTTGATTCTTTCTAGCTAATGGCCCGCATCAACTTCTTTGGGCTTACCTTGCTTCTTTGGGCCAAATTTTATAGGGCCCAACAATACCCCCTCAAAAACCCGGGAAAAGTTCCCTCCACCGCTTTTCTAGGGTTTTTGATTTTTTTTGTTTCTTGGAAGTTGTAGCGCGTAAAGGCGTGTCTCATCAACCTGTATTTATAGCAGTTATGATGGCCTCCTAGACTCCAATCGTGGTTCTTGGTGTTCAGGTACGCTTCCTTCTACTCTGCTTCTTCATCTTCAACCTCCGCCCTTTCCTTCTCTATGGCTACTCCTAGTTCTTCTTCCCTTTACTGTCTTGAAGCCACCATTCCCTCCTCTCTGACCTCTTCTGGTTTCCTCACCCCTTATCATCGGAGGAATAGTACCTCAGAGGACCCTCACATCCTTGCCTTCTCTGTGGGTTTCCCCCCACATGCAGAGGTGTTCCTTCCTCCTCCTCGTGTTCATGCGGATTTCTGTGCCGACGATTGGGTATGCCTGTACGAGTACCCTTTCCGTATTGGCCACCGTTTCCCATTTTCCCCTGTAGTTGTCAATTTTTTATCCACCCTTAATGTTTCTCCGGGGCAATTACTTCCCCAAGTTTGGAGACTTCTGCTTTCCGTTGACCGATTATGTTCTTCTCAAGGGCTTCCCTTCAAAGCTGCCGACTTTTTCTTGAATTACCGCCTGTCTAAAGGTGGTCCTGGCCGCTTAACTTTGAAAACTTTTACCAATAGATCCAACTTAGTTTTCAACATATCGAAATCTGACCGGGGTTGGGCTGACAAGTTTTTCTTCGTGATATTGTCTTCTTTGAGAATCGATACTTCTTTCCTGAAAAGTCTTTGGTGTTCAACAGGTAGTGTTTCCCTCTTGTACTTGTTGATCTACATTCGAATCTAACCTCTGACTATTTGTTATTTCTGTGCAGAGAATCTCGTTACTCCTTCACCCCGCAAGGTGTCATCTCAAGTCATTTCCCACATCGAGGCTCTTCCGTTGGAAGACAGATTGTATCCTGAATTAGTGAAAGCGTGTTTGGCTGAACCCGAAGATACCGAGATGTCGAGTAAGTTACTCTCTTCTCATTCCCTCTTACTTTTACGTCTTCATCTTCTATTGACCCTGTCACTTCATCTTACCATGCTCTAGAACCACCAGATCTACTGCTGTGTTATCAACTTTGGAAAGGGTTGAGGCCAGGAAGAAGAGGAAAGCGGACACAACCTCCACTGCGGATACGTCTTTGATGGTGTCTCTGCCCCCCAAAGTGATAGGTGATTCTCCCAAGGCCTCCTTATCAAAGAAAGGTGCATCTTCTCGCATGACGGATCTTCCCAGCACCATGATGTCTCTAGATATGGATGCTGAAAAATGCCTGAAATCTCTGATGCCTCTGCAAGTGGACTGCCTCCATGGTTCAAGCCATCGATCTTTTTTTCCCGAGTTTCTCGGCGAAATACTGGCAGCCCAGTGGCAGGTACTTAATAGTTCTCTTTTCTTTTACTGCTAATTGTCTGGTTACTTAATCCGTACTTGTTACCTAGGGCCTCCAACTTACTCTTGCGGATTATGACACCTTCAAAGATTACCCTGAGCAACTGGCTCAGAGTAAGATCAACACGCAGCTTGAAAAGGATAGGTCTGTCATCCTGGGTCAGGAGAAGAAGGCTCTAGAGAAGAAGGTCCTTGACCTGCAAAGTGCCCTCGAGAAAGCTCTGGAGGACTCTAAGGCGTGGGAGGATAAGTTCAAGGAAGCATCGAAGAAAAGTGTCGCTCTTGCTCAGGAAGTTGAGGATACGACTGACTACTGGTCGCTCAGAGCTCGTGAAGAGACGATTGAGGAATTTGCTGCTGGGAAACACTCTTCCTGGGTTGCTGTGAAAGAGAGGGAGCAATTCGAGAACTTGTTCCCTGAGGAGGCCAATGCATCCAAGAAGTCTTCCCTCATGGACGACATTTCTCAAGTTGCCAAAGATGTAGCCCAGGTCGAGATGGATAACCAGAAGTCGGCCGAAAATGCAGACAAAGAATGACTCCTTTCCGCTTTTTCTATTTCTCGAACTTTTATCCTACCCCCAGTATGTTGGGGCTTTTTTTTTTTAAAACTTTATGTTTTGTTTGGCCGCTTGTATTAGGGCCTAGATGTGGACAGCTTTGCACCCCGTGTTGGTTTCTGGGGTTATGTTTATTTTGATAATGTTTTAGTAGTTGCTATGGCCTTGGATCTGTGTTTGACTTTTTTGCAGGTAAAGCAGGTTCAACGCTGGAGAAAGAAGACCAGCGTGTTTGTAGAGAAATCGACTTGTTCAAAACACGTACTTGTAATTCAGCAATAAACTCTTCGTTGTATAGTGATTTTTATGTAAGATGCAAAAAGAGAGAGAATGATGTACTTGTCTGAATGTAAATACTTGCAATAAATTCGTGAATCGTGTTACAAATGAAAAACTCCACTTGCCCTAGAATTCATGTTACATGTTCTCATCTCTTGCATCTTTTGACTAGTCGTTGTGTGCACAGCGTTGCCTGATCATAAGGCGAGGGCCCATGTTTTGGCCTGTAACATCACAAGGCATCCCTTGTTAGTTTTTTTTTGAAACCGTTGTTGTCGTATGTATAAAGATGTAATGGTATAATGTGAAAGGAAAAAGTTTGTGAAATATACCTTGTCGCGATTTATGCATTTCAAAAGTGATACAACTTCAAGTTCATCGTGTTCCAACTTCTAGGGATCGTCTTTCCATCTTGTGACATCAACTCGTAGGCTCCTTGTCCTACGATCTTCGTGATCTGATATGGTCCTTCCCAGTTTGCCCCCAACTTGCCAGCATTCAATTCCTGCGTATTCTGGAAGACTTTCCTCAATACCCAATCTCCCACTTGGAACGCCTTCGCATTAACGCGTTTGTTGTAACTTCGGGCTACCCCCTGTCTATATGCTGCCATACGAACCGATGCTGTAATAACTGCGGTTTTTAAGGATATTTTTGATTTTTTCTCGGATATCCTTTTAACCTTTTTGTCCGTTTTAAAGCTTAATCCAATATTTTTGTTGGAAATTAAATCCTAGAAAATTCTTGGTGATATCCTAAAATCACAAAGAAATGATTTTATGGATCGGTGTGAATTCTAGGATTTTTCAGTGGAAAAAGAATATTTATTGGATAAGCCGTCTTTTTAATTATGTATTGTAAAGGATTGAAAATACAAAACGGAAGCCTTAAAAATTAAGGGTAGAAAGATAAAATCATGGAAAATTGGTTTTATTGGTCTACATAATTTACGAGACGTTTTTTTCGTTTAGTAAGTTTTTCCACCCGAGGTACATAATCTTACCGCTTTAACGCGAGTCCCGTTCCGAGACGGGTTTGTTTGTAAACCGCCTTTCAATTTCTTAATTAGGAAGGAAGAAGTGAGAATGGGATTTGGGGACGACACGTCTCTTCTGCCTAGTCAAAGTCTTCTTTTTCATTTTGAAAACAACCGAGAGTGAGAGGACGGAACGACGACGGGCTCGGGCGAGAGAATTCGGCCTTCACCGCCGGCAATCTTCCTCACCTTCTCCTTGCCAGCCACCACCTTAGCTCCTCCTTCATCTCATCCTCTTCTTCGTGTGAGGCTTGTGCTTTTGAAAGCCGAACCATGGAAAGAATCAGGCGGAACGACAAGCTCGGGAGGAAAGAATTCATGCCGCCGGTAGTCTTTCTCGCCTCGCCGTACGTCGCCGCCGGCGATCGTTAGCTTCTCCGACCACCACCCACCGCAAGGGTCACTGTCGGGCAACGCCCAGCCATCCTTGGGCTCGAGGATCGAGCCCTTCGTTGATACGGTCCTACAGGTTCAAACCGCTCGAGAAACGGACGTCAGGATCTTCAGTTATAGCAAGTAAAGGACTTCAGATAATTACTCGGGATTCGTTGTTAATCCGTTTGATCCGAGATTTGGTCACCTTTAAGAACTTGTTACTGAGGAACACTTTTTGTTTAGAAAGTTGTTTCAAAAGTGAAGCGGATAATTAGTTATAATTCCGCCAAGATGGCTCCTTAAAGCATGATAACTAAGGATTTATTATATATCGATATTCGGAAATTAATTCGTTTATCGATTAGGAAGTTGTAGGAGTTGAGAATACAACTAAGAAGTGTTTCTGTGAGCTCGTTGCTCAGAAATCCTTTTGTTATATTTGTCAGAAGGATGATAAAGATTACTGTTGAATTGCTAAGGACGTTGAGCACGCCTTCTAAGGCAAGTGGACGGTTCTCTCTTGCATTATGGTTATTAAATGAGGATTTGAATCCCATTTAATATTTGTGTTGGGAACAACTTGTGTGCTTATTAAAATATGATAGGTTGTTATATTTGTTAGAAATAATGACCATGTTGTTTATTCAGTTTTGCGGTAGAACTGGATTTAGGTCCGTTATGGGTGACCTTGTATGTTGTCTCACGCTAAGACATTGTTATTGAATTAAGGTAGTTTCAGGGAGGGGAATGTGGTTCCATATCCTCTCTTAAAATGAATATTACATTAGGAGGGGCCTAATCCTAACGGTGGGTCATGACTCTTCCCCTGCTCTTCGTGTGAGAGGGGTGATGCGCACTCTAGCTAAGTGCAATTGGCACGGTGCAGTGTAGACGACAGGGTAATAGGCCTCTCTGATCTCTACCTCACCATATGCAAATGAAAGATCAAGGATAGCTTAAGTCCTGTGATCTTGGTACAGGGTAGACGACAATGGATGAAATACTCCAATGATCTCTACAATACCAAAATATTTCGACAGTAGTTCGAGCCGATTATGAATCACCAACCTGTTTGTGAAAAGTTTTGAAAGTAATATAAGATAAGTGCGTTAGGCACATTAATATACATGAATGGTTCATCCAGTCGGAAAGCCATTCTTACTCCCGGTTATGAATGATTCTTAATCAAACTTTGATTAAGTCAATCTGATTAGTCGATGGAGACTTTTCAAGATGTTATGTGATTAATATGAGTTCCCAACAATTGTTTATGCTTCTTAAAGAAACCACAAGCGGTGGTATTCTCTCTCTTGATTACGCGAGTCTCCTTCTTATCTTCTATAAGACTGCTAACTGTTGGATCATAATTTGAGTCTATTCGGATTTCGATGCCAATATGTTTAGTTACAACCATAAGAACCAAGTTAGATTCTCCGCTTGCTTAGTCTATCATTAGACCAACCCGTCCATTTTCTTTTCTTTTATATGGTCGGTTGGTGTCTACCGTTGTATACGACACATCATGTATTTCTTGGAAGTTGATTCAAGAGGCGAATTCAGAGGTTTGAAGCTCCAGAAGTTGAAGAAAGGTTTCCAATGGCGGTACTTGAGTGAATATCATGGTTGAACTACTTCAAAGTGAAGCCGAGTTTCAGAAATAAGAACTTAATGAAGACTTGATGAAGATTTTGTTTAAATAGAAGGTTGTTCTATTTATTTGCTAATTCTTTTTAAGTTAAGGCTTGTATAAGACCTTTTATTCTCTTTTCCGCTGTAAAATTTTATTTTATTTTGTTAGGTTTTAAATGGTTTCATTTACCTTGTTTTAGTTTGTTCAGTCAGTTTAAAGCCTTGGGTAGCTTCGGTTTAGTCTTAATCGGGTTACTGGCGGTAATACCTCCAGGGTAGGAAGGGGGTGTTACAAATGCCTCATCTCGTAACTCGTCTACCGTGTCTAAATGGTGTAATAGGTTAGGTAGGTTTGATTCTTCGGTAGTGAGTCCATATCGAACTGTGGGCAGAGTTACTTTTACTGGTAACACTGCTTCACATCCGTAAACCAAGGAGAAAGGTGTATGGCTTGTGGCAGTCTTAGGGGTTGTTCGATCTGACCATAGGATAAGGGGTAACTCATCTGCCAATTTCCCCTTTTTCAAGTTGTTGATGATCACTTTGTTACTTGCTTTTGCTTGACCATTGGCTTGAGGATAACGTGGTGTCGACATCACCAACTGAATGTTGTATTGCTGGCAAAATGATCTCGTCTTGTCACTGATGAACTGGGATCCATTATCGCACACTATGGTGGACGGTATTCCGAATCTACTCAGGATGTTTCTCTTTATAAAAGAAATGACCCGGGTGTCTTTGACTTCTTTGAAGGCTTCGACTTCGATCCACTTGGAGAAGTAGTCAGTCATTGCTAGGATGTAGACGCGTTGTCCTGAAGCTGGAGGAAGCTTTCCCACGATGTCCATTCCCCATTTCATGAATGGCCAAGGGGAAGTTATAGGATGCAATAGCTCCGAAGGTTGATGTGGTATAGGTCCGTGACGCTGGCACGCGTCACACTTGCGAGCGAACTCTACTGCGTCTTTGTTCACGGTAGGCCAATAATAACTCATCCTGCTCGCCTTCCTTGCCAAATTGCGACCCCCTGTGTGATTTCCGCATTCTCCATCGTGTATATCTTGTAACACCTGCTGTACCTCTTCTTCTTTTACACACCGGGCGTATATTCCTGACGACATCCACTTAAACAAGATGTTATTCTTAACAGTGAAAGTGGAAGCTTTTACCTTAAGTCGGTGAGCTTCTTCCTTGTCGTCTGGCAAAACTCCATCTCGTAACCACTTTAGATAAGGGGTTACCCATGAACTGTCTTCATCAGAGCCTCGAATCTCAAACATGTCTGCCTCCTTGGTTATAGATGGCGCATCAAGGTACACGAAAGATATCTTGTTGTACTCTCTTGGGTCGATTGCGGATCCGAGGTTGGCTAAAGCGTCTGCTTGCGTGTTGGCATCTCGAGGAACTTGTTTTATCTCGAAATGTTTGAAATGCTTTACGATCTCTTGAACTTTTTCCAAGTACGCCTTCATTTTTGAATCCCTGGCAACATACGAGTTCGTAACTTGATTTACA
The DNA here is from genome assembly GCA_964016875.1 of Fallopia convolvulus. Classification (NCBI taxonomy): domain Eukaryota; kingdom Viridiplantae; phylum Streptophyta; class Magnoliopsida; order Caryophyllales; family Polygonaceae; genus Fallopia; species Fallopia convolvulus. The sequence goes on from OZ024728.1 coordinate 17,202,420, forward strand.
ATAAGTAACGAATCACAAATTACCTCGATCTCTTGTACATTCAAATCCTTAGCAACAAGTAACCCTGCAATAAGCGCCTCATATTCTGCTTCATTGTTAGTAGCTTTGAATGTACATCGAATAGCTTGGGCTATCCTATCCCCCTGTGGTGACTTCAGGACTACCCCCAATCCTACACCAATCTGGTTCGACGCCCCGTCTGTATGCATCAACCATTTGCCATTCCCTGTCACGTGCAGCACATCTTGGTCTTCATGCTCTGAAGTGGTAGGAGTGAAGTCAACCACAAAATCGGCCAACGCTTGAGACTTCATTGCTGTTCTAGGCTCGTACATGATGTCGTAACCATTTAAGTGGATGAACCATCTTGTTAACCGACCTGACAATTCTGGCTTTGACATAATACTCTTCATTGGATAATTAGTTCTCACAATGATAGAATGACTTTCGAAATAAGGACGTAACTTTATTGAAGCCATTACCAAAGATAGTACTAGTTTCTCCACGGGGGAATACCTGGTTTCCGCATCGAGCAATGTTTTACTTACGTAATAAATGGGCAGCTGGTCTCCATTCTCTTCTCGGATCAAGACGGCACTCACTGCTACTTCGGTCACGGCCAAGTATACATATAATTTCTCGCCTGGCTTCGGTTTAGATAATACCTGCGGGTTAGACAGATAATTCTTCAATTCCCCAAAGGCATTTTCATGTGCCTCCGTCCACTCGAACGACTTGTTTTTCTTCAGAATGTCGTAGAACAACTTGTTTCTATCTGAAGATCGTGATATGAACCGGTTCAATGCAGCTACTCGTTCTGTTAACTTCTGGACATCCTTAACGCACTTTGGTGATTGCAATTCCATTATAGCTTTGATTTGTTCTGGACTCGCCTCGATTCCCCTCTGCATCACTATGTATCCGAGGAACTTCCTTGATGTCACCCCGAAAGAGCACTTGGTTGGGTTCAACTTCATCTTTTAACTCCGCAGTATCTCGAACGCGTCTTTCAGGTGAGTAATATGGTCTTCCACCTTCAATGACTTGACTAACATGTCGTCTATGTATACCTCCATTGTATCCCCCAGTTTTTCCTGAAACATCTTATTAACCAATCTCTGATAAGTAGCACCTGCGTTTTTAACCCGAAAGGCATAACCTTGTAACAATAAGTTCCCTGATTGGTTACAAATGCAGTTTTTTCTTGATCGTCAGGGTGCATCATTATTTGATGATATCCGCTAAATGCATCCATGAAAGTCAAGAGTTCATGCCCCGCCATCGCGTCCACCATTGCGTCAATATGAGGCAAGGGGAACGAGTCTTTAGGGCATGCTTTGTTTAAGTCGGTAAAGTCTACGCACACGCGCCATTTACCATTTTTCTTTTTAACGACAACCACATTCGCTAGCCAATCAGGATATTTTACTTCTCTAATCTTTCCAGATTCAAGTAAGGATTTTACCTCATCATTGATTACCTGATTTCGTTCGGAAGCGAACTTACGCCTTTTCTGCTTCACCGGTGGCACCTTCTTGTTGACGTATAAGGCGTAAGTGATTACGTCAGGATCAATACCTACCATATCCTCGTTTGCCCAGGCGAAACAATAACTGTAGGACCGTAGAAACTCCACTAATTGTTCACGTAAAGTTGGTTCCAGATCTGCTCCTATTTTGATTTTCTTGGATGGTTCTAGTGGATCAAGAGCCACCTCTTCAAGCTCTGGCGTCTCCGGCTTTACATAGTAAGTGGTGGTTCTACAGTCCTTTAATTGCTAATCTGACGCCTTCCTCCCTGCTTCAAGTTGTTGGTTTTTGGAAGTCGTTGCTCTCATTGTTATGGAATAGCACTCCGTTGCTAATTTCTGTTCTCCTTTGATTTTTTGAACTCCCCATGGTGTCGGGAACTTCACGCATTGATGATAAGTAGAGGGGATAGCCCTCATTCCGTGTATCCATGGCCTGCCCAAAATGACATTGAAAGGTGAAGGGCAATCAAGCACTTGGAATTTTACCTGGTAGTTAATTCCTCCTGCGACGGTAGGTAAGGATATCTCTCCTAACGTGTTGCGTGATTCCCCACTGAAGCCTGCTAAAGTCGTTGACTTTTTGACAATATCGTCCATCCCGAAACCTAAGCTGTATAAGGCATCCAACATGAGCAAATTAGTAGAGCTTCCATTATCAACTAAAATTCTTTTGACAAGGAAATTAGCTATCGTTAAAGAGATTATTAAGCAATCGTGGTGAACTTCCTCTTCTTCGACATCGTCGAAGGTGATTTGCATCATGGCAAGACTTGCTCGTGAAGGAGCTTTAGGGCCTGCTCTTCTTGTATCCCTCGCGATCCTTTTAGCCGTATGTTATATCGCAAATTTCCGATCCCCCTGTAATGACATTGATTACTCCGGTGTGCTTCGGTGGGGGTGGCGGACTGGCTTTCTCTCTGTTGCATTCCAGATGCTCCTTCGCCTTCTCCGATATCAATTCTCTAAGATGCCCCCTTCGTAACAATTCGCTCACTACCTTTCGCAATGCGATACACTCATCGGTCCGGTGCCCATGATCAAAGTGGAAATCACACCACCTAGACTTGTCTTTCTGATGTGCGGGTGCGTTACTCTTTCGAGGCCACTTAACAGTATCCCCCATGGTGTTGAGGGTCCTGACTACCTCGGTTGCATCCACGCTGAAATTGTAGTGAGAGAGTTTTGGATGTAGTTTGGGATTCTCGTATCTTTCTCCTTGTCTGGCTATCATTGCATTGACAGTTGCCTTAGTATGAGGTGCAGTAGGGTAAGGAGTGTATCTTGGTTCTCGCCTTCCCTGTCTCCGGTCAGGTCGATGAGGCCTGATTGCCTTTTCGACAAAGAGGTCATCTTCCTCTAATCGAACATGAGCTAACGCTTTCACCTGCACTTCATCAAAATTTGAACAAGGGTATTTGGTTAATTCACGATATAACTCAGGGTTACACACCGATATGCCTCTTCGGAATGCCTCCACAGCTGTAGCATCATCACATCCTTCAATGGTCACTAGTTCCTCGTTATAGCGGTTGAGGAAGGTTTTTAGCGATTCACCCGGTTTCTGGACCCAGTGGTATAAATCACTCAATTGTTTCTTAGCATGTCGACTGCTTGCGAACCTGATCCTGAACTTGTCAATTAACTCAGCAAAAGATGAGATACTCCCAAGAGGTAAGTGCGAATGCCAATTGAGTGCGGGTTCGGATAACGTGTTACCGAACCAACGACACATAACAGTCTCATTCATGTCGAAAGGGACTGTGCTAATATTCATAGCCTGTTTGAATGCGGCTATATGCTGATCGGGATCTGTTATCCCTTCGTACTTGGGTACGTTGGGGACATGATACTTCCGGGAGATATCAACTCTCGCGGTAGCGGGAACGAAGGGAGAATCAGTATAACCGTCTCTTCTTTCCATCGCTATCGGTTGAGGTGCCCCTGGGACTTGAGTGATTCGGTCCTCCAAGGCTCGAAGGCGTTCCCGTAATTGAGAGACCTCAATATCCTCCCGTATCGCCCTTAAGGAATTACCATTTACCTGATACCCGGTTACAGGTCTGACGACATCGGGTGTCACGAGACTTGGATCGTCCATATCTAATCGTCTAGCGACTCCTTCCACCACAACGGTTCCTCGGGGACGGGCTGGAGCTGATTGTACCTGGGATCGAAGCAAATTGCGTTCATTAGTTAAAGTCTCAATTTGCTTCTCATATACCTCGGTGAATTTGGCATTAGCTTCTTTTTGGCTTTCTAGGTCTTTTTGGAGAGCAATCATCGTTGATTGGAGTTCCATGATGACGTCAGCATCGCCTCCTCCAACTCCTCGTTGCTCGGAAGTACCGGGATTGCCATTGGTGTCTCCGGAGCCTTGCTCAATTCCATTCGCATTTCCAACTCCATCTACATTTTCGATGCCGTCTGCGTTTCCAGCGCCTTGATTGTTTGTTTCTTCGTTGACCTCATGGTTATCAAGATCTCCTACGTGACTGTAAGTAGTTTGGATTCCTTCCATTTGGCAGACTTTGCAGTTATTTTAGCGTGACTTCTTTTTGGCTAGGGCCCCACGGTGGGCGCCAATTGTTTTGGGCAGAATAATCGCACTAATGCATTACCTGCTAAAATAGGGGAACTCCTAACCAAAAAACAGTCGTAACACGTTATGAACTAAAGACAAGACGTAGAATCAAATAAGGAATAGAGAACAATTAACAAGCAAGTTGTAATGTGTATATTGCAATCGTAATTGTAGATAAATCCCTTCAAAGTATATGAGAACACTCGAATGTAAATGGAATGATAAAACATAAATGATTTTTGCTTCTGGTTTGTGTTCAGAGTGCTTGTGTAGATCGTGCCTCTATTTTCGCCTCTGCCTTGTTTTATAGTCCTTTCCTCCGTTTTGGACCGTTGGTGGAGTGCTCACCTTATCCTGGAGATCTCGCCACCATAATTCATGAACTAGCCGTTTCTGTGTATTAACTACGGGATCCGAGATTTTCGCCATATCTTCTTCGCCTTCATTACTCGTCCGCTCCCTTGATTCTTTCTAGCTAATGGCCCGCATCAACTTCTTTGGGCTTACCTTGCTTCTTTGGGCCAAATTTTAGAGGGCCCAACAATGCTTTGCCGTAATACAAGTGTGTGTTAAAATGTAATTGGTTCATGTAAGCCGTCACATGTGAAAGTCCCTTTGGGGATTCTCCGTTCATTAGATTGTATTATATACACATGTACAAAAGGGTGGCTTATGGGCCAAGTTAGGACCCATTACAAAATATATGCTAGTACACCCCTGCAGTCGAAACGGGAGGTGAACAAACCGTAAGACTGTCTCCAAAATTAAGAAATAATTGCCTGGACAACCCTTTTTTAAAAATGTCTACATATTGAAATTTAGACGGTACATGGAGAATCCTAATGTGACCGAAAGCAACTTGTTCTCGAACAAAGTGGATGTCAATCTCAATGTGCTTTGTCCGTTGATGCTGAACCGGATTATTGGCCAAGTAGGTGGCGGAAATGTAGTCCGTAAACACCAAGGAAGCCCGAGATAGAGGACAATGAAGCTCGAGAAGAAGATTGTGTAGCCAACAACACTCAACGACCACATTGGCAACACCCTATATTCGGCCTCAACACTGGATCTGGAGACAATGGTTTGGCGCTTGGCTGACCAGGATACAAGTGTGTCATTAAGGAACACACAATAGCCAGAAGTGGATTGACGAGTGTCCGGGCAGCCAGCCCAATTAGCGTTAGTGTAAGTGACCAACAATGGCCTATCAGCTCCAAAAATGGTAATGCCAAGGGAGGTGGTTCCATGAAAATACCTAATTATGCGCTTGAGAGCCGCAAAATGTCGTTCCTGGGGATCATGCATAAACAGGCAAATCTGTTGAACATCGTAAGAGATATCTGGTCGAGTAAATGTGAGATACTGAAGAGCGCCGGCTAAGCTGCGATAAAGAGTCGGATCTGACACAAGCGGCCCGGCATTAGCGCTGAGCTTAGTGCAGGATCAATAGGTGTAGCCGCAATATTGCAGTTATCCATATAGGCGTGATCAACAATCTCAGTAGCATATTTCTCTTGAGATAGAAACAGTCCAGACGATGTGCGCTTAGCAGAGATGCCCAAAAAATAGGACAGGGTTTCCAAATCTGACATGGCAAATTCTCTACTTAGAAGCCGAATAATCTCATAACGCAGAGCATCAGATGAGGCCGTTAGTATAATGTCATCAACCTAGAGGAGTAAGTAGGCCAAAGAATTACCCTTCTTATAAATGAAAAGGGAAGTATCACTCTTGCTGCTGATGAAACCAAGCTGAATAAGATATGATGCAAACCGTTGATACCAAGCCCTAGGAGCCTGTTTTAAACCATATAACGACTTCTTCAATAGGCAAACATGTTTAGGATGAGCCAGATAAACAAAGCCTGTCGGCTGAAACATGTAAACTATTTCCTGTAGAGAGCCATGTAGAAAAGCATTCTTGACATCAAGGTGATGAATAGGCCATGCCCTAGAGACAACCAGATGGAGGACAGTATGAATAGTAGCCGGTTTTACGACCAGAGTAAAAGTCTCATCATAATCAATGCCAAACTCATGAAACGGGCCTTATATCGCTCAAGAGAGCCATCCGAGCGAAACTTATGCCGAAACAGTCACATGCAGCGTACAACGTTAGCCTGAGGCGATCGAGGAACCAAAACCCAGGTTCTATTACTCAAAAAAGCCCGGTATTCATCGTGCATGGTAGAGGACCAATTCGGGTCTAGCATGGCAGTTTTGTGGGAGGTAGGGATGGGTGATAGGCTGTCATGTTTAGTGGCAACGGTGTTAAGGTCAAGAATTTAGCGTGGTTAGAAAATGCCTTCCCGAGCACGGGTGGTCATATGATGAGTTGGGGGAGCCGGTGGTTGGGTTTGAGGGGCTACAGAAGGTGGTGTAACAGCAGCGGAGTTCCGGGCAAGGAAGGGGCACCCGCGTACGCAGGAGGTGAGACGGCGGGCTCGGTTGAAGGCCCAGTGAGGACTGCTGGTGAAACTGCGAGTGTGGGTGGGGTGCCCGCGGGTGCGGGAAAAGTGACAGAAGTCACTTGGGAGAAAACCGCGAGTGAGGGTGGGGTACCCGCAGGCGCGGCCTAAGATGAATTTGCCGGCGAGCTGAAAAAGGGTTGAGTGATCAGGGGAGAGACTGAGTCATCGGACTGAAATGAGTCATAGAGATGTGGAGGGGAAGGAGTTGGTTTGGCAAAGGGAAAGGTAGTTTCATCAAAGGTAACATGTCGGGACAGAATGATTTTGCTGGACGTGAGGTCCATGCAAATATAGCCTCTATGATCCTTAGGATAATTGAGAAATACACATGGGGTGGAACGGGGTTGTAATTTATGAGCGGAAGTGGCGGATAGATTGGGGAAGCAAAGGCAACCAAACACCCGAAGATGAGTGTAAGTGGGGGTGGTGTTGTACAGAATTTGAGTAGGGCTCTTGATTGAAATGGTGGATGATGGCAAAATGTTGAGGAGGTATACAACTGTTTCAAGAGCAAAATGCCAGAACCGTGGAGGAACTGAAGAGTGGAGGAGCATGGTGCAAAGCATGTTATTAATGGTACGAATTATACGCTCAGATTTTCCGTTTTGAGGTGAAGTGTGAGGACAAGAGAACCTGAAAGTTATCCCGTGTTGGTTGAAAAAGGAGTCAAATTCCCGATTGTTAAACTCTCTACCCATGCCACATTGGAACGACTTAATAGCACATTTAAATTGAGTTTGTATGTAGCGATGAAAGCGAACAAAAAGATCAAGCACTTGAGATTTGAATTTAATCGGAAATATCCAAAGAAAGTGTGTAAAATCATCCAAAAATAATAGGTAGTATTTATGTCCTTCGGAACTAACAATCGCTGACGTCCACAAGTCACAATGAATAATATCAAATGGAAATAAAGTGCGAGTTTGAGAGCGAATAAAAGGTAACCTAACCTGTTTTTCTAATTGACAAGAAGAACAAACTGAAGTTGAAGACTCCTTATTGACTCGAGAGGGAAGCAAGGCTCGAATTTGATTGAAGACTGGATGTCCGGGATGCCCTATGCGTGCGTGCCAGGGTGCAGACGACTCAACAGAGAGGGACACAGAGGGAGGTGTGTACGACTGGGATGTGACAGGATAGAGCTCACCGGATTTGTTACATCTCAGCCGATTGGTTCCCGTTTGAAGATCCTTCACAGAAAAAGCATAGGGGTCAAATTCAACAGAAACATTATTATCTTGGGTGAATTATCGAATAGACACTAGGTTTTTGATGATTTGAGGAGTAATAAGGACATTTTGGAGGTATAAGGGGCGGTTTGGGGTAGGTAAATGGGCATTGCCTAGACCGAGGCTGGAAACCTCTTGCCATTTCCAACAATAACCGAATGTAAAGAACTCTTAGAAGTAATAGATAGAGTATACCTGGATTATTAGCCATGTGAGACGAAGCACCAGTGTCCATGTACCATGAATTGTCCAGAGGGTACATCTTCATAGTGTTGTACGAATTAGTGAGGTCCGTAGGAGCAATGAATCCATAGCTTGGATTGGAATACATAACATTAACCTGTTGATGTTGTTGTCGAGGTGCCGAGCCAAGTATACCCGCCCTTGGATTGTCGGGGTAGGGACAGGGGGCTTGTTCCATACATACGCAGGCTAGTGATTCTGCTTTTGCGCCGGAAAAGGAACCCAACCGAAAGGAGTGCATTGGAATTGCATCGGCTGTTGCAGTTGATTATTGCGCCCGTGGCCACGGCCTCGACTACCGCGCCCGCGGCCTCGACCCCGCGACCACTGGTTGAACGATTTGAAGATTGATCAGTTTGGACGTGGGGCTGCGATGCAGGGTTTTTCGGGTTTGGTGTGGAGTTCTTAACATCAGTAGAATTGAGAGCTTTAGATTCGTTGGCCATGGACTTTTGCTAGGCTCTTCGAGTCTCCTCCAGCACGTACATGGAACAAGCCTTGCAAAAATCCAAGAGAGGACATGTTTGTCGAATGAAGCTCGCCACGGTGTCAAATTCATGAGTCAAACCAGCAATCAGTTGAATCACTAGTTGGTGATCAAATACCGGTGCGTCGACATTAGTGTTGAGAGGGTTTCTTGATAATAAATAAATTTATAATCAAGACCCTGCTGTGTATAGAGAAGTCAGGTTCGTCCACGGGAGAAAGTCACTATCAAGTTTTGTTCTTACTTAGGGCGCAAGTAGTCAACAAAGTTTGGATTTTTATCAAATAGAGAGAGAATTTTATGGTTTTGGTATCCCCACAACAACAATTATGCATGCAAACACCAATGAAACATATAGATCGTGCTTTTATCACATAAAGTCGTCAACTTAAGCAAGTAAATCAATCAACTTTCGTCCAATCAATAAACTTTATATCTATCTCTTCTCTTCAATTAAGATTGATCAACTTTCTCTTCAAAACCCTAATTGGCTATTCTGATTTAAAGTTTTTGCTTTCGCTTTAACTATGAACGAGAAATTCCTTTTCCACTTTGATTTCAAGGATTAAGAACAAGAGAATAGATTCATGATGAAAACAATCAAAACATGATCAAGAACAAGCATACAGAACCATTGTTGGGTTTAACCCCAACCTTAGAGAGAGAGAGACTACTCACAAATCATAATTAAAATAATTAATTTAATTAAAAGAAAGGAAAAGCTTACAACCGAATCCAAACAATTGTCTTCTCCCAATCCTCCAAACTCGTCTTTCCCTCCTCTCTAACTTCTTTCTAATTTCTCTAACTTGCAGCATAAGAAAACTAAAGCTAGACAAGGGTTTATATAGAAAGACTACTCCTATTCCTAAGGAAATAAATCTTCTAAAAAATATATCCCTTAAGGAAACTATTTAAAAGCATAAAGATAGAGGATAAAAGCATTAATTGTGCCGACTCAGATCATTCGCTACCAACACGGAGTCCTCGGTACCGACCCTAGTACCCTCGTTATCGACTCTTCCATCCTCGTTATCGGCCCCCCACAGGGTCGTTACCGACTCCCTTCATCCTTGTTAATAGCCTTGTAATTGAGATATCTCCTTCGTTAGGGGGTTGTTAGCCTTCGTTTTTGTTTTGATTCTTCTTCCTAAGGCTCGGTAACAAGTCTCTTAACTTCCTTCATGCTCAAACTTGATCTTCATGTCCCTCTTGGCTTCGTTCCTTAAGTGCATTTCTCGGCTTTGCTCCCTACTTCTAAAACTTCTCCAAAACAGATTCAAAAACCTACAAAAACACCACCAAAGCTCACATAGACTCCATATCCTAAGGAAATACAAAAACCTACACAAACGACTCAAAACAAAACACAAAGCTAATGAAAAAGACTCAAACACACAAAAACACTCCTTAAAAACACAACTAAAAAGCCGGATATCAAAATACCTCATACTTAGACTTGCTTGTCCTCAAGCAATAAAAAAGACATCAACCAAAACCAACATCACATTCTTCAAGTCAATGCCCTTATCAAAAAGCAACAGCATAAGCACAAGTAGAACAAATAGACATGTGAATCTAACGTCATCACACATATAGGCAACCTTAAGCAAAAGCAACTATAAAATCCAACCTCACAAGGATATATGTTTCTCTCAACTCTCGAGTATTTAGGCTTTGAATAACAAATCTCAACACAATCCTATATGCAAAAATCAATATAGTCATTGTTACTTATATCATCAAACTCTCCACCAGAGATGTCAAAACACATAGAAATCATCAATAGAACTTAGGCTCGATGAATAAACTTCATAGTAGCTTCCATTCGGTCGGGTTGTAATGGGGCTTGGTAATAATAATAAGGCATGGAAATATTTTGGTTTGTGGTGCTAGAAATCCGGGAATATAGACTCCTAAACTTTCCAACACAGCTTCACCAACAACTTCAAAAACAATATACCAAACTCACTCAACATTATGGACACTCATCTCATTAACCCTTTTAATATCCTAACTAATCTTGCTTATAAACACTTAGGAAATTTGGCTCATGCACTTTATTCTCTACTCAACTCAACTCTTCCCCCTTTTTTTGGATTTTGCTTTGATTTTTCACCATTTTTTTCTTGTTGGGAAGCTCGGTACCGAGCCTACTAGGTCGGTAACGGGTTCCGCTGTGCTTCTTTTTCTTCTTCCTCTTACCTATAACAAGTGCATTCAGAGAACCAAACTCCTTTTACATGATAAACTGCAAGACTAATCAAATACCCAACCCATATTACCCCACACTTGAACCAATCTTACTCACTCAACAAAAATATCAACCAACACTAGGTCCTAATCCCCGGATAGGGTCAAGCTTTATCGGCTAGGGAATAATTTTATGGAGCTATAAATAAAATTCTTAAAAGCTCAAATTGGCTTCAAAAAGAGGATAATGATAAGGCAGGTAAAAAGAAAGGATAAAAAGTGGGTTAAAAACAAATAAGTTCTCCATCATATGATCTCACATGCAATGAACTAATATCTGATGTTCGTATTTTTAGTATAGTTTTTAGTAGGTTTTCTTTGTTTATTAGGTTTAGTTTTGATAAGTTTAGGTTTAGTTTGGTGTGTTTTTGGATAGTTTTGCATATTTTCATAGAAAGTATGGAAGCTACTCTATTTTGTGTATTTTGTAGGTTTTAGCAAGGAAAAGTGCTATATGGAGCTGAATTTGGAGCGCTACAGTGAAAGACAGAGGAATACAAGTTTGAAGAAGTCAGAGCCCAGGTTTTACGAGATGAAGTGTGGAAGAAACCAAGCCCAGGCTCGTTAACGAGGCTGTAAGGGCTCGTTAACGAGGCCACGTGATAAGAAATTTCGAGGGTTGACTTTGTAACTCACCGATCCTGTGCGGGAAATTCTTTCCTTGTCGGTAGAGTATCTTTTTTATGATATTTAGGGTTATTATATTATATATTTTAGGTCTTGTTATCTTCTTAGATTTTGTTTCTATCTTTTTAGGTTTTTATTTCTATCTTTTAGGAAAGTTTTTATCTTCTAGCCTTATTAGTTTTTAGCCTTTTTAGTATAAATAGCCCTCTTATTTAGCCTAGAAGAGGGGGGACGAATCAGAGAAGCAAGTGGTAGAGAGAAGAGGAAGAGCCAAGATAGAGAGAGAAGATCGGAGTCGAGATTGAGAGCTCGGTGGACGAGAGTTACCGGGGTCGTTAGTCAGTATTTCGGTTCGGTATTTGTTTATTTTCGGTTTCTTCTGATTTTCTGTAAGACAATATTTGTTATTTAGTTTGAGTAGTAATTTGTTTTCAATGATTTCTTTTATTGAGTTTATTTGTTTCGTAGTTATGATTAGTGAGTAGTCTTCTTTTCTAGGATCGGGGTTAAGCCCGTCATAGTTGAGCATGTTTGATGAGTAAGATTGTGTGTTGAATGCCTTTTGTCTATTATTGAGATTGTTTGTTGTGTTTATACCGAGATGAAAGTTGAGGTAATTTGAGTTTTTAACTTGATTGAAAGAGAAAGTTAGTAACTTGAAGGTTGATATTGTTTGAGTACGAAAGTTTCAAGCTTTAGATCCAAGACAAGCAATTAAGTGAGTTAGGTTACGAAAGTAGGTTAATTTGCTTCATGGTCAACGAAAGTTGATGAATCTATCTATTTTAAAGGCATGATCTATTCTTCTTACGAGTTTATATGCTTGGCTATGTTGTGGTATCCCTAGTCCTAGATCTTTGTTTATATTTGAATTATTTTAAGTGAATTTCGTTGCTGAGTTACTTGGCTCGGTACCGAACTTGTTTAGGTCGTTAGGTTGAGTCTTTTTATGTACGGTGGTTCGTTAACGACCCTGACAACGTCGTTAACGAGCTGCTTGTGTGTGTTTTTGTTTGATTTTGTTTGCTTTTTAGTAGTTGATAAACGAACAACCTTGCTTCCTGTGGAACGATCCTGACTCTGCTATACTCAGCGGGGTCTTGACTTATAAATTTATTTGTTGTCAAGAAACCCTCATTCAACAATATCTCATAAAGGCCTCAAGAAATAGATAATCATATCAATGACAAGAGATAATATGCATAAGGAGAGTAAGTTACATAAGAAAAGAAGAGGGGTTTTTGAATATTCTCCCTATAAGGCCAAAAAACAACTCACTAGGTAGTAATTTTGTTGGATTTTAGTCACTTCTACCTAAGATCATATGTGCTCAATTTCATCACATGTTAAGTATCCACATAAAAACAATCTTTTTAACATGATTTAGGCAAAGCTCTCCAAACATGTTATAGGAATTATATGATCAAGAAAGTTAAAGCACAATAATAGGACATCTAAGTGGAGCATTATCAATGCTAAAACACAAAACACAAATAAAAACACAAAAACTGAGTTTCATTTTCCCCCACCCCATACTTAAACCAAACGGTGTCCTCACTGTTTACAACATAAAAAGAATAAAAAGGATAAGAAAAGGAAACTCACAAAATAAAATTGAAGTTGTTTGAAACCATTGTTCACTTGAGGAGTTTGAATTTTTCAGATTTCTGTAGAGGTCGGTACCGACCCTGTGAGGGTCGTTACCGAACTGGACTGGTTGTACACCGATTGATCATTGTTGCTCTTGTATACTGAGTATCTGTAATTGTTTTCTTCTCCTTTGGAGCACTTCTCCCACATCTTTTTGTACTTGAGTCACTTTCGAGAAACTTCTATCCCTACTACACTACTCCAACCTAAGAAACAAGTCAAAAGAAAGTTAGCAAAAAGATCTAAGAAAGCAAAGAAAAAAGCGGGTTGCCTCCCGTAAGCGCTACGTTTAACGTCGTTAGCCCGATGAACTTACCTTTTCCCTAAGGTGGCTTTCTATCGGCCTTGTAGGGATCATGAGAAACCCCATACTTGGCCGAAACAACATCAAAGCCCCTTTCCTTGATATGTGGTCCTCTACCATCAATAGGTATGCTTGGAAGTCCTACATAAGGGTTAGAAAAATCCGAAAACCAAGGGGGCTTCGACTCTTTCATAGTATGCATAGTAGGATATAATGTAGAACAAGGAGGAAAGATAGGATCATGACCAGAATCTAACAAATCAGAGCAAGAATACTTACATTTGTCTCTCAGATAGGGAGTCGTTACTGAGGTAGATGGGGTCGTTAACGACCTTGCTGGACTTGTTAAAGCTTCGGTAACATGCAGGTCAGACTCGGTAACAGGCTGGAGTTCGCCCCCAGCATTGTAATCTTTTAGAGAATGGTCAGAACCGACCCATGGGGGTCAGTAGGCTTCTTGGTGGGTGTGACTTCCTTGAACTGTCTTGTTTATGTACTCAGAGAAGGGTCGTTACAGACCCATGGTGGGTCAGTAGGCTCTTCATTACTGCTCTTAGCGACCTCGTTTACGGCAGGATTGAAGCGAAACTCGACCTTCTCTTCTCCAATATCAAAATTGAGGAGTCCCTTCCTAACATCAACACGTGCCCCTGCAGTGGCTAAGAATGGCCTCCCCAGAATGATTGGCACCACAGGGTCTTCTAGTATCTCCATCACTATGAAGTCGTTAGGAAAAAAAATTTGCCAACTTGAACTGGAACATCCTCTACGACTCTAGTGACTTTGACGCAAAATCTATTTGCCATGTAGAGATTCATATTGACTAGTTCCAGTGGTCCCATATTGGCCTTGGACCAAATAGAGAGTGGTAGGAGACTCGCACTAGCACCTAAATCACATAAGCTCCAATACCAATGGTAATAGCAAATTTACCTGGATCACCTAGCTTTTCTGGGAGCTCTATGGATTGGACCTCGTTAGTTAGCTCTGTGATGGACCTTTTCCTGGATCACCTAGCTTTTCTGGGCTGACCTAGCTTTTTTGGGTAAATGGATTTCTTTCATCTGATTATTTAGGTTAGCCCGGACTCCATTGATCTTGTTTTTCACCCCCATTGATTCCTTCATGGAATCCATTCACCCAGGATGGCGTCTCTTGATAGCTCGGAGGCCTATAGGGCAGAACCCTTTGTTCTTGCTGAGGAGGTTGGCTCCCTTTGCCATGTGCATAATTGCCCCAGGTGGGCTGATTGTTATTCCTCCCTGCATAAAAATTATGTGCTTGGTTCCTATAGGGCCCTCTCATATAGTTAGCTTCTTCATATGCCTCAACAGCACGAACCTGTTGCAAGTTAGTGCAGGCAGAAGTAGCATGGGCTTGACACCCACATTATTGACAAGACTAAGATGATTTAAAGTAACTTACCTGCTTTTTCGGGCGGTTGATCTCGTCTTGCATGAATTGGTATTTCATCTCGGGTTCTACCTCGGTTGTTTGTGGATTATACAACTTCTTTTGGGGCTACTGGGCTTGTTGTGTTCCGTACATTGCATCGTAGTTGGTCAACTTGTCTAGTAATGCCCATGCATCTTCGGGATCCATCTCAATGAAACCGCAAGCAGTATGCAGATTGATGCGGTTTTTCATTTCAACATTGGTCCCTTGGAAGAAGATCTCTTGGAGCACATATTGTGGTTGCTCATGAGTAGGGCATTGTCGAAGCATCTCTTTGAATCTCTCCCATGTCTCTACAAAGGTCACATTAGGCAACTGGTGGTAGGAGGTGATGCGTTTCCTTAACTCCGTAGTTTTGGCAGGTGGGAAGAACTTTGTTGTGAATAAGTCATGCAAAGCTCTCCATGACCTAACAGACCTATGAGGTAGGGTCTCTAACCAGCTCAGGCTCTTTCCTATAAGGGACCACCTGAAAGCTTTTAATTGAACATATTCCAAAGAGACACCATCAGCAGCAATAGTGTCACATAAATCAGTAAAATTTCTAATATGCTCCATTGGGCACTCAGTGGGGTTCCCTTCAAACTGAGCCCTTTTAATCAAGGATATAAATTGAGATTTGATCTCAAAGGCTTTCTCTATCTCTGGGAGAACAATTGCTGATTCTAGCACCCTCAGTTCTGGGTAGGGCTGGGCATAGGTCCAAAACCAGACCGGGACTGAAATCCTCCAAATCTTTGGACCTAGGACCGGACCGAAATTTCTCGGTCTGGTCCGGTCTCGGTCCCGGTCCAGTCCAGTTTTGGACCGCTTTGGACCTGGATATTATTTTTTTTTAAAATTAATATTTTTCAAAGAAAAAATTATGTTTTTAGTTAAAAAAATTACATATTATTTATAAAAAATATAATGTTACAAAGTATATACATAAAAGTGAAACTTAAATAATAAAAATTAAATTTTATAACATAAGAAATATTATTTATATATAAATTTATAATTTTATTTATATTTTAAAAAAGTCGGTCCGGACCAGGACCGGACCGGGACCGAAAGTTCTAAAATTCATGGACCGAGGATCGGACCGGTTAACCCTCGGTCCGGTCTCGGTCCGGTCGAAAATTCCGGTCCGGACCTAAATTTGCACAACCCTAGTCCTGGGTGCATGTACTGCTTGGCATTCTTTGGGAAGGCATTCAACTGCTCTTGTAGACGAGCAACATTCTCTAGCTCACGTGCAACCTCAGCAGCTGCATTATCTCTTTCAACTTGGAGCCGCTCCATCTGAGCTCGGAGGTCGGCTATTTGTTGTGCCCTCTCTTCATCAGTTGCCATTGCTTTGTTTTATCGTAATCTACGGTGGAGGGATCACTCGGTTTCAGAGTCAACTACTGGATCGAAGACAACTCGACGTCCTCCAACTGGCATACACTGAAAGCAAAAACAAAAACAGAAACAAAACTAAAAGCAAAACTGGTTCTCAGGGGGTCGGTAACGAGCCTGTAGTTATCCCGTAAAATAGAAAAACGGAAAGAAAAACTGGGTTTGTCGACAAGGTTGGTACCGACCTGGGTAGGGTCGTTACCGACTCGACAGAGTAACCAAAAACTCTAAAAAAACAAAACTTGGCACAATTTAAGTCTCCCCGGCAACAACGCCAATTTGTTGAGAGGGTTTCTTGACAACAAAAAATTTATAATCAAGACCCCGCTGTGTATAGAGAAGTCAGGTTCCTCCACGGGAGAAATTCAGTATCAAGTTTTGTTCTTACTTAGGGCGCAAGTAATCAACAAAGTTTGGATTTTTATCAAATAGAGAGAGAATTCTAAGGTTTTGGTATCCCCACAACGACAATTATGCATGCAAACGCCAATGAAACATATAGATCATGCTTTTATCACATAAAGTCATCAACTTTCGTCAACTTAAGCAAGTAAATTAATCAACTTTCGTCCAATCAATAAACTTTACTATCTATCTCTTCTCTTCAATTAAGATTGATCAACTTTCGATTCAAAACCCTAATCGGCTATTCTGATTCAAAGTTTCTTCTTTTGCTTCAACTATGAATGAGAAATTCCTTTTCCACTTTCGTTTCAAGGATTAAGAACAAGAGAATAGATTAATGATATATAACCATTGTTGGATTTAACCCCAACCTTAGAGAGAGAGAGAAACTACTCACAAATTATAATTAAAAATAATTAAATTAATTAAAAAGAAAGGAAAAGCTTACAACCGAATCCAAACAATTGTCTTCTGTAACGGGCTGGAATTCTCTATTAATTCGATCCAAAGAGGTTGTTATAGATTCAAGAAGCATGGAGCTTTGCATTAAATATAGTGGCTTAGAAGCCAATTTTGCTTTTATTAATTAAGGTTGCACGACCTTCATGAGAAATTGTGTTCGCCTTCCATGATGCCAGTTAGTTTTGTGATATTGTAATCACGTCTAAAAAAGTAGACTGGTTGACACGTCCACATATAACATGACATCCTAAGTACTTTTCTGGCCAATTGTTCATTATGCCTAATATTCCGTACAATTGTGTTTTTTGGTTTATTGGAACTTTGGGTGTTACATGAATGACTGTAATTTACTTTTTGTCATGAGAATTTACAATATTCCTCTATTATTTCTTTTAGTCTTGCACATGATGTATTATCTTCTTTTTCAAAAATTACTATATCATCAGCAAGTGATAAAAACGGAATTAGTGTGCCACCCTGTGTAAGCGTGAATCCAACCATAGATTTACCCCCTTTTACTTTCTGCCTCTATTTTGCGTGCAAGTATTTCTGCTCCCATAATAAATAGGAAAGGCGAGAGCGGGTCACCTTGCCTCTAGTTTGTGTAAGTGGGAACGTCGGGTATCCTCCAAGCCCATTGAGCTGCATCTTGACCGGAATTGATGTGACCCCGACCTTGATGACGAGCCAAGAGGAGGAAGACTTGTCTGTGCGCTCCGACGGCCCCATCACTCGAGCCAGGACATGTGCCATAGCTCGAGCCACGACTTCCATCGTCGCGCGCGTCATCGCTAGCCCAGGCGCATCCACAGGCGCGCCCCTCTTCACGTGCCTCTCCATAGTCGGTCTCGCGCCACACCTCGGTGTCGAGGACCTCACCTTCGGTACCGAGCCTCCACCGGTTGGTACCGAAGCGCCTCACATGTCCGCGTCGGGCCAACCCGGCGTCGCGACATGAGGTTCGTGTGCGCCGCGCCTTGAGTTTTGTCGCGCCGCTCCATGCGTGTCGCGATAGCGCCGACACCCTTGTCGCGCCGCGCCAGCCTTGTCACGACCTTGTCGCGACGCTCGCAACATGGCCACAATGACCTCTATCCTCTTATTGCCTTTTTATGTACTTTTTCTTTTTAAACATTTCTTGTTTTACTATTTAGTATGTTTGGCTTACTATATTGGGCTTGGGCTTGTGTTTGGGCCGCCTACATGCCTCCCCCTTCACACCCCACGACCCCTAGGGTTTCTATCTAGGGTTTGTTAAGGAGCTCCTCTATAAATAGGAGTCTCCTCTATTGTAATCTTCACGCTTTGATTAATGATAACGAATTGCTATCGAGTCTCCTCTATTGTAATCTTATCGAATTGTTGTAGAGAAAAGTTGGGCCGCGACCTTCCGCGGTAGCGGCCCGGCTTTTCGCGGTCGCGGCTATGGCCTCCGCGCCTGCGGCGATCTCCGCGGTTGCCAGAACTCTCTGAGTCTCTCGAGGTCGATTCGTTGGATTGAGGGTAGTCCGCCACTCGGGACCTCTTACGCGGAGGCGACTCATGATGCTTGTCTCTTCGTCAACTTCTAGGTGCTCTACGACTGCTTTCATAATCAACTTGCATTTCTTCTGATTCGTTAGTGCTTACCAGATCAGGACCATGGCCGTTTCGGCGGTTATCGGCGATTTCGATAACGCTACGGAGCCGTCCACTAGTCCTTTCGATCGTCGATTCGCTGACGGGGCGCTTGCCTTGAACTTTATCCAAGGTGTGTTTCAACTTAGTGATCTCTTCTAAGGCTTGGTCCATGCGGGACTCAGCCTAGGCGCACTTAGTTTGGATTTTCTCGTTCTCTCTTAAGACAGAGGTTAAGCATGGTTGATCTCATCCTCCTCTTCATTCTCAGTGGTGGTTGATGTTGTATTCCTGCCGTTCGACCAAGATGTCAAAGATATGCGATTGTCACCACGAACGGGATTAGATCTGGCATGACTCGATTGACCACGCTCATATCGCGGGCTAATAGAATTAGGGTTTTGCTTGCAGTTCTGTGCTTTCACATGCTCGGATATGCGCAACTGCGCTTGTCACGGATCGCGGGTCTGTTGTCCGCGGTCGCGGTTTGCCTGGCCGCGGTTGCAGTTCTGTTCCGTGACCGTAGTTACTCGTCTTGATTCGTGCGACGATCCACGACCCTGTTGATTTTGATTGCTCTCGGAATCAACGGCACGCATCGCTGAGTCCCAAATTCGATCAAATTCATAAGATTCAGACCATATAGTGTTACGATTGTCGATTTCGTCGCTTGACTTGGATCCTTGAAGGTCTGTGCGATGAACAACCGTACTTTCGAGAGGGTTCAGGTCAAGGTTCAAGTCGTCTTCGAGCAAGACGCCTTGCTCGTTTTGTTTCAAGGTCTGATCTTCCGAGCGAATATCGGAATTTGCTTGATCAATCCGCCCTAGGTATCGCGGCCGCGGGTGGTTGGTCCGCGGTCGCGGATCGCTGGTCTGTGGTCATCCGTCTCTGTTCCGCGGTCACGGACCTGCTCATTGAGGGCACCACGCTCGATTTTGCTTTGCGAGGTTGCCCCAAGGTTATGAAAAACCAATTCTTGATCTTCTGGGATCGATTCCAACACCATAATTGCGTGGATCGAGTACTCGTTTCCCACAGACGTCGCCAGCTGTTAGTGCACAAAAATTCGCCTTTAATGAATTCGTTGATTACTCCCTTCTTCACCTTCCGCTCCAACTGCCTCTTTAACCAAGAACCGACAAAACAATGGACAAAGGGGGCGGGGACCCCCTAATCCACCTCCGATTTCTAAGTCAGAAAAGCAATTGTCGATTGAACATCGATGTAAAGGACAAGACTTGCGTGCGAGATCATTGAATATGAGGTGCTCACCATACATGGCGAATACATGTATTTATAATGAGGAGAGAGGGTAGGGGGCAGAAAATTCTACCCCTAAGGGTCGGCCCACGGTGCCTTGTCACCCAAGCAATCGATATCTTGCTCCCCACTCCAAGCGGAAATTCTATCTTTCGACTAAGATAGAATCCCCCATCATAATGAATAACCGTCATATTTAATTTTATATTAAAAATATTTAAAGATAGAAAAAGCATAATAAATAAAAATATCTTTATGACGGATAATAGCGAAAAAAATTATGGCGATTAATTTTATCCGCTCACAATTTCTTACATACTACGCATGTAATTTCAAGAATGAACGATGTCCACTTATTTTGGGAAAATTACATTTAACCACCCTTTATTTTATGCTTGTTGCAATTAACAACCCTTTATATTTTTTTCTACACTTAACCACCCTTTATTTGCAATTATGTGCATTTAACCACCCATTTTAACGAAAAACGTCATTTTCTCCGTTAAGTAAAGTAAATTACATTTTTCCTTTCTTTTTAAATTTTATTTACAATAAATAAAAAATGGAAAAACCATAATTGACACTTTCAAGTTCCAATACGTCGATTTTTGCAACCCTGACCTTATTTCCTCCATGATAATTCCTTCCCTCTATCCAATGGCGAAGAAAAATCACGACTTCGCCGATGCAAAGACCATGAGTTTTGGATCTGATTCTAACGACTTTGAGCGTCCTTTGGAGTCGATCATGTCTAAGCTGATGAACGAGGACTCGAGACTCAAAAGGTTTAGATGTAGGCCGAAATCCAATGATAATGACATTCCAAGCTCAATTTATTCATAAATTCTTTTATTTATTGTAAATAAAATTAAAAAAGAAGGGAAAAAATGTAATTTACTTTAATTAACGAAGAAATAATATTTTTCATTAAAATGGGTGGTAAATGCACATATTTACAAATAAGGGGTGGTTAAATGTAGAAAAATAATATAAAGGGTGGTTAATTGCAAAAAAAAAAAGTAAAATAAAGGATGGTTATATACAATTTTCCCTATTTATTTTTTACCATATCGGTTGATTCTTCATTTCTTCTTCACAAAAAGAAACCGAACTCAACATCACAAAAACTAAACAACCCACCGAACCCCTAGTCCATTTTGCTATTCGCTCAACCGTGGTTTTGCAATACGAAGGCAGTATAACTTGTCATCATGGCGTCTCATTCGAAAAGCTAATTGGAAAGAGGTTACAAATCCACACGCTATTTACCAAGTTGAGAAACATTTTCTTAATCCAAACCAAGTTGAGAACACATGCTTATTATTTGGCAAGTTGATAATAGGTTGAGTGTGTGATCGATTAAGCTCTTTACTGGGTCTTTCCCACTACAAAACGTGGTTTTCCCCCCGAGTCAATTTTGGGTGTTTAATAGATCCTTTATCTTTATAGTTTTCTAAGAAAAAATCCGTTCAAACTTCAAAGTGGTGGTGACATGAAAATGTGTGAAAAACCCGTACGAAACTAGACACTAGAGAGATGTGGATCGGAGTTGGAATTGAAAGTGGCTAGCCGGAGGCCCACCACCTCCAACTCCAAGTTACGGCTACGTACCTTCCTCCCTCCCTCCATGTCGTGGTGACTTTGAAAATTTGGACCGAGTCCCAATTACTCATAAAATGAAACTTTTTTTTTTGGCATAAAGACAATCCAGGAGTCGTGTTTGGATTTTTTTAGAGCGAGTGCTCATAGAACATTATTAATTCGTTCAAATCTAAGAAATTGCCCTTGTTAGCCCATAATTAAAATAAAATAATTACGTAGTACTGTAATATATATGCTAGTGACAGGTTTTGGATAATCCTAGAATCAACCTTATGTTCTACCGGCTCTAGATAAGCCTAATTCCTTTTGGATTGCTCTGTCAAAACGCCATTAGCCCATGACAATGGGTGGGTCTTTAGTATGTTTTTCATTTTGTCTTTTTTCCCAGGTTTTGGGTAACTCGGCCTTTATCATCGGTTTTTTTCTTGGACATGGATATTTTTAGAAAAACAATGGAGATCTAACAACTTTTGGTTCAACCAATAGGAGAAGTGTTAATATAGGAGACAAATGTTACCTATATTATTATTTCTTCAAATGCGTGTGCATGCTGGCTCTCAAGATGAAAGGACAATTGGTTGTTGGCTGCCTGTTGGCTTCTAAGAATAGATGAGAAGTACTTGCTCTTGAGGCCAAGACTATATATATAATGCAAGGGAGGGTGGTGGTTAGGAAGGCAAAAGGTTGACTGATTTATATGCCATTACAACATTAAAGAAGGAAATTCAAAAGACTGACTGATTTATATGTTATTATAACATTGAAGAAGGAATTTCAAAAGAGTGTTGTCACGACATTAAAGAAGAAAGTTCAAAGGACCATAAGAAAACTAGAAGCTCAAAGGAATGCTATTAAAATGCCGATTGTAGAAGGTCAAATGTATAAGCCCATTAGGAAATTAAATTCAAATTAAAAAATTGAGCATTTATTTGCCAATTGAGGGACAACTTTATATGTTGTATATATAGATAGACTGATAGATAGATTCTTATTCTCCTAACTTTAACAAAGCATTTACTCCTCTTATTTTTCTCTTCACTGCATCACTGCTTCGCCACCATGGCTTTAGTGTTTTTTGACCTCAACGAAGACCCATAGACAGAAAGTGAAGCCCCACTTCCACTCATATAATTCCTTTTTTATCTAAATGAACCACCAGGGAATATGAAACAAGAGGCAGGGCTTCACAAATCAGAAATAGGGCAACAAACCTCAACAACTTCACATCATCAACCATCGAAGTCCAAGCTCAGTAGTGAGAAAAGGGTCCATTTTTTAATGAAGCTTCTACACATAGCAAATGGAGGACAACTCAAAAGAAGTACAATGCAAGAAGTTGCAATAGAATTCAATGTTTCAACAAGGATCACATCCAGACTATGGAATACAACCAATGATATACACAATTATGTTGTATATTTAGGAGAGATTTTAGCATATATTTATGGTGTTTTTAGGTGCTATTAAGACTATCTACAGCTAGGAGGAAGAAGACCCAAAGATGCATTTATTTTGGGATTTAGAGCTGAAGTGAAGAAAAGGAGCAGAAGACGTTCTCGTGTTGGCGGCGACCGCTGCCTCTGACAACAGCGGAATCCTTGTGACGCCACGTGTTTTATTTCTATTGGTCTGGTTTTGTCAGCTTTATTCCGACATTTATGTATTTTTGGATATACTTTTTAGACCTAGTTTTATATATTAGGGTTATGAGCGTTGTACCTCTCATCTATCTATCCATTATCACTATTCTCTTTCATACTTTTGAGTTTTTAGCTTTTAATGGAGAACTAAGCCCTATTGCTTAGTCAGACAGTTTGAAGCCTTCG
Source organism: Fallopia convolvulus (assembly GCA_964016875.1). Classification (NCBI taxonomy): domain Eukaryota; kingdom Viridiplantae; phylum Streptophyta; class Magnoliopsida; order Caryophyllales; family Polygonaceae; genus Fallopia; species Fallopia convolvulus. Next base: position 17,225,808 of record OZ024728.1, read on the forward strand.
TTTTGACTTTCAGTTGTGAGATTTCTACTCTTTATCTATTGCATGGGATTATTTTACTCTCTTGATTGAATTGTTTATGTGATTGGTTTCAACAATTTCTAGGGTTGTTGTTATTAAATCTCTATTGCTAGATCTAAAGATATTACTGGTTGAGTTTCTCTATTTCATAGTAGCAAACTGCGTTGTACTAGCATCTGGTTGTGCTAGTCTATTACAGAAGAGAGTTGAATTGCATTCTAGGATAAAAGCTGGTTGTTTTATGCTAGAATTGTATCATGCCTATATTCCTATTCTTAATGTTGCTTTTGAATTTAATCTTGATGGTTTCAGGGTTATTCAATTAGTTAGGATTGATAGTATCTGGTTGTGCTATTAATTATCTTTGAAAAGGAATTGGAATTCCATGTGCATGCGATATTGAGTGAAATCTATGATCAACTTGTCATACGAATGTGGATTTCTGGTTGAGTAAATGTTTTTCCCAATTTGATAAAAACTTCAACTTTAATTGCTTTACTAGTTTATGCATGCTTAGTAATTAGTTTAATCCACAAACCCCCTTCTTGCTACTTCAATTGCCATAAAATTCACACAAAAGATAAATTTACCTCCTTGCGGATTCGACCCGGACATCCTAAAGACTACAGTCTTTGGTTTGTTTGGAATCTTTTGCGTAGCCGTGATTTGCACGACCATTTCACCGCTATCAAATTGGCGTCGTTGACGGGGAGGCAATAATTGTCTTTTTGTGTGATTTTTGTGCCAATTTTGGTGTGAACCTATCTTATGGTTCACACCCATGCTACTAATAATTCAAATCTTTTATTTGATCCAGAAATTGAATGGACTCTGTTTAGAACTCGCCGAGTTGTGCGTGCATTATTACAAGTGTTTGAAGCAATGGGTGATCAACGAGTTACTCTTGAGAGCTTGACAGCTCCTAATCTGAATCAGCCTACATGTGCAGTGCAATTCCCAGCCCTTGGTGATAGGGATGAAGTTTGAGCTCAAGACAGGAGTAGTTCATCTACTCCCGAAATTCAACGGAACTCCACTTGAGGATCCCATTCAACATCTTGATGAGTTCCTTGATGTCTGCACCAGCATGTGTCCCTTTGATATTACTGAAGAACAGATGAGGTTGAGAGCGTTTTCCTTTTCTTTAAAGGAATCCGCTAAAGACTAGTATCATGCTCGACCTCCTGGAAGCGTTACTACTTGGGTGAACTTTCTTGATAAATACTTCCCTGCAATCAAGTCTAATCAATTCAAGAAGCAGATCTGTAACATAGAGCAATTCCCCAACGAGTCGCTCTATGAATATTTGGAGCGCTTCAAGAAGTTGGTGAAGAGCTGTCCCTACCATGGTTATGCTAATCATGATCTCATTCTTTATCTCCATGGCGGACTCTGTGAGGATGATAGGCGATTGGTCAATTCCTCTTGTGGTGGAAACATCATGAAGGGAACCTATGAAGAGGCTCTAGACATCTTTTCTATGTTGTCTGATGATTCTAGGCAATACAATGGAAGAGGTTCTCAAAACTTTTCAGCCGCCAACTCTCATTCTAAAATTGATCAAGCTGACTTTGATGTGCTAAAAGAAGAAGTGAGGCGGTTGAAGCTGAAGGATACTGCTCAATAGGCTAAAGCTTGTGAAATCTGTCATGACGCCTTTCATCCTACTGATTCATGCCCTACATTACAAGAAGAGGTGAATGCAATTGGAGGGTATCAAATGAAGCCAAGATATGATCCTTATTCAAACACCTACAACCCTGGCTAGAAAGATCATCATAACTTTAGGTGGAAAGAGCCAGAGTCAAGTCAACAACAGGATCATTTTCAACAAGCTAAACCATACATGCCAAGGCCTCAAGGATAGAATCCCAATGCAGCTCCTTCTATGGAGGACATGATGAAGATGCTGATGCAAAATAATCTCAGTCTTACAGAAAATGTGTCTAAGCTGATCAAGAGTCAAGAGGAATTCCAAGCAACTACATCAGCAAGCATCCACAACTTGGAAAGATAAATGAGTCAAATCTCTGAAGTGGTGAGCAAACTGGAAGCAAGAGGTTCGGGTAAGCTCCCCTCTAAAACCGAAGTCAACCCAAATATTCGGAATGTTAGTGCCATCATGTTAAGGAGTGGGAGACAACTTGAGGACAAAATAGTGGAAGAATCTGACGAGAGCGAGGGCGGCGACTGCCGCCAGGACACCGGCACCCGCCGCCAGGATGAGCTTAGCTACAGCAAATTGGAAAATAATGGCGGCGACCGCCGCCCGTACGACGGCGACCGCCGTGACGGTGATCCACCCGAGGCTGAATTTTTCGAAAAAATCGACAACCGCCGCCCAGATAACGGTGACCGCCGCCTACCTGCTGAGGGCTCCGATGAAGTAAAAGCTCCAATCTTCCCCGAATGGAAACCAGTCACTCCATTCCCATCTGCTTTAAAACGTATAGAGCCAATGAAGCAAGACAAGGACATATTTGAAATGTTCAGAAAGGTTGAGGTTAACATGCCCCTGCTAGATATGATCAAGTCAATTCCTCATTATGCTAAGTTCTTGAAACAAATGTGCACTACAAAGAGGATTCAGGATGAGAATAGCAAGAAAAATTAAGGTGAAGGTGATCGAACATGTCTCAACAATATTTTAAAAGCACTTACCAAAGAAATGTGGGGAGCCAGGTATGTTCACTATCCCTATAATTATTGGAGGTACTAAACTTGACAAGGCTATGTTAGATTTAGGTGCTTCCATTAATGTTATACCTTTCCTCTCTTTGTGATTATATGAAACTGGGACCTATGCAGCCAACTAATATTTCTATTCAGTTAGCTGATAAGTCCACTGTGCGTCCTATAGGAGTGGTAGAGGATGTTTTGGTTATGGTTGGTAATCTTACTTTTCTTGCTGATTTTTATGTGCTTAATATGGAACATGATAATCATGCAATCCCTATTCTATTAGGAAGACCCTTCTTGAAAACAGCTAATACCAAAATAAATGTGAGTACTGGTTCTCGGACAGTGGAATTTGATGGCCAGATTGTAAATCATAATATTTACGACGCCATTAAATCTTCATCTGATGCTCATTCTGTTTATGTTGTTGATGTGCTTAAGCCTGTTGTACAAAATATTATTGTTGGAAACCATCTAGATGATATACAATCTCCAATCAATTCTAGTTTGGATTTCACTTTATCAACTAACATACAAGAAATTGTTAAAGAGTTAAATCCTTGCTACAAGCTCCCACCTGAGCCATTGGGACAAATCCCTTTACCATTAACCTTGTCTAGCAAGGAGTTTTTGTCCCGTGTTGTGCAGGCACAATTAGTTGAGCTAAAGAAACCTCCAGATCCCTCCAACTATGGTCCCCTTTGAAGTAAGGAGACATTGCTTAGATTTCATCAAGAAAACACCATCTGTTGGAAGCTGATGTTCGATATGAGTTAGGATAGCACCCACCACCGTTCCCTGACCTGGATCAATTGTTGATTTCAGCTAGCATTACGTCGAGCCACAACGTTAAATAAGGCGCTTGTCGGGAGGCAACCCAGCCTAGGTACTTTCTTTCTTTTCTTGTTTTCTAGCTTAGTTGTTTTTGTTTCATTTTTCCTTTGTTTTTAGTGAACTAACATGTGCATGTAAGCAATAAAAGAAAGGCGGAAAAGGCGGTGACCTCCGCCCATACAGCGGCTCCCGCCGCAGCTTTATTCTCAAACCACGTAAGCTACGGAGTGGGAAAAGGCGGCTCCCGCCACCGGAAAAAATATGTCGCCGCATTTAATGCGGCGACCGCCGCCCCTGCCGTAAAGGAAGTCCCCTTCACTTTCTTTAAAAAAAGAGCAAAAATCGAAAATAAAAAAAGCGAGTGTTGAAAAAGAAAGATAAAAGAAGAAGAGAGGGTGAGGAATGTTCAGAAAAATTAAGGGTTTAATAACAAAAGAGAGCTTTGGAGAGTCATAAAAAAATAGAGTGTGTGTGAGATAAAAGAAAAAGAGAGAGCTTTGGTGAGGAGAAGTCTTTCAAATTTCAGATCCACCTCAGATTCGACCCATACAAGCTCGCCGCCGCCCATTCCCGAGCCCGCCGCATGCCTGGCTACCGTCTTAAGCGGCGCTTGCCTTCCAATAGTAGCGCTCGCCGCAGAATTTCTTGGATTTAAAAGAACATTCATAGCGGCGACCGCCGCCTTCATAGCGGCGCCCGCCGCCAAGAACAACTGCACAGAAACGCCCGCCGCAAGCTCGCCGCCCTTATTTCCGAGTATTCTCTGGATTTTCGCCTCTCTTTCGGTTGATTGGGCACTTTTATTGTCAAATATGAGTGTAACACCCCCGTTTTTGCCTCGGAGATATTACCGCCAGTGACCTCGAAATTTACACTCCGAAGCCACCCAAGGCTTTCACGGTATTCAAAATAATAATGATAATTCAATAAATATTAAAAACAAAATGTCCAACTTTCACAATCTTGAATAATCCAAATACTTGTGGAAAAATGAGAACAAATATTCTTGAATAAAGCGGAAGTAAAATTCTTGAAGGCGGTCCTTACAGACCAAGGATCTCGACCTTAAACTAAAAAGTTATTCAAAAGAAACGTGTAATACTTCAACAGCTTCAATCTCGAATCACCACTCCTTTACTCCCTGATGTTCCGTATAGGGACGGTTGACACCAGCCGACCATGCAAAAGAAATAAAGCGGTCGGTCAGTCTAATGAAAGACTACGCAAGTGGAATTTTATGTGAGGTTCTTGTGATCTTAGTTGCATTATGACCATCGGTCTCCGAATGAAAGTCGGTCGATGACATAACCCAAATAATCTCACGGAATAAGAAATATGATGAAAAGAGATTAGGACACCACAAGGCTATGGTTCCTTAAGAATGAGAAAGGTTATGTTGGGAACTTTAATTATCAACCAATATTTTGAAAAGCCTCCGTCGACTTATCAAATCTACAACCAACCTCACCGAATGCGTGTTGTCCGAATTCAGATTGGAAAATAGATTAATCAAAGCCGGGAGCGAGAGTGGTTTTCCAAGTTGTTGTCACCACGCTGAACACGTTTTAATGGGTGTGCACTAACACTTATCTTATTTAATTACAAAACATTGCATTCAAGTTGGTAGCTTTTAAGACGGCAACGCGATATGCCATAAGATATAGAATCCCACAAAGGGCGGAACGGGTTCCTAAGTCCCAATACAAGGCACTAGCTAGGTGCCTAACACTCCTCAAAACGGTTGAGTGAGCAGGGTCATGACCAACATTAGGGTCAAGGTCCATCCTAATGCAAAATATTATAAAGAGGTGTTCAGGGGTTAGTGAACCCCCACCCCTAATTCTACGCTAGTCCAAAACAACGATTCTCAATTGAGACCGTGAAACAAAAAGGTGCACAAACATTGCAACCTAAATATATCCTCTTGCGCATAATAGGATATAACAATAAGCTACCAGGGGGTCATTATTTCTATGCATAATAAACCCTAATTCATTTATAGATTTCACATGGTCATTATTTCTATAATAACATAAGTTCATTTTATTCAAACAAGCGTTCCCAATACAACATGCAAACATGAATAAAAGTATTCATGATAAAAGTATGAGAGCGAACCACCACTTGCCTTGTTTCGAAGGCAAGCGGGAATTATCTTAGACGAGCTTGCAATCCAACGATTGATTTCCTTTTTCCTAATTCATACATAAGATACAAAATAAATTTCTAATTAATTTTGTTCAACTTTTCCTCGTAAGTTGAATTCTTATGACTCGTAAGTTTATATTTCTAATAAAATTATCTTATTAACATTAATAAAATCTTTCTTTATTAATGTAGGACCCTTTTTAATTTCTTTGTATTGCATATTGTAGATTCTTTATCTTTATGCATACATATTAATTAAAAATATTTACCCATATGTTATTTCAATAAAAATCATATCCTTTTGCAAAGTACATGTTTTTAAGACATAAAATCGATAATATTCGTCATTTCCTTTCTATTTGCAAATTTTATCAAAATATATATTTGCTACTTTTCTTTCATAAAAATATTTTAAACATCTTTTAAATTAAGATTTAAAAATATTTATTTTATTTTAAATACCCTAGTTAATAAAAATACATAAAATAGGGTGAATTGGCTAAGAAGACAAGCTGCAAGGGCCGGGTCGGGCCCGCGGGCCTGCTACTTACAGCAGCAGCAATACTTGCGCGTCTTAGACTTCAGAGGCTTCGTTCTTTTTCGTCTGGAATCGGTTCGAGGCGTGTGAGGTGTCGTTGGAACCGGGACGCGAAGCCCTACCAACTGTTGGCAGAATCGGAGGCTGAGGTGGTCTGTGGTGGCCGGAAAACGCCGCTGAACAGGAGGTTTCGGTGAGGATGTTCGAAAACAGAGACTGGTTTTTAAGTGGGTTTCTAGATCGGTTTTTGACCAAATTCCGATTAGAAAGGAAGTGATTTTGCTTAAGGTTAGATAGGAAATGGGAATATCTATTTATAGGGCCAAGAATGAGCTTCAACGCTCCAAAAACGAGCCCGAAATCCTCCATTAAAGCCTTAGACACAATCCCGTTGATTTCGCCCATTTATGGGTGATTTATCTTATAATTGAATCGGGATTGATTCTCTAATCCGTCCTTTGAATCCTCCCAATCCTTTCCATCTTAAATCCGACCTTATCCCTCTTCAATTCGAATTTAATTTGAAGGATTCCAAAAACGTTGCACTTTGACCTAGAACGAGAATTTCGGGATGATTTTGATTGATTGCTCCCAAATTGATTGACAGAACTTGTAGAGGGTTAAAAATGTGACAAGTAGGCTTTTACGGAATCCATTTCCGTTAAGAAACGAGATCAAATTCCTCATTTTCAGTTAAGAACAAGTTGGAGGAGAAGAGCACCCATATTTGAATCTATTTTCAAGAATTTGCAGAAACAACCCCTCTAGTTTAAGAAATGAACAAAAAATGCCCTTGATACTAATATTTATCATTAATATCTTTTGAAGGAGTAAAACTTGTAATTCAAAATATTTTTACAACAATTCTCTTTGTTTATAAAAATATGTTTTAAACACTTTTAATATATTTCTCTTAAAATTCTAATTTTATTTATTTATTTTTCTTTAACATATGGGTAAGGTTCATTATTATTTCAAATAACCCTTTAGAGGTTAGTTGTTTAACTTTCATTTGATAAAATAAATTAGGTAAGCAATATATCATTATTATGAGAATATTGCCATAATTTATTTTATTAAACAAAATAAAAAGGAAATTACATAATTGTCCTTCTTGAAAAAGAGTGTTATTACAATAGTAATAACACTCTTTTCTATGAAAAAGAGTGTTATTACAATAGTTAGCTGAGACTTTTGTGCCCCCTTAAAAATTATGTATCCATCTAAGAAAAAGGGGAGGTTATTACAATAGTGCCCCCTTAAAAATAGTTTCGTCCCCGAAACTAGGTAGAGAATAAATCTGGAAATTTTCTATGCATATCCTGTTCTGTCTCCCATTTCTCCCAAGTGACTTCTTCTCCACATTTCTTGGACCAAAGGATCCTTACTAGTGGTACTTCTTTATTACGTAAACTCTTTACTCGTCGCTCCAGCACGCGAACAGGTCTCTCCTTATATGTGCCATTGGGTTGAATCTCAATATCATCGTAGTCGAGAATATGGGATTCATTTGGAACATACTCTCGCAATAGCGAATCAACGATACATGGAAGGAATTATGAATTGGATGCGCAGATGGCGGGAGGGAAAGTCGATAGGCAAGTTTGCCAATCCGTTCTAAAATCTCAAACAGTCCAACGTAACGAGGGTTAAGCTTTCCTCGTTTTTCAAAGCGAAAAACACCTTTAGATGGAGACACTCGGACGAAAACCATGTGTCCCACTTCAAACTCAATATCCCTTCGCTTCAGGTCAGCATAGGATTTTTGTCGACTCTGAGCTGTCAACATTCTTTGTCGGATTAAAGCAATGTTGGAAGTAGTCCTCTCCACTAATTCTGAGCCTAGAAGAATCTTATCAGCATTCTCATCCCAATAAATCAGTGAACGACATTTCCGTCCATATAAAGCCTCAAAAGGAGCCATCTTAATGGTTGAATGCCAAATGTTGTTATATGTGAATCCTACCAAACTTAAGCTGGTATCCCAACTAACTAGACGGTCTAGTACAAAGCCCTAAGCATATCTTCTAGTGTTTGGATGGTCCTTTCGGATTGTCCATCGGTTTGGGGATGAAAAGCAATACTGAACCTTAGCTCTGTCCCCATGTCTTGATGCAACTGCTTCCAAAATCCCGACATGAATCTTCCATAACGATCAGATACTATTGTCTTCGGAGTACCATGTAGACGAACTATCTCATGCACAAAAGTCTCAGCTAACTTTTGGACTCCCCATGTTTTCTTTATTGCTATGAAGTGCGCACACTTTGTGAGCCTGTCAACGACTACCCAAATAGCATCCTTCTGTCCTTGAGTCTTAGGAAGGTCCGTCACAAAATCCATAGCAATATCTTCCCATTTCCATTCTGGCACTAGCAATGGTTGCAATTCACCGCCTGGTCTCTTGTGTTCAATCTTCACCTTCTGGCATACCAAACATTTTGCTATAAACTCTGCCACATCATTTTTCATGTTTGGCCACTTGAAATTCCAACGTAAATCTTTGTACATCTTACTCGATACAGGGTGGACTGAGTATGCTGATGCATGCGCTTCTTTCAAAATAAGAAGGCGAATCTCCTCATCGGTTGGCACACAAATTCGGTCTTGAAACCATAGTGATCCATCATCCTGAACGATAAAGCCAGGTGCCTTTCCTTCTTGCACCTCACAGCTTATCTTAACTAGCATGACATCTTCAACCTGTTTTTCCTTTATTCGGTCCAGAAGAGTAGCATGAATCTCTAACATATTCATACTACCAAGTTGACGTCTGAACCAAACCTCAATCTCGCATTGGATCAATTCCCGTTGTAGCATTGGTTGAGCAGTGAGCGCTGCCACCATGGATTCCTGAGAGGTTTTACAACTCAGTGCGTCAGCTACAACATTAGCTTTACCTGGATGGTAAAGCAATTCGATGTCATAGTCTTTGAGTAGTTCTAACCATCTTCGTTGCCTCATGTTCAACTCCTTCTGAGTGAAGACATACTTCAAACTCTTATGGTCAGTGAAAATCTGACACTTCACACCATATAGGTAGTGACGCCAAATCTTCAAAGCAAACACAACTGCAGCTAACTCCAGGTCATGAGTCGGATAGTTCACCTCATATGTCTTCAGTTGACGAGATGCATATGCAATAACCTTCCCATGTTGCATAAGAACGCATCTGAGACCTTGTTTAGATGCATCACTATATACTACATACCCATCCAATCCATCGGGTAAAGTCAGAATCGGAGCACTAGTCAAACGCCTTTTAAGTTCTTGAAAGCTTGCCTCACATTTCTCATTCCACACAAACTTCTTATGAACCTTACGGAGCAAACTAGTCATAGGAAGAGCGATCTTTGAAAATCCTTCCACAAATCTCCTATAGTATCCTGCAAGACCAAGAAAGCTACGAACTTCTTTCACATTCTGAGGTTGCTTCCAATCTGCAACTGCTTGGACTTTCTAAGGGTCTACCATTACCCCTTCTTGGTTGATAACGTGGCCTAGAAATGCAACTTCTTTCAGCCAAAACTCACACTTTGACATCTTAGCATACAACTCGTTTTGCCTAAGGATTTGTAGAATGATCTTGAGGTGTTCTTCATGAGCTGCTTCGCTAGGTGAATAGATAAGAATGTCGTCGATGAAGACCACTACAAATTTGTCAAGATATCCTTGAAAACACCGATGCATCAAATCCATAAATACTGTTGGGGCATTTGTAAGGCCAAAAGGCATGACCATAAACTCATAGTGTCCATACCGTGTGCGGAATGCCGTCTTAGGGATGTCCTCCTCACGAATTCGAAGTTGGTGATATCCTATCCTCAAATCGATCTTGGAGAATACCCTTGCTCCTCGCAATTGGTCTAAAAGATTGTAAATCCTTGGCAATGGATACTTGTTTTTGATGGTGACCTTGTTCAATTCTCGGTAGTCAATGCAAAGTCTGAAGGTTCCATCTTTCTTCTTTACAAACAAAACTGGCGCCCCCAAGGTGAAGCACTCGGTCTGATGTACCCTTTTTCTAACAGTTCTTCAAATTGCTCCTTCATTTCCTCCATTTCCAATGGGGCCATTATGTAGGGTGTCTTGGAAATAGTTCTAGTCCATGGTTCTAGCTCAATGGTGAACTCTACTTCACGATGAGTGATATACACAATTATATTGTGTATTTAGGAGGAGTTTTAGCATGAGTTTATGGTGTTTTTAGGTATTTTATATGCTATCTACAGCTAGGAAGAAGAAGACCCGAAGATGCATATTATTGGAGTTTTAGAGCTGGATTGAAGAGAAGACGAAGATCAGCGTTTTGCTGCTGGCGGCACCCGCCTCCAGACCGGCGGCACCCGCCGCCCCTGCCAACGTGGAGATCTTTTAAGCAACACGTGTTTTATTGTTATTGGTCATATCTTTATCAGCTCTAGTCCGAGTTTATGTATTTTTGGATAGACTTTTTAGACCTAGTTTGATATATTAGGTTTTAGAGAGTTGCATCTCTCATTCATACACTATTATCATATTTTCTTTCAGAGTTTTTAGCCTTTCATGGAGAACTAAGCCCTTTTGCTTAGTCAGACAGTTTGAAGCTTCGTTTTGACTTTCAGTTGTGAGATTTCTACTCTTTCTCTATTGCATGGAATTATTTTTCTCTCTTGTTTGAATTGTTTATGTGATTGATTTCAGCAATTTCTAGGGTTGTTGTTATTGAATATCAATTGCTAGATCTAGAGAAATTACTGGTTGAGTTTCTCTATTTCATAGTAGCAAATTGCATTGTACTAGTATCTGGTTGTGCTAGTCTATTGTAGAAGAGAGTTAAATTGCATTCTAGTATAAAAGCTGGTTGTTTTATGCTAGATTTGTATCCTGATTATATTCCTATTCTTCATGCTGCTTTTGAATGGAATCTTGATAGTTTCAGGGTTATTCAATAAGTTAGGATTGATAGTATCTGGTTGTGCTATTAATTATCTTTGAAAAGGAATTTGAATTCCATATGCATGCGATATTGAGTGAATCAATGATCAACTTGTCATACGAATGTGGATCTCTGGTTGACTAAGTGTTTCCCTAAATTGATAAAAACACAAACTTTATTTGCTTTGTTAGTTTTTGCATGCTAGTTAGTAGGTTATTTCATAAACCCCTTTTTACTTTAATTGACATAAAACTTACATAGAAAGATAAATTTCCTCCATGTGGATTCGACCCTTACTTCCCTAAGACTACAGTCTTTAGGTTGTTAGGACTCTTTTGCATAGCCGTGATTTGCACGACCATTTCACGCCTATCAAATTGGCGTCGTTGCCGGGGAGGCAATAATTGTCTTTTTGTGTAATTTTTGTGCCAATTTTGGTGTGAACCTATCTTATGGTTCACACCCGTGCTACTAATAATTCACCACTTGTTTTTGATCCAGAAATTGAACGGACTCTTTTCAGAACTCGTCGAGCTGTGCGTGCACTACTGCAAGGAATCCGAACAATGGGTGATCAGCGAGTTACTCTTGAGAGCTTGACAGCTCCTAATCTGAATCAGCCTACACGTGCAGTGCAATTCCCAACCCTTGGTGATGGGGTGAAGTTTGAGCTCAAGACAGGAGTAGTCCATCTACTCCCAAAATTCAACGGAACTCCACTTGAGGATCCCATTCAACATCTTGATGAGTTCCTTGATGTCTGCACCAGGATGTGTCCCTCTGATATTACTGAAGAACAGATGAGGCTGAGAGCGTTTTCTTTTTCTCTGATGGAATCCGCTAAAGACTGGTATCATGCTCTACCTCCTGGAAGCGTTACTACTTGGGTGAACTTGAAGAAGTTGTTTCTGGACAAATACTTCCATGCAATCAAGTCCAATCAAATCAAGAAGCAGATCTGTAACATAGAGCAATTCCCCAACGAGTCGCTTTATGAATATTTTGAGCGCTTCAGGAAGCTGGTAAAGAGCTGCCCCTACCATGGTTATGCTAATCATGATCTTATTCTCTATCTCCATGGAGGACTTTGTGAGGAAGACAGGCGATTGGTCAATTCTTCTTGTGGTGGAAACATCATGAAAAGAACCTATGATGAGGCTCTAGACATTTTTTCTACGCTGGCTGATGAATCTAGGCAATATACTGGAAGAGGGTCTAAAAACTTGTCAGCCGCCAACTCTCACTCTAAAATTGATCAAGCTGACTTTGATGTGCTGAAAGAAGAAGTGAGGCGGTTGAAGTTGAAGGGTACTGCTCAACAGGCTAAGGCGTGTGGAATCTGTAATGACGCCTTTCATCCGACTGATTCATGTCCTACACTACAAGAGGAAGTGAATGCAGTTGGGGGGTATCAAATGAAGCCAAGAAATGACCCCTATTCAAACACCTACAACCCTGACTGGAAAGATCATCAGAACTTCAGGTGGAGAGAGCCTGAGTCAAAGCAGCAACAGGATCAGTTTCAACAAGCTAAGCCATATGTGCCAAGGCCTCAAGGACAGAATCACAATGCCGCTCCTTCTATGGACGACATGATGAAGATGTTGGTGCAAAGTAACCTCACTCTTCAAAATAGTATGACTCAACATCAAAATAATATGACTCAACTGGCTCAAAGTCAAGTGAAATTCCAGGAAACTACATCAGCAAGCATTCACAACTTGGAAAGACAAATGAGTCAAATCTCCGAAGCTGTAAGCAAACTGGAAGCAAGAGATTTGGGTAAACATCCTTCTCAAACAGAAGTCAACCCGAATATTCGTCATGTCAATGCTGTCACTTTGAGGAGTGGGAAACAACTTGAAGGCGGAATAGTGGAAGAATCTGACGAAGGCGAGGGCGGCGACCGCCGCGAGGATGGCAGCACCCGCCGCCAAAAGGAGCTTGGCTACGGCAATTTGGAATTAATTAGCGGCGACCAAAAATTAATTGGCGGCACCCGCCGCCAGGACAGCGGCACCCGCCGCCAAGATGGCGGCGCCCGCCGCGACGGTGATGACTCGCCGCCCACTTTTTCTGAAACAAGCAGCGACCACCGCCCTTCTGATGAAGCCTCCGATGAAGAAAGATCTCCAGCCCTCCCTGAATGGAAGCCAGTTGCCCCGTTTCCATCTGCATTAAAGCGTACAGAGCCCCTGAAGCAGGACAAAGACATGTTCGAGATGTTCAGAAACGTTGAGGTCAACATTCCTCTCCTTAACTTGATCAAGTCAATCCCACGCTATGCAAAGTTCTTGAAGCAGATGTGCACTACAAAGCGGATTCAGGACAAAAACAGCAAAAAGAAGGTGAAGGTAAGCGAGCATGTTTCAGCTGTGTTTCAAAAACGCTTACCTAAGAAGTGCGGGGATCCAAGTATGTTTACTATCCCTATTACAATTGGAGGTACTAAAGTTGAAAAAGCATGCTAGATTTGGGTGCTTCCATCAATGTAATGCCTTCTACTCTTTGTGAATCTCTGAAACTTGGACCTATGCATGCCACTAATATCTCTATTCAATTAGCTGATAGGTCTAATGTTCGTCCCATAGGTTTTGTAGAGGACGTTTTGGTTATGGTTGGTGATCTCACTTTTCCTGCTGATTTCTATGTGCTTAAAATGGAACATGATGATCATGCAATTCCTATTCTATTAGGGAGACCTTTTCTGAAAACAGCCAATACCAAAATCAATGTGAGCATTGGCTCTTTAACCATGGAATTTGATGGTCAAATCATTAATTATAATATTTATGAAGCCATGAAATATCCTTCTGATGATTACTCTGTCTATGCTATTGATATGCTTGAGCCTGTGGTGCAAGATATTTTTGATGAAAATCAACTAGATGATGTGCAATCTATTATTGTTGATTCTAGTTTGGATTTTACTTTATCAACTGATATACAGGAGATTGTAAACGAGATGGATGTTTATTACAAGCTTCCTCTTGAGCCACTTGGCAAAACTCCTTTACCATTAACCCTGCCTAGGGAAAAGTTGTTACCCTCTGTTGTGCAGGCACCGGTGATTGAGTTGAAGCAACTCCCAGACCACCTCAAGTATGTATTTCTTGGAGACAAGGAAACATTACCAGTGATCATCTCCAGCAAGCTCACAAAAGCTCAAGAAGACAGGCTAGTGGCAGTTCTAAAAGAGTACAAGTCAGCAATTGGTTGGACCATTGCTGACATCAAGGGAATCAGCCCCACCACTTGCATGCATCGTATACTGTTGGAAGGAGAAGAGAATCCATCTAGACAACCACAGAGGGGTTTAAATCCACCTATGATGGAGGTGGTGAAGAAAGAAGTTTTGAAACTCTTGCAAGCAGGTATGATTTTCCCTATCTCTGACAGCAAATGGGTTAGCCCCACACAGGTTGTACCAAAGAAAGGGGGAATTACAGTGGTGGAGAATCAGCAAGGAGAATTGGTCCCTACAAGACTGCAGACAGGTTACAGAGTTTGCATTGATTACCGCAAGCTGAATGCAGCCACTAGGAAGGATCATTTCCCCCTTCCTTTCATTGATCAGATGCTTGAGAGATTGGCAGGCAGAGCATTTTATTGCTTTCTAGATGGGCATTCAAGCTACTTTCAGATAGCCATTGCCCTTGAAGATCAAGCCAAGACAACTTTCACTTGCCCATTTGGCACTTTTGCCTACCGTCGGATGCCATTTGGGTTGTGCAATGCTCCTGGGACTTTCCAAAGGTGTATGGTAAGCATCTTTTCTGAGTACATTGAGAATTTCATTGAGGTATTCATGGATGATTTTACTGTACATGGAGATAATTTTGATGCATGCCTAAATCACCTAACTCTTGTACTTGCTAGATGTGTTGACACTAATTTAGTGCTTAATTCTGAAAAGTGTCACTTCATGGTAGAACAGGGTATTGTACTTGGTCATATAGTTTCAGCTAGGGGTATTGAGGTCGATAAGGCAAAGGTTGAAGTAATTCAATCTTTGCCCTATCCTAGTAATGTGCGCGAAGTTCGTTCTTTTTTAGGCCATGCAGGTTTCTACCGCAGGTTTATTAAAGACTTCTCCAAGATATCAGCACCCCTGTGCGAATTATTGAAGAAAGACATGCTATTTGAGTTCACAACTGAGTGTCAGGGAGCCTTTGATGATCTTAAGGCTCGCTTGACAAGTGCCCCTATTATTTAGGCTCCTGATTGGTCTAAGCCCTTTGAAATAATGCGTGATGCTAGTGATTATGCGGTGGGGGTTGTGCTAGGCCAAAAGGAAGTCAAAGCTTCTCATGTGATTCAATATGCATCAATGACCCTGAATGGTGCACAGAGGAACTACTCTACTACAGAAAAGGAGATGCTTGCAGTGGTATTTGCACTTGAGAAGTTCAGACCTTACCTCCTTGGAACAAAGGTCATCATTTATACTGATCATGCTGCCCTGAGATACCTACTGACAAAGAAAGAAGCAAAGCCAAGATTGATTCGGTGGGTCCTATTGCTTAGTGAATTTGATATTGAGATCAAGGACAAGAAGGGCGCTGAAAACCTGGTGGTGATCATCTCAGCAGAGTTGTTCAAGAAGAGAGCACCCCTCAGAATCAGATTCAAGCAAGCTTTCCGGATGAGTCCTTGTTCAAGATGAGCACCATAGAGCCATGGTATGCAGACTTGGTGAACTTCCTCAGCACAGGTGAATTCCCTCAACCTTTCAACAAAGCTCAGAGGGATAGACTACGCAGTACAACAAGATTTTTTGTCTGGGATGACCCCTATCTTTGGAAGCACTGCTCTGACTAGGTAATCCGCCGTTGCATTCCAGAAAATGAGGTAAATTCTCTCCTTACACTTTGTCATTCTGGAGCATGTGAGGGACATTTTGGGGTTCAAAGAACTGCTAGGAAGGTACTTGATGCAGGATTTTGGTGGCCTACCATCTTTAAAGATGCACACAACTACTGTAAATCCTGTGACAGGTGCCAAAGAGTTGGAAATATGTCCGGTAGGGATGAAATGCCCCAAACTAGTTTAATTTTTTGTGAAATATTTGATGTTTGGGGTATTGATTTTATGGGACCTTTTCCAAACTCTAGTGGGAATATTTATATTTTGCTTGCGGTGGACTACGTTTCCAAATGGGTGGAAGCGAAGGCCACCAGAACTGATGATTCTAGAGTTGTTGCGGATTTCTTGAAGTCCCATATTTTCAACAGGTTTGGAATCCCCAAGGCCCTCATAAGTGATAGGGGAACTCACTTTTGTAATAGGACAATCACTGCCCTGTTAAAGAAGTATCATGTCAATCAAAGAGTTTCTACTGCCTATCATCCTCAAACAAATGGCCAAGCTGAAGTATCAAACAGAGAGATTAAATCCATTCTGGAGAAGACTGTGTCTCCTAGCAGAAAAGATTGGAGTCAGAGGCTTGATGATGCATTATGGGCCTACAGGACAGCTTACAAAACACCTATTGGTATGTCACCTTTTAGGTTGGTCTTTGGTAAGGCATGTCACCTCCCAGTTGAGTTGGAACACAAGGCTTATTGGGCTATCAAAAAGTGTAATTTCCAACTTGAAGAAGCTGGGGAGCTTAGAAAGCTCCAATTACAGGAGTTGGAGGAGGCCAGGATTGAAGCTTATGATAATGCTATTCACTACAAGGAGCGAACTAAGGCTTGGCATGACAAAAATATCTTGAGAAAGGACTTCAAAGCTGGTGACAAAGTCCTTCTATTTCAGTCCCGCCTTAGACTCTTTCCAGGCAAGCTAAGATCTCGTTGGGCAGGGCCTTATGTGATTGCTCAAGTCTTTCCCCATGGTGCAATTGAGCTCTATGATTCCAAAACACATGCATTATTCAAGGTGAATGGTCAAAGTGTGAAGAAGTATCATGAGGGATTCACCAAGGACACAATTGAGGAAGCTGTCCTAACAAAGCCCGACGCTGAAGACTGATGAATTGGCATTACGCCGAGCCACGACGTTAAATAAGGCGCTTTTCGGGAGGCAACCCGGCCTAGGTGCTTTCTTTCATTTTTGTTTTCTAGCTTAGTTGTTTTTTTTGTTTCGGTTTTTCCGTTATTTTGTGTGGACTAACCTGCAGGAAGGAGCGAAGGAGGGCAACGTAATTGGAGGCGACCGCCGTAAGCACGGCGGTAACCGCCACCATTTATTTTTTATGGTATTTAGCTACGAAGTGCCAGCGTCGACCGCCGCCATTCCAGCGGCGACCGCCGTAAGCTCGGCGGCACCCGCCGCCCCTGCCGTACAGGTATACACACTTTCCTTTAAAAAAAAAAAAAGAAAAAAAAAAGAAAAATCGAAAAAAAAAGAGTGCTGAGGTAAGATATAAACAGAAAGAGGGTGAAGAGGGTTCATAAAAGAAAAATCAAAGAGTGGAAAAAGAGAGGTTTTTGAAGAAAAATAGAGAGGAGAGGAAGAACACAATTTCAAAATCTACATCTTCCAAGCTCAGATCCGGCTAGATCGAAGCCACCTTCGTCGTCCTCGAGACCGCCGCTCGCCTCGCCGCCTTCCTTGGTTCACTTCACGCGGCGACCGCCGCGGATCTGTAAAATTTTCTCGAAGACATTCGAGGCGGCACCCGCCGCCAAGAACAACGGCACCCGCCGCCCAGAATTTCGTGCCCGCCGCCAGTTCTGCCGTCCGCCGCTTCCAAATTCCGGGTATTTTCGGCAATTTGCTCCTCTTTTCTATCCATTAAGAGTTCATATTGTTGATTATGAGTTCTAGGAAGCGTGCTATGAGTTCTAGATCTGCCACCTCCGAGGTCCATGAGGCCCGGAGGAAGATTGTTGATGAGCGGGAGATTGTGTCTACTTTATTTTTTGATCCCGTCACTATGAGGCAGTTAGGATTGGAGAGTTGTACTAGGCAGATGTTGACCCATGCTGGATTGGGTAATTTTTTCTTTAAGAATGCTCCCACATTTCCTGCCTGGACTAGGGAATTTCTGATTACTTTAGAGGATGACCATGAGAATGGGAGGATTTCTTTTCAGCTAGCAGGTTCATGCCATGTGTTGACTTATGCTAGCCTTGAGGAGGCATTTGGTATTTCCAAGCAGCCTTTTGATTCTGCTCTTTGGAATGCTACCGAGGATGAGTTGGTTTTCTGGTACAACACTACAGGTTTTCCTTCATTTGATCCCAAAGGAGGAGAAAAGAACTACAAGTGGTCTCATCCTTGCCTGCGTATTGTTCATAAGGTGATTAGGATGGCTTTTTATGGCCAGACTGAGGCCAACAAGGTCTCTTACACTGATTTAGAGACTATGTGGAGTTTCACACCGCCATGCAAGTTTATCAGAGACTGGAGAGCTCAGTTCCTTGCTAGCTGCAAGAAGTGTAGGGGTTCAAAAAAGTGCAAGATTGGTATTGGTGGGATGATTTCTATTTTGGGGGAGTTCCTGAACATTCCTTTTCCTCCAGCATCTCAGCGACTATCTCCTACCTTTAATTGTGATATTAGGCATTTGAGGAATGCTGGATATATTTCTGAGGATAGAGGCGGATTTTATTATTTATTTGGTCCTCCCAAGAGTATTTCTAGGATTCTTTTGCCTATTACTGAGTTACCCTTTGGACCTGAGTATCATCATTTTGATATGCGTCAGCTATCCGTGCGGGTTAGAGGTTCTGGCCCTTCCACTTCTGCTGCTCCACAGGCTGTTCCACCATCTACTTCACAGCCTATTCCAGAGACTATTCCTCAGGACGACACAGTTATGCATGAGGATGTCCCTGGTTCAGATTTTCCTAGTACTTCTGGAGTTGACACTGATTTGAGCTGGCAGGATGATATGATGCGCCAGATGCGTCAACTTTCAGTTCGTCAAGAGGAGATGTTCACTCAGCAGTCTTCTTTGTCTACTTCTATAGACCGGATCCATCAGTTTCATCAGGATCAGTCTTAGTTCTTCCAGCAGCAGACTAGCTATTTTCAGCAGCAGGCTCAGTTTTTCTAGGGCGTGTGGCCCACATACCCCTCTTATCCCGACTTTCCTCCATATCCACCACCACCACCATCTGATCAGTAGTGGTATTATTCTCTACTTCCCCTTTATTTTATTTTGTCTTTACTACATTGAGGACAATGTGTGCTCTAAGTGTGGGGGAGTTGGAAATTATATTACTATTGATATGCTATAAATAATAATAATAAAAAAGCCATAAAAATTAAAAAAAAAGGCAAAATAAAATCCTGGGATAGGCTGAAAACCCGAAAGGGCGGTCTAGGTAATAAGCAGGTAATCTGGCAGGCATTAGGCCTTGGCAAAAATAGATTCAGAGTGGTGTGAGTTGGTGAGTCCATTATTGAAAAATGAAATGAGAGTGTTAGGTGAAAACCTGAAAAGGCGCCTAAGCAAAATGAGTGAAAGAAAAAAGAGTGTTTTAGGACTATCTTTTTACCGGCGCAGGAGACATAAGAAGTTG
Organism: Fallopia convolvulus; assembly: GCA_964016875.1. Lineage (NCBI taxonomy): Eukaryota > Viridiplantae > Streptophyta > Magnoliopsida > Caryophyllales > Polygonaceae > Fallopia > Fallopia convolvulus. The sequence goes on from OZ024728.1 coordinate 17,245,420, forward strand.
AGTATAGGAGTGTTTTGGGTAGGTTTTCATTTGGAGGGATAAGGTGTAGATTTATGGAGACTTTCACTCTCTTTGTTGGTGTTTTTGATGGACTTGTTAGTGGTTAGTTTTTGGTGGTTGATGTTTGATGTTTTGATAGATATTGAGGATTGTCAGGTGGTTTGAGTTGAGCATGATGTTGATTTGATGATGTTGTTGATGATTTGCTTAATTATGTTCATGATGAGTGGAGTAGATGGTTAGAGCTTAATTGTCATATCCTGTTGTTTAGGTTGGGTAGTGCTTGCATGAGAATGCTTTTGTTCCTCTTTGTAAGCTTCCTTGCAATTTGATAATCCGGTGGTTATAGTTTTTATGAGTGATAGTTTTTTGAGTCACTCAGGGACGAGTGAGATTCAAGTATGGGGGAGTTTGATATACACAATTATATTGTGTATTTAGGAGGAGTTTTAGCATGAGTTTATGGTGTTTTTAGGTATTTTATATGATATCTACAGCTAGGAAGAAGAAGACCCAAAGATGCATATTATTGGAGTTTTAGAGCTGGATTGAAGAGAAGACGAAGATCAGCGTTTTGCTGCTGGCGGCACCCGCCGCCAGACCGGGGGCACCCGCCGCCCCTGCCAACGTGGAGATCTTTTAAGCGACACGTGTTTTATTGTTATTGGTCATATCTTTATCAGCTCTAGTCCGAGTTTATGTATTTTTGGATAGAATTTTTAGACCTAGTTTGATATATTAGGTTTTAGAGAGTTGCATCTCTCATTCATACACTATTATCGTATTTTCTTTCAGAGTTTTTAGCCTTTCATGGAGAACTAAGCCCTTTTGCTTAGTCAGACAATTTGAAGCTTCGTTTTGACTTTCAGTTGTGAGATTTCTACTCTTTATCTATTGCATGAAATTATTTTTCTCTCTTGTTTGAATTGTTTATGTGATTTATTTCAGCAATTTCTAGGGTTGTTGTTATTGAATCTCAATTACTAGATCTAGAGAAATTACTAGTTGAGTTTCTCTATTTCATAGTAGCAAATTGCATTGTACTAGTATCTGGTTGTGCTAGTCTATTGTAGCAGAGGGTTAAATTGCATTCTAGTATAAAAGCTGGTTGTTTTATGCTAGATTTGTATCCTGATTATATTCCTATTCTTCATGCTGCTTTTGAATTGAATCTTGATAGTTTCAGGGTTATTCAATAAGTTAGGATTGATAGTATCTGGTTGTGCTATTAATTATCTTTGAAAAGGAATTTGAATTCCATATGCATGCGATATTGAGTGAATCAATGATCGACTTGTCATACGAATATGGATCTCTGGTTGACTAAGTGTTTCCCTAAATTGATAAAAACACAAATTTATTTGCTTTGTTAGTTTTTGCATGCTAGTTAGTAGGTTATTTCATAAACCCCTTTTTACTTTAATTGACATAAAACTTACATAGAAAGATAAATTTCCTCCCTGAGGATTCGACCCTTACTTCCCTAAGACTACATTCTTTAGGTTGTTAGGACTCTTTTGCATAGCCGTGATTTGCACGACCATTTCACGCCTATCAATGAGGTGGTAATCATGGAATCTCTTTTGGAAAGGCATCGGCAAACTCTCTATGAACGGGGATCTCTTATAGTTTTACATCTTTCTTTTCAATTGTTTCCATAAAACAAAAGAATCATGTGCACCCTTGTTGGAGCATCTTCATTGCCTTCATAGCATTAACCATTTTCCTGTTCTTAGCTTTTCGTTGCCTCTTGAACTTGTAATCATATCTGCCTCCTATTGTGATGATTACGATTCTAGTATTGAAATCTATCTCAACTCCATGACGAGTTAACCAGTCCATCCCCAAGATTATATCATATGGGGCCATAGTTATACAAATAAGGTCAGCATCACACTTTCTCCCTTAGATGGTGATTGAAAAGTCAGTGAGTTGCTTGGTACCCACAATCTTCTCCACATTAGGAACATTCACAGCGAAAGGCTAAACGAAACTATGTTCGCTTTACGAGTGTTGATCCTTTAAACATTCATAAACTAAACTCTATCCATTTAGACATTTGATCACCAACTCATAGTCTGAATTCATTATTCATAAAGGGAAGATTGTTTAACATTCCAACATAACTGAGCTCAACATGACTCAAAGATAACACAACTCCAATAACAGCAAAGCAAACCAACATAGTTTGATGAAACCAAACCAAATATGACTCAAGACATAACTAAGGCAAAACTCGAAGTACTAATGAACGACACCCTATGGTTTAGGTTGGCGGAACGCCTTCCTATACTTAGCAGCGGGCATCGTATTCTTCTTCCTTGGCGCTCCCAAGCGATAGCAATACATATCCAAGAACACGAGATCGAACCTCCTAGGGTCCTTGACTGCCCCATTGTTCTCCAACAACTCCAAAGCCTGTTGGATCTTGCGACGCAGTATTGTCGCACCGACGCGTTCTCCTTGAAGACGACTCTCATGATGGTTGATCACCACTTCATGATGAGCCAGCATCGCGTACCAAGACTCCATATGGTCACCCAGTAAGATGTTGTCAGCCCATAAATTTATAGGCCTAAAGTCACCAACAGCTGCATGAGCTTCCCATGGATGATACTCGTACCGGTGTTCGCCTTGGTCATCAGTGGCTTCCCCTTGAGGATGGTACTCCTCAGTAGCCTGGACATTAGCGGGTGGTGTGTTAGGAGTGTACTCATCTCGAGCTCCTCTTCCTTAGGTTCCTCCATTGGCTCCAAGGGAACCACAAGAGCTGGTGGAGACTCCACTTTCGCGAAGACGACTTCGTCATCTTCCATGAATTCTTCAGAGGTCAATAAGTGCTCAGCTTTGATGGAAGGTGGAGGGCTAGCTTCATGGACAGGTCGTAGGGCTTTGGCTTGACTCCTAGTGAACACCATTGTCTGCCAAATAGACAAGGTAAAGCATGGTCAATAACTCTTACAACAATCCATAATTTTATAGTCATAGAGTGGGAATATGAAGTCGTTGAAGAATAAAAGATGAAAACAACAATTTCTTTCAAGCATGGTTTTCAATCCAAAAAGGAAAAATGAATATTTTTCGAAAACAAGTATCAAGACTTGGTTTTAAAAAAAAAACTTTTAGCTCTGATACCATAATTGTAACACCCCCGTTTTTCCCTCGGAGATATTACCACCAGTGACCTCGGAATTTACACTTCGAAGCCACCCAAGGCTTGCACGGTATTCAAAATAATAATGATAATTCAATAAATATTAAAAACAAAATGTCCAACTTTCACAATCTTAAATAATCCAAATACTTGCGGGAAAATGAGAACAAATATTCTTGAACAAAGCGGAAGTAAAATTCTTGAAGGCGGTCCTTACAGACCAAGGATCTCGACCTTAAACTAAAAAGTTATTCAAAAGAAACGTGTAATACTTCAACAGCTTCAATCTCGAATCACCACTCCTTTACTCCCTGATGTTCCGTATAGGGACGGTTGACACCAGTCGGCCATGCAAAAGAAATAAAGTGGTCGGTCAGTCTAATGAAAGACTATGCAAGTGGAATTTTATGTGAGGTTCTTGTGATCTTAGTTGCATTATGACCATCGGTCTCCGAATGAAAGCCGGTCGATGACATAACCCAAATAATCTCACGGAATAAGAAATATGATGAAAAGAGATTAGGACACCACAAGGCTATGGTTCCTTAAGAATGAGAAAGGTTATGTTGGGAACTTTAATTATCAACCAATATTTTGAAAAGCCTCTGTCGACTTATCAAATCTACAACCAACCTCACCAATGCGTGTTGTCCGAATTCAGATTGGAAAATAGATTAATCAAAGCCGGGAGCCAGAGTGGTTTTCCAAGTTGTAGTCACCACCCTGATCACGTTTTAATGGGTGTGCACTAGCACTTATCTTATTTAATTACAAAACATTGCATTCAAGTTGGTAGCTTTTAAGACGGCAACGCGATATGCCATAAGATATAGAATCCCACAAAGGGTGGAACGGGTTCCTAAGTCCCGATACAAGGCACTAGCTAGGTGCCAAACACTCCTCAAAACGGTTGAGTAAGAAGGGTCATAACCAACATTAGGGTCTAGGTCCATCCTAATGCAAAATATTATAAAGAGGTGTTCAGGGGTTAGTGAACCCCAACCCCTAATTCTACGCTAGTCCAAAACAACGATTCTCAAATGAGACCGTGAAACAAACAGGTGCACAAACATTGCAACCTAAATATATCCTCTAGCGCATAAAAGGATATAACAATAAGCTACCAGGGGGTCATTATTTCTATGCATAATAAACCCTAATTCATTTATAGATTTCACATGGTCATTATTTCTATAATAACCTAAGTTCATTTTATTCAAACAAGCGTTCCCAACACAGCATGCAAACATGAATAAAAGTATTCATGATAAAAGTATGAGAGCGAACCACCACTTGCCTTGTTTCGAAGGCGAGCGGGAATTATCTTAGACGAGCTTGCAATCCAACGATTGATTTCCTTTTTCCTGATTCATACGTAAGACACAAAATAAATTTCTAATTTATTTTGTTCAACTTTTCCTCTTAAGTTGAATTCTTATGACTCGTAAGTTTATATTTTTAATAAAATTATCTTATTAACATTAATAAAATCTTTCTTTATTAATGTAGGACCCTTTTTAATTTCTTTGTATTGCATATTGTAGATTCTTTATCTTTATGCATACATATTAATTAAAAATATTTACCCATATGTTATTTCAATAAAAATCATATCCTTTTGCAAAGTACATGTTTTTAAGACATAAAATCGATAATATTCGTCATTTCCTTTCTATTTGCAAATTTTATCAAAATATATATTTGCTACTTTTCTTTCATAAAAATATTTTAAACATCTTTTAAATTAAGATTTAAAAATATTTATTTTATTTTCAATACCCTAGTTAATAAAAATACATAAAACAGGGTGAATTGGCTAAGAAGACAAGCTGCAAGGGCCGGGTCGGGCCCGCGAGCCTGCTACTTACAGCAGCAGCAACACTTGCGTGTCTTAGACTTCAGAGGCTTCGTTCTCCTTCTTCTGGAATCGGTTCGAGGCATGTGAGGTGTCGTTGGAACCGGGATGCGAAGCCCTATCAACTGTTGGCAGAATCGGAGGCTGAGGTGGTCTGTGGTGGTCGGAAAACGCCGCTGAACAGGAGGTTCCGGAGATTTCGCCCATTTATGGGAATATCTATTTATAGGGCCAAGAATGAGCTTCAACGCTCCAAAAACGAGCCCGAAATCCTCCATTAAAGCCTTAGACACAATCCCGTTGATTTCGCCCATTTATGGGTGATTTATCTTATAATTGAATCGGGATTGATTCTCTAATCCGTCCTTTGAATCCTCCCAATCCTTTCCATCTTAAATCCGACCCTATCCCTCTTCAATTCGAATTTAATTTGAAGGATTCCAAAAACATTGCACTTTGACCTAGAACGAGAATTTCGGGATGATTTTGATTGATTGCTCCCAAATTGATTGACGGAACTTGTAGAGGGTTAAAAATGTGACAAGTAGGCTTTTACGGAATCCATTTCCGTTAAGAAACGAGATCAAATTCCTCATTTGAAGTTAAGAACAAGTTGGAGGAGAAGAGCACCCATATTTGAATCTATTTTCAAGAATTTGCACAAACAACCCCTCTAGTTTAAGAAATGAACAAAAAATGCCCTTGATACTAATATTTATCATTAATATCTTTTGAAGGAGTAAAACTTGTAATTCAAAATATTTTTACAACAATTCTCTTTGTTTATAAAAATATGTTTTAAACACTTTTAATATATTTCTCTTAAAATTCCAATTTTATTTATTTATTTTTCTTTAACATATGGGTAAGGTTCATTATTATTTCAAATAACCCTTTAGAGGTTAGTTGTTTAACTTTCATTTGATAAAATAAATTAGGTAAGCAATATATCATTATTATGAGAATATTGCCATAATTTATTTTATTAAACAAAATAAAAAGGAAATTACATAATTGTCCTTCTTGAAAAAGAGGGTTATTACAATGAGTACTAGGAAGCGTAGTGCGGCTACTAGATCCGCTCAATCTAAGATTTATGAGGGTCGGAAGAAGTATGTGGATGGTAAGGAGATTGTTTCTACTATTTTCTTTGATCCCGTATTTATGAGGGAGTTAGGCCTAGAGGATTGCACTAGGCGGATGTTTAATCATGGTGGGTTGGGTAATTTCTATCTTAAGAATGCGCCTACATATCCTCGGTGGACTAGAGAATTCATTATTACTCTTGAGGATGATCGTGATGCAGCTCGGATCATTTTTCAGTTAGGTGGTTCGATGCATACTATGAGTTATGAGGATTTGGATGAGGCGTTTGGTACTACCAAGCAGCCTTCTGCATCTGCTGATTGGTCTTCTGTTAGTGGTCAGTTTAATTTTTGGGCACATTCCACTGGTTCTGCCCCATTTGATGCTAAGGCGGGGGAGAAAAATTACAAGTGGTCACATCCTTGTCTTCGTTTGGCTCATAGGGTGCTTAGGATGGCTTGGTTTGGTCATTCTGAATCGAACAAGATCAATCATCCTGATTTGGAGGCGGTTTGGAGTTTGACACCACAGTGACTTTGGTGAAGGATTGGAAGGCTTTGTTTTTTACTAGCTGTAAGAAGTGTAGGAGTGACAAGAAGGGTAAGATTGCTATCGGCGGTATGATTTCTCTCAAGGCTGAGTCACTGGACATCCCTTTTCCTCCACCAGCTGAGCGGCTCTCTTCTCGTTATACTTATGATAAGAAGTTCTTGAGGAACGTTGGGGTGATCGCTGAGGCTGAGGCTCATATTAATTATCTGTTTGGTCCTCCTTTGAGTGCTTATAAGATTCGTATGCCCATTGCTGATTTACCATGTGGACCTGAGTATCATCGATTTGATCTCCGACAACTGTCAGTTATTGTTAGAGCTCCTAGCTCTTCTTTTGCTGCTCCACAGGCTGTTCCACCATCTACTTCAGAGACTGTTCCTTAGGGAGACACAGAGATGCATGAGGATGTCCCTGACTTGGGTATTCTTTGTACTATAGGAGTTGACACTGGTCTGAGCTGGCAGGATGATATGATGCGCCGGATGAGCAGGCTTTCAATTCCCACTCAGCAGTCTGCTTTGTCTACTTTTATTGATCAGATCCACCAGTTCCACTAGGATCAATCTCAGTTCTTTCAGCAGCAGACTTGCTACTTTCAGCAGCATGCCCAATTCTTCCAGGGCATGTGGCCCATGTATCCTTCATATCCTGACTACCCACAGTATCCGCCACCACCACCTTCTGATCAGTAGTGGTATTTTCTCTACTTCCCCTTTATTTTATTTGGTCTTTACTACATTGAGGACAATGTGTGTTCTAAGTGTGGGGGAGTTGGATTTATATTACTATTGATGTGCTATAAGAATGAATAATAAAAAAAAGAGCCATAAAAATTGAAAAAAGGAAAATAAAATCCCGGGATATACTGAAAACCCAAAAAGGGTGGTCTAGGTAACAAGCAAGTAATCTGGCAAGCACTAGGCCTTGGCAAAAATAGATTCAGAGTGATGTGAATTGGTGAGTCAAATTTTGAAAAATGAAAAGAGAGTGTTAGGTGAAAACCTAAAAAGGTGCCTAAGCAAAATGAGTGGAAAAAAAGAGTGTATTTTAGGACTATCTTTTATCGGCGCAGGAGACACAAGAAGTGGAGTATAGGAGTGTTTTGGGTAGGTTTTCATTTGGAGGTATAAGGTGTAGATTTATGGAGACTTTCACTCTCTTTGATGATTCTTTTGATGGACTTGTGTGGTGGTTTGTTTCTTGATGTGTAGATTGGTTGATTAGTTTGCTTGATGGGTTGAGTAGAGCTTAGCATGATATTTGCTATGGTTGGTTTGGTGTTGGTGTTTGATCTTAGTTATCATGTTGATGAGTAGGATACATTGATGTAGTTGACATTTCTCTATCTTGATGTTGAGTAGGGTTGAGTGTTAGAGCTTATTTGCTATATCTTGTTGTTTAGGTTGGGTGTTGTGCTTGCATGAGAATGCTTTTACCTCTCTTTGTAAGCTTCTTTGCAATTTGATGATCCGGGGGTTATAAGTTTTATGAGTGATAGTATTCTAAGTCACTCACGGACGAGTGAGATTCAAGTGTGGGGGAGTTTGATATACACAATTATGTTGTGTATTTAGGAGAGATTTTAGCATATATTTATGGTGTTTTTAGGTGCTATTAAGACTATCTACAACTAGGAGGAAGAAGACCTAAAGATGCATTTATTTTGGGATTTAGAGTTGAAGTGAAGAAAAGGAGCAAAAGACGTTTTGGTGCTGGCGGCGACCACCGTCGACCAGGCGGTGCCCGCCGCCCCTGACAGCCGCAGAATCCTTGTGACGCCACCTGTTTTATTTCTATTGGTCTAGTTGTGTCAGCTTTATTCCGAGATTTATGTATTTTTGGATATATTTTTTAGACCTAGTTTTATATATTAGGGTTATGAGAGTTGCACCTCTCATCTATCTATCCATTATCATTATTCTCTTTCAGACTTTTGAGTTTTTAGCTTTTAATGGAGAACTAAGCCCTATTGCTTAGTCAGACAGTTTGAAGCCTTCGTTTTGACTTTCAGTTGTGAGATTTCTACTCTTTATCTATTGCATGGGCTTATTTTACTCTCTTGATTGAATTGTTTATGTGATTGGTTTCAACAATTTCTAGGGTTGTTGTTATTAAATCTCTATTGCTAGATCTAGAGAATATACTGGTTGAGTTTCTCTATTTTATAGTAGCAAACTGCATTGTACTAGTATCTGGTTATTCTAGTATATAATATAAGAGAGTTGAATTGCATTCTTGGATAAAAGTTGGTTGTTTTATGCTAGAATTGTATCCTGCCTATATTCCTATTCTTAATGCTGCTTTTGAATTTAATCTTGATGGTTTCAGGGTTATTCAATTAGTTAGGATTGATGGTATCTGGTTGTGCTATTAATTATCTTTGAAAAGGAATTGGAATTCCATGAGCATGCGATATTGAGTGAAATCTATGATCAACTTGTCATACGAATGTGGATTTCTGGTTGACTAAATGTTTTTCCCAATATGATAAAAACTTCAACTTTAATTGCTTTACTAGTTTTTGCATGCTTTTAATTAGTTTAATTCACAAACCCCCTCTTGTTACTTCAATTGCCATAAAATTTACACAAGAGATAAATCTACCTCCCTGCGGATTCGACCCGGACTTCCTATAGACTACAATTTTTGATTTGTTTGGAATCTTTTGCATAGCCGTGATTTGCACGACCATTTCACCGCTATCAACCAACCAAAAAATTGATGCAATACAAAGCCCCATGTGAGTACAAATGATCAAAACAGTGGTAGAAAGAGGGTTGAAATTGATCAGGCAGCAATCACAGCAATAAACACGGGGGCAAATTATGCATAAGGCGGAGCAGGGGGCGAAGGGGGGCAGTCGCCCCTTCTCTCTTTCTTTGAACTTGTATAGTATATATTAAAGTTTCAAAATAAAAGGGTAAGACACCTTGGTCTAGTGGTAGATACCCATGCTTGTTTTAAGAGGCCCCGTGTTTGAGTCTTGCGGGTTACAAATATTTCCCCCCTCCCCAACTTTTTTTTTACTACCGTAATTGCGTTGCACCAGGCCACCATAGTATAAGTATTACGTTTCGTTTATTTTATTTTATTTCAAACACGAAAAAAACAAATTAAATTAACTAGATCTTTATTAAGGTAAGTAATTTTAAAATATTAATAATTTTGGTTTAAAATTAAAACATAATTACTACTCCTATAATTAGAATAGAGACGAGAATTTAATATTTTGTACGTACTTAATTTATTGTTTACTTAATTTATATATTTTTTAATTAATACCCAACCATTATTTATATACATATACATATTGATATTTATTTTAAATAAATAATTATTATTTAAATAATAATATTTTATCTATTTGCCGATCCTTGTAGCAGACTCCCCCCCCCCTCCAATTTGTTCTGGCTCCGCCACTAACAAATCTTGGCATTTCAAAGAGTTAAAAACACAGACTCATCAAAAGAGGAACCATAAGGCCACATACAAATGCACTCAAGCTTGGATTGAAGTAAGCGAACAAGATAGCAAGGTTGGATTGGATACTAAGTCTACTACAATGAGCACACCAAAAACAAAGAGAAAGTATTATCCAATGTTCGATTTTGTTCACATGGATGAGAAATGATTCCAATTGAGCAAGAAATCCCAAAGAGTTTATCTAGCACAATAGGAGAAGGGCAATTACAGAGCAACAAGTTCAAGCAAATTCATACCCAAGGTCATGTTCACTGCTGCAATAGCAAGACCTAGGTTTGATTCAAAGGGGCATTGCACATTTGATGGAAAAATTGGAATTTTTCCATGTACTTACAAGGAACCAACAAAGAGGAAATAAAAAAACAGAGACAAGTGGATAGTTGTAACAAAGCTCATTGAATCAGTCAACCGAAAAGTGACAAGAGAGATGCTCGTAAACCACATTATCCAATAATATGGATAATGTGTCTCACCAATCTTGCATGGTCCAAATTGATAAGATAATATGTTTCCTAACTTAAAAAACCATAATCCCACATATTATGGTCCATAACACAAAGCCCACATATTTGGGCCGTGATGACACTGATTCAATCCTATTTTCCTAAATGAAATTCGCCTGAGGATTGATGACATGCGAGAAGTACGCACGTAACAACTCACTCATTAACGGGTGGCAAGATCTCCGAGATGGAAAGGAAGTGATTCAACGGCTCTCTGGGAGGAAGCTATAAGAGGAGAATTGGAGATCTGGAGAGGACACACATGGTATACAGAAAAAAAAAACCACTCTCAAGCTCTCGATCGATTAACTTGATTCCTCAAAATTTCTTAGCGATTGTGGTCGATCTTCTCATAGTTCTCAATTGTGATTTGATTAATCGAGATGTATCGTTTTCATCTAAGAATATTCATCCTCGAATTACAATATTCTCATATTATTCCTCTTATTTTCATCTTCATATTACTTAATTGCATTTGTATTGCTAACGAGTTAACGTGTTTAAGCTGGTTATTGATTAAGTTTCCCGCATTAAAGCAGATAATGCGTTTACGTGTTAATTCTGTCCAAAGTAAAGCTTCTTCACATTCAATCAATAAATATTGATTGCACTTCCCTGCGTACATGAGCAAAGGCAGATTTAGGGGGTGGGCGGGGGCGGCCGTTTTCATATCGGGCCGGAGAAGCAATGAATTTTACATGGGATCGGGAGCAAAAAATTTTTTTGGACTTTCGCTCCCATAGACTGTCTCCGGTGAGGTGGTGGCGAGAAATACTAGAGCCAATGTCGTGAGGAAGAAGCGATCTGACGGAACTCAGAGGTTGTTGCAACTTGCGCCATTAATGTGGAAATGGGTCTTTAAGAGTATGTTCAATGGTTAACCAAAATTTTTGGTCATCATATTATAAAAATATTTTATATTGTTTCTATTTAATTAATTGATGACAATAAAATATAAATTAACTTTACACTTGTCAAAATGACATGCAATGACCAAAAATAATTTTTGTGCATCATAATGCCCAAGTTTATGACCAAATTCTTCTCTCGCCTAGTATTATTTTATACTTATAAATGCTCTTTTTTTCTATGACCAAGAATTTGGACAACCATTACAAATGCTTAAGGAAGATAACTTATGTATACGACGTCGTTTTTTTAATATTTTTTTGAAGACTATCTATCATCGAATTTGACTAACAAATTCTTTCTTGGGCCATCCGGCCCATTTGCTTTTTTTTATTTAAATTTGAAGGGCCATCACAAAAAAATCTCTACTAAACACCTAGCCTCCTGGATTTATATTAAAGCTGATGTTTTTAGAAAGTTAATATTCTTTTAATAAATGGTTAATAAGCTTGGTTGTATTTATTGAGAGGGAAATATTTGCAAAGGCTATTTTTGAATTATTTTTAAATTTTAGATACTCGTAGATTTTAATTATCCCGTAGTAGAGAATTGCATGTAACTTAATTTTTATGTTTTATGTCATTATCTTTAGGTTCTTGATATATAAGCTAGTTTAATTTATTCAAGATTAATTTTTGTGCACTAGCTCGATATATTAAATTATTGATCAATACAAAGTCAGCACCCTTTCTTTCGACGCAAATTCTCCGTTCCATTTTCGGTGTTTCATTTCTATATTCTACTTAGATTTTAAATATCAAATTAATATTAAAAAAATTAAAAATTATATTTATATTGTAAACAACTATATACATATGTGTGTAAATTTGTATCTTAAAAATCATATTATAAAATTTTTAAAAATTAAGAGAATGATTTCCTTACAAAATATTGCCCTTTTAATATTTAAAAATTTTATAATATGAATTTTAAGTTAAACATTTGCACATATATGTATATAGGTATTTCAAATACAAAAGTTGAATAGAAGATTTGGTTTGTCTTTTGGGAACAATCTTGAATCCACCCCTGTACGGCTGTACTTGAGTAGTTTTCTCGATTGCATTGTTTATCTTTCTTCAATTCAGTTAACTCCATTCACATAGCCAGAATTGCATTTAATCAAATTAATTAGAAGAATTTCATAAGAATTACAAGCCAAAAGTTAGTGAATAAAATAGGTCGGGTGTACATTTAATACGCTTACCAAGGTACCTTATGGACTAAATACAAGCTTTTATGTTTTAACTACGTGATCTCATGTAATTATTATACAAACACGTAAATACAATCATTTTGAATTCGTGATCAATTATTAATGTCTCATTTTTTTTCAAACGTACGAACGCGTTCCCATCGGACAATGATACACTCACACTCGGTGTAAAATCACTATTTTACACCAAGCACACGTGACATTTTTTCATTTGTAAGAAAATCAACAAATTTTTCAGCTTTTAATTATCTAATAAATGAAAAATTAATTCCTCTTCCTCTCCCTCCCTACTGCAGCAACGAAAATTGAATGTATTTCCTTCTTCAAGTTCTATTCTCATAGAAATTACTAGTATCTCCTAAAATCATTCTCCTCAAAAAGCTCAAATATGGTGGCGGGACTCTAGATCTTGGTGGCCAAGCAGTGGCGGAAGTTTAGACCCGATAACAAAGTTGCTTGGGACTCCAGATCTGGTGGATAAGCGGTGGCGAACGCCCAAATCCGGCGATGAAACAATGACAAAACTCCAGATGCGATGAAAAATCCGGCGATGAAACTTGGATCCAACGTCTAATAGGCGGCGAGATTCCAAATCCGGTGGCAAAGTGGTGGCGAAAGCCCAGATCAAGTGGGGAATGGTGAAGAGGCGGGAGGTGTTGCATTTGAAGAGGCGGGCAGTGTTGCATCCGAAGAGACGCGCGGTGTTGCTTGGTCGGAGCGGCTGCCGCCGGTGGACGGAGAAATTTGATAGGAAAAGATTGAAGAAGACTTGCCTCTGGAGACATTTGAGGAGATGAGGTGGTGGGTCTCATTGATTAATTTATGGTTCGAATATATTTTTATTAAATTTTAAATTTGTTTGCCACATGTATAGATGAAGGGTTGTGATGAAAAGTGTATAATTTTAATTTTACACTTGGTGTTACTGTACATTTGTCCCCTTCGGAAAGGAAGACTTTTATTATGACCGTGAAATGATGATCCACTTGTAAACTTGATTAAAACATTATATAAGCATGGGAACGTAATCAATGGACCAATCTACCCTAATCTACTATATATATAAAAGCAATAAGGTTTGGAGCCACCACATTCCGCCACATCATCTTTTGCCACATGTCATTCCTAAAATGTGCCATATCACATTTGGACACATGTCATCTTCTCATTAATTCATAAAAATTATACAAATAAATTGATAGTTTAAGAAACAAATATTATGAATTCAAAATTAGGTTTGGAAGTTTTGATATCAAATTTTGGATAAAATCCAATTTTTAATAGTTTCTAACATATTTAATTAAACATTAAATTTATATAAAATATAAAAAAAATTATGGTGTTTTCTTACAACTAGAATAGCTTTGATAGTATACTATTTTATTTAAAATCTACATCTACATCTACATCTACACTACTATAAAAGGACGCGTAGCTAATGGCCAGGATTTGCCTAATTTTACCATTTTACTGACTTTGCGCTTGACTTATATCCGACGCCTGATATTCATTCTCTGTTTGCCTACTCTTCTTCTTCCACCTCTTGCTATCTCTGTCCGCCTTGTTCTCCACCTCCTGCTATCTGATTCCTCCACCTCCTGCTTCGTTATTTTGATTTCGATTGTACACAACCCTACCAAGGAAAGGAATATGAACTAGAGAGAGAATCAGAATGGAACAGCGGAATCAGGAGCAAGAATTCTTCACCATCGGCGTATCTTCTCTGCTTCGTCAAAGTTTACAAATTCGTCTAATTGATCGGTTTCAACTTGTTGTTCTCAATTGCACCAGAGAACTAGGGCGGAACAACGGACTCGGGAGGATGGTTGATTTGCCGCCGACGCTGCCTTGTCAACGTCTACAAATTCGTCTTCAAAATTGATCGGTTTGAAGATGGCGCTCTCAATTGAACCAGATAGAGAATGAGGACGGACCGACAAACTCGGGAGGATGGTTGATTCTGCTTATCTGCCTCATCAAAGTCTAAAAATTCGTCCTCTTAATCCAAGTTCATTCACTTGATAAACAGCCCCTGGAAGGAACCAAAACTATAGAGAGAATCAGGGCGGAAACGACGGACTCGGGATACAGATTCCTTCACCGTCGGCATATTACTTGGCTTGCGCTTTCAGAACTAAGTTGGTATTCAATTTCCCCTATTTTGGGTTTCTACTTAATTCATTTAGTATTTACTTGAGTTACTTTTGCTCTACTAAGTACCTACTTGATGTTCGATTTGTATAACTTTGCCTGCGAGGTGTTTGATTAAATGACTGCTATTACAAGCACGATATATATTAGTGAGATGTATATTAAATTATGGAGTATTAGTTAAATGGGTTTTGGTTATTTTAATTTAATTACGTACTTGTTATTTTTTGGCTTTTTTTACTTCTCCAAACAATCATAATAATTGTATTCATCAATGTCTTTTTTATCATTTTTTCGTAATCTTTGGTTCATGTGAGCAGGTCAACCAAATTGGTTCTGTGATTGAGAGTATTGATGATGTCAGGATGTCTAAGTGTGCAGAGGTGTGATGGCCAGCCACAGGGTTAAGTCATACAAATATTAATACTTAAATTCCATTTATTTCTTTTCTTTAATGCAGTTTTTTTATGGTAACTAATTTGACCTTACCTTTGTATGAATTGAATTCAATGGTGAGACAGAAGACACATTTATCCATGGTCTCTTTGTTGGTCTAGCCATGGTAATTTATATGTTTTTTTCCATTATTTACTTACTTGTTTTAAATGAGAATATGAAAAAAATATTGCGATCCACTTGATTAGGTGAGTTACTATATATGTTCAAGAATTTGTGAGAAATGGAGAGCCTCATCTTGTGGAGCCTGTGATTATTAGTAGCAGGTGAATAGCTTATTCTATTCTTGTTTGGAATTTTTTTTCCCTTCTTTTTAATGACAATACTTCAAAATAGGTTTAGTTTGATGCGCCTTTTGCTTGTAATGGTCCTTGAAGCCCACCAATTGCAAGCATTCACTAACGCTTACCGTGAACTAGAATAACTTTGTCTGGCCTGAATGTTGTAGTTGAGACTTTTGCTGATATTACCCTTGGGCCATACAAGACCCATATCTCTTTTAAGGGTGTTACTGAATTTGGATTTGATTTGAACCTTATCGCAAAGACCATCAAACTGATCAAGGCTGGATTGGCACTCTCAAGTCCCTTGAAGTCATTGTTGGGAATGGTAAATATTTTATTGTCAATACTGAACATGATTCCTCAATTTCTCTGTATGAGTGTTTGATTAATCCACTTTGCATTCTCTCCTTTTGACCTTCGATGTTGTTGTCTCTATCTGCTTTTTGTTTTGTTTTTTTTCAATCTCTGTCTGTGGTTGCTTTCATTCTTCTCATTGGGTTGATCAAATGCCATTATGAAGGCTTTGTTTGGTAATTATGTTTTATTTGCGTTACAGCATAGCTGTGAAACTTGCAAATGATTTCTGTTTGGGGTTTAGGAATAGGGATGTTGTTGGCTTGTTGAAACTAGGACATTTCAGAGTATTGACATTTGAAGAAGATCAACATGATCCTTTGAATTTAGAGTTTCTTCTATCTACTTTACAAACCTTTTTTTTTTCAGCTGCTCGTGTTAATTAATGATGTGGTACGTAGGGTAGTTCCATTCTTAAGTTTGAGGGCTTCATTTGCATGTGAATTTGTGTATGCTTAGTTGTATAGTATTCTCATAGCACATTCAAAGATTTTGTTTTTGATGTGTTGAAGCTAATGGAGAGAACTTCACAAATCACTCCTAGAAGTACATTAATCGGGTTTTGGTCTTAACTCTTCTCAATCACATTGATGTCGAGTTCAATGTAGTCTTAAGAAAGTTAATGCAACAAGAACCAGGGGCCTACATCTTTTCTGCAGTATTTTTGTGATGATTTGTTCAATGGATCCCCGTTGTTGATCTTTGAGCTCACTCTCTTTTTGTAAAATAAACTTTTCTAAAGAAGACTTTTAACATTTTTTAGTTTCCCAAGCCTCTGCAATGTTTGTCAGCGTCTCCAAATCCCCCATCTCTTTTTAGTGTGTTTTTTACCTTATCTGGAATGGGAAATAAAGGAGGAGGAGAAAAAGACTGATGTCAGTAAACAAAACAAAAAAAGACTAAATAGGTCAAAAATCAAGTCCATTGCTCTTACCAGTATCTTGGTTAAAAATTTACCTTCTCCTGAATATGAAGATTGATATGCTTAAGAATGCCACTTTGTTTTTACTTCTTTAATTGCACCTAATGACCTTTTTTCGATGGACAAGGAAGATCTAAATGACCCTTTTTCATTAGCTCGCTGATAATTCGTCCTTTTCCTTTCAGATCTTAACAACATCTTTGCTGTTTCTTCTAATTACTTCAAGTCCAATTCACTTCTGGATGCAATTTACAGTCCCTATCATGTTTCTTTGTTGAATTTAATTGGAAAATGTGTTGTTGCAGCTGCATATTAGAATCAGTTGATAAGTTATTTATCTGTTGCAGCTGTACATGGGAGATATCTGAGTGTTTGTTTTACTATACAAGGGAGTCTCTAGAGATAGTATTTTGCTGTTGATGTTGGGTGTCCAGCACAGCCCTCGAGACGTTAAATATCAATGGTGAAAGAACTTTGATGAAATAGTTCTGGATGAGTCAGAGGATGTGATATATTGGAGTTAGGTCTTCTGACGAGTCTTCAGCTGATGGTTAGTAATATGGCTTTGTGAACTTGCCCTTGCATTTGCCAATTTTTTACTGTGATATACTGGAAATGAACTGTGGTGTGGCTTTCATCGAAATGAAAATGACAGTATGCTCAACTATAGAAAGTTAAGCATCATTAGCATTACTACCCTTGTAGTTGCATTAGCGGAAAGGCTGATGGTTAGCAATATGGTTTTGTGACCTTGTCCTTTAATTTGTTATTTTTTTTACTGTGATACATTGGAAATGGATTGTGGTGTGACTTTCATCAAAATGAAAATGACACACCATGCCCAATTTCAGAATGTTAAGCATCAGTAGCATTTCTGTCCTTGTAGTTGCATTAGGGGAGAGACTGTTTTAAGGCATCCACAAATTTCCATTTGATATGTTAACTACCCTTGGAAGCAAGTGAAGGACAGGTGAATATTTTGAAGAGTTCATTATAACCCAAAGCGTAAAACTTTGCCGGGAATAAACTCATCATGGTCATGATGTAATGACCCTTGCCATGACACCATGACACCTGCCTTTTGTCCTTCTTATTCTGAAGTTCTGTAGTATATTATTTGATAGTATACATACTTTGAAGTAGATACGCCCTTAATGTAACTTACATTTGCGTACTTTGAGCACTAAACTTCTATGTTCTGTTTTCCTTTTCCAGCTTCTCAGGAAATAGATGAATATGATCTTGTTGATCCTGTTGATATACTAACACCCTTGGAGAAGTCAGGATTTTGGGATGGAGTGGTCAGTCTTTTCACTTATTGCTTTCAGAATATGTACTGATTGTATACTTAGTTTGATTGGTCTAAATGGGAAAGGAAAATTGGAAATTCTGTTGGTTCTTTTGGAGGACTGCAGTCGGTGTTATTTATGTTTCTTTTTTTTTCTTACAAAAAGCTTCAAAGTGGTCTGAACGGAAAGAGGCAGTTACAGAATTGACAAAGCTGCTTCAATAAAGAAAATTGCCCATGGTGACTTCTCAGAAGTTGGCCGGACACTGAAAAAGGTATTTAAGTTTGTGTCATTCTCTCTTTTCTTTCTTGGTATTTTTTTTTTCATCCAGATATGGCCATGGTTATTAACATTTTAGGTCCAGGCTTAGAAGATTTGTTAAACTACTGTTACAGAAAATTGACTTTGAAAACGATTATGATGCTTGTTGGTCAATTAATAAGTTTCTAGCTATATTTGGAAGTTATGGTGTGTTTTGAGCAACTTAAAATGATATACATTGTGTAATGCCTTTTCAAATTAGCAGAGTTGAGTACATGCATAATAGGGGTTTTCTTCACCGAGATACAAAACCAGATAAGTTCTTAATGGGTCTTGGTCGCAAGGCAAATCAAGTATTTCATTTATAAATTGATCATGTTATATATTTTATATTTTTCAGAGCCTGATTATTGATGAAGTAGATTTAATCTTGGAAGCACATTTTTAGCTAGAAATGAATAAAATTCTTAGGATTTTGCCAAAGCTATATGTCATATATCCTATTCTTCTACTTATGGATTGTGAAAGGTTTTGGAGATTAGCAATGTCATCTTTTGTAGATGGTTGGCTGATGCATTGCAAATGTAGTGTTTCTTTTTGTCCTTGTTATAGACTTGAAAAGTTTTTTATTTGTTAAAGTTGCTGCAATGTGAACTGATGTCTCATGCGCTTTGTCTCCTTTTTCCTCCTTAAAAGGAATTTTAATGCTGAAAACATGTTATATAGATCTTCATTTTTCTGTATTGTATTTGATAGAGCAACAACATATTTATTGCTTTCCTGATTTTCTGCAAGTTCAGCTGCGTATTGCAGAATTAAATGAAGTATTGGCTTATGATTTTGTGGATGAAGCTGGTGTTTGGAAGAAGAAACTTACCAACCAATCCTTGGACCTGTTTGACCTATTACCCCCACTCTAATTAGGTTCTATCCTACTCCTCTACCCTCACCCAAAATCCATCAAGGTCACCAACTGATACTTGTAACCGCCAAAACTTACACATGAATACCCTAACATTTAACTTCTTCATCACACGTGTACACATATACACATTACATGCAACCTGCTCTCCTTCTAAAATTCCACATACTAATTGACAGAACTTACGAAAACAAATATGTTTTTAGATATGTATATCAGGCAAAGACTCATCCCCATTAAACAAATAACACAAAATAATAAATACGACAAACACAAAACGAAATAAAATTGAATCGTTTCTTTACAGATTCCTATACGAAACTTTTTATACTGGAACGAATGGTTATCTTGATTCATTAGAAATTGGACGAGGAAGGGCGTAGTAAGCGACGAAATGCTTCGGGGAGTAGATTCCAAATCCAAGTTGTAGTTTCGGGGCCCTTATCAAAATGTCGAAAGCGTCAAAATAAACTAACCCTAGATCCGATTTACTAAAAAACAAAATAAACAGAGGAGCCTGGAGAGAATGAAGAAAGACATAAATAAGGGAGAAGCCAGAAAAGAGGAATGGAAACAAGCCACTCACACGATGCAGTAGCAACAATCGCACTCGTCCAACAAAGAAAGAGAGAGGCATAGAAACACACTGTTTCCTCATTGATAAATGATATTTTATTTGGTTAAATTTGTGTTCTCTTGATTCTGTTAGGCTGCATCAAACAAGCAGACTTTGTCAAGTCACTGTTGGCACTATAGGCCAATGACTTCTTATAGTGGCCACTTTTTCTGCTTGAAGCTGACAACCTATCACTGACAAGAATTGACTCGTTTGGCTGCTTGCTATGGGTTAAAATGTTATATCTCAGTCACAATGATCTTA
This sequence comes from Fallopia convolvulus, assembly GCA_964016875.1. Classification (NCBI taxonomy): domain Eukaryota; kingdom Viridiplantae; phylum Streptophyta; class Magnoliopsida; order Caryophyllales; family Polygonaceae; genus Fallopia; species Fallopia convolvulus. The sequence goes on from OZ024728.1 coordinate 17,265,697, forward strand.
GAACAATTGAAGGTACGCTCTGGCATCCATGTAAGAAGATAGAATATATTTTCCTTTACATAATTCGGCTCTATTTTATTTTATTTTTGTCTTTTATAGGGCCTAAAGCCATGCAATTCTTATCTTGTCTGAACTTGAGTCACAATAAGCTGAAGAGCTTTACTGCTCTTGAGCCCCTAAGACAACTCAAGGCATTGACAGTTTTGGACATCTCACGCAATGAGATTGGCAAGCACTTTCTTGACTCCACAAGGTATTCGTGCTGCTCACCCTTGTGTCACACAGAAGGAAGTGGCTGGAACGTTAAGGAATTTTCTGCCTTTGGAATTAGTAAACCGAATTACTGGGAAGCTTTTGCTGTTTTCAAGGACTTGAACTTCACCGAACTTTACGTTTTGGGCAATGCTGTGATAGATGATTTCAGACTTTTCTTGTGCAAGCTTTTGTGTGCACTGAGATGGCTCGATGGCGCTGTAATTAAATACTCTTTATATGGTAAAATTTTGAGAGGTATGCAGTTCTTTAATTCTTTACAAACCTATATCTATCAATTTAATTTTTCTTGCACATTTTAATTCAATTAATCAACCTTGCAACCCTTGTAAACAAATTACATTATTTATGAAACAGATGCAGCACCAGGAGATGGTCCATATCCTACTTAAATGGCAGACTTTCCTTTCCGTCATCTATCCACCTCTATTAATCTCTCCTCCCTCACTCTTTCTTATAGCGTTTTTTGCTTTGTTTTTTTTCATATTATTCATCAAGACGGAACGACGTAATTGGATTGCTGGAGGATTTGATAACTTTATTTTCTATATAATTTTTATGTTGTGTCAAATATAGCTTTATGCAGTAATTATTTTATGGAAGGCTACTACTTAATGGCTTCGTATACAGTGGGGATGGTTAGGGAGTATAAATTATGGTAAGTACTTGCTCCTAATTTCTTAGTATTTATTAATTTATTGTGATGGTGCAGGTTCTATGAAGGGGTTCCTGAATCATGAATTTCAGGATACTATGAAGAGAAGGAGCTCTTAAGTTTATTTAGCTTGATATTCCTTGTCATTGCTTTTGACTTTAATTTTAATCCCGTTGTTATCAGTGGCAATTATTTACAAGAATAATTGTTGGTTAATTATTATTTCAGACTTTTACCAGTATTAGACTATTAGTAATTAAATGCAGTTATGGATGTGTCAAGTTTTTAGGCAGTTTGTTAATAATTTTTTTCCCACTAATAATAAAGCCATACTCATAGGAGTTGAGATGAGATTGTAAGCATATCTTCTCCTTTTTCCAAAGGTCTCGATCTTGTGCCTTGGAATGGAATAAACTTGAAAACATGTGGTGGGGGTGCTTCACCTTTTATTGAGCATATCGTGTGCAACTGAGTCACTGATTCACATTAATATAAAAAAAATTGGTGCCTAAATGTATTAACTGCTTGTATAAGACTAATTGCGGCTTATGTAGTCATACCCTATGGAGAATATAATACAATATAGAACTTCACTCGAATGATTTAGATTTTTTTTTAACAATCCATTCTTCTCAGGTGGCGGTGAGTTATACACATGGGGTTCAAATGAGAATGGCTGTCTTCATATTGGGTATGAATGTCCAAAAGATACCTGTAAATGTATATGGTTTTGCAATGCTTGTCCAACTCATGTCATTAATGGACTATGTCTTCCTACGATTCAGTTACAGTGAGGTTGCTCATCAACCTGAGAAGGTTCTTCACCCATTTGTAACTTGTAAGGGATTCAGTATGCAAGGTTTGTCTGATATTGTCTCTCTTCTCTGCTACATCCAAACATGATACTTAAAATCATAGTTTCTTTTCTAATTCCTATGTTTAGTGCATCATTGCTTTTGTGTGCACTTCTGTCTCAAGCCATCATGAATTTTGGAATTGGCTGAGTGTTTTTGTTACCCTTGTATCTCTTATGGTTATGAGTCTTTGTTGTGTAATACTTTTATCTCAGCTCTTACTCAACAGTCTTTTGCAAATTTAACTTTCCAATGGCATCTTTGTCATTATGTTTGGCATCCAGTCCATGCTTTCAATGTAAGAAAAACTAATTGAAATCGAAAAATTTTGTAAGGTAAATGCAATGATCTATGTATGTAGATGAATCAAGACATAATGTGCGTAAGTGAGGATTATAGACTAATCCTTATATGGAACTGTATGTTACCATTTAAAATAAAGGCTCCGTGTGATAATCGCCGCGCAACGCGCGGCTCCCCTGCTAGTATAGAAAATATGGTAGTGGCTAGGTTACCTTTCGTAGTTAATTTTTTAATAAGTATTTAACAAATGTTCATTGTTACATTATCTATTAGCTATTTAATATAAAATACAAATGGAAAGAAAATATATTAACCGTGTACGGTGTACATGATTTTGGCTATTTATAGAAATTGCATTTAATTGAAAAAAAAAATTCGATGTTCAAACAATAGGTTCATATATATATATAATAATAATTTTGTATTCTTATTATTTCTACTTTAACAAAAAAATAAAACATAATAATTTTTAATATATAATGATGGATTGTTATAATAATGTGGAGCCGTTTTAAATATTATGTTATCACCCGCTTTAGTATATAGGAATGAACTAATGATATATAATTTAATATTATAAATTAAATATTGATAATCATTTCAAAATAATTCAAATATAATAATTTTATTCCTAAATCCTAATATTTTAAAAAATAGTAATATTATTTTATTAATATTAAAAAATATTTTTAAAATAAAGATTAGATTTCTATCACTTGCCAAATTTTAAGATCTCTAAATATAATTGTATATTAGTAATATTAGTTACAATAGTAACATTATTATATTTAATAAAAACTTTCCATAGTAGATTACTCTCCTAACCCAACGCCAAAATATAAGATATCTAAATATAATTGTATATTACTAATATAAGGATTATTATTGTTATAATATAATGATTGTAAATATTTAAATTAACATATATTTTGAATATATGTTAATTTAAATATTTACAATCATATATTATAACATAATAATCCTAAGCTTAAGCTTATTTATGAGAAGTTATAATGTATTATTAATATATAAGCCTAAGCTTATATATGCAAGAAGTTATAATGCAAGAAGTTATAATGCATTCTGGCATTTCATTGCATTTGGGGTTAGAGTTTATAAGAGTAAATAGCCTAAATTGTATTGGGTTATATATAGGAGCACAAGTCATAGATCGTGGTCAAAGAGAAAGAGAAGAAATATAGTATCTGTCCTAAACAGGTGAGTATAGACCGGAGATTCAACCATATGTGCTATATGTGAAATATGAATATATGGATATTTTTGCTATATGTATTATGGATATATGTGCTATATACATTATATAAATATAAGTGCTATATGGATATGAGTGAGTATAGACTGGAGATTCAACCATATGTGCTATATGTGAAATATGAATATATGGATATTTTTGCTATATGTGATATGGATATATGTGCTATATATATAATATTAATATAAGTGCTATATGGATATGAGTGAGTATAGACCGGAGATTCAACCCTATGTGATATAAGGACATATGTGATATATGTGTTATATGTTTTTTTTATGGATATATGTGTTCTATATGATAGCTCTGAAATTTCCAGAGTTGTTCGCACAAAAAGTATGTTAACAGATGGCATATGATATATGGTCACATGATGCATTTGATTGCATAGCATATTGCAATGAGATTAAAAGGACCTGTGACTGTCTTGCCCTGAACTGTAATTCAGGAAATCTTCGGATTTCTTTGTTAAAGTGACCTACGGGTCATACAGGATCTACGAATCATACAGGACCTACGGGTCAATATTAAGGAGATCTTCGAATTTCTTTGTTAAAGGACCATAAGAGTCAATATTCAGGAAATCTTCGGATTTCTTTTGCTAAAGGGACCATAAGAGTCCATATACAGTAAACTCGGGGCAGATTCAGGCTTGAACAATTCACAGAATAATAAATCGGATACATCAGCATTTGCATTTGCATAGAAAATTCATATGTGACATGTATAATATGTATGAATATGAATATTAACCAATTGCTTGGTTTTGTGTGAAATAATTGATGATGGTCTATATTCATTGAGTATGCGACTCACGCAAATCGCAAAACAATTTTTCAGGTTCAGCTAGTTCTTACTGATGTGTGTCTCTTTTAGAGGTCACATTCATACAAGTCGGCCGACTGAAGCTTAATGCAACCTTCTCCTCCTCAATTTGCATAATAGACATATGGGTTGTAATAGAAGTTAGAGTAATAGATGTTTTAGTATGAGAAGTAACGACATAGATGTGTGTGTGCAACCTTTTATAGTTGTTAATGTTTGCTATGTGCTTACGTGAATAATTGTTTATATGTGAATCATCTCTTTATATAAGAGATAAGTTTATGAAGTATACGTCATAGGGTATAGGGGTGTCATAATTTTAATAATAAAATATATTATTATTTTCAAAATATATTATATATTCTTAAAATATAACAAATTCGGTCAACCCAACTGTTTTTTCGCGTTTGAACCCAACGGGTTTCGGGTCTATCGGGTTCGGTTTATTTTGGATTTTGGGTTCAAATTTTCGGGTCTTGACCCTAAATTTTTCGGGCGGTTCGGGTCGGGTCAGCTTTTGACAGCTCTACCCACCTTACATTTAATTTTTTTTATCTCTATGTTTTTTTCTAATTTAATATGGATGATAGGTTGATTAGTACATTGAATTTTGTAAACTTTCATATACATTAATTTCTTTTATAATTTATTTATTCGCTATGTAAATTTAGTATGAAAAACAACTTTATAGATGGATTGAATTTTGCAAAATAATACATAGATAATTTTCTCTATATTTTATCTCTTAAATCAAGGACAATGTTCTCTTCTATACTAATCTTTATATTATATTTTTCATATTTACAAACATTTTTATTATTATAGCGTAACAGATAAGAACCCTAATATATAATTTTAATAAATTAACTTTAAAAAATATTTTAATAAATTATATTATGCTTTGTAGATAACCTATCCTAATTATTATTATCTTTATAAAAAAACAAGTATTTTATACATATTAGTGTCTAAAAAAATAAGAAAATATTATTTAAAAATATTCAATAAAAAGTAAAATTAATATTTTAATAATTTTAATCTAAATTTGGACAAGATCTCCACAAATAATGGAAAAATATCACGTGAATATCACGTGATATTTTTGTCTATTGCATAATTTATTATAATATTATATAAACATATTTAATATTTTAAATTAATATTGCAGAATTGTATATTTTTTTTAGTAAAATTATCCCGTGAATATCACGTGACTTCAACTAGTATTGTATTACTTATGTGGAAATAAATATACCTTCAAATTGTTTTAATTTGTTTTCTACCATAATACGGAGTATAAAAAGAATTATCTCTGAAAAGAATTATCTTTGTTTTCTACCATAATACGAAAATAAATGTACCGCCTCTCCTTCTACCAAAAAAAAAAAAGTAAATGAAAGGGCGGTTTTGATTACTTAATGATTAGGTCGAGATGGCCAGTTTGTAATTAAGCAGCTGGCAAAGGTTTGGTTTCCACAAATCTTTGAAAATGACTTGAGAAAAATGGACGTACTGCAAGATAATCTTTTGAATTTTAAAGCTAGCTAGGAATGGACACATTTAATGGTTTAAAATTTGCACAAAATATCAAATTGTTATGATTTATGAGTGAGACGGCTTATAAGACCTGATCCGTTTCTTTGAGAAGCATAAGCAAAAAATCATATTTCCTCCGTCCCCATTTGTTCGTCCTAAAGGACGATTTTTGTGGTTATTAAGGAAGATACTGTATAAAGTAGTATTGGTAATTGGGAAAGTGGTTAAAAGGTGAGATTGATTGGGGGTATGTTTGTAATTTTGTAGGGATAAAAGGTGTAAAGTAGTATTGGTAATTAGGAAAGTGAGTAAAAGATGATATTAAGTAGGGGTAATATTGTAAGAAAAGTATACATATAAAAAAAGTGGACAAACAAAAAGGGACGCACAAAAAGGAAACTGGACAAACAAATAGGGACAGAGGGAGTATAAATTTATGAGTGCTAGTTTGTCGATCGACATGATTTAAACATCCTATAATCCATCTACCACCCATCGATTTAGTATTCTTGTCATTTCATCTCCAACTCCAACCTAAATTCAATCACTATATATGTTAAATACTATTAGAAAAGCTAGAGGCTTTGATTTTGATGGTTCCAAACGTCTACCACGTGAACGACCTCGAGTATTTGAACAGAGTCGCCAACGTCAGTCAGGTCGTCGACGTGTGTTGAAGGAAAATCTCGGAGATCTTGAAGACGCGTGAGATCTTTAGAGTTTGGATAGTATAATCTTGTATTAGGAAAGATCTCATGAGGATTATATTGTTAGCCGATTATTGCCTTTGCCCTAAGCCATTTTTATTGTAATCTTATTTAATGCTTAAGATGATTTTGTAAGGATAAAAGAAATAATATCTTGCCATAACCGAATTGGAAGATATTATTCTCTTTTATCTGACCTAGTTTGTGTGTATATAAGCTTAGGCTTTAGGTTAGAATACTCACGAACTCATACTCCATTTTTGTGTTAAGAAAGAAAGAAAAAGAGAGTTCGAGAGACGTAGGCTTGTTAGACGGGTTCACAACTAGTTACTCGGTTCACAACAAGTTCTAGAGTGCTTGGGAAGTAGGTCTAGATCCAGGGTGTTCTTGTAAACAATCCAAAAGATCAATAAAGCAAGCTACGACTTTTAATCCTTCCAAGCGAGAACTTGGAAGGGAGTGGTTTTCACACTTGATTGATAGAGTTTATCGATCAAGTATTTCCACTATAAAAAATCATTGTGTACAAGTAAGTCTTTCTTGTAGTTTATTTTCTGCTACATTTACTTAAGAGGCCGACGACTTAATGGAGGTCGGCGACCTAGACGTACTAACGATCCTACAAATACTAAATTTAAGAGTCCATTTGAATCGTTCATTTTACATTAAATCATAAATTTAATACAACTAAACACATTAAAATAGACGGTTTAAACATGTCCTAACTAAAATGTAGATATATATATTATATCTTTGGAAAATCTTTTAATATAGCATGTACTAGGCCCATTAACTATATGGAATAAACACTCTTAATTATAAATATTGGGTCCATTACTTATTTGTGATAAACACTCTTAGAAATGTTAAAAGATATTTCATTTTGAAACTCCATCTTGACTCGAAATTTCATACTTAGGGATATGAGTCTCTTTTGTAGGTATAAAATTTTGAAGATAAACCTTTTTTTTTACAATAATCAAACATTAGCTAGCCTGAGTGTAGGATTGTTAGTACTTAAACGAGTCGGCGACTCATGCGAAGTCATCGACTTTTAGTAATAAAGCAACGGAATAAACTTAACAGGAAAATGGTTACCAAACTGTAGATGGCAAGCGATGTATAGTGGAAACTCTTGGTAAACCAACTAGTTTACTTAGAGAAAAACCACTCCCTTCCAAACTTCTCACTTCGTCGGATTTCAAGACTCCTTAGACTCACTCTATTGATATCTCGAGTGTTACAAAACTCTCCCATGTACAAGAATGAATCCCACACCCTTGAACCACCCTCTACCTTTGCACTAACACTCTCAATCTCATGCTATGCCTAATAACACTCGACCACACCACTTGCACGAGTCTCACGCACAAGTTCACTCTTTCTTTCTTACACGATTACAAGTTATACTCAAAAGTCTTACCTTCTATCATAAACACTGAGGTATTTAAGCTAGGGTAAGAGAGATCTCATGTGTATCAATTCCCATTCGATTAAGGAAGTGACACACATAAAATATTCTAGGAGAATCAAATCATCTTCTTCTGATTTTTGCACTCATTTATGATGATCGTCTCCATAAATAAACGCCCCCAGCTATCTGCAAATACACGCACATGCTATGTGCATTCTTTCCTTAAATAGATTTCCTACCAGGTGGTCATGTCAGTGACTTTGTCGAGTCGCCGACTCGACTTGCAACTTCGAAGTCACTGACTTCTTGGAACCATCAAAACTCAAATCTTCTAAAAAAATTCCCCTTTTTTATGGTGACAAACAACATGTCTTGAAAAGATCCTTAACGCATACAAGATACGTCATAGCATAAAGAGAAAATGCAAAAAACATAAAAACTCCCCCTAAGCTTAATATCCACATGGTTTCAGTTTTTAGATCCCTCCCTTTAAATCTATTCCCCCGGTTAATTCCCCCTTTTAGCATCATAAAAAAGATTGCTAAAACAAGAAAAGAAATCAGAGGCAATATATGGAAACTTAAAACATAATATCAAAAACAGTCATAGATAGTCATCCACCAAAGCAAGAGAATGACGATGCAACCACAAAGTAATCCATAATATCCGATACAACCAAATCGAACTAAGCAAAGAAGTCTTTTAAAAGAGGAGGATAATGCAGTAAGGATAGAAGAGAGGAGTAGAGAGAGTCATGAATGTGCAATAGTCACTAACATCAAGCTCCAAAATCATTGAGCCTTTCCTCAATTGCTTTGATCTTTGTAAGCACAATGCCACATGTGTTCTGAAGCCTCTCAATCAACCCCTTGAGAATCATATTCTGCTCCTTAATTTCTTTCAATTCACCGGCCACTTGAGCAGATGGAGATCCCTTTTCTTGTGGGTCTTTGTCACTGACCTTTGAAGTCTTCGATACCATCTGCCATCGACCAGACTCCAGCCAAATTTCCTGAGCATCTCCTTGTTGAGAAACCTTGAATTGATGACTTCACCATTATCGTATACCTTGTGCTTGGACATCAGCAAGTAAATGATATTTCCATAGGAAAGAGCATGCTTCGAAGTCTCAATCACGTGCTTTATGTGGAGCATCATCAGCCTGGGCATATTCACTTTCTTACCCTTAAGAATCTTATCCATGACAAGCAGATCTTGAATGGATGGAGCATTCCTTTTAAGCTCTCGTGGCAGCAGGTTACTGATTAGGTAATTGAACAATACCTTCTTCTCAATTCCCATTTTGTTGACAAGGTAAGGATTGGTGAAGTTATCATCACTGTCAGTAACTGTCTTGATGATCTCACGATCATTGACTCCCTCAAGTGACGAACCTTTGTAATATTCAGCAAAACCCACATGAGGAAGTTCCAAAAGGTCACTAACATCTTTGTTGGTAAATGAGTACTTCTTCTTGCCAATAATATATCTTCCCAAGGTCATGTTCCCAATATCCTCTATCTCCAAGGACTCATAAAACATCTTAATCATCCTAGGGTTCTTTTAGCCAGTCATTGACCTTGGTCAGCTTGTACTCAACCAAGAAATTCTCTTCCTACAACAGATCCTTGGTGAAATCCCTAGAGGACATATCCACCACATCCACAATCTTTTTCTTTGTACCCGTGCTTGCACCATACTTAGGTGATGACCTTCCTCTTTTCTTTCTTGTGACCTTCTCAGAAAGAGAACAGTCACCGCCTTCAAACGCAGCATCAAGGGTTGCCAAACCCTTAGCCTTTTTAGGCTTAAGTGCCATAGCCGTAGCTCTAGCAATGGCTTGTCTAGTCTTTGGGCGAGAAGAAGAGGGAGGCACTTCAATTTCTTCCTCTTTCAGCAACTCAGATTCATCACCAAACAATTCCTTTTCCAAATTTCTCTTAACAAACTCAACCTTTTTAGACATCTCAGAGAGAATACGAGGATCAGAATGAGTACCTTCTTCAGAGATTTCCAATGGTTGCTTTGGAAAGGTCTCCTTCTCAAAGGTCATGTCGGCGACATCAGAGACAATCACCTTGTTAGTGATTATGGGAGCGTCACCAACCTCCTTAGGTTGATCTCCTAGAGAAAGTTGTTGTACCTCTTCTTCTTCATTTTGCCCTTGCATGTTTTCAGGAGCGGCCTCAGATCCTTTTTCCTCTTCCTTTTCTTCGAAAGAGCCCACTACAGTTGTAGTCTCGTCTAACTCCATAGATTCCAAGTTCGAAGTTTTCACTCTCTCTTCCTCAATCTCTCTTTCCTTGGGTTTGGGTATGGCGGTTTCACCGATTTCTAGAACAACCGTCGGTACCGCCGTTTGGCGCGGAGTTCCAGAATCCGGTGAGAGGGTTAGGGTTTGGGTTTCTTTTGATGGGGATTGAGGAATTTGGGGTTTTTCGGAGGGAATGGGGGATGTAGGGGTTGATTTCGGAGGAGAGGGGTTTTGTGAGGAGGTTTCCATGGCGGTTAGAAGGGCGATTGAAGGGGATGGTTGTCCTGCCATAATCGAGCGAAGGAAATCATCTCCAAAGAGGGTGACGATTTTTATCCTTGCCGATTCTAAGCTTTCATTTGGACGTGGGGGAGACACAGAGCGGTTAGAGGTGTTCGAAGGAGACGCCATGGAAGGGGACGAAGGTTTTGAGGGTTTCGGGTTTGAAAGAGAGAAGGAGCAAGGAGCGAGAGAGAGAGAGAAATTGTGAGCGTACCTTTTTGCTTGACGATTGAAGACTTGAAGTATTTATGAAGTGGACTTCAATCTCAAAGGAAGTTGTCAAATCACCTAGATCTTCTCTTTCTTCCTTTTTGAAAAACTTTCCAATTTCAAAAAATCCTCTTAAGCCATGATTTTGCTCACGTGCCATTTTCCATAGTCACTGACCCTGATCAAGTCGGCGACCTTTATCTCAAAACCTGCTTTTCTCATCTGTTCGCGACTTTTGCACAATCCATGACTTTCTCTAAAAGAACTTACTTGGCATTGGGGTTGCAGAGGGAGTGCCAAAGCAAACCAAGTATGAAACATAATATATGTGGATTTGTCGATCATGATGATAAATCTCCGATTAAAGGAAAATCAAAGAGGGCTCATAGAGACTCTCAAACATGATAGGTCGGGAACAAGCATTAGAATCAACCATCATTTGGGCTTGTAATGAGGGTTAGGATCATTAGGTTGATTCTTTTGGGCTAAAATAGAGAGCTCAAAAAGGTTGCACACATACTAAATGTAGTAGAAGTCACCGACAAGTCAAATGCATGGGGTTTCCTAAACATGGTGTCTATCAAGAATGCTAAGATTTATACCATACAAACATGACTTCAAAACATATGAAAAGCAATCAATTTCAACCAATCATCGAGGTAATTCATGTAGGGAAATAGATCATTCAAGAGAGATCATACCTAGTTCCATGGGGAGTTGTTCGAAGGGTTCACGATTTAAGGCCTTTGTGAAGATATCTGCTCTTTGATCACTTGTTCTACATAATTCCATTGTGACCATGCCTTTTTCCACACAATCTCGAAGAAAGTGGTGCCTTACCTCGATATGCTTTGTCTTTGAATGTTGCACCGCATTCTTTGAGATGTTGATTACGCTTGTGTTGTCACTAAGTTGTTGTTTGATCCATAAGAGTTGAGAGCAACACACTGCAGCCGCAATATAATCAGCCTCCGCCGTTGATACAACAACAAAATTTTGTTTCCTAGACCCCCATGAAACAATCCAAGGTCCAAGAAATTGAGACATCCTGGATGTGCTCTTTCTATCAACACGATTCCCAGTAAAATCTGCATCCGTGTAGTCGACAAGTTCAAAGTTGAATCCTCTTGGATACTATAAGCACAGATTGTCAGTCCCCGTAAGATATCGAATGATTCTCTTCACAGCTTTCAAGTGGGACTCTCTTGGATCAGCCTGAAATCTAGCCCTGAAATCTAGCACACAAGCATACTCCAAACACAATATCAGGTCTACTCGTAGTAAGATAGAGCAAGGATCCAATCATACCCATATACATTGTAGCATTGACTTCGGGATCCTTGTCATCTTTTCCAAGTGAGGTAGTCGCCGACATAGGAGTATCAAAAGGTCTAGAGCTTTCAAGACCAAATTTCTTGACACATTCTCTAAGATATTTCTGTTGATGAACTCGTGTCCCATCCTCACTTTGGACAACTTGAAGTCTTAAGAGGAACTTAAGCTCACCGACCATACTCATTTCAAACTCACTAGACATGAGGTCGGCAAACTTCTTCACCAGCTTATCATCTGTTGAACCAAAGATGATGTCGTCATAGACTTGAACAACAAGTGTATGACCTCCTTCCTTCAGTAAGAACATATTCTTGTCTACTTCTCCTCGAACATAACCATGTTGAATCAAGAACTGAGACAAACGACCATACCAAGCACGCGGTGCTTGCTTCAATCCATAAAGAGCTTTGTCCAGTTTGTAGGCATGATCCGGGTGGGCGACATCTTCAAAACCCGGAGTCTGTTCAACATACACTTCTTCCTTTATGTATCCATTCAAGAAAGCAGTATTGACATCCATTTGTTGTAGTTTGAACCCATGATGAGGAGAATAGGCAATGAGCAATCGAATAGCCTCAAGAAGAGCCACTAGAGCGAACGTCTCATCATAGTCAATGCCCTCCTGATGATTGTATCCTTAAACTACCAGCCTTGCTTTGTTTCTGACCACATTTCATTCATCATCCAGCTTATTCCTGAACACCCAACATGTTCCAATCACAATTCTTCCCTTTGGCATAGGAACCAAGTGTCAAACTTTATTTCTTTCAAACTGATGAAGCTCTTTTTGCATAGCACTGACCCAGTCTGAATCTTTCAATGCTTGATCAACATTTTTAGGTTCCAACATAAAGATGAAAACATTGAAAACAAAGAAGTTGTTCAGAGAAGATCTTGTTTGCACGCCCTTTGAGAAATCAGTGAGGATGTTAGTGATAGGATGAGCACTTTTCTGTTGATAATTCCTGACCTGTAGATCTATCAAGTCGCCGACTTGTGTCTAAGGCATTCTCTCTGAATCTTCTTCAGAGTCTTCTGGACTTGAGCTTCTCTCAGGAATCTTCTCATCATCTGACTCATTGTCACTTGATCTTTGATCTTGATTACTTCCCCTTGTTTTGTCTGAGTCAGTGACACTAAAATTGTCACTGACTATTGATTCCGTTTCTGCTGTAGCAACTGGAAGTTGATCATCTTGAACCAGATAGTATCCTTGATCACCATCATCATGATCCTTAATCATCGAGCCTCCCATCGTGTTCTCATCAAACACGACATGCACACTTTCTTCAATCTTCCTCGTCCTCTTGTTGAACACTTTGTAGGCTTTATTATGAGGAGAGTAACCTACAAAAGTGCCAACATCACTCTTTGGATCGAATTTTCCCAGACTATCCTTGCCATTTTGTGAATATAGCATTAGCACCCAAAAGTGTGTAAGTGGGTGACACTGGGTATGACTCCTCTAAGCAATTCATAAGGACTTTTTCTAAGTAGTGGACGAAGCATGGCTTGATTCATCACATAGCAAGATGCATTAATGGCTTCACCCCAAAAATTTCTTGGAAGACCACTTGAGATAAGCATGGTCCGCGACATGGTCTCCAAGGCTCGATTCTTCCTCTCAACTACGCCATTTTGTTGAGGAGTTCTTTGCACTGAGAAGTTGTGACTTATGGCATTTTTCTTGCAGAAAACCAAAAACTCAAAGTTGTCAAATTCCGTTCCATGATCTGACATGACAGACACAAGAGCAACTCCAAGCTTTTTCTCAACAGCCTTCACCCATGCTTCAAATTCTTCAAAGACCTGATCTTTAAAAGACAGAAAAATTGTCCAAGTATACCCTGAAAAGTCATCAACAATGACAAAGATATAGCTATTTCCTCCACGACTTTGGACTCGCATGGGACTACATAGATCAACATGAATGAGCTCTAAGGGTCTAATGGTACTTACCTCCTTCTTGGATTTGAAGGATGACTTAACTTGCTTACCTCTTACACATGTCTCACAAACTTCATACTTGTTTGGATCAATTTAGGGTAGTCCTCTGACTAGCTCTTGCTTATGAAGTTTGTTAATGAGTTGAAAGCTCGCATGGCCAAACCTTTTATGCCATAGGTTGGCAAAATTTGCAACTGTTTTGAGACACAATTTTTCCTCGGGTTCGAAACAGGGATTCACTTTATAAAGATTGTTTTCACATACCCCTTTTAGAAGAATCTTCCCCGAGTCAATTTCTTGCACCTGACAACCTTGCTTATCAAAAACAACTTGAATTTTTCCATTAGCACACATTTAAGAAACACTTAACAACTTGAAACTGACATTATCAACCAAGTTTACATCATCTATAGTCAGTTTCTCAAAAAATCTACTTATACCAGAAATACCACCTTTACTATTGTTGTCGAAGGTAATCTTACCTCCCTTGTATTCTTGAAGTGAGGCGAAATCCCTGGGGTTCCCCGACATATGAGTTGAGCATGCACTATCAATAAACCAAGGATCCTTGTCACCCACTTCAAGCTGCATTGAAAGAATTTGTTACAACTGGCACATACAGATCCTGGAGGACAGTCGGCGACAACAACTTTGTCAGAACTATCACTCAGAGTCCGTGACCTGGCATTTTTCTCATCTCTGTCCTTTTCGTGACAATCTAATTGGTAATGACCAGCCTTGCCGCAATACCAACATGTCCTATGAGAGTTTAGGCCGACATACTTGTAGCCTAGATAGATGGGTTTGTTGTTGATGCGAGAATGAAAATCAATTTGTGAGGGAGCTAAGTTCTGGGCTTGTTTTTGCCACATGTTGTGCATCTTTTGATCAGGATACCACTATTGCTTCCCTTTGTCTTATTTGGCCGCCACATGAGTAGAACAACTTGCATTGTCACTACCCGTAGGGGCTTTACCTTTAGACAAAAAGGGAGCATGTTTGGTACCTTGAGTGTTAGGTGCACGAGCATATCCAATTCCAGATCTGTCAACCTCCTTTACAAATTTCTTTTTATAGTCATTTCTGACCTCTTGAGCCATTTCAACAACAAACTCATCCAACAATTTCTTTCTTTTAGTCTCATCATCAACTTTTAGATCTTCTAATTATTTGGATAGCTTAGCATGACCGAGCCTAACCATAAGTTTTTCTCCTTCTAGGTTAGTGACTTGTTTTTCCAAGTCCTCAACTTGTTTTTGCAAGTCGACGACCTGAGATGTTGAGTTAGAACAAGACTCACAAGTTACTGACTTAGGAGAAGAAATCTTTTCTAGTTCAATAGCTTTAGAAGACCAGAGTTTGTTATCATCGAAGAGATTGGAAATGATATCTTCATTTTCCTCCACTTTTTCTCTCAATTCAGTGACCTGAGTTCCAAGCTTTTCGATGATAGCAACCAACTGTTCTCTAGACTTTTTAGCAAGAAGAGAAGAAAGTTCAGATTCACATACCCCTTGAGATGATTTGTCCTCAATGGCCATCCAACAGTTTCCTTTTGGTGGCGACACCTCGTCATCATCGTCTGACATATCCCAAGTTGCCATCATTCCTTTGTCAGCTTCTACCGATTTTCTTTTAGGACATTGCTTAGCAAAATTCCCTTTCTGATACGGAATTATCTCCTCGATTGCTCGATGGTGACAATTCGGTCTTGTTTTGTCCCGATCTTGACAAGTACATCTCTTTGTCTTTGAATGCACGAATTAATAGTCTTATAAATCCGTTTTGGATAGGACTAAATTGAATATATCAATCCCGAAATTTTATAAGAGAACTCGCACAATTGACTATCTAGAACACGAAAATTGAATACTCACAAGAGAGTTTTTGAGACCAAAATTAAGGTTAAACTTAGCCAAGTTTAACTCTCAATTCAATCTGATTTTTCCATTAAAAATTAGTGTTTAAGTAGACAAAAAAAACGTTCCTAAGGTTGCTTGAACAAAAAGCAACTTATCTTAAACTAAAAGATAACGAAACCTATTAAAGGATAGAATTTCAGCATAGGTAGCTTTCACACATGTTCCAGCAGGCCCTATGACTTTATTACCTAAAATATAATTGAAATACTAAACTAAATATAAATATTAAATCTATAAGTTAATTATAATATTAAAACAAAATATATACGATAATCTAAATCGAGCTAAATATGAAAAGTCTATAATTCCCGCAGGATCTTGCATAAGCCTCAGTAAAACTGGATTGTAATATTCTTCTTGTTGGAATCTCAACTTGACATGAACTATGAAGTTGTAGATCTTTGAGTTATC
Organism: Fallopia convolvulus; assembly: GCA_964016875.1. Classification (NCBI taxonomy): domain Eukaryota; kingdom Viridiplantae; phylum Streptophyta; class Magnoliopsida; order Caryophyllales; family Polygonaceae; genus Fallopia; species Fallopia convolvulus. Next base: position 17,281,898 of record OZ024728.1, read on the forward strand.
TTTCCAACGCATCTTGAATGAACTTGAGATCATTTTTGTAGCAAAAGTTATGACCAGTTTACTAAAACCAGTCCAGAATTCAGCGTGAACACAAACTTTCGAGATTTCTATTCGACATTCCATTGACTTCATTCTCTTCCTTGGTGGTCGTGGCCTACTCCCATATAATAAATTCAATGCATCTTCTTTTGGTTGTCATCACTTTCCCCTGACATTGATAGTAGATCACTTCTTTCATGTCCTTTCCTTCCTTGCTTGACTTAGGAGCTTTGGCATGAGTCTTATTGCGATTCCATAACCTTTTCATAGCCTTTGAGATGAAAGAGCTCCCCATGTCAACAAGAGCTCTTCCTTTTTTGGGTTCGAGTGAGGACAAAGAACTCAAAAGTTAAGCGTGCAGGGGTGAGAGTAGTACCAGGATGGGTGACCTCCTGGGTAGTCCTCGGGTTGGCATGGGATAGCGCTTCTAAAGGCTTGGGGCCTTACAAATGGTATCAGAGCCGACTCTAGGCTACGAGTGCACTTGTCCCGAAGGGCGGTGGCTCGACCTAGAGAATGGTGATTGGGCCTTGACGAGGACGTCAAGTGTTTAAGTGGGGGAGATTGTAACACCCCGATAATTTATAAGGGATTGAGGTGCTCCCCATGTCAACAAGAGCTCTTCCTTTTCAGAGTTTGAGTGAGGACAAAGAACTCTGAAGTTAAGCGTGCAAGGGCGAGAGTAGTACTAGGATGGGTGACCTCCTGGGAAAGTTCTCGGGTTGGCATGGGATAGCGCTTCTAAAGGCTTGGGGCCTTACAAGAAACATCCTCATCTACTCCTTCAGTGTCATTGTCCCCTGAGCTAAGTCGAAAGCTCTTTCAACTTTCAGAGCAATGTTCTTGACTTTCTTCGAGTCATGACGCTCTTCTCTTCTTTGTTGAATACCTCAATACATGGTGAGTTGACCAATAAGATCCTCCAAAGTCAGCTCCTTGGTTTCCTTTTGTGCACTACAACAAAAAAGTGTTTTAGCGAGAAAACATTTCCTCGCTAAAAGTGGAGATTTTGTCGCTGAAGGTGTTTGGCGAGGAAATTAATTTCCTCGCAAGTTCGTCGCAGAAAGCTCGTCAAGGAAGGGTTTCAACGAGGAAAAAAATATTTTCTCGGAGAAACCTTTTCGCGACGATAATAATATTTCTCGGTATTATAATTTTGCGACCATTATTTTTCTCACAAAAAGGTATACAATTTTGTTGCCAAATAAGATGAAGGATTAGACAATGGTCGTTGAATATTATTGTCGACCAAATAAATTTTATCGCTAATCCTTTTATTTCCTCGTTAAAACTGACTTGTATTTAAAATATTATATAAAAAAATATTTAAAATAATATTAACGAAAAAATTTTCTTTCGAGATATGTAATTTTTATCGAGAAAATCAAATTCCTCGTTATTTATACCCTTTTAGCGAGAAAATATTGCCTCGGTACATGCACTTTTTAACGACAAAATCATTTTGTCACTGTAGGAATTATGTTTATCATCGTTAAATATAGTTTTTTTGTGAGAAAGTTATTTCTCGTTATTGCTCGGCCTTTCATCATGGAGATGTTTTAACGAGAAAACTTCATAAAAATATTATAAAACCTACAAAATATCAAGAAAATGAATAATATAATTTAATATAAATAATTATGATTCAATAATATATTAAAAACCTATTAAAAATAACTTAATAGAATATATTATATGTATTTCTAGCATAACTAGTAATTGTACTAATAAGTGTAAACTAAATTCCAAATTAGAAATGAGCTAAAAGTCTTTTAACTATCTTGTTCTTGCTTATGCTCATGCTCTTGAAGCTCGTGCAACCTGCTTTCTTGAAGCTTGTGCTACTTGCTCACTGTTGCTCTAGCATTCTCAATCTTTGATCGAGCAATGTGTCGTTCCTCCTCAACAAGCTTCTTTGCATCTTCGGATGCCTGCAGAAGGAATAGTGAAAAAATAATGAATAACGAGGATTTGACATAGAAAGTGAACTAACATAGAAAAGTTACAGAATCTCAATGTTAGATATGCAAGCAAGTTTCTTTTACTAACTAAAAAGAAGAACTAACATAGAAAGTGATTTTGAAGTTCAATTCCTTGACAGAAGTTCCAATTTTTTTAGCCTTAGTGTATACCTGCTGCTATGTTCTTTATAAAGCAGCAACTCAACTATATACAGCATGAACTCAAAAAATATAGCAGGTATACACTAATATACAACAGGACAACCCAGCCAAGTTTGTTTTTTGTGATGTAAAAAATAACATTTAAGACGTATAGCAGAACTCAAATATATAGCAGGAACTCAACTATACAGCAAGTATACACAAATATACAACATGACAAACCCAACCAAGTAATACAGTAGAAACATGACCTGCACCATGACGAGTAATCAGCATGAAGCAAATGACAACCCATATTGCACATGATTCATCTTTCAACTAATGTCAGTTGCTAGGTTAGTAATAATCTCCGGCAGTGATTTCAAACAACAAAGATTAAAACGAAAAGGAAAAAAACACATCATTAATGGATCAAAGTAATGCAATATGACAGAATCCTTCGGGAGGTAACTTCACCTGTTTGTGGCCATGAGGACCTTAATGTTACCACGGGCATCAGAACCATCAAGCTGGTTCACAATTTCAAGCATGGTACGCTGGACCTCATTGTCACCAACCACACCATCATCAAAACGTGCTCCTCCAATAGCATCGACTTCATCAAAGAGCACAATGCATGCTTTTTTGGATCTCACCATCTACAATAAAAGATAAAATAAACAAAAAAATCTTAGATATCCAGATGAGAAAGACCACATATAATTAAGAATGGATGATGTTAAAAACTCCTATTAATTAAATATAAGCATGACTTGACCATACATGATATAGTTCACGAACCATTCGAGCTCCCTCGCCAACATACTTCTGCACTAATTACTTTTCATATATACAGCATGCACTCAAAAATATACAAGCCCTAAGAAATAGAATAGAAGCAAACATCCTAAGCAATACATCAGCAGTACAGCAGAAACTCAAAATTCTAAAATATACATGCCCTGTTTAGACTAAATATACTAAGCAGAAAATTCTAAAGCAAATCAATTGATCGGATCAATCGCACAATAAACAATAAAACCCTAAGACTTAACTACCAACTAGTGAATCCCCGTTAATCGAACAATAAACTGAAATGTTTCGATTGGAATTCGACAACTACTTCAATCCGTTTTAGAAACATAAAAAAAAATCAAAAGATAGGTGTGACCGAATAACATTGTCAAATTAAAAAAATCAATTAGAAAACTTATATAACCTGTGCAACACTGAATCCACCCTCTGTAAAGTTTTGCTGGTAGAGTGCAATATTTACTACATCTACAATAGCCTCATAATCAGAATTCTTTCCAATCCAATCCTTAGTAAAAACACAAAAAAAAAGTAATTAAGAATTTGAATAGCATTATCTACATCACTCAATCTTCAAAAGCAATCATACTATATTTTCATACTTATACTACTATATGCTAATACGCAATTGCATTCTATTTAACAAAATGGAATCAACCATCTTTCCAGGAAAAGGGCCAATCATACTAAGCAATGTTGTTAAGATAAAAACTATTTGCTACTCCGAACATTGTTTAGCAAAATTGACATAGCAAATTCAAGGCACCTCCTTCAACAAGGCAACCATCTTATGCAAATTTTCATCACTCATAATAACAAGTCATCATACTTACATTGGCTTATTCCACCTCCTTTATCTATCTCAGCTAAACCAACCAAATGTATGATATATCTCAGCTAAACCAACCAAAATTATAATAAGTTGGAAACTTCCAGCCAATTCAATCTACTAATTCCTTTCACCTATCCACATTATCATATGAAATTTAGATAGGAATTAACTCACTATGAAACATCCAAAATTAGATTTAGCTTACCTCTGCATGGCCAGCCTTGGCACCGATTGTGCAAAATTTGCAGACTCCCTAGAGTCGATGTCAACACAAACCAAGCTCTCGACACACCCGCAACACCTTCCATTCTCATCAACAAACACCTTCTTAACCTCCCATTTCCCACTCCCCTGACAGCCCAGGCCATGCCATCCGCCTCCATTCTCTTCTCTCATCGCCCTCAATCTCTCAAAATCCAATTCCCCGCCACCCACTTTCTCCGCCTTCTCGCTCCAAAACCACCTCTCCACCGCCGCGGCTGTCGCCTCGCTCACACTCCTCGCTACCGCTCTTAATTTGTGCAAATACTCGTACACTCTTTCCTCTCTTCCGGAATCCATACTGACCCTAAGCATGGCCACGATCTCAGGCTCCTCCAACTTTACCAAATTCTCTCGCATATGCTGATCGCAAACCTGATAAACAAGAAAAGGAGATCGGGGGAATTGCAGACGGCATCGCGTTGGATTGGAATTCAGATAGATGAGATTGTAATTCGAAAATGTAGGTGGGAATTGCAGAAGGCGTCGCTTGGGATTGGAATTCGGAACTAAGGTGGGAATTGCAAACGGTGTTGCTTGGAATTCCGATGTGAGAGCGAGAGAGAAAGAGCGGAAGTTGGCTCCAAATGCATTTTTTAAGTCGAAAGCTCCAAATCCTTTGTAATTGTAATTTAAGTTTAATTTTGACTGCCTAATTTTGACCGCCTAATTAATTTGGGTAAATTTTGGTTTAGCGCTCTATTTTCATAATAATATGATGAATTCTAAATCTATTTGTTTTTTAAGGATAGCCAATTAGAATTTAACACAATTAGTTTTCATTAAAGAGAAATTATGAAAAAACAAATACTATTAAAAGTTTATTATTATATATTAGTGTATAAATCTGATTAACTAATAATAATTTTTATAGAATAAATTAAATTTAACAATAATAAAATTATCAACTTTATGTAAAAATATTATCGCTCGATTTAAATTTTAAAATAGTTACATATTTACATGATGTCATGATTATGTCTTAATAATGGTAATAAAAATAGTTTTATATAAGCTATTTTTGGAGTAATTATATAATGATGCTAATAAAAATGTTATAGAATAATGTTAAAATTCTCAAAACGTCGATTTTCGGTTCGATTTCAGGTAAGTTTTTACACCCCTACTATATATTATGGATACTAACTATAACCCTAAACCTAAATTTACACTCTAACCCTAAACCTTAGCCATTTTTTACACCACCAAACTAGACCTGGGGAAATGCGAAATCGAGCCTAGACTTGGATGTGGGCTAGATGCATTGTCCATGTCCTCCCATATTGGAAGACCCGGACAGCTTGTTTGGACACATATGCCCAGGTCTGCCCCAAACCCCACCCAACACCACAAGCCCTAACCTAAACCCTAAACCCTCAAACCTAACACAAACCCTAACTTAAACCCTAACCTATAAACCCTAAACCACAGACCGCAACCCCTAAACCCCACACACTAACCCATAACCCTACACCATAAAACTAATTAATATGTTAGTTTTATTTTTGGATAGGATATATTTTAATAAGCTACGTAGAGTTTTTTTTTAATATTCTTGCCTATATCAATTTTAAATAATTATTTTTTTAAATGATAGTTTTTTTTGCGATAAGATATGTATAGTTTTTTTAAATATCTTTTCCTATATTAATTGAATCAAAATTTAAAAAATACAAATAAATAATACAATAATAATATAAAATCTTGTGCAAGACACAAGAACTAAGACTAGTTACTAATAACTAAAGTGGTAGAAATTTCTACACCAAAGTTTTAGTTTTTTATATTAAAATTTTATCCATAACTATATGACAACATTCTTTGCAATATATTTTCTTATCCGTAAGTATGGTTAAGATATTTTCTATATATAAGTATGACACTGTTTATAATTAATATAAATCATACTTTGAATTAAATAATTTTTAAATTAATTTTTTTATTTTTTTTAAATTAACTTTTTATTTTTAAACGTGATAGTATTTTTAGTTGATAATTTGATATGAACCATATTATAATTTTGTATTTTTTATATTAATTTTTTTAAGTATGATTACTTTTTTTAATTAATATGAAATCTATTTTCAATAAAAAAAAATTATCTACCATATACATTATAAAATAGTAATCATGCCTATTGGAAAAATTGAGCCGCATGACATTACTTGAATAAAATAATGTCAAATTTTTAAATAACAATATTATAATAACTTATATTATTCTTTCTAAATATCCAATTTTCTTTATTATAGTAACTTGATCTATATGTTGATATTTTTTATATTATTTTTATGCATAATTTTTTTTATCTTCTAACAAGATTTGGGCTCCAAATATATAATTTGTTTTAGAGAAATTGGTAGAAAACCACCAGTATAATATGTCATATTTCACTTAACCACCCGTATTTTCAATAATTACTGAAAACCACCCATATTACATGATCCGTTAATTTTTCACCACTCAAATTCCAGATCTGTTAGCTTCCGTCAAATAATTAAACCTTGCCACATCACCCATTTTTACCCAAGTCCATCCAAATCACCATTTTTACCCTTTAAAATATCACAATTTTTTTAAATAAAAAACATACCAAATACTAATGATTTCGAGATCTATCATTATTGTCATCTATCAATTTCTCCATCCAAATCCAAATCCTATCAATTAAGGGGGCATCTATTATTCTCGATCAATTTCTTGCTCCATCGCTCTCTTCCTTCTCAATCTCTTTCTGTGCTCCATCAAGGGATTTGACGAGATTTTCGAGATCGATCCAGGCTTAGATTTGGGGCTTGACGTCGCCGGCTACTCGGGTGAGATCGTGAATGGAGTCGCGGTGGCATAGGAAGGAAGGAGCGGAGGCTGCCGCCGCCAAGGCACGAGGAATTTGCATATCCCAGAAAGCTTTAATGGCTTCCTCACAAAATCCATTCTATGCAAACCCGGATATCAGTGAGTTCCAATTGAACAGATTCTTAAGAGGAATTTGATAAAAGATTTCCCTGGCTTGCTCAAAATCACCCTTCTTGCAATACCTGGAAACCAGAGAAGACCAAACGTGAGAGCACTTGATGGGCATCTTCTCAAACACTTCCATAGCAGCACCCATATCTCCATTGCTAGAGGAGGCTCCGGCCGACGCCAGGGAAGGCTTCGAGCACGGCAGGGAGATCTTCCGTCCAGCAATAGAAGGCGGAGAGGTCGAGGGAGGTGAGCGTTCGAAAAGGGGGAGAAAATCGGTTTCGGCGGGGCCAAGCGACCGCTGGTTCCATCGGAAGAGCTTCAGGTGGGAGAGAGACGGCCAATGCTCCGGTGAGGAGAGGAGGAGGCAAAGGAGGGAGGAGGATGAGGATTGAAAGTAGATGGTGAGGCGCGAGACGGCGAAGAAGGAGAGGATGATGCATTAGGACCATGTCACTATGGTGATTTAAAGACGTGGTAAGTTTAAAAAAACAATTAAAATTTAAGGTGCCATGTCACTCTTTTTGGACGGAGTTTAACGGATCTGGGTTTGGGTGGTTAAAATTTAACGGAGCCTGTAATTATTGAAAATGCGGGTGGTTAAGTGAAATATGTCATATTATATGGGTGGTTTTCAGCCAATTATTTATCGAATGTAGATATTTTCTAACATAATAATTATTTATCAAATATATGATATATGTTAGTATATATTAATATAATTTTATATGACTCCACGTTTTACATTTAACTACTTGAATAAATTGATTTCAATTTATAAGAAAATCTAAAAGTTAATATAAACTCTACCGCTAATAACATGGTCCATTAAAAAGAAAGTTAATATAAATAATTTCGTATTTAAAAATATGTTGATTGACATTAAAGTTTAAAGAAAAATTGACAATATCACATTTAACTGTCATATTTATATAGAGAAAATTAAGATTTAAAACCTAACATATTTATGGATGGAAATTTTAAAAGTTATCATTTTTAAGCATAGAAAATTAATATTAAAAAAAAATATGAAATTAATATGAACAATATGGTCAATATTAATTAAAAATGTTGACATATTTATAAATAAAAAATTAATATAAAAATACATGGTTAAAAATATGGTTCATACTAATTTAAAAAAGTTGGGATATTAAATTACTATTTATTATGAGATATTAAAGTAAAAAAAGGTAGTTGAGATATTAAATTACTATTTTATATTTTTCATATTTTTGGATAGGAACTTAATATTAAAAATCTATTATTAAATATATACTTATAGATAAAAAAAAGTTAGATAAAAATAATTTTATATTCATCATATTTATGGATAAAAAACTTATCTATTTCTAATATAATAAATTAGTTTTACAGTCAAAAGCTGACCGAACCCGCTAACCCGACCCGAACCGCCCGATAATTATGGGGTCAAGACCCGAAAATTTGAACCTGAAACCCGAAATCAACCAAACCCGATAGAACTCGAAACCCGTTGAGTTGAAACCCGAAACCTGTTGGGTTGACAAATATAGTATATTTATAGAATTTAGAAATTTTATTTTGAAAATTATAAATTTTTTATTATTAAAATAAATGAAAATAATATATTATAATTAAATACTATTATTTAATTAAAAATTGATTTTAATAATCATAAAAAATAGGATATTTTAGACACGCTGGTCAACCCGACCCGACCGAAAATTCTTTTTTTCAAAAAATTATACGTATCTTATCTAAAAAAATTCTTATCCAAAAATAAAACTAATATATATATTAATTAATTGTTTTGTTTAATATATAAATATAACTAATTATAAAATAAAAATAAAAATATGCTAATTTATATACAATATAGGTTTTATAAAAAATGTCATATTTATGGATATAAATAAACTTACTATTGATGGAAATTTAAAAAGTTTTCAATCTTATATATAAAAAAATTAACATTGAAAAATCCGAAATTAAAATGAAAAATATGATCAATATTAATTAAATCTGTTATCATACTTATACATATAAAATTAATACATAATTCGATAAAAAAAAATATAGGATTAAAGTCATAATTCATACTAATTAAAAAATCTATTTTACTTTTGAATGTTAATATGAAAGAACATGAAAATTTAATATTTAAAACCCATAATTTAAAATACCATCTACATTAACACTTAAGGATATGAAAGTTATCTATTTTATTTAGATATTAAGATTAATTATTCTAAGATATTAAATTAAAAAAAGGCAGTTGAGATATTAAATTACTATTTTATATTTGTCCTGCTTATGGATAGAAACTTAATATTGATGGAAATTTAAAAATTTATCATTCTTATTTATAGAAAATTAATATTTCAAAATCCGAAATTAATATGAAAAATATGGTCAATATTAATTAAAAATGTTGTCATAGTTATAAATAAAAATCAATATAATTTAAATAATTATAATATAAATAAGATATAAATAGAAACATGTTTCCAAAATATTGTGATATATCATATATGCAATATATGATTATCATGTGCAAGATCTTGTAATATATGATGGTGCGCAAAATAGCAAAATAGGAAGTGGGACCGGGCTACGAGGAGTAACGGGGCTCGGCGAGGTTCCCGAGGTTAAGCCCATGGCCCATTGCCGTACCCATTTCAAAAAACGACAAATCCATACCTCTGCGAGGCCTTAAGATCTCAGCAACGAGGTCTAAAACCTCGTTGCTCAAAAGCTGACACTCCCGCCCCATCTAACCACTCAGCGATCGCCGCTCTACCGACCAATAATCAACTACCTCACTCTTGACCAATCAAAGAGCTTGATCCCGGGCGTCCCACATCGAGCAAACATCAAAACCCGATTCCTCAAACCTCTATAAATAGAGGAGAACCTCGTAGGTTGCAAGGGGCTGAAAAACATCTTGAACTCAAGAACTATCTTACTGGTTGAAGATCGACGTGTTGAAACATCGTTAAAGACCGCGCTACATCCAAGTGAAGGTCTACAAAAAGACTTCAAGTCACCCAAAGAATCCCCGCCTCGGTCAAAAACCTCGCTATATCACCTCGCATGCCACAATCACTGAGCGCTAAATCAGCTCCTCGACCTCGCTACTAGAGCTCGCTACATAGCATGTTGGTTATAGAACCTCGTTGTAGCTAGGAGATCTCGAACCTTGTTAAATCGAGATCTCGAATACTCTGAGAGACCTAGGGCGTAATCTCACTGATTGTAATCTCGTTATTTGTAACCTCGCAATCTGTAATCTCGTGTTAAAGATATAAATAAAAAGCAAGTGTTTGAACAGTCGAATAAAAGTAATCTCATTTCTTGTCTCCTAGCGCTGGTCGAACACTTGGGTTTTTCTCCTGTTATGCGTTTTGACGATTCCTGGGCCTGCTCTCTTGTTTCATTAATGGGCTTCCTGAAAGATATTAGGCCCATTAAGCTTTTTCCGATCAGGGTAAGGCCTCGGTTCGCGCTTTATAAAGCGTCCTTTCACGTTCCTTCCTTCTTCATTTCTCATCTTCTTCTCCGAGCGTTTTTCACTCTCTCTCTCTCTCTTTCGTTCTTGCGATTTCCAGCGAGAAGACGAAGCGTCTTCAACGGTTTTCAGGCCCGCAACCGCAAACTTCACTTCCGACTTCCGACAAGTAAGTGCCCGATTCGCTCTTTTGTGTGTTTTCGGCGTTTTTTCTTTCTTTCATCGTTCCGTTCCCTAGTGGGCGGCGGTGGTTCTCTGGCGTTTCGCACCGGTGTCACAGTGGGAAACGGAGGAAGCGAGGGCGGCGTTGGTGGTCCGGCGATGTTCTCAAGTCTTTCGGCGCGTCATCCGACGGTTGAGTTCCTTCCCCGCCCTCATTTTCGAATTTTGAATTTCTGGGAAAGTTAAACGTCTCGTCGTTTGATTGATGGGACGTCTGGCCTTCCAACCGATGTCTTCCATTCTTCGTATTTTACTTTTGGCGCTTCACATTCCCCTTAGGTTGTCCCATCTGTCAGAGTAGCCCTAGGATGCTAAGCATCGTCCCCCTGTGCTATCACCTCGCGCTTTCTTTCTTTTGTGGCTTTGTTCGACGTCTCAAAAACCTCTTCTTTTTCAGGTGTTCGCCTTTCGTGACCTGGACGTCGCTCTTTCATGCCTAGAGGGACTTCTCCGGGCCCCCACCAGGCTTCGTTTTCAAGTTTCGGGAGAGGCTTTATGAAGAATCTTCTGGGACCGTAGGAAGTGTCGAGACCAGTGATTCTCAGAACCCGAGGTCCCCCTCGCTCGTCTTTAGCAACCCTTCTTCTAGTGACTCCGATATCTCTGTTAGTTCGTGCTTCCCCCGACTACGCACGTCTTCTGGGGTTGAAATGGCTTCGTCTTCGATTTCTGATGAGGAGGTCGCTGGATCTGCTGCGAGGTCGTCTGACTCCAACGACCAGGCGAGCTTTTTCGCGGAGCACATTACCGATTCCGTGTCAAGTATCCCCCCGATTCTCGAGGAGCGGATACCCATGACCCTGAACCCCTCGATAGGGTTTTTTTTGCCGGAGGAGGCTCCGACAGTCCTGAAGCAGGAGCACCTCAAGAAGATTGTGAAGGATTTCCCATGGCCGGAGGGAGTTGAGTTGGCACTTCCCGAAGGAGAGGGCTGCTCCTTGGCGTTGTACGAGAGGTGCGTGGTTGTACACCTGCCCAGCCCATTCTTACCCACCGCAGGGGCACGTGTAGATGTTAGGAAGGGACTGCTCATGTTTGATATTGGAGAAGAGAAGGTTGAATTTCATTTCAATTCACCCATAAGCGAAGTGGCTAGTTGTAGTACTGAGGAGCCTACCGACCCACCATGGCTCGGTAACGACCCCTCTCTGAGTACAAAAGCAAGCAAATGCAAGGAAAAGACACATATCGAAGGTCCTACCGACCCACCATGGGTCGGTACAGAGCCCAACACCGCAACCGAGTCATACATGCATGACATCAAGCCACTTCCAAATCCAGCAGGGTCGTTAACGACCCACATAGCCACGGTACCGAGTCCTTTTCTGCTCGATCAAGGTAAGTCTTCATTTTCCGAGTTGATTGCTTCTGGTCATGATCCCTTCTCCTATCATTGTTCTATACTAGATCCTACTGTTAGTACTATGAAGGAGTCGAAACCTCCATGGTTTTCGGATTTTATTAACCCTGTTGTAGGCTTACCGAGCATACTTGTTGATGATAGAGGGCCATATATTTTGGAGAGAAGCTATGATATGTTTCAAGCTAAGTATGGGGTTTCTCTTGATCCCAACATAGCTGGATGGAAGCCGCCCTGATCTGTCAAGGTAAGTTCGTCGGGCTAACGACGTTAAAAATAGCGCTTACGGGAGGCTATGGGGTTCCAAACCCATACATTTTACTAGTTGTTTGGTAAAATAATTAGGGATAAAATTAGGGTTTTATTTTTAGATATTGATTTTGGGATTTTGACCGTGCTTTACTGCTTTCTTCTCCTCCTTCCTACTGCGCCTCTCTTCTGCAACTTTTTTTGGCATCTGCTTCCTTCTTTCTTTCTTCATTTCTATTTCATGCTTCCTCTTCTAATACCTGCGTAAGGGAAGGACCATTCTAGGATCCATGAGAATCCACCATCTTCGATTTTGCCCTCTTCAAGCACCTTCTTCAAGCCTCTTTGGGTGCATTCTTCAATGAGTGTTAATGGCGACGTGCTATATAAAAGAAGAAGATAGTAACCACTTGCAATGGAGCCCGGAATTTGAACTTAAAAATCTGGATTAATTGTAAATGGATAACCCACTTGGAATGAAATCTCAAACCCACCCAATAGGTGAGGTATGAGAACCCCATACATGTTGGGTTTGGAGTATGGGTTTGAAATCCTAAAATTAGCATGCCAAACAAAATGTATTGGGTTTTGATTCCTCAACCCCATACCTGATTACCTATACCTTCTAACCAAACGCACCCTTAGTGTACATTTATCCAGAAGCACTGAAGTGGGCCCAAAGTGGTGGGCTCCTTTACATGATGACTGGATGGGCCAATATATATGAGCCCAAATTTGAGAACGTGTGGGTAAGTGGTGGCCTGCACAAAGCTACTTTCATTTCGTATATCATAGTGGAGTATATTTCTTCTAGACCCTTTTTTGACATCTTAGGTCGGCAATTTTGCTTTAGATTTGAATTCATTCAATATGCTTAATTAAGCGGTATGATCTAAGAAGTTTAGCATTGAGAGCTATCATTAACTTAACTAGAAGGCTTGTCCCGTCCGATGGACGGGATAGGATTTCGTGTCTATTGTTATTTATTTTATAAGTGGACATAGGTAAATGTGTATATTATTTGAATTAGAATAGAAATGGTAATTGTATGTGTGAATTGATGAAATTAAATAATGAAGGGAAATTAGATTTAACCGTTAATTTTGAATGGTTGGTTTGGTGGAGGGATAATATATTATAGTCGTTAGTATTTGTTTATGATAAGTTAAGCATACATATCTAGGTATATAGTTGTATGATTATAATTAAATGGTGTTTTAAAATATTTAAGCTTTACATAGATAGCTTCATTTCATAAAATATACACGACCAACTCCAATTTTTTATACACGACCATAATCAAATATTTAAGAAAAATAAATTGAATAGGGAGAATAGTGTATTTTTTATTTAAGAAAAATAGAGTGAATAAATAAATTAAATAGGGAGAATAAAACATTTATTATCTATTGAGGGAGAACTTTTAGAGTTGTAAAGATTAGTTGCGACTCGTGAGCTATTAAACCTACTTATGTATGGATTCATATCCTATTATCCTTAGTTGTCCAACACGTAAATAATATGAAGATAGGGAAAATTGCATTTAACCACCCTTTATTTTACACTTGTTGCAATTAACCACCCTTTATATTTTTTTCTACACTTAACCACCCCTTATTTGTAAATATGTGCATATAACCACCCATTTTGATGAAAAACGTTAGTTTCTTCGTTAAATAAAGTAAATTATGTTTTTGCCCTTCTTTTTTAATTTTATTTACGCTAAATAAAAGAATTTAGGAATAAATTGAGCTTGGAATGTCATTATTATTGGATTTCGGCCTACATCTCAACCTTTTGAATCTCGAGTCGTCGTCCATCAACTTAGACATGATCAACTCCAAGGGACGCTCAAAGTTGTCAAAATCAGATCCAAAACCTATGGCCTTTGCATCGGCGAAGTCGGGGTTCTTTTTCACCATTGGATGGGGGGAAGGAATTATTATGGAGGAAATCAGGTCAGGATTGCAAAAATCGGCATATTGGAAAGTGTCAATTATGAGTTTCCTTTATTTATTTATTGTAAATTATATTTTAAAAGAAAGGGAAAAACGTAATTTACTTTACTTAATGGAGAAAATAACGTTTTTAGTTAAAATGGGTGGTTAAATGCACATAATTACAAATAAAGGGTGGTTAAGTGTAAAAAAAAATATAAAGGGTGGTTAATTGCAACAAGTGTAAAATAAAGGGTGGTTAAATGCAATTTTTCCATGAAGATAATACTAAAAAGCCTACAAGACAGAGAGAACCGGTTCATGGATGTAAATTTATATCCATATTTTTCCATCAACTGGGAACATTCACAAGGTGCACGCACTTGCCAATTGATTTACAATCACTCTTCGGTTATACCTCCATTTCAATAGAGACTGCATTTTCTTTATTATCCTTAAAATCGTACCAAACCAAAACTGGTCAAGATACAATTTAGGGCCAAGGAGCCTTTCGGCATTTGGTTCAATGATTTCATCTTTGGGATAGTACTCTAATGTCACCGTTTCGAATCTCTCGGGCAACGGTTTGACCTTTTCTATTTACAATTGGTTAGTAACCAGTTCTCATCCCTAGTGGATGCTCTAAGCGAGCCCAAATAATACTTGTGGCGACCCTAATCCCTACTCTATTAAAAAAAAAATTAGGGCCAAGGAAATCCTTCCAATCTCTTTGGATTTATAAACGAACTTGCGTATTTCCCATCCATAAAGGACTTCTAAAAACGATCCACGAAAATATATAGAACTCAAGATAGGAGTCATTGCAAGGTACATAATTACTTAATGTAGGAGGATCATTAGTACTTACGAGTCGCCGACTCCTACAAAGTCTCTGACTTAGATTTAAATACGTAGTTGAATATTCAAATAGGAAATAACATACCAAGACTTAAACACATTGATGTTAGTGAAAACTTCTTTTAAACCGACTAATTTACTCAGAGAAAAATTATTTACTTTCCAGCTTCTCACTCTGTCGGATTTCAAGGGTATTTAGACTCGTTCTAGTAGGATTTTCTAATTTCGGATTTTCTAAGCTGGGCATACAATAAAAATTCTAATCTTGGTAAATTTGGATATTGTTTGTTAATTTTGATTTTTTTTAAAAGTGTTTATTAGTTCTGATTTAGGAAATAGTTTTAAAATAATTTCCAAAACTAGTATTATTATTATGTGCCCATAGGCACACGTTAGCCAAACCCTTGTTTATTTTACTTTTCTTTGATTTGATATATATAAAATTTCCATACATACGCTTGACCAATTTTTTTTTTCCATACATACGAGACTCCAATGCTGAACGCTGAAGCAAGTCAACCATGCAAGAATTTGCCATAGCTCATCATATTTGACCTTTCCTATTATTTAAATATATTCTTGTGCACTATTCAAAGATTCATATAGTACTCAGATCCTCTTCTTCTTTGACCAATTTCATGCGTTTGATGCTAGTTTAGCTGGCTTCTTAAATCCATTAAAAAAATTCGTAGAATAAATTATTGGTTGATTTTCAATTTAGATTTTTCTATCCTATGTTCTATGTCAGAATTCAATTGTAAAAATTAAAATCTTATTTAAAAAATATAAATTCTTTTAAAATATAATTAAAAAATCAAAAACATAAATTAGAAAAGTCGTTTAACTTAATCTTAAATGAATAATTTTCACTTAACTCATTTCTATTAGAAAAATTAATATTCATAGTATTGGCTTTTGACGAAATTTGATAAAATATAGTTTAGATTAGTTAATTGTGAGGTCGTGTGCTTTTTTCTGTTACTTAAAGTCAGCCTTTATTGACAAATTTTTTTTTTTTCTTTTTTCTTCTCTGTTTTAATGGATTTTTTGGTGCAATGTTTTAATGGAATTTTAGTACGGGAAAGCTCGGGAAATTATTTTTGTTTGATTGGTTTATCCGTTTTTTCCTCTCAGAAGACCTTTTTGTTTTTTGTTTTACATAACTACATCATTTCTTGGGTTTCCTTCAAAAAAAAATTCATCTTTTACGTTATTAAAAAAACACTCTTCAAAATTTAACCTATTATTCTGGTGAAATCCTCTAGATTATCCTTCTTGAAACGAGTAGTTGTCGCCTTTGTCCATTACCCTCGACAAATCCCGTCTCATTCATTCTTCATTTCCTTCAATAAAGATGAATTGTGTTGTGTCCCAATCATGCCAATTTTCGATCAATGTACTTTGTGTATGAGGAATTTGGTACTCCGTAATTAATTAGTGTTATTAGTAATTTAACCGTTTTTTAGGTGAAAATTACTAATTTATCCATTGTATTTATTAAAAAAACATATATCTGGTGATTTTTTAAAACAGCTGAAAACTTTAATGAGTTTTGTAGATAGTAATGTTAGTTTTTACAAAAAAAAAAGTTCTATCATTTAAATTTCGAAAAAAAAAAGAACTTCCTACAAATAAAAAAGTCAAACCATAAATAATTGCTCCCATCAAAAATCGTGAGAATTAAATTATCTAGATTCATGGATGTATTGACAACAAATGCAATGAAATCGATGAAGTTTTTGTGACAAATGACAATCTATCTATTACTTCCGTTATTATGATATAGACTTTTTAGCGCGCAATGTTTGCATCGACGCAATTTTCTTATAAACTGATTCAATACGGTAATAAAAGTAGGGGTGTCAATCGGGCGGGTCGGGTCGGGTTTGGGTCGGATCAATTCAATTTCGGGTAAGTTCGGATTCGGGTTAAATTCGGATATTTTGAAAATCGGGTCAAATTGGGTTGGATCATTTCGGGTCGGGCGCTCAATTAATCGGGCAAAGTCGGGTTTCGGGTCAATTTCGGTCGGGTCATTCGGTTTTCGGTCCAACTTGATTTCGGATAAGTTCGGTTTCGGGTTTAGTCCGGTTTCGGGTTTAGTCGGATTTCGGGTGAGTCGGGTTTCGAGTTTTTCGGATTATGGGTGAATCGGATTTCGACTTTGGCCGAATTCCGAGTTAATATGATTTCAAGTAAGCCGAATTTTGATTCAAACCATATATGGAATGATTATTTTTTGTATTTTAACTACTCTAAGGTCTAAATATTTAGTGTAACATTTAATTTAAACATAATTATAATAAATATTCACTATTATTAATATTTTAAAACATAATGTAATTTTCGGATGGTTTCGAGTCGGGTAACTTCGGATTTTCGGATGCTTTTGGGTCGGGTAACTTCGGATTTTCGGATGACTTCGGGTCGGGTAGCATCGGATATCGGGTTGCATCAGGCTAGTCCATTCGGGTATAATCGGTTTTGGGTTAATCTCGAGTTCGGGTTTTTCCGGATTCGGGTCAAATCAGTTCGGGTCAAACATGTCTCGGGTATAAAACTTTTTATTGTTTTCTCGGGTCGGGTCAAGTTTTGACAGCCCTAAATAAAAGAATTGATGGTTCATTATTGTACGAACCACAAATACTTAAATAGGGTATTGAACATTTTCATGGAGCCAATGTAATAAAATGATCGATCGGGTAATAATTCGGTTTAAATTGACTTTATCTTTTCTCTAATATAATAAATTGGGAAGACCATTACCGGCCACCACTTACATACAAAATGAGAATAAATTTCGTCTGTACTAAAAAAACATTTTAGATTTTTTTTAAAATTTTAAACATAATTCAATAAAAGAAAAATGGTTGCAAAAGTGATCTAGACATTCCTAGATATTACAAAGTTCTTCCATTCCAATTTTCGACAAAAAAAAGTTTTTCCATTCCAATTTCACAAACCATCTCCTAGCCTTTCTATTGTTTTTTCTCCATATAGCTTTGGTGAAATTCCTAATACAGTATGTTTGATGACAATAGTAGCACATTCCATTACACCTATGTACTCTTGTTAAGAAAACCTCCTATTCCCCGAACTCCATATACATCACGATAACCCAATAATCATCATTTTCTGGCAAGGTAAGTGTGTATGAAACTTTCAGAAGCTCGAGACCGCCGTCGGACTGAAATAGATGGATCTAGGGAAGTTGAGTACCCCAAGAGTGTCCTTCATGAGCTAAATGATCATTGAGAAGGGTGTATTTACTAAAGACAATCCGAAAATAATGGGTATCGTCAAAGACAACTCCTGCGTTTTGTGCGGCACCCACCACGAATCTAAGCATTACTTGTGGTTCAATTGCATGTTCTCTAAGGAAGCGTTGCATAGAGTCGAACCGGAGACCTCTAGTCCTATTACCCTTGAAAACTTAACTACTTAGCTAGATGGTCGAAGGCTCTTTCCAATTTGAAAATTTATAATCAGTACATTTAAATGTAATTAGATTTGAATTGTTGTCATATAAATTGGTAATAATGTTTTTTGTTTTGGAAATTGTCAATTTAATAATCAAAGAACTAATAAAGAAATTATATTTCAAAATCGTGAAAATGTACTAATTGTTAATATGTCATGAATTAGTCATTTACCGGAACCCGCCAAGGGTTCGGGGCAGAGCCCCCCGGCAGGGAGTCCAAGGGGCAACGCCCACCCGCCCAAACGGTATACAATATTAATTATTGTTGAGCCTCTTGTGATCTGTTTGGGCCTACGGTCCATAATCTATAATAAGGTTTCTTGAGTCACTATATAAACTCTCGAAATACCTAATATTTTGTACTTTGTAATCAACCTCCGTAATAATATACTCTTTCTCTGCCCGTGGACGTAGGTAACACACTGTTACCGAACTACGTAAATCTCTGTGTTGATTTTGTTTATTTTTCTCATTCGATCTCTCGTTACAACAATATTGAGGAATCCTCTAATCTATACTCCGTAATTGGCATCTCATTAATTCTATCTCATGCTATATTCTACTACGATTCGTATCAACTTAATGGATATGGATTTTGATTTACTATAAACGACAGGCCCGGTCCAGAGGGTGGGGCAGGGTGGGCGCAAGCCCAGGGCTCATAATTTTAGGGGCCCAACTTTTTTAAAATGTAGTATATATAAAAGAGTGTTTAAAACATCATAAATTACAAGTTGGTCTAGTGGAATAGTGTTCTTATCTTTATTAAAGATGTCTTGGGTTCAAATTCCACCACTTTAACTATATTAATTTTTAAATGTGGGCCCTATTATATATCTTTTATTTAATTTATCTTTCTTTACTATTAATCAATTAGTGTAGTCATGTATTACCATAGTTATTGTAAATGATTCTTATTTATATAATAATTGTCTATATTGGTTACTTTTTTATTAGATTTAAAATATACGGCATATGCATTTAAAAAAATCTTATTTCTTTTATTCATACATTGTTATATGATGATAACACCCAATTTTACGTATGTAATTAAGTTAAATTTAGCAAATCTATAACTATATATTAAAGTTGTCCCTTTTCGAGCCACTAGAACGATTCTGGCCCCACCTTATATTTACAAAATTATTTTTTATTCATAATATTTTAACTTCTTATTGAATTCTTCTTTAAATATTTAAATCTATCTTTAACATCAAACAAACATCTATTTAGTATAACAATATCTTTTAATACCTTCCTTATAAAAATATTTAAAATTAAAGATAACAAATTTAAAATATTTTAAAATAAGTATAAATATCTTTTATCTTTTAGCATGGTATCTTTTCATGAATTTATTTATAGATATATAATTATATATTTTTTTTATAATAAAAAATCTATAACTATATATTAAAGTTGTACTTTTTCGAGCCACCAGAACGATTCAGGCCCCACCTCATATTTAAAAAATTAATTTTATTTCTATTATTATAACTTCTTTCTATTAAATTCTTTTTAACTATTTAAAATTATCTCTAACATCAAACAAATGTATATTTAGTATAACAATATCTTTTGAAAGTTTCCTTATACAAGTATTTAAAATTAAAGATAAAATAATAAATATAAATCTTTTAGCATATATCTTTTGACGAATTTATTTATAGGTATATAGTGATTATCTTTTATAAAAAATAATGATAAATATTTATATTTTTTAAAATTAATAAAAATAGATAATAAAATATTTAATAGATATATTGAAATATTTGATAATCTCTAAATTTACGTACATTAAAAGTAATAAAATATGAAGAATAATATTTGATTAAAAATTATACATTAATTATATGAGAAATAAATTACTTATATTAAAGTTTATATTATTTTTTTTATTAATATCCTATTTATAATGTCTATAAATATCGAATCGTAGTCGTACATGATCGACGGGTAAAACTAGTTATTTTATAAATTCTTCATATCTTAATATTATAACAAGAACAAATTTATACGAAAGTATTATAAAATTCTACGAAAAATGTCTAAAAATTATATAAAAAAAGGGCCCTTTTATTGTAATTCGCCCCGAGCATCTAAAATGTATGGACCGGCCCTGATAAACGACTGTCAAATTAGGACATGGTTGTGGACTACAACAACAGAGTTTGCTTTCTCTGCAATAATACGTTTAGAAATGAAGTCAATATTAAAATGATACAATATATTTAGAATAATAAAACCCACTTAACTAACATTATTGCCCTCGTTTTAGGGCAGTTCACTATTTGTAATCAACTAAAAGTCTAAAACTCCTACCAAAACCAACAAATTACCCTGTTTTAGACACCCAAAATCCAAGAATGCCAATCAAACCCGTATCCGGTATCCCTTATCCTAAAAGCTGCGCGTTCACCAGCCCAAGTGGGCTTTATCTGTTTCTTTCCCGTCCAGTAAAACTTCTCAGTTTGACCTCTCTTTTTAAATCACTCAATCAACATCCTAATTACTTGGATTAGCAGCATCCCATAATTCCCAAATTCAGTCACACTCAAAATATTATACCTCGTTTCATTCTACCAGAAACTTCCCCTCCTCTTTCCTCACCCAAATCACACGACATGCTTTTCTTCTTCCCCGCTTTAAAACCCTCCTCTTCCCTCTCCAGTCTCCATCATTCAATATCAAGTTCGTTTTCATTTCTTCCAAAAAGCTCTTCAATTAGAACAGAAAACTAATGCTCTGTTCAAAACAGAGTACTCCTGTTTCAGCCATGGCTTCCTTGTTTCTCATCCTCCTCCTCTTCTTCGCCACCACCCATTTACCTTCCTCATCATCGTTGACCCTCCCCCTGACACACTCCCTTTCCACCACCACCAAAAACGCCGCCGCCCACCACCTCCTCAAATCCAGCGCCGCCCGCTCGGCCGCCCGCCACCGCCAGCGCAGCCAGGTCTCACTCCCTCTCTCCCCCGGCAGCGACTACACCCTCTCCTTCTCCCTCGGCGCGCAAACGCTCTCCCTCTACATGGACACCGGCTCCGATCTCGTCTGGTTCCCCTGTTCCCCCTTCGAATGCATCCTCTGCGAAGGCAAAACGACGTCGCCTCCTCCTCCCCCGCTCAACGTCTCCTCCTCCTCCCTCCTCACGTGCCAGTCGCGTGCCTGCTCCGCTGCCCACTCCTCCCTCCCCTCTTCCGACCTCTGCGCCGTCGCTAAGTGCCCCCTCGACAGAATCGAAACCTCCGACTGCGCCCATTTCCCCTGCCCTTCCTTCTACTACGCCTACGGCGATGGCAGCCTCGTCGCTAACCTCCACCGGGACACTTTCCTGCTGGGCCCGGGTTCCGGTAACCCGTTTATCCTCCCCAATTTCACATTCGGGTGCGCTCACTCTGCTCTAGCAGAGCCCGTCGGAGTAGCCGGTTTCGGCCGGGGATTTCTCTCTTTGCCTAATCAATTGGCGAATCTCTCCCCTCAGC
This sequence comes from Fallopia convolvulus, assembly GCA_964016875.1. Taxonomy (NCBI): domain Eukaryota; kingdom Viridiplantae; phylum Streptophyta; class Magnoliopsida; order Caryophyllales; family Polygonaceae; genus Fallopia; species Fallopia convolvulus. Next base: position 17,303,991 of record OZ024728.1, read on the forward strand.
TGGGAAATCAATTCTCCTACTGTCTAGTATCCCACTCATTTGACTCCACCCGGATTCGGCAGCCCAGTCCGTTGATTCTGGGACGGAGCCCCGTGAGGGAGAAGAAACAGAGGAAGATGGACGCAGGGCTTTCTTCCTCCAAGGGCAAAATCGTCTATTCATACACGCCGATGCTGAACAATCCCAAATATCCGTACTTCTATTCGGTCGGGTTGGAAGCCGTCTCAGTTGGCCCGACCCGGATTCCGGCGTCGATTTCTTTGAAACGGGTCGACCGGCTGGGAAACGGAGGGGTGGTGGTTGACAGTGGCACCACCTTCACCATGCTTCCGACGGAGCTCTACAAGTCCGTCACTTCCGAGCTGGATTCCAATCTGGGCCGGGCTTACAAACGGGCCGGAGAAACCGAGGGCCGAACCGGGCTCAGCCCGTGTTATTACTTGGATGGGCCGGGCTTAGGCGATGATGTGCCCAGTTTGTCGTTTCATTTTGGCGGGAATTCAACGGTGGCGTTGCCTAGGAACAATTACTTTTACGAATTTGTGGACGGCGGAGATGCGGGGAAGAAGGGGAGGAAGGTGGGGTGCTTTATGATGATGGACGGTGGAGATGAGGCGGAGAATGGTGGTGGGCCCGGGATGACGTTGGGGAATTACCAGCAGCAGGGGTTCGAGGTGGTTTATGACTTGGAGAATCTTCGGGTCGGGTTTGCCCGCCGGGCCTGCTCGGATATGTGGAGCGAGATCGGCCGATGAGGTGGCTTCGAGTGATGACGTGGCGTTCACTTTTGGATTGGGAAGTCAAGGTTGGGTGCTGGGTTGGCTGTTGACTTCTCCACACGTGCGAGTGTTCTAGAAGTTAACAGTGCAATTCGCTATTTTTTTTAATTCTTAACAAATTTTTTTAGTTCTCTAAACATACAATGATGAAGGTGAAAAATAATGTATAGTGGTTTTGTAAAGAGATAGTGGTTAATGAGATTATGTGATAAATGTTCTTTTGAAGTAGGATTAGAATAAATAATCAAAATGAGTCATTTTTAAGGTGTGTTTTTTAGTATGGTGTTAAAATGAGTTATTTTTAAAAACTATTGTTTGGTAGTGTTATGAAGTCTGGAATGAGTAATCAAATCTTATTTGATAATTAAAATGTCATTGTTCATATTTAATATTTTAAAAATGACTATTAATTGTCAAAGTGTTTTGCAAAGTGTCTTGACATCAAATTCAAATATGATAGCAAGCTTGAAACAACCCAAAAACTTACAAAGACTACGAGATTATCATGCGCGCCTCCTTCTTTCTCACTTTTGTTCTCCCTAGGGTTTCTGCCGCCTCTCTCGATTGATCCGCAATCGATCAATCATGCTTCCATTTGTAAATCCGTCTCTCGTTTATTCTTCTTTCCCTTTACTCTGTTGATTTCATTCCTTTGGAATGATTTCTTCAATCCCTACCATGTTACTTACCCCTTTGGCAAGATTTTTAGTCTCTTGAGCGACTCTGATTGTTATTCTAGATCTGGGTGTGCTCGCTTCTTAGATCTTGCTGTTGAAACTTCTATGTGTGAGTCCTTGTCCTCCCCTTTTGCCTGGCGTGATTGGTATCTGCATTATTGGAAGGCCTACTGGCTCCTCTTCCTCGTTGATGTGGAGGTGATTTTGAAGATCCAGTATCTTCATGGAGGGTTCGTTTGCCTTGCTCTCGTTGCCCTTCTGGATTGCGCTCCTTTGGTGGTGTTGCTTGCGCTCCTAAATTTCAGACACAATACCTTTGTGGGTTGTGTTTCTCTAACTTCTTCATCTCAGGTTATGTGTTCTACTCCCCGTTTGCGTTACTATTTGTCGGTAATGTTTCCTGTCTTTAAATTTGGTGTGCTCTTGGTTTGTGTTGCTCCTCCTTGCTTGGTTTGTAGGACTTGTTATGCTTTTTTCGGCTTTATTTCATTGTGCCTTGTTGTTTGTTGTATTTCTCTTTTCGTTTTTGTCTTAGTTCTTGTGTTTAGGCTGGTTTTGTGGTCTCATTTTGACTTCTGTTGTATGCTCTTGAGTCTTCTTTTTTTCTTATGTGTCTTGCTTTTGTTTTTCCCTTGCTGTGTTTTGCTTGTGTGCTTGTGATCCTTTTTATTTTAATGCTTCAATTCTTGTTGTTGTTTGCTCTTTTTTCTTGCTTTGGGTCTTTGTTTCTCCTCTCATGCTTTCTGGGTTCCTTTGGTTTATTTCTGGTTAACGTTGGTGTTCTGTTGATCGTGGTGAGTGTGGCTGCTGCTATCTTGGTGTTATGTTGGATATGCTTAGGCTGTGTTGGCCTCCTTCTGCAGGTATAGTTTTTCTAATCCTTTCCTCCAAAATTCTTGTCTTTAATCTGGGTAGGTACCATCAATTCCCAAGTATATGGGGCTTGTGTCTCATATATAAGGTTGAGTTTTGGTGCATTCTTTGGATTGGGATGAGCCTGAACCTAAATCTTGAACCTTGTTACAAATTTTTTATGAATTATAACAGGACACATTGGTGGATCACCTCAGTGGTGTGTTGTACTGGCTGGTGCAATACTCTTGCTCGGATGATGATGAGACATCTTTTACATATTTATTACAAAAATGCCTCTTGGAATGCTCTTAAATTGTCCTTCCATGGTTGTAGTTTTGTTCATTGGCTCCTTTGGAGAGCCTCCTTTCTTGCTTTCTCTAAGGTTGAGTTGTTGACTTACTATAACTGTTGGAGGCAAGTCAGGTCACATGATGAAACTATAAGGACCATGTTTGTTTGGTCTTTGGTTCTGAAAATGGGAATTTCATCCTATAATAACTTGGTTCTTGTGTGGATTTATTGGGTTCATCTTATTTTCCTTTGTTTGCCCCTGTATGGGTTGGTAGACAGAGTTGAGAAATTGATTTCTCCATGGTCCACCAAGAAGATTGAACTTAATGATGAACAATCCTTTACAATTACCATTATGTGTTGTGTCTGAAAGTTCATTTCCCATATGTAAAGAATCCACTAGTAATATGTAACACCCCCTTCCTACCCTGGAGGTATTACCACCAGTAACCCCGATTAAGACTAAATCGAAGCTACCCAAGGCTTTAAACTGACTGGACAAACAAAAAAAAACAAGGTAAATGAAACCATTTAAAACCTAACAAAATTAAGTAAAACTTTACAGTGGAAAAGAGAATAAAAGGTCTTATACAAGCCTTAACTTAAAAAAGAATTAGTAAATAAATAGAACAACCTTCTATTTAAACAAAATCTTCATCAAGTCTTCCTTAAGTTCTTATTTCTGAAATTCAGCTTCGCTTGAAGTAGTTCAACCATGATCTTCACTCAAGTAAGCCATTGGAAACCTTTCTTCAACTTCTGGAGCTTCAAACCTCTGAATTCGCCTCTAAAATCAACTTCCAAGAAGAACCTGATGTGTCGTAAACCAACGGTGGACACCAGTCGACCATATAAAAGAAAAGAAGATGGACGGGTTAGTCTAATGAAAGACTAAGAAAGCGGAGAATCTAACTTGGTTCTTATGGTTGTAACTAAACATATTGGCATCCAAATCCGATTAGACTCGGATTATGATCCAACAGTTAGCAGTCTTATAGAGAATAAGAAGGAGACTTACATAATCAAGAAAGAGAACACCACCGCTTGTGGTTTCTTTAAGAAGCATAAACAATTGTTGGGAACTCATATTAATCACATCACATTTTGAAAAGCCTCCATCGACTAATCAGATTGACTTAACCAAAGTTTGATTAAGAATCATTCATAACCGGGAGCAAGAATGGCCTTCCGACTGGACGAACCATTCGGGTATATTAACGTGCCTAACGCACTTATCTTATATTACTTTTAAACTTTTCACAAACAAGTTGGTGGCTTTTAATCGGCTCGAACTACTGCTGAAATATTTTGGTATTGTAGAGATCATCGGAGTATTTCATCCATGGTCATCTACCCTGTACCAAGATCACAGGACTTAAGCTATCCTTGATCTTTCATTTTGCATATGGTGAGGTAGAGATCAGAGATGCCTATTACCCTGTCGTCTACACTACACCGTGCCAATTGCACTTAGCTAGAGTGCGCATCACCCCTCTCACACGAAGAGTAGTGGAAGAGTCATGACCTACCATTAGGATTAGGCCCCTCCTAATGTAATATTGTTTTAAAGAGAGGATATGGAACCACGTTCCCCTCCCTGAAATTACCTTAATCAACAGCAATGTCTCAGCGTGAGACAGCATACAAGGTCACACATAACGGACCTAAATCCAGTTCTACCGCAAAACTAAATAAACAACATGGTCATTATTTCTAACAAATATAACAACCTATCATATTTTAATAAGCACACAAGTTGTTCCCAACACGAATATTAAATGGGATTCAATTCCTCATTTAATAACCATAATGCAAGAGAGAACCGTCCACTTGCCTTAGAAGGCGTGCTCAACGTCTTTAGCAATTCAACAGTAATCTTTATCACCCTTCTGCCAAATATAACAAAAGAATTTCTCAACAACGAGCTCACGGAAACACTTCTTAGTTGTATACTCAACATATCCTACAACTTCCTAATCGATAAATGACTTGATTTCCGAATATCGATATATAATAAATCCTTAGTTATCATGCTTTAAGGAGCCATCTTGGCGGAATTATAACCAATTATCCGCTTCACTTTTGAAACAATTTTCTAAATAAAAATTGTTCATTAGTAACAGTTCTTAAAGGTGACCAAATCTCGGATCAAACGGATTAACAACGAATCCCGAGTAATTATCCGAAGTCCTTTACCTGCGAATCGGTGTCAAAACTTGTATTCGCTATAACTGAAGATCCTGACGTCCGTTTCTCGAGGGGTTTGAACCTGTGGGACCGTATCAACGTCAAGATTATAAAAACCATAAATTTATTTAGCAAAGCAGAACTGAAAGGCCCTTAAGGTGGCTCCGCAACCAACCCGCTAATTAATTTCTATCGTATATACCTTCACTCGAGCCCATGGCTCATTTGGCTCGATAGTGGCTCGATCCCCGAGCCCAAGGGTGGTCGAGTATTGCCCGGTGGTGGTCCTCTTGGTGGGTGGTGGTCGGAGTAGCTAGCGATCGCCGGCGGTAGCCCATAACGAGGCAGAGATATACCGGCAGTGACGACGCCAAACCTTTCTACCCGAGCCCTGCGTTCCTCCTGATTCTTTGGCTGGTTCGGTCCCCTTTTTCAGCAGAAACCAGCCCAAAAATGACTCACAAAGAGGAAGAAGATGATGAGGTGGAGGAGGAGATGTGGACGGGGCGGAGAAGCTTGCCGACGGTGTAGAATTCAAGCACCTCGAGTCCGTCGTTCCTTCGCCCTTTCTCCTCTCTTTTTTAACAATTTTGTGGAGACCCATTCGAAGACTTTGGATAAGGCAGAAGAATATGCCGTCCCAATCCCACTCTCTCTGGTTCCTTCCTAATTAAGCATAGAAAGAGGCGGTTTATAAAACCAAAATCGTCTCGGAACGGGACTCGCGTTAAAGCGGTAAAATTATGTACCTCGGATGGAAAAACTTACTAAATACAAAACATCCCGTAAATTATGTAGACCAATAAAACCAATTTTTCATGATTTTATCTTGCTACCTTTAATTTTTAAAGCTTCTGTTTCGTATTTTAAATCCTTTACAGTACATAATTAAAAAGACGGCTTATCCAATAAATATTCTTTTTCCACTGAAAAATCCTAGAATTCACACCGATCCATAAAATCGTTTCTTTGTGATTTTAGGATATCACCAAAAATTTTCTAGGATTTAATCTCCAACAAAAATATTGGATTAAGCGTTAAAACGGACAAAGAGGTTAAAAGGATATCCGAGAAAAATTGAAAAATATCCTCAAAAACCACAGCTATTACATAATACTCTTGACCCTTTGTGTTTGGAGAAATACAAGCTTCTTTGAAATCTTTTTAAACTATTATTGGTATTTTATCTCTTGTTTTGATCAAAGGTTTCAACCATGCTATCAAATGAGATTAAATCCTTTTCAATATTTGGTTGAAATAGTATTTTGCAAGGATTTCCAAGTAATGATGTCTTTTATTTTTATTCAGTTATGGCTATTTCTTCATGTACTATTTTATGTACAAATTGATATGAACCGTGAGGAATATACTATTCACATTTTGATGAATTATGCAATGGCTTGTTCTTGTGTGATTCTTTGTTGGCAGGATTTTCCAGGCTGTAAAATCTTGATATGGTATTGTCCAGGTTTGTTTATAACATTTGACATAATTCAGAGGTATGCTCCCTTTCTTCTTATGGTTGTGTTTGAGGATGGTCTTCCTCACATACCTAAGCCAAGAGCATTAAATAAGCTCATCATGAAAAATTACTATTCAAAGTTTACTTATGTGTGCATTTATTGCATGCACATCTTTATTTGAAGACTTAGAAGTTCACCTCTCTCTGAGACTGCTTTCTTCTCTCTCAGACTTCATTTATTATTATTCTTTTATTCTCTTTGTTCATTAATTGTTTCAAATCTTTCTCTGACTTCATATCTAGGCTCCTTACTCAGTGAGGGTCTTCTATATATAGTGACTCTCCCTCTCTTCTATTCCTATCCCCGGTTCTTCTCAGTCCATCACCATCTATACTTTCTAAACAGTGCTTATTCTCTGGTTGTTATGTCTGATTCCTTTACTTATCAGGATGCCTTGGTTAATTTTCCTACCCTTCCTCCACTGCCTACTTCCATGGAGATTGAGAATCTTCCTATTGGAGTTCTCTTCTCTGAAAACTAAAATCTCTCTGCATTATTAATGATGCTCATCTAAGTCCTACTGGCCCTCTATCTGCTCATGAGGAACTCTCTCATTCTTCCAATGATCATGTTAGCCCTTCTGCTGAGGTTCTGTTTTTTCCTTCTGATAATATCCTGCAGCCAAACACTATCCTGCAAGCAAACATCACTCTTGGTACCTTACCTTTTCCAAATCCAATTGCAATTCCCTCAGTCCAAAAATACTTGCATGAGCTCATGCATTTTACCCTTCTTCTAAAAATGGTTGAGGAGCCAGTCTCTACAACCCTAATCAATGGCAAAATGAAAGAAGCTTGGAAGGAGTTGGCTAAGGGAGAAATCTTATTCCAGGAATTCTCTAATTTCTGGGTTCTCTTTAAATTTTCAAATAGGGAATCAAGGGACTTGGTTTATAGTAAAAGGCCTTATCATGTTCAAGGGAAGCTAGTGGCTCTCTATCCTTTCTATCCTCGGTTTAACCCCTCAATTGATGAAGTTATTAGAGCTGATGTTTGGGCAAGGATCCCTTCTTTGCCTTACTATCTCTTCACTCCCTCAGCCCTTGATCTCATTCTAAGAGATAATATGGTTGGAGACTTCATCAGGCTTGATGAGGTCTCTAATTCTAAAAACAAAATGAAGTTCTGTCGGGTCCTGGTCAATACAAATGTATCTGTTCCTCTCAAAGGATGTATCAAAATTCTGGCTTATGACAATTCTGAGATTACCTTGAAAGTATGGTATGAAACTGTTTCTCCTGGTTGTGGATGTTGTGGGGAGCCTGATCATGGTTTTGATGAGTGTCCCCTCAATAATATACAGCCACGAAAACTCAAGTTGACTGTGGATAGTAACTCCTTTGATGATGCTCTTATTCAGCAAACTAGGCTCAAACTGCATGGAAATCGTGTGGGAAGGCCTGTCACTTCCAAAAACCTTCATCTGGGTTAACTTTTGTAAGGTCAAATGTTGTCAATCCCTTGCATGCAGCAAACCTTGCTTCCTCTATGGCAGGGGTCCCTTCTATTCCAGCTCTTGTTGGGGTTGCAGCAGCTCCTGGACCCTTGCCAAATATGGCTTCTCTGACTCCAGTAATGGCTTATGATGTGATTGATGCAATGGATCCTTCTGCTTTTATTGACCCTGGCCAGGCTATGCATGCTAGGGAGCAAATGGCCTGTGCAATCTCTGCTATGAATCTGCCCTGTCTCGAGACTATGATGATGCAACCATTTGTCTGTGCCTCTCCCATTGCTCCTCCTGGATTTGGTGTTGGCCATGTTGCCAGCCTAATAATTCCTCAGTTGGCTTATATGGGGTCGACTGGTGTAGGAAATGGATTTGAGTCCTCCCATGCTATTCTTAGAAAACATTTAAATGAGGTGGAAATCAAGTCTGCTGGTGAAAGTTCCTCTGATTCTCCTAAACGCAAGGAAGTTGAGGTTGTGATTGATAAACCCTTAGGAACCTCAACTTCTTCCAAGAAACCTAAAAGATCCCGTGCTAAGAAGAACCAGTCTGTTAATGATTAGTGTGCCCTTCTATACTTGGTCTGCATTATGTAAATTACAGCTTGATGCTTGTCTTTCCTTTGTTTGCTTTAAAACTGCTTTTGATAGACCTAGGTTTATGGTCTTGTTGCTAAACCCATGCTTTTGGTAATTTTCAGCTTAAGTTTGTGTGTGTTAAGACTAGCTTTTGGGATGAAGTTAAGATTGGTAACCTTTGTATAATTTCTACCTTGTTTGGATGTAGTTCTGCAGTGTTTAATATAATGATATTATCCTTGCTTGTGTATTATCCTTTGTGTTCAAATTATAATTTAGCTATTGGTTTATGGTGGTTCACTTGCAGGGACTTCCCATTCTCATTTGGAGAGTTTCTTCATCTCTTCAATTATGCTCAATAGATTCTAAATTTCAAAGTTCTTATATATGTTTGTAATCAAATCAGTTGTAAACAGCTTTTGTTCCCCTTTTGCTGTATTAACGACAGGATAAATGTAGAAGTGCTCTCTTGCTGTGTCTTTAAAAGGGTAAAAATTGTATCAACATTTTTGTTCCACAAATTGCAATTAATTAAGTGTTTGTATAGTTTGAGAATGAGATGCATGTATGCTCAATTTTTGGGTCGGTTTGCCTACAGGTTGGTTTGAACGGTTATATGAACATTAACTATTCAAAGGTTTTTTATGAGTATCGCCTTTTGGAATGTTAGAGGTGTGCGTCGATCCAATTTCTGGGAAGAAATTGGGTTCTTTAAAAAGCTAAATAAATTAAATTTCTTATGCTTGGCAGAAACAAAGACGGACATTGAGCCTTCTAATGGCCTAATTAGAAAATGTGGCTTCCAAAAACTAATTTTTTCTCCAAGTATTGGTACTAAAGGGGGCCTTTGGCTGCTCATTTGTCAAAATTCATTTACTAATTCTTGTGAACTATATTTAAACTCGAATAATATTATTATATTAAGGTACTCTCATAATACTTTGAATTTTTTAATTATTTTTGTTTATGCTCCTTCCCGAGAGAGTGATAAAAATGGCTTCTAGAATGCTTTGCAACGAATAATTGAGGATTCTAAATTACCGTTTATGCTAGTAGGAGATTTGAATGAGATTTGTAGTATGACGGAAAAATTAGGAGGTATTTTACCTTCTGTCTCTAGATTTTCTCGACTCCTTAATTTTAAAAACCATTTCGGGTTGTTAGAGCCAATTTGTTCAGGTTTCCCTTTCACTTGGCGGAAAAGCTCTACAGCTAATCAGAATACTTTTGAAAAACTGGATAGACTCCTTATTCATCAGTCTATAGCTCATGAGTTTCCTAATCTAATAGTACACCATCATCCTTTTACATCTTCGGACCATTGTCTTATCAGTTTTTGTGTTTCAAAAAGTAAAAAACACACAAGTTTTCCTTTTAGATTTGAAAATGCTTGGCTTCAAAACCCTAATTATGCACATTTAGTCCATAAAGTATGGCGTTATCGTCTTGATGGTTCTTCTATGTTCAAATTTTTTATGAAGCTCCAACTTCTTAAGAAATATTCAAAGGTTTGAGCTAAGCATCACATTAATAATAACTATGAACAACTTAAGATCTCAGAACGACAGTTACAATCTCTTTAAGAAATGTTGCTATATGATTCTTCTAATCCCCTTTTGTTAGGAAAATTACAACGACATTTAAATAAATACAATACTCTTTTACAATTTCAACATGATTTTTGGAAACAATGGGCGAAGGTAAAACATTTACAAAATATGGATAAAAATACGAAATATTTTCAGTCTGTTGAAAAAATTAGAACTTATAAACAAAGAACTACGAGCTTCCAAACTAAGAATGGTACAATTACTTATGATCATGAATCCATTTCTCACCATATTATTGAAGAAATGAAATCTAGATTTATTAAAAAATAGTTCTTACTTTCTACTTCCAAATGATCTGGATTGTATTCCAGAATTAATAAATCCATAAGATAATATTTTATTAAGTAAATCGCCTACGCATTCTGAAATTAAATGTGCAATTTTTTCAATGCCAGCGGATAAAACGCCAGGCCATGATGGCTTCACAGCTGAATTTTCCAACAGTATTGGTCCATTGTAGGATCTTCGTTAATTTTAGCAGTTAATGCTTTCTTCCATTCGGGTCATATGTTACGAGTAATAAATAAATCTTTTATTACTTTGATCCCAAAACAAGATAATCCACAGACCATTGGTCATTTCAGACCTATAAGTCTTTGTAATACAGTTTATAAGGTAATTACTAAAATACTGGCGACTCGTATTTCGCATTTGTTACCGAAAATAGTTCATCCATTGCAAGGTGCTTTTGTTAAAGGCAGATTGATTCAGGATAATATCTTAATAGCCCATGAAAATTTTCACTCTTTTCATAAAAAGAAAAAAGGAAATAAGGGATGGATGGCATTGAAAATAGATAAGGAAAAGGCTTATGACAAAATAGACTGGGATTTCATCAAAGAAATTCTCTTTAAATTTGGTTTTAGTCAGCATTGGGTTTATTTAGTGATGCAATGTGTATCTACTTCCTCTTCCTCTGTTCTAGTCAATAATGAACCAGGTTGTGAATTTACTCCCACTTGTGGCATTCGACAGGGTGATCCGTTGTCTCCTTTTCTGTTCATAATTACAATGGAATATCTTGCTAGATCATTGCAAAATGACTCAAAGCAGACAATTCCTCATGTAGGTATCCAGCTAGTTAAAAATGGGACTTGTATTCCTTTTTTAAGTTTTGCAGATGACACAATTATTTTTGCAAATGCAAATCATGTCAATACGAATTTCATTAAGGATTTTTTAACTAATTTCTCTCGTATATCTGGACTTTCTATTAATTTTCATAAAAGTTCGTTTCAAACATCAGCAAACATCTCTAGAGCTTCAACTTTATCGTTAGCTAGTATTTTAAATATACAGGTTACTACAACTATGGAAAAATATTTGGGTATTCCTATCCTCAAAGGTAGAGTTCAAAATGCTATGTTTGCTGAAACAATTACTAAATTAAAATCACAATTATCTATATGGAAAGCTAATTCGATATTTCAAGGTGGTAGGTCAGTTCTATTTCAGTCAAATCTGTTAGGACAGGTAAGCTACTTAATGCAAAGTTTCCTACTTCCTAAAGGAGTTTGGGATGACATTGATAAAGTAAATAAATCTTTTTTTTGGAATAAATTTACTCTTAATCATCATCCGCTTTGTAGTTGGGATAAAATTTGTACTCCTAAAGAAAATGGAGGGATGGGTCTTAGGACAGCTCAAAATATGAACATTTCACTACAGATGAAGCTTCTTTGGAAGATACAAACAGAACCTCAAAATATTTGGGTTAAAATTATTAAGGATAAGTATTTAGGATCGCAGGATTTATTTCAATATAAAAAAAACAACTTCGTGGCAGTTTGGCAGACTGCTCAGTATTAGGGATATGTTTTCCAAAGGAATTAAGTGGATTTTAGGAAATGGAAATAGGATAAATTTTTGGAGTGATAAGTGGGTTGAAAATTCCAATCTTCTTTGTTGTATGGACAGTAGTAATCCTTTAGATAAAGTGTCAGCTTACATTACCCCTTCGAGAGAGTGGGATGTGAATGCCCTTAAAGAAATATTACCTTCCATTATTATTGATCTAATTGTGCAAATTTAGATTCCTCTTTCGGATTTTGATGACTGTATTATTTGGATTCCATCTTCGGATGTTAATTTTTCTGTGCAATCTGCTTCGGCCCTGTTAAATGAATCAAGAAACATTACCTCTGTGGGTTATTCTTGGATTTGGAAAATGAAATTACCACCTAAAATACAAAATTTTATTTGGAAAGCTGGTATTGATTGCCTACCTACAATAGATAGACTAAATCGATTTTATAACTGTGTTCCTCATTGTTGTTCTTTGTGTGATATGGAAAATGAGAATTTAAATCATCTTTTTTTCCATTGTTCTTTCACAAGGAAAATGATTGCAAAATTGAAGGAAAATATTCATTGCTCTTTTGAGTTAAGTACATCTGGATGTTTTAATGATAACCTCATTTCGACTCTTAACTTAAATATAAATAAAAAAATCTTGTGTTTTTTATGGTGGCTTATTTGGAACCATAGAAATTCTTTAATCTTTAATCCTGCTAGGATAATTCCACATCTTCTGCCTTGTGATTTGGCGCTCTCCCAGTTAATTCTTTGGGAATCTGCTGACTCCAAAATGGAAAGATCAAATTGTAATAGGCCTAAAAGGAAAAATGGAACTTCTTGGATCAAACCACGACACTCTTGGTGTAAACTGAATTTTGATGCATCTAAACAGAAGAATGAAGCTACGTTTGCTAGCTTTATATTTAGGGATCATAACAGTAAAATTTTAGCTTGTAATAGATTGCCTCTTCATCCGATGCCGGTGTTAAAAGCTAAAGCTTCAGCTCTCTTGGAGGGGTTGAAAATAGGTAGAGAATTACATATTCAGAAACTAATTATCGAAGGAGATAATCTAATTCTTATAAATTCTTTAAAAAACATTTGGAAAGTTCCTTAGGAAATATATTCTATTATTCAGGATATCCGAAATTTGGTTTCGGGTTTTTCAGAGGTGGTGTTTTTTCATTGTTTTCGGGAGGCAAATTCAGCCGCTGACTTCTTAGCAAGGAGACATGTCAGCATTCCGCAGATTCGTCATGCAATCTCTTCATCTTGCTTGGATTTGTGCGTTGATGATACCTCGTTAGTAAGGTTAAGACAATTGTTTCGTCTTCAACCTTTAGTTTTTAATTTTTTCAAGATCATCCGCAGTGATGATTTAGGTTGACCTTGTAATATTGGGGCTATCTAATGTTTGCTTTGTAATGAGCTGGTTGCTCATTTTTCAAAAAAAAACTCTAAATTGAAAAAAAACCTTAAACCCCCAAAACTAAACCTTAATTTTCTTAAAAAATAATTAAATAAACCGTGAAACTGTCGGTTCGGAATCACTTGTTCAAACCGGGTTGGAACCGTCGGTTCCGAAATATCCTAAACCGGAATCAGAGGAGGGTTCCAGGTCAGTTCCACAGTTTGGTTGAAACTAGACTGATGACTAAGACACCTCTTGCATTGCTTGTAAACTTGATAGAATCACGAATAATGATGCTTGGATGTCTAATTTCCCTTGTTCGACTGTTTTCTTTACTGATTATGCTTTGTCTAATCATTCCCCGTGGATTATTGTTGTTAATTCTTGTGCTAATATTAGGAAAAACCCCTACAAGTTTAAGAACTTGGTGGTGTTGGAAATTCTGTGGATGTGGTTCCAGGGACGGATCTAGCGGCGGACTGGGGTACGCTCCAGCCCGCCCAAAAAAATAAAAAATAATAATAATAGGGTAAAATTAATAAATAAAAAATAAAAATAAGGTAAATTTAGTGTTAAATTAATTAAATTAAGGTAATTTAGCCCACCCAATTTTTTTTGTGACAATTAGCCCACCCTAATATTAAATCTTGCGTCCGTCCCTGTGTGGTTCAGAATGCTCGGTCTTATATAAGCTTTGGTACTGCTAAATAAGTTGAAGAAGGTTAAGGTTTTTGGAGCATAAATCTAGAATGGAAGCTACTACAAAAAAACTAGCGAGGAACAAAAAGCCCAATTGGATATAGCCTACCCAACTACACAAGGCACCAAGACCCATAACCTCAAGATATTCTCATCTTTTCTAAAGTTAATAAAACATGATGCCAATAAGTGGAAATTGTTACCAAAAACTATTGTGCTATTTCTAAATAGGAAGTAAAATAAATAAAAATATCTCTACCAACCAGAAACAACAAATTCAAAATGTATTGGACATTACTAACATGATTACCTTAGACAAATATCTATTGAAAATGGAAAAGTAAATACACATACCTTTTGATGTGGGATGAAATGGAATGGTGCTCTTTGATGTGGGATGAAATCCAGTCAAGAAAATGGGGTTTTATTCTTGAGTCCGGAACCTAAAACCACCCGTAAAATATCCCATATTCCGCTAAACCACCTTGAATATAACTATTTATTTTGAACCACCCGATAAAAAGTCTTCGTTAGCCGAATACCACCTTCCGTCACTATTCCCGTTAAAAACGCTGAGATTACAAAAATACCCTCCAATTTTAATATTTTATATTGTTTTTAAAAGAAAAATCAATTAAATACCAAAATCTTCACCCTCTCCATTGCAACCCCTTCGAACCCTCCGTCGCCGCCCTTTGCTATCGACCTCCCGACCGCCTCCTTCTCCTAGCCTACTCTACATCGTCGCCAACTATGTGGGCACTAACGTCGCTGCCTTCTTTCCCTCCCTTGAGCAATGCTCTTGTATCAACCTCAACACCTCGGATCTCTTAGACGATGAGCAGCGCCGCTGCAACTAGACATCCAGGTTCCTTTATCAGATCCATGAAGATAGCAACGAAATCGTACAGAATCCCCAATTTCCTCATCATCAAGCTTCGGATCTCCCACCCAATTACTTATTAACTGGATTTTTAGAAACCCCCATTTTTTTTCATGTTAACTGAAAACCCTAGATTTTAGAAACTCATCCCCTTCTGTCTTCTTGTTCTTTCCAGCAGTTTAGTCGATACCTTTTTTACCTGGGAAAGATTTGAACGATTCAACTGGAGTACACTGATGCAAAGGAATGTCTTCTTCAAGCTGCTAGAAAAGCCCTTGTTGCTGCTCATGGATTTAGAATTCAGTGTTTTATTTTGTTCTTTTATTTTCTTCGTTCAACTGAAAACCCCCAATTTTCTTGTTCTTTTATTTTGTTTTTATTTTTTTCCCTAAAAAATGATAATCAAACTAAAAATAATAATCAAGATAAAAAAGATTAAAATAATAATATAACACCATCCACGTGGCATTTAATGGTATTCGGCTAACGGAGACTTTTTATCGGGTGGTTCAAAATAAATAGTTATATTCGGGGTGGTTTAGCGGAATATGGGGTATTTTACGGGTGGTTTTAGGTTCCGGACTCTTTATTCTTTAAAGACTACCTACAATTTGTTAAAAAAATTTGCCGGTTCTGAAATAAGCCTTAAATTCAGTCAAGATAATGAAGTGTGGTAACTAAAGATTACTTGCTATTTGTTTGCCTTAGCAGAAGAAGAAGATCATCATATTTGGTTCGGTTGCTAGTTCACCGAGAAATGTTGTTAATTATGTCTTATAGTGGGACGGGGCTTCTTCGATACTAAAAGAAATTGAGACATCCCATAACTAGGTAACAGAAGTAACACTGCTTGCTTTGATTGGCATAATCGTGAAATGAAAACTAACAAAAGTATTTTGATCAGTAGAAACGCGGAATCCAAATCCTTCCATTCATCGTCACAAAAATAAGTAACCAAAAGTCGTGCACTGCTAGAGAGAAAAGTTCGGTTTTGCAGTCAAATTTACATACTCTTCACGACACCAAGCACTCATCACATAGATTAACCTGTCACTTTTTTTTTTTTTAAGATTTATTCCACGAGACAAGGAAAAACAAGAAAAAGTGCGATGGTACTACAGACTAGTTCGCCGATCCAACTTTCATTCAACCTGAATTTGGAAAATATCCTTCCTCTCGTCCTCCTTCACCTTGGGCACCACCACCTTGAGCACACCGTTCTTCATCTCAGCCTTGATTGCATCGATCTTGAACAGGTTCGGAGTCAGATCGATCCTCGTCGAGTACCTCCTCTTGTCTTCCTCCGACTCCTCGCCGCCTTCTCCTCTGATGGTCAGAGTGCTCTCTTCCATGGAAACCTTCACATCCTCTTTGCCTAGACCAGGCATGTCCATCTTCAGGTACAGAGCATTCTCGTCTTCCCTCGCATCCCATCCCCTTCTAGCTCCACCTAGTGCACCCATCCCGCGGGCTCCAGCTGCGAGCGGGTTCTCCATCATCTGATCCATCATGTTCATCAGTTGACTCACGCTCCGAGTCGGAGAGAGGGGATCAAATACATCTGCACGTAAGGCAAAGCGTAAAACAGATGTCAGATTAATGACTCTTAACGCGCAGAGATCTATCGGCATAAAACGCATTGAGAGATGGATTTAGTTTCTAAAAGGTTAACAAGAAATTGCGGAATTCCGATTGCCATAACTAAAGAGATTGACAAGATGAGATATCTATACATCTATCCAAATTTACAGCAGAGGAAAATGAAGAACAACATTATTCGTATTTCAATCGAATTGATTATACAATAAATAGTCCAGTCGCCGCAAATTAACTATCAAATTAGACAAAAATCAGTGTCAAAAGAGACGAATCGCACAAGTTGGAACCGGAAATTGAAAATTTCGAGAATACGAAGAATGGAAAAAAAAATCAAGAGTCGAGGAGCGAAGAAACAACTACCTGAGAGGAAGACAGGAATGTCACGACGGCGAGAAGCAGAGCGATCGGACTGACGATCAATCCCACGCTCTCGGTCGTAATCGTCATGGTCATCCATCCTGGTCATCTGCGCATTGGTGTTGAAGGAACGAGAAGCAAAAGAAGGAGCAACGGAGAGAGAGCGGAAGGGACGGTGGAGGTTGCTTCCAGAGAGCATGGAGGAAGCGATCCTTCGGAGAGCGAAGTTGGAAGCCATGGACAACGCTTGATAGCTCGCGCACTGAGAGAAGAGAGGAAGCGGAACTGGATTTGCTTTTACACTGAGCCTTCTTGCTTGACACGAAAAAGCGCAGCGGAGAGAGTATTTATACAGAGGGAAGGAAGTATGGAAGGGAAATGTAGAAGGTTCGAGAGAGATTGGGATTTGCAGACGTGGAGGGAAAGTTGGTGAAGGTTCTAGATTTGTTTTCCCCTCCTCCAAGAATCCGAGATATTTATCGGGAAAGTCTAGCAACGGGCTTTGACAAAGAGCTCATTTTATTGGGCCTTGCGAACATGAGGTCCATTATCACAGTGTCCAACTTTTGCATACGCCAACTAGACACTAGTAGTCTTATGTTCAATTTTTATTCTTTAAATTTGTACATTTTTTGAACGTTTTATGCTTCTTGTTTGTTGGACTAGTTGGGAGCCCCTTGCTACACATGGGGTGTACATAGACCTGAACAAAGTCGGACTAACCCGCCCAACCCGTACTGCCCGCCCGGAAAAATGGGCGGACTTGGACAAGAATTCTAACCCGAAAGGGTAAATAAGCCCGGCCCGCCCGAATTCATGGGCGGGACACGAACAATATTTTTGACCGAATATCCCGGATAACCCGCCCGAATACCCCAATATATTAAATATTTAAAATAAATATTTATATTTATAAATAAAGATATGTTTGCGAAAAATATCTTGAGGCCATTGATTGTAGAATTAGTACAAAAGAGAGTTAATTATTATAGTTCCTTCCCCTTGTCACCTAAAAAGCTAGCATAAATACGATCTTAATTTTAAGTAATGTTAGATAGTGTAATTATAATACTAGGATTTTCTAGTTTTTTAATGGACATGAAAAAATAATTATTTATAAATTTATATACGGGTCTCGACGGGCTACCCGAGTCCGGATGTCCGGGCGGGCTTGGACATCCTTGTCGGCCCGAATCACCCGCTTGACCCGAACCCGCTCGGACAAATGGGCATAATTTTTGTTCAAAGCCCGGCCCGGATCCGGCCCGAACCCGACTTTGTACAGGTCTAGGTGTACATAAATACTAGTTGAATTCCCGTACCGTGTACGAGTAATAATGGTATAATATTTAATTATTTAAAATATTTTATTGGGGAAAATCTGAATAAAACTATATAATAAATAAAAATGATAAATTTTCCGGCTCCTATTTATTTTAGTTCTATATCTACAAAATATCATCCTATAGATTGGAAATTATATAAATATGTTATATATTTTATAAAACCTATTAGATATAAATACAAATTATTTTAATTAGAATCTTAAAAATATTTTACAAAAATAGATAAAAAAGTAAAATAATGTAAATTTGTTAAAAAAAATTAATCAAATTCAATTCTCTTAAATATTTAAAAAATAAAATAAAAAATATATTAATAATTAAAGACAAAAATATAAATAAAGATTAAGTTTTTTAGAGATAATTTTTTTATATTTAGATCAATAAATCAAAAAATAAATTAAGGAAAAGATAATGTAATTTGTTTTAATCAAAATTCAACTTAGCCAAATAATTATCTAGATATTAAAATTTTTTAATCAAAATTTGATTTAAAATATATCTTTTACATTATTAGATAAAAAGATAACAATAATTTTTTTTGTTATTTTTAATTAAATTTCGTATTTTATTTAATTTTATATAAATAGATATTAAATAATTTAATTAGAAAACTAAATTAATTTTAAAAATATTAAATATAAGGTGGGGCTAAAATCAATGTGATAGATCGAAAAATTACAACTTTAATATATACTAGTGCTTATAGATATTCTATCTTCTATCAAGAATTTATTATATTATAAAATATTAACATATAAATAAGAAATAATATACTTAAATTCAAAATCTTATTAAAAGATAAAAAATTATGTATAAAAAGTAATATGAAAAATATCTAGATCAAGTTATTCTAATATAAAAATTGAATGTATAAAAAATAATACAAGTTATTATAATATTTATTGTTAAAAATTTATTATTTTATTCAACTAATGTCACGTGGCGCAATTTTTTAAAACAGACATGATTTCTTGATAATGTATTAGGTAGATTAAAATTATATACATACATTATCTTTTCTATAAAATCTAAAACCTTACATAAAAAATTTCCATCTTCCTCCTAAACCCATTTTTTATATTTAGTAACGTCAAATATTTAATTAATTTTAAAAACATACGAGTATATCATTTTTTAATATGAGTGTGTTTTAGACCTGTCAAAACATGACCCGACCCGACAACCCGACTTGAACCGCCCGATTTTTTCTGGGTTAAGACCCGAAAATTTAAACCCGAAACCCAAAATAAACCGAACCCGCTAAACCCGAAAATTTTTGGGTTAGGGTTGGGTTCAACCCACTGGGTCAAATTTTATTACGATGATGTCATAATGTGTCATATATTGTAACTATTATTATTGCATATTTCATTGCTCTAATTCCCGACAATGTACAATAGCAGGAAATGAAAACTCATTCCCGCTAAAAACACCCTAGAACTTATATTTTAATATATTTTATATATTGGTTTAGGAAAATTATTCTAAATTATATTTTAAAATATCAATTAATATAATTTTTTATTTTTATATTATTATTTAAACTTATTTTAATAATAATTGAAAAATAAAAATTATGTTATTGACCCACTGGTCAACCCGAACCCGCCCGATAACCTGCCATGACCTGACCCGACTTAACCAGTAACCCAATTGACCCGAACCCGTTTGAACCCGAACCCGAACCCGACCAACCCGATCCGATCGACAGGTCTAGTGTGTTGTAAGCATGACTTTTGAAAAAAATATCAAAAATCTTCTTACATATGCACGGGTAAAAATATATAGTTGAGATTCTTCAAAATAATTTAGTATATTAATATTTATTCCAATATATATATATATATTTTAAATTTAAGATAACGTTTTTATCTACATCATAAAATCAGTTCAATTTATCTTTAAGAATTTATAAATATAGAAAAGATTAATATAAAAATTAAATGTATATCAAGAATAGTATGAATTGTTATAAGATTTATTGAAAGAAGTATTTCTATTATTTTATTCATGTTCTGCCACGTGGCGTAAATTTGTACAAAGACATGGTTTCTGCTTTATAATGTAGTACAGTAGATAAACACATCTTATTATTTGGATCATGTTAAAAGATGTTAAGATGTATTGTAAGTAGAGTTGTCAAAAGCTGACCCGACCCGAAAAACCGACCCGACCCGCCCGAAAAATTTAGGGTCAAGACACGAAAATTTGAACCCGAAATCCAAAATAAACCGAACCCGATAGACCCGAAACTCGTTGGGTTCAAACCCGAAAAAACCGTTGGGTTGACCCAATTTGTTATATTTTAAGAATATATAATATATTTTGAAAATTATAACATATTTTATTATTAAAATATATAAAAATAATAGATTTATTATTAAATATCATTTTTTAAATAAAAAATATTTTAATAATTGTAAAAAATCAATTTTCTTGACTTGTTAGGTCGACCCGACCCGCCCGACAACCCGCAATGACCCGACCCGATTTGACCGGTGATCCGTTACAACCCGAACCCGACTCAACCCGAACCCGAAATAACCGAACCTGAATCCGACGTGACCGACCTGTTTGACACCTCTAATTGTAAGTAAGCAAATAGCCTATTTGTTCCACGTAAGAAATCATTTTGTAATCTGGGGTAACTTACATGACTAATTCTCAATGAAACAAATTTATGCAAGTTAAGCTATTACTTGACAACATTTTCTGATAGAGGTCCTCCCTCCTAAATAGAGATCAATGGAGAAACCCAAAAGTGCCAATCACAAAATTTATCTTAAGATCATTCAAGTGTCAATCACATGCAATTATTTAATAAAACCAAAGAAAGTATGGAATATATCTGAGAATACGATCCGCAGTAGATCTGTAAAACCAGATATAAACACGAACATGTAAGAAATGCAAGAGCATAACCAAATGAAAAGGTAGGGGGAGCTTGAGATCAGAAATAACTCCAACAATCCAGTTAGTTGTACCACCTCCATATGCAACCTAATAATCTCATCAGAAATCAAAATTACTTAATGAATCAATATAAGAAAAGGCTAGCAAAACAAAAAGATAGAAAAAATATTTTATACAAAAATTCACATCAACTTCTTAATTAAGGACATAATATAGTGTCAAACTCCTTGAAAACCTAATAACGTGTGGATACAATAGGTTGAAATAGGAAAATAAGCTTCAAAGCATACAAAAAATAAGAGATAGTAGCAAGACAGAAAGAGAGAGCATGAAGAGACATCAAAATAAGGGGAAACTCAGCAAATTCAAAATAGGAAGACATATTCACATTAAAACAAAAAAAAAAAAAAACTAAATGGGGAGAAGCAAGCAAAAGTACAGTGTGAAGAAATGTAATCCAATTGAAACCCTAAAATAGAATCTGAAATCGATCCATCCAAACTCATATAACATCCATAAATCCTTGGAATTTGGAAATAAGATTCACACAAACCAAAACAATTAATCAAGCCAATACATGAAACACCGCATATGCATAACAAGCTTGCTAGGGAATAAATAAATGTCAAATTTAAGGTCAGAATACATGAAGTTGCAAAAATACATTCTTTGTAATTCCTTAAAAATTCAGCTCGTCACCTTCATTCCTAGTATTCCCAAAGGAACTCTTAGGCCTACTCTTTGTGTTAATTATCCTCTTGTGCTCATGTTATTTCATTTGCAAAGCAAATTCACCTAGTTGCTTTAACTATATTCAATTCAAGTTGCTCAAAAGATCAATAATTAAACCAATTTTAGTTTATGGAGATTGAGTTACATATATTCAAGCACTGAGCATAATTACTATGGCCTTGCTATAGTTTACTTAATCATAAATAATTTTTGGACAAAAGCATACTTTTCACATTTACCAAAGCAAAAATATATAACTACAATTCACGTATTTCAATACAAAAAAACATGTTTTTTTTTCAAAAAGTGCTTTTTGTTAAGTAACTATAGCAAGGCCTATATATGATTGATTCACATATTGTAACACCCCTATTTTTATCTCAAGGGATATTACCGCCAGTGATCCTGGATTGGCCTACCCATGACCACCCAATGCTTTAAAACACTTAGATAAGGGAAAATGAATTTAAAATAGAAACTTTATTCAATAAAAGCAAACATGGTTCATTACAATGGTATTTCGTTTATATAAGGTGTAGCAGCGAAAATATATAACCCAACTTATAAAGAGGTTATTAAAAAGGGCTTATTGAAAGTGCGTGCTATTTCCAAGGAGAACTCGTATGACGATGAGTTCCTTTGACTAAGATGGGAGGGCCAGTGCACCACCTTTCGGATGCTTTGCTCTTGGAGACAACTCTTGCTTCCTTCAACCTTGTCTTGCCTTGATTTTCAAGTCTTGAAACTACTTCTTTGAACGTGTACGTCCTCTTGAAAACTTCCACTTAGGGATTTGATCTTTCCTCGATATGTCTCCTAACTGCGTCTATCTTTGGAACCTTGGTCTGTGAGAAACACGCCTTTGCATCTTGATGTTCGAACATGCAACAAAAAGAAAGAGAGGGTGGACGGGTTAGTCTAATAAAAGACTAGCAAGTGAATGGCGGCTATGGTATTAAGGGAGTATGTTGGTATCTATCTCCAAATGATGGTGATTGGTCGGTAATCCAACAGTTAATACTTCCATCGAAAGAGAGATGACTAGGAAATTCCGAGATAAGTCTGATATTACGAGGATGTGCAAGTCTGATATTACGAGGATGTGCTTCCATTAGGAAGCAAGTCAAAACTCTTGCCCAAGAGAAAAAAACATACGAGATTCTTTGAGGATAGGACACCATAGGGGTAGGATTTCATGAAAAGATATAATGTTTGTGAGGACTTTGATGTGTCATAATATTAATTCGAGAAGTCTTTATTATCACTAAAATAACTACTTATCTTAGTAGATGATTCGTAACTGGGGTAACCCCAGGGAGACTTGGTCAAAGAAAAGGAGGAATTTTGAACTCCCGAGTTCCTATCTTATGCTATACTATTCCACAATGGAATATTTTCATTTTACGTTACACTTTCATCGGGTAACGTTTAATTCGGTATTATGAAGGTGTAAACCGAAAGAATTTTAGGCCTCTTTCATCCTAGGTATACATGTCTCTTTCATCTTGAGTATTCATGCCTCTTTCATCCTGAGTATTCATGACTCTTTCATCCTGAGTATTCATGCCTCTTTCATCCTTAGGTTATTGAGCCTCTTCCATCCCGAGTATATATGTCTCTTTCATCCTAAAATAGTTGTCGAGCTAGTTCTCGATATCCCTATGCTATTCCATGCATGGTCTCAAATGAGACACTTAACACATAAGGCCATAAATCATTGGTCCTAAAATCCAGTGCTAGCTAGAGTAGTACGAAATAGTATTAAGAATAACGATGTCGTTATTTCTAAGCAATAAATAAACCTAAGTTTATTTATTGAACAAACTAGTCATTCTCAAATAAGCATGAATATTAAACGAAACATGAATTTGCGTTTAATAAGAAGGGCAAGAGGTCCATCTACTTGCCTTGATTGTCGAGAATGAGATCCTTGTGAAAGTGGAGTCCTCAGTCCACGAGTGAATAGTGATCCGAGAGCTTGATCTAATTCGAGCTCGAGTTTCACATAAAGGAGAGGAAATAAATTAATAATCAATTTATTTCTTATCATAAGATTTTTTTTCCTAATTATTATTTCTTTTAATAATTTGGTTCAGTGTGCTCAATAATAATATTTTTCTTATCATTATTGTATAAGAATGTTATTTATAATATATATATATATATATATATATATATTCTAGGTGAACATACCCTTAAAATTTATGTCATAAATCCTTTACGTAAAATAATCTATTCAAAATCCCCAAATATTCATATTCATAATTTATAAATTAATTTAAGTTAAGGATAAGTATATATATGGGTCGGGGATACACCAACACGAGATTTGAACATGGAAAGGTGGCACGAAAAACAAGGTTAATAGTGACTGGGTCGGAATTTTTGGCCCAAACTCTTTCCTTCTTCTTAAAAAGACATTGACTCCTCTCATTCCAATTCAGATAATGGGCCTATTTCAGTCTCGGCCCACCGCTACAATCATAAGGCCTCGTCCCACAAAAGGAGCCCAACAGCCAGCTCCTTCCTTTCTTCTTCTGTGTTAACGTGGAACAGGGCAAGGGTAATGATGCAGCAGGTCTTCAACCCGCGAGAAGCCGAGAACAGAGCAGCAGGCACCGAGTTGCACCGAGACACCGAGTTGATTTGTTGTGTTTCTTTCCCGGATTAAAAATAAAATGATCTAAAGGAGTTTTCGAGCTGCCATTTCTTGTTCCATTCCATTGTCCCAAGGCCATGCTTGATACATGCATCTCTGATTGTTAACAGATCGAGCTTTCCAAGTTCATGTATCGTGGTCTCTAGCATTCGATCTCCATAGACTGTTGTTGTAAAATACTCCATATTTGATCAAGAACTGCAGAGATTTGATTGCCTCTTTTCAAGGGGCGGTGCTTATCACCCATGACCCATGTGTGCTGTAAAGTTAATGCGGCCGTTGATGAACTCGCTAATTGGGCTTTACCATGAATGCTTCATTTACTGTTTTTACCACAACTCCTAGTTGTATTGTCCCTATTGTAACCTATGATGTTGTAACCCATTTGGGCAGTTATTTTACTCTCAGGCCCGTCTCAAACATTTCGAAGCCTTAGGACGAAATAAAATTTAGGTGCCTTTTAAACTTAACAATTAAATAGACATTTTTAACACTACAAATAAATAAGTCTTTTCATATAACTTTTATATATTTTTTTATATAAGATAATAAACCATTATTTTGGGGACCTATGGCGACTGCCCTCCTCGCCACCCCCAAATAGCCGGCACTGTTTACTCTAATGCTTAAATAAAACTATCGTAGCAGTCTACCGCGCTTCTTGACCAAAAAAATATAGACCCTTAGGATTAACTGATTGTGATTCTTAGTTTTATAGTGTATTGAATTCAAATTTCAACTAGATTCCCAAAATCTAACAAATTAAAAAGGTGCCCTTAGTGAGTTCGTGTATCCTCCTCCTTAGTTGAATGTGCTATTGTACAAGAGCGCCCGGCCCTTAGCCAGCTGGTTACTTTAATTGTAAGTAATTTTCTAACAACGGCAGTAATTAATGCTGCAAGTGCTTGTACGGTAATCTACCTTTGGATCTGGATACAAACAACGGTGAGAAAGGGTAAAATTCAAAGAAATTTGAGACGATGTTTAAATTTGTACTTGCTAGATGATACGAATCCGAGGTGGATTCGTACCGAGCCCTGTGGTTCAAGGCAAATAGTCGAGTTTGAGGGGAACTCAACCTCAACAGAGATACGTAAAAGAGAGCAAAGCAAAACTAGGGCAAACTAATTTCTTGATTAATTAACTGATGAGATAACAAGAAGTATTTAAACCTAAGCCCTAACAGTTCAAAAAAGGCGTCCCGGGAAAGAACCGTAAAGAAAACCCGAGAAAGGAGATATACTCCAGTTTATGAAAAATTACAACTCCAAAATAAAATAATCCCGTTCATAAAAATTCAACTTTTAAACTAAAATAATTAATCTAAATAAGTAAATTTATTCTTCATATCGCCTTGGGCGACGATGATTTCTGACGGGCCTCGTATTCACCACTACGTGGCTCGTTTGGGGGCTATTATCCGTATCATTCTCTCCCTCGATGAGATTCGGCTTGTCCTCAAGCCGTAAATCAGGGTAGGACTGCTGCATCATGTCAACTGGTTCCCATGTCATTGAAGCCGGAGCACCATCACTCCATTCCACCAACCACTCGACGCGTGGGGACCCATCCACCATAACCACGCGGTTGTCCGTGGCACGGATCGGGTGTGACAACGGCCTGTCGTACAAAAATTCCGCTGGCAAAGAACTTGGTGTAATAGAGGAGCCATCCGATAAAAACCGCTTGAGCAAGGACACATGAAAAACATTATGTATACGAGCCGTGGCGGGCACCTCCAATCTATAAGCAACCGGGCCAATACGCTCTATGATCTTGAATGGTCCATAAAATCGCCGAGCCAGCTTAGCCGACAAAGGTTTTGCAACAGAATGCTGCCGATATGGTTGAAGTTTTAGGAGAACAGAATCACCAACCTAAAACTCGACGTCGCGCTGGTGTTTATTTGCTTGAGACGCCATCCGCTGTTGCATCTTAATTAAATTAGAACGGAGCAATGACAGAACCTGCTCGCGATCTCGAATGGCCTCGGCTGCGGGAGACGGTGGACCCGACGACAGTGTGACGCACGCTATCGGCGGCGCTTCTCGGCCGTACAAAGCGCGGAGCGGCGACATGCCCAGCCCTTCATGGAACATGGAATTCAGAGCGAGCTTAGACCATGGCAGAAAATCGAACCAACGACGGGGCCTGCCTTGTGTGAATGCACGAAGATATTGTTCCAAGCCCCGATTTTTCACCTCCGTTTGACCGCCCGTCTGCGGATGATAGGCAGTGCTATGACGGAGTTTCGTACCACTAAGACGGTGCAATTCGGTCCAAAAAGCGCTGCGAAATACGGGATCACGGTCAGACAGGATTGAAGCCGGAATACCGTGTAATTTAACCACAATATCAACGAACACAACAGTGACTTTCAGTGCATCAAATGAAGGCCCCAACGCCCCAAAATGGGCGTATTTAGACATGCGATCAACAACCACCAAGATCGTAGTATTGTGACGGGAAGGCGGTAACGCGGTAATGAAATCCATGGAAACTTCATCCTAAACCTGCTGAGGGACGGGCAATGGCTGCAAAAGACCCGCTGGTTTACTAGTGTTGTACTTGGTGGATTGGCAAATAAGACAGGAATCAACAAATCGTTTCACATCTGCGCGCATGCCTTTCCAATAAAAAACATCAGCCACACGTCGGAAAATACGATCAATGCCTGGATGACCGACTGTAGGAGCCGAATGAAATTCCGCCGATATTTTCGACTTAATCGGTGAAGCTGCACCTACTACCAGACGATGTCCATAGTACAGAATGCCGTCATGAATCTGAAATGGTAACGAAAGTGTACCTGCAGCGGCAACCGAATGCAGTTCTTTCAGATCGTCCAGAGTGCTGTTTTCTCGGCGCAACCGGTGAAGGAGCTCGGGCATAGGCGCCGAAAACGAGAAGAATTCCTTTACTGTCACATCATCCTCGATTATACACCTTGACAGTGCATCGGCCACTTTGTTGCTAGCTCTTGTTTTATATTCGATGCGAAATTTATAACCCATTAATTTTCGCATAAAAAACTGTTGATCAGGTGTTTGAATTACCTGAGTCAGAAGTTCCCTGAGGCTCTTTTGATCACTGCGAATAACGAATTCACGACCCAGTAGATATTGCCGCCATTTTTGAACATCAGAAACAATGGCGAAGAGCTCCCGATGGTAAGCAGACGAGCCCCGGCGTCTGACACCCAACTTTTTACTGAAAAAAGATAACGGCCGATCATCCCGTAAGAGGACCGCCCGACTCCCTCATCAGAAGCGTCTGTCTCAATCACAAAGATCTTAGAAAAATCAGGCAACTGCAGAATAGGAGGTTGCATCATTGTTTCTTTCAGACGAGAGAAAGAGGCATCAGCGGAATCTGACCACAAAAATTTATCCTTCTGAAGAAGATCAGTCAAAGGCGCCGCGAGCAAAGCATAATGACGGATGAATTTTCGGTAGTAACCTGTAAGACCGAGGAACCCTCGCAGTTGCTTGACTGATTTCGATTGAGGCCAATCGGCCATTGCTGAGAGTTTAGCCGGATCAGCGAGCAAAGTTCCGGCGGTCACAATATGGCCTAAGTATTCCACCTTAGAAGTGGCAAACGAACATTTCGAACTCTTGACATAGAAATGATTATCGAGAAGAATCCGAAGAACAATATCAATATGCGCTGCATGTGTCTCGACTGATGGACTGTAAATCAGAATGTCATCGAAGAAGACGATGACAAAAGCACGCAAATACTGAGCAAACAGATGATTCATAGCATCTTGAAATGTAGATGGCGCGTTCGTTAACCCAAAGGGCATAACTAAGAATTCGAAATGGCCATCGTGGGTGCGAAAAGCTGTCTTATATATATCAGAATCATGCATCCGTATCTGATGATAGCCTGAGCGGAGATCCAGTTTAGTAACAAC
The DNA here is from genome assembly GCA_964016875.1 of Fallopia convolvulus. NCBI lineage: Eukaryota > Viridiplantae > Streptophyta > Magnoliopsida > Caryophyllales > Polygonaceae > Fallopia > Fallopia convolvulus. The sequence continues at coordinate 17,332,255 of OZ024728.1, forward strand.
AACTGCTTGGCCGAGCTCATCAAACAACTCATCCACAGTCGGGATTGGAAATTTTTCAGCAACAGTCGCCGTATTCAAAGCTCTGTAATCAATGCAAAAGCGAAAGCTGTCGTCTTTTTTCTTGACCAAAAGTGCAGGCGAAGAGAACGGACTCGTACTGTGCCTAATAATTCCCTGATCAAGCATGTCTCTAACCTGCCTTTCAATTTCGGACTTTTGAAAATACGGATAGCGATAGGGAAGAACATTTACCGGTTTAGATCCCGGCTATAAGTGAATTCTGTGGTCCCAAGCTCGAGAAGGCGGTAAGCCTGACGGTATCTGAAAGACTGCTGCATGGCGCTGGAGGGCCTCACGAACGGCCGGATCCAAATCGGCCGGAAATAATTCTTGTTCGGCCACAGAAGAAGACGCCACGGGCGGCGGCAACTGAATGATCTCAAAATATTCCGCAATCTCCTCAGAAGCACAAAGCGAATGCAATTCATGAACAGAAATAGGCTTCGGAGACTGTCGATCCCCTTGCAGAAATACTGTCTTATCCTGCCAAGAAAACTGCATAGTCAATTGGGCATAATCATGAGAGACTGTTCCCAATGTCTGTAACCACTGAACTCCCAAAACAATTTGTGGAGCATGAAATGCCAACACATAAAGATCAATAGGAAACGAGTGGCCCTGTAAAACGACAGCAGTGTCAGGACAATGATGCGTGCACACCAAGTAAGCGCCGTTTCCAACAAAGACACGAAATGGCGTTGTGGCGGCCAAAGCTAGTTGTAATTTTTCTGCTAGAGCGGGATGAATAAAATTATGTGTACTTCTGCCATCTATCAGAACTTGCACCTGTACGCCATTAATCGTACCCACAAGACGCAAAGAACGCGGATTCGGGAGGCCTTCCATCGAATTAAGGCTAGAGATATCTCCCGTGACAGCTAGCTCATCATTAATCTCTTCGCTGTCTTCCTCATCGCTCTCATCACAGCTCAACAACGCCAAGAAACGGGGAGTACAGCGATGTCCCCGGGTGTACCTCTCATCACAATTCCAACATAAACCTTTTTTAGTACGTTCTTCCCGTTCAGCAATTGAAAGACGTTTCATTGGAAGAGATGAGTAATTACCGTTAGGAATAGGCGATGTCGATGGAGCGGTACTCGTGGTTGGTGTAGAGGCTGGCGGTAATTTGGAGGGGGCATCCCTTGGCGCACACCGGCTGGTTGCCACGGCCGACGATTAGCTGTCCATGGTGTCGTGGTCTCGTTGAATGAGGCCGATAATTCCCGTGCCAAAGCAAAATTTTGGGCTAAAGATGCCGGGTTGCGCAAATTCAATTCCCGACACACCGGTTGTTTTAATCCCGCCTTGAAGAGAGAAATTAACGTAGCCTCAGACAAGCCGGTAACTTTATTCAACAACGCTTCAAAGTCGGCTTGATAATCCAGCACCGTAGTTTTCTGCTTCAAATTTGCTAATAACCCGACATAATCCTCATAATAAGTAGGGTCAAAACGCTGCTGGACGGATAGCAAAAAAGCTTGCCAATTTTCACCACAATGGTTATGGCATTGGTATCGAAACCAATCCGACGCAGGGTAATCAAAGAGTGTACCTACCAATCGTAAACGATCTTGATTCGACGTATAAAAGTAATCAAAATAGGCTTGTTCCTTAAATATCCAGCCATTCAGATCGGTCCCATTGAACCGAGGAGCATCAACCCGGATTTTTGGTATAGCATCTGGCGCCTGCGGAGCCCTAGTTAGGGTTCGAGTTTCAACGGGATGTGCGAAGGGCTGCGACCAATGGTGCGATGGCGCGGAATAATGGAACAGTGGCGGTGGTTGGGACGATGCGCTCGCGGTGGCCACTGCGAGACCCGTGTTCGCTGGTGGTGTCCATACCGCAAAAGGCGACGCTGGGGGCGATTCACGCGGTGTCGGCCAGCCGGCAAGAGATATCGACGCTGGAGACGCAGCGCTCAGAGGCTGCCATGTCGTGCTTGCAGGCGGCAAGGCGAGCGAAGTAGTGGCGGCCGCGACGGAGATTGGGACTGCCGACGTCACGACAGCGGCGTGGTGTCGGGTGTTCACGAGATCGAGAACATTATCAGTGCGTAATCGTTGGACTTCCAAATCACGCCAGAAAGTTTGGTTATCATCCGTCAATTGAAGGAGCAATTCCCGTAATTCCGCAAGAGCGGCGGTTGTGGAATCGGCAGATCCATCAGCGGAGGAGGACATGGTGTTCGAGGTGAAAGCACCAGTTGATACGAATCCGAGGTGGGTTCGTACCGAGCCTTGTGGTTCAAGGCAAATAGTCGAGTTCGAGGGGAACTCAACCTCAGCAGAGATACGTAAAAGAGAGCAAAGGAAAACTAAGGCAAACTAATTTCTTAATTAATTAACTGATGAGATAACAAGAAGTATTTAAACCTAAGCCCTAACGGTTCAAAAAAGGCGTCCTGGGAAAGAACCGTAAAGAAAACCCGAGAAGGGAGATAAACTCCAGTTTATGAAAAATTACAACTCCAAAATAAAATAATTCCGTTCATAAAAATTCAACTTTTAAACTAAAATAATTAATCTAAATAAGTAAATTTATTCTTCATATCGCCTTGGGCGATGATGATTTCTGACGGGCCTCGTATTCACCACTACGTGGCTCGTTTGGGGGCTATTATCCGTATCACTAGATCATAAGAAGAGATATTTGAACATACATACGGAGTATGTTATAAGGTTGATACGCTATAATTAATTAATTATAATTATTTATTTTATAATATGTTGTTTCCTTTTATTTAGAGACTAGTTTATGTCCCGTACCATGTACGGGAATTATTTTATTTTTAGTAATCAAACAAACAATTTATATGCGATACCATCGAATGCTACACTAATTTATTTATATATTTTTGTTATAAATTTTTTTATATATTTAATTGGTAGGGATTAAATTGGTTAGTGTATTATCTTAAACTTTATTTAACAGAGAGAATGATTTTTTTTAGAAAATATCTCTAAATCCAAATAAGAGAATGTAAGGTTAAAAGAGAAAAAAAAACAGTAATTATAAAATTATTAAAGATAATTAGTTTATTTAATGTATATAGATTTAAAAGTATCTAGTAATGAAACATTAGAGTTTATCGACTCGGGCTTCTTCAGTCGCTCACAGTCAACTCGGGTTTTAGGAACTTCATATGTAAAGATGCTCTAGAGCATTTTCATGATGTTTAGGAGGCATCCTAATTTCTTTCCTCCTTACAAATTGAATCAAGCGTAAAATAAAAAGAGTTATAAAAATACAAACTACTCAATTAAAAGTTATATCTACAACTACCAATGCTATTTATAATTTTATATAATTTAAAAAAATTAAATTTAAATAATATATAAAAATTAAGCTTTTAATATAAGGTGGAGCCAAAATTAATGTGATGACTCAAAAAATATCATTCAAAAAATACCTTATATCTTCCTTTCCTTTAAAGTTCTTCTTTCACCTTGATATAATACATACTACATGTCTATGATGGGTGTAATTAGTTTTGATTTTAGTAATCTCAGTCAATAAAATTGGCTATTGAAATAGCTATTAAGATCATATATAATAATTTATATGTTGTGCTAAATAATTTATATGTGATGGAGCCGGGACCAAACTACTGGCTAACAGTCAACAGATAAACAATTTACAAGCAAATAGTATAATGTTTTTCAAAGCAATAATAAAAATCTAACAAAGAAATCTAATAGAAAAAATAGCAATAAAGAAGAAATATAGTTGGACAGAATTATCAATATATCAAGTATATCCATGCAAAACTTATCTTTGGTTTTGGGCACACCAAATTTAAAGAGACTAATAAAGAATTTGGTTAGATAATTTACAAAGACGAAAAGTGAAAGAATTGCAATCAATAGAGACTTAAATACACAAGAATCATGATGGTTGTTAAAAATCGTTGATAAGTTAAAATTACAAATTTAAATCCATCAGTTGAATTATTTACATCCCAAAAGTCCTTTTTACCCAAAAACTACTTTTAATACTCTTGAAATTCGTGCAATTTTCTCTACTTTTTACGTTTTTCAAAACACTAAAAATTACTTTTCACCCAAAAATTCCTTTCTATCCACAAGTGAAACAACCCCTTAAGAAGGAAGACCGAAAGAAAAGAGGTGGAGATAGGCGATCACACACCGGAGGATTCAAGGGAGAGGAACAACCAAGGATGATGCCGATAAAATCCTGTTAAAGAGAGGATTAATAGATGATTAAAAACAATATAGTTCAAAGATACTTGTAGAATGATAAATAAGATAAGGAAAAAAGTAATTGGTTGCGTGATCTTTCTGATTAAAAATAGGAAAATCCAATAACATGCTTTAGATATCAGAAAAAAAAGAGGAAAATAGAGTAATAGGAAATTAATCAAGAAAAACTAAATAATATGAAAAAAATAATTTTTTAAAATATAAAGTGGGACCAGAATCAACGTGGTGGCTCAAAAACGGTCGGCTTTTATAATATATATTGATAATTTTATTTTATTTTCTGGTAAGAGTATCTTTTTAATATGAACAAATTTAGCCCAAAAGCATTTTGGGCCACCCTAATTAGGCCCTTGTTAAGCTCCCCTATTAAATTAGCTATTTGTTAAGTATATAAGGCTTAAATATTTTTTTTTTTACTTTCTCCTCTCTCTCTCGTCTCGTGCGACCGGTAAACTCTCTCGGTCTCTCCCATCACTTGCAAAAACCGATTCTCAACTGCAAAAAACGGTTTGAGTTCGTCGATTTTAAGTCGGATTTCGTAGTGCAATGTGTATTTGAAGTTGATTTGAAGTTCGTTCTCGAGATTCTAGTGTTTTTGCGCAACTGGATTTCGTCCACTGATCGTCCATAAGCCTCTGCTTCAGGTTAGGGTTTTTTGTTTGTGTTATCATTGATTTTTGTTCGATTTTTCTTCGTTTTTGTGTTTGGATTTTGCTGTATGCTTTTGCTTTTTCGTATTTGTTTGTTGATTCGAATATGAGTTGCATGTGATGATAGTAATGCCATGTTTTGGTTCGTTTGATGACTTTTTGTTTTCGTGTTTGTTTATTTTCTGTGTTTGAATCCTTGTTTTTTGTTCATCTGTTTGGATGTTTTGAAGTCAAATTCTCGATTTCGAGATTATGTTTGAATAGTGATGACAGATTGTAACTATGCTTATGGCATTACGTTTTTGTGATGACATATTATAACTATGATTAGAGCATCACCTTCCCCGATTATTTGTGATGATAGTAACATATTCATGCAATATGATGTGATTATAGTTGTTTGTGATGACAGTTGAGTCATTTTGCATTTGCTTGTAATTACATTGGCTTTTTAAAATGTATAGGGTTTGTGATGACAGTTGTTGTTATTGATGATAGTATATTGATTTATAATTGTGTTTTATTTACATTAGTGATGACAGTTGCCTTTCTTATGTTTTATTGACATTAGTGATGACAGTTGCTTTTTCTTGTGATGATAGTTGTTTGTGATGATAATGTCTCTTTCTTATGTTTCTAAGTTGTGATGACACTTGTTTTATATTGATGATAGTATATTGATTATAAGTGTGTTTAATTGACATTAGTGATGACAGTTGCCTTTCTTATGTTTTATTGACATTAGTGATGACAATTGCTTTTTCTTGTGATGATCTTTCTTATGTTTCTAAGTTGTGATGACACTGTGTAGGGTTTGTGATGACAGTTGTTGCTATTGATGATAATATATTGATTTATAATTGTGTTTTATTTAAATTAGTGATGACAGTTGCTTTTTCTTGTGATGATAGTTGTTTGTGATGACACTTGTTTTATATTGATGATAGTATATTGATTATAAGTGTGTTTTATTAACATTAGTGATGACACTTGTTTTAGTGATGACAGTTGCCTTTCTTATGTTTTATTGACATTAGTGATGGCATTTGCTTTTTCTTGTGATGATAGTTGTTTGTGATGACAATGTATCTTTCTTATGTTTCTAAGTTGTGATGACACTTGTTTTATATTGATGATAGTATATTGATTATAAGTGTGTTTAATTGACATTAGTGATGACAAAGACATTTTTTACTTTTTTTATGTTAGGGTTTATGATGACAGTTGCCTTTTCTTATGTTTTATATGTTGTGATGACAGTGTTGCTAATGATGATAATATATTGTTTCTAATTGTGTTACAGTGACATATTAGTGATGACAAAGTGTTTACTTGAGAGTTGAAACATGTGGTATTTTTTGCTTTATGATGATAGTTGTTTGTGATGACATTGTCTCTTTCTTTTGATTTCCAGGATAAAGAATGGAGCCTAAGCAATTGCAATATATGTTACCTGTATCAAAACGATATAATGAAAGAGCAAACTAGTATCACACTCCAGATGTTTTCCACCTCATCAAGTGTCATCTTACATAAGATGAGTTTAGTAGGTTAGGTCAGGGGTGCTTTGGTGCAGTGTTAAAGTTAGGTGATACTATACCACTTCGTTACAAAGTTATGCATTATGCCATCATGTGTGAGTTAAAAACTTCATATAAGCATGAGATGTGGTTTAGAATAGGGGGTAATGTGTGTCGTTATTCTTTGATGGACTTCGCTGCTGTCACTGACTTGAATTGTGAGAATTTAGTTGATGTTGATATCCCGAAAGTTGCCCCCGTAGATGTCGTAGGTGTGGATAAGTGTGATTTGGATCATTTACGGTCTGTTTTTATAAAAGAAAAAGATCGGTCTAGGAAGTTTAAACTTGCACACCTGTTGATCCTTGAGGCTGTTTTGCTTCCTAAACGGGATAAGGTTCCTATAGATCCAATTCATATTGCTCTTTCAAGTGATTTGGAGAAATTTTATGCTTATCCTTGGGGTAGATTGTCCTATAATGCTTTGCTCGATAGCTTGTTGCATGTGAATCGTACCCCACGTGACCCGGAGATGATGAAAAAGCCAAACTATATACCTGGCTTCAATGTGTTTGGATATCCTTTTGGATTCATGGTAATGTGTTGATATATTTTTTGATTTTTTTTGATGTTAATTGCATCTGCAATGGTTTTTTATTGTTTCTTTTTTGTGTGTTGTTATAGTTTTGGATTGTGGAGACTTTTCCAGCTTTTCGATCCATTTGTCATCTTGCTGAGAGAGGAGGTAAAAAAGAAGTTCCTTATATGCTGCGTTGGCGTAGCACTTCATCGCAACTTGTTGTTTGGAAAGCAATTTGTGCTGTTGGGGACAAGAAACTGGTATGTTTAATTTTTTATTTATTTTGATGACAGTTGAATTTGATGACAGCTGTAACTTGTAGAGTTTATTTGATGACAATTTAATTTGTTTTATTTTGATGACAGAAATGTTTGTATCCGTCGTACTCAGAATATGCTGCATTCATCACATGTGACTACCCCGATGAGGTTGTTGACCCTGTGTACAATGATCTTGTGAAACGGATTATACTGAAGCAAAAAGTGATTGAAGGTGAAGGATATGAGTCTGATACGGAGGATGAACTTGCTGATTTTGTTATTGCTCCATGAGATGCAGTTATTGAAAAAGCCAGTGTTGGTGGTAAGAGGAAGATTGGATGTACAGACGCAAAGGCTAAAGGTGCAAAGGCTAAAGGGGTAGGGAAAAATGAATCTGAAGAGAAACCGAAAGTGCGCTCTGAAATTGTGAAGAGGGAAGGTAGGAGATTATAACTTCCTAGAGTGGCTAAAACTAAGGTTGATGACAATATGCATAAGATTCCGAGGATTGGAAAGGATCACAAGAGCCCGAAGGATTCAAAGGGTTCAAAGGATTCGGGTGTGAGTGGTCGGAAGAGTCGTGTCAACAATGTGCCTGAGATTATTGAAAAATGCAAGAGGCCAAAGTTGAAGAAAGATTCTAATGAAGTTGTAGAGAAGGACTTTCTAGAGAAAAAGGATGTGGTTGACAATGAAACTGATTTTGAAGTTGCTAGGATTTTGTCAATGGCCAAGGAGAAGGCGAAATTTGATGAAGTTGATGAGGATCCAGTTTCTTCCAAGGGAAAGGAGAAGGAAGAAGAGTACAATAAAATGGAAGAGCCAGCTTGGGTTAAGTCTTTGAGGGAAAGTATGTGTTCCCTGCAAGATGATATGATTAGAATGATGAAAACTCTTCAGAGTCAAGTGCAGCGTGTTGAGATGCAAGTTGTGAAAGTTAACAGCAGGGTTGATAGAATTGAAAAGAAACTGAAATCTAAAGACCAAGATTCTGTTTCTGATGATAACAGTGATGAGATTCGCATTGTAAGTGTGGAACCAGTGAGAGAAAGTGATTGCAAAGGCATTGAGTCTTTGAGGTTGTCCCCTGATGATGACATTTCTGTTAAAGATGGAGGTGAAGGTATGAATTTGCAGTTGGTGAAGTATGTTCCACTAGATATAATTCCAAGGCAAGAGCAAGGCCACTGAGTTGGTTGAGCCTGTGATGACAAAGATGACAACTGAGTTGGTTCATGACAAAGATGCTAATGATGATGAACCAGTGAAGGATCAAGTTGGTGGTGATGACAGGGAAGTTAATCATGAAGAACCAGTTGTGGATGAAGGAATATCAAGGCAAGAGCAAGGCAAGAGCAAGGCAACTGAGTTGGTTGAGCCTGTGAAAGATGGTAAAGAGCATGGTGGTGATGACAAAGAAGTTAATGAGGATGAACTAGTGAAGGATCAAGTTGGTGGTGATGACAGGGAAGTTAATCATGAAGAACTAGTTGTGGATAAAGCAAGGGTTGATGACAGAAAATATGTTGATGAACCTGTCAAAGATCAAGTAGAGGTTGATGACAGAATTGATGACCCAGGTGAGTTAGGTTCAAGCTTTTTTTCTGTCTCCTCGGATGAGTTAGGTTTTGACATGCGTGGACTTTTACAAGATGTAATGGATAATTGTTCTCAACTTACTGAGCATGGTCATTTGTTTGGTTCTTTGTTTCAAGCTTCAAAAGAAGGTGCAACCTCTGAGATTGATGAAATTTTTCATAATCCAACAGTTCAATCTGGTGATGATGCAAAGGAAACAGTTGAACTTAGGAGGTCTACCAGATTTTTGAAGCCAGGTGCTTCAACCACAACTCCATATACTGTTGAGAAGGATAAGAAGTTAAAGAAAAAGAGGGTTGCTGCATTGCCTAAGGCTCCAAAGCATTCTTTTTATGAAGATGATGTTCGTAAACCATTTTACGATTGGTATAATAATGGGTATGTTATTTATTAGTTATGTTTTCTGTTTTTTTTTGTGATGACAGTTTGTGATGATAGTAATGTTCTAACAGTTTTGTGATGATAGTATTGCGATGATAGTGTGTTTATAATGTTATGATGACAGTAATGTTATGATGACATGGTTTTTTTGTGTTGATTGCATTGTGATGACAGTTATGTGATGATGATGATGTTGACTGTATGTTTATAATGCTTTGATGACAGTCTGTTTTTTTGTGTTAGTGATAAAAATGCTACTGTGGCTGGATCTGATCAAATGCTGAACAAGAAATTTTTTAGACTGCTCAAGACTAGAGGTCTTTGGTTAGGAGATGAGGTAAGTATATGATCAAATGATATTTTGTTTGTTGTCAAATTAATTATGTGACATTTCATGTCTTTTTATAGCATTTCTGCGAGGCTTTGTATTATTTGAGGAAAATTATACATGATCATGCTGATGACTTCAAGAATGTGGTTATTATGGATTGGATTTGGTACAAGATATTCACGCCTTTTGAAGTGGAGCGTTATATTGTTCGAAATGATAAAGTGCCAAGCGATGTGTTCGATTATTTTACTGGTTGGAAGCCTCGTCTATTTGGGAAATCATGAGTTCGTGGTGAGGTGACAAAAGTTTATACACCAGTTCACCTTTCAAAAGAGAGGTGTGAACATTGGGTTGTATTGGAGATTAACTTGCATCGTCGCCACATGACTGTATTTGACTGTTTTCGGGATTTGTATACGATGGAGGAGCTTTCCAGTTATATACAACCTTTTACCAAGCTTTTTCCGTTTCTAATGAAGAAAAGTGGGAGGTTTGATCATCTTGAGGGCTTGGATGCTGATTTCACCTGGTCTAGAGACGCTTTGGTTTGTCAAGATTATTCTGGGTATGTTGCCTTGTGTTATTTTAATTCAGTTATCCTGTGTAATTATGTATATTTTTTTGATTAATTCAGTCATTTTGTTTTAATTTTCAGTGGTAATTGTGGTGTCTATTGCATTAAGTATATTGAAGCTCTTGCATTGGGACTTAGCTTGGATGGTCTTGATGATGCGCACATGCTGACGATTAGAGAGAAGATGGCCATAGATTTTTTTAACTTCCATTGGGTGGTTGATCAAAAATTGGATCTGGCTGTTGGAGATGGATATAGACGTATTGTTAGTGAAATGTAATCCGTGATGATAGGTGATGACAGTGTTAGGTCTAGTGGTTGATGACAATGTTTTAACTTTTGTTTAGGTGTTTGATGACAATGTAGGAGATGGATATAAATACTTGTAGAACCTTTTATTGTGATAACAGTAATTGGTCTTGCAAAATTTATGTCTTTTTTGATATTCAACTGTGATGACACTAATTGTGATGACAGTAGATCTTACGAGATGCTACATACTAATATTAAAATGGGAAACAATTCGATGACATATAAAGAAAGAAAATCCCATGAAATGCAACATACAACAGTCAAAACGCCAACTAGAAGATTCATGGTATAATCATATTAAAAGAGTAAAATATTGAATAAGAAACCCTTCATTGCTGTATTGTTGGTTTGATTGCTCTGATCTCAGAATCTTCATTAAGGCCAAGCTGCAAAGAAAGCATTATCATGATGTCATGTATATGTTCTGATGACAAGAAATTGGATTATCATGAACACTTACAGAAATATAGGTGTCTCCTTCAATCCGTGATGTGATATCGGTTTCGCTTAAGAAGAATTTCATATATCCTGGTGGTACCCCGTTCATAATGCTATAACGGTTCACCAATTTCGACAATGGTGTGTATGCTCTTATTCTTATTGGTGTTCTCTCATTAGTCTATGCATGGAATAGAAAATTTGTTAGTTTTCATGAAATATACGATGTACAAAAAGAATTATATGGACTGATTGCTACCTCAACATTCACCATTGTGAAGGTGACGAATGGATTGGCGTAGGTTCTTCTGGTTATGGCATTCCTTCTTGACATGGTTGAATTGAAATGTGTTTTCTGCTGTTGTTGAGAACTTTTTTTTTATTTTCTGGAATGAGAGTGTTTTGTGATGATAGAAGTATACTTTTTATATGAGAATTTTAAAATAGCAAATTAAAAGCAAATCTTTTTGAATGAATGACCTTTTTTACAATGTATTTATGGATTTTATCTATTCATTGGTCTTATTTAAAGCTAATTTTGATGATATGCTTCGAAAATAGAAAATTGCTTTTTTTGATGATAGGCTGTTTGATACTGTCATCAGAATAGGGGGTAAAGGTTCATGTGCACCAATGCATGCATGGATGTGTAATAAATGAATGTTATCTGAGAGAATATGAGAGAATTCAAACATATTCAATTCAATATATGCATTTGCTTATTTGATTTTGTTTTAAATGACAATTGTAAAGACAATAGTGATGACAGTAATAAATACAGTTGAATAGTAACATTTACTGGATATTGATGACAACAGTTTTATGATGACAGTAACAGAAATATTGTATATCGATGACAACAATCCGATTGTACCAATGACAACAAAAGGAAATGAAGGAAGTTCTATTCTATAATATTTGTGGTGTTGCTTGATTCAACTGAAACTTTATCCTTCTTAGCATTCTTGCTTCTCTTTGTATTGAACTCGCCTTTGGAAGGAATCCTTTTTCTTTTAGGTCTCCCAGTCATCCTTCTCACATTTGGTGGATGACATATTGTGCTTTTAACTTCTACAGGCACATCCTAATCTGTTTTTGGAGGAAGTGGGTAGATTGAATCTTCGTATGTTGAGGACCAAGCTTCAAATTGGTAGTACTCACTGATAAAGCTTCTCAATGGGTATTGCATTTGCTGAATTGCAGCAAGGGCATGAACATAAGGGATTTTTTCTAAGTCAAACATCCGACAACTACATGTTTTTTGAGCTAGATTGACCACACCGAAGAAGTCTCCACTGAAGACTTCGAACTGAGAATTATTTAGGACTTTAACGCCATATCTCTTTGATTTCTTACATCTTAGCTCAAGAATCTTATGTATTGTTGGTGCCAGCTGGTTGGTGTTCTCTTGGATTGTTTGCTTACGCTCTGCAAACCATCTTGACAACAAATCTCTGATGAATTCCAAGAGAGCAACAATAGGGAAAGATCTTGCTTGTTTCAAAACGTTGTTGAGACTTTCTGAGTTGTTGGTGGTCATTATGTTGTACCTATCTCCATTAAAGTGTACTCTTGACCACTTTTCTAGTCCTGCATCCCTTAAATATTGTCCCATATCTGGATTCTTTGAACAAATGTCTTGGACGTATTTATTGAAGTCTGTCATCGTGTAAGATTCAGCTGCTTGCTTGAACAACTTTCCAATCCCTTTTTCCTTGAATCTTGTAATGAGATTTTGCTTCAAATGCCGAATACATATCACGTGTTTTGCACATCTGTAGACTGATTCAACAGATTTTCCAATGCTTAAATGCCGATCTGACACGAACACTAACTCACTAGAGCATGGAATTACAGTTAGCAACTGATCAAAAAACCACTTCCAAGCTTTATCATTTTCAGAATCCACTATGGCATAAGCGAGAGGATATATCTGTTGGTTTGCATCTTGTGCTGAAGCAGTAATTAAAACTCCCAAATATTTGTTGTGGAGATGCGTTCCATCTACTTGAATGACCTGCATTTGATTATAAAGATAGATGAGAAATCAAAATTGATGACAGTTGGTCATGAATATAAGTGAAGACAGCTTATCATAGTGATGACAATACCTTTCTCAATTGATTAAAACCTCTAATTGATGCTCCGATTGATACGAAGACATACTTGAATCTGCCTTGGCTTTCAACTTCGAGGCATGTGTACGTGCCTTGGTTTGTTCTTTTGATCATGTGACAATATGATGGGAGCATCTCATAGTTTTCTTCCGGTGATCCTCTTATCAGCACTTGTGCCCATTGTTGTGCCTTCCAAGCTTTCCAGTAGCTAATATTTTGCAAGTAATCATTTTTCATGTCATTCATGATCATACTTGGGTATGGTCCTTTATTAACACCATCAAACCTGTGATGACAACGATGTATTTTCAGGAGGTGACAGAGATGACAGCGATGACAGTGATTACAAAATAGAAACATGCCTTATTTTTATTTTCTGTGCAATAATTTGATATGGTGGTTGCATATGCCTTGAACATCTCACTTCGAATGGGCATGTATGGTTTTCATTGAATTTTTTCACCTCAAAATAACTCAAGCCTTTCAGTTTTGATGCCACCAATTGCCATTCACATTCTTTATGTACACATTTCAGCGAGTAGTAATCTTTCCTTGATCTGTGCACTTTGAAACCATAGCTCTCCTTTATTGCTTGGTTATATATTGCAGTCTTTAGATCTTCTTTTGTTCCAAACAGTTGCCCTACTTGAACAAACTGATTATCTGGTGGATTATCAACTTCTTCATCATCATCATCAGATATCATTGCATTTTCATGTGCATCATACATTTCTAGTGGTTGGTAGCTGTTGTTTACACTTGATGACAGTTGCATATTCTCAGTTGCAAGCTCTTTTCCCTTCGATGACAGTTGCATATTCTCAGTTGCAAGCTCTTTTCTTTTCCTTCTTCCATTTATTGTAACATAGATAGGCAAACCCCAAGCAACTTGAGGTGTGTTGCTAATCTGGTAGAATGATTTGAGATCTTCATCTGTCTCAATTGTGAAAGGACTTGTCACCTTTTTTGTTGGATGTAGGTGTGATAGGTTGATTTCTACTGGTTGTGAGTTCATTGCAAACCTTGCCACAATCTTCTTCTTTAGATCGTCTAGTGTTACATCCTCCTCCAACAGAAATGCTTTCGAATTTACATCATCACCAATATAAAGACATTCACCATTGTTTGTCTTCCATCCTCCACCAACACAGACAGTTAGAACCTTGATATCCATTTGCTGTCATCATTTGTAATCAACAAACACCAATTAGAGATATCACAAACATTGTCATCAACTAACATCTATCATCATAAAATATATCATCATCTAAACATGAAATATGTCATCAAATAACATGAACACTGTCATCATGAACGACTGTCATCACTAACATCTATCATCAAAACACTGTCATAATGAACCACTGTCATCAAATAACATCTATCATCAAAACACTGTCATAATGAACCACTGTCATCAAATAACATCTATCATCAAAACACTATCATAATGAACCACTGTCATCACTAACATCTATCATCAGAAATTTGACATCATCTAACATCAACAATGGCATGAACTAACATGAACACTGTCATCACAAAGACTGTTATCAACTAAACTTCACCACTGTTATCACAAACACTGTCATCAAATTGACTGTAATTATGAAAAATGTCATCAAATTGGAGATTTTTCAAAAAAAAATCGTTTTATTGAATTGTCATCCCATAAACATGATGATGACAGTTTTTCCATGGCAGATCTAACATCAAAATTGAAACTTTGTTACGTATGAAGATTAAATCTCGTGAAATATGATGACATGCCGTGTCTAGAAAACTTGCCTCATTGTAGATGACAGGACAAAGGATTTTGATTGCCTTGTAGATAAAACGATTGCTGTAGATGACAGGATAAAGGATTCGATCTCGAAAAACGACTAGTAATCGGTCGTGAATCATGATGACACTTGGAATGAATTCGACGAGCTTTCAATGGCGAAATTTGCGCAAAACTTTTGATGACAGGAATCGACCGCGAAAACGAAGACCAATGCGTTCGTGATGACAACTGGAATGAAATCGACTGATTTCAATCGCGAAAGCGATGACAATAGGATCGCAAAAGCGATGAGAAGCTAGCGTGAGGAAGGAAGAGATCGAGTTTCGCGGAATATGGGTGCGCGCGAGCCGTTTTGCTATTTACCTAATTTTCCCAATTCTCCTAATATCCACCTAATTAGCCTCCTAATTTTTTCTATATAATTAATTCGTCCTTTTCATATTATAGCAATTAGGGTTTTTCTTATTTAGATATCAGGATTATTATAAATATTTGATAAGTTGTTATTATTAATCCATCAATGAGAAATTAATTATCTTGAACCCTAATTCTCTTCTGTAGTCTCCCTCGTCTATCTGAGTCACTCTCCCCCTGGCCTTTGACCCTTCTTCCCTTCACCCGGTTACAATCTGTTGATTCGGTACAGGATTACTACGATCTTGTATCAAAGGTATACGTAAAACTTAGAGATCGAATATATAAAATGTAGAGATCGAAGACGAAGACAAGGAAGGGCGGTCCTGATGGGGGAACAAATGGGCAAGCCGCCCCCTTGTCCTCCTCATCCATGATCTTCCTTCAGATTAAAGGCGAGACAAAATAGTATCGTTTTTATGGTTTGTATTAATGCACTGTGTGTATTTTTCTAGGGGTTGTGGGGCCAGATGTACACCACTCAAGATTGACAATGGGACAATCGAGAGTCTTGCATCGTCATTGAATTCCCGATACAGATTAAATCCAACGTGATATCCAAACACCTGCATGTTCTTCCAATTAAGTTCCCTCACCCCAAATGCGGCATCCATCATTCTGAATCACACATCAATTCAAAGAGATAGTTTTGTGGGGGAATTGAAAGGTGCTTCGTAAGACATACAATATATATGTTGTTAACTATACTAGTACGTACTACTCTTTCAACAAGAGGAACTCATCGAGTTTAACTAATGTGAAAACAAGCTCATGATATATAGGATCAACTAGCTAGCTAGGTTACATATCGTAATCCCAATTCTTTTAACGGTGATTTATTTCGCTTTCGTTAGATTTTTCCTCAAAAAATCAGAAAAAAAAAAACTCATCCTCATAACTTAAATTGGGACGAATTAAATTTGCGTGGCCTATAGCGAAAAGCATCAACTTTGCATTGAATGCCCTCACTAATATAAATTAAATCTCCCCTACTTTCATTGTCTTCCCTTTTGGTCTATAAATTGCAACTTATTTGTCATCCTTTGTTGAAACCTCTCACATGCACAATACATGCATCCCAATACATACACTACAATATAAATCACGTAATTTGTCTTTCTTGGTGTGTATCTATCTATAAATAGCGAGCTAGTTACATTTAACTAGCTAGTTCATTGTCTTAACAATATTCATTAATTGTTGTTGTGATCCGGCCACCATGTCTCGTCAACTTGTATGTATGATTTTGCTTCTTCAGTTCCATGCATGCTTCGCTTCTCGGGGTCTCGTCTTCCTCCATGACAAGCTGCATAAACAAGAGCTTCTTGGATCCAAGGTTCGTTACATATATACTTAAAATTTTTGAACACTTGTTTCGGAACCATATATATAAATCGATTGTTAATTTGTTATCAAAATCTATTGATTGATCATGTACGTAGGAGGAGAAGGCAAATTCACAAATGCGAGGGTTTACGTTGAACTGTCGATTGAAGATAGAGCATTGCATGAAAGCAATGGAAGTAGCTTATAAGGAGGGTGCTTTGGAAGGTGAGGCTGAGAGTGTGAAGACAACAACAGTCTTAGGTATGATTATTCACACCTTTTGTCTTTATTAGTATTAAGGTTTCTATAGGACGTTAGGTTCGTAGTACGTTTAAGACCAATTTTAAAAAAAAGAAAGTCTTAACAGTGATTTTAATTTGATCATATATAAATGAATAATATCATTTTTCTTCGTCCACAAAAGAATGACAAAGCTTTCAATCTAATTTGGTGCCTCCGGACATTTGGTTCAGCGATAAAGCCTCTGGGTTAGTATTCTTAGGTCACCGTTTCGAACCCCTCGGGCGGCGGTTTGCCTTTTCCTCTCTAGAATTGTTTAGCAACCAGTTCTCATCCATGGTGCATGCTCTAGGCGAGTCCAAGTAGTACTTGTGGCGACCCTAAATTGTCATATCTTGGCCCCTCAGGCGATCCCAAGTAGTACTTGTGGGGACCCTAAATTGCCATATCTTGGCCCCTCAGATTCGTCCGAGGCGGGTGAACCACTGTTGTTTTTGTATAATAAGTGGTACATATGTGTATAAATTTTGCAGGGACAGATTCCAAGTTTGAAAAACAGAAGAAAAAGAGAACGCTACAGGTATATATCTAATTTTGTCATGGAAGCCACGTACAAACTACCAAGTATAATGTTCTGTGTAGTGTAGTAGCTACTTGGAAATTAATATTTCCAACTTGTGCTGTGTTAGCCTGGTACTATTGGGACAACTAAACCAGCCATATATGATATATATGGTCTGCATATATGCGTACCATTGCATTCAATCACTTGGGCCCTCAAAATCAATTTAATTTATGGCCGGAGATGTATAACAATCTACATTTTTTTTTCTAGTTCAATATATCACCATCTAAAACATAGCATATGTATTTTTTTGTGAAAGTCTATGGGCTGATAAATTGATCCGTGTATACATAAGTCTAGTATATAAACATAAGGTTTAATTAAATTTTTCTTACAAAAAAATAAACATAAGAAGGTTCAATATATCATTGCATTTAATCACTTCAAAATCAATTTAATTTATGGAGATAAATAACTATATTTTTCCCCCTAGTTCAATATATCACCATCTAAAATACAACATAAACTTTTTTGTGATAGTCCATGCACCGATAGGCTAGCTTGTGGATATACATAGTAAGTAGCTTACCAATTTGCAATAGGAAGAGTAGTCTATTTCGATGTGAGATATACATTAGATTCCAACATGCCTTGCTAGTGTGCGCAATTGGCTTGACCCAGTTGAACTAGGATTGCAAGTTCAACATTTCAAACTCTTTATAATTAGCCTAAGCAATGGATGGGTGAATGACCAAACCCAAACAATAGGTGGTAACATTAATCGCTAAACTCATGTGAAAGTATATGGGACAAGATTGAGAATTGATATGTTTAGTATGATGCAATCCTAAAATTAAATGATAAAAGGAGGAGGAATCCATAAACCTTATGTTCCAAAGATTTGCTATGAGGAATTGTTTTACTAGTTTCAAATTCAATTTATGAGAATTGAAAACATTTAAAGTTCCTAGTGAGCTCTTATGAATGTCATTAATTGTAATACCGGACCCGAGTTAAGTATTTATTTATGTGGACTGATCTTTCACTTGGTGATCAATAGGAGATGAAGATTGTTGAAGCACGAGCTACTCTTGAATCGTCGACCTCTCATGGATACAATGAAGCCAATGAGTCTGACGAAAGTGAAGAGCCTGGGGAAGATATTGAGGTGAAGGACTACGCACAGCCTCAGAGAAAGCCTCCAATCCACAATGAGAGACCTTAACGAAATTAATAAACTAGTATACAAATTAAGTTCAATCATCTTTGTTGCTCTATTTTGCGTATGGTTTCTTTGGAATGATGATGAAAAAGTGTTTTTTTGTCAAGGCAACACTTGAATTATAAAAAATAATGCATTATCTTGTTTATTTTATATTAATTCTTGATATTTAATGCAAGATAATATTATTTTGGAAATCCAAACCGATTGTGTGGGAAAAACGTTGATATTTATCATATATATTAGGGTAAAAAATCGGAATACAACCGTAAGATAGAAATATTTACCGCAAACAACCCCTTTTTTGCCATATTACCGAAAATCACCTAAGTAACCTGTTCCGTTAGACAAACACCACCAGTCGTCCAAACTCCCGTTAAAATCATTGAATTTACTAAATTACTCTCACATTTTTAAAAGCTTTTCGGTAGCCTTTCTCCTATTAACCGGTTTACATGGGCGCCCAACACTTCCAACATGAAAACACTTCCCAACGTGGGCGTAGTGATTCCTCACCAATAGAAGAGAACTATCGCCAACACAAATGACGCCATCCTCCTAGATCTGTTCCTATGCATGGAAAAGATCAACCTACCTAGGATCATCATAAGGCACATGGGGAAGTGCGCATCCATGTCCACTCATTCCCTTCCTTATGATGCTTTGGTGAAGAACATTATGGCCAAGGAAGATGTCTACCATCCTCACGTTGAAGAGGAACTTGGCCAAGAAATGAATATGCCCAAAATCCAAAGAATGAAGCACTCAAGGGAAGTGCCAGAAGAGAAACAAGGACACGAACTCTTCCTTAATCAAGGGGACAACACACGGTTCTTTGACCATTGAATCGACTTTGTGGAATAGGAGAACGGATATTGGACGTCCTTATTGACATCCAAAGAAGCTTAACTCCTCCTCTAGTCCTTGAACGAGTCCCCTACAAAATTCCCTAGCATGTCTTTCTTTTAAATCTTTTATGCTTAATTATGTCTTCTCGGTTCCTTAGCTTGTATGCTTTAATGTTATCCTTTAGTTATGATTGCGCTTTACTGATCATTCCCTTACTTCCTTACTTTAATCTTTTCGATGATGTCAAAAGGGAAAAGTGTGAAAAATTGTAGTGATGTGTTGTTTAAGAAAATCAAGAATAAAATGCTTCATTTGCTAAGGGGAACTATCTGCTTCAAAATATTGAAAGTAAGAACTTGAACTCCATCTTAAGGGAACTAAGTATTTAGGTATCATGCTTGTGCCAATATCTTTTTAGGGAACTATCTTTGTCCTTTATACTTGCATGTCATGGAACTAAGCATCACACTTTTTCTTGCTTACTTAGTAAATTTTTGAAATGGGTTTGTAGTCATAAGAAAGGGGAAATTGTTGGGACAATATTAGGAATCATCAAGTTTGAATAATAGATCAACATTTCCTCTATATGCTTTAATGATAACAAAAGTCCTTAGGAACTAACAAGTCTTTCTAAGTTTATAAGGGAAATATAGTTTCACAGGAACAACAAATGAAATAAAGAGAAAAGTTGTGGAACCATTCCCTTACCAAGTCTGTCTTGCGCATCAAGGAAAGAAGGATACAACCGTCCACTATCTAAGACAATGCACAAGGGCACGAAGATCATTAGGAAATGAGTCTTCTATCCCAAGTAGAAAAGGATAGAAGAGTAATTGTGTCCTTTGCAATTTTCTCTATTCCGTACATATTCGTTACTGACCTTTTTGGAAGACAAGTGCTAATACCCTCCCACTACAAATAGATAGTGTAATAACACTACACCATTCTGCAGATTTAGCGACCATATTTTAGCGACCACGAAATATGGTCGCTAAATAGCGACCACGTGGTCGCCAATGGTCGCAAATCTGGACGTCAAAATGGAAGAAAAAAATAAATCCATATTAGCGACCACGTGGTCGCTAATATGGGCGACCACGTGGTCGCCAGGCCTTTATAGTCGCAACAAGTGCGCGGGAAAAATTCCCGCCAGCATGTAGCGACCATATGGTCGCTAACATTTGCGACCATATGGTCGCTAACATTTGCGACCATATGGTCGCAAACAGTAGAATACATGTCAGCGACCATATGGTCGCTAACAGTAGAATACATGTCAGCGACCATATGGTCGCTAACAGTTGGCGACCATATGGTCGCCAACTGTCTTGCGACCACTTGGTCGCAAACTGTAGCGACCAGTTGGTCGCTGACTTGGTCAAATGTTTTGGCGCTCCATATCTATTTTGGCGGCTAATATCCCGCGTTTTTGGCGACCACTTGGTCGCTAAAAACAGTAATTGGTAAAATTCCCGCCATTTCAGCATATATTGCATTCTCATTCCGCTAACAAATGCACTCTCATTCCGCTTCAACACAACTTCACTCCAATTCCGCTCTCTTCCAAAATATTCACAAAAGAGAGAAAAAATCAACCACAATTGTGAATTGATTCTAGGAAAAAATTCCGTCAAATTTTACCGAAATCCTCATTAAAGGTATGTATTTAAATCTTATTCCTAATTTTTCATTCTGTCATTATATTGTTTTAGATGAATATTGACGGTAGAAAGCTTTTGTTTATATATTTATAAGATATTGTGTTACAGAATTTTACCGCAAATAGCAATTGGTTATGTTGTAAATGTGATCTGTTCTGCTGTTCTCAAACTGGCGACCATATGGACGCTAAATGGCGACCATATGGTCGCTAAAAGCATATTAGCGACCATATGGTCGCTAATTAGCATCCATATGGTCGCTAATTAGCGTCCATATGGTCGCTAAATGCAGTTGAATTAATTTAATTGTACTCTGATTTTGTAATGCAGGAAGGAAAAAATGCGTGAGTGGATGTATGTGCGTAATATAGATGGTTTTTTGAACAACGAGTTTTTAGCTGGCGTAGAGCAATTTCTGGAATTCTGCAAATCTATGCCGTCCTATAACCCATCCGAATTAAGGTGTCCGTGTCGGAGGTGCAAGAATAAGAAAATGAAATCTGTGGATGATGTGCATTATCACCTTGTTAGGGAAGGTTTTGTTCCGAACTATTACCATTGGGTTTCGCACGGGGAGACAGATGAAAGGTACGCTGCATTGTTAGCCGAGTCGAGACAGCATGAAGGCTGTAGCAGTTTTGATCCAGCACCACCATTAAATGGTGGGAATGATAATCGAATGGAACAGATGGTGCATGATGTTTTTAATTATGGCCGAAGTGATTACACTGCTGAGGATCCCGTGCAAAATGCGGATATAAGGCATGAGCAAGGGGAGCAATATTATAATGAAGCGCTCAATCCAGATGCACAGCGAATGTACGACATGTTGTCGGCCGCAAATAGTCCTTTGTGGCCTGGATGTGATATGACGCAGTTGGAGGCTGCGACTGAGCTACTGAGCCTAAAGTCTAAGCTGAGGATGACAGAGCGCGGATATGACATGATCTTGGATTTTTGCGGACGCGTTTCTCACCCTGAGACGACATTACCAGCCACGTTTTACGACACGAAAAAACTGGTTGAGGGTCTCGGTCTTCCTTACGAGATGATTGATTGTTGTCCAAACTCTTGCATGATATATTGGGGTGCAGATGCAGAATACGCGGCATGAAAGATATGTGACTATCCTAGATGGAAGTAAGGCAAGACAAAGCTCATTCCTTATTCTCGTATGTTTTACTTGCCAATAACTCCACGGTTGCAGAGGTTGTACGCATCTGTGGTGACTGCCGAACACATGAGATGGCATGCAGAGCACGCACAAGATGGGGTGATGAGACATCCTTCAGATGCAGAGGCATGGAGGCACTTCAATGCCGTGTGGCCAGATTTTGCATCAGAAACACGAAATGTAAGACTAGGCTTGTGCACGGACGGTTTCAATCCGTTCGGGGCGTCCGGGCGCCAGTACTCATGTTGGCCTGTGATTCTGACACCCTACAACCTTCCGCCGTCGATGTGTATGCGAGAAGAGGTTATGTTTTTGACGGTTATTGTACCTGGACCGAAGAGCCCGAAGCAGAAGTTGGATGTCTACTTGCAGCCGTTGGTAGCCGAGCTGAAGGATCTGTGGCTTAATGGGGTGTGCACATACGATTCTTGGAGGAAGCAGAATTTTGTGTTGCGTGCAGCTGTAATATGGACTATTAGTGACTTCCCCGCATATTCGATGTTGTCTGGTATGTTGTTAATTTTACATATGCTAATCAATTTGAAACTATTATATAATAATAATGCATATATATGATTTGTGAAATTTAATTAATGTGTGATACAAAATATATGTTTGTGTAGGCTGGAGAACTTCTGGGAAATACGCGTGTCCTTATTGCATGGAGGACACCGATGCATTTTATCTAACACATGGACACAAAATGTGTTGGTTCGATTGTCACAGGAGGTTCACAAAACCTGATCATCGCTTCCGAAACAACAAGACTGATTTCAAGAAAGGTAGACGGGAGCGTCGTGGTCCCCCGGTACTTCGTGATGGATACGAGATATTAGACCAGATAAACAATATGGGTTTGATGAAGATAACTGAAGTGGGAGCTGAGGAGCACAATGCCGCGGTCAGTAGAGGTTCGGGTTGGAAGAAGAAAAGCATTTTCTGGGACCTACCTTACTGGCCTAGTCTGCTGGTAAGACATAATTTAGATGTCATGCACATTGAGAAAAATGTCTTCGATAATATTTTCTTCACCATTCTCGATGTTCCGGGGAAGTCGAAAGACAAGTGGTCGGCTAGAAAGGATATAAAGGAATTGTGCAAGCGTCCGGAGTTGGAACCTGATGAGGAGGACAATAGGTACCCAAAGGCTTGCTATGCACTAGATCGTCCTGAAAAACAAGTGCTTCTAGATTGGTTGAGATCCGCAAAATTCCCAGATGGCTACGTCTCCAACTTGAGCCGCTGCATTGACTTGCACAAGCTTAGGCTCTTTGGGATGAAGAGCCATGATTGTCATGTGTTCATGCAAAGGTTGATGCCTGTTGCTTTTCGTCCATTTCTTGATGAAAAAGTATGGGAGCCCATAGCTCAGCTAAGTGCATTCTTCAGAGACTTGACGTGTTACGAGCTGAAGCCTGAGGTGGTTATGCAATTGTACAAGGAAATACCAATAATTTTGTGCAAGCTGGAGCGCATCTTTCCCCCCTGCGTTATTTGATTCAATGGAGCACTTGCCTATTCATCTGCCACGGGAAGCTTCACTTTGTGGCCCTGCCAATTATAGATGGATGTATCCAAAAGAAAGGTACGTACAGTTGTATATATGCAGTTGTTCAGTTTAATTTTGATTGATTGAGAAATTGATTGAGAAATTGGTATTGTTTAGGGGTTAGGGTTTAGTTGTTGTTGAATGAGAAATTAATTAGTTGATGTTGTTTAGGGGTTAGGGGTTAGGGTTTAGTTGTTGTTGAATGAGAAATTAATTAGTTGATGTTGTTTAGGGGTTAGGGTTTAGTTGTGGTTGTTGTTGAATTTGAGAAAATTTGAGAAATTGATTAGTTGTTGTTTAGGGGTTATGGTTTAGTTGTTGTTGTTGTTGTTGAATTTGATAAAATATGATTGAGAAATTGTTGTTGTAGCTTGTTGTTGTTATTGGTTAGTTGTTGTTGTTGTTGTTGTTGTTTTAGAAATTGATTGAGCAAAATTTGATTGATTGAGATAGAGTTTGATTTGGAAAAAAAATTGGATTAAATTGATTGTTGTTGTTGTTGTTGTTGATTTGTAGGCTCTTAGAACAAGTTGATTGTTGATTTGTCAAGTTTGAATGAAATTGAATGTTGTAGTGCAAATGTTGGGAAAAATGAATTTGTATTGAATTGTTTGTTTTTTAGTTGTGTTATTATGGCCGGAGTCGGAGGATCACGCCGACGTGGACGAGGTCCTCGTCCTGACGAGCCGAACTCGTCCCGGATAACGAACGAGGACGAGTCCGAGGCCACCCACACGGACACACCACATTTGTCCGATGACGACGGGGCCGACACGGGCACCCAAGCGGAGGCGACCCGAGCCACTACGTCTGCGTCCTCGTTGGGATCATCTCGAGGGTTCGATCCCAATCGCGTTTATGATCTTTATATTGCCGGCGGGTGGTACGTACAATTTCTTCTAAGACAAATTTTTTATTTTAAGTCTTTTCTTACTTTTAAAAATGTTATAACATGTGTTTTGAAATCTCGCAGCTTGCAGCCGTCGGGAGCTGTGTCGCGGTGGTCGACAACTATACTACAAAGTCAACCCGACGATAAGGCGTCGCAGTTCGACTTTGCCTCTGCCGCGTCGAAGCAACGTTGGTTTGATGCTTGGAAGGTAAATTTGTTTTTTTTTGTATTTCTTTTTACAATTTCCGCATTAGTTAATTACTATTTTTAATTAATTGATTGTTGGATTTATTTAGACGCACTTTAGGTGGGATGTCTCCCAGCCGGGTATGGACGTCGAGTCCGTCCGATTGCTGTGGGAGAAGAGAGCGAAGAAGAGATACGATGACTTGATCGGGAAGCACCGTCGGGATGGGAAGAGGCCGGAATTCATCGAAGCCGCCACTTGGGAGAAGTGGGAGAAGACGAATTGGGCCACAGAGGCGTTCAAAGCCAAGTGTGCCCGCCAGAAGGCAATCCGGAATGCCAATCCGGCGAACCACAATAGTGGTTCGAGGTCCCACCTCGACACCATGCGTCGCTTGGTAAGTATTTTATCTTAATTTGATTAAATTTAAATTAAGTTAATTTTTTTTAATAGTTCGTAACACCCTTAATTAATTTCGTAGGAGCAACACCTGCAACGCCCCATCACGCCTCTCGAGCTTCTCATCGAGACGCACACGCAGGGCGCCGATCGGCATTTTATAGACGAGCGGTCGTCCTTAATCGCTGTAAGTTTTAATTATTTATCCTCAATTTTAAAAGGAGTTGGTGTTGTGTTGTTGTTGTGTGTTTGTTGTTGTTTGATTTGATTGAAAAGTAGTTGTTGTTGTTGTTGTTGATGTTGTTGTTGTTGTTGTTGTTGTTTGTTGTTGTTGTTGTTGTTGTTGATGTTGTTGTTGTTGTTGTTGTTGTTGTTGTTGTTGTTGTTGTTGTTGTTGTTGTTGTTGTTGTTGTTGTTGTTGTTGTTGTTGTTGTTGTTGTTGTTGTTGTTGTTGTTGTTGTTGTTGTTGTTGTTGTTGTTGTTGTTGTTGTTGTTGTTGTTGTTGTTGTTGTTGTTGTTGTTGTTTGTTGTTGTTGTTGTTGGTGTTGTTGTTGTTGGTGTTGTTGTTGGTGTTGTTGTTGATGTTGTTGTTTGTTGTTGTTGTTGATGTTGTTGTTGTTTGTTATTCTTGATTTGATTAAGAAGTTATTGTTCTTGTTGAATTTTGTTCTTGATTTTTAATGTTGTTGTTGATTTGTTGTTGTTGTTGATTTTGTTGTTGATGTTGTAAATGGTTTAGTTGTTTGTTGTCGTTGTTGTTGATTGTTGTTGTTTTATTTTAATTGTTTGATTAGGCTCGGACCCAGGAGATCCTCACCCAGAGGTCGGCGGAAACGGGCACCTCGCCGTCCTTTCAGGACCAGTGTGATGCCTTTCTTACGGCCGCTGGGGGGTGGGCCCGGGAGGTGCCGTCTTCGGCCTTGGCAATGCGGCCCATGAGTTTTACGGCGACCGATTGACGGCGCCGCGTCGTCCACCTCCTCGGGTGGCGGAACTATCGCAGGCAAACGTCAACCTTAGGCAAGATGTGGATGAGCTCAAGAGTAAGATGGCGAAGTTTGAGGAGTTTATGCGCCGGTCCCAAGGGGGTGAGGGATCGTCCCGCCGAGGAGGTCCCGACGGCTCCGGCGAAGCTGTATAGATTAGCGTAGTTTTTTTATATTATTGTAAATTATTTTAATTTATGTAAATTAATGAATTTATGTATGTAAATTATTGTAAATTAATGAATTTATGTATGTAAATTATTCGAATTTATGCAAATTAATGAATTTTTAGTAATTAATTTATCATTAAATATTAATTATTTATATTAATTTGTAATTGTTTATAATATTTCGTAATTATTATTTTTTAAATTAAATAAAATTAGCGACCACTTGGTCGCTAATTTACAACATGATCGTGCACCGTAGGCACACGATCGTGCGCTTTGAACCAGAGGAGGGCGTCCCCCGTGCGTTTTTTTGCCACAATTAGCGACCATATGGTCGCTAATTGTGGTAAAAAAAACGCTACCATGGTCTCTATTGGCGAATTGGCGACCATATGGTCGCCATGTTCGCAAATTGGTCGCCACCACTGCGGCGACCAACGACGACCATGGTCGCTAAATAGCGACTATATGGTCGCTAAATTGAGCGACTATATGGTCGCTGTGGTCGCTAAAATTAGCGACCATATGGTTGCCAAGTGGTTAGCGACCGGCCTTTTAGCGACCATGTTTAGCGACCACAATATGGTCGCTAAATGCATTTAGCGACCAGATTTTGCATTTAGCGACCAGAAATATGGTCGCTAAATTCGCTTTTTTTTGTAGTGTAACTACGGTTTTTAAGGATATTTTTGAATTTTTCTCGGATATCCTTTTAACCCCTTTGTCCGTTTTAACGCTTAATCCAATAATTTTGGCGGTATTTAAATCCTAGAAAATTGTTGGTGATATCCTAAAATCATAAAGAAATGATTTTATGGATCGGTGTGAATTCTAAGATTTTTCAGTGGAAAAAGAATATTTATTGGATAAGCCGTCTTTTTAATTATGTACTGTAGAGGATTAAAAATATGAAACGGAAGCCTTAAAAATTGAAGCTAGCGTGATAAAATCATGGGATGTTTGTAAACCGCCTTAAAAATTGAAGGTAGCGTGATAAAATCATGTGATAAAATTGAAGGTAGCCTTATTGGTCTACATAATTTACGGGATGTTTTTCGTTTAGTGAGTTTTTCCACCCGAGGTACATAATTATACCGCTTTAACACGAGTCCCGTTCCGAGACGGGTTTTGTTTGTAAACCGCCTTTCTCTTGCTTACAAAGGAAGGAACTGAGATTGGATTTCATATTTATCTTATTCGAACCTATTCAAAACAAAGGAAGGACGAGAGAGAGTTTGGACGAGAACGACGGACTCGGTTGCCAACGTCTTCACCGCCGACAATTTCCTCTGCTCCGTCCATCTTCTTCTTCCACCTCCTATCATCTTCTTCACCTCACCTTCTTCTTCCTCCCTTTGGGCTGCTGCTGCTGAAAACCAGAGCTAAGGAAAGAACCAGGACGACAACGGACTCGGGAGAGGAGAACTCTTCATCGCCGGCTGTCTTCTTTGCCTCGCGTGCGACGCCGCCGGCGACCGTCAACTTGTCCGACCACCACCCACCAAGAGGACCACCACCGGGCAACACCCAACCACCCTTGGGCTCGGGGATCGAGCCACTATCGAGCCAAACGAGCCATGGGCTCGAGTGAAGGCATATACGATCGAAATTAATCAGCGGGTTGGTTGCAGAGCCACCCTAAGGGCCTTTCAGTTCCGCTTTGCTAATTAAATTTATGGTTTTTATAATCTTGACGTTGATACGGTCTCACAGGTTCAAACCGCTCGAGAAACGGACGTCAGGATCTTCAGTTATAGTGAATACAAGTTTTGACACCGATTGGCAGGTAAAGGACTTCGGATAATTACTCGGAATTCGTTGTTAATCCGTTTGATCCGAGATTTGGTCACCTTTAAGAACTGTTACTGAGGAACACTTTTTGTTTAGAAAGTTGTTTCAAAAGTGAAGCGGATAATTAGTTATAATTCCGCCAAGATGGCTCCTTAAAGCATGATAACTAAGGATTTATTATATATCGATATTCGGAAATTAAATCGTTTATCGATTAGGAAGTTGTAGGATTTGAGTATACAACTAAGAAGTGTTCCGTGAGCTCATTGTTGAGAAATCCTTTTGTTATATTTGGCAGAAGGATGATAAAGATTATTGTTTGAATTGCCAAAGACGTCGAGCACGCCTTCTAAGGCAAGTGGACGATTCTCTCTTGCGTTATTGTTATTAATGAGGAATTGAATTGCATTTGATCCTCATGTTGGGAATAATTTATATGTTGAATAAAGTTTGATAGGTTGTTATTTTGTTAGAAATAACGACCATGTCGTTGTTGCAGTTTTTGCGCTAGAACTGGATTTAGGTCTGTTATGTATATGTTGTCTCATACTGAGACATTGTTGTGAAGTAGAGTAGATCAAGGATAGATGATCATGGATGAAATAGGCCCTCTGATCTCGGTTGTTGGCCGAATCTCGGTTGTTGGCCGAGCAGTTGTAAATGATCATTGATGAAAGAGGCCCTTTGATCTCGGTTGTTGGCCGAACTACGTAAAAACTATTAAATGGTGCGAGTGCACAGTTTGAAAGTAATGAAAGATTGGTGCGTTAGGCACATTAAAGTACCAAAATGGTTAGTCCATTTGATAACCATTCTTGCTCCTGATTAAGAATGATTCTTAATCAAACTTTGATTAAGTTAAGCTGTTTAGTCGTTGAAGACGATGGTGAATGTTGAGTGGTTAGTATAAGTTTCCATTAATCGTTTATGCTTCTTAAAGAAACCACAAGAGGTGGTGTTCTCTCTCTTGATTATGCGAGTCTCCTTCTTATTCTCTATAAGACTGCTAACTGTTGGATCATAATCCGAGTCTAATCGGATTTGGATTCCAATATGTTTAGTTACAACCATAAGAACCAAGTTAGTTTCTCCGCTAGCTTAGTCTTTCATTAGACTAACCCGTCCATCTTCTTTTCTTTTATATGGTCGGCTGGTGTCCACCGTTGGTTTACGATACATCAGGTTCTTCTTGGAAGTTGATTCAAGAGGCGGATTCAGAGGTTTGAAGCTCCAGAAGTTGAAGAAAGGTTTCCAATGGCTATAATTGAGTGAAGATCATGGTTGAACTACTTCAAAGCGAAGCTGAGTTTCAGAAATAAGAACTTAAGGAAGACTGGATGAAGATTTTGTTTAAATAGAAGGTTGTTCTATTTATTTACTAATTCTTTTTAAGTTAAGGCTTGTATAAGACCTTTTATTCTCTTTTCCGCTGTAAAGTTTTACTTAATTTTGTTAGGTTTTAAACGGTTTCATTTACCTTGTTCTAGTAAGTTCTGTCAGGTTAAAGCCTTGGGTAACTCTGGTTTAGTCCTAATTGGGGTTACTGGCGGTAATACTTCCAAGGTAAGTAAGGGGGTGTTACAGATAGAGATTATCTAGGGATTAGCGCTGCTTTCTAAGCAAGTAGTGAAAATACCTAAAAGAGAGCATCAAAAGCTTTATAAGGAAGACCAAGGAAGAAGAAGACATCGATAGTGAGTGTCCGATCTTGACGACAATGAAGACATTTCCAGAAGCTAAAGGGAACTATGGATGGATTGTGTGAGGTTTAGGGAAGTGATAGACATTTGGTTAGTATTGCTAGGATTTGGTGATCGCTAGTGATAGAGAAGTTCGAATCTCTATTGTATAACTAATTGACTACTGTCACGATTGGAGAGAAAGATAATTCCTTTGATTAATTTGATAGAAAGTTCTCCTTTGAATAGAAGTTACAATAATAAATAATATCTAATTCCCTAATACTCCCCCTCAAGTTGGAGCATGTAAATCGACAATGCCCAACTTGGATAACAAATAAAGAAACTGGCTGATGAGTAGAACGAATGTAAGAAAGACCAATGGTGCCCCGAAGTAGCTCATCACGCACAAAAGGGCAATCAATTTCAATATGTTTGGTGCGTACATGAAAAACTGGATTCGCTGCAATATGCATAGCAGCTTGACTGTCATAGTGAATATGCATAGGAGTAGAATGGAACACACCAAGGGAGAGCAAAAACGACTTGAGCCAAAGCAATTCAGCGCAGGTAGATGCCATAGACCGATATTCAGCTTCAATAGAGGAGGGGGAAACAATATGTTGTTTCTTAGTTTTCCAGGAGATAGGAGACTCACTTAGAAAAATAAAGAAACCACTGATTGAGCGTCTGGAAAGCGGGCAGGCAGCCCAATCAGAGTCACAGAAGGCTGAAATCTGAAGAGAGCTTGAAGAAGAAAGTAGAAGTCCCTGCCCGGGATGGGATTTAAGATACCGTAAAACACAAATAGCAACATGCCAATGATCAACTCGAGGTGATTGTAAAAACTGAGCCAGAGTATGAACAACAAAACAGATGCCAAGACGAGTAATGGTAAGATTGTAATAACCGCTAATTTTGGTTATATATTTTAATAATTATGAAAATTACTATTTCTCTTCCTTAAAAATAATAAATTCGTTTTTATACTATATTCTCAAACCGTTGTCTAAAAATAAAGAATAAATTCTTAAAAAGAATATTTTGATATTAAAATTTCAAATAATTTTCCTAGAGGTTTGGCTTGTATTAAAATGGTGGAAAATTGGGAATGGGTTAACTAAAAGTTTAATTTGTAGAAGTGCAAAAGGTCATGTTCGAACTTAAGACCTCTCAAATCCAAGCTTCCCACACTCTCCTTCCCCAACCACTATGCAAAGCTAATTTTCTTTACCATCTAACCCTTTCTATCATTCTTAAACCCACTCCTCTTTGTCTTTTTCCCAAGAACCCTTCGGTTCTTCATCTTGACCGGTCCAAACTCTTATCCGCCTGTTTTGCTCGTCGGAAACCCTCTGCCGCCTGCTCTCCCTCACCCATCACATCTCTTCTTCCCCTTTCCAAGGCCAATAGGCCATTGGCCTACCTAGGAAGGGCATCATGACACTAGCCAAGGAAAGCTTTCTTGGGGATTTTAAAAGGGAGAGATTTGGAGAAGGGGAGAGCACACAAATCTTTTTTCGGTTTCTTTTTTTCGCCGGGACCACCACACTCGCAGCCTCCGGGACCGCTCGCCTCACCGAAACGCCACATTAGAGGAGACGCTGCCACCTACTACACCATTTCGGTTGCTGCCGGCTGCCGTTGAGTGATGTTGCTCTGTTCTATCCTCTGTACGAACAGACGAGTAAAGAAGACTCGCAGGAGGAAAACAGAAGAGTGAAGGACCTGATTCTTTCTCTTGGGATGACCTTGCGCCTGGGCTACGTTCTGCTGGTTGGGCCGAGAAGAATAAAAAGGAGACATGCCCATTTTCTTACTTTATTGAACCAACAACTCCTTGGAAGTGAGGAGAAGGAAACTGGAGCCCAAGTTTTTGGCCCATTTAGTCGTCCAGCCCTTTTGTTCCCGAGTCTAGTCTCGTTTCGTCTTGTTGGTATAATCCCGACTCTTATTTATTTATTATTATATTAAAAAAATTTCTATTATAAGTCATGATTATTTTGAAATTTTAAATAAAAGTTTGTCTTAGTTTTTTTTACAAAAGAGATTTATGAAAAATAATTCTAGCATGCTCACTTAAGATATTTATAATTTTAAATAAATTTTAAATAATCTTCTAAAAGGAGAAATAATATTATTAGGCATGTTTAGATTATTCTATTCAAAATATATAGTATAAGTTAACTCCCTTTAATAAAAGGCGGGGGGGGGGGGGGGGGGGGGGGGGTTGTTCTAATAAGTTAAGTTAGAAGCGAAATAACGAAGTTAAATATTTCGTTTCTATAATGTGAACCTCAGATTAGGTCTAACTCTTGAGAAGCTTCGTTCGTGATCTTATGGCCTCATGATAGCTTGCATATAGGAGTAGTTTAGATGCATGTTTTATGTAAGTTTTAGCTAGTTTTAGGTTGGTTTTTGTTTAGTTTCTAGGATTTTGTGTTGTTGGGCAGATTGCGCTTGTTTGCTCGGTTTTGCAGGCTTTTAGGTTTATGAGCAAAAGCAGGACGAGTTCTAGTTGATCATGGTGGTGGTTAGAAGAGTTGAAGTGAGATAGGAGGTGGTGCAAAGGAGCTTGAAGAGTCGAAGTGCAAATGACAAGGAAAAGAGGAATTACGCCACTTGCGACCGAGGATGCAACCCGAGTAATCCTGACTGAGACAAATTGCGCGGGTTGGGAGCTGAATTGCGCGGCCGCGCAATATGGAGGGTAACCCGCGCAATTGGGTTTTCACGCGGACATGGGCCGATGACATTTGGGCTTGGTTGTATTTTGTCCGACTTTTGTGCTTAATTGTAGGGTTTGGAGGATTGTTTTTGGAAGACATATTTAAACTCTTGTTAGTTTATCTCTTTCATAACATTGATCACACTTTTGGAGGCTAGGGTTTTTCTCTCTAGAGGCAACTCTTGAACCTTTGTAAGTTTTTATTAATTTTAATTACGCATTGCTACATTCCTTTGTGTTTGGCTAGTTATTGAAGTCTTGATTTGCATATTGTTGTGAGGTTTGATTGATTCTCAACAAACTTGAATAGTGTTTATTCCATATGCTTAATTGAATCTAAACTAGGGTTTTGTTAGATTGATCACCTAATTGAATTTCTAGTTATAACTGAATCTGATTAATTACCTGTTGGAGTTAATTTGATCAAGAATATACTTTAATCAATTTAGTACCGGTTGGACTAGTTGGTTGTAGAAGGGAATAAATTCACAAGTCGCTTAGATGTCTGGTTGCTCTAAGTGCTTGTTTCTATTGATAACTTGAATTGTTATGTTGTTGTTTAATTGAATCTAGAAGGTCTTCTAGGTTATTAGATGATTAGGGTTGTTAGACTGGTAGTTCTATCAACTAAATCTGAAGTTTGGGTCATAATCCACAATAGATTATTCAAGTGAGAAGAGAATAAAGGGAATCGATGATCAACAAAGCAATATCATGATGGATCTAACTAGTTGAACACGTTTGTCTCTCATATATTTACAATCATCTTTTGCATTCATATTTACTTTTTAGTTTGCATATTAGTTTAGATAAATCATTAATAAAACCCCCCATAATTTGGTTACTTGGCACGCAAGCAAAAACACAATTACACGAGTCTCTGTGGAATCGACCCTTACTTACCATTCTACTAAGTTAGGTTAAGTTAGGATTCTTTGATAGGTAAATGACTGAAAAATACCTCATCACCTCACAGGAGTTCTACCCGAATCATAAGGTAAGTGGATGGACCTCTTGCCCTTCTCTTTTATTAAACGTGGATTTATGCTCCATTTAATATTCATGCTTGTTTGAGAAGAACTTGTTTGCAATAAATGAACTTAGGTTATTTATTGCTTAGAGATAACGACCTCGTTAATCTTATTATTATATGTTACGCTAGTACTGGACTTTAGGACCGATGTTTGCGGCCTTGCTTGTTTAAAGTGTCTCGTTTAGAGACCTTCCCTGGAATAGTATAGGATAAGGTGTTAGACATAAGTCTACAAACACCTTTTTATAACCTTCTTATATATAACTCATGACTCTACTCTTACCCCCGTTGACTAAAGTCTTAAGCAATGACGGAATAGAAAGGTTTCGTCTAAAGTCTAAAGCGATGTCACACGGAAAAAAATGTTGGTTAAAGTCTTAAAGCAATGTTGAAATAGGAAGTTCTTCTAAAGTCTTAAGCAATCCCACATAAAATAGAAATGTCGGCTAAAGTCTTACGCTATGTCGCATTTCAACTCCACAAATTAGGCTAAAGTATCCTGCTATGCCGAAATCCCCAAAATCATGAATTAGGCTAGAGCTCTCGCTATGCCTATTCAATTCACTAGTCAAAGTATACTATTGTATACCTTCGAGATAATAAAGTGCTCGATCTATTTTGTAGTGAACCACACTCATGTAGTATTCTACATTCAAAAGAAATCTTGTATTTCTTTTTGTTCGACAATAGTGTCAACCTACGCTTCGATAGGACCCCATCCTTTTGGTGCCCTATCTCCAAAGAAAGTTCGATTCTTTTCCTCTTGGGCAAGAGTGTTAATATGTTCTTAGTGAAATCACATTTTCGTAAGATCATAGCTACCTTGAAATTTCGTAGTCTTCTCTTTTTCGATGGAAGTATTAACTGTTGGATTATCGACCAATCACCATCATTGGAGATCGATACCAACATGTTTCGTTAATACCTTAGCCGCCATTCACTTGCTAGTCTTTCTTAGACTAACCCGTCCACCTCTTTTCTTTTTCCCTTGCATGTTCGGACATCAGGGTGCAAAGGCGTTTCTCAACGACCGAGAATCCAATAACAAATGCAATAAGGAGACATATCAAGGAAGGATTAAATCGCTAAGTTGAAGAAGTCAAGAGGAGACATGCATTCAAAGAAGTAGTTTCAAGACTTGAAGATCAAGGCAAGACAAGGTTAAAGGAAGGAAGAATTTTCTCCAAGAGCAACGCATCCGAAAGATGGTGTACCAGCTCTGTCTCTTCTTAAACTAAGGAACTCATCACCACATAAGTAACCTTGAAGTATCCTTGTATTTTCCGTAAGCCATTTAAAATATGAGTTTTACTTTCCGCTGCCACATATTATGTAAAACAATTATTCTTGTAATGAACAATGATTTCTTTTAATGAATAAAACCCCGCCTTTAAATCAGTTTTAATTTAAGTTTTGTAGTTTAAAGCCTTGGGTGGTCCTGGGTAGGTTAACCTGGAATCACTGGTGGTAATATCCCTTAGGATAAATTAGGGGTGTTACAATTATGGTATCAGAGCTGAAAATTTTTAAATCGAGTCTTCATCGATTTTCCTCGAAAGGGTAATCCCTTTTTCTAATCTATATGTCCAAAAGAAATTTTCAATTCGATAATTTCTTCCTAGAAAACCATTGCGTTTAAAGAAATATCTAAGTTACCTATTTTCGTTAAGAAGTT
This sequence comes from Fallopia convolvulus, assembly GCA_964016875.1. Classification (NCBI taxonomy): domain Eukaryota; kingdom Viridiplantae; phylum Streptophyta; class Magnoliopsida; order Caryophyllales; family Polygonaceae; genus Fallopia; species Fallopia convolvulus. The sequence continues at coordinate 17,367,629 of OZ024728.1, forward strand.
CCAATCGAAACCCATATAGGGGAACCTTATGAGTTGAAAATTTTAAGACAAGATCTTTCTCAAAACCAAAGTATTTCTTTTTTCTAAACCCAATGTTATTCAAGGGTTTTAAAGAATCAAGCTTTTGGCCTAAGTTTCTATGGCACCAACTCCTTATCCAATTTGAAAAGAAAGAGATGAACTCATCTTTTTGAAAACTCGAGTCAAGAATTGTACACCTAAAATTTAGAAACTTTAAACTCCCCTTTCTAGATTTAAAATTTGAACCATTCTACTGAAAAGAATTTTAAACTTTAAAGGTTTTCCTCTTGAATTTTTGTGTTTGCTAATAGAAGAAGCTTTCATAAGAGCTATAAATTCTCAAAGTACTTTGAAGAATATAAATGTCTTGGACCTGAAAAGTTTTGTTTTAAATTTCAAATACTTCCTTCAACAACCTCCTTCTTCAAGTATAGAATTATGGACATTCCAGCAATAATTACCAGATAGACAAGGACATGCACAATTACAGAATCTCGAACAAAGGTAAAAAAGAGAATAATCAGCATGACTCTGAATAAAGCCGAACGCCTGCAGAGCACTGGCAAACTTAAAGAACCGATTCCGAGGGGCCTGCCGAAGTCCATAGAGAGACTTTTGAAGGCGGCTGACTTGCCCCGAAGACGCACTTGTAAATCCAGGGGGAAGTTTCATATAAACCTCCTCATCAGGATCACCATAAAAGAAGGCATTGTGAACATCCATCTAATGCAATTCCCATCCCTTAATAGCAGCAACAACAAGAAAAACTCGAACAAAAATCATTTTAGCAACAGGAGCAAAAGTTTCATGGTAATCAATACCCTCAACTTGGCGATTACCAAGAACAACAAGGCGGGCTTTATACTGTTCAATCTCACTAGAAGAGTGATATTTGATACGGAAAACCCATTTACAACCAATAGGGTTTTTCCAGCAGGCAACTTGCATTTGTCAACCCTTACCTACGCTTACCTGCACGAGTTTGTGATCGTTTTCTTTGACGACATCTTAATCTACAGTTCCTCATTAGACCTCCAAGTTCGACACATTGATGTTGTTCTTCAGACTCTACGTGATAATCATTTCTTTGTGAAGAGCTCTAAGGCTTCGTTTGGAACGTCTACGGTTGAATATTTGGGCCACATAGTTACTGCAGGCAAATTGTTGGACCCCAACAAACTCGACGCCATGGCCAAGTGGTGTAATCCTAAATTAGTCAAGAAATTGCGTGGTTTCTTGGGCCTTACGGGGTATTACCGTAAATTTATCCGTAATTATGCCATGCTTGCGGCACCTCTTACGGCTCTCTTACAGAAAGACAGGTTCCTTTGGTCTGATTCAGTGGAACAAGCTTTTCAACGTCTCAAAATGACAATGATGAGTCCGCCTGTGTTACAGTTGCCTAACTTTACGAAACCTTTTGTCGTGGAGACTGATGCATCCGACGAGGGTGTGGGCGCAGTTTTGTTACAAGATGAGCGTCCAATTTCTTTCTTCAACAAGACGTTGGGAACCCGACGCCGCAGTTCATCGGCTTACCATCGGGAATTATATGCTATTGTGTCGGCAGTCCAAAAGTGGAGACAATATTTAATGGACCGGGAGTTTCTTATCCGCACTGATCAGAAAAGTTTAAAAAAGAACTCCTCTCTTAAGTTATCCAAACCCTTGATCAACAATTCTTCATCAAGAAACTCATGGGTTACAAATTCCGAATTGAATACAAGGTTGGATCTAGCAACAAAGTCGCAGATACTTGGTCATGTTGTATGATCAACGGTGTAATAACTGCGGTTTTTAAGGATATTTTTGAATTTATCTCGGATATCCTTTTAACCTTTTTGTCCGTTTTAATGCTTAATCCAATATTTTTTTTGGAGATTAAATCCTACAAAATCCTTGGTGATATCCTAAAATCACAAAGAAATGATTTTATGGATCGGTGTGAATTCTAGGATTTTTCAGTGGAAAAAGAATATTTATTGGATAAGCCGTCTTTTAAATTATGTATTGTAAGGATTTAAAATACGAAACGAAAGCCTTAAAATTGAAGGTAGCAAGATAAAATCATGGAAAATTGATTTTATTGGTCTACATAATTTACAGGACTTTTTGTATTTAGTATGTTTTTCCATCCGAGGTACATAATTTTACCGCTTTAATGCGAGTCCCAATCCGAGACGGGTTTGGTTTTGTAAGCCGCCTTTCACTAGCTTAATTGAGAAGGAATTTGAGGCATATCTTCTCTGCCATATCAAGTCTACGAAATTGTTTTCAAAATTTTGAAAAGAAAAGAAAGAAAGAGAGGAGTTTGGACGAGAACGACGGACTCGGTTGCCAACGTCCTCACCGCCGGCCCTAATCTTCTTCCCCTACCTCCTTCCACCTCCATCTTCACTTCCACCCCACCTTCTTCTTCCATTCTTTGTGGGCTGGTTGGGCTGTTGCAAAAGAGAAGGAACCAGCTAGAGAATCATGGCGGAACGACGGTCTCGGGAGAAAGACGTCACCGCCGGTCTTTCCTTTGTCTCGCTACGCCACGCCGCCGGCGACCACCACTCTCCGACCACCACCCACAGAAAGGTGCTACCTCCGGGCAGTACTCGACCACCCTTGGGCTCGGGGATCGAGCCACTATCGAGCCAAACGAGCCATGGGCTCGAGTGAAGGTATATACGATCGAAATTAATTAGCGGGTTAGTTGTGGAGCCACCGTAAGGGCTTTTCGGTTCTACTTTGCTAATTAAATTTATGGTTTTTATAATCTTGACGTTGATACGGTCTCATAGGTTCAAACCGCTCGAGAAACGGACGTCAGGATCTTCAGTTATAGCGAATACAAGTTTCGGATACCGATTGGCAGGTAAAGGAATTCGGTTAATTACTCGGGATTCGTTGTTATTCCGTTTGATCCGAGATTTGGTAACCTTTAAGAACTGTTGCTAATGAACAATATTTATTTAGAAAATTGTTTCAAAAGTGAAGCGGATAATTAGTTATAATTCCGCGAAGATGGCTCCTTAAAGCATGATAATTAAGGATTTATTATATATCGATATTCGGAAATTAAATCGGTTATCGATTAGGAAGTTGTAGAATTTGAGAATACAACTAAGAAGTGTTTCTGTGAGCTCGTTGCTGAGAAATCCTTTTGTTATATTTGTCAGAAGGATGATAAAGATTACTGTTGGAATTGCTAAGGACGTTGAGCACGCCTTCTAAGGCAAGTGGACGGTTCTCTCTTGCATTATGGTTATTAGATGAGGAATTGAATCTCATTTAATATTTGTGTTGGGAACAACTTGTGTGCTTATTAAAATATGATAGGTTGTTATATTTGTTAGAAATAATGACCATGTTTTTTATTCAGTTTTGTGGTAGAACTGAATTTAGGTCCGTTATGGGCGACCTTGTATGCTGTCTCACGCTGAGACATTGTTGTTGAATTAAGGTAGTTTCAGGGAGGGGAACGTGGTTCCATATCCTCTCTTTAAAAGAATATTACATTAGGAGGGGCCTAATCCTAATGGTGGGTCATGACTCTTCCCCTACTCTTCGTGTGAGAGGCGTGATGCGCACTCTAGCTAAGTGCAATTGGCACGGTGCAGTGTAGACGACAGGGTAATAGGCCTCTCTGATCTCTACCTCACCATATGCAAATGAAAGATCAAGGATAGCTTAAGTCCTGTGATCTTTGTACAGGGTAGACGACAATGGATGAAATACTCCGATGATCTCTACACTACCAAAATATTTCGGCAGTAGTTCGAGCCGATTATGAATCACCAACCTGTTTGTGAAAAGTTTTGAAAGTAATATAAGATAAGTGTGTTAGGCACATTAATATACCTGAATGGTTCATCCAGTCGGAAAGCCATTCTTACTCCTGGTTATGAATGATTCTTAATCAAACTTTGATTAAGTCAATCTGATTAGTCGATGGAGACTTTTCAAGATGTTATGTGATTAATATGAGTTACCAACAATTGTTTATGCTTCTTAAAGAAACCACAAGCGGTGGTATTCTCTCTCTTGATTACGCGAGTCTCCTTCTTATCTTCTATAAGACTGCTAACTGTTGGATCATAATCTGAGTCTATTCGGATTTTGATGCCAATATGTTTAGTTACAACCATAAGAACCAAGTTAGATTCTCCGCTTGCTTAGTCTATCATTAGACTGACCCGTCCATTTTCTTTTCTTTTATATGGTCGGCTGGTGTCTACCATTGTATACGACACATCAGGTATTCCTTGGAAGTTGATTCAAGAGGCGAATTCAGAGGTTTGAAGCTCCAGAAGTTGAAGAAAGATTTCCAATGGCGGTACTTGAGTGAAGATCATGGTTGAACTACTTCAAAGTGAAGCTGAGTTTCAGAAATAAGAACTTAAGGAAGACTTGATGAAGATTTTGTTTAGATAGAAGGTTGTTCTATTTATTTACTAATTATTTTTAAGTTAAGGCTTGTATAAGACCTTTTATTCTCTTTTCCGCTGTAAAGTTTGACTTAATTTTGTTTGGTTTTAAATGGTTTCATTTACCTTATTTTAGTTTGTTCAGTCAGTTTAAAGCCTTAAGTAGCTTCGGTTTAGTCTTAATCGGGGTTACTGGCGGTAATACCTCCAGGGTACGAAGGGGGTGTTACAGAAGTGGTATCAGAGCTAAAAGTTCCTAAGTCTTGCTGAAGACTTTCATCTTTTATATAGAATTATGGAGAATTCTTTATTGGTGTTGTCTTAGAACCATTTACGGAAAGGGGCTAGGATTGAAGGTCAGACTCGTGAAGAGATAGAAGGAGAAAAGGGAATTGGAGAACACGAGGTAACAAGTTTGTAATGGTTTATGTGGAAAAAGGTCCTATAATGGACATTTGATTCCCTGGAGATGGGAATGGATTCTGAGAAGGATCCAAAGTAAGATTAGATGAAGATTCCTAAAGTTGACCCGGTTCCAGACCAAGTTTTCAATGAATTCCTATTCTCGCTTGAGAGTCTGAATTGGGTGTACCCTCGTCGTTTCTTCCATATTAGGAAACTTCTTGTGAGATTTTGAAGTTAAGTATTGTACTTCATAAAGACTTTCTAGTTTGAAGGTTTTCTATTTTAAGCTCGTATGATGGAAGATTTCAAGTTAAGAATTTTTGTTAGAAAGTTCATGATTCAAAGTTATGTGAAAAAAATTCTTTTCTTGAAATGTAAAAGTTCAAATGTTGTCTTTAAAAAGGAAATTTTAAAGTTAGTTTCTTTGACATTGAAGTCATAAGATTAAGAGTTTTCACGATTATATTCTTATAGGAATTTCTGAATTTTGAAATTCGAGTATCAATAGAAGTTTGGAGTTGGAACCTCTACTTCTCAATGGTAAGATTTGGTGAATCTTACAAGTCTTGAGTAATTATAAAAGATCAGTATGGATCATGAAGTGATGTAAAAGAATCCTGAAAAGAAAAGGATTGTCTTTGGAAACTTTCTTCAACAACTGTGTTTGTGACTCTATAGTATAGAATCATGGATATTCTGTACTTTTCTTTGCCCAGTGGGAAGTTAAAGAGCTTTGAAGTGCTCAAGTGTTGGATCAATTGAATTGTTAAATTATTGGAAGATGTAGTTCAATTTTGAATCTGATAGTATTCAAACTCGGATTTTCATATATGTTGTTATCCTTTGAGTTAAGAGGATTGAGAATCCTAAATGGAATGGGAATTTCTTATGATTATAGTAAGAAAGAAAGGAAGAATGTTGGTTCAGTTTAAGTTGTGAAGAAGTGGTTAATCATCAAGGTTGTTGTGAATAAGGTTGATTGGTCAAAATGGATTGAACAGGTGAAAGTTCATCAGTAATGTGTTTATGTTCAATTAACTACTTAGCACAAGTGTTAATTGATTACATGAGTTGTTGATATCCAGATGACTAACCTATGTGACAACGTTATTGTAGTTTCGTTGTATGATACCCAACTCGGGATAATGAGAAAAGACTTGAGGTCTATAATGGACTAGTAATGGAATCAACATTGAGATGTTCTAATTTGCCAATGGTATTGACTTATGTTTCTTTAAGGATGGAAATGATAAAGATCAGTTTGAAGAAGATCATTCGAGGAATGATTTTGGCATGTTTGCCTTTGATATTTTAATCGATTGGGAGAAAAATATCAATCATTCAATATTGTGGTCAATAAGGCTTAGATCTTATCGCTGAAAATTAATTTCAGTTGTGTTTGAGTTTTAAAGATTTTATATTAGTCAAATCTAATGTCTAAGGTGGTACTGGTGAAACTATTAAGTTGTCGGCAAGTCTCCTAACCACAAGTTCTTCCTTTGCAATGTGATTTGAATTTGAGCTAATAAAAAGGTATATGTCTTCTCCTTATGGTTAAGTAAGAAGACAAGAATGATGGAGAAGTCTAGTTTGTTTACCAATGTTGAATTGGGGTAGGTTCAAGAATATTTCGTTTGGCCATGTGCATTCATTTTTCTTTTAAAAGAAATTGGAAATTAAAGAACTTTCCTTATATGTAGAGAGATATAAGGATTGAATGTCTTGAACTAGATGCAGAGTTTGACAGTGCAATTTTATTTGTATCGAGAAGACTAAGTTATAAGAGGATTGAAAGTCCTTAAAATCGTCAAAAGAGTTTGATAGTCACTCTTGGATATCGGAATTTATATAAAGATTCACTTGCAGAAGGCTCGTTGTCTTGTGAATGGATGAACTCAAGTATTGAATTTTGTCAATGGATCATATTTGCATAACTTTAAAGTAGTATGTCAAGGGAGACATACAAGTTGAGAACGACCTTCGAACAATCTTCCATGGATAAGAAATGGTTGAAACCACATCTTTACTAAGGATTGGAAGTAAGTGGATTTGAGCGATCAATTCTTTTATTGAACTTGCGAAATTAAGTTGGGTTGAGATTGAGTTATATCAGGCAAAGATTACTCAATACTATGGATTATAGAAAAGTCTATCATTATTTGTAATTAAGAAAAGTCAAGGTATGTCATCAAGTTCTACCTTGAGGAGGGAATGAAGTGTCACATTCGAGGGGAAATGTGGGGCTCAGAAGTGAATTGCAGTATCTTAGCTCCTTTGAGGCTCAGTTTTGATTCAAAATATTTGCCAAGTTGGAAAAGTCAGCTAATGTGCAAGTGTCAGCACAGAACTAGGGCAAAGCGTCAGTAGCATCATTAAGATAAGGTCAGCAATTTTATTTGATGCATTAGCTTAACGTGCCCAATTCTTCAAGAGAGTAGCTAATCTTTGTTTCCACGGTATTCAAAGTTAAAGCCTGTATGCTTGTAGACTATGTCGAGTTCCTGTCAAGCTGTTATGATTTAAGGGATATTTGAAATTGTTTTGTGATTTTCTCTTTTGAGAAAAATCTTATGACTTTGTAGAATTCTGGTAGGAATTTTTTAAAGAAATGTTGATTTGATATACGGAATTCATGAATAAAATTTTCTACGGTTTTCATGCTGGTGAGTAAGAATGTATTTTGTCTTCCATCTTGATCACATGGTAAGGCAAGATTACATGTCTTATTCCTATAAGAATGCAGTAAAGGATTATGTTTATTTTATCTCCCCATCCTGATCACATGGTAGAATAAGATCACATAATTCCTTGGGTTTTAAAGAATAGTTTATAGTATGATTGGACAATCATATAAGTTTTGCAATTATATGAGTTTTGCAAGTGTAGTTGGTTGAGATGAAAAGATGCAAACTTTCTTTTTCATTATAGCAATTTCTATATCTAGTTCTTGTAAAACTCCTTAGAGTTAATACATCCTTGGTATCTTATACCATTTAAGGAGTATGGTCAAACTTCCCAAAACAGTTCGATTATAAGTAAAGAAATTTGGTAAGATTCTTTACAAATCTGTGTTGGTCTCTGAAGAGCATGGAGTAACTCCGTACTTCTCTAAAAGTTTGGGATTGTTTTCAGTCAACGATTATTGGAATTCTCTAAGCAGTTTGATAGTAGTTCATCTTGGTTGACGTCATGACCTAAGAAAGTCATTGCCTTTTTAGCGGAATTGTCCTTGAAAGTAAGTTGATATGGACTCATGGGATGGAACCCTTTCTAAGGAATGATATTGTAGTAATCCTTTCTTTGGAGTAAAGGATGTACTAGTAATTTCTCCATTAGTTGTTATTTGTTTTCATGTTGTCTTGAAAACTTAAATCTCTTTGAGATAAGATAGTCAAGTGAGGACTTTAAGCAGAACTCCAATGGGTCTGGAGTTTGGATATGTAAATTAGTATTGATATTCAATCTCAGCCTGATAAGTTGTTGGATATAGAGAGTGGACACATGAAGTCTAAACAGTTCTTTGATGAAAAAGACTGAAAATTGTCAATGGAGACAATTTTGTTGGAAATTATTGGACTATAGGTATTATTGTCCAATATATATGTTCGTATAGTAATGCGTAAGAGTGTAGTTTGAGGTAGTTGAGAAAGATAACTACTTTTGAATGTCAGTATGCCCAAGCTGAGTTTTGGTTGAGAAAAGGATGTAAAGGATTGACAAGATAGGTTATTATCTTGTCATGTGTTGGATAAATCTCATATTCTTGGTTAAAGTAATACTGAGATTTTATCTCAATAAGGAAATTGAGTAAAGATTTTAAGTAATCCTTATAAAGAAAATAATTTGAGAAAGACTAAAGGTTTAGTTTGGATGACAACAAGGTTGTGTGAATCCCCTAGGATTTTATTCAGAATTTGTTGACCAGATCAAGGAAAAGTAGTATGGGAAAAGTAATATTGTTTAAGATCAATGGAGAAGATCAAGAAGGTAAGACACCGAGATTTGTTATTCAAGATTATGGATTGCTTGGTTTCAAAACTATTCATGAGTATTTGTTGTTGATGAGCTTTGAAAGCTTATTTCAAAGGAGGCATAGTTGTTTGCTTAATTAGTTCATCGTGGAACAAGTAAATGTATAAGGATTTAAGATAAAACTTTTGATGGATTGACATGAAGCGAAATGTCACCGAGTTCGTTTTGATATGTTTGGGTTGTCTGGAAGTCTTGATTGAGCATAGAAGACCAAACAAAATGTTATAGTCTCTTCCTGTTTCAGAATGGAAGTGGAAAGATATTACAAAGGATTCTTGTCATTAGTCGTTCAAGACTTAATGAAAGAAAAATGCAATATGAAGGTTGTTAAGAAACTCACATAGAGTGTACTTTTTAATGCAATTAAGATGACTGAAAGAGTACAGAAGTTAGCTGAGGTGTTCATGTATGAAGTATTTCATCTTCATAAAACTCCGAAGATTATTATCTCTGATTGAGATGGATGGTTCATGCCAAAGTTTTGAAAAGAGTGACATCAAGCCTTATGGAGTAAACTGAATTTTAGCGCTGGCTTCCCTTATGAAACTGATGAACAATGCAAAGAAACAAATTAAAACTCCCGAGGACATGTATTCTGGATTCCACACGAGTTGGAATGGTAGTTTGAGTGAATTCACATACAAGAATTTTGATTTCACGATAAAGAAAATGACTCTTTTTGAGGCTTGTTAAGGCTGGAAGTGTTGGTTGTCAATTCGTTGGAATGAAAATGCTGACAAGGTTCTTCATGGGCCAGACTTGGCCAAGAGAACAACAATAATATCGCACTAACACGACCAAGGGTGCTAACTGCTTAAATCGACAACAGTCGTGTGTTGTTTTAATTTGAGAGCATGTTGAGTTCACTGCAGAGAACAACGTTTTTGTTCTGGTATCCTCTTTGAAAGGCATATTCCGCTGGAGAATGCGAGACAACGTAAAAGCTCGCTATGTTGGATCTTTCGAGATACTGGAAAGAACTGGTAAGCTTGTTTATCGGTTGGCATTGCCACCTTCAGTGCATTCTATCCGTAATGTTTTCCTTGATAGTATGCGTTCAATATATCTCATGTATTCAACAATAATGAGATGGATATTCAGCCATATGACACCTAGGAAGAAGGGCCAGGTTGAATCGTGAATAAGAAAAATACCTTTGATTAGGCTACCTTGGCCTAAAAATGAAGGTGAAGAAAAGACTTGAGAAACTACACAGGAAATGCTGAGTCATTTTCCAAAGTTAATGAACGTTGTAAAGAAGAAGTTTGGTAGGTAAGCAATGGTTGTTTTGTGCCTGGTGCAGAAGCAACATCATGTTTTTTTTAGGGGGTACTACAAACTTTTGTATAGGTTTGTGGTGTGTGTGTGTGTGTGCTTATGCTATTCTTCTTTGTGATCCGAGTTCTCCTTGGTTTCGAGGACGAAACCATTTTTAAGGGGGCACTAATGTAATAACTGCGGTTTTTAAGGATATTTTTGAATTTTTCTCGGATATCCTTTTAACCTTTTTGTCCGTTTTAATGCTTAATCCAATATTTTTGTTGGAGATTAAATCCTAGAAAATTCTTGGTGATATCCTAAAATCACAAAGAAATGATTTTATTGATCGTGTGAATTCTAGGATTTTTCAGTGGAAAAAGAATATTTATTGGATAAGCCGTCTTTTAAATTATGTACTGTAAGGATTTAAAATACGAAACGGAAGCCTTAAAATTGAAGGTAGCAAGATAAAATCATGGAAAATTGATTTTATTGGTCTACATAATTTACAGGACGTTTTGTATTTAGTAAGTTTTTATATCCGAGGTACATAATTTTACCGCTTTAACACGAGTCTCGTTCCGAGACGGGTTTGGTTTTGTAAGCCGCCTTTCACTAGCTTAATTGAGAAGGAATTTGAGGCATATCTTCTCTGCCTTATCAAGTCTACGAAATTGTTTTCAAAATTTTGAAAAGAAAAGAAAGAAAGAGAGGAGTTTGGACGAGAACGACGGACTCGGTTGCCAACGTCCTCACCGGTGGCGCTAATCTTCTTCCCCGACCTCCTTCCACCTCCATCTTCACTTCCACCCCACCTTCTTCTTCCATTATTTGTGGGCTGGTTGGGCTGCTGCAAAAGAGAAGGAACCAGATAGAGAATCATGGCGGAACGACGGTCTCGGGAGAAAGACGTCACCGCCGGTCTTTCCTTTGTCTCGCTACGCCACGCCTCCGGCGACCACCACTCTCCGACCACCACCCACAACAAGGTGTTGCCGCTGGGTAGTACTCGACCACCCTTGGGCTCGGGGATCGAGCCACCATCGAGCCAAACGAGCCATGGGCTCGAGTGAAGGTATATACGATCGAAATTAATTAGCAGGTTAGTTGCGGAGCCACCGTAAGGGCCTTTCGGTTCCACTTTGGTAATTAAATTTTTCGTTTTTATATTCTTGACGTTGATACGGTCTCATAGGTTCAAACCGCTCGAGAAACAGACGTCAAGATCTTCAGTTATAGCGAATACAAGTTTCGGATACCGATTGGCAGGTAAAGGAATTCGGTTAATTACTCGGGATTCGTTGTTATTCCATTTGATCCGAGATTTGGTAACCTTTAAGAACTGTTGCTAATGAACAATTTTTATTTAGAAAATTGTTTCAAAAGTGAAGCGGATAATTAGTTATAATTCCGCCAAGATGGCTCCTTAAAGCATAATAATTAAGGATTTATTATATATCGATATTCGGAAATTAAATCGTTTATCGATTAGGAAGTTGTAGAATTTGAGAATACAACTAAGAAGTGTTTCTGTGAGCTCGTTGCTGAGAAATCCTTTTGTTATATTTGTCAGAAGGATGATAAATATTACTGTTGGAATTGCTAAGGACGTTGAGCACGCCTTCTAAGGCAAGTGGACGGTTCTCTCTTGCATTATGGTTATTAAATGAGGAATTGAATCTCATTTAATATTTTTGTTGGGAACAACTTGTGTGTTTATTAAAATATGATAGGTTGTTATATTTGTTAGAAATAATGACCATGTTTTTTATTCAGTTTTGTGGTAGAACTGGATTTAGGTCCGTTATGGGCGACCTTGTATGCTGTCTCACGCTGAGACATTGTTGTTGAATTAAGGTAGTTTCAGGGAGGGGAACGTGGTTCCATATCCTCTCTTTAAAAGAATATTACATTAGGAGGGGCCTAATCCTAATGGTGGGTCATGACTCTTCCCCTACTCTTCGTGTGAGAGGGGTGATGCGCACTCTAGCTAAGTGCAATTGGCACGGTGCAGTGTAGACGACAGGGTAATAGGCTTCTCTGATCTCTACCTCACCATATGCAAATGAAAGATCAAGGATAGCTTAAGTCATGTGATCTTGGTACAGGGTAGACGACAATGGATGAAATACTCCGATGATCTCTACACTACCAAAAATTTCGGCAGTAGTTCGAGCCGATGATGAATCACTAACCTGTTTGTGAAAAGTTTTGAAAGTAATATAAGATAAGTGCGTTAGGCACATTAATATACCTTAATAGTTCATCCAGTCGGAAAGCCATTCTTACTCCCGGTTATGAATGATTCTTAATCAAACTTTGATTAAGTCAATCTGATTAGTCGATGGAGACTTTTCAAGATGTTATGTGATTAATATGAGTTACCAACAATTGTTTATGCTTCTTAAAGAAACCACAAGCGGTGGTATTCTCTCTCTTGATTACGCGAGTCTCCTTCTTATCTTCTATAAGACTGCTAACTGTTGGATCATAATCTGAGTCTATTCGGATTTTGATGCCAATATCTTTAGTTACAACCATAAGAACCAAGTTAGATTCTCCGCTTGCTTAGTCTATCATTAGACTAACCCGTCCATTTTCTTTTCTTTTATATGGTCGGCTGGTGTCTACCGTTGTATACGACACATCAGGTATTCCTTGGAAGTTGATTCAAGAGGCGAATTCAGAGGTTTGAAGCTCCAGAAGTTGAAGAAAGGTTTCCAATGGCGGTATTTGAGTGAAGATCATGGTTGAAGTACTTCAAAGTGAAGCTGAGTTTCAGAAATAAGAACTTAAGGAAGACTTGATGAAGATTTTGTTTAGATAGAAGGTTGTTCTATTTATTTACTAATTCTTTTTAAGTTAAGGCTTGTATAAGACCTTTTATTCTCTTTTCCGATGTAAAGTTTGACTTAATTTTGTTTGGTTTTAAATGGTTTCATTTACATTCTTTTAGTTTATTCAGTCAGTTGAAAGCCTTGGGTAGCTTCGGTTTAGTCTTAATCGGGGTTACTGGCGGTAATAACTCCAAGGTAGGAAGGGGGTGTTACAAACGGTGATTCCGATCTAAATCATTTTTTGTCTTTGTCGTCTCCACTGCCGGATTTGTTACAGCGAGTCCACTTGGAGAATTCGACTCGTCCTGATTTGATCGCGCTTCACGACGCCGCGACCGCCGGCACCTTAGCCGCCCCATTCCGCGCACATAATGGTGTCATTTACTATGGACACCAGCTGGTTTTGAGCAGTGATTCGACTCTTAAGGTCGAGATCTTGACCGAGTTTCATTCGTCGTCGAGTGCTGGTCACCCGGGGGTCGATCGCACATTTTGACGTGTAGCAGAAGTTTTCTATTGGCAGGGCAAGCATAGAGATGTTAAACAGTTTGTGGACTATTGCCTTACTTGCCAATCTACCAAGTACAGTACGAAGAAACCTGCCGACCTTCTACAACCATTGCCAATTCCGCACCATGTTTGGGATGCAGTTTCCATGGATTTTATCACAGGTTTACCGTCGTCGCATGGATTCACTACTATTTTGGTGGTGGTTGATCGCTTGTCTAAATATGCACACTTTGGTGCCTTGGGCACACATTACGATGTTGTTAAAGTGGATGCTTTGTTTGTTGAGATGGTGGTCAAGCATCATGGTATACCGGCTTCAATTGTGTCTGATCGAGATGTTATTTTTACAAGCACTTTTTGGAGAGAATTACATAAGCTCATTGGTACTCAATTGCGCCATAGTACTGCCTATCATCCACAATCAGATGGCCAGAAGGAAGTCAAGAACCGGGGTCTTGAGCAATACTTGCGGGCGTTTACTCATGCTCGGCCCAAGCGTTGGGATGTTTTTCTTCCGTGGGCGGAGTTAGCCCTAAAATGTACCTTTCATGAAGGCTTGAAAATGTCCCCTTTCCAAGCGTTGTATGGGCGTCAGCCTCCGCCTTTGATCCGTGTCACACTACCGTCGGATTTAGTTTCGCTTGCCATCACGTGATTGCCGAACGCCATCAAGTTTTAGAGCTGCTGCGTCGGAATTTGCATAAGATGCAGCAGTGCATGGCTGCCTAAGCCAATGCTCATCGCCGAGATGTTGAGTACAAGGTTGGTGATCAGGTTTCGTTGAAGCTCCAACCATACAAGCAACACTCTATTTCCAAACCATTGTCGGCTAAGCTGGCGCGACGCTTCTATGGTCCTTTTACAATTTTGGAGCGAATTGGAGCAGTGGCTTACCGTTTGCAATTACCGCCCAACGCCAAGATACACAATGTCTTTCATGTTTCTTTGCTTAGACCATTCATTCAGGGCAGTCCTGGTTCGATTCAACCTGTCTTCCCGGCTGAATTCCTGCACGATCAGCCCATTTCTCATCCAATGCGTGCCATTGCTGAGCGCACCGTCATGTGTGATGGCACCCCTCGCCTTGAGTGGCTTATCATTTGGGAGGATGGTTCCAATGATGATGCATCTTGGGAGCTCGTCGATCAATTGCGTGTCTCAGTCCTCGAATTGTTCCTTGAAGACAAGTCGATTATCCACGGGGGAGAGATTGTTATGGAGCAGGCCAAGCCGCCAGCCCCTGTTCCAAGGCCAATCTGAGAGCGGCACAAATCGAGGCATTTAGAGGATTATTGTTAAACATTTATTATTTTTTAATTAATGTAATTTTTTAAACAGAGTTTTATAAACTCCTTCTCGGAGTTTTTTTACGGTTCTTTTCCCGAAGGCTTTATTTGAACTGTTACTCTTATGTTATTAATCTTTTATTTAGTCAGAAATTATCTTTTCCTAATCTCTTTCTCTCTTTCTCCTCTTCTCGTCTGTCTTCTTCCTCAGCAGTAGGCCTTTTTTTAGATTACTCAATTGATCTATTACTTGTGTAGGCTGACAAGTCTGTATCAATCCTACAGCTTAAATTGTTTGTCCAATATATGAGTTGTTTTCGTTTTCTTACAATATGGACGTGCGTGATTTGCCTTTCGGATATGAACCACGAAAGTACCAATTAATCGACGGCTTAATTCGGTTGCATTAATTGACTATTAATGGAGTCCAGCTAACCCTAATTATATCCTCTGGCGCATGGCCTCAATCTAGACACCCTTAAAGAAAGCCCTACCTTTAATTCACTCATCTTCTACCATAAAACAACTTCAACTTAGGTGACGTGCGCTAGCTAATCACTTGTAAGAGTACCTACAAGTCTGCTGATTTGATGCCTATGAGAGCGATATATTATGGCGATTCATCAGATCTATTTCTTCAATTCCAATTAGGGAGTGATAGAGTTTGGATGTGTACGTACACGTGATTTAAGCTCTCAATCTTCAAAGCTGACATTTGCATATATCTGTGCATGAAAAAGCCGACAGTCTAAGAAATGGTGGTAGATTTGAGAATCAACTTATCACATTAATTTCACACAAAATTTCATGACAAACAAGTTGTGTGCACCCAAAACACAAATTACATGCACTACCTGATACACATCTATCCGTACCACTTGAAAGATATGCAGTAATTAATTCCAAAACAAAATAAACTTGTTCATGGTAATGCATCGATCAATTGGCCACCACATCAGGCGTCCTATTGCTCCCGTTGGGCAATCCAACGGGGGAGTGGCCCACAAACAAGGCGACATGGCCCATGAGCTTATCCTTCCTCGAAAAGGTGGTGCCACACGAGCACCGCCACCTAAGATCCCCACAATGCTTCTCATGCGTCTTGAGATCCGACAGCACCGAAAACTGCTTCCTATTGCACCTATTACACACATACATCTTCGGGCAATGGCTCCTCTTGTAGTGATTCTTCACACATATCATAGACTTCAAGGGCTGAAACTTGGCATGCTTCTTGTTCCACCTACACCCTTCTTGTGGGCATGAGTATTTCCTACCCACTACTCCTCCTTGACTCCTATTATTAATATTATCATTAACACCATGATCACCCTTAATGCTCTTGAGAGGGTTGGATAAGGCCGCACTAGACTTGTACTCGTCTCCATGCGCTCTCATGTGCATCCTCAAATTCGCATCCCTTTTGAACCCTTTCCCGCACACTTGGCAGTAGTGTGTGTACTTTGCTAGCAATTCAGCAGCGTCTATCTCGATTATGTCGTAGCTTCCCCCTTCCATCATTGTGTTGGTACTACTAGTAGTAGTAGCAGCAGCAGCACAATTGGAGGCATCATTGGTGTTGCTAGTATTGCTATTGTATGTATCATTGTACCAGTAGAAGGTGTGTTCGTCGCTTGGAAGGAAATTAGTACTAGTTTGACCTTGATGGCCACTTCCTCTTGACTCTCTATTATCTAAAACACTATTAAACTCATCATGATGTTCATTCCCAGATTTGTTAACCTTATTGTTGAAGGCTTGAAATTGTGACCCATCTTGTGGATGATGATCATATCCATAAATAACAGGCAAAGTATTGTTATTGCCTGTTGTGAGAAGAAAGAAATTGATAGAATCGCTCAACCCTAGAATATAAGAAGATTGAATTTCAAAAAACTTAAAAATGAATTCTCAATACACTATTAATTACCTGTGGTGGCGACGGCTGGTGGTGATCCAAGGGCCATTTGTTGGCAATTAAACATCATACTAGAGGCGGTGACGATGATTTCTTGGATCAAAGTGCCCAATCCAGCCAAAGATACCGAAGAAGAAGAAGAAGATGTCGCCATGGATTCGACCTCATTAACCTTGTTCTTGAGGATAGAGAGACTACAAAGGAGGGAATTCAAGTGGGCGTCTGATGATTCTTGATCATGACCCAAAATCTCTATGGATGGATGATGTTGATGATTGGAGATACTCATTTGAGGGTTATGATGATGGTGATCCATGGCGATCATATGTTAATTTTTGTTTCTTTGGCTCTGAATCCCCCTTAGATACGTGTCTTGAATAGATGGAGTTGTGCAAATTAAACAAGAATTTAGGGGGTTGGATATTCTTGTTTGGCAGAAGGTGATGAGATAAATTGATTGGCTACGTATGTGTAAGCCAATAAGCGAGCGTTGAATTGAATAGTATACGTATTTAATATTTTAGTTTATTCGCAAAGAGGAAAGAAATTAAGACAAGCATGCATGCTTTGGATGCAGGGTCAACTCTTGAGACTTATAAGTTCTTGCCATCCCCACTTAAAACCTCCCTCAGTTGCTGTTATATTTGTTCTATCTATGTACTTAGACTACTAGACGAGGTCCTTGATTTATATATTATTCTTATTATTTAATTAATAAGTTCCAGGATTCGAATTAGACGACGAGACGAGGACAGGAATCGAGCTATAAACTAATAAGCAATTGACAACTTATACAAGGCCAACTTTGTCTGTGTTTGATAAAGTATATATACTCATATAATAAGGTGATAATGTAACGGGAAAACATGTGTAATATAAATCTATCTAGTGCGCGCATTCTTCACTAACCCAAATAAAGGGTGTTTTATACATCTTATCAACATTTTGTTTTACTTATCAACTATATGTTTTATATGATTTTGTTTAAAATCTTAGAAGTTAAAAATATTGTATGTATCATCACCGTGACATCTCAGCATGCTAAGACCAAGGTGGTTTGTAATATGTAGGTTAATCTACTATTGTTCCATATAGGCCAGGGTTTAGTGATTAATTATTTTGAGCATCCTGAAACAGTATAGAACTGGATTATATTAGAACTCGTGGCAGACACGAAATCAAATATTATTATTAGAGGTTGATTCACATGAAAATGGGGCTTATCATGAAAACTAGGAACAAATGAGGACCCTTGGATTTGAAAAATGGATGGCTAAGATTAGAAGAGATAGGGGCAAAATGGTAATTTTGACAAAAGAAAATGAAAAATGAAAAATGAAAAATGGAAAAATGAAATTTTCTTAGTTTTCTTAGTTTCGCTTGTTCTTGCCAAAAACAGGAAATTTGATTTTTTACGTTACGTTCTTGTATTTTATCCATATATTCACACTATTATAAGACATGTTCACATATTATCACATTTTTCGGTTCAGAGATTTTATAATACGTTCACATATATTACAAGTGTGTTCATATATTATTACTGTTTGTTCATATTTTATGGTCATGTGTTCATGTTCGATTAAATCATAATACATGCGTTAAACGGCTTAAAAAAATTTGAGAAAAAAATTAAAAAAATTAAAAAATTTACTTTTTTTTTATTTTTTATTTTATTTTTTTCGCTTATTTTTGCCAAAAACACGACGGTTGACATTTTACGTTCTGTTCACATATTTTACACACATGTTCACATTTTTACAAGGGTTGTTCACATATAACCGCATTTTAACTTCAGAAAATTTAGTATACGTTCACATATAATATAAATACGTTCACATATTAGTATTGCATGTTCACGTTTTATGGCCTTATGTTCATACTCGATTTACATCATTATTATGTTCTAGTACGTGTTTCAATCGGATGGTCCAGATTTGTTCTTAGTTTTCATGATAAGCCCCATTTTCATTTGATTCAATCTTATTATTATGATATATGATGAATATTGAGAATCACGTACAACCAACAATAAGACATCCATAACACAAGTCCGATTTGTCTTGTTCATGGTGGCTCTTGTCGATCGATTGAATCACTAGCTCGAAATTACCACTATAAGCTAGGTAAGTTCCTATCATTAAAAAAAATTAAAACGTCCAATAATATTAATTAGCTAAATGTTAAGCAAGAGTTGAAAAGGAATGTGAGAAAAATCAAAGTTTTTTAAATTTTGATTATATAGCCTTTTTTGTAACACCAGTTGGTAGTGACCATTGGTTGTAAAATTTAATCCCAGATTTTGCGACCGGTCGCAAAACTAGTTTTTGCCTATGCGACCACTTGGTCGCTAAAGTCTGCGAGACCAAATGGTCTCTAAACATTGACAGACCTAGGGGTGGGCATGGGTGGACCCGTGTCCCTCCTTCGGTCGGACTTGTTAATAATATGTATGTAAATTTTAGATTTGAATATGGAAAAGTTTAAAATAATTTGTATTAAAAACATGAAAATTAACTAGTTAAAATGGTTTATTACTCAACTTTATATGCAATTCACCAAGGTTCAATTCACTAGTTAAAATGGTTTATTACCCAACTTTATATGGTCGCTAACCCTAATTAGAACATAATTTTTTTTGTTTTTATAGTGCATAATTAAACGTATATTTGCGATCAGTGACCATATGGTCGCTAATTAGCGGCAATATGGTCGCCAAATCCAATATAGCGACCATATGGTCGCTAATTGGTTGCGGATTACATGCTAGAAACTTTTTACAAGCTTATATTCATTTACGAGAAAAAAATGCACGAATGGATGCATTTGTGTATTATAGATTGTTTTTGAACGACCAATTTATTGCTGGCATTGCTCAATTTATTGAGTTTTACAAGTCTATGTCGAGATATAACCCGCAAGAATAAAGGTGTCATTGTCGGAAGTGAAAGAATAGGAAATTGATTTTAGTAGATGATGTGCGTTATCATCTTGTTAAGGAGGGTTTTGTCCCTATCTATTACCAGTGGGTTTCGCACGGGAGACAAATGAAATATTTGCAACATTGTTGGAAAAGTCTATACATAACGAAGGTTGTAGTAGTACTGATCCGATGCCAATAGTATTTGGGTATGATAATCAAATGGAGCAGAAGGTGTATGATGGTTTTAATGCCAGACCTCATTACACTAATGACCCCGTCCAGAATGAGGAGATAAGGCTTGAGGGAGAGAAATATTATCATGAAGCGCCTAATCCCGATGCAGAACGTATGTATGACATGTTGTCCGCCGTGAATAAGCAGTCGTGGCATGGATGTGATGCCAACAGTATTAGGCTCATGTCAAAGTTAGGGTTGACAGAGTGTGGATACAACATTATTTCATATTTCTGCGCATGCTTATCTCACCCTGAGAGAACATTACTAGCCATGTTTTACGACACGAAAAAACTAGTTGAGGGTCTCGATCTTTTGTACGAAGCCATAGATTGAATGATGCCCAAACTCTTATATGGTATACTGGGGTGCAGATGCAAAATACACATCCTGCAAGATATGTGAATATCCTAGATGGAGGCAAGGCAAGATGAAGCTCATTTCCTATCCTCATATGCAAAATACACATCACCCCATTTGTCCGCAAGCGGGAAATTTGATTTTTTTTTATTTAGCGACCACTTGGTCGATGAATCCAAATATTTGGATTTCGTGACCAAGTGGTCGCAGAAAACGATGAGCGACCCTAAATTCAGCTTCGTGACAATCAGATCTCATTTTATTTTTCTTCTTCCATCGTTCATATCCAAATTTTCTTCCGCTCTCTCACCCTCCGACGGCGCCGCCACCTTCCACTGTCGTCGCCACCTCTTCCTCTCTCTAACTCTCTCTTCCCTTATCTCTCTCTTCCTCTCTTCCTCTGTCAGCTGCTGCTCACCCACCTCCACCACTCGAAGCCGACACCACTTGGAGCCGTCGCTAGGAGCCCGCCACCACTAGGGCCGCCATCGTCCCACTCTCTTCATCTCTTCCGCTCCTACGCGCCGCCAACACCACTAGGAGCTCGTCGTCGCCGCCATCTCGGACTTCCTCCACGTAAGACTACAATTGTTTTGTTGATTTTAGGATGAATTAGTTGAATTTGGTGTTGAATTTTTTGATGAGTTGATTTTAGTTGAATTTGTTGTTGATTTTAGTTGAATTTGTTTAGTTGAATTTTAGGAAAGAATATTACTTGATGTTGATGTTGATGTTAGTTGAATTTGTTGTTGAATTCATTGAGAAGTTGATTTTAGTTAAATTTGTTGTTGAATTTGTAATTGATTTTAGTTGAATTTTAATAAAGAAAATTATTTGATGTTGATTTATGGGATTTTAGATTGTTATTGTTGATTTGTCAATATATGTTATTGATTTTGGTTGATTTTGAATTGTTAGGGAAAAATGAGTTGATTTTAGTTGATTTTTATGTAGTTTAGGATGAATTTGGTTGGATTTAGTTGAATTTGGTTGATTTTAGTTGATTTTATTTTCTTTGGATTGTTAGATAGTTAATTTTGATTGGATTTTGATTTTAGTTATATATATTATGGCCCCATGTAGAGGATTATGTCCGCCTCGTCCGAACGAGGTGACATCATCCGACGCTACATCGTCATTCAACGCGGCATAGTCTTCCGAGGTGACACTATCGTTCATTGTCGGACACACGTCGGATGCGGCACTCTTGTTCAGGGATGACTGATTTCACATCCTTAGTAGAGAGGACACAGTTGTTGGCCATGGCGAGGGACTAGACGGGGAGGAGTTCAACACCCTCCTGTGGGAGAAGGTTTGCCTTATGGTCGATCACAAGGACTCGACCCCAATAGGATATATGATTTGAGCATTGTGGACAGGAGGTACGTACGTACAAAAACAACCCTTACAAATTTTATTATTTAAAATCCATTTTTATTAAATATATATTTTACATAATACCTTTGAGATGGATTTAGTTCCTATATCAACTTAAGTGCATTTTAATTAAATTCAATTATTATTGTCACATAGCTGAATTTCAATTTTTCTTGGGTCTATCGGGCGTACCCTCTTTCCCTTAGGAAAGGGTACTCACATCTTGACCCCTAGATTCCGTTGTAGCGGAACCTCACTAGGTCAATGTTGTTGTAGTTTTTGTTTTTGTTAAATATATATATGATAACACATTTTTCGAGATTTTGTAGGTCGTAGCCGTCTAGTCCAGTGTCGTGGTGGTCGATACACATATGCACCAACCAACCAGACTATTGATGTCCGCCTTTTTAGTCATGTTTTTAGGGTGTGTTTTTATTGTGTTTTGAGTCTTTCTCTTTAGTTTTGTGTTTTGTATTGAGTCGTTTATGTAGGTTTTCGTATTTATTTAAGATATGGAAACTACATAAGCTTTGGTGGTATTTTGTAGGTTTTAGAACCTGTTTTGAAGCATATTTTGAAGAAAGGAGGAAAGCACTTGAAGATAGCACTCAAGAATGAAGCAGGGCCTAAGAAAAGCACTCAAATTGTAAGGCCCCAAGCCTTTCGAAGCGCTATCCCATGCCAACCCGAGGACTTCCCAGGAGGTCACCCATCCTGGTACTACTCTCGCCCTTGCATGCTTAACTTCTGAGTTCTTTGTCCTCACTCAAACCCAGAAAAGGAAGAGCTCTTGTTGACATGGGGAGCAACTCAATCCCTTATAAATTATCGGGGTGTTACAATCTCCCCCACTTAAACACTTGACGTCCTCGTCAAGGCCCAAGCACCGCCCTTTAGGTCGAGTCACCGCCCTTTGGACCAAGTGCACTCGTAACCTATAGTCGGCTCTGATACCATTTGTAAGGCCCCAAGCCTTTCGAAGCGCTATCCCATGCCAACCCGAGGACTTCCCAGGAGGTCACCCATCCTGGTACTACTCTCGCCCTTGCACGCTTAACTTCTGAGTTCTTTGTCCTCACTCAAACCCAGAAAAGGAAGAGCTCTTGTTGACATGGGGAGCACCTCAATCCCTTATAAATTATCGGGGTGTTACACAAATAAAGAAGTGAAGAATCCAGTTTGAGCTTGGAAAGAGGTAGAGAAACTCGTTACAAAGACATAGAAAAAAGAATCGAGTCAAACGGAGGTGTAACGAGCCCGCTACGGAAGTTTTACTCAAAGCTGTTTTCAGTGCTGAACAGGCTCGGTAACGACCACGTGAAGGTCGATACCGAGACACTCAAGATCTTAGCAAAGACCGAGTCAGCGCAATTAATGTTATTTTATCCCTTTATATAATTTCCTTAGGGGATATACCTTTTAGAGATATTATTTCCTTTGAGATAGCTCTTAGATAGATTAGTTTCTCTATAAATACTCTTGTTCCCCCTTTAGTATTCTTATCATTCAAGTTAGAGAGAGTAGAGAGGCGAGAGGTGAGAGGAGGCGGGGGTGATAGAGATAGAGTAGAGATTGGAGATTGCTTGGAAGACAAGCTTTGTTTAGATTCAAGTTGTAAGCTTTTCTCTTTAATTTAATTTAGATGTTTTAAATATGATTAGTGAGTAGTCTTCCTCTCTAAGGTTGGGGTTAACCCAATAATGGTTGTGCATGCTTGTTTGTGATCATATTTTGATTGTTTTTATTGCATGATTCTATTCTCTTGCTCTTAATCCTTGAAACGAAAGTTGAAGGGAATTTCTCATTCATAGTTAAAGCGAAAGCGAAAAACCTTGAATCAGAATAGTCAATTTAGGGTTTTGAAGCGAAAGCGGATCTATCCTAGTTGAAGTAGAAGAGATAGATAGTAAGTTTATTGATAGGACGAAAGTTAGTTGATTTACTTGCTTAGTTAACGAAAGTTAGCACCTTTATGTGATAAAAACATGATCTTTATGTTTCATAAGCGTTTGCATGCATAATTGTTGTTGTGGGGATACCTTTACCTTAGATTTTCTCTTTCTCTTGATAAAAACCCTAGCTTTGTTGATTGCTTGCGTGATAAGTAACAAAACTTGATACATGACTTTCTCCCGTGGACGAACCTGACTCCTCTGTACTCAGCGGGGTCTTGACTACAAATTTATTTGTTGTTAAGTAAAACCCTTTCAACAAATTGGCGCTGTTGCCGGGGAGATTTCAATAGTGCCAAGTTTTGTTCTTTTTTTTTGCGTTTTTCGGGACTCTACAGAGTCGGTAACGACCCCCCTAGGGTCGGTACCGACCCTGTTGGCAAACCCATTTTCTCTTCTTTTTTTTGTTTTCAAGTTCACTGTCGAGTCGGTAACGACCCTACCCAGGTCGGTACCGACCCTGTCGATAGATCTCAGTTCCTTTCTTTTCAGTTTTTGTTTTATGGAATCATTACAGGTTCGATACCGACCCTTTAGGCCTCGGTACCGACCCTCTCTGAGAACCCGTTTTGCTTTTGATTTCGTTTTTGTTTTTGTTTTTGCTTACAATGTATGCCAGCTGAAGGACGCTGAGTTGTCTCTAATCCAAAAGTAGACTCTGAACCCGAGCGATCCTTCCACCGTAGATTACGAGAAAACAAAGCAATGGCAACCACTAAAGAGATGGATGCTCTCCGCAAGCAGATGGAAGCATTACAAGCTGAAAAAGATGCTGCAGACGTTGCAGCTAAACGTCACTAAGAGGATAATGCTCGTCTACAGGAGCAGTTGAATGCCTATCCAAGGAATGCCAAGCTGTATATGCATCCAGAACTGAGGGTGCCATAGTTCTCCATTGAGCTTCCTGAGATAGAGAAGACCTTTGAGATCAAACCTTAATGCATATCCTTGATCAAAAGGGCTCAGTTTGAGGGAAAACCCACTGAGTGCCTAATAGAACATATTAAAAATTTCCTTGATTTATGTGACACTATTACTGCTAACGGTGTCTCTTTAGAATATGTTCTGTTAAAAGCTTTCAAGTGGTCTCTTGTAGGAAAGGCCCTGAGCTGGTTAGAGAGCCTACCTCCCAAGTCAATAAAGAAGTGGGAAACTCTGCATGACTTGTTCATGACAAAGTTCTTCCCTCCTGCCAAGACTACGGAGTTGAGGAAGCGCATCACCTCCTACCACCAACTGCCTAATGAGACCTTTGTGGAGACATGGGAGAGATTCAAGGAGATGCTTAGACAGTGCCCTACCCATGGGCAACCACAATATGTACTCCAAGAAATCTTCTTCCAAGGGATCAATGCTGAAATGAAGAACCGCATCAACCTGCACACTGCTTGTGGTTTCATAGAGATGGATCCTGATGAGGCGTGGGCATTGCTTGACAAGTTGACAACTACGATGCAATGTATGGAACACAGCAAGCCCAGCAACCTCAAAGACGACTCTAAAATCCAAACAGGGACGAGGTAGACCCCGCAGTGAAGCACCAATTCTTGCAAGATGAAATCAACCACTTGAAAAAGCAGGTAAGTTATCTTAAATCATGTCCTTCTTATCAAGAATACGGGTCTCAAGCTCATGCTACTTCCGCCTGCACTAACTTGCAACAGATCCGTGATGCTGAGGCATATGAAGAAGCTAACTATATGAGGGGTCCATATAGGAACCAAGGTAATACTTTTTATGCGGGGAGGAATAACAATCAGCCCACCTGGGGCAACTATGGCCAAGGAAGCCAACCTCCTCAACAAGATCAGAGGGTTCCGCCTTATAGACCTTCGGGCTATCAAGAGCCACCATCCTGGGTGCAAGGACTTCATGAAGGGATCAATGGAGTAAAGAATGAAATCAATGGAGTCCAAGCTAACCTCAATAATCAAATGAAATGGTGGCGAGAGTTCGAGAACTGGAAGAAGAGCGTTGACTCACAACTGGGGAACCTTGCTTCACAAGTTCCACGACCTCAAGGGCAACTCCCGGACCTCCCCGACGAGAACCCGAGAAGACAAATAGCAGTTGTACACCTCAGGAGCGGAAAGACACTACCGAACCGTGCCGAGGCCAAAGGCAACAAGGTCGATACCGAGGATGATGCTCCAACCAGGCTCGATAACGAGCCAAACAAGGTCGATATCGAGCCTAAAGATCTCGGTACCGATGCTTCCCAGGTCAATAACGACCCCAATCCAAGTAAGTCCTCGATACCGAGTCACTCCCTTAGTCCCAGGCTCGGTACCGACCCCACTAGGGTTGATACCGATCCTCCTACAACACCATTTGACCCTCTTGTCGATTCGGTAGGGCCTCAATCCAGGTCTCTTTCTATCCTGAGTCCGTCAAAAACTCTTCCTTTCCCGATTAAGAAGTCTAATGATGTCACGAAAGGAAAGTTTAGACGTTTTGTTAAGCTTCTTCAAGGGTTAAATATCTCTATACCATTTACTGAAGCCCTTAACGAAATGCCTGCCTATACTAAATTTTTAAAAGAGATTTTGGGCAGGAAAAGATCTATCTCAGAGATGTCAAGTGAAGTCTGATCCATAAAGCTTCCTAAAAAGCTCGGCGATCCAGGTAAGTTTGCAATTACAATTGGTATTGGGACTCACCGTTTTAAAGCTCTATCTGATCCAGGTGCCAGTGCCAGTTTATTACCATTGTCTATCTGGACCAAGGCTAACATGGGACCACTGGAGCCTGTTGATATGAATCTCTACATGGCGGATGGATCTTCTGTAAAAGCAACTGGAGTCGTTGACGATGTCCCTATCCAAGTTGGAAAATTCTTTGTCCCAAACGACTTCATTGTGCTAGATATGCCAGAAGACCCTTTGGTACCAATCATTCTTAGAAGACCATTCTCAGCCACTGCAGGAGCACGTGTAGATGTCAGGAAGGGACTTCTCACGTTTGATATTGGAGAAGAGAAGGTCGAATTTCATTTCAATCTGGCCGTGAATGAGGTTGCTAGTTGTAGTACTAAGGAGCTTACCGACCCACCATGGTTCGGTACCGACCCCTCTCTGAGTACAGAAACGGGCAAATGCAACGAAAGCACACTTACCGAGGAGCCTACCGTCCCCCTATGGGTCGGTAATGACCCATTCGTAAAGGAGTACGATGCTGGAGATGGATTCAGGCACGATACCGAGGCACTCCCTAACCCAGATAGGTCGGTAACGACCCCCTACACCTCGGTACCAAGCCCTTTTCTGCTCGATCAAGGTAAGTCTTCTTATTCTGGTTTGATTGATTCTGGTCATGATCCCTTTTTCCCATCCTTGTTCTATGTCACAACCTACTGTTAGTCATATGAAGGAGTCAAAACCTCCTTGGTTTTTTCGGATTTTACTAACCCTGTTGTAGGACTTCCAAGCATACTTATTGATGATAGAGGACCACATCTCTTAGAAAGAAGCTTTGATGCTTTTCCATCTAAGTATGGGGTTTCTCTTGATCCCGACAAAGCTGGATGGAAGCCGCCCTGATTAGGCAAGGTAAGTTCGTCGGGCTAACGACATTAAAAATAGCGCTTACGGAGGCAACCCGCTTTTAGTTTCCGCTTTTTGTTTTTGTTTTAGTTTTGGCTTTCTTAGATCTTTTTGCTAGCTTTCTTTTGACTTGTTTTTAGGTTAGATTAGTGTAGTAGGGATAGAAGTTTTTCTAAAGTGACTCAGGTAATACAAGAAGAAGAAGAAGTGCTAAACAGAAGATTCAAGATACTTGGTGCCAAATACAACAATGGAAGGAATTCGGCGTACAAGCATGCCAGGTTCGTTACCGACCCCCACAGGGTCGGTACCGACCTCTACAAAAAAACCGAGAGACTTCAATACTCTTCAATACTCAATGGTTTCAAGCAGCTTCAGTTTTATTTTGTGAGTTCCCTTTTCTTATCCTCTTTATTCTTTTTATGTCTTTGCTTTGAACAGTGAGGACACTATTTGGTTTAAGTATGGGGTATGGGGAAAAGGAAACTCAGTTTTTGTGTCTTTGTGTTTTGTGTTTTTAGGATTGATAATGCTTCACTTAGATGTCCTATGATATGCTTTTAACGTGCTTGATCATGTAATTCCTTTAGCATGTTTGGATAGCTTTGCCTGAATCATGTTAAAAGTTGTTTTTATGTGAATATTTAGCATGTGATGAAATTGAGCACATATGATCTTAGGTAAAAGTGACTGAAATCCAACAAAAATTGCTACCTAGTGAGTTATTTTTGGCCTTAAAGGGAGAACATTAAAAATCCCTCTTCTTTTCTTGTGTGATTTACTCTCCCTATGCATATTATCTCTTGTCATTGATATGGTTATCTATTTCTTGAGGCCTTTATGAGATATTAGTTCATTGCATGTGAAATCAAATGATGGAGAACTTATTTCTTTTTAAACCACTTTTATCCTTTTTTTTACCTACCTTATCATATTTCCTCTTTTTGAAGCCAAATTGAGCCTTAAAGCCTTTTATTTCTATCTCCACAAAATTGTTCCTTAGCCGATGTTAGCTTGACCCTATCCGGGGATTAGGACTTAGTGGGTTAGAGTTGGTTTTGTTGAGCGAGTTGTATTGGTTCAAGTGTGGGGTAATATGGGTTGGGAAAAGAAAGATCTTGCAGTTAATCATGTAAAAGGAGTTTGGTTCTCTCAATGCACTTACAAAAGAAGTAGAAAGAAAAGGAAAAGAAGCAGAATTTGACATCGTTACCGACCTAGTGGGTTAGGTACCGAACATCCCCCCAAAAAAAGGAAAAGTGTGAAAAATCAGAAGGGAAGAAAAAAAGAAAGAAAAAGGAGTTGAAAAGTGAAAAAGTGCATGAGCCAAATTTCGCCTAAGTGTTTATAAGCAAGATTATGTTGGGATTTTAAAGGGGTTGAGAAGTAAGTTGAGCTTTAAAGTTTAGAGAGTTTGGTATAAAGTTTTTGAGAAGTTTTGGAAAAGTGTGTGAGTTTTTAGGAGTCTTTATTCCCGGATATTATTAGCACCACATAACCAAAAATTTTCCATGCCTTATTGTTATTACCAAGCCCCATTACAACTCGGTCGAATGGAAGCTTCTTAGAAGTTTTTCATTGAGCCTAAGTTCTCTGGATGATTTTTATATGTTTTGACATCTCTGGTGGAAAGTTTGGTGATATAAGTAACAATGACTATGTTGATTTTTGTATATTGGATTGAGTTGAGAGTTGTTATTCTAAGCCTAAACACTTGAGAGTTAAGTGAAACACATTACCCTTGTGAGGTTGGATTTGTAATTGCTTTTTCTTGAGGTTGCTCATATGTGTGTGATGACATTAGATTCACTTGTCTATCTATTTCTACTTGTGCTTATGATGTTGCTTTTTGATAAGGGCATTGACTTGATATATGTGTTGATGGTTTTGATTGATGTCTTGTGATTGCTTGAGGACAAGCAAGTCTAAGTATGGGGTATTTTGAAGTCCGCCTTTTTAGTCATGTTTTTAGGGTGTGTTTTTATTGTGTTTGAGTCTTTTTCTTTAGTTTTGTGTTTTGTTTTGAGTCGTTTGTGTATGTTTTCGTATTTATTTAAGATATGGAGTCTACATAAGCTTTGTTGGTGTTTTGTAGGTTTTAAAAGCGTTTTGAAGCATATTTTGAAGAAAGGAGGAAAGCACTTGGAGATAGCACTCAAGAATGAAGTAGGGCCTAAGAAAAGCACTCAAATAAAGAAGTGAAGAATCAAGTTTGAGCTTGGAAAGAGGTAGAGAAACTCGTTACAAAGACATAGAAAAAAGAATCGAGTCAAACGGAGGTGTAACGAGCCCGCTACGGAAGTTTTACTCAAAGCTGTTTTCAGTGCTGAACAGGCTCGGTAACGACCATGTGAGGGTCGGTACCGAGGCACTCAGGATCGTAGCGAAGACCGAGTCGGCGCAATTAATGTTATTTTATCCCTTTATATAGTTTCCTTAGGGGATATATCTTTTAGAGATATTATTTCCTTAGAGATAGCTCTTAGATAGATTAGTTTCTCTATAAATACTCTTGTTCCCCCTTTAGTTTTCTTATCATTCAAGTTAGAGAGAGTAGAGAGGCGAGAAGCGAGAGGAGGCGTGGGAGATAGAGATAGAGTAGAGATTGGAGATTGCTTGGAAAACAAGCTTTGTTTGGATTCAAGTTGTAAGCTTTTCTCTTTAATTTAATTTGGATGTTTTTAAATATGATTAGTGAGTAGTCTTCCTCTCTAAGGTTGGGGTTAACCCAACAATGGTTGTGCATGCTTGTTTGTGATCATAATTTGATTGTTTTTATTGCATGATTCTATTCTCTTGCTCTTAATACTTGAAACGAAAGTTGAAGGGAATTTCTCATTCACAGTTAAAGCGAAAGCGGAAAATCTTGAATCAGAATAGTCAATTTAGGGTTTTGAAATGAAAGCGGATCCATCCTAGTTGAAGTAGAAGAGATAGATAGTAAGTTTATTGATAGGACGAAAGTTAGTTGATTTACTTGCTTAGTTAACGAAAGTTAGCATCTTTATGTGATAAAAGCATGATCTTTATGTTTCATAAGCGTTTGCATGCATAATTGTTGTTTTGGGGATACCTTTACCTTAGATTTTCTCTTTCTCTTGATAAAAACCCTAGCTTTGTTGATTGCTTGCGTGATAAGTAACAAAACTTGATACATGACTTTCTCCCGTGGACAAACCTGACTCCCATGTACTCAGCGGGGTCTTGACTACAATTTTATTTGTTGTTAAGTAAAACCCTATCAACAACCATCGAGCTTTAGAGTTCAAATTCATGTGTAACGATCAAAGACTCGTTGGTTTGACGCTTGGAGTGTAACTTTTAATTAATCTGCATTAATATTTACTTTTACAAATTAAGGATTTATTTACTTATATTGTTATTTATTTTTTTCGTTTTAGACGCACTTCCGATGGGATACCTCCCATCCTGGCATGGACCTCCAGACCGTCCGGAACCTGTGGGAGAAACAGGCCAGGGTCAAGTACAATGACAAGGCCAGGTTAGAAAATATTATAACTCGAGGAAGAAGCCTAAGTGGATCGAGTCGGTCGTTTGGGACCTTTGGGTGCGTATTGGAACACGCCCGAGTTGAAGCCTAAGTCCGAGCGTCAAAAGGTGAACAAACGGGTAAATCCGTCAACCACACCAGCAGTTCGAGGTCCCACCTCGAGACCATGCATTTATTGATATATTTTTTTAATTTGTAGTTTTTGTCCTTATTGTAATTTATTTTTTTATAGTTATTAACAAATTTTTTCTATTTCATAGCACCAAAGTCGTGGTCGACAAATTACGCATGACCTCTCGAGTAGCTAATCGAGAATCGAGACACACACTTTTAATCGAGTGCATCCACCGACCTATAATGTGCCTCATATTATACATAACTTTTATGACGTACATAATTCACACTTTTTTTTTATATAAACATGCATGTACATGTAAATAAAATACACGGATATATTAAATGCACCTTTGGTACTTACATATAAATTTTTAGTGCGTAAATATACATTTTGGTGCTTAGATATGCAACAATGTACGTGACCATGAGACAAAAAAAAAAGTATACTTTATCTATAACTTTGTGTCGGTAATATATCCTACTTCATCATCATTTTAATCTTATCATTATAGACTTATATTTCCTCAAGTTAGTATATGTAGTTAAACCCACCCCTTACTATATGAACTTCCAAACGAGTAAAGAAAATTAAAAAAACAAGTGCGTATATTTTACTTTTCAAAGTTAACGACAGCTTGCACCAAAAAATTCCTAGGCTTATAAGAGAAAGAGATCGATAACATTGAAATTCGGGCCGGGTTGAACCCAACGCATGTCATCTGGGTATAAAATACCACTTAATCTTTAGGGTCCGTTTGGATGCATAATACAAATTTTATAACGCATGTGTTAGTCTGTAAGTACCGAAATCAGTTCAAATACAAGTTTGAACACGTCTAACTAAGCTAAAGTTCTCTTTGACTCTTTCTTAAGGATATTCAAAAAGATATATAGATAGTGATACAATAATATTAAATTATATCCATTTGATGAAGTATAGAGGGATAAAAACCAATCCTATCATGACAGCACGTTCATATGCATCATGCAATATAAAAATGAGAATGCGTCCATCTGAAGCAGTTGATATAGGCCTGTTTCAGGTCGGATCGTTCGAATTTGGATTTAGTGGTTGGTCATTTTAGCCGGTCACAAGCTAAAAATGTGAAACCCTTATTCAAAATTATCGGGTTTAAATCAGACCAATAAATTAAATGCATTATTATGGTGAATTATTATAATAGTCTTACACTTAAAATTGAAATACGTGGTATCATTTGATGCATTTACCTAAAATAAGTGCTGAGAGATTGGGCATTTGTCCCAAATCATTATAAGAAAAAATAACTAGTATATAAGGGAGGTGAAATTATTAGTCATTAGTTTAAGCTCTTAAGTTAAAATAAAATACTAATAAGTAATAATAAGTATCGATATGATGTAATTTATATCGCTACTCAATTAATTAGGGCTCACCAGAAATTTAACATGGTATCAGAGCATGTCCAATTTTGGGGCCGTATTCTGGTTTGATTGAGCTAGTTTATCATAAGGACGTGATTTGGGCTAGCCACCTTTAAATGTTTGTCAAAGTGTCAAATAGATCATACTAGTTGTAATTAAGGGGACGTGTTTACAGATTGGGTATTTGTCCCACATCAGAATATGAAGAAAAAAAACTAATATATAAGAAATGTGAAATCTCTATATATTAGCTTAAGTTTTTGGGTTAAAAAGTATATCTGATCTTATATTAAAAAAATTAATAAAAAATACCGATGTAACTCATGTTGACCCTCGATTAACTACGGTTCACCGTTCACCTTGAAATTTAACACTGAGTAAGAGTCTAGCTAGCATAATTAGGATCCGTTTGGGTTATCACACAATACATGGAACTTCATTATGTTTTATTAAATTGTCAATATAATGTATCAGCAATAATAATCTTATATGGTATCTTAATGACATATATAAACCTAAAAGTAGTCAAAATATAAATAATATTAAAAATATCGAAGTTATATTATGTGAGGTAATAATTTATTTATTTTTTGATAGAATTGGTATTATACTATAAGATTTAAGTTCAAGTAAAACCACTATTATTGTGATATTGTGCACCCAATTTATATTCATGATTTTGAGTTGCATATTCATGATTTTGTATGACTATATTCATTTTTTTTAGTTGCATATTCATTCTATTGAGTTACTCACTTTTATGAATATGCAATTTAAGAATATGATTATGTAACTCTATAAGCATGATAAAGAGATGAAATATTAAGGATGCGTTCGGGTAAACTTTGCTGATAAGTTACTGATAAGTCGATTGTGCTGATAAGTTTCCTGATAAGTTGATTGTGCTGATAAGTTCCGATGTTGATAAGTCGATGCTTGTTTCTGAGATAAGCAAGTGGTGTTCGGTTGGAGGGTTTGTTGATTTTTAAAAGGTAATTAAGGAAAGGTCAAAATTACCTTTACAAAATAATTTTTTAATAAAAATCAAATTACTAAAAAAACAAATTGGGACAAATGTGTAAACTTTGACGAACAAGGCAGAGAAGATACATGGCGGCGGTGAAGAAAATCTTTCTCCCGAGTCTGCCATCTGTCTTGATTCTCTCTCTTGTTCATTCTTGGATTCTCTCTGGTTCACCTTCCTTGGGTTGTTTATCAGTTGAATGAACTTCAGAATTGAGAGTTGGGCTTGTTTAGGCAGAGAAGATCCGCGCCGACCGTGAAGAAATTCTTTCTCCCGAATCCGTCGTTCTCCTTCCTTCCTAGGGTTGTTTATTAGTTGATATATGATGGCGGTGAAGAACTCAAACCGATCAATTTTGGAGACGAATTTGACTTTGAGGAGGCAGAGAAGATCTATGCCAGCAGTGAAGAGTTTTTCTCCCGAGTCCGTCGTTCCGTCCGGATTCTCTCTCTGGTTCACCTTCCTTGGGTTGTTTAATAGTTGAATGAACTTGGGCATGTCTTTCAAGGCAGAAAAGATCCATCGGCGCCGTCACCGGTGTCTTCAACCTCCGAGTTGTTCTGTCCAGATTCTCTCTGGTTCCTTCCGAGTCCGTCGTTCCGTCATTCGAGCTTCAGGCGAGCTTCAATGGTGATGTGAACCCCGTTGAAGGATTCACGAGAGGATCGATCTTGGACTCGTAAATGGTCTTCCTCACGTCGGTTTTGATAGGTTTTGAGTCGATTTAACGACTAGACGGGTTTTGGGTGAGAATTGAAAGGATTTAAGAAGGTGGCTTCGTTTGACGGAAATCGGAAGAATATGGGATACGAGAAGAGAATTGGGGTGACGCCTTTATGAAGAGTTCTGGAGAAATCTCGACAGCATAACATTAATCAAAATAAGCGCAAGTAAAAACATAAGAGGAGGCTCCTTTATATAGAGGAGCTCCAAAACCCTAGCAAGCAAGGCTTAGTGGACTAGGGTTTGCATGCAAGCAAAGGCCCAACGTCCAAAAGCCCATAAATCATAAATAGACAATACTAAAAGTAGCAACAACCAAAACGGGAAAGACATAAATAGAAATATGCTAAAAATAGGGAAATACATAAAATAAGCTTAAGCCCTAATCCAAGGGGGACGCCATGGTCTCGGGTGCCTATGACTAGTCGGAACTGTGTCTGACCCTAAGCAGGGTCGCATCATCCTCCCTCCCTTAGATTCGACGCGTCCTCGCGTCGAGGTGATGTGGAGAAAGGAGACCGAATCAGTAATCAAGTGGAACCTGTCATCGACATCTGTCTTCTCAAAAATCAATATATATGGTGTCGATGTAGGCTCAAGGTGGATCTCGGAATCGACGTCGGACAACAAATGGAAGGGCATGAGAAGTGGTTGGTCCGGCGTCGAGGAAGGTATCGGTGCAAAGATGGGCACATAAGGAGTGAGGTTGGTCTCTACCGTGGGCGTGGCTGGCTCCTCGACGTCCATGATCGTGTCCATGGATGGCACAATCATGAGCGTGCCAATGGTCGGGGTTGGCTCCTCGATGGCCTCGACCAAAGGCACACGAGGCGTGGTCATGGGCGGAACAATAGGCGCAATCGGCTCCATGTTGGCCTCGACCACGACCATGGGTGGTGCGGCCATGGGAACATGCCCAGTGGGTGCTTCAGTGGCCTCGACCACGGCCAAGGGTGGCGCAACCGGCACGCCAATGGACGCGGTAGGAATGGGCTGCCGCGGTGCGACTACATGACATGGTGTCAATGTCACGCGGCCCTTGGTGAGATTTACGATATGCTTGGAGAATGATTGTTCGTCAACATTGGGGGTAAAATGTCGAGCCATGTGGACCACTAGATGGGCCCATGTCTCAATTGGGCATCGCTTCCTAGACCACCGGTCATCTTCCAAACAATCAAACCAATCCCGGGCATAGCTAGTGAAGCAACCAATGGCGATGTCGAAACGCTCAAATTTGTTGTAGTCTCGTTGGTTGAAATACTTGGCCATGTGCTTTGCCCAATCCAAAAACGCTCCGGGGTCATCATACCCGGCAAAGCGTCTTCGTCGAAGTCCTGTATGAGACATGACAAGACGAGAGTAAAAGCGAACCAAAGGTATAAACTCACAAATCTATGCACACGAATCAAATTGTTCACGCAAGGGTTTGGCTAGGCTTGAATGCCGTGAGGGCGGCTTAAGGCTATGCACAAGTATGATGTGAGGAGAAGCAACACTTACATAACCAAACAATCAACCAAACACGTACGCAATTTTGTTTTTGAACAGCCGACTCTTTTTTTTTTAAGATTTATGGCAAGAGCATAAATTGTACCATTACTGGAATACAATCAAGGGTACAAACAAAATTAAGGCTGTCTCGGCAGGGTGGGTACGCTACGCACCAAGGAAAATGGCAAGATCAAAATCTAAAGCAATATAATAATATAAAGCAATAATTAAATATGATCAAGCCTTCCTCTGCATGTGGGATTTGGTAGGAGTATTATGTAAAGTTATGAATATACTGCACACGTTTAAGGCAATAAAAGAAGATGCATGCACCGAATAAAGTGGACGGAAAACAGAGATCTTCACCCAAAGATCACACATGAATAATAATGGAACCACAAAGATTACAATGAAGATTTGGCAGAAAGGATGCCGAATTTCACGCAAATACACGATTGGATTGAAATGTGTTGGAACGATGTTGGGACCTCTGGTTCTAAACATCGGAACAACGATACAGTTCTCCGAGTTTTGATAATGACAAACGCTATAAGGAAACTAATGTGCTTCGATCAAGTATTTCTAAGGAACACAGGTTGAGCAAAGAACTTCTACGAATGACCAAAGATCACAGGAGCACACAATGAAGAGTTCCCATTGATGGGAACTCTGAAGAGAAAAGTTCCCATGAAATGAGAACTCCCAGGAATGACCAGAGAACAAAGGCTTACACGATGAAGAGTTTCTCTCATAGGAACTCTGAAGAGGACAGTTCCCACGACATGGGAACTCACATGTGAGGACAAGGACCTATCAGCGCATATCACGGGATCCTGTCTTGGACAGGATGAAGGCACAGTCTGAGGAGCAGACTGTCAGGATTGATGCAACGGTCCGATCAATTCAAGAAGTTGACCTAGTTCAAATTGAAGTCACATGTGAAGAAAGTACAACTTGGGCATCAAGCAAAGGGCATTTCGGACACAAATGAAAGATGCGATTGAAGCCCAAGTTCACTCGAGTATAAAGCCAAATGAATAGTGCTCGGATTGAGTACTTCTCCCAAAACTCACAAATACCCACAACAGAGAAAGAGAAAGAAGAAGAGAAGTCCCCGGCGGCGAGTGTCTGATCTCGACGACGGTGAAGGTGAAGTTCCCAAGAGCAAGGGAACTGAATTGTAAGGTGTAAGGTTTTGACTCTCTTGGTTTAATTGAGTAGTTCGCTTAGGAACTCAGTTGAGAAGGTTCATTAGTGTTGCTAGAGTTAGGTAGAACTCTTAGGAATAGAGAAGTTTGAACCTGGCTGA
Source organism: Fallopia convolvulus (assembly GCA_964016875.1). Lineage (NCBI taxonomy): Eukaryota > Viridiplantae > Streptophyta > Magnoliopsida > Caryophyllales > Polygonaceae > Fallopia > Fallopia convolvulus. The sequence continues at coordinate 17,404,283 of OZ024728.1, forward strand.
TTGTAACTAAGGAACAAGCAATAAAATAAGAAAGTCATTCAAAATCCTCCAAGCGGAGGTAGAGGTTTACCTATACAACTAGTTGGTTGTAGTGGGGTTCCTCTATAAGGAACTGTGTTCTTTCAGCGTTTTAATTACTTGCGATATTATTCCTTCCGCTGCCTTGGGAACAGCTTAACAGCCAGTTCCCAAGCTCTTGCTAACTCGTTCACGATCTAACAATTGGTATCAGAGCAAGGTTGCTCTAGATTTATGTTAGCATCACAGGTTTCAAACATGGCTCACGAACTTACCCAAGTCGGTCACAACAACAGCAAGCCACCAAGGCTCATCACTGGTAGATTCGAAGTCTGACAACGCGACATGAAGAACTGGATGCGCAACCAGGACTACCAAGCTTGGTGCGTCATAGAGAAAGGGAACTTCAAAATTGATCCAGCGATTGAGAATGACCTTTCAAAATGGGGACCTAATGAGTACAAGTGCATGGAGGCCAACTTCAAAGCCATCCAGTACCTCAAGAATGCCATGTCGGTGCAAGACTGCGACAGAGTGGCAAACCTAGACACGGCAAAGGAAGTGTGGGAAGCCATTCAGCAAATGCACATTGGGAACTCAGACCTCCGAGAAGATCTTCAGATGAACGCAAGGAGGGAGTTCTTCACCTTCCAGATGGAGATAGGAGAATCCGTTGATAGCTACCAATCCCGTTTTGAGGGACTTTGCACCAAGATGACTGGCCTTGGGATCACTAAAGAGGAAGTCACCGACAAAATGAAGGTTCAACAACTCTTCAATGGGTTGACTGGAGAATGGACAAATGAAAGAACGATGTTCAAAAAGAATCCCGAAAACAGAGCTCTTATGCTCCACCAGGTTTTTGGAAAACTGGTGGGATATGAGAAGAGAAAGATAGATGACAGGGAGCAAAAGCGAGCACATCAGGGGATAGCTCTCAAACTTGAAAAGGTGATCAAGGCAGTACAAGAGCAACATGAAGAATCTGAAGAAGATGAGGATGAAGAGCTAGTCCTTGTAACAAAAGCTCTTCGATCTTTCTACAAAGGGAAGTTCAAGAAGAATTATGGGAACTCAGGAAAAGGACAGAGTTCCCAAAGAAAATATGCTGAAAAGGACCTCTCGGATGTAACGTGCTACAAGTGTTACAAGAAGGGACACTTTGCCAAGGAGTGCCCTCAGGAAACGGACAACCGAGGAAAAGGGGAAAAGGCCTACATAGCCACATGGAGTGACGATGAAGACGAGGAGCCTGAATCATGGGCTCAACCTGACATGTGCGCCATGGCCTTAGGAGAAACCACTGGGGAACAACCCAGTGAGGTAACCCCCGAATCCGTTCTTGCTTCTTTGTCAAATTATGAGAAACCTGAACTGCTTAAAATTCTCACAAGTCTTGTCAAAGATAACATTAAATTGCAAAGGAAGCTAGAAAAGTCAGAACAAACTAATGTTGAGTTAGTTGGTCTTGAGCCATGTCCCACCTGTGTGCCTCTATTGGACAAGGTTCAATCTTATGTGTCCCACATTGTAGAGTTAGAGGATGAAATTAGGACCCTAGAAAGTGACAAGAATATCTTTCTGCAAAAACTAAGTGAAAAGGTTGAAAGCCCTAAAGCTTCTTGTTCCCAGACCAAATTTGTGCCAGCCAAACACGGCATAGGGTATGAGTCAGAGAGCCCTAATAAAGGGAAGTCCCCCTTGAGTGAACAAGAGATTAATGAATGTAGGGCCTTAGAACTTCAGTGCGAGAAAAGGAAAAATGCTCACTTAGAAGAAAAAATACGTGTTTTGGAAAGTGGAGTGAATGGAGAAGTAGAATACTACACTGGGAACACTGGACACAAGCTATATGTCCAGATAGCCAAAGGGAACGGGTCTAGAGTGGTTAACAAAGAAACTATGGATAGGAACAGGATACAGAGACCGCATCCTAAGTACTACCTAGGAGAATACTACAAGACCTGCTGGAACTATGGTGCTCATGGGCACTACAAGGAAAGTTGTCCCAAAGCTAGGGCCCAAACTCAAAAGAACAACGAATACTGGAAAAGGCAAAATCACAGATCCAACCCTGCTAGAGTTCCCACCCGTAGAAACACACATAGGAACTCTGTCCTTAACTCTAGGGATCCTTGTGACGTTAATATTGCTAATTACATGTTGTTCGAGAATATCTTTCCTTGTAAGGAACCAGGCAAGAGTCATCTTGCCTGGGTCATCAAAAACTAACTTTTCTTGCAGGTGGCAGTGAGGGGGAACACCACATGGGTCATCGACAGTGGATGTTCAAATCATATGACCGGAAATAAAGAAAACCTCACCTCACTCCACACGAAGGCCGAAAGAGGTCATGTGTCCTTCGGAAAAAAAAACAAAGGGGACATTATAGGAACAGGGGAAGTGCTACTCAACAAATCAATCAAGATCAGCAACGTTAACCTGGTGAAAGATCTGGGTTTCAATCTCTTAAGTGTGTCTCAAATATGTGATCAAGGGAACAACATTGTCACCTTTGATTCAAAAGAGTGTCTGGTGATCAACAAGAAGACCAACAAAATTATCCTAAAGGGAAGAAGGTCCAACAACATTTATGTGGTGGATACAGAATTTGAGCCACCAAAGAAATTGTGCCTGGCAAGTTCCCTTGATGAAACGGAACTTTGGCACCGAAGGTTAGGACACGCAGGTATGAACCAAATCTTGAAGCTCTATCTACAAGATCTCGTCGTCGGTCTCCCACGAATCAACCTTGAAGGAGTCAAGATGTGTGAAGCCTGTGTTCGAGGAAAGCAAACAAGGACCTCCTTCAAGCCCAAAAGGATGGTGAGCACGACCAGGCCCTTTGAGCTAATTCATATGGATCTTTGCGGTCCCATGCACACCGAAAGCTATGGAGGAAAGAGGTACATGTATGTTTTAATCGATGATTTTTCACGATTCACATGGGTGCTATTCTTGAGATCAAAATGAGATACCTTCAAGGAATTCGAAGTCCTAATCACAAGAATGGAGGTCAGCATGGGACTAAAACTCAAGGCTCTCAGATCTGATCATGGAACAGAGTTTGAAAACTCACAATTCCTAAGATACTGTGACAAACATGGGATCTCTCATAACTTCTCGGCCCCTCGCACTCCTCAGCAAAACGGAGTTGTCGAAAGGAAGAACAGGACCTTGGAAGACATGGCTAGAACTATGTTGTTTGAAAGTGGAGTTCCAGAGTACTTTTGGGCTGAAGCTATCTCCACAGCTACTTACATCTTGAATCGAGCCATGATCAGACCCTTGATCAAGAAGACATCCTATGAGCTCATCAAAGGGAGAAAGCCAAATATCGCTCATCTAAGACCTTCGGATGCAAATGCTTCGTCCACAACAATGGGAAAGACAACCTTGGCAAATTTGATCCCAGGAGCGATGAAGGGATATTCCTAGGATACTCTTCCCATAGCAAGGCGTATAGGGTCTATAACAAGAGGACCAAGAAGATAGAGGAAAGCATCCACGTCATCTTCGACGAGAAATCTGTAAAGATGGGAACAGAGGTTCAAGGAAAGGGAACTCTGTTCAAGTTGGTCAGACAAGAAGAAGACGACGACGAGGATGAACCAAGAAAGAAAGATGAAGACTATCCAAGTGGGAACAATGCCCCACAATCAGGGAACAACGAAGGAGATCAAAACTCCACAGATCAAAGCTCCTTTGAAGTTCCCTCTTCAACAGAAGAACCACAAGATGCCTTCAATTCTCTTGTTCCCCAAAATGAAAATGCACCAGAATCTAGTGTTTAGGGGGAACAACGAGGGAACTCCGAAGAAAATCCTGACGAAAGTCCCAGCGAAGAAGCTAAACATAACTGTTCTCCTGAGGAAGAGGAGACTCAAGACACAGATGGAGAAGAGTCAAGGGAACAGGTTGACGTCTCACACATTCTAACAAGAAACTACCACCAAAAGAGAGATCACCCCATCGACAACATCATCACTCCATATGAAAAAGGTGTTCTAACTCGCTCTTCTCTCAATAATTTTTGTGCTTTTAATGCCTTTGTTTCAATGGTGGAACCAAAAAGCATCAAAGAAGCTCTAAAGGACCCAGATTGGATCCAAGCTATGCAAGAAGAACTACACCAATTTGAGAGGAACAAGGTGTGGAAGCTAGTTCCTAGGCCAAAAAACAAGAACATCATAGGAACTCGATGGGTCTTTCGGAACAAGCTAGATGATACTGGGGCCGTAGCTAGGAACAAGGCTCGTCTGGTTGCTCAAGGCTATAGACAAGAAGAAGGAATCGACTATGACGAGACCTTCGCACCAGTTGCAAGGATCGAGGCCATCCGCCTTCTCATAGCCTATGCAGCCCACAAAGGATTCAAGCTATACCAGATGGATGTGAAGACGACATTTCTAAATGGGCATCTCAAAGAAGAAGTATACGTAGCTCAACCCCCAAGATTCGAAGATGAGAAGCTACCCAACCACGTCTACTTCCTGGAGAGGGCCCTCTACGGACTCAAACAAGCTCCTCGAGCATGGTATGACAGGTTTGCTCAGTTCCTTCTGTCTCATGGATACCTTCGAGGTTCCATAGACAAAACTCTTTTCCTTAAGAAAGAGTCTAAGAACATCTTGATTGTTCAAGTTTATGTTGATGACATTGTTTTTGGAGCAACTAACGAAATTCTTGTAGAGAAGTTTAAGGACCTCATGAGCAGTGAGTTTGAGATGAGTCTCATAGGGGAACTCACGTTCTTCCTTGGACTCCAAATATCTCAGACAAAAGAGGGAACAAGGATTCATCAACAAAAATACATAAGAGAAATGCTAGTCAAGTATGGGATGGACCACTCAAGGCCCATCGACACTCCCATCTCACCAAACTCCAGGCTAAATGCCGATGAAACAGGGGTAAGTGTCGATCAAAGGAACTTCAGAGGTATGATTGGCTCTCTCCTATACTTAACTGCTAGTAGGCCTGACATCATGTTCTCAGTGTGCTTATGTGCACGTTTTCAAGCTAACCCCAAAGAATCACACCTAAAAGAGGTGAAGAGGATTTTCAGGTACCTCAAAGGGAACGACAACTTGTGCCTCTAGTATCCAAGGAACAGTTCCCTTGAGCTCATTGCTTATACAGATGCAGATTTTGCTGGGCACCTAGTTGATCGAAAGAGCACATCAGGAATGGCCCAGTTCCTTGGGTCATGCCTAGTCTCATGGGGATCCAAGAAGCAAAATTCAGTGGCACTCTCCACAGCTGAAGCAGAATATATGGTTGCCGCATCATGCTGTTCCCAAGTACTATGGCTCAAGTCCCAACTTCAGGATTACGGTATGTCATTTGGCCCAGTTCCTATACTCTGTGATAATACTAGTGCCATTAACATTTCCAAAAATCCTGTGCATCATTCTAGGACTAAGCACATAGACATTAGGCATCATTTTCTACGTGACAATGTTGAAAATGGGAACATCTCTATGCAACACTGTAGAACGGAAGAGCAAATTGCGGACATTCTCACCAAAGCTTTAGACAGACGTCCCTACCAGCGTTTTCGAATGCTTCTAGGGATGATAACTCTAAACTAAACGAGTCCATGTTTGTCTCTCCCTCAATGCTTGATTAGTCTAACTAGAAATGCATGATAGGGAACTGTAGGACTCAGTGCTTTCATTTTGCCATATTACTAGTCTAGAGCTTGATTTGTATGAAGGAACACTATTTCTTTTGTCCCAAAATGATCAACCAGAGTTCCCTCTAACCCTCTTTACATGCCACTATGACGGTTGATCATAAAACCCACCCTCAGCTAAGGACCAGACAAACGTTTCTCATGAGCCAAACTCTTTATCCCAAAATCGAGTTGCAATTGTCTGGTTCTCTTTTGAGTTCCTCAGCCTCACAAAGAAAATTGAGTGTGAGTTCCCTTAACCTCTCCACTCAATATGACCTTTCCAAAGATCATGGGAACTGATAGGCAAAAGCAAGGGAACACTGGATCTAAAAAGATGACACTTCACTAGGGAAACGGGAAATTGTGTCAGACTCTGAAGCGTTTTGGGCCAAGTATTCAAAAATCAAAAGGACTTCCCAGGAAAGAAAAGGACGCGTGTCAGAGGCGTGCTAAGGAAGTTGAAACGCCCCTCCGATTTCATTGGCCAACGGTTAATACCAACTTCCCTTTCTACCCTCGTCTCTCTCTCACATAAAACCCTACTTTACCACTTTTGGGTTCCTTCCTCCTCATCCTTCCCTGTCATTCTCCTCCTCTGCAACTTTGCCTCCTCCCTCTTTCGAGAAAACTTCCAAAAACTCTCTCTTTCCCAAACCTTTATCAAATGGCTCCAGCCCATTCTTATGCCGAGATGAAGGCATGGATTCAAAACAACCCTAAAGCCCTTTTCCTCACCATGATGGCGGACGTCGAGAAGGAGCAAAATGAAGCTCTTCGCGATGTTCTCATCGAGGGACTTTAAAATTATGTAAGTCCCTTTCTTCCTCCTCCCTCGGCGGCGCAACCTCCAGCACCGCCGACCTCCACTCTTCCACCTCCCTCTTCCTCCGAAATTCGCATCGTCGACACTTTTGGATCCGAACCCCCTTCCAAATATGAAAAACCCAAACAATCCAAACACAAACACTCTTCCAAAGACCCCTCCAAATCCAAACACCACTCCTCAAAATCCAAACACAAATCCTCCAAACGCAAACACTCACAAATCTCCACTTCTTCATCCCCATCTCCTCCCATTCCAAAGAAAAAATCCCTCCTCAACATGGAGGAGGTCCTTAATCTATCCAAACCCGACGCCTATGCCGTCGTTCACCCATCCGAGGTCGAGAAGCTCTTTCTCCCTCGTCCCCAATCAATCTCTGAGACCTCAGGTCCCAGGGACTCCACGATAATCTCTTCCTCCCCTGTTCCCATGGTTGAGGGAACTACTAACCCTCCTCCATCCTCTTCCTCCCCCAGAGTTTCCCCACCCACCTCACCCATTCCCACATCCCCCATCACTTCAAAATCTGCCTCTGGGACCTCAAGTCCCAAGGCTCGCACTCCTACTCCTCCTCCTTCCACTCCCAAGGTCCCAACTCCACAAAATTCTCCTCTACCTCCCTCTTCTCCCACCACACTAAAACTCCCTTCCCCACCTTCTTCGGCCCAGAAAACCATAGACCTCGACTCCGACGAGGATAATCTCCCCATCGGAGTCCTTGCTCGCCAGAAGGCCAATGCACCCATCGTGATGGGAACTGCTGAAGAGGAAGCCCAACTAAAGGCCCTCGAGGAAGAATTCGAAGGCGCACTCAAAGGGCCTTCCGAAAACTAAGGGGGCAAAGCCCAAGAAGAAGGGAACCCAGCACCAACTGACGGTGCTGAGACAAGCAGTTGTCGTCAGGAAGACGACGAGGAGGAAACAGGGCTGACCTCCTCCAATGATGAAGGGACCTCCAGTGATGACGCTGAAGAGGAAGAAGAGGCCCCCACTTACAAAGAGCTTGCCAGCATCCCTGCTCCTGAACAACAAATGGTGGTGTCGGCACAGGTCCCAGAGGAAAGGACCCGCCCACTGCTGATCGAAGCGGCTGACCCCCCTCAGCAAAAAGGAAAGACTACGGTCTCTAGGGGGAACTCCAAGAAGAAAGGGAAAGGAAATGTGCCCAAGAAAGTCCATATCTCTGAGAATCGCAAGCTCCTTCCCCCACTCATCCTCTATGAAAGACAGCTCACCAATGAAGGGCTAGGGCAACTATGTGACCTGATCAAGGCCCAAGGATGAGAACACATGTGTAGTGAGGCCGTGAGTGTCGATCCCTCTCAGGTGCGCCGATTCTACAACAACTTTGTGGTCCAAGACAACGGCACCAAGGGAACTCTCTCCCTCGAAGGCGACGACTTCAACTTCACAACCTCCACAATCCGCCTTCAACTACAGGTCCCTGTCCAGGGCCTCCAGGAACTGCCCACCAAGAGCTGGGGCGACTTCAATAGCGAGGTGATCTATAACACGATCTACGAGGGCCGTGTTCCCACCACTGGCACCTCTACTCATCACCTATCCCTCATAGCCAAGTTGGCTCATCAATTCATCATCAACATGGTGATCCCTCGCCAGGAGAAGTGCCTTGTCATCAACATCCCTGATGCCATCATCCTCTACCACTTCCTCCTCAAAAAGCCCATAAATCTTCCTCGCATAATTCTGGGGCACATGGAGAAGTGTATGGCTTCCAAATCCCACTCCCTCCCTTATGCTGGCCTCATCAAGAAACTCTTGCTCAGAGAGGGCCTCTACGACACATCCAAGGAAGAGGTCACCATAGGTAGGGAACTGGACATCTCTATGGTCCACAAAATGCGGCACTCTGAGCCAGTGGAGGAACAAGAAAGGCTGCCATCTGGTGAAGGCACTCAGGATGGGAACACTCAAGTGTTGGTGCACATTGCCAACACTCTCGACAAGATAGCCAGGGAACAAAAAAAGATGGCAAGGGACCAAGAACAAATTGCTAAAGGCCAGGAAAAGCTTGTAAAAGTCTTGACACGGCTTTGTGATGCCCTGTTCCCACCAAGCCCATGATCTTTTCCTTCTTTTTCCTAGCCTCAATATTCCCACAAATAGTCTCTTGTGTTCCTATGTACATTTTTATTGCTTAAGTAATGAATGGTTTTTAGTATGATTGCGTGTTCTTTTCCTTCGTTATCTATGCGTTTACTTGTTTTCGATGATGTCAAAAGGGGGAAAGACAAAAAATGCGAGATGAGTTAAGTTGAAAAGATATCACAGAATACGCTATAGCTAAGGGGGAACAATTGCATAAAAAACTAAGTACGAACTCAGTGATTCACAAGAAGTGGCTCCCTAGGAACACGCGTAGGAACTCATTTGCATATCATGCTTTGAAATACTTGCTAATTTTTTTTGTGATAGGTTTGTCATCATCAAAAAGGGGGAAATTGTTGGAACGATGTTGGGACCTCTGGTTCTAAACATCGGAACAACGATACAGTTCTCCGAGTTTTGATAATGACAAACGCTATAAGGAAACTAATGTGCTTCGATCAAGTATTTCTAAGGAACACAGGTTGAGCAAAGAACTTCTACGAATGACCAAAGATCACAGGAGCACACAATGAAGAGTTCCCATCAAGGGAACTCTGAAGAGAAAAGTTCCCATGAAATGAGAACTCCCAGGAATGACCAGAGAACAAAGGCTTACACGATGAAGAGTTTCTCTCATAGGAACTCCGAAGAGGACAGTTCCCACGACATGGGAACTCACATGTGAGGACAAGGACCGATCAGCGCATATCACGGGATCCTGTCTTGGACAGGATGAAGGCACAGTCTGAGGAGCAGACTGTCAGGATTGATGCAACGGTCCGATCAATTCAAGAAGTTGACCTAGTTCAAATTGAAGTCACATGTGAAGAAAGTACAACTTGGGCATCAAGCAAAGGGCATTTCGGACACAAATGAAAGATGCGATTGAAGCCCAAGTTCACTCGAGTATAAAGCCAAATGAATAGTGCTCGGATTGAGTACTTCTCCCAGAACTCACAAATACCCACAACAGAGAAAGAGAAAGAAGAAGAGAAGTCCCCGGCGGCGAGTGTCTGATCTCGACGACGGTGAAGGTGAAGTTCCCAAGAGTAAGGGAACTGAATTGTAAGGTGTAAGGTTTTGACTCTCTTGGTTTAATTGAGTAGTTCGCTTAGGAACTCAGTTGAGAAGGTTCATTAGTGTTGCTAGAGTTAGGTAGAACTCTTAGGAACAGAGAAGTTTGAACCTGGCTGATTGTAACTAAGGAACAAGCAATAAAATAAGAAAGTCATTCAAAATCCTCCAAGCGGAGGTAGAGGTTTACCCATACAACTAGTTGGTTGTAGTGGGGTTCCTCTATAAGGAACTGTGTTCTTTCAGCGTTTTAATTACTTGCGATATTATTCCTTCCGCTGCCTTGGGAACAGCTTAACAGCCAGTTCCCAAGCTCTTGCTAACTCGTTCACGATCTAACAAAATGAATATTGCAATGAAGATTTGGCAATAACAGAACAAGCAAAAGGATAGCAGGCAATTAGGGACAGAAGGTAGCTTTCACGCACGTAATATAATTGAAACACTTAGTCATGCAAGCTATACTATCGTATTCACACCACAATTGCACAAGGATAGGGAAAAAAAATTCGGTGCAAAACTTGTTTGCAATCCGCAAGGTCTGGGACAATTTTTTTTTTTGGATCAAGGATCTGGAAAACAAGTATGATAACGGGATAAATTGAATCAATGGAACGTGAACAAAATGAATCGAGCGACTTACAAGACGTGAGACTTACGCAATCCGTAGGCTCTGATACCAGTTGATGTGAACCCCGTTGAAGGATTCACGAGAGGATCGATCTTGGACTCGTAAATGGTCTTCCTAACGTCGGTTTTGATAGGTTTTGAATCGATTTAACGAATAGACGGGGTTTGGGTGAGAATTGAAATGATTTAAGAAGGTGGCTTCGTTTGACGGAAACCAGAAGAATATGGGATACGAGAAGAGAATTGGGGTGACGCCTTTATGAAGAGTTCTGGAGAAATCTCGACAGCATAACATTAATCAAAATAAGCGTAAGTAAAAACATAAGAGGAGGCTCCTTTATATAGAGGAGCTCCAAAACCCTAGCAAGCAAGGCTTAGTGGACTAGGGTTTGCATGCAAGCAAAGGCCCAACGTCCAAAAGCCCATAAATCATAAATAGACAATACTAAAAGTAGCAACAACCAAAACGAGAAAGACATAAATAGAAATATGCTAAAAATAGGGAAATACATAAAATAAGCTTAAGCCCTAATCCAAGGGGGACGCCATGGTCTCGGGTGCCTATGACTAGTCGGAATTGTGTCTGACCCTAAGCAGGGTCGCATCAAATGGTGAGCTTCAATGGAGATGGAGATGGAAAGCTCCATTGGGCGTCAATGGCAGACATGAATGGGAACGAAAGAACCAGACATTAATGGGCGTCAATGGCACACATGAGAACAAGAAAAATTATGAGAACGAAAGAACCAGAAATATCATGGGGAGGGAGAAGAGAGCTTGGATTTTGGCCTTCAATGGGGGCTCATGGGGGAGAGAGGTGGACAGAGAAGGGGTGAAATTGGGGGTAGGTGGAATTGTGGGGTAGTAGGAAAATATTTTATGTGGGGCCCATGTGCTTATACTTTTGAAGATAAGTTTGCTTATATCCGAAAAGCATGAGTGTGTTGATTATTTTTTCTGCTTATAAGAATCGAAAATAAAGTTGCCAAACACCCACTTTTGTTGCTTATTTCTACAAATAAGCATTTGTGTGCTTATAATCACACACTTTAAGCATTCCCAAACGCACCCTAAGAAAGCTTCAAAAATACAATATTATAAAAATATGAATATGTGACTTATAAACATGAATACAGTGTAATAGGAAAAGAATGAATATACAACTCAAAAATATGAATACAATCCTACAGTACAATGAATATGCAACTCAAAATCATAAATATAAATTGGGCGCACAATATCATAGTACTAGTTGTTTTACTTGAACTTATCTCTATACTATAATATGTTTTAAAATTTGTATTGATTCTTTACTTTCTATGTGAAATAAAAGCATTAATTTATGATATTATATCAAATCAAATACAAATATGAGAAAACACAGAACACAAAACATAGAACAGAGAACAGAGATCTGGGTGTTCCTCTAAATGATTCATCTTGTTGATTTCTAAGATGCTTTCACCTTCAATGGTTGAGAAAGCCGAAGGTTGAACTTAGCTTTTCCGGTCTTCAATGGTTGAGAAAATCGAAGACCGACTCTAATCTCAATGTATCTATTCATTTTGTGTTTGGCACAATTTGATACTCCAATTTTTTGAGTGGTGGCTCAGTCTTCCCGAATGTTTGTAAGATGTTTCTTTTGTTTTAGTTTGTGTTTAAGCCCTCCTTACTTTGTTAGATCTTGTGGTGAGTTGTGGCTCATTCCTTTCTGAATTTTTTTAAGAAAATTCTTTGATGAGTTGGTTTGTGGTTTAGCCCTCGTTCAATTGTCGAAAATTGGATTAATCCTTATCATTTTTTTTATTGGAGTTTGTCTGTACAAACCTTGATGTTTCAGACTCTGTGCTTTATTTTGCCCGCCTTAGACCCTCATATACAATTCTGGTAGGCCACTTCATTGTTGTTTCGACTCTCGGATGTTGACGCCGATTAGTTTCTCGGGCGGATCCATTCTTCCCGTTTTCTGTAACCTCTCTGATTTGTCGCCAGTCCCGAACGTTCTTCGTCAAAGACTCAAAGCTTGCTTGTGATTGATGTTGATGTGGCTTTTCCCTAGCCTTTCATTCTTGGAGTGCTTTTTGTGGTTGTTGTTTGGCTATGTGGCCTTTGGTGTTGGTTTTGGCTTTTTTGTGTTTTGGGCTTTGACCTTTTTGTTGGGCCTTCTTTGCTTTCCTTTTTGTGTTTGGGGTTAATCTCCTCTTGGACTTTTTGTTCTTTGGTTTGTTTTTGGTGCTTGTGTTAACAGGCTAACTTTCAGTTTGGCGTATGTACCTCACCGGGTTTGGGAACTGAGTTTGGGCTTGGATTGCTAGGCATGGTTGTGGTGCTTTAGCGGCTTCTGATGGTTCTTCTTTTTGATGGAGACTTGTCATCGGTCCTTTGCGCATCCCTCTGGATCGTTCAGGGTTGACCTCTAGTCCTACGGGCTACGGCGCTTTGACTTCTCGCGCGTTTCTCTCCAGCTTCCAATCTTGTTTCGTTTGCCTTTCTTCGGTTGTTGTATTTTACCTTACTTGTGGTTGCTTGTTTGTTTGTTTGTTGCTTGTCGAGCTCTCGGCTGCTATCTCTTGATAGCCTCTCGGGCTGCCAAGTTTGTCTGGTATCCTGAATCTTTACCTAATAAAAAAAAAATACAAATGTTCAAACCGAATCCATCCCAATTGAAAATTTACAAGTCAGTTGAGTTCGATTCATTTCGAGTTAGGTAAACAAATTTGTGCTAAAATTCAGCATTGTGTCAATCTGTAACGTTTATACATCCATGATCCGTATATGTGTTCCCAAATGTAAGAGAATAAAAAGGCCCATTCTGATGTATGGAGGGCTGGATCAAAAGGCCCATTCTGATGTCCTACTGAGCTGAATCAAAAGAGCCCTCCAAAATTCTAGGGGAAACCCAAAATGCTGGATCAAAAGGCCCGAAAAGAGCCCTCCAAAATTCAGCATTTTGTGTCAATCTACACGTTTATAGTAGGACATCACACTTGTGTCAATCTACACGTATGTTGGTTTCTAAGAGAAACCCAAAAATTGTGGGAAGAGGAGAAATTTTACGTGATGATAAGGGTTCTTGGAAGGGGGCGTATGCTTTTCGGTGTGGTGATTGCCCTGCGTTGACAGCTGAACTTCTAGCAATTCTCCACGGTATCAAAAAGGCAAATCAAATTGGCATCAATATGCTCATCATTAAATCCGATTCGGCTTCCGCAGTTTCACTCTTACAAGCCGACTCTCTCTTCACTCACCCTGATTTCTTCATTATCAATGAGTGTCAACAACTCACACGGCTACCTTCTTTATCCATAAAGCTACAACATGTTAGCCGATCACCAAATACCGTCGTTGATTGCCTAGCAAACATCTCGCTTTCTTTGTCTTAAGATTCTGTTGATTTTCATGCCATTCCCGATTTTCTAGCTTCTTTCTTAGCTAAAGACCTTGTAGCTTCTTTGGAACATATTTCTGATCCTGTTCTTCCACTCCAATTCAGCAAACCCCTCAATGTTGTCCTTGCCTTCTTAATGTATTAGGAACATAGAGATTTTAGTCTGATTACTTCTTGTTCTTACATAAACCAAAAAAATGAAAATTCCATCCCATATTAATATGTTGTATCATACAAAATATACATTCATGGATTTTCACCAAAAGTAACCAAGCCTTTCACTGCTAATTTTCAAAATGACTACCTCCATTACCAAAAAATAAAACAAAAAACTCTCCTTTCTCCTAGAGTAAAACAGAATCACAATGTTCATCTGCTCCATGCCTATGATTTCAAAGGACTAAATGCATGAAAATGATGTATTTTGCTCTATAAACATATGTTGAGATATGTGGTTTTCTGTACTTTACATACATTCAATGCTTCCTGTCTCTACCTGTGAATTGATTGGAGTGTTTATGTGAAGACACTAATTTAGTCACTTTCAGACTCCTCTTCCAGCAGATCCGAAAAGGCGATCTTGCCGCCATAATTGTTCTCCAAGCTGTCAAACTGTCTGCAAATCTCCATCACATCCTTTTCTGTTATCTTTCCCATCTCTTTCAGCTTGTAGATCACATACTCAGATTTACTGCAAACAAACCAAAAAATTACCAAATCTCAGCAAAATTTAACTCATCTTAGCATACTAGCTGATCAAGATTTCAATATCTACAATGAGCTCAAAACTGCAATTCATGGTAGACAGTATTGGTAGCATATCTGGTAACAGAAGATCTATACAATACAAAATCAAGAAACGAAAGCTAACCTGATAGATCCATCATGATCCCAATCTGCAGCAACAAGATCCCCAAGGGTCATCTTCTTCTGAAGAACCCATTTCGCCATTCTTCGATTCCTCTTATCCATCCTAAACTCGGTCAAATAAAGAAATGCTCTAGCAACAGTGAGGGTGCTCAAAAGCAGCCAAACAATCGCAAAACACCTCCCTTGCGCGGTCTTGAAAGCGTAATCTCCATATCCAACGGTCGTAACAGAAGTCACCGAAAGGTAAAAGCTATCCACCCAGCTCGCCTCCTCGATCAAATGCACACTAACTGTCCCAACAGCTAAACAGAACACCACAACTCCCAAGGCCAAACAGACTTTAGTCCTAATTCTCATCCTCTTCTTCTCCTTATCAAGCACATAAGTATTCACCATGAAATTGAACCGGTTCTCGTCCATCGCGCCTAGCAAGACCGCCTCTTGTCGATCGAGAACATAGGTCACGAGCAAATTGAGGAGGATATCAATGAAGCCGAACCCGACCAGGATGAAAATGCAAGTGAAGAGCTTTGTGAAGGTTGTGTTTGGGACAATGTCTCCATACCCAATTGTACAAAGAGTGACCACTGTGAAATACAATGCATCAATTGGTACAAATGTCTTGTGGCCACTGAATTTGTCACTATTGAAAATGAACACTGCTAGCCCTGCAATGACATATAGAAGCAATCCCAATGAAGCTAGGATCACAATCTGGGATCTTGATTTGTTGGGCCCATCTTCCTCGGAGTCGGAGGAATCTCCTGGGGACTCGCGCTCGTCGGTGACCACAGGAGGAGCTGAGCTGGACCTCTTTGTGAGAAGCCTCTTCTCCTTGAAGCTGACAATGAGATTCTTGAGGGCATTTCTTGGAGTTGCAATAAGTGTAGGAAGAAGCACATCATTTTCATTGCCGAAATTTGGGAACCCAGATGGGTGAAACTCTCTCCTGAATGTGGGTGTTCTTGATCTTGCTGATCTTGGGGTTTCTTCAATGGTGATAAGAGACTGGTCCATGATAAGAGCTACTAACTTTATCAGCCCTTTTTTGGACATTAACATGGTTTTTGGCATATGGGTTTTATTGGGTTTTTGCTCCATTTTCTTGCCAGCTACCAGTCTGTAAATTTGAGGGTTTAATGTCCGCCAGTCAATCTAGGAGGTTGTCAAAACATGATTTGGTTTTTAAATGGGATCTGGTCATGCATTTTAGTGCTGTTAATCTGTAAAGTTCAAACCTTGATTGCTGGACAGTGTGTGAGCCGTCCGATCCAGAGGAATAAGATCATGGCCGTCCGTTGTGTGTTTCTGTCAATCTCAATCACATGATCAAACGGCCGGTTAGCATAAATTCCGGCTAATTTTTGATTCGATTTATCTTAATTTGTACATGTGTCAACTAATCATGTTAGTATAGGAGCATGTCACGGTCGATTGACTTGTTTATCAATTTATGTTGCGCTCTTTCATAACAGGACAACGCCCTTTTTTAACAAGGGTTTGAGGAAATGGACTTCTATTTAATATTTTACGTTGGATTGGATAATTACAGGGCAGGGGGCATGGAATATATGCTTGAAAATATATTCATATTTTTTTTATAAATAACACGTTACCACTAAGCAATTTGTAAAGTAGGGAATTAAGAACTTATAATTAATGTTTGTATATCTAGGCCTATGCAAGTCTTGATTAGGATCACGCGTATTTGGATCCCGTGATGAACTCGCACCATCGCAAGTTGGCATAAGTAGACACGCGGATTGATTAGCAAAATAGGTTGTACTCCGTATTGAATTTGAGTGTGATGGAAATTAATAGTATGTGATGTGAATATTAATTGGCTGCCTGCCTCCATCCAGCCAAAAATGTGAATAGCCGAATGTGAATAGCCGTAAAGGAAGCAATCGAACCTGCCAAAAATGTAAAAGGCATCTTTGGGCCCGTCTTGAAGGCCTACAGCATCGGCTGAATTATAGGCTAAGCCCGTTCCATCTTAAGCTCCAACAAGAACTGAAAATTGAATTAGAAAAAGTTTTGCACCAAGTGCAGCTCCTGTGGTTTCAGAAATCAAGAGCTGGTTTTTTATTGACGGAGACAAGAATTAGGGCTGGGTAAAGTCCAGTCCGAACAGGATTTTTGGACCGGACTGGGGTGGACTGGACCGGGATTGGACCGGACTGAGGGGTATCCAGTCCAGTCCTCGGTCCACAAAAAATTAAAAATCGGTCCCCGGTCCGATCCGGTTGAAATTCGGTCCGGATCTGGTTCGGACCGGTTTTTTATTAGTAGCAAAATAAATTATTTTGTATCAAAAATATGTATATTTATATTATAAAATTTATGTTACAAATATAAATTTAATTTTTTATATGATATAATATATATTTTTTACAAAAATGTTTTTTAGAATTAAATAAAAACTTTTTTATTTAAAATAAATATATTCTATTGATAAGAGAATAGTTCAGTCCAAACCCGGACCAGACCAGACCGAGAATATCCATTCCGGTCATCAGTCCAATTTTTTGGGGAATTCGGTCCCAGTCCGGTCTTGGACCGATGCCCACCCCTAACAAGAATACGAGATTTTACCACTTGTCAATGATTATTCGGCGGCAAGCTAACAAGATCTCGGCTCTCCAAAATGATGATAGCGACTGGATCTCTAATGAGGACAGTATCAAACACATGATATGTTCTTATTTCAAAGATTTTTACACTAAGGATGAGAGCTCGGTCGATAACAAATTACCGCTGATTTCCGGTTTTCCTTCGCTGAGCGCTGAAGCAATGTCCAATTTATCCAAGCAGTTCACGTCGGAAGAGCTCTGGAATGCCTTGAACATGATGAATTCGTACAAGTCTCCAAGCCCAGATGGCTACCCAGCTGTCTTCTACCAAAAGAATTGCCCTTGTGTGCGCCAACAAGTGGTGGAAACTGTGCTAAATGTGTTGACTAATGGGGTGATGGCTAAGGGTATGGCAGATGCGTTGATGGTGCTTCTTGCTAAAACTGATTGTCCTTCTTCAGCTATGCATTTTCGACCAATCTCACTCCTTAACGTCAGTTCTAAAATTGCTACGAAGGTGCTGGTCAACAGACTCAAACCGACGTTGCCTAACATTATTTCTCCGGCGAACTCAAGTTTTGTTCATGGTCGTCAGATCATTGATAATGTGGTTATAGTCTAAGATGTACTCCATTCCATGAATGTTTTACATTCAAATAGATGGATGATCTAGAAAATTGACCTCGCTAAAGCTTACGATCGTACCCGCTGGAGTTTCCTCAAAGACGTTTTGTTGCAAGCAGGGTTTCCGAATCGTCTTGTTGATGTGATTATGCTAATCCAAACAACTGGGAAAACTAAAGTTCTTTGGCATGGCCGAAACGCGGGAGAGTTTACTCCTTCTTGAGGGGTGCGGCAAGGCAATCCTCTCTCTCTCCGATCTTTTTGTAATGTGCATGGAGAAGCTGTCACACTTAATTCAGATGGCATTCGAAGAGGGAGCATGAACGCCGATTGTTGTTGGAGATGTTAAGCTTTCACACTTTTTTCCGCTAACGATTTGGTGCTTTTTGCGAACACCCCTCCAACTCAAGCTATGGCTATGAAAATTTGTCTTGAAGCTTTCTGTGATCTTTGAGGCGAGAAAGTTAATTATGCTAAAAGCAGTTTGTTGTTCTCCCACTTCGTGTCTGACGACACCAAGAGTTTGATCAGCTCCACCGTTTAAATTTCGGTCATGGATGAGTTTGGAAATAATCTTGGGGTTCCTACTGCGTGCAGAAAAATGAGCCCGAAAAACTATCAATTCTTGCTTGACAAAATGAAGAACAGGCTTCGGGGATGGCAATAAAAAACTCTTCCTTTGCGGGACGAGTAACGTTGGCCAAATCGGTCTTGTGCAGCCTACCCAATGTTATGCAATCTTCCCAGCTTCCGCGATCATTGTGTGATGAGATGGATAAAACGGTCAGAAGATTCCTTTGGGGTTCCACATCTGAAAAAGGCATAACCACTTACTCTCTTGGGATAAAGTATCAAACCCGATTAAGGATGGTGATTTGGGTGTGCATCAAATGCGTCAAACCAACACATTTTTACTTGCCAAACTTGGTTGGCGCACCCTTCAAGAACCGACTTCTCTTTGGTCAAGGGTTATTCGGGGTAAATATTGCCATGGACAGGCCAATATTGACATGTTTCATAAATGGTCGCGAGCATCGAGAACTTGGAATGAATAGTTGAGGGCGCACAACTTCTTTCTAAAGGTCCATGCACTTCGATTGGAAATGGAAGAACGAATCTGTTCTAGACTCATGATTGGGTTGATCAAAAGCCACTTTCGGATTTTGTTACCACTCAACTTAATCCTGAGGTGAGGGGGCGACTGTGAGTGAAATGTGGAATGGAGAGGACTAGAAATGGAATATTATTGGAAACCTACTTCTGAACAATATCAAAGACAGGATTGATGCGGTGAAAGTCAACGATGACAATGATGCTGCCATTGACAAGCTTTTTTGGGGGTCGACCCCTTCAAAAACTTTTTCCACTACTTCAGCTCTACAACTTTTGTGCAATCACGACTCGGCTAGCACCCCCCCTCTTAATCCCCTGTGGAACAAAATGTGGAAAGTCAAGGCTCAAAATTGTGTGAAGCAATTCCTTTACGTAGTGGCTCATAACTCTGTCCTTTGTAATGTGAATCACGTGCGAAGGAAAATCTCCACAAATTCGGCTTGCCCATGCTGTGGTCAAGATGAGACATGTATTCATATGTTACACGACTGCCCTAAAAATACTGGTGTGTGGCTGGCGTTATCTGGGAATCAACTCCCAGCTGCCTTCTTGATGACGGAAATTTGGTCGTGCAAAAGTCTGGTTATGCAAAAGAATCCAATCTAACTAAGAACCGTAACTCTGTCCTTTGTAATGTGAATCACGTGCGAAGGAAAATCTCCACAAATTCGGCTTGCCCACGCTGTGGTCAAGATGAGACATGTATTCATATGTTACACGACTGCCCTAAAAATACTGGTGTGTGGCTGGCGTTATCTGGGAATCAACTCCCAGCTGCCTTCTTGATGACGGAAATTTGGTCGTGCAAAAGTCTGGTTATGCAAAAGAATCCAATCTAACTAAGAACCGTAACTCTGTCCTTTGTAATGTGAATCACGTGCGAAGGAAAATCTCCACAAATTCGGCTTGCCCACGCTGTGGTCAAGATGAGACATGTATTCATATGTTACACGACTGCCCTAAAAATACTGGTGTGTGGCTGGCGTTATCTGGGAATCAACTCCCAACTGCCTTCTTGATGACGGAAATTTGGTCGTGCAAAAGTCTGGTTATGCAAAAGAATCCAATCTAACTAAGAACCGTAGTCTTTAGGAAGTCCGGGTCGAATATGCAGGGAGACAAGATCGCTTGTGTGATTTTCGTGTCAAACAAGTAACATTAGGGGTTTGTGAATTGTAACTAACTATCAAGCATGCATAACTAGCAAAGTATTAAAGTTCGATTTATCAAGTTTTGGGGAAATACTTACCCAAACAAATATCCACATTCGAATGATAAGTCGATCATAGATTTCATTAAATATCTCAAGCACATGGAACTTCCAATTCCTTTTCAAATATAATTAATACCACAACTAATGAAACCCGAAATAAACCGTCGCTAGAAGACAAGAAACGAGATTCTTTTATTCGATTGTGCAAACGCTTGCTCTTTATTTATTATTTTCTTACAACGAGGTTACAACCAACGAGGCTTACAAACATACGAGATTGACACCCTAGACCTCCTACGAGTATTCGAGATCTCGATCTAATAATGTTCGAGATCTCCTAATAGCTATGTGATTCTACCACCTACGAAGCACTTGATGTATTTCTGGCGCGAGGTTGAGCTTTGAGTTCGAGCGTGGTGAAGATGGCTTGCGAGGTTGTGTAGCGAGGTCTTTGGTGTGAGCGAAAGCTTTGTGTGACTTGAAGTCTTTTTGTGGACCTCACTTGTCTATAGCGAGGTCTTTTGACGATGTTTCAACACGTCGATCTTCAATGAGCAAGATAATTCTTGAGTTCAAGATGTTTTTCGACCCCTTTCCACTTACGAGGTTCTTCCCCTTTTATAGAGAATTGAGGGGCCGAGTTTTGATTATTGCTCGATGTGGGACGCCCGAGGTCGGGGTTTCTGATTGGTCCGGAGGTGAGGCAACCGATGATTGGTTGGGAGGAACGGCGATAGCTGAGTGGTCGAGCTGGGCGGGGATGTTAGCTAAGTCGGTGACGAGGTTTGGACCTCATCGTCGAGGTTCAAACCTCGTGCGGATAGGGATTTTGCTAAAATAAAAATGGGGGCACGGTTGTGGGCCCTGGAATCCACCTTGGGAATCCCGTCGGGCCCGCTTGTTCCTCGTACCCGGGCCCACTTCCTGTTCTACTATTTTGAGCACCATCAACAACCAGATACTATCAATTCTAACTAGTTGAATAACCTTGAAACCATCAAGATTCAATTCAAAAGGAGCAATAAGGATAGAAATATAATCAAGATACAATTCTAGTGTAAAACAACCAACTTTCATCCTAGAATGCAATTCAACTATCTTTTGCATAAGATTTGCACAACCAGATACTAGTTCAATGTAGTTGCTACTATGAAATAGAGAAACTCAACTAGAAGTTCTCTAAATCTAGCAATAGAGATTTAATAATAACAACCATAGAAATTGTTAAAATCAATCAATTGAGCAAATCAAGCAAAGAGAGAAGAATAGTTCCAAGCAATAGACACTAGTACAAAAAACGCATTTTATCCCGGTTCCGTGTCACATTTTATCCCGGTTTACAACCGGGATAAAATGTTCCGGGATAAAGAAAATAATGTTACGGAACCGTGATAATTGGTAACTTTTTATCACAGTTCTAGAACCGGGATAAAAACATGAAATAACCGGTATAAGTAATAGTATTGCTCGTTACACTTCAGTTTTATATCACGGTTCTAATCGGGATATTTGCACATGTTTTTATCACGGTTCTTTAAAGAACCGGAATAAAAAAAACAGTTCATTTTTAAAAAAAAATATTCAGCTCTGTTCTGAATAGCTTACATTTTTTATTTAATTGTATGATCGTATGGATTTGTTACTTGTTGGCAAACTTTATCTTTCCTCCTTCACTTTTCATGAGCCAAGATATATCCAATATCAAGATTCTTTCTCCCTAATGAAGGCAATATGTTACATGTCATGTCCTTTCTCAATAAATAAGACAGTCATTCGAGCCTTACAAACATGAATCAAGAATAAAATTAATATCATCCTCTGATTCATTCAAAAGAAGGAACATAGTTACTAAACATTAGGAAGATAAATTAAATATTTGGTTTTTTATACATCCACATAAAAACCTTCATCCAGTACCTAAAAGCAGTAGGCTTTCAAATAAATCAATAAGTGGTGATACATGAATGAATCCACATTTTTCCTGTTCAAGCAAAAAATAGTAGTAATGTAAGATATACAATAAACTATAAAAGTCCAAAAATCTAATCATTTAAAATATGGACATTGATTGAGTTTAAGATGTGTCCAAGTGACATTTTCAACAGCACAAAAAGAAATGAGACGCAAAAAAGGATGCATAATAAGGAAGTAACTGTTTGAGAGAACGTACGCGTTGAGTCATGCTCAGCTTTCATTGTATAGAGATGCATAATAATCTACTTCTTTTACATCCAAAGTATTCTGTTTGAGAGAAACCTGCAAAGCAAAAACAAAAAGGATCACATAAGTACACATGCACATAATTAGGAAGTAACTCAGAAGAAAAAAATGACGAGGTAACAAAAAAAACCTGACCATGTCACAAAGCATTGAAACTGAGAACTTACAAGTATAGGAGGTAGATCCAAATCATAAGAACTAGAAAACCAACAAAAAGGTCGAACACATTATGAGTGCAACTAGAAGACCCTGTTGCAGCACAACAAACAATCAAAATTTGTCAAGTTAATAAGTCTAGAAGAAAATTGATAGCCCTAAGAAAGAGGTACATGTGAGAATTGCATCGTTCCTCTGTTCCCTACATTTTGCAACAGTTCCAAGTTGCAGGACAAACTCACGTGCAGCATTAAGTAGATCAGCAAAAAAACTCTCTTCATAGTCTGCACATAGTTCTTTTCTTCTTCCTCCAACCTGGATAGCATTTTAATAAACTAGATAATATAATTTGGTATTAACATCCTTTGACAAACAGTCTAAACAAAGTTTAACATGGTATATGAAGCATTTTAATCAAATATTGTTTCCACCTAGAGCAGACGAAACCTCTTTGTTCTCTGGAAGTAATATACTGTATCTTGTGGAGGTTAAGTCTTAAGAGCCTATTAAAATAAAAATAAATGTAGCATGCTCCATTTATTACTTGTTTGGAGCAATATGAAAATAAAATTCTCTATTGTTTACTTTTTCCCACTCCCTCACTCCCTAATGCAAGGCAAAAGGCCTTTCCACCCTATTTTCCTTACATCAATTGGTTCATTTATGTATTCCCCCTTAAGATGAACAAAATACCCTTTACACATAAAATATATAGCTAATCCTTGCATGCACATTGTGGCATTGTGCAGGAAATTCACTCCCACCCGGTGACTACCACTTCACCCTTTCATAATTACACTTAAAGATCTAATTATATTTCAACTTAAAAAATCAAGAAGCATGGAATGCTAAGTAACCTCATTATCTTGCTTCTTCCTCAATTGGCATCAGCTTCTACAACAAAAGGGTCTCCAACACCATACATAGGGAGAGGCAACCGCATCATGCCGCAATCGTATAGTTTTTTGTCTACATATGCACAACTTAAACGAAGCCAATATTCTGCACGAACTTTCCTTTGCAGCTCCCCCTAGCTGAGAAAAGGTAAAAAATGCTTCATAACTTATTTCAACAAAAAAAGGATATTATCAATGTAACTACCAAATTGAATTCAACAAACACAATCTATAGTCAATGTATACAAAAATTGGGTAAGACTCAAGGAAAGATAGTAACTACAGATCACTATTATTATAATTTACTTGCATCTCATCAAGGTTGTAATTGCAAATAAATGAATTCAATTACGAATGATCAAGAGCAGTAAACAAGATCTGTGCTTCAAATTCCCAGTGAACTAAATAAATGATCTGGTAAATTTATGCATTGATATAAGACATCAATTCAGCTCATAAGATTCATAAATCAAGAAGCTTCTTCAAAGATTCAAATCAAAATTCTCCCGTTTCATGCTTCTGCATAGTCGCTGCCATTTAATCTAATTTGCCAAAGATGATCTCCTGTAGTCAATATGCGCAATGATGCAAAAGTTTCTTATATTTGATATTGGGACTTGCAAAATCAAGATGAGTTTGCTAAGAACCAAAGTTTAAACAACCCTATCCTAGACATAGTTTCACATATCTGAGCAAAAGACAGAGTGCAAGATGAACTAGGACAACACCTATTACTTTCATCTAATCAATGAGAAAGTACACATTAAATGTAGCCGGATTTTCAAATAAATTCAAGCTGAGATCGCCAAACAAACATACTTCATAACTAAAATCAGAAGCACTAGATTGAGAATTAGGGTTTTGTTCTGCTAATGATACGTTTTATTGAAAATCAAAAGCAGAGATTGTCAATTGAAAGTTTCATATGGTATATTGAGAATTAGGGCTATATGTAGTACCTTTGTTCTGCTAATAACAACAATATGGTGATGATTAGGTTTGTGCTAATTGAGATACCTGTGGCCTGTGAAGCACAAGTGTCTGTCCGTTGGTGGCCAGGAAAGGGGCAAGAATTTGTTGTGAGGAGGCCGACAAGAGTTGTTGAGAAGAAGTCGGCCAGAGTTGCTGCAAAAGGAAGACGCGAGTTGTCGCTGCGAGGAGATCTGCGAGAAAACGGCGAGAGTTGCTGCAGGGAGATCCACGAGAGTTGCTACGAGGAGGACCGCAAGAGTTGCTGCGAGGAGGACGGTGAGAGTTGCTGCGAGGAGGCCGACGGGAGTTGTTGTGAGGAGGCCGGTGAGAATGTTCGGGCGTTGCGGAAAAGGAAGGAGACGAAGTACTGTGTTGGGGGCTGGTTAATCGATGGAGTGATAATTCCTTTCGGGCTGTCTTGGGGGAGGTTAATAATCATGATAACATTAATAAAATTGTAAATGTTTTCCATACCGGTTCTCTTCTAACCGTGATATATTAGGTCTAAAAAGCTTGTCACTTTGTTTTTTATCGCGGACATTTGAAGAACCGTGATAAAAGATTCTAAATGTTCTTTTTAGGTCGCTCTAACACGGAACCGGGATAAATTAAGGGTGATAAAACACCTTTTTTGTACTAGTGAGAAATCTCACAACTGGAATCCAATGAAGTTTCAACTGTTTGACCAAGCAAAAGTGGCTTAGTTCTCCACGAAAGTAGACAAAGTTCTCCAAAAAATGAAAAGTAGAATATGAGAGACGCAACTCTCTAAAAACCCTAATAAAAAGAAACTAGGTCTCCAAAAGATATCCAAAGATACAACTTGGAATAAAAGCTAATATAAATAATCACCAATCAGAATATAACATGTGGCCAACTCCGGATCAACAGATGTAAGAGGCGACGGGCGCTGCCAGCACCAGAACGTCGTTCTTTGATTTTCTTCAATCCAACTCTAAACTCTAACAAAATGCATATTTGGGTTTCTTCCTCCAAGTTCTAAAATGTCCCCAAAATCACCTAATAACACCACTGAAGACATGCAAAAACCCCGTATATATATACAATATAATTGTGCATATCACTTCTTCACCGTGGCCGAAATGCCCAGATGGATTGAACTGAATTTATCTCATGACATCATATGGAGTTACACGTTTGCAACATTTTAGCAACCGTGGTCTCTTAGGTTGAGTTGTTCTCTTCGACATAGTTAGTTGCTGCCCAATTGTCACCTAATATACGCTCTGGTCGGAATGAGCAGCCTGCTCTCTGGTCCCCTCCTCCTTTGGGATGGCTCAAGCTTAACTCGAATGGAGCTACATAGTTTGGAATTCAGAGAGATGGTGGAGGCGGCCTGATCAGGGGTCATGATAGGTCTCCCATTAAAGCCTACACCTTCCAATGTGGGTTTTGCTCCGTGCTTACTTCTAAGTTGTGGGGAATTTTCATGGATTGCATATGGCTCGAGAGTTGAACATCACCAAACTACTTATTGAAAGTGATTCCTCTCTTGCGTGTAAAATCCTCAAAGGCTCAATGTTGAAGACGTACCCGGACTTTTACCCGATTCATCGATGTCGATAGCTCCTCGAGACCACTCTTTGGGAGATCTAGGTCCAGCAAGTTCCGAGACATGCGAACAAAGTGGTTGATAGTTTAGAAAATTATTCCTTCCTTTTGAACTCTAATTATGTTGTTTTTGATGTTTTGTCGGATGTTTCTTTAAGCTTGTTTTATCAGGATTATCCTACTGCTACTAGTATGGATATAATTACCTAATCTTAATAAAATTCTCGGGCTCTATCAATCTTTATGACCAAAAAAACTTTCTATTTTTCTCCCCACCATAGCAGGCTGGTAGTCTAACTACAAATATTCCAAAATTACCAAATTAATCACCAAGTCAATCAAGTCTATGTGTTAGTGCATAAAAAATTCGCCTTTATGTCCTAATGAATGCTCATCTTGATTCGCCTCTTCACCTTCCATTCTGAGCTTCTTTTCAACCGAGAACCTGCATAATAATGGACATAGGGGGAGGGGTCCCCCAAATCCACCTCCGATGTCTAAGTCAAAAGAGCAGTTTGTCGATTGAACGTTGAGGTAAAGGTAAGACTTGCAATCAATTTCAACGAGTTTTGAATGTGCTTACCATACATGGTGAAGACATGAATTTATAATGGAAGAAAGGGAGTAGTGGGATGAATATTCCACCCCTAGGGCCGACCGAGATACCTTGTCACCCAAGCAAGCGATATCTTGCTCTCAATCCACGCGAAAATTCTATCCTTCGACTAAGATAGATTCTTCCATTATAGTGATAAGAAAAACTATAATTTAATAAGGAAAATAAATAAGGTAGTTAAAAAGATACTTACAAAAAATACTTTTTAATTATTTGCCAACTCACAAATGCCCCACTTGAATGTTAGTTGCTTTTGATTGCGTCACAACTAAGACTCAAGTATTTTAGGACCTATTCCAAGTGGTCATGCAGATTAGTCGTCGGGACCCCTATTCGTACATTCATATATTCACATATTCATATATTCGTATATTCGTACATCCATGTGCGATGAACATGGGAATATGGGATCCATGCATTCCCTTAAGCATAAATATTGTCGCGTGTCAAGATACACTCATTGGAACAAGCAAAACAAAGGGGGCATAACTTTGAAAAAAGGGTTTTCGCCAGGAATTTATTAAAGAATAAAAACAAAAAATAAAAAACGAGCTTGTTCCATTAGTCATTCTCAAACCAACATCTATGCGAGGGTCTTCGTAAAGCACTCACTGTCGGCGATCCGCGAGCGCAACTATAGGGTCGCGGTAGCTGTGATAGGACCGCGATCGCAGAGATAATCCCTTGTAGCGGTTTCCTATACGGGAAGAACTTCTTCAAATGAGCGACATTCCAAGTCCGAGGGACAACCTACCCGTCAAGACTCTTCAACGAATAGGCTCCTCGACCATACACTATGGTCACTGATACGGTCCCTCCCAATTCGAGCCGAGCTTGCCATCTACGAGGTCGCATGTGCTTCCCATGACTCGTCGAAGCACAAGCTCACCGACTCGAAAAGTGCAATATCTAAGACCCATTCGGTTGCTCCTTGGTAGGTCGCGAACCATATAGCTGCAACGTCTCGGCGTTCCTCGACGAAATCGAGGTGGTCGGAAAGAGCGCGATTATTCTTCTTGGGATCAAAAAATGTTATTCACAATGTAATAACCACAATTTCTAATAAAAAGAAATAGTTATTTTATTAATTTAATTATTTCTTTAAAATAATAAGATTTTTCTTTACTATGATTTTCATAATAATAATAATAATAAAGTTGGTTAAAAATTTAACTTGATAGTAAATAAATATTTAAATAATTAATTATAAACAATATGTTGATTTAATTTCCGTTAAAATTAAGTTTTAAATAAAAATTGGACAAAATATAAAAATGCGAGATGTGGGACTCAAACCCATGACGTCTTACACTTTCCAAACACCCAACACTCCTCAATTCCGCTATGCTATTAAGACTTTCTTGTCATTAAGGGAAATTAAATTCCTTTATTTCTTTCTTTCCTTCCTTCTTGCAAGAAGCTCTCATGGTGGGAAATTTGATTTGATGCTTAACCAATCAAGAGCTTTCCACCTCTCTTCTTCCCCAATTACTCCTCCTCTCCACCTCCTTTCTCTTCCAATCCCTTTCTTCCACTCATTGCAAAGAACCACAACTTCAACCAATCACCACGAATCAACCCATGCCATGAGAGGTCCAAGCATGAAAGGTGTGGATTGTGGTTTTCTTCATTCCACTATAAAAAGGAGTCTTGGGCAAGAGGAGAAACACACAAACACAATTCCAATTCATTTTCGTCCTTTTCAAGCCTCAAAATCCAAATTTATTCAAATTTCCCAAATCTGTTTTTTTTTAAATTCATTCAAAAAACCCCTTGTTGTGCATGATATTCAAAGATCGATTCCAAGCTCGTTTATCCACAAAATTTTGTGATTCAAGTCCCTAATTTAGATGAAGGAATTGCCTACAAAAGCTCTCAATCAATTAGGCACAAACACCACGAAAATTGAGCCAAAAATGCATCCAAACCAGTCGACTTGGTGCAGTTTCGTGTTTTCCGGGCTTGTGACGAGCGATCTTCTCCAAACTCGTACGCCTTCGTTCCCCATCCATTTCCTCCACCTTTGCGAACAGTAGAAAGAGGGGGACGACAGGACCCAACTGTCGCATCTTACCGCCCCTCGCCATTACTGATGTCTCCACAAGGACCACGTGAACATCCCTTGACAACCAACATGCATCGACTCCAAGAGAACGGGATGGCCACGAATAGATTTCCCGACCACCGCACGCCGACGTCAAGCCTCCATATCCCAAGACACTACCAACAGTCGATAGAGGGAGTTTTCGGCTGTCTACTGTCGCTAGAAGCACCACAATTGGCCTCCCCTCGACGACGTAGTTCACAGGCGAAGTTGACTAGTTGTGTTGATTTTTCGTTTGGAAAGAAAGAAGAGAGGTGTGGACCGACCCACCTCGGGTTCCTAGCACATCACCCGAACTTGTTTCCGCTCTCGTTTGTGTTCGGTATAATTTCCCGACTCATATTTTAATTAATATCTTTTTATAAAATAATTTCTACATATATATAATATTTATTTAAATTAATTGAATAAATATTATAAGTGGGTTATTAAAAAGGAATTTATAGAATTAAATTCATTTGCATGCCCATCTAGGAGAAATATAATTTTAATAAATCATATATGAATTTCTTAGAATATTAAAATTCATCAAAATGATATTTTTAAGCATAATGGATTGAATATTGGAAAAATATTAATTTAGGTCTTTTCCTTTATTAATAAAAAAAGGTGGTAGCCTTGAAATAAAAGATATAAATAAAATAAGTAATTTTATTAAGGGATAACTACCCATGCATGTCAACCTATCTATAACTATATATTAAAGTTGTACCTTTTCGAGCCACCAGAATTAATTTTTATTCCTAATATTTTAACCTTTTCCTATTAAATTCTTCTTTAACTATTTAAATCTATCTTTAACATCAAACAAATATTTATTTAATATAAAAATATTTTTTGAAAACTTCCTTATACAAATATTTAAAATTAAAGATAAAATATTTAAAATATTTTAAAATAAGTATAAATATCGTTTATCTTTTAGCATGATATCTTTTCACAAATTTATTTATAGATATATTTTTTCTTTTATAAAAAATACTTATAATGTTTAAAAAATAAAAATAGGTAATATAATATTTAATAGATATATTGAAACATTTGATAATCTCTAAATTAAGGTACATCTACCATAATACATTATAAAGCAGAACCCAAGTCTGTTATAAAATTTGTGTCACGTGGCATTTTTGAATAAATTAATGTGAAATTATATTTTAATAAATTTTGTAACAACTTATAGTATTCTTCTTATATATACTAAACAGATAACATGTTTATATAATTTTTTATGTATATAATTTTCTATCTATGATTATGCATTAGTTTACTACAATAGATAACAAATTTATATAACTTTTATATACATAAATTCTTATCCTATGAGATGATATTTTCCATATTAATTTAATATTTTTATCTCTTAACAATATTTAGGGCCTTAATATATTTTTTTTATCTTTTACCAAGGCTTGAGCTCCAAGTATAAAATTTATATCTATATATAATTTTAAATAATAAATTTTTTTATGTTGATATATTTTTATTTTGAGAAAAAGATATAATTTTAGGTTGATGACTAAGATTATATATGTAAATGTCAAAAAAAATAAAAAAATTCGAATTTTAATTTATATTAATAAAATCAGATTTTCTTTATCTTTTTATGCTTTTATATTAAAGATTTTTTCTTAAATAAAAGTTTGATAAAAAAAAAAAAGAAAAATTTACAAATCTTGATGAATACTTATTTAAATTGAATTTGGATAAAAATTTACATTATATTTTTCTTAATATTTATATTGTATTTTTCATATTTACAAAAATTCTTATTATTATGGAGTAAAAGATAAGAACCCTAATATATAATTTTAATGAATTAACTTTAAAAAATATTTTAATAAATTATATTATACTTTGTAGATAACCTTCCTAATTATTATTATCTTTACAAAAAAACCAAGTATTTTATGCATATTAGTGTCTAAAAAAATAAGAAAATATTATTTAAAATATTCAATAAAAAGTAAAATCAATAT
This sequence comes from Fallopia convolvulus, assembly GCA_964016875.1. Lineage (NCBI taxonomy): Eukaryota > Viridiplantae > Streptophyta > Magnoliopsida > Caryophyllales > Polygonaceae > Fallopia > Fallopia convolvulus. Next base: position 17,434,910 of record OZ024728.1, read on the forward strand.
TTTAATAATTTCAATCTAAATTTGGACAAGATCTCCACAAATAATGGAAAAATATTTAAAAAATATATTCAATTAAAATATGGAGTACAATCTAAAAAAATAATTTGTCTATTGCATAATTTATTATGATATTATATAAATATATTTAGTATTTTAAATTAATATCGTAGAATTGTATTTTTTTAGTAAAATTATCTCGTGAATATCATGGGACATCAACTAGTTCATTTATAATTTTTGAATAAATTATGAATGCCTTCTAGAGGTATTAAGATTCATGAGAATAATATTATTAGATTATAAACTAAATTATCTTAAGGATAATAATTTAGTGTTCCACCTTAGTTGAGAAATTAAGGAGTCTCTCTTGTTAAAAGATAAAGAATGAAATAATAATCGATAATAATAAATTTCAGTTTTATCTTGTGGCATCCTCTTACGGATTAGGTCCGACTCTAAGGAAAATTCCACCTTCCCGTAACGTGTAAGAATTTTGAATCGAAGTTTAAGGCAAGTGGATATTCTCCTTGAAACTTTCGATAATTCGATTCTGTTACATCTCTCTATGTTGGGAATACCTTGTTTGTTAAAATAAATAAATCTAGGAAATATTGATTGTTAGAAATAACGACTCCCTTGTTATCGTTAGTACTATTATTATTATTATTGTTGTTAATAGAAATATTATTAGACTTGTTTGTGTGACTTTTGTGTGTTTAAATCTCTTTTCAAGATTGTTAAGAATTTTAATATATTATAAGGGATGCGGGTTTGGCCCCGAACATCTCTATATAATATGTCGAGTGGTACGACGTTATGTCCTCTCTTCCCTTGACAATTCGTTATAACTCACCGAGTGGTACGATTCATCACCCTCTCTTCCCTCGGTATTATCGAGTAGTTTGTCTCACCGCCCTCTCTTCTCTCAATAATTCAAATCATAATCTTTTCCACTCCTATTCATTGGAGGGATTTCTCCTTGTAGCCTCGATATTCGTTTTCGTGAAATTTCTCGATGTTGGGAACTTGTTTGCTAATAATAAATGAATCTAGGATTATCGATTGTTAGAAATAATGACCCGCATGTTATCGTTATTACGTTTACTAATGTTCGATAAGAGTATTACGCTAGTCCTGTTTGTGTGACCTTGCTTGTTTAAGATCTCTTTTCGAGATCGGTATGGATTAAATAGTAAGGGGTGCGGGATTAACCCGACACCTCTATATAACCTACTAAGTCACAAGGCACCATGCCTAATTTCCGCGACTTTAAGGATCATGATCTATGTCTGCTCCTGCTCGGAGGAGGGACGAGGGCACCCTAACTAAGTGCCGGAACTTCGTTCCATTAAGTGGACCCGGGCCTTTTCATGGCCCCCCACACTCTTAAAAATCATTAACGTAAGTGAAAGTTTTATCACGACATAAGATAAGTGCCAAAGCACGTTTAAAAGAAACAAAAACCGGGCCGGAATAGTACAACGTGGAAGACCACCGGGCTCCCGGTTCTTGAAAGACCGTCTTTCCAATCTGAATGCTTGTTCGGGCTTGTCTAAGGTGGGCTTGGTACTTGAGCGCCTTCGGGCCACCTCCCCTATCTGGATCACTGAATAAGATAAGATTGGTTGAGGTCCGACAAGGGCACGGGAGGTTTTCAAAACTTGTATGAATTACAGTAAAACCTCCTTAAATTAATACTCGATAAATTAATAAACTCTCTAAATTAATATTTTTCTCCGGTCCCGACTTGGGACAATGCAAAATTTAACAAATTTGGATAAGATAATAAGATAATAAATTTTCAAAAAGCCACTATATAAATATAAGGTCCCATCATTATCATAACTCAACGTGGGAGGTTACTTAGTCATAACTAAGAAAATCTAATGAAATATGATTGTAGTGTTGTTTGTTATTTCTTAGGTCTATTTGGAGCTCATCTTTAACTTTTCTTATTGGATCCAACATTTCTAGCGTTGTTTTAAAAACAAATTCTGCCATGTCAACTATAATTCCTTGAGACTTCATCTCATGAACGAATTTTGCAAAGGCTAAAACAATTTGCTATTCCCTCTTACTCAACATTAACTATCCAAGCCGAGACTACAAGATTGATAGCAGCCAAAATATTAATCTTACATGGATCAGATTGTCCCAACTCATATCCTTCTCAAATCCTACAATAAAATCTTCTATGATAGTGTATTTTGAAGGCTCTTATTACAAATAAATCTCTTTAAATTAATAAATATTAATTTATCGGTTAATTAATATCTATGTAAAATAATAAAATATCATGGTTCCAACTCTATTAATTTATAAAGGTTTTAATGTAATAACTTCCCAACATACTTCCTACTCTAAGAAGTTCAACAACCTCGTAGTTCTTCTTTTTGGTTTAAGAGTTATCTCATCTCGAGATTTACTCATTTTCGTCCTTAAAGTTCCACATAAAATTTCTACATCTCAAACACATCCCGATAATCTCTCTCGAATAACTTAAATTACCATACTACCCTTGAGAATTTCCATTCTCACTTGCTTAGTCTCCTTAGACTAATTCCACTATTTCCGCATTTTTGACTAGTATTTCTCGCTCTTTGCGACAAATGCCAGACTCTAGGAAATTCACATCGAAGTGTTGAAAACAAAGTCTAGAAGGCTCGAGAAGAGTTATGCAAGGATAGAAGGTCAATGCAAGACGACGTTGAAGGAAGGAAGGAATTTTCAAAGAGCAAAGCATTCGGAAGATGGTGCAGCAGCTCTTCTATTTTAACCAAGCAAATCATCATCATATGAGTTGTCTTGGAGAAACATACTTGTATTTTTAAATACGCCCTTTTAACCCTGTTAATATGGGCTTTATTTTCCGCTGCTACATCATTTGTAAAACGACTCTCAATGTAATGAACAAATGTTCTTATCAATGAATAAAATTCCACTTTTAGTCATTTCTTCTTTAATTTTTGTCTCATTAAATTATTTAAAGTCTTGGGTGACTTTGGACGGTAAAATCTAAGGTCACTGGTGGTAATACCCATCGTTGCAAAATAGGGGTGTTACAATTATGGTATCAGAGCCGAACGTTTTGTTTTCAAAACCGAAAGTTTTCGAAATCGAAAGTTTTAAATCGAAAGTTTTGTTTTCAAACCGAAAAAGTTTTATTAAAACCTTTCCCTGAAAATATTAAACGTAGGATTCAAATTCTTTTCCTGAAAGGAAATTTCAACTTGAAATTTCTTTTTAAATACTCCAAAACTCAAGTAACAAGTAATTTTAAAGAAATTTCTATGTTAGCTATTGCCGCTGAAAGTTTAAAGCCAAAACTCATATAAGAGTAACTTATAAGTAGAAATCCTAAGACGATAAGTTCCTAGAGCCGGAATCGTTTTATTTACAAAGTCTTATTCAAGAGTTTTAAAAACCAAGTTGTACTAAAGTGTTAACATACCGACTTTTTATCTATAAACTTTATTTTAAAAATAAGTTCACCAATTTTTCCTATAATCAAATAATTAAGATTTAAAGGATTTTCTTTAACGATAGTAGGATGAATTTATCTCCTCAAAACCCGAGATAGAAATTGTACAATTAAAAATCTTTAAACTCTCCTTCCATGGTTTAGAATTATGATATATTATATATGAAAGAAATTTTTGACTTTAAAAGTTTCTCTTTAAATTTAAAGTCATTTACAAAATGAGCTTTTAATATATACTCTAAAACCATCATAATTCTTTAAGAATATAAATGTGTTTAAAATGAAAATTTTGTTTTCAAATTTCAAAACTTCCCTCAACTATATTCTTCTACAAATATAGAATTACGAATATTCTATATGAATGTCAATCGTTAGCCATTTACAGAAAATGGCTGTAATGGAAAATAAGTTCATGTTCATTGGGAATTAGAAAAAAAATCATGCCAGCTAAAGTTAATTCTTATGTTTCCATATAGCCAAACTTACTAAGCCAGTGACTCATGGGAAGATAGAAATTTCCAAAGAGGACACCGAGGAAGGCTTAGTCAATCAAGGATCTAGCTTGTCTCCGCCTCATCCAATCTTGAAACAGATTATCGAGAGGTAGATAAGGGGACCGATAATGCTCTAGCAATAAAGGAGTGGTCGAGAATTATGACCAATGACGATTATATTCATCTGCAAATACCTACAACTAAAAGTGACTTGCTTAGTCAACATATGGAATCTTGGCATCATATTTGATGTTTGTCAATTGAATAAACAAACCATAATAAGGCTATGTGAAAGCCACATCAGGAACTTTTCTTCACCTCCATTTTGATAAGTCAACACGGTGATATATGAAGTTAGAAATGAAGTTGTTAGGACCAAGATTTTTGGAAATGGATTGTAAGTTCTCTAAGTCCCCCCAGTAGGCCCAATAGGCCATAAGGTTGCTTCATTATTAAGACCGTTTGTGGACAAGTGTCCCGATTCGTCGCATTGAAGTAGTTACCTCGGTCATATTCGACGTTACTATTTCCAACCATTGATTCCATTATTAGGTTGCCTAGTTCGTTTGCACCTTATTATAACCTTCTTTCTTTCCTTAAATGAGCTTATGTAGCAAACAAACCTTTTGAAGGTATATCAATAAAGCATTAACTTTTGCTTCAATAATCCAAGTGTTTACTCTATCCATGAATTAATGACAATGGTTTGGGAACAATTTGTCGATTCTTATTTCAAATGTTCAAACTGTAACGAACCAACAATAGAATTTCCCTGAATAGTATTCAAGTTCGGGCATGAATGATGGTTCAAAAAGTTTCCAAAAAAGAGCAAGGAAATCGCCGTGTGAAGGACTGTAGTACGCCGATACTATTTGATGATGTGACAAAAGAAGCATTGAGAAGTTTGACTACAGAGATGATGTATGAAGCAATCCCTTTTGTTCTACCGAAAGAAGCCACTGGCCAGCACATTTGGAACTAACCAAGCTGCAAATAGAATTGGAAATAACGCCATATTTCACCTCAAGTAAAGGTGTCTAGCTTTACAAGCACACTAAAGACATTAATGTCTATGGAGGAACTGGAAAGTCAACCACAACCACTAATAGTTCTCCTACGTGGAAATACTTGAGAAGTATTAATTGCGTTGAAGCAAAAAGGGTTCATATTGCCGCTTTACAACCCGGAGAGGAGTTAGAGAATGGCAAGAGAATTATAATCAAGTAAAACGTCTCATGCTCAGCTGGAAAAAGTTTAAGACCAATATGATGAATCATTCCTCTCTTACTCTATGAGATACGAGAGACTTAATGATCTCTTAGACCCTAAATGTTAAAGGACTAAGTGTGTCAAGAAGGAGGTCACAAAGTTTAACCAATTATTGCAATACACATGAATTGAAGTTTCCCCCTGATGTTCGTGTTTTTAGTATAGTTTTTAAGTATTTTTCTTAGTTGTTTAGCTTGAGTTTAGTGTTTGTTTTGTGTGTTTTTGGATAAGCTTGCATATTTTATGAAAAGTATGGAAGCTACTCCGTTTTAGTGTTTTTTTGTAGGTTTTCGAAGCAAAGTAGGAGCATTCCTAAGAAGTTGAGATCGAGAGGATGGTGGGGGAGCATGGATGAGTCAAGGAAGGAAGAAGACGTTTTAAAGATCCCGACAAATCCAAAAGAGGCTACGAAAAAGAACAAAAAGACCAAGAAAACGAGATCGATACCGACCCTATGGGTTCGGTACCGAGGTATGCAGCAAAGTCAAGTCATGAAGAATTCAGCAAAACACCTACCGACCCTGACAGGTCGACACTGAGGTCCCCTGTGTCGGTAGGCGAACCGACTTCAAGATTTTTATTTTTTTATTTCTCAATCTTTTTAAGTTTGGAAAGTTCTATCTTTTGGAAACTTTTTAGATAGATTCTCTAATATTAATACCCTGTTCTTAATCTAGTTTGAGGGACGTTGAGTTGGAGACAGAAAGAGAAACACGTGAGACCGAAAGGGACGACTTTTCTCATTGCTCTTAGTTTCTAGTTTGCCTTTGAAGATTACTTGGGGAAGAAGATTGTATTCTAAGACAAGTTTCAACTTTTAATTCAAGTAAGCTTTGTTTTGTTTTCATACAATGTTCTCATTCAATCCTTTTGTTTGGTTCTTTTCATTTATGTGTGAGTAGTTCAACTTTTCTAGGGTCGGGGTTGAAAACCCGGCATGGTTGTGCATGATTGAATGTGTGAGGAATGTTTGATTGCTTTGTTATATTTTATCTACTTGTTTTATGCTTATACTTAGACGAAAGTCGAAGTAATTCAAGTTTGTTTCTTGATCGAAAGAGAAAGTTGTAACTTTGAATGTTGATAACGTTCGATAACGAAAGTTTCGAGCTTTGGATCAAAAATAAGTAGAAAGTGAATTAATTCGTGAAAGTCAATTGATTTGCTTGCTTAAATCAATGAAAGTTGATAGCTTTATCTTCAAGGCATGTTATTTATCCTTCACACTATCTTGATTGCATGATTATGTCATGGTAAACCCTTATCCTAGATCTTTTTCTCATTTGAAAACACCTTCGTAATACTCTGTTTTGCATCGGTACCGAGGTAACCAGGTCGGTACCGAACCTGTGTTTGTATGTGTTATATGCCTTGTTTGAGTCGAAAGTCAGCATCGATACCGACCCTGACAAGGTCGGTACCGACGTGATCGTAGCCTCGTCTTTCCTTTCTTCTCTGCCTTATTTTATTTCCGTATTTTCCGTTTTTATTAGAATAGTAATCAAACATAAACTTGCTTCCCGTGGACGATCCTGACCTCCCTATACACAGCGGGGTCTTGACTACTAATTTATTTGTTGTCGGGAAACCCTATCAACAAATTGGCGCCGTTGTCGAGGAAGCAATAGTGCTTTGTTTGATTACTTGTGGGTTTGGGAATAGCCCGACCACGTTTTTATTTCGAACTTTGTTTTCTTTTGTTTATTTTCTCAGCTTATGCAAACAGGACGACGCCGGCTTGAATTTGATCACACTAATTACTATTCTGAACCCGAACGTGTCCTTCATCGCAGAAGACGAGAAAACCAAGCCATGGCCATGACACCTGAAGAGATGGCACAACAGATGGATGCTCTCCAGAGGCAACTCGATGCCGTGCAAATTGATAGAGTCGCTGCAGCTGCAGAAGTCGAACGGCAACGAGAAGACAATGCCCGCCTACAGGAGCAACTCAATGCCTATCCAAGGAATGCCAAACAGTATATGCATCTAGAACTGAGGGTGCCAGAGTCATCAATTGTGCTTCCGGAGATAGAGAAGAATTTTGAGATTAAGTCTCAATTCATATCCTTGATACAAAGGGCTTAGTTTGAATGGAAACCTAATGAGTGCCCCGTGGAACATATTAAAAACTTTCTTGATTTATGTGACACTATTGTTGTTGACGGTGTCACTTTAGAATATGTTCTGTTAAAAGCTTTCAGGTGGTCTCTCACAGGAAAGGCCCTGAGCTAGTTAGAGAGCTTACCTCTAAGTCTATCAGGACTTGGAAGGCTTTGTATGATCAATTTTTGACAAAGTTCTTTCCTCCTGCTAAGACAACGAAGTTAAGAAAACGTATCACCTCCTACCACCAGCTGCCTAACGAGACCTTTGTGGAGACGTGAGAGAGATTCAAGGAGATGCTCAGACAATGCCCCACTCATGGGCAACCACCATATGTGCTCCAAGAAATCTTCTTTCAAGGGATTAACGCCGACACAAAGAACCGCATTAACATGCACACTGCTTGCGGTTTTATTGAGATGGATCCCATTGCTGCATGGGAGTTGTTGGACAAGTTGACCAATTACGATGCCATGTATGGGACCCACTAATCACCCCAGCCTAAAAAATGTCTCTACATTCCAAGTAAAGATGAAGTTGATCCCGAGGTTAAACATCAATTCTTACAAGATGAGATCAACTATCTGAAGAAACAGGTAAGTTTTCTGAAAACCTCTCAACCTTGTGAAGAATGTGGCTCTCAAGCCCATTGTACTTCTGCTTGCACTAACATTGAGCAGGTTAGAGCCGCTGAGACATATGCTGAAATGAATTATATGAGAGGGCAATGCAGAAACCCACCTAATAATTATGATATGCTAACCAATTATCCCAGTTGGGGAGGCTACAATCAAAGTCAAAATCAGGGACCTCCACCACAAGAAAGGAAGGTGATGTTCATGTTTTTAGTATAGTTTTTAGAATGTTTTCTTAGTTTGTTAGGACTAGTTTTGATAAGTTTAGGATTAGTTTTGTGTGTTTTTTGATAGTTTTGCATATTTTGTGAAAAGTATGGAAGCTACTTCATTTTGTGTATTTTTGTAGGTTTTAGCAAGGAAAATGTGTTATTTGGAGCTGAATTTGGGAGTGCTATAATGAAGGAAGGAGGAATACAAGATAAAGAAGTCGAAGTTTAAATTATTTAGAAAGAAGTGTTCAAGAAGCCAAGCCCAGGCTCGTTAACGAGGTTGTGAGGGCTCGTTAACGAGGTTACGAGATAGAGTTTTCGAGAGTCTGATTTTGTGACTTACCGATCCTGTGCGGGAATTTATTTCCGTGTCGGTAGAGTGTTTTTTATGAATTTTAGGGTTATTATATTATGTATTTTAGGTCTATTTATCTTTCTAGATTTTATTTCTATCTTTTAGGATTTTATTTCTATCTTTTTAGGAAAGTTTTTATCTTTTAGCCTTTTTATTTTCTAGCCTTATCAGTATAAATACCCTTCTTATTAGCCTAGTAGAGAAGAAAGTAGTAGAGAGAAGAAGAAGAAGAGCCGAAGGAGAGAGAGACGAGTCGAAGATCGGGAGCTCGGTGGACGAGAGTTACCAAGGTCGTTAGTTGTGGTTTCGATTCAGTGTTTTGTATTTTTCGGTTTCTTTTGAATTTCTGTAAGACGATTATTTTTCTTATTAATTTGAGTAGTGTTTTGTTTTCAATGATCTCTTTTGTTGAATTTAATTGTTTCTTAGTTATGAGTAGTGAGTAGTTTTCTTTTCTAGGGTCGGGGTTTAAACCCGGCGTAGTTATGCATGTTTGATGAGTGAGATTATGTGTTGAATGCCTTCTATCTATTTTTGAGATTGCTTGTTGTGCTTAAACCTAGATGAAAGTCAAGGTGATTTGAGTTTTTAACTTGATTGAGAGAGAAAGTTATAGACTTGAAGGTTGATATTGTTTGAATACGAAAGTTTCAAGCTTTAGATCCGAAACAAGTGATTGTGTGAATTAATTTATGAAAGTAGATTAATTTGCTTGCTAGTCAATGAAAGTTGATGAATTTATCTATTTAAAGGCATTACCTTATCTTCTTACAAGTTTTTATGCATGACTATGTTGTGGTACCCTTGTCCTAGATCTTTGTTTTTATTTGAATTCTCTTAAGTAATATTCGTTACTGAGTTCATAACCTCGGTACCAAACCTGTTTAGGTCGTTATTTTTAGTCATTTGTTTGCGGTGGTTCGTTAACGACCCTGACAACGTCGTTAACGAGGCTGCTTGTGAGTGTTTTGCTTGTTTTTGTTTGATTTTTGTTATTAGGAGTCGATAAACAAACAACCTTGCTTCTCGTGGAACGATCCTGACTCCCCTATACTAAGCGGGGTCTTGACTTATAAATTTATTTGTTGTCCAGAGTAAAGGCTCGTCAACAAATTGGCGCCGTTGCCGGGGAAACAACGATTTTGTTTGTTTATCTGTGGGTGTGGGAGTAGCCCGACCCCGTTTTTGTTTTTAATTTTTGTTTTCTTTGTCTGTTTTCTCAGCGTATGCAGGTAGGACGTCGAAGGCTCGAATTTGACAACGCTGGTTATTATTCAGAACCTGAACGTTCCCTGCACCGTAGACGCCGAGAGAACCGAGCCATGGCCACACCTGAAGATATAGCTTGTCAGTTGGAAGTCCTCCAAAACCAGATGGAGGCATTGAAAATTGAGAAGGAAGGCGCTGCTGCTGAGGCTGAGCGTCAACGAGCTAACAATGCTCGTCTACAGGAAGAGCCGAATGCCTATCCGAGGAATGACAAACAGTACATGCATCCAGAACTGAGGGTGCCAGAGTCCCCAATCGTGCTTCCGGAGATAGAGAAACCCTTTGAGATCAAGTCTCAATTTATATTCTTAATTAAACGGGCTCAGTTTGAAGGGAAACCTATTGAGTGCCCTATGGAGCATATTAGAAATTTTCTTGATTTATGTGACACCATAGCTGCTGAAGGTGTCTCACTTGAATATGTTCTGTTAAAAGCTTTCAGGTGGTCACTTGCTGGAAAGGCTCTGAGCTGGTTGGAGAGCTTACCTCCTAAGTCTATCAGGACTTGGAAGAACTTGTATGATCAATTTCTTACAAAAATTTTCCCTCCTGCCAAGACAACGGAGTTGAGAAAGCGCATCACCTCCTATCACCAGCTGCCTAATGAGACTTTCGTTGAAACATGGGAAAGATTCAAAGAGATGCTTAGACAATGCCCCACTCATGGGCAACCTTTATATGTTCTCCAAGAAATCTTTTTTCAGGGTATCAACGCAGAGACCAAGAACCGCATCAACATGCATACAGCATGCGGTTTTATAGAGATGGATCCTACAGCTGCATGGGAATTGCTGGATAAGTTGTCCAATTATGATGCCATGTATGGAACCCAGCAGACCCCCCAGTCTCAGAAACGTCTCTACGTGCCTAACCGAGAAGAAGTTGACCCAGACGTTAAAAATCAATTTCTACAAGACGAGGTCAACCGCTTGAAGAAGCAGGTAAGTTTTCTAAAATCCTCTCAATCCTGTCAAGAGTGTGGTTCTTCTGCCCATAGTACTTCTGCTTGCACTAACATAGAGCAGGTAAGAGCCGCTGAGACAATTGCTGAGATGAATTACATGAGAGGCCCATACAGGAACCAGCCTAGTAATTTTGACAGGTCGAATAACTATCAGACGTGGGGCAATCAAAATCCAAATCCAAGCTATGCAGCGCCTCCACCAGATGGACGACATGCGCCTTATCGACCTCTAGGCCATCAGGAGCCACCATCTTGGGTACAAGGGTTACAGGAGAGCATCAATGGAGTCCACAACAAGGTTAATGAAGTTCAAGCTAACCTTAACCACCAAAATAAAAGATGGGGAGAGTTCGATGTATGGAAGAAGAATGTTGATTCCCAACTAGGAACCTTGCTGCACAAATTCCAAGACCACAAGGGCAACTTCCGAGCCGTCCCGAAGAGAACCCTAAAGGACAGACAGCAGCGGTACACCTTAGGAGCGGAAAGACACTGTCGGAGCGTGTCCAAGCTAAGGACAAGACGGAAGAGGATACCACGGTCCCCCTCGGTAACGAGCCAGCGAGGGCGAGTACCGAACCAGCGTACCATGGTGACGAGGCTCCGAGGGTACCTAACGACCCTAGCCCAAGTAAGTTTTCTAATTCGAGCCCTCCTCTCAATTCCAGGGTAGTTAACGACCCCATCAGGGTCGATAACGACCCGCCGAGCATACCTAACGACCCTAGTGTCGACCCGGTAACTTCACCTCTCGAGCCTAACTTGGTTCCGAGGATGGTGAAATCTCTTCCATTTCCCACTAAGAAATCTATGGACTCTACTGAGAGTAAGTTCAAGCGTTTCGTAAAGATTCTTCAGGGCATTAATATTTCCATCCCATTCGCTGAAGCCCTAAGCGAAATGCCGGCTTACACAAAATTTTTGAAAGATATTCTTAGCAGGAAAAGATCCATTACAGAGCTGCAGGATGAAGTCCGATCTATAGCTTTACCAGAAAAGCTAGGAGATCCAGGGAGGTTTGCAATAACGATTGGCATAGGCGACCACAAGTTCAAAGCTTTATGTGATCTAGGAGCCAGTGCTAGTTTACTCCCTCTCTCAATCTGGTCCAAAGCCAATATGGGACCACTAGAGCCGGTAGATATGAACCTCTAAATGGCCGACGGATCATGTGTCAAGGCCACAAGGGTCGTGGACGACTATCATATTCAAGTCGGGAAATTCTTTATACATAACGATTTCATCGTCCTCGATATGCCTGAAGACCCTCATGTCCCCATAATTCTCGGTCGACCGTTTTTAGCCACAGCAGGTGCAAGGTTGATGTGCGGAAAGGACTTCTCACTTTTGATATTGGAGAGGAACGCGTGGAATTCAGCCTGGATCAAAATGCCAACGACCCAACTACAGTCGCACAAATCGAGTTAACCCAGCCAGAACTCGACATAGCTGATCCTACCGAGCCTCCCTCAAATACCAAAACGGAAGAGAATTTCATACAAGTCCCTACCGAACCTCATTGCCCCACCATCGAGTCCCACATGCAAGGGTATAATCAAGGTGAGTACTCTAACTATGAATTCGCTAATGCTGGTTAAGTATTCTTCATACTTTTTTCTTACAACATGCCCCATTATATGTACCACAGAGGAGTCCAAACCACATTGGTTTTCGGATTTCACTAACCATCATGTAGGAATACCGGGCATTCTGATAGAAGAAAAGGGACCTAATTTAGTGACTCAAGCGAATTATGCCTACAAAGATAAGTATAGGGTACCAAAGGACCCCAACATAGCTGCAAAAGAGCCACCTTGAGCCAAGGAAAGTACATCGGGCTGATGACGTTAAAAATAGCGCTTACGGGAGGCAACCCGCTCTTAGTATAGACTAGATTTTTCTTTTCTTTTTAGATTCTTTTTTCCTAGCTTTCTTTTGAGTTCTTTTTAGTAGTTTTTAGGATAGAAAAAATAGGATAAATTTTGAGCTAACAAGATGCAGAAAAAGGAGCTCGAAAATCACTCAAGGAGGCTACGGCAGCTCGTTAACGACCCACCCAGGGTCGTTAACGACTCGGTTTGGCGAACCGACTCGGGTAGGTAAGTATTATTTTTACCCTAGTATATCTTCTATCTTCTACCCTTCTTCTACCTACCCTAGCCGCCGCCACTACCCCCCCTCCTATTTCTACCCTCTCCTATTTAACCCTTCTAAACTCTCTAAAATCCTGCCCTCAAATCCCAAACTCCAAATCCCTCAAAATTCTACCGAAGACCTTCACCACCGATCGGAATTCTCCACTCCACCAACCGTCGGAATCACCCTCGTTACCGAAGCCCGGAACCCCGTTTTCCCACCGACGAGATCCAAGCTCGTTAACCATCCAAAATCTGATCTTTTGTTCTCCAAAATCCGATCTTTTGTTCATGTTTTTAGTATAGATATTAGTATGTTTTCTTAGTTTGTTAGGACTAGTTTTGATAAGTTTAGGATTAGTTTTGTGTGTTTTTGGATAGTTTTGCATATTTTGTGAAAAGTATGGAAGCTACTCCGTTTTGTGTATTTTTGTAGGTTTTAGCAAGGAAAATGTGTTATTTGGAGCTGAATTTGGGAGTGCTATAATGAAGGACGGAGGAATACAAGATAAAGAAGTTGAAGTTTAAGTTATTTAGAAAGAAGTGTTGAAGAAGCCAAGCCCAGGCTCGTTAACGAGGCTGTGAGGGCTCGTTAACGAGGTTACGAGATAGAGTTTTCGAGAGTCTGATTTTGTGACTTACCGATCCTGTGCGGGAATTTATTTTCGTGTCGGTAGAGTGTTTTTTTTATGAATTTTAGGGTTATTATATTATGTATTTTAGGTCTTGTTATCTTTCTAGATTTTACTTCTATCTTTTAGGATTTTATTTCTATCTTTTTAGGAAAGTTTTTATCTTTTAGCCTTTTTATTTTCTAGCCTTATTAGTATAAATACCATTCTTATTAGCCTAGTAGAGAATAAAGTAATAGAGAGAAGAAGAAGAGCCGAAGGATAGAGAGACGAGTCGAAGATCGGGAGCTCGGTGGACGAGAGTTACCGAGGTCGTTAGTTGTGGTTTCGATTCAGTGTTTTGTATTTTTCGGTTTTTTCTGAATTTCTGTAAGACGATTATTTTTCTTATTAATTTGAGTGGTGTTTTGTTTTCAAAGATCTCTTTTGTTGAATTTAATTGTTTCTTAGTTATGAGTAGTGAGTAGTTTTCTTTTCTAGGGTCGGGGTTTAAACCCGGCGTAGTTATGCATGTTTGATGAGTGAGATTATGTGTTGAATGCCTTCTATCTATTTTTGAGATTGCTTGTTGTGCTTAAACCTAGATGAAAATCAAGGTGATTTGAGTTTTTAACTTGATTGAGAGAGAAAGCTATAGACTTGAAGGTTGATATTGTTTGAATACGAAAGTTTCAAGCTTTAGATCCGAAACAAGTGATTGTGTAAATTTATTTATGAAAGTATATTAATTTGCTTGCTAGTCAATGAAAGTTGATGAATTTATCTATTTAAGGGCATTATCTTATCTTCTTACAAGTTTTTATGCATGACTATGTTGTGGTACCCTTGTCCTAGATCTTTGTTTTTATTTGAATTCTCTTAAGTAATATTCGTTACTGAGTTCATAACCTCAGTACCGAACCTGTTTAGGCCGTTATTTTAGTCATTTGTTTGCGGTGGTTCGTTAACGACCCTGACAACGTCGTTAACGAGGCTGCTTGTGAGTGTTTTGCTTGTTTTTGTTTGATTTTTGTTATTAGGAGTCGATAAACAAACAACCTTGCTTCTCGTGGAACGATCCTGACTCCCCTATACTCAGCGGGGTCTTGACTTATAAATTTATTTGTTGTCCAGAGTAAAGGCCCGTCAACAGAAGGCTCCTCCTTACAGACCACTAGGATATCAAGAAAGGAAGGCCTACAAGAAGGCATCCACAACAAGATTGATGGAGTCCACAACAAGATTGATGGAGTCCGAGATGGCCTAAATCATCAGATGAAGGGTGTACAGGCCCAATTGGGAGAGTTAGATACATGGAGAAAAAGCGTCAACTCCCAACTTGGCAACCTTGCGGTACAAGTTCCAAGACCTCAAGGACAACTCCCGGGCCGCCCCGACGAGAACCCGAGAGGACAAATAGTAGATGTACACCTCCGAAGTGGAAAAACACTACCAGACCATGCTGATGCCAAGGAGAAAGAACCCGGTACCGAAGAAACTGCTCCGGCCAAGATCGATAATGAGCTAAAAAGGATCGATACCGAGCTTAACACCCTCGGTACCGATTCTCCAAGGCTCGTTACCAACCCCAATCCAAGTAAGACCTCGACACCGAGCCACTCCCTTAGTCCCAGGCTCGATACCGACCCCACTAGGGTCGGTACCAAACTTTCTACAGCACCTCTCGACCCTGTTGTCGATTCGGTAGCACCGCCTCTCGAGCCCGCTTTGGTTCTGAGATTGGTGAAGACTCTTCATTTCCCTACTAAGAAGTTTAAGGACTGAATAGATGGAAAGTTTAAGCGTTTCGTTAAGATTCTTTAGGGCTTAAATATTTCCATACCATTCGCAGAGGCCCTAAGCGAAATGCCGGCTTACACAAAATTCTTGAAAGATATTCTTAGCAGGAAAAGATCGATGTCGGAGCTGACAGATGAGGTCCGATCTATAGCCCTCCCAAAGAAGCTTGGTGACCTAGGGAGATTTTCTATTACTGTAGGAATTGCAGACCACCGTTTTAAGGCACTATGTGATTTGGGAGTCAGTGCCAGTTTACTTCCCTTGTATATTTGGTCAAAAGACAATATGGGACCTCTGGAACCTGTCGATATGAGGTTGTACATGGCAAACGGGTCTTGTGTAAAAGCTACAAGGGGTCGTCGATGATGTCCCCATTCAAGTGGGCAAATTTTTTGTATCAAACGACTTTATTGTTCTTGACATGCATGAAGACCCCGTGGTTCCAATCATACTACGCATACCGTTTTTAGCCACCGCGGGCGCACGAGTCGATCTTCGGAAGGGACTCCTCACCTTCGACATAGGGGAGGAGAGGGTTGAGTTTTGTCTCAATCCAACTGTCAATGAAACAGACGCTGCTGCAGAGTTGGAGACGCTCCAGCCAAAGCCCGACAATGTTGACCCGGAAGATTATCTCCCAAGCAACAAAGCCTACAAAAGCAGTACTAAGCCGGTTACCGACCCACCATGGGTCGGTACCGAGCCCTTCATAAAGCAATACGACGAGGGAGGCATATTCTGGCATGGTATCGAGGCATGCCTTGCTCCAGAAAGGTCGGTAATGACCTCGGCTACCTCGTTAACGAGCCCCTCGCTGAAGAACGAAGGTGAGTATTCTAACTCCAATTTCATCATTCTCGGTTATGATCCTTCCTTATATCAGATTATTACACCATATCCTACTATTCATACTATAGATGAGTCGAAACCTCCTTGTTTTTTGGACTTTACTAACCCTTATGTAGGAATACCGAGCATATTGTTAGAGGACGAAGGGTCGAATTTAGTAAGAAGGAACTACAATGCCTTTTCGGCTAAGTATGGGGTCCTCCATGACCTCGATAGAGCCAAAAGAGACCACCCTGAGACTAGCCAAGGTAAGTTCGTCGGGCTAACGACGTTAAAAATAGCGCTTACGGGAGGCAACCCGGGTCAGTTTTTCTTTTCATAGTTCTTTTTGTTAGCTTTCTTTTGAGTTTTTTAGTAGAGTAGAAGTTTGCGGAATAGAATGTTCTTTGCTAAAGTGTTACAAAAGTCGGATCGATAACGAGGCTGGATAAAAAGAGCCGCGACAGGCTCGGTATCGACTTGACAGGTTCGGTACCGATCTGCGAAAATCCAGAAAACTTCACGCGGTAGGATGTTTATTCAGCTCGCATGGCACATGAGGATGCGCATCAGCAGCGGGTTGATGCTCGCTGGAAGACAACTGAGCAGCGCGGAACAGTTGATGAAGAACGTTGGCGGACAATGGCTGAGTTTATGGGCAACATGGAGCGATACTTCCCACCACCGAACCGCTGATGATCTCTCTTTTCAAGGATGCTTCCTATGCTTCGACAACCGCTTTGTGAGTTTATTTTTCTTTTCCCTATCTTTTCTTATGCTTTACTTTGTTTTTACAGTGAGGACACTGTAATGTTTAAGTATGGGGTAGAAATGGGAAAAGAAAACTTGTTTGTTTTTGTTTGTTTTTTTATATGTTTTTGTGTGTTTCTCATGTTCTTATGTTAGTTTGTTTTTCTTAATAGTTGCTTTTCTTTTTATAAAAAAATCACAAAACAAAAAAAATGAAAATTTTGAAAAATTCCAAAAAGATTTTAGAACTAATGAGTACCCTTGATCTTATGGTTCTATGATTGTTTTCACTTTGCATGACCATGTAATTCCTTTTAGCATGTTTTTAATAGTATAGCTTGAATCTCTTGATGAAATTGTTTTTATGGTGAAATAGCATATGATGAAACTGAGTACATATGATTGTTAGCATGAGTAGTTGCAATCCAACAAAATGACCTTATGAGCTTTATTTCTAGCCTTAATTTTCTTGTGTGATTTACTCTCTATATGTATATTATCTCTTGGAATTGTGATGGTTATCTATTTCTCAAGACCTATATAAGATTTTTAGTTCATTACTTGTGAAAATCATATGATAGAGAACTTATTTTTCATAAGCCCTATCAATCCATATCCACCCTAACATTATCCTTGTTTTTTAATCCAGTTTGAGCCTTAAGCCTTTCTATTTGTTGCTCCACAAAATTATTCCTAACCAATATAAGCTTGACCCTATCCGGGGATTAGGACTTAGTTGGAGAGGAGTTGTTTTTGTTGAGTGCAAAAGATATATGTTGGTTCAAAAATAAAAGGTTTGGTTGGGGTAGATTGGAAGTCTCTTGTTTCGATTTGAAAAAGGATCTCTTGGTTAAAAAGAGCACGAAAGAAGGGAAGTTAAGAAAAGGAAATTAACAGACTCGATACCGAGCCTAGAGGCTCGGTACCGAGGTTCTCCAGAGGAATCCAGAAAGAAGAAATTACAGCTCGATACCGACCTTCTAGCTCGATACCGAGGCTTTGCTAGTAAAAGAAAGATGCAGAAAAAGAGGGGAAAAAAGAGAAGGAATAAGAAAGAGAAAAGGTGTGCAAGTGCTTCAAAGTTCAAAACCAAGAGTTTCTTTATGTTTATATTTATGAGGACTTTCTGGGGTTTAATGGGTGAGTGAAAGAGAATGTGTATATTGTTAAGAGAGTTTGGTAATATCTTTTATGAGAGTTTTGGAGATGTGTGAGTTTTTAGGAGTCTTTGATTCTCGGATATTATTAGCACCACATAGCCAAAATATTTCCACGCCTTATTGTTATTACCAAGCCCCATTACAACCCGGCCGAATGGAAACTTCTATGAAGTTTTTCATTGAGCCTAAGTTCTCTTGATAATTTTTGCTTGTTTTGACAAATCTTTGATGGAGAGTTTGGTGATATAAGCTCCAATTTCTATGAGTATTTGCATATAAGATTGAGTTGAGAGATGACTTTTCTCTTTGCTCTTAGTTTCGGGGCGTTGAGTTGGAGACAGAGAGAGAAACACGTGAGACCGAAAGGGATGACTTTTCTCTTTGCTCTTAGTTTCTAGTTTGCCATTGAAGATTACTTGGGGGAAGAAGATTGTATTCTAAGACAAGTTTTGACTTTTAATTCAAGTAAGCTTTGTTTTGTTTGCATACAATGTTCTCATTCAATCCTTTTGTTTGCTTCTTTTCAATTATGTGTGAGTAGTTCAACTTTTCTAGGGTCGGGGTTAAAAACCCGGCATGGTTGTGCATGATTGAATGTGTGAGGAATGTTTGATTGCCTTTTTATCTTTTATCTACTTGTTTTATGCTTATACTTTGACGAAAATCGAAGTAATTCGAGTTTGTTGCTTGATCGAAAGAGAAGTTTGTAACTTTGAATGTTGATATCGTTTGATAACGAAAGTTTCGAGCTTTGGATAAAAAAATAAGTAGAAAGTGAATTAATTCGTGAAAGTCAATTGATTTGCTTGCTTAAATCAACGAAAGTTGATAGCTTTATCTTCAAGGCATGTTATTTATCCTTCACACTATCTTGAATGCATGATTATGTCGTGGTAAACTCTTATCCTAGATCTTTTTCTCATTTGAAAACACCTTCGTAATACTCTGTTTTGCATCGGTACCGAGGTAACTAGGTCGGTACCAAACCTAGGGCTGTCAAAATTTAACCCGACCCGCCCGACTCCGAACCCGACCCGACCCGAGAAAAAAGATAAAAAGTTTTATACTCGAGACATGTTTGACCCGAACTGATTTGACTCGAATCCGAAAAAACCCGAACTTGAGATTAACCCAAACCCGATTATACCCGAATGGACTAAGCCTGATGCAACCAAATATCCGATGCTACCCGACCCAAAGTTATCCGAAAATCCGAAGTTACCCGATCTGAAAGCATCCGAAAATCCGAAGTTACCCGACCCGAAACCATCCGAAAATTACATTATATTTTAAAATATTAATGATAGTGAATATTTATTTTAATTATGTTTTAAATTAAATATTACATTGAATATTTAGACCATAGAGTAGTTAAACTACAAAAAATCATCATTCGATATATGGTCTGAATCAAAATCCGGCTTACTCGAAACCCAATTAACCGGAAATTCGGTCAAAGTCGAAATCCAATTCACCCAAAATCCGAAATACCCGAAACCCGACTCACCCGAAATCCGACTAAATCCGAAATTAACTAAACCCGAAACCAGACTTATCCGAAATCGAGTTGGACCGAAAACCGAATGACCCGACCGAAATTAACCTGAAACCTGACTTTGCCCGATTAATTGAGCACCCGACCCAAATTGATCCAACCCAATATGACCCGATTTTCAAAATATCCGAATTTGACCCAAATCCGAACTTACCCGAAATTGAATTGACCCGACCCAAACCCGACCCGACCCACCCGATTGACACCCCTAACGAAACCTACGTTTGTTTGTGTTATTTGCCCTGTTTTAGTCGAAAGTCAGCATCGATACAAACCCTGACAAGGTCGGTACCGACGTGATCATAGCCTCGTCTTTACTTTCTTCTCTGCCTTATTTTATTTCCGTATTTTTCCGTTTTTATTAGAATAGTAATCAAACATAAACTTGCTTCTCGTGGACGATCCTAAACTCCCTATACACAGCGGGGTCTTGACCACAAATTTATTTATTGTCGGGAAACCCTATCAACACCCCCGAAGCCCAAAAGTTTTCCGCCATCATGAATGGATAAGTCCAACTATCAAGCCATGAAGAAGTTCAGTGTTAGACGCAATGAGTGTATACAATAACTTATCCTTCCCCTTGTAATCTAAATAGGTCCAAACAAGGGTGCTTGTGACCTAAATTGTAGGGTTGTCATTAGAATTCCAACCTCAGTTATAATCCAAACATAGTTGAATAATTCCAATATTATTATCAACTATCTTCTTTTGCAAAGTGTTATACTTTGAATTCTGCTATGCTATCATAGCCGTCTTGAAGACTTTTAATAGTACTTTCTGTATGAAAGCACTATTCCAACTACTAAGTTTCGATTAATAGATTATGGAAGTCATTCCATCTTTTCGTATGCGAATTACTCCTACCTTTGCAAGAAATTTTTTTTCAATCGTGTTGTGTTGTCAAACTATGGCAGTTAATATCATAAGTTTAAATAACTAAACATTTTAAGTATATGGTTCACAGTGGCGAATAAGGATGAATTTCTATCTCCCATCTTGATCACATGGTTGAGGTATAATTTCAGGTCTTGTTCCTGTGAAGACATATATTAAAGGATTATGTTGGAGGTAGTTTCCCCGATACTGATCACATTGGTGAAATAAAACCACTTAGTTCTTTGAATTTGACCTTATTCACGAAAAACTAGTTTCTTATAAGAGTTACAACGTATAATATAGAAGGACGCTCGTTCTACTTCGCGATAGTTAATATATTCGGATACGATAGCATAAAGATGGTTACCTTCTCTTGTGATATAACCATCATTTGTTCCAATAGTAACTTCATTAGAAGTTCGAAATCGAAATTCTTCTGGCATGGCCCTTACATATTCAAACATCGATTCCATCTCGAAACTTTAATTAATATCCGTCTTAAGAGAATTCATCCATAATGACTCTATTCTTGAAATATAGAATGGAATAGTCATTTTCTTTCTTGACTCGTGGAGACGCTCAAGTGCTCATTTCTATTAAGATGCTTATTCTATAAGCAATCCAACATCTTTATATCTCGGAAGGATAACCTAGAAATTCCGTAGGTATGACCCAAGCTAATAGATAAGACCGCTTGACCAACCGCCTACTTAGTTGACAAGTACAATTGGATTTTCAATCCTTTTTGTTTGGTTCGTTTAAACCACATAAGTACACATGTGGGAATCTTTCCAAGGAATACTAATGTAACGATTTCTTAAGAAAAAGGTACAATAGTAATTCTTCTACTTGTACAATCGTCTTAACTAAAGAACAAAATGTTCTTTAAGGGGGTACTAGACCCTTTGTTATCTCCTCGCAGTTGTGAGTTCTAATAGTTACCCTCGTGTTATAACTTTGTACCGCCTAAGTTTTTCCTAGTTTCGGGGACTAAACTATTTTTAAGGGGGTACTAATGTAATAACCGCTTTTTTCTATATAAAAAGAAACGGTTATTTATTTATTTATTTAATTAATTATTTCTCTAACATAGAGAGTTAATTATTATTATGATTTTCGTAGTTTAATATTAAAAATTTATAAAGGCATAGTGTAATGAAAAATAAAATTTAATTAATTAAGATTAAATAAAATTTCGAAATTTAATTCAATTAAAATTATAATACAAATAAAAATAAGGGGAAAAGACCAAGAATTAAAATGCTAGAAGTGGGACTCAAACCCGCAATCTCTTGCATTTTCTCACAAACACTCACACTCTTTTTCTGCTATGCTATAGTAATTTGTCTACCCCTTAAGTATTTGTAATACTTTTATCTCTTTGTTTCTCCTTCTTCCCCAATTGTTCAAATCAGTCTGACTGATTTGACGTACAACCATTCTCCTCCACACTCCACCTCCTTCTCCCACCAATTCCCATTCATGCACCACCTATCTTGCAACCAATCGAATTGCCTTACTCCTTGAACAAGCTATCACCTCGTGTTAAACCTCCATCATCAAAGATGGATTTCACAATTCTTCTTCCCCTTATAAAAAAGGTGTTGGAGCAAAGGAAGAGGCACTCAAATCTCTCCTTTCTAAGTCAAATTTCATTCAAATTAATTCCATAAAATCCCAGAATTTTGCTCTGCTCAAATTGTCCCCAAATTTGAATTTTTTCACAAAACCCTCAAAATTTTCCCTATTGGCTGAGTTGGCCGTCGGAGCTCCAACGCTCCCCTGTCGAACCACCTCCGATACGCACACGATGGCTTCCACCGCCCAAGCCCGACGCCGTCGTTGCCCAGCCACCACCAAGCGCTGCCTTGCCCTTGGTTGCTGCTACTGTTATTGTGTCGTACAGAGGAGGAGCAGGCGCAGGAAGGAGCTCAGCCTTGGAACTTCTTGGGCTTCATTGGACTGACTTCTAAATAGGCCCAAAATCCATTATTTTTCTTAGCCCATCAGATTTGGGTCTAAGGAGAGTAAAAGAAGAAGGTCCAAGCCCATTCCGACCTCAATTTGCATGCCCAAATCTCGTCTCATTACACTCGGTATAATTTTCCGACTCACATTTTAATTAATATATCTTTATAAAATAATTTCTATATATATAATATTTATTTAAATTAATTGAATAACTATTATAAGTAAGTTATTAAAATGGAATATAGACTTGCATGTCTTTTAATACCATTATAAGCTTTGAAATAATATTTATGAGATATTTTGAATAAAGTATTTTAATTAAGAATAATAATGAACTTGAATAATCTACACATATAATTGTTGGAGGGTTAAAAAGACTTTACATAATCTTTTTCACCCTTGCATGCCAACTTAAAGACTTTAATAATAATTTTCGAAAATGTTTTAATAATCTTTTTCTTAGTAAAGAAACATAGAAATAATATTTTTTCCCAAGTTAAATAAATTGATTAAGTATTTGCATGCAAAATTTAAAATGACCTTTAATGAACTTTTCCACCTTGCATGTCAAATTTAAGACTTTATTAATACTTTTGAAAATAATGTTATTAACAACTTTGGACTTAATAAAAAGCATGGGAAACAATATTTATTTAACCAAATTATTTAAATATTAATAGTAAGTTTGAAAAGACAATTCTTGGATTATTTCAAACCTTGCATGAGACTTTATATAAATATAACTATTTTTATAAAGTATTTTTGAAATAGTATAATTGAAAATAATAATCAAGCATTATTATTATTTAAAGCCTCCACCTAAATTATTATTTAAATAATTTAGCTTTCTTAATTTCTCTTGTAAAAAGGAAAAATAAGAGAAAATAATAACTTAGAAGAGATAAGAATTTTAATAGAAATTTGCTCGTTATCTCTCGTGTCGTTAGCTCGAATTTTCGAATCCGTCTAAGTCGTCGAATTCCGAATCCGTTCGAAAGGAAACCGTATGCAAATCAAGACAAGTGGAATTTCTCCTTGTAGCCTCGATATTTCGTTTCCGTGAAATTTCTCGATGTTGGGAGCAACTTGTTTGCTAATAATAAATGGATCTAGGATTATCGATTGTTAGAAATAATGTCCCGCTTGTTATCGTTATTACGATTACTAATGTTCGATAGGACTATTACGCTAGTCCTATTTGTGTGACCTTGTTTGTTTAAGATCTCTTTTCGAGATCGGTATGGATTAAATAGTAAGGGGTGCAGGATTAACCCGACACCTCTATATAACCTACTAAGTCGTAAGGCACCATGCTTAATTTCCGGGATTGTAAGGATCATGATCTATGTCTGCTCCTGCTCGGAGGAGGGACGAGGGCACCCTAGCTAAGTGCCGGAACTTCGTTCCATTAAGTGGACCCGGGCCCTTTCATGGCCCCCCCACACTCTTAAAAATCATTAACATAAGTGAAAGTTTTATCAGGACATAAGATAAGTGTCAAAGCACATTTAAAAGAAACCAAAACCGGGTCGGAATAGTACAACGTGGAAGACCACCCGGCTCCCGGTTCTTGAAAGATCGTCTTTCCAATCTGAATGTTTGTTCGGGCTTGTCTAAGGTGAGCTTGGTACTTGAGCGCCTTCGGGCCACCTCCTCTATCTGGAGCACCAAATAAGATGAGGTTGGTTGAGGTCCGACAAGGGCGCTGGAAGTTTTCAAAACTTGTATGAATTAATAACGTTCTCAACATACTTCCTACTCTAAGAAGTTCTACAACCTCGTAGTTCTTCTTTTCGGTTTAACAGTTATCTCATCTCGAGATTTACTTATTTCCGTCCTTAAAGCTCCACATAAAATTTCTACATCTCAAACACATCCCGATAATCTCTCTCGAATAACTTAAATTACCATACTACCCTTGAGAATTTCCACTCTCACTTGCTTAGTCTCCTTAGACTAATTCCACTATTTCCGCATTTTTGCCTGGTATTTCTCGCTCTTTGCAACAAATGCCAGACTCTAGGAAATTCACATCAAAGTTTTGAAGACAAAGTCTAGAATGCTCGAGAAGAGTTATGCAAGGATAGAAGGTCAAGGCAAGACGACATTGAAGGAAGGAAGGAATTTTCAAAGAGCAAAGCATTCGGAAGATAGTGCAGCAACTCTTCTATTTTAACCAAGCAAATCATCATCATGTGAGTTGTCTTGGAGAAACATACTTGTACTTTTAAATACGCCTTTTTAACCCTGTTAATATGGGCTTTATTTTCCACTGCTACATCATTTGTAAAACGACTCTCAATGTAATGAACAAATGTTCTTATCAATGAATAAAATTCCACTTTTAGTCATTTCTTCTTTAATTTTTGTCTCATTAAATTATTTAAAGCCTTGGGTGACTTTGGACGGTAAAATCTGAGGTCACTGGCGGTAATACCCATCATTGTAAAATAGGGGTGTTACAAGTACAACTTGGAAGACCAACCCAGCTTTCGGCTCTTTGAGGACCGTCTTTCCAATCTAAATGCTTATTTGGGCTTATCTAGGTGGGCTTGGTACTTAAGCGCCTTCGGGCCACCTCCCTGATCTGGAGCTCTGAATATGATGAGTTTGGTTGAGGTCTGATACGGTTACGAGAGGCTTTTATAAAATTGATGTATAATAAAACATTCCCAACAATACTTGTACTCTAAAAAGGAACTACAATCTCGTAGTATCCTTCTTCTCATAAAATAGTTTATCTCTCTTCGAGATGACTAGTTTCCGTTCTTATAAGCTCCACCAAAGATGTTGTTACTTTCAAATAAATCTTCTCCATTACCTTATTGATAAAAAGATGATATTACCAACCTAACCTTGAGAATTTCCATTCTCACTTGATTAGGCTCCTTAGACTAATTCCGTTTGTTTCCGCACTTTTGCTTGATATTTCTCGCCCTTTGTGAAAATATCAGACTCTAGGAGAGGTTTGTCATAAGGTTTAAGATGAAGGCTAGAAGGTTTGAGAAGAGTTTTTTTCAAGGATAGAAGATCAAGGCAAGAATACGTTGAAAGAAGGAAGAAATTTTCTAGAGCAAAGCATTTCGAAGGTGGGGCACCAGCTCTTCCTTTTTAAGCCAAGCAAGTCATCATCATATGAGTTGCCTTGAGGAAATGTATTTTTATTTTCAATATGTCTTTTCAACCCTTTTATAATATGGGCTTTATTTTCCGCTTCTACATCCTTTGTAAAACAACTACCATTGTAATGAACAAATGTTCGTATTAATGAATAAAAATTCTGCTTTTAACTCATTCTCCTTTAATTATTTGTAATTAAATAATTTAAAGTCTTGGGTGACTTTGGACGGGAAAAATCCGAGGTCACTGGCGATAATACCCATTGTTGCAAAAATAGGGGTATTACACTCAAGGTTGGCACACCGACTTCTAACGGAATTACCTCTTTCATGCCATATGCTAAAGCAAAGGGCAACTCCCTGGTTGATCTACGGGGGTGTTGCGATAGGCCCATAGCACGGTTGGTAGCTCTTCAATCTATCTTCCTTTAGCTTTCTCGATACTCTTCTTCAATCCTTCGACGATCACTTCTTTTGTTGCCTTGGCTTGCCCATTTTCTTGTGGGTAGCCAACCAAAGAGTACACGTTTTTATGCCCATCCCTTTGCAATACTCCTTAAACTTCTCGCTATTGAATTGCGACCTGTTATATGAGATGAGAGCAAAGGGAATCCCAAAGCGCGTGATGATATGCTCCCAAATGAATTTTTGGGTGTCGGAATCACGATATCTTTCCATAAGAGCCAAACTTACTGAGCCAATGACTCACGGGAAGATAGAAATTTCCAAAGAGGACACCAAGGAAGGCTTAGTCAACTAAGGATCTAACATGTCTCCGCCTAGCCCGATCTCGAAACAGATTATCGAGAGGTATGTGAGGGGACAAACAATGGTCTAGCGATAAAGGAGTGGTTGAGAATTCTGACCAATGACGAATATATTCGTATGAAATACCTACAAGTAGAAGTGACTTGCTCAGTCAACATATAGAATCTTGGCATGGTATCTAATGTTTGTCAAACCAAATAAACCAACCATAATAAGTTCCATGAATGTGAAGGTCGCATCATGAAGATTCTTCTCCACCATTTTCATAAGTCGACACGATGATAGATGAAGTTAGAAAGGAAGTGGGTGGAACCAAGACTTTTGGACATGGATTGTAAGTTCGCTAAGTAACCCCAGTAAGCCTAGTAGGCCATAAGGTTGCTTCATTATTAAAATAGATGGTAGACACGTGTCCCGATTCGTAACGTTTGAAGTAGTAACTCGTCCATATTCGACGGTATTATTCCCAACCTTTGCTTCCGTTATTAGGTTGGCTAGTCCTCTTGCACCTTGTTATAATCATCTCATCCTTGTAGACATTAGAAGGACATCAAACTTCCAGCATTGCAAGATGATGAACGGGGAACAACAATAGGAGCAGCTTTGATTGCAATCTGCCTCAGGATAAGGATGGGAAGTCTAAGTGTTCTAGCCAGAATCAAGAGGACCAACATCAACAAGTTCCTTGCCCACCAAGGATGGTGGAAATTGATCCTTTATGGATCGAAGCTACAAGAGTCCCCAATGAACAATTCAGTCATGAGATGTTTCCAACTGCATTGTCCAACGTGAAGAATTTAGCGGGAGGAGGTCAAACTACCAATGCAAAGGATAATATTATTCAGACTTCTTCATCAATAATTTGCTCAGATTGTGACAAGAACCTGAGAACTTTTACCTCGATGGAGCCAGACATTTATGACGGTACAGGAAAAACCATCGAGATAGTCGGATGGCTCTTACAAATGGAGCGCCTCCTAAGCACGCTTGAGTGCAAAGAAGTGGAAAAAGTGCACCTTGCCTCCCTTCAAACAAGGGGAGAAGCGTGAGAATGGTGGGAAAGTTCAAACTTGTCGGAACAACCAAGGTTGAATTGGGAGATGTTCAAAGCCAAGATGTTGGATCGCTTCTGGGCGACTTGGGGAGAAGAGAAGCTCTATAAGATTCCTTACCAAAGGATTGGTGGGCCAAGAATAGCCGAGATAGCGAAGCTTAAACCCCAATTGGAAGATTCCACAACTAATGTTTCCACCAAGGCAGAAAGAATTCAACGGTTCCATGAATTGCTGAACCCAGAAATCAAATCTCTGAGGAGTTATCGCACTTGCACGACATTGGAAGAATACGTGGATGCGGCACACTTGGAAAAATTCTTGCTCGAGGGACCCACACCAAGGATGGAAGATCAGGGACAATCTCATAAAAAGGAGAATGGCAAATTTAAGAGACCAATGTCCCCACAAAAGTCAGGATGGTAAAAAAAGGGAAAACTGGAGTCAACTATGACAGCTACCGCTAAAGGGTCTGAATACTAAAAAGATCCTATAACCTGCCACAACTGTGGTGAACTAGGTCACATTAATAGGAACTGCATCAAATCCAAGAAGACTTGTTTCACCTATGGAAAGGAAGGACATCTCCGTACTTATTGCAGACAGAAGGGGAGCAACGGAGGCCAATTCCGTTCAAACTCAGCTTCTCAAAACCACCGAGTTTCAAATAAGGTGGTTGGACCAGCTTGTGTTTAGTCTACAACTCAGAATAAGGGAAAAAGGCCGATGACATCCCAGAGTCAAGGTCAATAACTCTACAAGATGCACAGTAGTGACAAACCTTTTACATCAAATGTTCCAAAGGAATAATTGGATCCTCTTTCCTATCCAAGTTTAATATTCTTAGTCATGTTAGTCTTGCCTTTAAGGCACATTTGTATGCCATTAGTAGTTGGGAATATCGAACCCTGCCTTTGACACTCTTCGTTGAAAGAATGTCTCTTTCTAAATTCTCTATTATGATTTTGGGTTATCATATTATGTCCTTTCATGTTGAACCAAATACCTTGTTCCATTGTTAACTCAAACTAAGAGAAAGTTCGAGCTAAACCCTGGTTTAACTTTATGACGTATTCATTGTACTACTAAGTTCACCTCAAAATGTTACTTTTTACCATAATGAAATTGTAAGTTTATAAATCAAAAGTTTTCAATATAGATTCTTGGTGGTGAATAAGAATGGACTTTTACCTCCCATCTTGGCCAAATAGTTGAGGTGGAACTTCAGGTCTTGTTCCTATGAAGATATACACTTTAGGCGATTATGTTGAAAATAATTCCCCAATACTGATCACATTGGTGGAATGAAACCACTTAGTCCCTTGAGTTTAACCTTATTTACGAAAAACTACATTCTTATAAGTACTATAATATAATATAAAGGGACGCTCGAACCACTTCTCGATAGTATAATATATTCGAACACGGTACTCCCTCTTGCGATATAACCATCGCCTATCCCAATAGTAACTTCTTTAGAAATCGTACTTCGAGATCCTTCTTCCAAGGCATGGTTTTCACGTATTCAAACTCTGATTCCACCTCGACAGTTATCGAATATCCATCTTAAAAGAATTCTCCCGCAATGACTCTATTCTAGAAGTATAGAATGGATCAGTCATTTTCTTACTCGCTTCCTAGAAGCACTTAAGTGCTCGTTTCAATTAGGTTTCTTTTTCTACAAGCCATCCAACTTTCATGTTTGGGAAGGTCAACCCAGAACTTCCGTAGGTATGACCCAAGGTAATGGATAAAACCGCTTGACCCTGCCCACTTCGCTAGCAAGACCAATTGGATTTCCATTCCTATCTCTTAATTTCGTTAAACCACATAAGTTCAAATGTGGGAATCTTTCTAAGGAATACTAATGCAACGATTCCTTAAGAAAAAGGTACAATAGTAATTCTTCTACTTGTACAGTCGTCTTAATTAAAGAACATTTCGTTCTTTAAGGGGGTACTAGACCCTTTGTTGTTTCCTCACAGTTGTAAGCGTGAGTAGCTACTTTCCGTGTTAACCTTGTACCGCCCTAAGTGTTCCTAGTTTCGGGGACGAAACTAATTTTAAGGGGGTACTATTGTAATATCCGCTAAATTCTAAATATAATAAAACGATTATTTATCCCAATAAATTTTCTCTCTAAAATAGAGAATTTAATAATCTTAATAATCTCATGTTACATTATAAAAGGTTATCAAAATGGCAAATAAAAATAATTAATAAAATTTCGGATTTTGATTTAATATTAAATTAAGATGCAAGTAAAAATACATTAACAACACTCCCATTTTCGCTATGCCATTGTAACTTATCTACCCATTAAGGATTTTTAATTCTTTTATTCCCTTACTTTCTTTCTTCTTAGAAGACATGACTTGATTTGACGCTTGAGCAATGCATGCTCATCCACCACCTCCCATGGCCTTTAAAATTCACCTCTTCTCTTAACCAATCCTCTTCTCCCACATCAAATCGAAGAAACACACCCATGGCCAATCACCATGGATCACCTCTTCCATGGGTGGTCCATTCATGGAGGTATGGATCAAGAGTAGGGCCTTCCACCACCATAAATAGGGGTGTCTTCTAAGGAGAGCTTGCACATCTAATTCATCATTCTCTTCTTGCAATTTCACTCTCATTCCAAGCAAAATTCAGCCCCAAATTAAAATTTCTATGTGCTGATTTTTTCCACAAAAATACCTAAAAACACTAGTGTGGCCACCACCACACCTCCGACCACCACCCTTGACCGCCGGACACCTCCTTCCTCCCTTGCCGCACCACCAGCAACCACCAGAGCCACCACCACTCGCCCCTTGTTGCTGCTGCTCGGCCCCCATGGTGTTGATGGTCACTATTCACGTGTATAGTAAGAAGGAAGAAGAAGACTTGTGTTTTGGGCCTATTTTAATTTATGGGCTGGTTCAAAAATAAGAAAAAGGCTCATTTATAATTTATTAGGCCCATCAGGTTTTTAATTAAAGGAAGAAAGGAGATCCAAGCCCAAATTTCGGCCCTACACTTTCCCTTCTCGTGTCACGTGCCCTTATCCGCTTCCGTCTCGTATCGTTATAATTTCCGACTCGTAATTCTAATTAATATCTTTTTATAAAATTATTTCTACATATATATAATATTTATTTAAATTAATCGAATAAATATTACAAATGGAGGAATTTATGAAATTAAATTAATTTGCATGCCCCTCTAGGAGTAATATAGTTTTAATAATCATATATGAATTTCTAGAATATTAATATTCATACGAATGATATTTTAAGCATATTTGGATAAATATTGGAATAAATATATATGAGCCTTTGACTAAAGTAAATTCATAAGAACAAAAATGTACTTTAATAAATTAAATAAGAATTTACATGTGATTTAAAAAGGATTTTTACAAATGAATTCACCTTTGCATGTCAACTTAGACTTTAAAATAATTTTGGAAAAATTGTTAAATAAAATCACGGGATTAAATTATGAGATTTATATACATGAAAAGTATAATATAAATAATATGTATACTTTATTGGAAGTTATTATGAATATAAAAGAGATCTAAGTTGTTAGGAAAGATAAACCAATTTTATTAATTCCCTTGTATATAAATTATAATTAATAATATGCATGTTTACTTTGATAAACTAAATATCAATAGACATGAAAATCCTTTTTAAATAAAATAAATAGTGTAATTCCCGTAAATTTACAGGTAGTTTTAAAATTTATACTATATAATATATTATCACAAATTAAAGAGAGAAAACAAAGATAATGTATATTTTAATAATTATTAATGATATTTATAGAAAAACAAAGCCCGTCCTTGTCGAACCGAGCCGGTCTGTTCTAGTATACCGACGACAACTCAAGAAGCACCAGGCTGTTGGAAGTAGATAGTGGATCGTCGCCGAAAGCAACCCCTTGCTAGGAGAGTAGTCTGTTCGAGGATCTCGGTTGGAACCCTTGCCGATTTTCTCTTTCGAGGTGGGAACCTGCTTTGGTTCGTATCTACTCGTTACTACTGACTTTTGATTTAGCTCCTTGTTCTTATTAGATTGCCTTGTAATTGTTATGTTGCTTTTAGTTGGGTTGATTAATGTATTTGCCTTGTAACCTGCGTGCTTGGTTCACTCAATCAAACTACTTGTTAGCTGAATCTTATTGTTTATCTTCCCTTGTTTTGTGGTGGAGACAAGTATGTAATTTTGGTTCATGGTGGCAACAATAAATGGTTGTAAAATGGTCACCTAAGTTTAAGTAGTTCCTAATGAAATGTTGATGTGTGTGTATATATATGAATTGATCTTGATAGGAAATTGGACCTCGGTTTGTTGGCATAACAACTTTTGATCGGGTTCTTGTGTGGTGAGCCTCTTTGTCATGGGAGGTTTTTGAATTGAGTGTCTTGAGTTATAATTGTGCTTGTTTGTGTGTATGTGTTTTGAGTTTGAGACTTGACGCCCCACTTTGGAACTTGGACTTCGAATTTGTTACCTTGAGTTTTGATTTCGTGATGTTAAGGCTACGTTGTGAAATATTAGTTGTGGTAAAAGTCGATATGGGTTCGTTAGTTCGTTGCACCTAAGCCTTGGCTATAGATAGTAAAGTCGAGTCAAACTGCATTGTTGGATACCATGAATATGTGGTAGCTTACACTTGGTGAAACCATTATAGTTGTGCTTGCCTAGAATCGAAAGCTACTTCTCGCGGTTAGCCGATTAACCGTGAACGTTATGATTCGTAGGTCTTTAGTTTCGACGCGTTTCTTACTTAATTCGAGGATCGCCTTCCAGGTAAGTCGTTCACGACTTGCTCGGCTTTATTCTAGTCTTGTTAGATTTCATGCCGTGATTGTGAGATTGGTTTTGGGAACTAGTCCTGAATGTATGCTTTCCTTGCGAAATATTTCTTGCATGATGTGACGTGCTTTCCATTTTAAAACGTTTTCTCGTAAAAGAAATGGTATTGTTTTCACTATGCTGGCAGCGTAACCGGCACGATCATGTGCGATGATTGTCGGTGGCGAAGAGGCGTCTAGCCATGGTCGTGTGTCGGCCGGGCCCCTTTAAAAAAATAAAAATTGAATGCTTGTTTTTGGCAAGTGCTCCAGTGGAGGCTTGACCAGGGGTTGGAAGGATGACGTGTATGATAAGTGGGAGGGCCTGCCTTTGCACTCGGGCGCAGGGAGTTAGCGCCGTAGATGGGAATGCGGTGGAGGAAGGGAGAATTGCATTTCCCAATAGGATTTGAATGGTTTTGTTGTGTGTGTGTGTGTGTGTGTGATTACTTAGTTGGTTTTCGACCTTGTGAATTTTTGTTACGCTTGATGAATTTCTTGTTTCGTTGTATTTCCCTTTATTTGTTGAATGTGGAAGTGTTGGTTATTATTACAAATGCTTTACCTTTGTGCTTGTGAGTGTGATTGTTGGTATATCTCATTGCCTTTCCTTTCACCTATTCTCTAGGTTGTGGAAATGTGTGTTGGCCTATTATGTTTTGTTCAATTCACTTGTTAAAGGTTATGTTGTTGGCTAATTGTTGTTTTTCAAACGTCTTACTATTGCCGCCTGTTATCTAGCTTGCCTAGGATAATAGCTGACCCCTCGGGGACTTATTTTTCATTTCCAGGTACTCATACAGGTCCCGTGTTGGAGCCTAGGCCAGATGCTGCAGCGGATCGTTGACGCGTGTCACTAGGTTTCAGAGTGGGTTGAGAGTTCTATTTAGCTTTGTTATTTGTTTTGGATATTGCACCCTTATGTTGACTTTAGCGGATTTCTAGTGTTGTATGTGACTTGACTAGACATTTGGGATCTCATGCATGACATTATTGAAAATGTGGTTTGTTGAACGAAAGTTGGATGTTTCAAAATAGTTTTCTTGTCGTGCCCGAGTTGCAAGGTCCAGGTATTCTAGTTCTCAACCAGTTCAGGTAGGACCCGTTAGCGTCAAACTACCTAGTAATGCCCGACGTTAAGTCGGGGTGTTATAGGAACTTTGTTCCATTAAGTGGACCCGGGCCCATTCATGGCCCCCACACTCTAAAAAACCATTAACGTAAGTGAAAGTTTTATTACGACATAAGATAAGTGCCAAAGCACAATTAAAAGAAACTAAAACCGGGTCGGAATAGTACAACTTGTTTGGAAGACCACCCGGCTCCCGGTTCTTGAAACGATCGCCTTTCCAATCTGAATGCTTACTTGGGCTTGTCTAAGGTGGGCGGGTACTTAAGCACCTTCGGGCCACCTCCCCTATCTGGAGCACCCAATAAGATGAGGTTGGTTGAGATCCGACAAGGGCGCGGGAGGTTTTCAAAACTTGTATAAATTAATAACGTTCCCAATATACCTTCCTACTCTAAGAAGTTCTACAGTCTCGTAGTTCTTCATTTCGAATTAAGAGTTATCTCATCTCGAGATTTACTCATTCATGTCCTTAAAGCTCCACATAAAGTTTCTACATCTCAAACACATCCCGATAATCTCTCTCGGTAAGTTATAAATTACCATATTACCCTTGAGAATTTTCCTTCTCACTTGCTTAGTCTCTTTAGACTAATTTCGCTTTTCCGCATTTTTGCCTGGTATTTCTCGCCCTGCACGACAAATGCCACACTCTAGGAGGTTCACACCGAAGATTTGAAGAAAAAGTCTAGAAAGTTCGAGACAAGTTATGCGAGGATAGAAGGTCAAGGCAAGACGACATTGAAGGAAGAAAGGAAGGAATTTTCGAAGAGCAAAGCATTCGGAAGATAGTGCACCATCTCTTCTATTTTAACCAAGTAAACCATCATCATGATGTAGCAGCGGAAATGAAGCCCATATAAAAAAGGGTTGAAAAGACGTATTTAAAATACAAGTATGTTTCTTCAAGACAACACATATGAATCATATGTGTTGTCTTGAAGAAACATACTTGTATTTTAAATACGTCTTTTCAACCCTTTTTTATATGGGCTTCATTTCCGCTGCTACATCGTTTGTAAACAACTGTCAATGTAATGAACGAATGTTCTTATCAATGAATAAAATTCCGCTTTTAATCATTTCTTCTTTAATTACGTTTAATTAAATTATTTAAAGCCTTGGGTGACTTTAGACGGTAAAATCCGAGGTCACTGGCGGTAATACCCATCGTTGTAAAATAGGGGTGTTACACAAGATTTCGGGCCGACTTAGTATTTGGTCTACACCATGCAATTCAGTTCTATCAAGTCTTTCGGTCTACACCATGCAATTTGCGCTGGTACCTCGTTCAATCTGTGATGCAATTGATAAAAAAAATCCACAAATTTGTATGGGGATCTACGGATGAAAAATGAAAGCTTCACTTATTGAGCTGGGAGAGAATCACTCAACCTAAGCGGGTTGGAGGTATTAAAACTACAAGGGAATCTAATTCGACCCTTCTTGATAACCATGGCTGGAGGCTCTTAAACGAGCTTGATTCTATTTGGAGTAAAGTGGTACGTGACAAATATTGCAATAACAGGCTTGACATGGAAATGTTTCAACCGAAACCCCGCTCTTCGTATACGTGGAGAGGATTTGTACACGGTTCGAATGTTTTATCACATGGGCTTTCTATGGTTGTTGGTAGTGGTGAGACAACTCTGTTTTGGATCCATGTGTGGCTTGGCAATGAGCCACTCATTACTCATGCCTTAATTGAGGTTCTGGTGGATGAAAGGGGTTGTTTTGAGGCTAATTATTACTCTCCCACTGGTTGGGAATGGCATTTATTGTCCCTTTATCTTCTGGCTCAACTGTTGCAACGCCTCTCGTCGGTGGCTCTTCGTAGTTACTCTTTCGCGATTGATAAAATCTACTAGCAACAATCGTCGTCTGGCTGCTTCACGACCAAGTCAGCTTATGAGCTGTTAAGGAGCGATGAGTTTCAAATCCTGGATCCGATTTTGTTGAAGATATGGAAAACCCCTACTAAGTAGTGTGCTCGTCAGTTCATCTATCTTGTTGCCCACAATGCGGTCATGTGCAATGAGACTAGGGCAAGGAGACACTTTGCTCCCTCGCCTAATTGCTCACGCTGCCAGGCGGTGGAATCTCTGTTCCATTTACTTCGTAATTTTCCCGAAATCCACCAAGTATGGTGTAGGATCGTTAGTACTAGGACGAGTCGGCGACTCCTACGAAGTCGTCGACTTTGAGTAACAAAGCAGCGGAATAATCACACAGTAAAATAAACGTTTACCAACAGTCACTGACAAGCGATGTATAGTGGAAACTCTTCGTAAACCAACTAGTTTACTTAGAGAAAAACCACTCCCTTCCAAGTTTATCACTTGGTCGGATTTCAAGAGTCCTTAGACTCGCTCTATTGATTTCTTGAGTGGTTACAAAGCTCTCCCGTGTACAAGAATGAATCCCACACCCTTGAACCACGCTCTACCTTTGCACTCACACTCTCAATCTCACGCTATGCCTAAGATCTCTTGACTCACCACTTGTACGAATCTCTCGCACAAGTCTGCTCTTCCTTTCTTACACACGATTGTGAAATTATGCTCAGACGCTTACCATTAGTCTAAAGCACAAGAGTATTTAAACTAAGGTAAGAGAGATCTCATGAATATTATTTTCCATTCGATTAGGAAAACAATATTCACTCAATCGTTTACAAATCTTTCCAAATATATAATCATACGCACACTAAAATATTCTAGGAGAAACAAATTATCTTCATCTTGATTTTAGCATTCTTTTGATGATCTTCTCTTAAAATAAACCAACACAGCTGTCTTCAGTTGAACGCGCATGATCTGTGCGTTCCTTCCATAAATAAATTGCTTCGCCAGTTGTTCATGTCAGTGACTTTGCCAAGTCGCCGACTTGACTTGCAAACATAGGGTCACTGACTCTGGAACCATCAAAACTCAAACTTCCGTCTTCCAACAAATTCCCCCTTTTTGATGGTGACAAACAACCTATTCTGATAAACAAAATATCCAGCATACAAAACAGTATAGTAGATAGAGCAAAACACAAAAGCCATAAAAGTTCCCCCTCAGCTTAGTAACCACATGTTTTCAGTATTTTGATCCCCCTAATAAATCTATTTCCCCGGTTAATTCCCCCTTTTGGCATCATCAAAAAGACTGCTTAAAACAAGAAAAGAAAGCAGAGGCAAATATAGAAACATAAAGCATAATATCAAAACAGTCATAAATAGTCATCCACCATGGCAAAATAAGAGTACGATGCAGACACACACAATCCAGAAGTACGTTACAACCAAATTGAACTAAAGAGGTCTTTTAAGAGTGGAGGAATAATATGGCAAGGAAAAAAGAAAGGGATAGAGAAGGTCATGAGTGCAAGACAGTCACTGACATCAGGCTCCAAAGTCATTGAGCCTCTCATCTAATGCATCCAACTTTGACAGTGCGTTGCCGACCATATTCTGAAGCTTTTCCATCATCCCCTTCAGAATCATGTTCTGCTCCCTGATCTCCTTCAACTCATCATTCACCGGAGTAGATTTTGGTCCTTCTTCTTGATTCCCTTTGTCACTGACATCAGATGACTTCAGTACCCCCTGACCATCAACCCAGTACCAGCCAAACTTTCTGATCATCTCCTTGTTGAGAACTCTAGTATTGAGGACATCAGCATGACTGTCCACATAGACCTTGTGCTCATACATCAGCAGAGCAATCAGCATTCCGTAAGGAAGAGCATGCTTGGCATTTTCAAGCACATGCTTCATGTGAAGCATCATCAGACGTGGCATGTTAATCTTCTTTCCTCTGATTATCTTGTCCATGACCAGCAGATCTTGAATAGAAGCAGCGTTCCTCTTAAGCTCCCTTGGCAGTAGGTTGCTGATGAGGTAATTGAACATTACCTTCTTCTCTATTCCCATCTTGTTGACCAGGTAAGGGCTCGTGAAGTTATCATCACTGTCAGTGACAGTTTTGATGATCTCACGGTCATCAACCCCTTCAGGCCAACCTCCTTTGTAGTACTCAGCAAAACCTTCATGAGGAATCTCCAGAATGTCACTGACATCCTTGCTTGTAAAGGAATACGTCTTCTTGTCTATGGTGTACCTACCTATGGTCATGTTCCTTGTATCTTCAATGACCAGAGTTTCATAAAAGATCTTAACCATCAATGGATTATAATCATGTTCCCCTTGGATTAACTTCTCCCACTTCTGTTTTTTCAACCAGTCAAGGACCTTGGTCAGTTTGAACTCCTTTATGAAATTTTCATCCCACAGTAGATCCTTAGTGAAATCTCTAGACAACATAGCAATGCTCACACTTGTTTTCTTACTCTTTTTACTGGACCCAACAGCAGACTTAGGAGATCTTCCCCTTTTCTTCCTAGTGACTTTCTCAGAAAAGGAAGAGTCACCTCCCTCTAAGGCAGCTTCAGGGGTTTCCAACCCCTTGCCCTTTTTGGCTTTAAGAGCCATTGCCGAGGCTCTAGCACTAGCAGATCTAGTTTTAGGACGAAAGGGAGGAGGCATTTCTATCTCTTCGTCCTTGAGCAACTCAGAGTCATCTCCAAAGAGGTCTTTTTCCAGATTTTTCTTAACAGATTCACCATAAATGGGTTTCTTGGAAACCAAGATGGGATCAGAGGGAGTACCTTCTTCAGAGTTGTCTTTTGATTCCTTTCGAGAGGGATCCTTGTCAGCCACCTTGTCAGCATTCTCAGCATCAGCATCAAGGTCAATGACTTTCGAGGAGTCATTGACAGCCTTCTCTTGAGGAGATAGCCGTTGGTTCTCCTTTTCAGCAGCCTCTTCTTCTTTCTCTTCTCCAAACGACCCGACAACAGTCTCTGTTTCCTCAAACTCCATCGACTCCATAATCGGAGTCTTCGCTCTCTCTTCCTCTACAATCTCTGGGTTTGGGGATTTGGGTAAGGAGGATTCACCAGTTTCTGGAAAAACCATTGGTTGCGCCGTTTGGCGCATTTTTCCGGACTCTGGTGAAGTGGTTAGGGTTTTGGTTTCGATTTGAGGAAGGAGATTTTGGGGTTTTTCGGTGGTAACGGGTGATGAGGGAGTTGATTTTGGAAGAGAAGGACTTAGATCTTGGTTCTGTGGAGGAATGAGGTTTTGAGATGGAGGTTCCATGGCGGTTGGTGGGACAGTGGAGGAAGACGATTCTCCAGATAAAAGAGCTCGATGAAAATCATCACCAAAGAGGGCGAGAATTTTCTTCTTTGCCGATTCAGGACTGTCGATTTTGGTCTTGGGAGAAGCAGGGATGTCGGAGTTGGATGGAGACGCCATTGGAGAAGGATGAAGGTTTGAGGGTTTTGGGTTCGAGAGAGAGAGAGGAAGTTGAGAGAAAGAGAAGGATTTTAGAAGAGCGTACCTTTTTAGTTTGACGGTTGAGGCATAATAAAGGAATTCACTTCCATCATTAAGGAAGTTGTCAAATCACAAGATCTTCTCTTTCCTCCCTTTTGAAGTACACTTTCCAATTTCAAAAGATACTGTTAAGCCTGTTGAACAAAAATGTGAAAATATTCGTAAAACATATTTTATTTGATTTTTGAAAGTTTGAGTTCGACCCTTTCTTTTTACCCTTTTGATTAAAAGTCATACACGTACAAAGTATTTGGTTTGCTTTATGATTTGGGCTGCACCCGAGTTTTTGACGGGCTGCCTACGTATCTCTTTAAAGAGAATCAAGCCTTACGTAGTTCAGAGTGTTTCGGTTTTTTATTTTATTTTAATTTTTGTGTGTGTAGTTTTTCATGCATCAGAGGAATGAATCTAAACCCACCTTCTAGGAAGGGTTGCCTAGGTCACTCCAACTATCATTTGCATGACGCGGATAACACTAAACCCACCTTCTAGGAAGGGTGATCTAGTCTTTCGCATTTAGCGTGCACAATTATTTTTAGTGTGTTTTTGTTTATTTGAAAATTTTAGTTTGGTTTGGGGTTGCGACTGTACTCGATAAAAATTTACATCGAGTTACCTACGTAGCCTTTTTAGGCGTCAAGTCCTTACGTAGTTCTAAAAAAGGAAGTTTTTAATTTCATAACCCGAATTAATTATGACTAATAAGATTTTTAGACCAAGCTTTGTGTTTTAAATGATCATAATTTTATATTAGCCACAAAATAAATTTGAGAGGATGGGCTATGCATGCATAATTAATTAATTATGCTTTGAGCTTGAATATTTGAGTCTTCTCGACCACTTTGATGATTTAATTTGGGATTTGATGACTGAGCTCGATATATGTTAAATTTGATATCGAGTTACCTACGTAGCCTTTTTTTTTAGGCGTCAAGTCTTTACGTAGTTCTGGTTTTAACTCTTTAATTTGTTGATCCAAATTTAAATATGATCAATAATATTTTTGGACCAAACTTTGTGTATTAAATAGTCCAATTTTATATTAATCATCTTTTGATTAAAAAAGAAATTTAGAGGATCGATCTTATAACTAAAGCAAAATTCACTCACACTTGTACATAGAGATCGATGTACGTACGTATGCTTGCTTCTTCTTTTTTTTTTTTAGTGGACTAGTATATAAGTAACCTATTTTGATAGATAACTCTTAGTCCACTTATATTAAAACATATGAAATTGAACAAGGAGTCTATGACACACTGAAATGAATCACGTGAAGTTGATCAAAGTGAAGTTGCAGAGCACTCCTCTTTCCTTTTCTTTTTTTTTTAAGAAGTTTGAAGCCCTTTATTTTGTCTTACGTACAATTGTACAAACATATTTAGTTATTTTCCTTTGATCTTCGTTTGTATTTGTTTAACGAGTTGATCGGTGATGAACATTGACGCCCCCATTTTTTTTGTGCAGACCCTCGTTATTTAGTGAAAGGGTTTTATCAACCAGATTCAATTTACCCATTCACGCCTCATTCATAGAGTATTTTAACCTCCATGTTAATTTTAAACCATTTTCTTCAATTACTCCAACTCCAAGGCTTTTACAATTTGAGGCTGGATAAATTTGGGCAGAGGTTCCCCATGAAAAATCAGCTTTAAAATTTAGAGATCCACTTGAATCTCGATTTTTGACGTTCAAAGATCCGCTTGAATCTCGAATATGTCCATTAAGAAGAATTTCGAATAAAAAAAATCAAGGAGGATCCCCTTGAATCCTTTGCCCCCGATTTAAAATGGTAAGAAAAACTCGAACAATTTAGCCATAAAAAATCAGGGAGGATCCACTTGAATCCTTTGTCCCCGATCTAAAATAGCATGAGAAGTTGGAACAATTCAGCCATAAGAAATCAGGGAGGATCCCCTTGAATCCTTTACCCTCGATTTAAAATGGTGAAACGGAAGAATATTTGAACGGGATAAATAGAACACCAATCCGTCTTCTACCTTCTTTTTATCTTCCCTTCGTTTATCTTTTTTTCCTGGCTCTCGGTTTCTTTGATTTTGCCTTCTTCGTACTATGCTATCAAACTTCTATTTTCCGTCCTGCGTTTTTTTGTTTGCAGATGGCTTTTACAAAGTGAAGAAAGAGAGATTAGGTGGAGAATTGTGTACTAGTACGTAGCTTTTTGTGCAGAAGATAAATGAGATGGGTAGTTGTCTCAAATAACTAACTACCCCCACTAATTGACAATCTCCCCCACTAATTAACTTTTTTTTAATTTTTATTACTTTTATTTGTAGAGAGGTTACTTGGAGCGGTTAATTTTCAATTGTGCCATCCCACCAAAGCATCAGACATTGAATTCAATTTGCAAATTCAAGTCTTAAATACGGACCTGGGCTCACCTTTTGGTGATTAAGATTTGGGCCTTAAGATTTGGGCCTTAGTGACAAAATG
Organism: Fallopia convolvulus; assembly: GCA_964016875.1. Lineage (NCBI taxonomy): Eukaryota > Viridiplantae > Streptophyta > Magnoliopsida > Caryophyllales > Polygonaceae > Fallopia > Fallopia convolvulus. The sequence goes on from OZ024728.1 coordinate 17,476,141, forward strand.
GCTATGGAAAGACAATAATTTATAAGGTTTAATTTCCTTCTTATTTTTTAAGAAAATTAATCACACTAATTATGTAATTAACACCCACCCAAAGTATTTCCTGGGTGGTCATGAAATTATCAAAATTCATGAAAATTTACCCCTCAACAAAGCCCTGATCCTTTTCTAGCGCCAGAAATTGCAGTCACTGACCTTGAGCACGTCGGCGACTTCTATCTCAAAACTGCTTCTTTCGTATATCCGTGACTTTTGTCCACTCATGACTTACTCTTTTAAGAGCTTACTTGGTGATGGGTTTGCACAGGGGTGCCAAAGAGAACCAAGTAAAATTATATTGTTGAGGATTTGTCGATCATGATGATAAGTCTCCGTTTTATAAAGAAATTCAAAATGGGCTCATAGAGACTCTCAAACCATGATAGGTCAGGGACAAGCATTAGAACCAACCATCATTTGGGCTTGTATTGAGGGTTAGGATCATCAGGTTGATTCTTTTGGGCTAAACAAAGAGCTCAAAAAGGTTGCACATATACAGAATATGATGAAAGTCATCGACAGTCAAATGCATGGGTTTCCTAAATATGATGTCTATCAAGTATGTTTAAGAATTATACCATAAAAGCATGATTTCAAGACTTATGCATAGCAATCAATTTTAGCCAATCATTGAAGGAATTCATGTAGGGAAACAGATCATTGAAGAGAGATCATACCTAATTCCATGCGGAGTTGTTCAAAGGGTTCACGATTTAAGGCCTTTGTGAAGATGTCCGCTCTTTGATCACTTGTTCTACAGAATTCCATAGTGACCATGCCCTTTTCTACACAATCTCGAAGAAAGTGATGCCTTATCTCAATGTGTTTTGTCTTAGAATGTTGCACCGGATTCTTTGAGATGTTGATGGCACTGGTGTTGTCACATAGTATGGGCACTGACTCACATTTCACACCATAGTCACTGACTTGTTGCTTGATCCACAAAAGTTGTGAACAACAAGCTGCAGCCGCGATATACTCTGCTTCTGCTGTTGATAGAGCCACATAATTTTTCTTTTTAGATCCCCATGAGACAAGACAAGGTCCAAGAAATTGAGCCATCCCTGAAGTGCTTTTTCTATCAACCCTGTTTCCAGCAAAGTCAGCATCTGTGTATCCGACAAGCTCAAACTCAAATCCTCTTGGATACCATAAACACAGATTGTCAGTCCCCTTAAGATACCAAATGATTCTTTTAACAGCTTTCAAGTGGGACTCTCTTGGATCGGCTTGAAACCTAGCACATAGACAGACTCCAAACACAATATCTGGTCGGCTTGCAGTAAGATAGAGCAATGAACCAATCATACCCCGATACATAGTAGCATTGACTTCTGGATCTTTGTCATCTTTTCCAAGTGAGGTAGTCGGCGACATGGGAGTATCAAACGGTTTAGCATTCTCCAGACCGAACTTCTTAACACATTCTCTAAGATACTTTTGTTGATGAACTCGTGTCCCATCCTCATTTTGAACAACTTGAAGTCCTAAGAAAAACTTGAGTTCGCCGACCATACTCATTTCAAACTCACTGGACATGAGGTCAACGAACTTCTTAACCAACTTATCATCTGTTGAGCCAAAGATGATGTCATCGACATAGACCTGAACAACAAGTGTGTGTCCTCTCTCTTTCAGCAAGAAGAGAGTCTTGTCTACTTCACCACGAACATACCCATGTTGAATCAAGAACTGAGACAACCGATCATACCAAGCACGTGGGGCTTGCTTTAATCCATAGAGTGCTTTGTCCAGTTTGTAGACGTGATCCGGGTGGGTGACATCTTCAAAACTCGGAGTTTGTTCAACATACACTTCTTCCTTTAAAAATCCATTCAAGAATGCAGTCTTGACATCCATTTGTTGTAACTTGAAACCATGATGAGCAGAATAGGCAATGAGTAATCGAATAGCCTCAAGACGAGCTACTGGAGCAAACGTTTCATCATAGTCAATGCCCTCCTGCTGATTGTATCCCTTAACTACTAGCCTTGCTTTATTTCTGACCACATTTCCTTCATCATCCAGCTTATTTCTGAACACCCATCGTGTTCCAATCACTGATCTGTCTTTTGTCCTTGGAACCAGATGCCATACCTTATTCCTTTCAAATTGATGAAGTTCTTCTTGCATAGCACTAACCCAATCCGAATCTTTCAATGCTTGTTCAACATTTTTAGGTTCCAACATTGAGATGAAAGCATTGAAAGCAAAGAAATTGTTCAAAGAAGATCTGGTTTGCACACCCTTGGAGAAATCAGTGAGGATGTTGGTGACAGGATGAGCACTTTTCTGTTGATAATTTCGGATCTGTATTTCTGTGAGGTCGCTGACTTGAGTCTGAGGCGCCTTCTCTGAATCTTCTTCTGAGTTCTCCACGCTTGAGCTTCTTTCAGGAGTTTTCTCATTATCAGACTCACTGTCGCTTGAATTTTGACTTTGACTCCTGCCCCCTGTATTGTCTGAGTCGGTGACTTCAGAATTGTCACTGACTGTTGATTCTTTTGTGGAAACTGGAAGAGAGTCGTCTTGAACCAGATTGTATCCTTGATCACCATCATCAAGATCCTCAATCATCGATCCTCCCATAGTGTTCTCATCAAACACCACATGAACACTTTCTTCAATCCTCCTTGTCCTTTTGTTGAACACTTTGTAGGCTTTGCTATGAGGAGAATATCCTACAAAAGTGCCAACATCACTTCTTGGATCAAATTTTCCCAAACTATCTTTGCCGTTGTTGTGAACATAACATTTACATCCAAAAGTGCGCAAGTGGGCGACACTGGGCTTAATTCCTCTAAGCAACTCATATGGAGTTTTTCCAAGAAGTGGTCGAAGCATAGCTCTATTCATCACATAGCAAGATGCATTTATGGCTTCACCCCAGAAATTCCTTGGAAGACCACTTGAGATAAGCATGGTTCTTGACATGTTTTCCAAGGCACGATTCTTTCTTTCAACCACGCCATTTTGTTGAGGAGTTCTTGGCGCTGAGAAGTTGTGACTTATGCCATTTTTCTTGCAAAAGGATAGAAACTCAGAGTTGTCAAATTCTGTTCCATGATCTGATCTAACTGACACTAGAGAAACTCCAAGCTTTTTCTCAACCACCTTCACCCATGCTTCGAATTCTTCAAAGACCTGATCTTTAGAAGATAGAAAAATAGTCCAAGTATACCGTGAAAAGTCATCAACAATGACAAAAATATAGCTATTTCCCCCTCGACTTTGGACTCGCATGGGACCACATAAATCAATATGAATGAGCTCTAAAGGTTTAGTGGTACTTACTTCCTTTTTGGATTTGAATGATGATCTTACTTGCTTACCTCTCACACAAGTTTCACAAACCTCATGCTTGTTTGAATCAATCTTGGGCAGTCCTCTAACCAGTTCTTGCTTATGAAGTTTGTCAAGAAGTTGAAAGCTTGCATAACCAAACCTTTTGTGCCAGAGGTCGGCGACATCTGAAACTGTTCTAAGACACAATTTCTCTTCAGGCTCAAAACAGGGGTCCACCTTATATAGATTGTTTTCACATACCCCTCTCAGAAGAATTTTGCCTGAGCTAATCTCTTGTACCTGACACCCAATCTTATCAAAGACAACTTGATATTTTCCATTAGCACAGATTTGGGAAACACTCAGTAACTTGAAACTAAGATTATCAACTAAATTCACATTGTCTATGGTTAGCTTATCAGAGAATCTTACCGTACCAATACCTGAGATACCACCTTTACTGTTGTTGTCGAAGGTAATCTTACCTCCCTTGTATTCTTGAAGTGAGATGAAATCCCTGGGGTTTCCCGACATATGAGTTGAGCATGCACTATCAATAAACCAGGGCTCTTGGTCACCCACTTCAAGCTGCATTGAAAAGATTAGTTCTTACGAACCCAGAGTTGTTTGACTTCTCTGGGTTTGGCAACATAAACAGTTTTTGACCGACATTTGTCACAACTTGCACACACAGACTCTAGAGGACAGTCAGTGACAGTGGATATGTCATGACTAGCACTCTAAGTCTGTGACCTTGCATTTTCATCATCTCTTGCTTTTTTGTGACAATCATGTTGATAGTGACCAGGCTTGCCACAATACCAACATGTTCTATGAGACTTTAGGGCAACATATTTGCTATAGCCCGGATAGATGGGTTTGTTGTTGATGCGAGATTGAAAGTTAATTGTTGACGGAGCTGAGTTCTGGACTTGTTTTTGCCATATGTTGTGCACCTTTTGATCAGGATACCACTGTTGCTTCCCTTTGTCAGGCTTAGCCACCACATGTGTAGAACAACTTGCATTGTCACTATACATAGGGGTTTTACCTTTAGACAAAAGGGGAGCAGCCTTGGTACCCTGAGTATTGGGTGCATGAACAAAACCAATTCCAGATCTGTCTACCTCCTTCACAAACTTCTTTTTATAGTCATTTCTGACCTCTTGAGCCTTTTCAACAACATACTCATCTAGCCATTTCTTTCTTTTAGTCTCATCATCAGCCTTTGAATCATCAAGTTCTTTAGATAACTTAGCATTTCCTAGCCTAAGCATAAGTCTTTCACCTTCTAGATCAGTGACTTGTTTTTCCAGGTCATTGACTTGTTTTTGCAAGTCAGTGACTTGATTCTCTGAATTTGAGCATAATTCACAAGTTACTGATTTTAGAGATGAAGTCTTTTCAAGTTCAATTGCTTTAGAGGACCAGAGTTTGTTATCATCGAAGAGATTGGAGATTGTTTCTTCATTTTCCTCTAATTTTTCTCTTAACTCAATGACCTGAGTTCCAAGCTTTTCGATGATAGCAACCAGCTGTTCTCTGGATTTTTTGGCTAAAAATGAAGTAAGTTCAGAGTCATTTACCTCTTGGGAAGACTTATCTTCAATGGCCATGCAATATTTCCCCCTTGCTGGTGCCACCTCATCATCATCGTCAGACATGTCCCAAGTTGCCATCATGCCTTTGCCAGCTTCACCACTTTTTCTTTTTGGACAATGTTTGGCAAAGTGTCCTTTACCCTGACATTGATAGCAAATGACATCCTTCATATCCTTCCCTTCTTTAGTTGATTCTGGAGTCTTCAAGGGAGCTTTGTTTCGAATCCACAGTCTTTTCATGGCTTTAGAGATGAGAGCCACATCTTCATCTACTCCATCAGTGTCATCGTCTCCCTGAGCTAAGTCAAAGGCTCTCTCAACTTTGAGAGCAATGTTTTTTACTTTCTCCGAGTCTAGTCTTTCAACTCTTCTTTGTTGAATGCCTCCATACATGGTAAGTTGTCCTACAAGATCCTCCAGGGTCAATGACTTGGTCTCCTTTTGAGTAAGGAGAGACGCAGCAATACTATCCCAGTTCTTGTTCAACCTTGAGATCAACTTGTTTGTGAGTTTCCATTGAGGAATCTCTTCACCAAGAAACTCGAGTTGATTCACAATCGTCTGGAATCTGGAATGATAGTCACGAAGAGATTCTCCTTTTGCTTGGAAAATATTGTCATACTCGGCTTCGAGATTGATAATTCTGTCCTTCTTTACATCATCGTTGCCTTGATGAAGTCTTTTAAGAGCATCCCAGATTTCTTTTGTCGTCTTGTATCCGATGACCTTTTTGAGGTCACCATCAGTAAGAGCATGATGAAGCACTTTCTTTGCTCTAGCATTTTTCTCGAGCTTCTTGAAATCAACATCATCGTACTCGGTTGTGGTCTTTTCAGTCTTTCCATCTTTTCCAAGAAAAGTTTATGGACCTAGTTCAATCACTTTCCAAAGCTGACCATCAAGCGAGCAGATATGGGTCTTCATCTGTTCAACCCACCAGTTATACTCTCCAACCTTGAGGATTGGAGGCTTCCAGAAAGAGTCATTCACAGAGGTGTTGGTGGACGTCATTTTCCTGCAATAATAGTACTAAAACACAATCTAGAGCCTACGCTCTGATACCAATTGTAGGATCGTTAGTACTAGGACGAGTCGGCGACTCCTACGAAGTCGTCGACTTTGAGTAACAAAGCAGCGGAATAATCACACAGTAAAATAAACGTTTACCAACAGTCACTGACAAGCGATGTATAGTGGAAACTCTTCGTAAACCAACTAGTTTACTTAGAGAAAAATCACTCCCTTCCAAGTTTATCACTTGGTCGGATTTCAAGAGTCCTTAGACTCGCTCTATTGATTTCTTGAGTGATTACAAAGTTCTCCCGTGTACAAGAATGAATCCCACACCCTTGAACCACGCTCTACCTTTGCACTCACACTCTCAATCTCACGCTATGCCTAAGATCTCTTGACTCACCACTTGTACGAATCTCTCGCACAAGTCTGCTCTTCCTTTCTTACACACGATTGTGAAATTATGCTCAGACGCTTACCATTAGTCTAAAGCACAAGAGTATTTAAACTAAGGTAAGAGAGATCTCATGAATATTATTTTCCATTCGATTAGGAAAACAATATTCACTCAATCGTTTACAAATCTTTCCAAATATATAATCATACGCACACTAAAATATTCTAGGAGAAACAAATTATCTTCATCTTGATTTTAGCATTCTTTTGATGATCTTCTCTTAAAATAAACCAACACAGTTGTCGTCAGTTGAACGCGCATGATCTGTGCGTTCCTTCCATAAATAAATTGTTTCGCCAGTTGTTCATGTCAGTGACTTTGCCAAGTCGCCGACTTGACTTGCAAACATAGGGTCACTGACTCTGGAACCATCAAAACTCAAACTTACGTCTTCCAACATATGGCTAGCTCTGGCGGGTAATTCCCTTGATCCGAACTTTTTCACATCGATGGATATCCGACAGTGGTTGTATTCTAATATTCACCGTGGTGATTCTTGGATCATGAACTTTTCTACTATGTTATGGCAAGCTTTGAAGGTCCGTAACAAGCTCGTTTTTGAAGGCAATTGGATGAGGTCAATCTGTTGAGTGCTCATGTTGTCATCACGGCTGATGCTTTTGCATCTTCAAAGGGGCTACGCAGTAGCTCCATTCCAATTCAGCAACACCATCACAAACCCACGTCTTGGACTCCGCCTAATTCGGGTTGTGTGACCCTTAACACAGACGCGATTTCAAAGGGTAATCCCGGAGTAGCTAGTGGGGGCGGAGTTTTCCGTGACCACATGGGGAGCTTTCTTCAAGCTTTTTCCTTCAAAAACAGCTATTGTGAGGCCTTACACTCGGAGCTGCGTGCTATCGCTAAGGGACTCTCTATAGCAAAGCAAACCGATTTTACTTTTGTAGTCCAAACTGATTCCACTCAAGCTTACAACTTGCTTTCCTCATTGAAGAATGCCACAAGCTTTTAAAAGATAGCTCTTGCTAACCTCGATCTCTCTAGATTTGAATACGAAGTTTATTGAATTTTTCCATATTCATAATTGTATTAAGGCCCTTTTATTGGTTGATGTACCGTCCCTTTTCGGTGACTAACTCTCTCTCTCTTATATTCTTAATTTATAACCGCAGGAGCTGAGCTCCGATTTCAGACAAAAAAAAAAAAAAAAAGACTATTTTGCCAAACAAAATGGAGTTGGGGTCATGGAAAACGATTCCAACATCAAAAGTGGCCAATCGTGTTTTTGATACGTCGGTGCTAATCGTGACTCAAATGGGCGAGGACAAATACAATTAAAGCTTATACGTAGGATAATGATTGACGACGATCAATAATTCAATAGAAATTGTATTCAAACTTCTTAGGATTTGAAATCTAACATTGAGTTGCAATGCAAAAACTACGTAAGGTATAAAATTCCAAATTGAGTTCGAGAAATTCACACCCAGCATTAAAAACATCGAAGAAGGCACGACCTTTAGAGATTTTCATAGTGAAAAATATGAATAAAATATGCAACAACTTGCAAATTCTATGAAACCATTTTAATATATAAGAAACTATTTCACTTTCAAAGCAGTCATTAGACATTACAAAGTGCTATTTGAATATTGTAAAGATCACTTAAAGAAACAATTTTATGTACAGGAAAATGACTATAGGAAATAGAAAGCCACCATCAATGAAGCAAGTGCATTAGTTAGTAGTAATTAATTTGTAGAGGAAAGTGATTATAAGAAAGCGAATATATATGAAAAAGTAAATTCTTCTAAAATTCCCTTATTTTTAAAGAATAATTTTTTTTTTAAAATTCAATAACTTTAAGCCATACATGATTTTGTACTTTTCAAAATATTACTTTAAAATAATGAATTGAAAACCTACATCTAAAGATTATTTACTCAAAATTTACTTGTCATGAAGATAACCCTTGAAAAAAATACTCTAGAATGAAGATAACAATCCTGACTTTTTCTCTGAGAGCATACACAATGGTTGTCCAAGAATTTTGGTCATCAAATTAAAATAATGCTATCTCTCTTCTATTTTTTATTTTTCAATTTTTTTAATTTTCATTCTCCACTCTTCAATGACACTTGTCATTGTATCATTCAATGACCAAAGAAGAATTTTGGTCATCACAATGGGCAGAATACATCAACAGACCCCTGTATTTACACTTTTTTTCCTATTGGACCCCTGTACTAAAAAATGTTCAAACAGACCCCTGTACTGCCCCCAATTTTGCCTATTGAACACTTTCAATCTTATTCTCCTTCCAATGTACATCACGCACCTTATGTGTCATGTTATTTTGCCAAATAAGCCAAAATGGTCAAATACATACATGTTATTTTGGCAAAATACATACATGTTACATAAGGCGCGTGAAGACTTGAAAGTGTTCAATAGGCAAAATAACATGTACGTATTTGACCATTTTGGCTTATTTGGCAAAATAACATGACACATAAGGCGTGTGATGTACACTGGAAGGAGAATAAGATTGAAAGTGTTCAATAGGCAAAATTGGGGGCAGTACAGGGGTCTGGTTGAACATTTTTTAGTACAGGGGTCCAATAGAAAAAAAAGTGTAAGTACAGGGATCTGTTGATGTATTATGCCCATCACAATGACCAAAACAATGCCCATTTGATCTTCTCTCTCCTCTTTTAATATTTTTTTATACTTTTTTTTTCTATGACCAAAGTTTTGGACAACCATTGGGAATACTCTGACGAAGAAGGTAGAACAAGCGCAGGCGACCTCTCGCCGTACGAAAGGGCCCTCCACCCACAAATATCAAATATCAAATGCGAAGCCAAGTATTCCATTCCCACCATCCCCCTTCCTCATTTGCCAATTATTTATTCCCAAATCCCAATTATGCTCTTTGTGAGATTTTTTTCCACAAATCACAATCAAAACCTATAATCCTCTTCTTTTTAAAAAAATCTAGTGGCTGCTTTTTTCAAAAAATATCCTAGATACAGGTACAGTAATATGAGAAACTGAGAACCATGATTCATAAAGTATTTTATATTTTTGCAAAGATATGTGTAAGTATGTGAAGGAAAAGAAAAATTATGGGTGAGATACAGAAATACTCTAAATTAGAGGTAAGTTCTTAAAAATGTTATCTCACGTCCCTTTTGTTTTTTTAAATTAAATCCGATTTTATCAGAAAATATGGCGCGAAAGTCGGCAGTGCCACGTCTTGGAAGATAAGAAAACTCCACCGAAGTGTTCCGCAAGCAAAACAAGTCAATGCCAAAAAAATATATACACTGTACACATTTATTTTCCATCCAAAATCAGTAAACCTCATGCCACGTCATATTCTCCTAGTTGGCCCCACAGCTTCTCTAGAAGTCTAGAACTCTCCCATCTGCCAACAGACGAGCCGAGAGCAAACATCGAATTCCAAGACGTAGTAGACAACCACAACCAGGTCTGAACTGAATCAGTAAATCCATGGCGCCTATGAAGTCCCCTCTCAAATCGCCTAACAGAATAGCGGAGACGAACTCCCCTACGAAGTCGCCTGGCAGATTTCCGGGGATGAAGTCGCCGCGGAGCTATCCGGAGATGAAGTCGCCGCGCAATTTTTCCGAGATGAAGTCGCCAGTAAGGTTCACGTTGGGGAGACAATCTTCTCTTGCGCCGGCGGATCGCTCGCCTGGCGACGACGATTTTGCAGATTGCGGAGGGGCGGCGGCGGAGATGGAGGCCGGAGTGAGGCTCATGTACCTGGCGAACGAGGGGGATTTGGATGGAATCAGAGAGATGTTGGATTCTGGTGTGGACATTAATTTCAGAGATATTGATGAGAGGACTGCTCTCCACATCGCTTCTTGCCAGGGCCAAACCGACGTCGTTCAGTTCCTGCTCGGCCGAGGCGCTGATGTTGATCCCCAAGACCGCTGGGGTAGCACGGTGATTCTCTGCTTTTACTTCTCTTTTTGTTTCTTCTCTCCAACTTTAAATAATATTATACCGTTCCATTTTTCTGAGCAGATATTATGCTGTTGCTAGTTCCTGCGTGCTTTTATATGGGTATTTAGTTGCTATTTTGAGAGAAAAGGCTGAATGATTGAGAACAGAAGTTTGACTTTCGTTAAAAAAGTGTCCGTCTGCACATTGTTTGTCTTTATTGTTTGGCTGTTAGCAATTTGAATCATCTGGTAAACTTCTGTTGTACTTCATACAAATTTACTCTAATGGAGAGGAGGGGATGTGTGCTTAATTAAGATGAGCTGCTTGGACTGTTGGACCTCTGGCCTTCTTTCAATGTTCAAGTTTGCAAAAATTGAGTTTGAACTTGTTTACTTAGTCTGATGAGTTATTTTCAATATGGACTGCTTGAGAGTATTTGCTGTCAGCATTACTTTTGGAAGATTTTTGTTTTTCTGCATTGTCAGCTATTTCATTATCACCTAGCGATACCTTGCTATTGCAAATTAGGATTTTGACTTATTTTTTCCTGTTAATGACTTATTGTGCTCATCTCAATCAGCCCCTTGCAGATTCAATATATTACCAAAATCAGGATGTGATAAAGCTTTTGGAGAAATATGGCGCAAAACGCCCTGTACGTTGATTACTTTGCTGCTGCCATTTGCTACTTTAACATTACTTTTATATCTCTTTTTTTTGTTAGAAATTACTTTTGTATTTCTAGTGGCCTATTTTATCATTATATTTTGGTGATTGTTCATCATTCTTATGATATTCCAGACAGCTCCTATGCATGTTCAATTTGAACGTGAAGTCCCTGAGTATGAGATTGATCCCAAGGAGCTTGATTTTACAAACAGCTTTAACATAACAAAGGTAATTATGAATTTTTGTTCTTAGCTTGCTATACTTGTAATTGTTCTTTGTACATCTGGAAAACATATGCCCCTTAGAGAGGGTAGTATTTGAGCTGATAGTTTGCATCTTTGTTTATGTTTCTACCATTCAATGTAATTACTAGGAAATTTTCACTCCCGTGTATAGCCAAGGATCAGTGTTACACTGTTTACTGTTATGTTGATGCATTTATTTTTCTTATTGTTGAATACCAGGGTACATTTTGTGTTGCATCATGGCGTGGAATTCAAGTTGCTGTCAAAGTACTCTCCGATCATGTAATCATGGATGAAGAGAAAATGTGAGTTGGTCTTAAATTAGACTGCATGGCCTAGAGTTTGAGTTAATTGTGCTCATATCTATCTCGTACTTAAGCTACTTGGCATGTAAACCTAATATTTATCAATCCGATTCACTTCATAAGTTCATTGGCAAAATATGCCAGGAAAGAGATTGGCAAGGAAGGTTTAGTGTATGGCTGAAATGATTGGCAGTAAAAGCACAACCAATCTTAGTAGGGAGATCACAAATAAAGCATAGAGAAATTGAGAAATACTATCATTTTTAATAAAGTAAGTATTATATATAGTAAATACATATATTTCATTTGCTAGCTGGTGTACAGAAACTTTTTGAGGGGCTCTTTTTCTCTGACAATGCACTGGGAGCACATTCTGTAACCTTATAGATGAATAGTAATATATTATGCCAAATCTGTCAACCATAATGATTTCAAAATATTTCATTTTTCTGCTGTATGATGTTTTTGTTGTTCCATCTGCTCTGTATATTGCCCCACTAATTGTCAACTATTCTTGGGTATTCAGAGAAGCATTTAGGGATGAATTAGCATTACTTCAACAGTTGCGGCATCCAAACGTAGTACAATTTTTAGGAGCTGTAACACAAAGTAACCCAATGATGATCATCACAGAGTACTTGCCTAAGGTTTATCCTCTCTGCACATTTTAAGTCAAGTTATAAATACTAAATCTTTATAGTGTTCTTCCTGATTACATACATGGATATTTGTTAATTCCATATTCTAAATTTGTTCAATGCTCAAGCTTTCTCTCTACATGTTGCTGAAATATATGAACAAACTCTAGGTAAAATGCTGATCATGTACCATACTTTTTGCTTGTAGTACAAAATATAGGGAACTGGAACGTGAATGCAAAGTCTTGAGGATACAAATATCATTATTTGGTTGCCATAAAACAAGTAGTGAAAACTGCTAAGGATATCATCCTTGGAAATTGTTGATCATACCTTAAATTTGTCAGAATAAATTCATAGTAAACCCAATATAAGAGATTTCTTACAATCGACATCAAGCAGAACCACCAATTCACCACAGACAATTCTCTTCAGGGAAAAGCTACTGACATGAAGAGGTGACCTTTGGAATTATCTTCTGATTATCATTATCTAGCTGCCAGAATGCAGTTTCCAAATTCCAAATCTTCCATCAAATAGCCATGACTTCTTGGAATGACCATTTTAGCGGTCACATTTGAGCTGCAATATGAGTATTTAACTCATTTGTAATAATCTTTTCTCTTTCTAATTTCCTTATATGTTAGATTTACATTAAAAAATTTCCCATAATTCCAATAACGTAGCAATGAGATTGGAGATCAGTCTAGAGTTGGAAAGGAATAGATTGACTTACTACTTGGTAGCTAGGATATTGACTCTATCTTTCATTTGCATCATATATGTGAAGTATTTTATCTGCACTCTCTTCTTTACTCTTATTACCTAGTCTCACTTATCTTGCATTGTAAAGCATCCTAGCCATACAAAAGGCAGATTGATGTGCTGAGCCAATGTAATACTCCCACTGAACTCTTGATGTGCTGAGCCAATGTAAATCCTTTTTCTTATTTAATGTTCCAATAGTCGAAGTATATGTCATTTTTAGCACGACTAGTGTCGGCTGTCAATTTTGGTATAAAACGTGAGTAAAACTTATCTTCTTTTTGTCTCAAATACCCTTTTCTATTGGTCTGTCACAAAAATGTTTTAGTTCTCTCAAATATCCATTTGATGAGTAATAACACTCTATACCTAGGGGGACCTACGTGCATTCTTGGAGCGAAAAGGAGCATTGAGACCATCAATTGCTGTGAAGTTTGCACTTGATATAGCCAGGTATTTGATACATCCTTCATTTTTCTACAACTGTGTTTTCATATTACTCCTTTTATGATTTTTTGCTAGCAGCATAGTGAGGATATGGAATGTATATTTCAGTATTGTCGTCAATATTAATATCAACAGATCTAGTTTGGTTGTTAGTTTGAATACTAAATTTAGCTGTAGTTCCTTACCTAAAATTAATAATATTGTTCAACTAGCCCTTCTTTCGAGGATTTACATGTAGACAATTTTGGAACTATTTTGTGAACTATAATATTCTATCTGGCAATAGCTCTTTATATGTTTTTCCTGGAATTCATGACTTTGTGAGAGAGCTTATTGTTTTAGAATCATGATGTGGCAGAAAAAATATTTAAGTTATGAAAATGCTATTTGAGGACAGAGTATCCTGACTGGAAGCAGTTGTAATGCTAGATTTGTGAGCATTTGTTAAGATGCATATTTCCCTTGAGATGTTAGTTGATGATGTGATTATTGTTTGTTAATCTGAATGCATATTGTGTTACAGGGGAATGAATTATCTACATCAACATAAACCTGAAGCAATAATTCATCGTGATCTTGAACCTTCGTACGTCGCGTTTTTACTTCTTCCTTGTGTACTTCTAAGTTAATATTCAATAGCGTACATAAGAAAGGCGCATTTTGAGGTGCAGAGTTTTTTAGTCTTCTTATTCACTCATGGTGGCAGTAATATTCTGAGGGATGATTCTGGACATCTGAAAGTTGCGGACTTTGGGCTCAGTAAGCTACAGAGAGTTGCAAAGTCTGCCAAAGGGGATAGAAGTATGGCATTTCAGGATGTTTCTTGTAAGTGCTTTCTATTTCACTGGAGCCTCTCGTCATATCCTTGGATCAATGAATCATGTGTTCATTTGATTCTGTATCTTCCATATTTTATTTTCCTGCATGTTCTTGTACATTTTGAACAATTATATCATCCAGCTATGCTGTCAGATTTGCTAAGATCCATTTTCCTGCAGGGAGATATATGGCTCCAGAGGTTTTCAAAAATGAAGAATATGATACCAAAGCTGATGTCTTTTCATTTGCCTTGATTTTACAAGAAGTAATAGTGCTTTCTCTCTCAAGTCTTTTCTTACCTTCTTTTACAACCGTGACATCTAGTTATTTGCTATCTACACAATCAAATAAACGTTCTAGTTACCAGCAAATCCCGTTTTCCGAAATTATTGGTTGGCTGTGCAATTTAGACCTCTTATAGTTGTACGGACCAAGGTGAAAATGTAATGGCAATGGTTATTAGTGAAACTAGTGATGATGACTATATGATTTGTTTTCCAGTTCTCAGCATCAAGGGGCATTTTCTTTTATGGAGCTATATAACCTCCCTTGTAAGTTTTTATTTGTAAATAATTCTAGGAAATTTCTTCCCGACAGTTATAGTAAATATTGTACATGCTTTTTGGAGGACTGTTATGTGTAGGCGGTCAGAGTAGGCTTTTTGCCTTCGTCTGATAACAAATTGAATGATTTTAATGTCAATATCTAAGAAAAGTTGGTATATTATTGCCGAGGAGATCACTGCATCTGTAGATAGATTTCTCTGCTACAACTGGTGTCTTAATCATGTGA
Organism: Fallopia convolvulus; assembly: GCA_964016875.1. Lineage (NCBI taxonomy): Eukaryota > Viridiplantae > Streptophyta > Magnoliopsida > Caryophyllales > Polygonaceae > Fallopia > Fallopia convolvulus. Next base: position 17,491,153 of record OZ024728.1, read on the forward strand.
TCATGCTCCTCTATATATGCAGGAAAATTATGCACCAGACTTTGGCAATTTTCAAATCAGAAAGAAAACACAATATGTTCAGTACAAAAAGGACACTTTTCAGGAGGAAGTTGGGACCCCCTCCTTTAACTTACTTGACATAGATATATAAGATTGGAAAAGCCTCAAATTTCAGGCTGGAGCATAGTGGTTATAGGAAATATTGTGGCTTTTGGTGCTAGAAATTTTATTGCGTATCATTTTTTGTGTTGAAAAATTATTGCAATTGTCACTTGGTTCATGGTCATGGACAGTAAAATATTTACTTATCTATCAAAATGTTTATGGAAATGTAAGCCGTAATCAATTTCAAATTCTCTGTAGCTGAAGCATTGTTTGTTTCATGTATGTTATCCTCGTTAATGACACCACATTACTTAGGAAATTGATTGAAACTTTGTTGTCATTTTTTTGTATGTCATTTTCTCAGATGATTGAAGGATGCTCACCGTTTTCATCAATGTTGGAGAGAGATGTCCCTAAAGCATATTGTGCTGCAGATCGTCCGCCTTTCAGAGTTCCGGAAAAGAAATATCCTTATGGATTAAAAGAGTAAGTCCTTTTTATATACAAATCTGTGAACTAAAGAGTTATGTAATCATGCCCTCATCCAGATAAGACACCTGTGTTCATGTTATCCCCAAGAATTTTATAGGTACTCAGAGATAGAAAAGCTAGACATAGCAGAATATTATTGCTCTAATCAAAACTCTCTCCTTGTAAAACATACGACCAACCAAATTAATATTGACTACACATGAACAAAAAAGAAGTAATTTTGCTGTATCCCTCACTTGAACAAATTTATTACTTATCTGATTTTCCTTAACAGGTTAATTGAGCAATGCTGGAATGAGAAGTCTTATAAAAGGCCTACGTTTAGCCATATAATCAAGAGGCTGGAAGAGATAGCAAACAAACTTGAACGAAGAAAGAAACATAAGGTAATCCAATTCATTAACCATGACAGATTACCGTATGGTAAAATAATCTCTCTTTCTTTGCTGTCTTGTGTACTATGACTTTGGTTTCCTTTATTTGCTACTTTCCATCGTTTGCTTGAAACTAAACTTCGTTTTATAAAGTCACATGATTTTCATAGCAAATACCTGACTGATAATTTCATTCAAACTTGCTTCATATCGTTTGACTGTTACATTACCTATCTTTTTATTTGATATTTGCAGTTGCATTTTGCCATTTTCACTTGCTGCTGGAAAGTGAAAAGTAACCAGGAAAAAGACGACTATTCTCCAAGCAGCCACGCATCCGTTTCTATAATCCGATGACATGAGACTGTTTCGAATGCTACTGCATTCTCACTCTCTATTCATGGGATGCAAGTTTCCATCTGCTTTGAGATTGCTTCTCTTTTTCTGGTAATTTAATTCGGATTTTGTCCATAACCGTGAGTTATTGGTTTACTCATATGACATAAATCCAGAGCGATTGGGTGCTCAATTTTATCTAAGTTATGCTCTGTCTGTCACCATTTAACTTCCTTGTACATAATTAGCATATAATGTACTGTATGAGAAGAAGATAAAAAAGGATGATAGTTTCAAGTCATTAACAACTTTGTAAAGTGCTTTGAACTGCTGTTTGTTGATGACCGAATGGGATTTTAAGGTTTTTTGAATTTTATTAATGTAACATGCAACTTTGCATTGTACAAATATGTTTCAGATGCTGGTTCTTATATGCGTTATACTTTGTATATATAATTCAAATATATGTTATAACAATATTTTTTCCCCTCTTCTATGAGGCGATGGTGGTTCATCCTCATGCTCATTGGCTTTTATACAATGTTTTTGAGATGATATAACCCCTATATCAATTTTGGTGCATTCTAATTAGATTCAGTTATCATTGTTAGTTGAATTTTAGTTTTCCTTGGATCTTTCGGGCAATGATAATACTTGGGCATTCTTCATATACCCTCTCGATTTTATATTGTGGTAAGGGTGTGTATATCATGGCCCCCAAATCCCACCTCACATCATGCCCCCAGATCCCGCCTGAGGTGGGGGTTGATGCTGTTGTTGCCATGGTTATTAAAATCGCGATTCAAATCGTAAAATCGTACATCCAAATTCAGGTGACGATCCGGATCGGTGTGAAAAATCGTTTTGCATCAGAATCGCAATAGAATCGTATAGAATCGTATAATCTTAAAAGCGTAAGATTTTGTAGGTTTTATTTGTAAAACTCAACTAGAATGCTCAATTCTTCTTAAAAATAAATAAATGGCCTAAATTAAGCTATTATAACTTTATATATCTTGCACTTAATATGAAAAAAATTCAGAAAATTATTTTTTATTTTTAATAAAATACATTTTTTCTTACAAAATCCACTCTTATTTTTAATTTTTTCATATTTTTAAATCCCTTTCAAAGCCAAACCGACTCATAATTTATTTTTTTATAACATTAATCAAAAAATATTTTTTTCCACACAATCACTCATAATATAAGTTATTTTTCACAAAGCACACGCATAATTTGAGTTTTTCATAATAATACTAAATTTTTACAATTAAAAAACACAAATAATCTAGTATTATAAAACATCTCTCTCATATATAGATGCGTTGTGAATAAAATATGGTCATTTTTTAAAAAAAATTTACCTTATATTAGTGTAAGAATTCATGAAACAACCATATTTTTTTTCTTTTTTTGACCTACTATCAAATTTTTTTAAAAATATTCATATTTATTGGGAATGTAAAATCTTACGATTCTACGATCCGATTTTACGATCCGATCCATAAGGCCTGTCACGATCCGATCCTAGAATCCCGATTTTAATAACAATGGTTGTTGCTGCTGCTGCTATAAAGCAAATATATTTTTTCCCTAGTCACATAAATTCTATTATTGCTATAGCTTGGAATTTTTCAATCCAAAATTTCAAGTCACATAAGCCATTCTAATTTCTAAGCTATCAAGAGGATTTTCAATCCTCTCTTCACTTTCTCTCTCCTTACCTCCTTTTGACACCTCACTTACCCTATATTTTACCTCACTCTTTCCTCTTTCTTTTCCTCTTTCTCTATATCCACCCACAACAATGAGAATCATTTCTTCTCCTCTCTTCTAATTTTTTATACATATATCTTACCACATATTCATATTATCAATTTATGATTTATTCACTCCTTATGATTTTAATTAATTAATAAATTAATTTAACATTCAATAAAAATATATATTACTTATGACAATATAAATTGATTACTACTAATAATTAAATCTTGATTAACATTAAGATAATACAAACAACAACATAAAATAAGATGTAAAATGAAAACATTAAGCATAAATAACAACATTATTGTCATAAGAATTTAATCACAATCCGAATCCGATGCCAAATCCTTAAACTTCTCCCAAATGTGATCGACCAAATCGTTCTTTAGAGTCGTATGCATTTCTTTATTTCTAACCTCCTCCCTTCTAGTTGGATCATGATTATCCATGGGGATGATGAGGGAGGAAGATAGCAAGATAGGATGAGATGAAAAATGTATGCAATATTAAGTTCAATTTATAGACAAAAAAAAAAGTTGTAGGAATTTTTTTTAAATGTCATATTTTTAATATTATTGTTTGTAATTTATTAATGCTTAATAGTAATGAAAATAAATGATTGTAGTTGATAGATGAAAAAGGTATGCAATATTAGGTTTAATTTATAGACAAAAAATTGCAAGAATTATTTTTTTTATTTTTTGTTTTTTAAAATATCATCTTTAAATTATTTTTATTTGTTAATGCTAAATTGTAATGAAAATAATGAATGTAGTTGATAGATAAGAGACACATGTCAAATTTTGATTGGTGAATATGGAGAGGAATGCACAAAAGCCAATGTGCACATTTCTCTACCCATAGAGGAATACTCCTCATTCCTCTTGCAAGAGAGGATCCTCTCTTATAACTCGCATCCATGAGGATCCTCATTTTTAATAAAAAAAATGGGTAAAAAAAGGAAGAGAGGAGAGGCAATCCTCTTGATAGCACATGAAGAGGTGTCAGCGAATTCGAGTCAATCTACTGGGTTCAGCAGAGATGGAAACCGACTGTCTGAGCACTTTCGGGGTTTACCCAGTGGCCAGTGCATAGTACTAGAAGAATACAAATACTCGAGGGGATCGGAATATAAAGTATACAACATTGTATTGGGTTTATTTGCCTGTGGACTATAAAGTATCCTTATTTACTAAGGGTGTGTTTGAATCGCCACATTAAAGTGCATTATATTGTACGGAGTATTAAATCTTGCATGCAAGATAGTGTGCTATCCAAATGCACCCTTGGTATTCCATCCAAGCATTTGAAACAAGATCCTAAAATTGAGTAATGTAACGACCCAGATTACAAAATGTAGCTTCAAACCAGTTAAGCTACAAACCCTTAGAGCATCCACAACAATGACTCTCATGCACCTTACTTTTTTAATTTCTCTCTCTGCCACATCATTTATGCACCCTTAACAATTTATTCCCACATCAATGCACCCAATCTACTATATATATAAAAGTAATAAGGTTTGGAGCCATCACATTGCGTCACCTCATCATTTTCCACATGTCGTCCCCAGAATGTGTCACCTTGGATTTTGCCACGTGTCATCTTTTTATTAAGCCATGTCATATCATTTTTTACACGTCATATGCCACTTCATATTATTTAGGGTAATTAAGATTAACTTTTTAGAAAGGAAAATCTTTTCCTTATCTATAACTAATAAACATAATTATCCTAACTTTCACCTAATATATCCTACCAAATTGTTTCCAAGATCTTTTTTATTGTGTATTTTAATAATATTAAGTTAAGAAAATTTATTAATAATCTTATTTGTTAATGGTCTAATCTTATAAAATATTACCAAATCACTTCATGAGCAAATTGTATACAATCAAACATATAATATATTATTAATTTAATCGTATCAGATCATTTGACCAACATTGTGTCACTTCTTTATAGTATTTTACTAGCATATATGCCCGTACCTTGTACGGGTTTTGATTAAAATAATTAATAATTTTTTTTTCAAATACATCAATTATCTAGCGAAAAATAATCACGATCTTTAAATACAAATTAGTTTTTAATTTGCATAAATAAGATAAACTTAAATATTTTCTAGAATCTAGAATATTTTTTTATCATTAAGATCCAAAATTGAATAATAGAGCAAGTTAGATTAAATAATTTAATTTAATAAAATCTTCTATTTAAGTTTTTTTCTATAATATAAAACCACTAATAATTAATTAGAAAAATAAATTTTATTTATCCAAAAATAATAATTGAAAAAGATGGTTTCTATACACATGCCTTGCACATGATTTATTATATATAGATTTATATGTAGATTTATATATATATATATATAATTTAATATTAATCATCATTTCAAAATAATTCAAATAATAGTTATGTTCTTAAGATTTCTAAAAAATAGTAATATTATTATATTAATATTTTAAAAATTTTATAGTGAAGATTATGTTTGTATCACTTGCCAAATTTTAAGATATTTAAATATAATTATAGTAACATTATTATATTAAAAAAATGTTTCATAATGAAGAGTATATTTCTTTCCAAATTTTAAGATCTCTTAATATACTTTTATATTAATAACATTACTACATTCAATAAAATTATTCCATAATGGATTATGCTCATAACATAACTTGCCAAATTTTTAAGATCTCTAAATATAATTTTATATTAATAATATAAGGAATATTATTATAATATAAGAATTGTAAATACTTAAATAAACGAAGGGCAAAGAGGTAAATGGAAAAATTAAAACGCCTACGTGGCATAATTAATACGACGACACGTAGGATTGAGAGATTCGGCTTTAGTTATAGTATATTGATTATTACATCGATATTATCATGTTTATCAATAGAATATAATAAAAATAGTATTAATATCTTTTTTATAGTATATCTAAAAAACATTGATTTATAGTCGTGCAGGGCACGACGGGGACAACTAGTAATCTTCTATTTTTTTACATTCTCAACATTTTTCTCTTTTCATATACAATTATACATATACTTTTTTTTTCAATAAAAATTACATATATATACCCATTGTTATAAATACTTTTGTTCGTAAATAAAAATTATATCATTAATTTAAAATAATCATAATTTTTAATTTAAAAAAACATGGGTGGATAATAAGATAAAAAAAACCATGTATGAATATGCCCACAAAATCAAAATGAAACCGATAATAAGTAACCTTTGAAACACATTTTTTTTAAAAAAGAAGTAATATATAATTATATTTAATTTTTAGAAAACACAAATTTATTTTAAAAACACAATTGAATAATCCAAAACACACTTTTCTATACAACATTTAAAAAATTATGATTTAAAAACACAATTAAATTACCCATTCAAACAATTTGAATAAAGGAATAATTTAAATAAAGTGACAATTTAAATAAAGTGGCGTGCTTAAAACGCGGCGTTGTATATCAAAACACTGTGTTTTGAAAGAGAACACGCGCGCGTGGAGCTTGGTGCATGAGTGTACCCCAGGTTCATTTTATGCTCCACTTTTTCTTGGGACAAACAAAATCAAATAAAATAACATTTCTCTGACTGTGTGCACCGAAACAAAATGCCGCTGTAGATGCTCTTAAGAGTTGAAGCTCTTTCTTCCTCTTTTTATTTGTTTGTTAATAAGGGAAAGTAGTTATTCACCCACCCATTTCACTTTTATGGTGTAATTGATCTGAAAATCCAGTATAGAAGATTTGTACAAATTCGATGGGAGACGAAAACCGTGTTTATTACCTTGAAATTGTACTTGATTAAAAAAAAACAAGCCCTCGCAAAATTCCTTAATGAGGTATTTTGTGGGAAAGTGCTGTTTAATGATAGATTTTGCTGCTGGAAAATAAATCCATAATGTTGTAAAATCCATCTACTATAAATTTGTCTTTCTCTGCCTTTTTTCTTTTTAAAGTGACATTGCACTTCTCCATAGATATTCTAGCACATGAAACACTGGAATTGATTCCTTTCGTTAGGTAACAATTATGGGTAACCTATTGGAGAGTTGATTCAAGTCAGCATTTATTCTTTGCTTGAGAGCTAAGACACATCACCAAATACTACAAGTAAAACACAAACGGCATGTTTCAAATCATTTCTCATGCCAACACATAGATTCACAAAAAAAAAACATTTTGGGTTCGTTACGCTTCTGGTTTGTCATAATCTCTATAGTCTATACAAAGTAGGAGACAAAGGCTTGCAAAATTCAAGTTTGACAACCAAAAATGGGTTTTCTTTCGGTAATTGCTTGGCAATTGGATGCAATGATCGGGTAAATATCCTTTTTCTGAGTTTGACAAAAAAAAATTGCCCAAATTTTCAAATCAGATCATTGATGTTTTTCTTTGCTCTGTATGATGGAACAGGCCTGGGGTGATGCTTCTCTATCCTCTGTAAGTACATTGTACAAATGTCTAATATATATCTGTACACTGACAATCAGATTTTTCTTAATCATTTGAGCAATGAAAATTAAACAGATACTCATCAATGAGAGCAATAGAGAGCCCAAGCACACTGGATGATCAACAATGGCTGACCTACTGGGTCATCCACTCTTTAATCACTCTCTTTGAGCTCTCCTGTTGGAAAGTTCTGCAATGGTATATATATAGAAACCTCACTTCTCTTTAATCTTTGAACATCCAAATTCTTTATGTGATGTACTACAGAAAAATCATTCTCTATGTAATTGTGCAAGGTTTCCAATCTGGGGATACATGAAGCTATTGTTCTGCATGTGGTTGGTGCTTCCTGTTTTCAATGGTGCAGCCTACATATACGAGAATTACGCACGAAAGTACATCAAGATTGGAAACTTTGTTTCATCCAACTACCCAGATCATCAAAGGAGGGTTCTTCAGATGATGTCTCTAGATGCAAGAAAGTCTGTTGAGAGATACATTGAAGAGTATGGCCCTGAAGCGTTTGAGCGAGTTGTGCAAGCTGTAAGATTTTTATTCGGTCTTTCTAGCTTATGCCCTAAAGAACATGCTTTTGGAAACTATTACCCTGAAATGAAAATCCAATCCCTATAAGAAAATGGATAACCCTAAAACAATAAGAGCTAATAGAATCTTTCCAAAATCCATGGTTTTTTCAAGGTTTAAACCCCCCTTTTTTGTTACTTTGAGTCGGAGTTCTCAGTCGAAGATATAAGTAAGGCTTCTTAATTCTCAAATGGGATTTATATTGCAGGCTGAAAATGAAGCAAGAAGGCGAATGTAGAAGAGGAAGATGACCGGCTTTACAGGCTGATGATGTAAGCCTTAGGAGGATAAGTGATTCTGTATATTTAGACAAGGAGTTTTAACACATTGCACATTTTAGGTCATGGATGATTGTACATTGTTTATGAACCTTTTAAGATTCTACAATAATAAAGCCGATAAAGCTTGAAGATGGATTTATTGAAATAATGCTTGAATCGATTCACTAGAGGATGAAGTTTGGATGCTTAATGTGTTCGATGGAGGAAAACTAGAAAGTCAAGGATATTAGACACAGAAATCCAATTCCATTACCATTTGGATTTGAAAGCACTAAAGCAGGACCATTCACGTGTGTTTTATAAGTTACAAAATTGACAAAGATGACAAGAAAGAGTAACTAAATACAATTGATTCATATATGCAGCAACCGTGAAAAACTAACCGCGAAATTGACATTGACACCAAGCATAATCTTGAATCAATTTGTAGACAATTACGCCCAGACTCTCCTTCGTGGAACAAGATCTGATGTTTTTACCTCATCAATTTTGGCTGCTATGATAAAGTCATTCAGACTCAACCCCCCTGCAAATCAGAAGGGAAAATCAAAATGTTATGATAGAAGTTTTACAACAAGTAATCTCTCAAGCAGCAGAATTTCAATAGCAACTTTTCCATTTTCTGTTGAGAAAATGTTTTATACAGTTAAAACTGAAAATATATTATGAAGTTAATGCTGGTTAAATGAAATATTGAATATGAAGAAAAAGAGGCAACTTTTCCATTTTCTGATGGGAAACTATTTTCATTACCAATTGAAGGTGTCCATAGTAGTGCTATAACTTGATTAGGCTCCTCAAGGCGAAGGCTTGGAGAATGACCTTCAGCTTCTGCCACCTTAGTAATTCTACTTATAAGTTCGACCCCAGATTCGGAATCTTTTACCTTCCAAACACATTGCAATTTGAGGCCATCTTCCTCATCTAGCAATCTCCACCCAACAACCTGTATATGAAAGAGGATTTAGAGAGGAAAAAAACGCTTTCCGTAAACAAGATCTGTTTCTGCACTATGGAATGCCTTCACCTATAAGAACTTTATTGACCCAAAAAAGTCTAAAACAACAGTTTGTCTTCCTTAACCTTTTTCCTCCAAATCTTCGATATTGTTAATGCCAAACAGCTTTATGTGATGACCTTTGCAGTTGCAGTAGAGCTTCACAGGACTCTACTTAAAATGCCCATCAATTGAATTGTTTCATAGTGCAAAATCCTTTGGTTAATTGAAGCACTTGTTGAACACATCAGAAAAAAACAAGAATCAAGATAATCCAAAATATAAATTTAAGAAAGACACGCTAAAAAATCACCATTTCAATTGACAATTGTCCGTATAAGTAAGAGCAGCTTCTACATAAGTTCAGGGGAATTCAGCAGTCAAACAATACCCTCAACAACAAGCAAATACCAATTGAGTAAACAACAACAACAAAAACAATCCAATTCAAATTTTTCAAAAAAAAAGCACCAGAAAATACCAAAAGGGAAAAAGTCAATACAAGATATACCTTGAGGAGCAAGGCCTTAGCATCATTAGTAGACATGGGAGGCTGAGAAGGAGAGATGGGAGAGCAATTTTGCTGGGCGAGAGAGAGAGCAGATGCGTTTGGGATGAGGATTTTGTGCTCGGTGTCCACATCCCCAATAACCTTGTCGGAAAAGTTGCTCGCGACCTCTGCAGGAAAAGGGTCTCTTGCCCCAAAACCATTGAGTAAATCGGAGCTATGCTGGCTTCGGATCTTGAAGCTCACGCGCCGCCGGGGGAGAGCGGTGTAGGAGGGGGAGAGAAGACGAGAGGATGAAGAAGACAAGATTACGTTGTGGATTGTTAAGGCAGCCATTGGTGGAGGCGGGGGAGAGAGATAAGGAAGGGTCAGACTCTATCCGGTGTGTAGTGCAGTGCAACGGTCTCAATATATTATTACATTTACATATTAACATATATATTGAGACACAAGCAAGAGTTGTCTTCACAATTAGAGCATCAACAACCATGCTCCAGCTTTCCTAATTTTTACATTTTTCTCTCTGTCACATCATCTATGTACGTGATTATAATTTTTTCTACATCCATACATCCCATAAACCCCTATTTTTCTCATTTTAAATATTTTTTCTCTAATAATTATTACATATGTACCCCTCGTTATAAAAAATGTTATTATAATTTGACTATAATGATGTAATTAATAAATAAAAATTATATCGCAAATTCGTTATTTATTTAAATTATAGTTTTAAGTCATTGTAGGTTTATTAAGAATTTTATATACTATATTATTCCTAATTAAGCGAATACTGATATATAAAATTAAAAAAAATGAACATCATAATTATATAGATAATGCAATTCAAAGCTTGGAACAAAGTACATCTCAACATAAAAAAAAACAACGTAAGAAAACACACAACAAATAACATACTAGATGTTAAATTAAACAACATATAACTTAAACTAGTTGAAGCCACGCGATATTCACGGGATAATTTTACTAAAAAACTATACAATTCTACGATATTAATTTGAAATACTAAATATATTTATATAATATCATAATAAATTACGCAATACATAAATTATACTTTTAGATTGTACTCCATATTTTAATTGAATATATTTTAAAATATTTTTTCATTATTTGTAGAGATCTTGTCCAAATTTAGATTGAAATTATTAAAATATTGGTTTTACTTTTTATTGAATATTTTTAAATAATATTTTCTTATTTTTTAGACATTAATATGTATAAAATACTTGTTTTTTTATAAAGATAATAATAATTAGGATAGGTTATCTATAAAGCATAATATAAATTATTAAAATATTTTTTAAAGTTAATTTATTAAAGTTATATATTAGGTGTTCTTATCTTTTACTCTATAATAATAAGAATGTTTGTAAATATGAAAAATACAATATAAAGATTAGTATAAAAGAGAACATTGTCCTTGATTAGTTGATTTAAGAGATAAAATATAGAGAAAATTATCTATGTATTATTTTGCAAAATTCAATCCATCTATAAAGTTGTTTTCCATTGAGACTGATAAATTCAATGCATTAATCAACCTATCATCCATATTAAATTACAAAAAAACATCGATATAAAAAAATTTAAATGTAAGGTGGGGCTAGATAAAAAAATATATTCTATATTTACATAAATAAAATAAAAATAAAATTAAGAAAAATGTAATTTAAATTTTTTATCAAAATTCAATTTAAGCAAGTATTCATCAAGATTTGTAAATTTTTCTTTTTTTTTATCAAACTTTGATTTAAGAAAAAATCTTTAATATAATGCATAAAAAGATAAAGAAAATATAATTTTATTAATTTAAATTAAAATTCGAATCATTATTTTTTTGACATTTACATATAATCTTAGTCATCAACATAAAATTATATATATCTTGTTCTCAAAATAAAATATTTCAACATAACAAAATTTATTATTTAAAATTATATCATTATATAGATATAAATTTTATACTTGAAGCTCAAGCCTTGTTAAAAGATAAAAAAATATATTAAGACCCTAAATCTTGTTAAGAGATAAAAATATTAAATTAATATGGAAAATATCATCTCATAGGAATTTATGTATATAAAGATTATATAAATATGTTATCTATTGTAGTAAACTAATACATAATCTATAGATAGAAAATTATATACATAAAAAATTATATAAACATGTTATCTATTTAGTATATATAGCAAGAATACTATAAGTTGTTACAAAATTTATTAAATATAATTTTACATTAATTTATTCAAAAATGCCACGTGGTGCAAATTTTACAACAGACTTGGGTTCTGTTTTATAATGTATTAGAGTAGATATGTCAATCCGACTCATACTCATGCCTAAATGTTGTCCAAATGTGCTCCACCAAGTCTGCCTTCAACCGGTTGTGTGTATTCCTATTGCGAAGTTGAAGATTGTTCTGGATGTAATTGGTCATATCGATTGGCTTGTCGGTTGAGAAGGTTCGATTAGAGCTAGATCCTTCACCTTCTGGCTCATCATATGGAGGAATCACATATCCATTAGCCTCGTATTCATGTCTTTCATCTTCTACAATGATATTATGTAGAATTACACAAGCTCTCATTATTCTTCCAATAAACGTTGCGTACCAAGAGCGAGTTGGATTACGAACGATATGAAATCGGGTTTGTAAGACTCCAAACATCCTTTCCACATCTTTGGGTCAACTCTCTTGGCATTCGGCAAATAGTTTTGCTTTATGGCTTTGAGGTAGGATAATGGATTTGACAAATGTTGCCCAGGCTGGGTAGATACCATCAGTGAGATAATATCCCTTATTGTATTGATGGCCATTCACCGTAAAGGATATGTTTGGAGCTACACCTTGAAGAATGTCATCAAAAACAGGAGATTGTTCAAGCACATTAATGCCATTGCACGTACCTGGTGTCCCAAAGAATGCGTGCCAAATCCATAGGTCATATGATGCAACAACTTCTAGGATAATTGTTGGACCATCATGATCTCCACGCTCAAACTGCCCTTTCCATGCAGTTGGGCAATTTTTCCACCTCCAATGCATGCAATCAATGCTACCCAACATGCTGGAGAATCCACGAGACTCTCCTACGCTTAATAAGCGTTGTATGTCCGTTGGACCATCATGGTCGCCTCAGGTACTCATCCCCAAAGAAAGTTATAACACCTTCAACAAAGTTGTACAAACATTCTCTTGTAGTGGACTCCCCAAGACGAAGGTACTCGTCACAAGTATCTGCAGCAGTGCCATACGCCAACATGCGTAGCGCAGTAGTACATTTTTGTAAGGCCGATAAACCAAGCCTACCGGTCGCATCTGGCCTCTGTTGAAAGTACTCCATATTGGTTGAGAGGCGATCAACAATGTGCATGAAAACATGCTTCTTCATTCGGAACCTACGTCGAAAGACATTGGCCGGATAAGTTGGATTGTTGGAGAAGTAGTCGTTCGTGCCCTGCTTCCCTTCCTCTTTCAATGCGGGCTCGAGTGCCTCCTCTTCTTGATATTCTTCTTCGTGCGAGCTCCCTTTTGTTTATGAAATTTTGTTGGAGATACTCGTACACAGCTCGCATTTGGTTCAAAGACTCCTCTAGCTCATTATCTATTGTTGGACTATTGGGAGATGAGTTTGAAGAGTCTGTTGAGCTTGAAGAGTCATCAGACATTTTGAAAATAGTTAGAGTGTGTTGAGTTTGAACAGTTATCTTTTCGTCTTGGTAAACTATGGTTTATATAGCAGATTCAAAATATATGAATGTGGGAGAACCACACAAATTTTGAATTGTGGCAGAATCACCCAATTTCTGCATCATGGCAGAACCACTCAATTTCCGCATCATGGTAGAATCACCCAAGTTCTGCATCATGGAAGAACCATTCAATTTTTGCATCATGGCAGAACCACCCAAGTTCTGCATCATGGAGGAACATTTCAATTTCTGCATCATGGCAGAACCATCCAAGTTCTGCATCATGGAAGAACCATTCAATTTCTGCATCATGGCAGAACCGCCCAATTTTTGTATCATGGCAGAACCACCCTGTAACACCCCCTTACTTACCTTGGAGGTATTACCACCAGTAACCCCGATTAGGACTAAACCAGAGTTACCCAAGGCTTTAACCTGACAGAACATACTAGAACAAGGTAAAATAAACCATTTAAAACTTACAAAATTAAGTAAAATATTTCAGCGGAAAAACAAATAAAAGGTCTTGTACAAACCTTAACTTAAACAGAATAAATAAACAGAACAACCTTCTATTTGAACAAAGTCTTTAAAAAGTTTTCCGTAGGTTCTTAACTTCCTTTCCACTTCGCTTTGCAGCAACTTAACCAAGAACTTCACTCAAGTATAGCCATTGGAAACCTTTCTTCAACTTCTGGAGCTTCAAACCTCTGAATCCGCTTCTTGAATCAACTTCCAAGAAGAACCTGATATGTCGTATACCAACGGTGGGCACCAGCCGACCATACAAAAGAAAAGAAGATGGACGGGTTAGTCTAATGAAAGACTAAGCAAGCGGAGAAACTAACTTGGTTCTTATGGTTGTAACTAAACATATTGGCATCCAAATCCGATTAGACTCGGATTTGATCCTAGCAGTCTTATAGAGAATAAGAAGGAGACTTACATAATCAAGAGAGAGAACACCACCGCTTGTGGTTCCTTTAAGAAGCATAAACGATTAATGGAAACTTATACTAACCACTCAACATTCACAACCGTCTTCAACGACTAATCAGCTTAACATCATCAAAGTTTGATTAAGAATCATTCTTAATCAGGAGCAAGAATGGTTATCAAAAGAACTAACCATTCAGATACATTACCGTGCCTATCACACTCTCTTCACTTTATGATTTTCATATTACACCTTCATTTAAATAACTTTTAATCGACCCAGCTGCTGCCGATAAATTCCTTGTAACTGATGTCGTCAGGGTGAGAGGGCCTATTTAATCCGTGACCACTTGACCCACATCAGTTCCTTTTGCACTTAGCTAGAGTGCACCATTTTCCTCCTTCAACGTGAAGCGAGACATGAGTCATGACTCCAATATTGGGATACGCTAGAAAGCTACGCCCCCCAATACAGACTTTGTTATAAAGAGGTCATTGGAGACTCGACTCCTACCCCTAGACTACCTATTTTGCAACAGTGTTTCAGCACAGGACCACTAAAGAGATATCTTGGAGTCTAAACTCCCATATCTTCCATCTTACTTCACAACAATGTCTCAGCATGAGACAACTAATCATACAACGGTCCTAAGTTCAGTTCTAGCGTAAATATCAATCTATCAAAATATCAATCTATCAAACTATGTCGTTATTTCTAACAAAATATCAATCTATCAAACTTTATTCAACACACAAATTATTCCCAACATGAAGATCAAATGGAATTCAATTCCTCATTTAATAACCATAAAGCAAGAGAGATCCGTCCACTTGCCTTAGAAGGCGTGCTCAACGTCCTTAGCAATTCAACATTAATCTTTATCATCCTTCTACCAAATATAACAAAATGATTTCTCAACAACGAGCTCACGGAAACACTTCTTAGCTGTATACTCAAATTCTATAATTACCTAATCGATAAACGACTTGATTTCGTATATCGACTATATAATAAATCCTTAGTTATCATGCTTTAAGGAGCCATCTTGGCGAATTTATAAGTAACTAACCGTTTCACTTTTGAAATAATTTTCTAAATAAAAATTGTTCATTAGTAACGGTTCTTAAAGATGACCAAATCTCGGATCAAACTGATTAACAACGAATCCTGAGTAATTGTACAAAGTCCTTTACTTGCCAATCGATGTCAAAACTTGTATTCGCTATAACTGAAGATCCGGACGCCCGTTTCACGAGCGGTTTGAACTTGTGAGACCGTATCAATGTCAAGATTATAAAAACTTCAAAATTAATTAGCAAAGCGGAACTGAAAGGTCCTTACGGTGACTCTGCAACCAAACCGCTAATTAATTAAGCTCAACCTTTACCTTTACTTGAGCCCATGGCTCGTTCGGCTCGTTAAAGGCTCGATCCAAGAGCTCGAGGGTGGATGAGTGATGCCCGGTGGCGGCCCTCGCGGTGGGTGTTCCAGCAGTGGCTAAAGGAGTGGTCAACGGCGGCCCGAAACACTCGCCGCAGTCTACACATCACGAGAGGGCGAGGGAGCTCGCATGAGTCGAAGCAACAAGGCTGGGCCCGGCTGAGCTCACCTTGGCTCGAGGTATGGTGGTCCGGGAGACGCCTGTTGGTGGCTGGCTCAGGCGGAGTGATCTACGGCGACGACGTATAGCGAGGCAAAGAAGATAGCCGGCGGTAAGGACTCGAATCCTTTCTTCCCGAGTCCGACGTTCCTCCTGGTTTCTCTCCCTGGTTCGGTTTGCAACAGAGATGACGAAGATGAGGTGAAGAAATGGCAGAGAAGGCGGGGGAAGAAGAGGCAGTTGGTGGTGGAGATGTTCGCCGAGTCCGTCGTCGTTCCAATCCTTTCTCGCACTCCCCTCTGATTTCTATCCAAAATTTCAAGCCCCCTCCTGTTTCTATCTCTCTGGTTCCTTCCTTATTAAGGCAGAGAAGATATGATTTTAAAACTCAAAACCCGTCTGGGAACGGGATTCGCGTTAAAGCGGTAAAATTATGTACCTCGGGTGGAAAAGCATACTAAATACAAAACATCTCGTAAATTATGTAGACCAATAAAACCAATTTTTCATGATTTTATCTTTCTACCTTTAATTTTTAATTCCGTTTTGTATTTTAAAACCTTTACAGTACATAATTAAAAAGACGGCTTATCCAATAAATATTCTTTTTCCACTGAAAAATCCTAGAATTCACACCGATCCATAAAATCATTTCTTTATGATTTTAGGATATCACGAAGAATTTTCTAGGATTTAAATTCCGGCAAAAATATTGGATTAAGCGTTAAACGGACAAAGAGGTTAAAAAGGATATCCGAGAAAAATTCAAAAATATCCTTAAAAACCAGAGTTATTACATTAACACCTCTTTAAAAATGGTTTCGTCCTCGAAACCAAGGAGAACTCGGATCACAAGGAAGGATAGCATAAGCACACACACACAACCACTACAAACCTATACAGAAGTTTGTAGTACCCCGTTAAAAAACATGATGTTACTTCTACACCAGGCACAAAACAACCATTGCTTAGTTACCAAACTTCTTCTTTAAAACGTTCAATAACTTTGGAAAATGGCTCAGCATTTCCTGTCTAGTTTCTCAAGTCTTTTCTTCACCTCCATTTATAGACCAAGGTAACCTAACCATAGGTGTTTTTCTTATTCACGATTCAACCTGGCCTTTCTTCATAGGTATCATTTGGTTGAATATCCATCTTATTATTGTTGAGTACAAGAGATATATTGAATGCATACTATCAAGGAAAACATTACGGATAGAATGCCTTGAAGGTGGCAATGCCAACTATTAAGCAAGCTTACTAGTTCTTTCCAGTATCTTGAAAGATCCAACATAGCGAGCATTTACGTTGTCTCGCTTTCCCCAGCGGAATACGCTTTTCGAGGCGGATACTAGAACAAAAACATCGTTCTCTACAGTAAACTGAACATGCTCTCACTTTAAAACAACACACGACTGTTGTCGCTTTTGAGCAGTTAGCACCTTTGATCGTGTTAGTGCGATATCAGCTGTTGTTCTCTTGACCAAATCTGGCCCATGAAGAACCTTGTCAGTATTGTCATTCCAACAAATTGACAACCAACACTTCCGGCCTTACAAAGCCTTAAAAGAGTCATTTCTTTATCGTGTGATCAAAATTCTTGTATGTGAAATCGCTCAAACTCAAGCTAGCATTTCAACTCGTGTGGAATCCAGAATACATGTCCTCGGGAGTTTGAATTTGTTTCTTTGCATTGTTCATCAGTTAGATGAGGGAGGCCAGCGCTAAAATTCAATTCACTCCACAAAGCTTGATGTTACTCCTTTCAAAACTTTGGCATGAACCATCCATCTCAATCAGAGATAATAGTCTTTGGAGTTTTATGAAGATGAAAAACTTCATGCATGAACACCTCATCTAACTTCTATACTCTTGAAGTCATCTTAATTGCATTAAAATGAACACTCTAGGTGAGTTTATTAACAACCGCCATATGCATCCTTCTTTCATTAAGTATTGAATGACTAATGACAAAAATCCATTGTAACATCTTCCCACTTCCATTCTGAAACAGGAAGAGACTATAACATTTCATCTGCATGGTCTTCTATGCTCAAACAGGACTTCCAAACAAACTAAACATATCAAAACGAACTCGGTGACATTTCGCTTCATGTCACTCCATCAAAAGTTTTATCTTAATCCTTATACATTTACTTGTTCCAGGATGGACTAATTAAGCAAATAAATATGCTTCCTTTGAAATAAGCTTTCAAAGCTCATCAACAACAGATACACATGAACAGTTTCAAAACCAAGCAATCCATAATCTTGAATAACAAATCCCGGTGTCTTACCTTCTTGATCTTCTCCATTGATCTTAAATAATATTACTTTCCCATACTACTTTTCCTTGATCTGGTCAACAGATTTTGAATAAAATCCAAGGGTATTCACACAACCTTGTTATCATCCAAACTAAACCTTTATTCCTTCTCAAATTATTTTCTTTACAATGATTACTTAAAATCCTTACTCAATTTCCTTTTTGAGATAAAATCTCAGTATTACTTTAACCAAGAATATGAAATTTATCCAACATATGACAAGATAATAACCTATCTTGTCAATCCGTTACATCCTTTTCTCAACAAAACTCAGCTTGAGCATACTGACATTCAAAAGCAGTTATCTTTCTCAACTACTTCAAACTACACTCTTATGCATTACTATACCAACATGTTGAACAATAATACCTTTAATCCAATAATTTCCAACAAAATTGTCTCCATTGACAATTTTCAGTCTCTTTTTTTCATCAAAGAACTGTTTAGACTTCACTTAACATTCTGACTTGTTGAGCAACAAAATTCTCAAGATTAGATATAGCAATTGGCAATATTACTAAAATAGTATACAATGCCAGTACTAAGTTAACTCAAAGGATTTTTACAAGGTAGGTGATATAGCAATTGCTATACAAGAAAACTCTCGTATTTGAATCTCAATAACTTTACTTGAGAAAAACTTATATGATTACCAACTCATACTGGAAATCATTCTTTAGAAACCCAAGAAAATCACGTATCCCTTAGATGACCAACACACTATATAAAAATAGTCTTAAAGTGTGGCTCAAACACTTTACATGGATTCCTTCCAAAAATCTTATCAAGACAGTACTGCACTTTACTCAAATTATGACGAATATTTGCAATTCTTACAAATTCTTTATTCCGTCTAAAACCCAAGGAATTATGTGATCTTATTCCACCATGTGATCAGGATGGGAAATAAAATAAACATAATCCTTTACTGCATTCTCATAGGAATAAGACATGTAATCTTGCCTTACCATGTGATCAGGATGGAAGACAAATTACATTCTTACTCACCACTATGAAAACCGTAAAAACACTTACTCTCAAATCGTTTTAACAACTAACATTGTCTTAAAATTCATATCTGAATTTTTCTCAAAAACAAAGATCAGTCTCAAAAGAGCAATGACAAACTAATTCGTTTCTAAGCACATCATTTCCCTTTTGAAGTATAACACTTCTTTTCTTCTTCAAGGTAGTTCCTGGTGACGTACCTTGACCTTTTCTCACTTCCAGTACACTATCATATTTTTCCGTGCTCCATAGTATAAAATAATCCTCATTTGATACGACTTGATTAGAACTCATCTTAACTTTACAAGTTCCAATAAAAAGTTGATTACTTGAATTCATTTACTTGCAATCCTTGCTAAAGAAAAGATTTCAACATCTTTATACTTATAACATAGATTCTCCTGAGATCATTCTCAACTTGTATATCATCTTGACATACTGCATTTAAGATGAGATATTAATGATTTCCCTCTAGAATTCAAAACTTGAGTTCATCTGCTCTCCAAAACCATAGATCTTCTGGAGCTTACTTGTCATCTCAACTCCTATATTCGAAGGTAAACAAACTTACCTTGTACCAATCTCAAAGTATTTACTACTTTTTATCCTTATATAAGGAAATTCTTTCAATTTCCAATTCCTTATCATATATGAAAGCACATGGCTCCACATAACCTTTTGAGATCCTTCCAAATGCTACCTTGGTTAAACAAATCAAAATCTTCCATTATTGTCTTTCCTTCTCACATAGTTGTGCAGAGATGAAATATTCCTTTTTATTATCTTACTTTCAACTCACTTTGCAAGGAAAGAACTTATTGTTAGGAGATCACCTAACACTTAACAACTTCAACTGTACCACCTTAGGGATTGGATTTGACTAAAATACAATCTTCAGAACCCAACCACAACTAAAATTACTTTCCATGGTTATGGTCTAAACCTTATTGATCATAACATTGAATTATTGAGATCTTCCTCTCAACTGTTTACAGAACACAGATAGTTATACCAAAATCATTCCATGAGTAATTCTTTAAATCCTGAACCTCATTGTTTCTATCCTTGAAGAAACATAAGCTCATACCATTGACAACTTAGAAATGTCTTTAGCATTAATTCCCATACTGCTTGATTATACATCTCAAGCCTTATATCCTTATCCCGAACTGGCATAATGTTACAAAATTCCAACAGAATAGCCTTCTGGGTTAAACACTTGAGTACCAATAATTCATCCCAAACAATCAACACTTGCATTAAATGGTTAATTGAATATAAACACATTACCGATGAACTTCTACTTGTTTCATCCATTTCAACCAATCCATCTTATCCATCACAACCTTGATGATTAACCACTTATACACAGCTTTTACTGAACCAACATCCTCCTTTCTTCCTTACCATAGTCACAAAAGATTCCCATGTCGTTTCGGATTCTCAATCCCTTTCATTCATATAGGAATCCGAGTTTTGAATCGGATTAGAATTGAGTGGCATTTCCATTAGATTATCAATTTAATTGATCAAACACTGGACCACTTCAAAGCTCGTACTCTCACTTCCAACAATAGGAAATATAGAATATCCAAGATTCTATACTATAGACTTACCAACACAAATTGTTGAAGAAAGTTTCCAAAGATAATCCTTTTCTTTTCAGTATTCTTATATCACCTCACCATCCACATTGAAATTTCATAACACTCCAGCCTTGTCAAGATTTTTCAATCTTAAGGCTAAAAGTAGAGATTCCAACTTCTACTTCTCTTGAAACTCAACTTCAAAACTTTGAGTTTTTACGAAAGTATTTTTGTAAAAATTCATAATCATATAACTTCAGTCTCAAAGAAACTTGACTTCAGAATTTTCTTTTTACAAGCAAAGCATTAACATACGCATTTCAAACAAGGAAACTACCAATTCCTTTCGCATAGCTTTAAATCACGACCTTTTCAAGAAAGATTCTTAGCTTAGAATCCTTCATTATACGAGCTAAAGTAAAACTTTTTAAATAGGAAGTCTTTAAGAAATATACTATTTGGTTTTCAAACTTCGCAAAAGTTAACAACAAGAGTACATATACTTCAAACTCTTGAAAGAAGAGAGCGAATCAGTTGAGAACTTGATCTAGAACCGGTTCAACCAAGAAAATCTTCACATGCTCTTACTATGGATCCTTCTCGGAATCCACTCTCATTTCCAAGGTCTCAAACGTCCATCACAAGACCTTTTTCTCAAAAGTTATTAGCAACTTGTTCCTCTTTCTCTTTCGATCTCTTCTCGAGTTTACCCTTGCAACTTAACCATTTTCCATAATGGTTCTATGATATCGCCCATATAGAATTCTCCATAATTCTATATAGAAGATGAAAGTTTTAAGCAAGACTTAGGAACTTTTAGCTCTGATACCACTTTTGTAACACCCCCTTACTTACCCTGGAGGTATTACCGCCAGTAACCCCGATTAGGACTAAACCAGAGTTACCCAAGGCTTTAACCTGACAAAACATACTAGAACAAGGTAAAAGAAACCATTTAAAACTTACAAAATTAAGTGAAATATTTCAGCGCAAAAACAAATAAAAGGTCTTGTACAAACCTTAACTTAAAAAGAATAAATAAATAGAACAACCTTCTATTTGAACAAAGTCTTTAAAAAGTTTTTCGTAGGTTCTTAACTTCCTTTCCACTTTGCTTTGCAGCAACTTAACCAAGAACTTCACTCAAGTATAGCCATTGGAAACCTTTCTTCAACTTCTGGAGCTTCAAACCTCTGAATCCGCCTCTTGAATCAACTTCTAAGAAGAACCTGATGTGTCGTATACCAACGGTGGGCACCAGCCAACCATACAAAAGAAAAGAAGATGGACGGGTTAGTCTAATGAAAGACTAAGCAAGCGGAGAAACTAACTTGGTTCTTATGGTTGTAACTAAATATATATTGGCATCCAAATCCGATTAGACTCGGATTATGATCCTAGCAGTCTTATAGAGAATAAGAAGGAGACTTGCATAATCAAGAGAGAGAACACCACCGCTTGTGGTTCCTTTAAGAAGCATAAACGATTAATGGAAACTTATACTAACCACTCAACATTCACAACCGTCTTCAACGACTAATCAACTTAACTTCATCAAAATTTGATTAAGAATCATTCTTAATCAGGAGCAAGAATGGTTATCAAAAGAACTAACCATTCAAATACATTACCGTGCCTATCGCACTCTCTTCACTTTATGATTTTAATATTACACCTTCATTTAAATAACTTTTAATCGACCCAACTGCTGCCGATAAATTCCTTGTAACTGATGTCGTCAGGGTGAGAGGGCCTATTTCATCCGTGACCACTTGACCCACATCAGTTCCTTTTGCACTTAGCTAGAGTGCACCATTGTCCTCCTTCAACGTGAAGCGAGACATGAGTCATGACTCCAATATTGGGATACGCTAGCAAGCTACGCCCCCCAATACAGACTTTGTTATAAAGAGGTCATTGGAGACTCGGCTCCTACCCTTGGACTACCTATTTTGCAACAGTGTTTCAGCACAGGACCACTAAAGAGATGTTTTGGAGTCTAAACTCCCATCTCTTCCATCTTACTTCACAACATTGTCTCAGCATGAGACAGCTAATCATACAACGGTCCTAAGTTTAGTTCTAGCGTAAAAGCTGAAATAACGACATAGTCGTTATTTCTAACAAAATAACAATCTATCAAACTTTTTTCAACACACAAATTATTCCCAACATGAAGATCAAATGGAATTCAATTCCTCATTTAATAACCATAAAGCAAGAGAGATCCGTCCACTTGCCTTAGAAGGCGTGCTCAACATCCTTAGCAATTCAACATTAATCTTTATCATCCTTCTGCCAAATATAACAAAAGGATTTCTCAACAACGAGCTCACGGAAACACTTCTTAGCTGTATACTCAAATTCTATAATTACCTAATCGATAAACGACTTGATTTCGTATATCGACTATATAATAAATCCTTAGATATCGTGCTTTAAGGAGCCATCTTGGCGAATTTATAAGTAACTAACCGTTTCACTTTTGAAACAATTTTCTAAATAAAAATTGTTCATTAGTAACGGTTCTTAAAGATGACCAAATCTCGGATCAAACTGATTAACAATGAATCCTGAGTAATTGTACAAAGTCCTTTACCTACCAATCGATGTCAAAACTTGTATTCGCTATAACTGAAGATCCGGACGTCCGTTTCACGAGCGGTTTGAACCTGTGAGACCGTATCAACGTCAAGATTATAAAAACTTCAAAATTAATTAACAAAGCGGAACTGAAAGGTCCTTACGGTGGCTCCGCAACCAAACCGCTAATTAATTAAGGGCAACCTTTACCTTTACTTGAGCCCATGGCTCGTTCGGCTCGTTAAAGGCTCGATCCAAGAGCTCGAGGGTGGATGGGTGATGCGCGGTGGCGGCTCTCGCGGTGGGTGGTCCAGCAGTGGCTAAAGGAGTGGTCGACGGCGGCCTGAAAGACTCGCCGGAGTCTACACATAACGAAAGGGCGAGGGAGCTCGCATGAATCGACGCAACAAGGCTTGGCCCGGCTGAGCTCACCTTGGCTCGAGGTGTGGTGGTCCGGGAGACGCCTGTTGGTGGCTGGCTCAGGAGGAGTGATCTCCGGCGACGACGTTTGGCGAGGCAAAGAAGCTAGCCGGCGGTAAGGACTCGAATCCTTTCTTCCCGAGTCCGGCGTTCCTCCTGGTTTCTCTCCCTGATTCGGTTTGCAACAGAGATGACGAAGATGAGGTGAAGAAATTGTTAGTTTTAGGTGTTAGGGTTTGCATACAATCGTTTAATTATGTTTGCTTGTCTTGTTGAAGGAAAGTCGATCCTTGTAGATCCTTAGGATAATCAAGGCATGACGAGTAGACCCATTGAAGGGTAGTCTCGTGGGTGTAGGCCATGAAGGCAATCACCATCGACCCTTTTACATCTTTGTTAATCAACTTGGATATAGCTACGAGTCACGGGATGAGATCCCGCTTTCCTTCAATGTATATTGCCCCTATTCCATGCCAAGGGTTGTGCAATACCGTTGTGGGATAAAACGCAATAAAATAAAACAATAGACGTGTTGGCAAGACACGACTATTAGAACAAGTGTACCTTATTCGAGTCACAAGATTCCTCTTTGACTTTGACATGAACGAACTCCTCGTCCCATGATGTGCGTGGTTCTTCCTTCACTTGGATGAACGCTCCATGCACTTCAACTTGAGGTTCCTTCTCCGTATTCACTTTGGAAGAACGCTCTATGATATCACTCTTGTGTGTTTGATTTAATTGAGAAAATTCACACAAACAACCCTAGTCAAAACCGACTACAAGAGTTGTGTTTTCACTCTCTTCTCTTGCCGAATTCTTGTGGACTAAGAGACTGATTTTCTCATGTGTTTCATGCCCTCAAATGGACAACATTTTCCCCTTATATAGGCGTCTCAAATCTGTCCAATAACTGCCTTCAATGGCGGTTACAAAATGGTTACAAGAAAGAGTGGATGAGAGTGATTTTAGGGAGTTTGTTGTAACTACCCTTCTCTCTTTCCTTGTCATCATTTTGGGCGTCCAAGTTCATCCCCCCATGGACTCCATTTGGCTATTAATTCCAGCCTATAATGGCCCAAGAAGGAAGCCCAAAAATCCAATCCAAAAGCCCACATACACGGCCCAAATGGCAAGGCATCAAGCCCATGCCATGCGTGTATGATTGCGGCCCAACAGCCCATGTGGCACGCCCCTTGGGCCGGCCCACCACCTAGCTAGGTCACCTAGGTAGTGTCACTACCCCTTAGCTCCATGAGCTAGCATCCAGCTAGTTGAGCTGGCTTGAACTAGTGTGAGCTAGGTTGAGCTGAATTTCTAGCTAGTTGAGCTAACTTGAGCTAGTGTGAGCTAACTTGAGCTTCCATGAGCTAGTCCCTAGCTACATGAGCTTCTTATAAAGCATGTACAATGAGTCTTGAGCTTGTCTAAGATCCTAGAGTTCACTCTAAGCTAGTATGAAGCTTATAAACTTCTTTCTAGCATATTTAACTATGTGCCAAGCTAAACTCTAGCTTTGGTTCTTGCTTAAAGCATCTACCAAGCTTAGAGAAGCTTCCTAATTTACATTAGAGTATGCACAAAGTTACAAGACTCAATCACAAAGCTCAAATACTTACCTTAGCCTCACAACTAGTGCTCGACGCCTTGGACAAGTACCCTAGGCGCGCCGAGAGCTCCACCGCAGCCTCGCAACCGCGCCAGTAGCCACACCGCGCCATCGCACCACCCTAGGCGAGCCCTTGCAATCTTGTCATGAACCTCAAGTTCACATACAAGGTGCGCCCCAACCATGCCGAGCCTTGAACCTCAAAACCGAGGTCCAAGCCGAGCCCCGCGCTTGCACCGCGCCGTTGCACCGAGCGACGCCTATGACAAGGCGCGCCTTTGCCATGCAACGGTGGACACGAGGTTGCTTCGTCTCGGTGGTGGTGTGCGACTAACCTTTGGATCTTATGACAATTATTAACCATCATGAAAGTCATATATGTCAATATATCAATTGACATTACCAATACGACTTGATAACCTCAACATGCTCTAATAGGGATTTGATGACTTGACACAAATCACCAACAGAAATGAGAAGGCGGGGGAAGAAGAGGCAGTCGGCGATGGAGATGTTCGCTGAGTCCATCGTCGTTCCAATCCTTTCTCGCACTCCCCTCTGATTTCTATCCAAAATTTCGAGTCCCCTCCTGTGTCTATCTCTCTGGTTCCTTCCTTATTAAGGCAGAGAAGATATGATTTTAAAACTCAAAACCCGTCTCGGAACGGGGTTCCCGTTAAAGCGATAAAATAATGTACCTCGGGTGGAAAAACATAATAAATACAAAACGTCACGTAAATTATGTATACCAATAAAACCAATTTTTCATGATTTTATCTTGCTACCTTTAATTTTTAAGGCTTCCGTTTTGTATTTTAAAACCTTTACAGTACATAATTAAAAAGACGGCTTATCCAATAAATATTCTTTTTCCACTTAAAAATCCTAGAATTCACACCGATCCATAAAGTCATTTCTTTATGATTTTAGGGTATCACCAAGAATTTTCTAGGATTTAAATTCCGACAAAAATATTGGATTAAGCGTTAAACGGACAAAGAGGTTAAAAAGGATATCCGAGAAAAATTCAAAAATATCCTTAAAAACCACAGTTATTACACACCCAATTTCTGAAACATGAATTACATTAAAGATGGATTACATTAAACACGAATTGCATTAAAGATGGATTACATTAAACATGGAAGAAACCTAGAAACAACACACTCGATGAAGAAACTTAAAACAATAAGCAAACAAGGACAACACGCAAACTTGAAAGTAAACAACAACAAGCAAACGTAAAAGCCCTTCCCAGAACAATTGAAACCCTTCAATATTTCACGCCAAGCTCATCCATCATTTGCTTCTTCACCATCATATTTTGAGGAGAAAGTTGTCCCACCGATTCCAATTGGATAAGGCCCATCAAATTTTGATTTAATTTCTGCTTATGCTTCTCTTGTTTCACAAGATATTTTTTCACAATCTCTTTCTCCCTAAGCCGCAACTCCTCCATCTTGATCGATTCCATCTGGCTTTGATGTACATCAACTTGCTCCCCTATCTTCAACACACGAAGGTATTGCTCATCTGGTTCATCATACGAAATCTTCTTTTTCCCTCTAGCCTGCTTTGCGGCCTTTATCCCAATGGGACGTTGGATTAGTTCAGTATTCCATGTACTTACCGGGGTATCCGGATCAGGGTTGCTCGAATCGTCTTCAGCGTCGACTCTCGGTCGTTTCGAGCCACTACTCTCTAAGCTTATGTTTTGCCGATTTCTTGGAACCATGTACTCAGTATTCCATCTTGGGTGCTTGCATATAATCTGCCATGCCACCTCATCATCAAACTTTTCATGCTTTAGGTGACATACTTTATAGTCTGCCTTAGCCCTCTCAAAAACATCCGGATCCGATTCACCACTAGCTCGTGTATTGTTAGCCCTGTTATAGCAACCAACAAACAATGTAACAGCCCTGTTAATTCTATTATATTTTTGTCTTACATGTGCTTGCCAATCTAGGAGCTTGATGCCTTTTCTTGTACCGAGCGTAGTTCTTCGCAATGCTCTGCCAAAATGTGGTGGACTTTTGGTCGTTGCCTTGGATTGGATCAGTGCTGCAATTGACATAAGCGGTAATGAGGAGCGCAATGTCGTCTGGCTCCCAATGACGCTTTTCAATTGCTTGTCTAGGAGCAGCCCTATCACCCCCATGAGATCCACCACCATGCATAGCCTCTGGTTGGGTGCTATAGTCTGGGTTAGAAGAAAGATCCACACTTCCACCGGAGCTTATGGGCATTGGAGTCGGTTGAGTGTGAACAAATTTCAACGAGAAAGGAGGCATAACAAAGGCATTTGGATTACCAGAAGATTGAGAGGGAGTTGGTTATAGTACGACATATCACCTGGACTCCTAAAGTGGAAGGAGTTTTGAGAGTTAGATTGAAATGGATCCATAATGGAGATTGGGAGAGGATAGGAAATGAGAGGTTGCAACTTCTACTGTCCAAAACCATGAATATATAGCCACGGATTAGGGTTTTCCAACCCAAAACAATGGGCAAATAAAACCACTTATAAAAAACCAAGGACAGAAAAAACACTCATAAAAAACCAAGGGTTCCGCCCCCGACGAAACCAGGGGTCCGGGGGACGGAGCCCCTCGGCAGGGAGTCCGAGGGGCAGCGCACCTCGGCGGTGGTATCGCTGATCTGTATACAATGTTTTTTATTTGTGGATTTATTGTGATCTATATAAGCTTAGGACATATAATTAGAATTATAAATAACGCAAAAATACCCTAATAAACAACCTAAAAATATAATTTAAATTTAAATGAAGTTAAATTTAAATTAGAAATTATTCTAAAAATTTTATTTTTTTAATGTTTAAATTGCCCATTTGGGCAATTTAAACAAAGGAGCAATTTAATTGCCCCAAGCGCCACGCGTTGCCCACTGAGCAGGCCGCGCTCGCCCAATGTGAGTGCGACGCGTGGCGCCTCCTTTTAATTTTTGTTGCCAGAGATTGAGGCAACACATGGGGCTTTTAACGATTTTGCATTGAAACGCCGCGTTTTGCTTATTTCACGCGAGCAACACGCGCTTGCACCGGGGCACCACTTTTTTCGTTTGGAGTCATCTTTTGCACCAATATTTTTGGGGACTTGTAAAAAACTCATTTTTATATTATCTCTGAGCAGATGCAACGGGGCATAGCCCCATTGTGGATGCTCTTAGAATTAGTTCATTTCATAATTTGTTCTTTTTTTTAACAAACTCCCATCTACTAGTTTCTCTTCTTTTCTTTTCTTTTTTAATTATCCCATCCATTCGCAAACTTTTTGAAAATTCATAATATTTGACCTTTCAAACATACATAAGTTAAATCATTTTAATGCTTTTAATTTTTTTTCGTATCTAAAGTTTCTAAGATCTATATAATTTATTAAATTATTATTATTAATTTTAACTTTTAACTTTTATGGTGTATATAATATATTAATTATATATGATCTAATATAATCATTTAGGAGAAAGATTTTGGATTTAGGACATCTATGTCATTTTACTTGAAACAAAGTTATTATAAAAATTTGATTATGTGAAGTTTAGTAATTTTATGTAAAAAAATAACATAAAAGCCATATGCATTAAAAACCATCATTTTTTTAATTTGAAAAAAAATTAGAAGGAAATCAAATAGTTTCATCCTAATGTATCATTTCAAATACAATTGTAGGTTAGTATGAAGTTAGCTATTATCATCAAAATATCGTAAATGCGTAATCAAATCAGTCACATAATTGCATTAGCAAGACATATGGTTATTTCTCACAACCCGGAAAGTTTGAAAGTGCAACAGGGCATCCGAAATCAACATTACAATTTACTAGGGACATGATCTAGAATCCTTAAGGGCATTAATAACAATGTTATCTCCTTCGATTCCTATTTTCTTAAGATTCAACGCTTTGGTCGCCACCAACATTCCTATTTTCTTAAGATTCAACGCTTTTGTCGCCACCAACATTGAATACATTACAAAAGCTTTAGTTTGCAAAGTAGTCCAATAGGTACATGCCGCCAAGTTTGCACAAATCTATTCGCTAAGGTGATTCTCTGGCTTCCTTTAGGACACATCCCCCGAGGTATGAGTATCTTGTATTTCTCTGTGAATTTTTCAGAAAACTTCTCAAAGTTAGAGTCGAGAAAGGTCATTATAGAAAGATGTGGCCAAGTTTTCATGTGAATGGTTACATAAAATGTATTTCATATATTGAAGGTAGACCATTGAGACATAATCTCCATGGAAATATTTTACTTTTGATTGAATGTCGGTGTGTGGGTTCATTTGATACCAAGGTTGTTGTAGATGTCGTCGTAAACCATCCATTTTTACTTGGGTGCCAATATAATCTTTCTTAGATTGATTTTATGGTATTAATATTGTAAGAACGCACTCTACTCAATGCTTAGGTAAGATTTTAAGCGACTTCGGAGACTGCCATTGTTGATTAATCATTATAAACGTCAACGCTATCACATCAAGATTATCATTTTCCGGTGGGTCTCCATCAGGGTTTTACAAATAAGTCAAGGATCCAAAAACCAAAAAGCAAAAGACAGTGGCCAAGAGTTCTGCTGAGTCAGAGTTCGTGCCATGTCTTTTGTTGCTAGTGAAATAGTCTGGATTGATGGTTTGCTGGCATATTTGAGTGTTCATGTTCCTAAACCGACTTTTCTTCATTGTGACAACAAGGCGGCTCAACATATTGCAGCAAACCTTGTTTTACACGAGAGAACTAAGCACCTAACTATTGATTGTCACTATATACATGATAAGGTGCAAGAGGGTTTTATCCATACTACTCATGTGTCTTCTTCTCTTCAGCTGGCATATTTGTTTACCAAGACTTTAAGAGAAGATCAACACAAGTCTCTCATGTTCAAGTTGGGTCTTTTGGCCCTTCCACCAAGTCCCACTTGAGGGGGGATATGGGATTTGTATATATTAGCATAGCCTTAACTCTAGTCAGCTAGTTAGTTAGATGCTAATTGTAGTTAGTAGTAGCTAGTTAGTATTAACCTTTGGTTTAAATAGTCTGTTAGATAGCTTGTCTTGTGTAAGACTCCACTAATTCAATTCAGAGTTTTGTCTCTGCATTTTCCCTCTTCTCGATCATTCACGGTTTCCATGAATGGAGCTTAATTTGCTTCCACTTCACAAAAAGATTGGAGCGAAGGACTAAACAAACTTTGATTAATTGAATTCAGCATTCAAAGTGATAAATTTTCACTGAGCTGAGAAAATATGATTTATTGACATGCTAGTAGGGATGCACAAAAAATCCGTGGAGACGGGGACCTGTCCCTAATGGGGCAAGGATTTCCCCGACTTGGTGGGGAACGGGGCGGGGATGAGAATCAATTTTATATCTCCGATTTAAAATGAACGGGGATGGGGAATATATGTACTATCCGCCCCGAATCCTCTCTATATATATCCGATGTGTTTTTTTTTGCTTTTTAATTTGTAAAACATAAAATAAAAATAGATTTTAAATATAATTGTGGTTTTTAATTTAAAAACTTATATATATATCTACAAATTATATAATGAAATTTAAAATTTATGTTATTAATTTGATATTTTCAAACTTTTTTAAAGTTCAATTTTTTTTTTGTAATAAACGGGGTTCGTTAACAACCCAATAATCGACGAAATTCTCCATCCTGTTCCACGCATGAATTTAACGGGGAAGGGACATGGATGGGGGGCATAATAGTAGGTCGGGGATGGGGGTGGGGAATACATTTCCCACCCGCCTCCATGCGCATCCCTACATGCCAGTTAGTTATAAAAGGCAACCTTTTTATAAAATTCCCAGCCCATGTTCATCCCTATACGTGCTAGTTAGTTACAAAAGGCAGCCTTTTGTTTTTATAAAAAATTAAACAAGTGCTCATTTCCATGAAAGGAAAAATTGTATAACACTCAAAGTGTCTCAAAGGAAAAATTACATATACATTATGGAGGTAATCCTTGTCTAAAGGTCGTAGTGTAGTAGATCCTCCTCATTATTTAAAATTACAAAACACAACTCTCTCTATAGATATATATAGCATAATAAACACATACGATCGAATCATGGCGAATTCAAATTAGGGCTATGTTCAAGTCATACGAACTACTTGCACGCAAAAGGCTTAGGAGAAATGGTGATGGGCATTCCTTGAGAAGGAATTGGGAGTGGATTTACAGTGATGGATTCATGGGGATAGAGTAGTGACCAATCATATTGAGTGACAACAAAGTGTACAAATATGAGAATGTTAAGCTTGGAGAGTTGGTAGCCTGCACATAATCTTGGCCCTCCTCCAAATGGAACATACACATATGGGGGCATTGTCTCCTCGAATCTCCTTGGATCGAACTCCTGTGGGTTCTTGAAGTATTCCTCACTTTTGTGGGTCCCATACGTCGTCCACAACACCTATATATCATACCATGTACAATTGAAACAACACCCATATTATTATCTAACGGTTTTTCTAACCTATATCTTTAGGGCATAGATTAATCATTCTTATTTCAGAAATTAAAATCATATAAGAAAATAAATAAACTCTATTAAAAAATTAAATTTCCCTAAATAATAATAACTAAAAAAAAAATTCATTTCAAAGGTCCCAACCTATGCCATTAAAAATAGTATTATCTGATGAAACCCGAAATAAAACGTCGCTGGAAGACAAGAAACGAGATACACTTGCTCTTTAATTATTGTTTTCTTACAGCGAGGTTACAAGCAAACAAGGTTCTCAAGCAAACGAGGTTTACGAGCAAAACGAGATTTACACCTCAGACCTCCTAAGAGTATTTGAGATCTCGATCTAACAAGGTTCGAGATCTCCTAATCACTATGAGATTCTACTATCCACAAGCCGCTTGATGGGCTCCGGTAGCGAGGTTGAGCTTTGAGTTTGAGTGTGGTGGTGATGACTTGCGAGATGATGTAGCGAGGTCTTTGGTGTGAGTGAAAGCTCTCTGTGTGACTTGAAGTCTTTTTGTGGACTTCACTTGTCTATAGCGAGGTCTTTTGACGATGTTTCAACACGTCGATCTTCAACGAGCAAGATAGTTCTTGAGTTCAAGATGTTTTTCGACCCCTTGCTTCCAACGAGGTTCTCCTCTATTTATAGAGAATTGAGGGGTCGAGTTTTGGTGTTTACTCGATGTGGGATGCTCGAGATTAGGGCCTCTGATTGGTCCGAAGGTGAGGCAGCCGATGATTGGTTGGGATGAATGGCGACAGCTGAGTGGTTCAGGCGGGTGGGGATGTCAGCTTAGTCGGCAACGAGGTTTGGACCTCGTCTCTGAGGTCTCGGAAGACCTCGTGTGGATAAGGATTTTGTTAAAATAAAAGGAGGGCATGGTTGTGGGCCCCGGAATCCACCTTGGGAATCCCGTCGGGCCCGCTTGTTCCTCGTACCCCGGGCCCACTTCTTGTTCTACTATTTTGAGCACCATCACAACCCCATGGCCTGGGGACCTTGTCCCGAGGATCGCAGGTCATAAGCACGAGGTGTAGTTGGTTCATCGAACCCGGGGTGCGGGGTTCGTACTTCCTAGGATTGCGAGGTGCGAGTTCTAGAGGTTGGGTGGACATACCGCGAGAAACTTTCTCTCGAGGACTGACACTTAGGCTTTTTTCTCGTCTGTGCGTGCGATACTTCCTGGGCCTGCTCCTTCGCATTTTGCTTAATGGGCCGTCGAGGTAGAGTAGGCCCAATAAGCCTTTCGGGAGCGGGGAGAGGCCCAAGTTTGTCCTTTATAAGAAGCGTAACTCCCACGCCTCATCTGCATCTTCTTCCTCCAGCGCTCCCTCTCTCTCTCTCTTTCTCTCGTGCCCTTTCAGTTCCCGGCGAGCAGTTTCCAGACGGTTCTCCGATGATCTTCCGACACCGCCCAGGAGCGCTACCGCACCAGCCGCGTCAGTTTTAAACAAGTAAGCGCTCGACTCCCTTTTTCGCATTTTGGATGTTCCTCTCCCTTTCTTTCGCCGCCCTTTGCCTTGCCGGGAGATGGGCGTTTCCCGGTGCCTCGCGGTGGCGAAACGGAGGGGATGAGGGCGGCGCTCGCACCTGCGCGACGCCCTCGATTCTCTTTTTCTCGTGTTTTCTCTTTCTTCGTTTTGTGCCATAGCGGGCGACGGTTGCTTTTCGGTGTTTCACGCCAGCGTCTCGGCGGAGAAACGTTGGGGCGAGGGTGGCGTCTGCCACGCTCTCGAACCCTTCGTTCGCCAACCGACGGTTGAGTTTCTGCGACCCCTTTGCTTTTTTGAAATTCGAATTCCTCGGAAAACCAAGCGTCATGATGTCCGACTGACGGGACGTTTGGTTTTCCACCGCTGGCTTCCATTTCGCCTTTTCTTTCCTCCTTTTGGCGCTTCACATTCTTCCCCAGCCGTCCTATCTGTCAGAGTAGCCCTAGGGTGCCACGTGGTTTCTTCTCGTTATCACCTCGCGTATTCCTTTTGTGGCTCTGATCGATGTCTCAATACTTTTTTCTTTTCCAAGTGTTCGCCTCTCGTGGCCTGGACGTCGCTCTTTCATGCCTAGAGGAGCCTCTTTGAGCCTCCACCAGGCTTCGTGTTTAAGGTTCAAGAGAGGTTCTATGAGGAGGCCCCCGAGGCCGAGGAGAGTGTCGAGACCAGTGACTCCCAGAACCCGAAGTCTCCCCCGCTGATTTTTAGCGATCCCTCATCTAGCGACTCCGTTGTCTCGGTCAGTTCGCTCTTCCCTCGACTGGGCGTATATTCCGGAGTCGAGATGGCCTCGTCTTCAATTTCCAACGAGGAGGTGGTCAGTCCCCATACGAGGGCGTTGGATTCCAATGAACAAGCGAGCTTCTTCGAGAACTACATTACCGACTCCATGTCGAGCATCCCCTCAGTCCTCGAGGAGAGGATACCCATGCATCCGAACCCCTCGAAAGGGATTTTTCTTCCCGAGGGGGTGCCTACGGTTCTGAAGCGGGGAGACCTCACGGATATTGCCAGGGACTTCTCCTGGCCCGAGGGGGTTGAGCTAGCGCTCCCCGAGGAGGGAGGCTGCTCTTTGGCCCATTACGAGAGGTGCGTCGTCGTGCACCTCGTCAGCCTCCAGGCCGGCTTCCGGTTGCCACTGGCCCAACATCTGGTCAACTTTCTATGGGATATGCACGTCTGCCCAGCACAACTGTTCCCGAATGTGTGGCGGCTCCTCTGTGCCTACACCATTCGAAGCTACGAGCTCGGGGATGGACCTGATCTGGACACCATGTCGAGCTTGTATTTGGCGAGGTGGGAACACGAGTCTTGTCTCGTCAACCTCAGCCTGCCTGGTCTCAAGATCACCACGGCCCCCTCGAACGTCGGGTCGTGGAAGAAAAAATGGTTCTTGGTCCGGGACCCTACCGGGAGGTACCTCAACTTCCCCACGGCTTCGGACAACTTCGTCCGGCCCAAAGGTATACAAAAGGCCGACGAGCTCAAGAAGCGGTACGCCCCGGAGCGTCAGGAGCCGTTTCAAGAGTACCTCGCACAGGACCGGCTTGAGCGGGCTGGCCTAAGCCTTACACTTCCACCTCGCGAGGGCGGTGGGGGTACTTATTTTCCCTTTTCGCTCCTGGTTTTGTTATATATTATTATATTTTTTTGTTTTGGGTCATGGACACGGGGGAATACCTCGCTTATTTAATGCTGACCACGAGCCTCGCTCGGGTCATAATCCCTTGATTGTTTGTGATACCTCGCTTCTTGTTTTTTTATCTAACTTCTTCTTTAATATGTTTTTTATGTTTTTGACAGTGGACCTTTTCAACGCTCTGACTTCGAGGGCACAGGGAAAGAAACCTGCGACCTCCACCTCTCAGGCCTCGCGAGCCTTGAAGGGGGTCGTGATAAAGGAACCGACCCCTTCGGCGAGGCCTCCGACCCCGCAACCGAAGGCAACACCCCCGCCGCCGAAGGTGCCAGGGGTGAAGATTATCGAAGGGGCTTCATTAAGGGGGGACGTCGCTAGGACGTCCTCCCAAGTCCCTGAGGATCCGACAATGGAGCTGGATCCAAAAGAAAAGAGGTCGAGGAGCCCCCCCGCCTCGACAAGAAAAAGAAGCATAAGGGGGACAGCCAAAGGGGAACCCCGGGAGGGGAAATGATCATGCGCCCCGGCTCCACGAGCCGAGTTATCTCGGCCGACGGGCCTCCTGCCGATAAGTTTCACTGCCCTGGACCCGCCCGAGGCATGCCCAAGGATTGGGACAGGACGGATTGGAAGGAGGAGGTTGTGTGGGCAAACAACCTCTCGGAGGCCGCTCTCAATGACGAGATCCTCCGCTACTCGGCGATGGTATGCCCTAGTTCTTCGAGGTTTTTCTTTTTGTTGGTTCCGTTATTATCATTTTTGTTTTAACACGCTTTTTGGTTTTTCAACATCACTTCTTCGAGAATTACAACTGCAGCCGCATCAGCCTCCTCCACAAGAAGATGGATAGGTTGGAGGCGCAGCTCAAAGCCCGGAATGCCAAGGTCGAGAAGAAGGGAAAAGACCTCGCGGAGGCTGAGAAGCGAATCCGCGCCGCGGAGGTCGCAGCGGCGGACGAGGCCAAGGATGCTGCTAGGGCTAGGGAGAAGGCGAAAAAGGCCAAGGAGGAGGCGAAGAAGGTTAGGGAGGAGGGGGAAAAGGCAAAGGGGGAGGTGAGGGGTCTCAAGGACGAGGTTGGGGACCTCAAAGCCGAAAACAAGGAGCTCCGGAGTAAACTGTCCGCGGAGCACAAATTTTTCAGGGAGAAGGAAGCGGAGCTCCAGAAGGCCGAGGAGGAGATAAACAGCCTCCGACAGCGAGTCAGCGAACTCCACGAGGAAGTTGAGGCTGCGGGTCTTAAGTATGTGGAGTCTGCGGAGTACAAGGAAGAGCTGGTGGGCAGCATGAACAAGATGTTCCGGCAGGCGGTCCGCATGGGGGTCAAGCAGGCGGTCGCAAAGTATGGGCACATCAACCCCCGTATCTCCTTCTTCAACCCCAACTATGCACTGACTATGGGGGAAGAAACTGGGGAGGAGCCCGAGGGAGAATGCGAGTTCTTCCTCAGGGAGGACGGGACCGTGGCCGCCGAGGCGCCCATTGCAGAGGACCTCGGCCAGGGAGGCCTAGACCTTGTCGTCGCAGATTCTCATCCCGCGACCGACGTGCCGAGCTCCCAGCCCGTTGTGATCTCCGACTCGCCCTTCCGCCAGGCTCCTACGGAACCCGCCACCGAGACCCCGAAGGAGTGAAGGATGCTTGTCTGTGTGTTTTTGTGTTTTTTTTTATATATTTTTGCTATTTTGGTGGCCCCGCCGGGGTCTGTAATTAACATACATCGGCCCTTGTGTCCTTATTTTATGCAACTTTCCTTGTTTTATTGATGTGTTGTGTTTCTTTCTTTAGTTTACTTGTATATATATATATATCCCGATCCAACCCCATTGCTCGAGTGTCACAACCTTTGTGGCACCCTCGGGCCACATCAGGCGCTCGTTTTATGTCGTGATCCCGAGCTTTGCTTGGATCGCGCATGATTTTTTTCCTGCCAAGATCACGAGCGTCGCTCGGATCTTACATGATTTTTTTTTGCCGAGATCACGAGCCTCGCTCGGATCTCGCATGATTGTTTTTATGCCGAGATCACGAGCCTCGCTCGGATCTCGCATGATTGTTTTTATGCTGAGATCACGAGCCTCGCTCGGATCTCGCATGATTGTTTTTATGCCGAGATCACGAGCCTCGCTCGGATCTCGCATGTTTGTTTTTAGTTGCTACCAACCCTAAGCGGGAAGTGAAGGGTGGGCTTGAATCTTAAAAACTTATATCTCCAACCCCAAGCGGGAAGTGAGGGGTGGACTTCGCAACTTAAAATCGAGAATCTCCAACCCCAAGCGGGAAGCGAGGGGTGGACTTTGCAACTTAAATCCGAGAATCTCCAACCCCAAGCGGGAAGCGAGGGGTGGACTTCCCAACTTAAAACCGAGAATCTCCAACCCCAAGCGGGAAGCGAGGGGTGGACTTCGAAACTTAAAACCGAGAATCTCCAACCCCAAGCGGGAAGCGAGGGGTGGACTTCGCAACTTAAATCTGAGAATCTCCAACCCCAAGCGGGAAGCGAGGGGTGGGCTTCGCAACTTAAAACCGAGAATCTCCAACCCCAAGCGGGAAGCGAGGGGCGGACTTCGCAACTTAAATCCGAGAATCTCCCACCCCAAGCGGGAAGCGAGGGGCGGACTTCGCAACTTAAAA
Organism: Fallopia convolvulus; assembly: GCA_964016875.1. NCBI lineage: Eukaryota > Viridiplantae > Streptophyta > Magnoliopsida > Caryophyllales > Polygonaceae > Fallopia > Fallopia convolvulus. The sequence goes on from OZ024728.1 coordinate 17,529,141, forward strand.
CCGAGAATCTCCAACCCCAAGCGGGAAGCGAGGGGTGGACTTCGCAACTTAAAACCGAGAATCTCCAACCCCAAGCGGGAAGCGAGGGGTGGAATTCGCAACTTAAAACCGAGAATCTCCAACCCCAAGCGGGAAGCGAGGGGTGTACTTTGCAACTTAAATCCGAGAATCTCCAACCCCAAGCGGGAAGCGAGGGGTGGACTTCGCAACTTAAATCCGAGAATCTCCAACCCCAAGCGGGAAGCGAGGGGTAGACTTCGCAACTTAATTTTCATTTTTAGAGAGATTTGAAAATACCACAACACTTTATTCACAAAATTTGACGGAAACAGCAGAGTTCGGAGAGTTTACACATAATATTTTTTGAGCCGATCGATGTTCCATGTTTTGCTCAGGGTACGTCCCTCGCTGTCTTTGAGCTTGCAAGCTCCGGGCGCGACCTCCTCCCCGAGGAGGTATGGCCCCTCCCAATTGGGGTCCAGCTTGGCACCTTCGGTACGCCTCAAGACGAGGCTACCCGTGGCCAAGCACCGTGGTCTAACCTTCTTGTCGTGATACACTGCTACGCGCCGTTTGTATTCTCTGGAGCGCAGGTCAGCCACCTCGCGCAACTCGTCCCTAAATAGCAGCTCGACCCTGAGGTTGGCCTCGTTCTCTTTTTCATCGAAATCAAAAACTCTCGCCGAAGGGACCAAGGTCTCCATTGGGACTAGCGCTTCCGCTCTGTAAGTTAGAGCGACAGGCGTTTCTCCCGTTGCGCGACGCGCGGTGGTGCGATATGTCCATAGGACGAGTGGGAGAAGCTCCGCCCAACGACCCTGCGCCATGCCCAGGCGCTTCTTTAGATCGGACAGGATGCGGGAATTGACGTTCTCCACCTGGCCGTTGGACTGGGGGTGGGCCACGGAGGAAAACTTGAGGGTTATGCCCAGGTCAGAGCAGAAAGTCCGAGTCTCCTCGCGGTCAAATTGGGGGCCATGGTCAGTCATGATGGTCATTGGAACGCCAAAGCGGCAAACGAGGTTCTTCCACAGGAAGTCACAGACCTTTGTCCCAGTGATCTTTGCCATTGCTTGCGCCTCGACCCACTTCGTGAAATAATCGACGATGACCAAGATGTACCGCACATGGCCAACAACCTTGGGGAAGGGGCCGAGGATGTCCATTCCCCACATCGCGAAGGGGCACGGTGCATGGATGGAGCGAAGACGCGAGGTCAAGGCGTGCTGGATTTTACCGTGCTTCTGACACCCGTCACATCTCTGGACATAGGCCCTCGCGTCCTGTCGGAGAGTGGGCCAAAAGTATCCCTAATGGGTGATTTTTTGTGACAGGCCTCGCCACCCTGGGTGGCTGCCACAGACTCCCTCGTGTGCCTCATAGAGGATATGCTCCGTAGACTCGGTCGGCAGACACAACAAGTTGGGCTCCGCATAGCCTCGGTGATAGAGCCGACCGCCGATGACGCAATAGCGTGCCACCTACATTTTCAACTTCCGGGCCTCTGCGGGGTCCTCTAGGAGGGCGCCGCTTTCCACATATCACGTGATCGGGATCCTCCAGTCCCCAGTGGTAACGGAGAGAACCTCGCTGGTTACACCCCGCAAGAGTTTTCTTTCCACCATCACGCGATTCCCTACCTCCAAGGGAAGGGCAGAGCCCAACCTCGCGAGAGCATCCGCCTTCGTGTTCGAGGTTCGCGGGATGGACTCTACCGCAAAGGTTTCTAGGCACGACAACAAGTCCTTAACTTTCTCTCGGTACGCAGGTAGGAACCCCGTCCGGGTGTCATACTGCCCGTTGAGCTGACGCGCAACTAGCTCGGAGTCGGTGTAGACCCTGATTTTGCGAGCTCCACTGAGGAGCGCCATCTCTATCCCAGCGATCATGGCCTCATACTCGGCCTCGTTGTTGGTGGCATCGAAGGCGAAGTTAAGGGCGTACTCCATCTCGATCGAGGGACCGACGAGGAATACGCCAACCCCGCCACCGGCATCACATCGTGAACCATCAACGAATACTTCTACTCCTCCGAGCTTGCATCAGTTTCGGGGAAGGTGACCTCCACCATGAATTCAGTGAGGGCTTGTCCCTTCATTGCGGTCCTAGGGAGGTAGCTGATGCCGAACTCGGAGAGCTCGACTGCCTACTTCGTCATTCGCCCGGAGAGGGCGGGCTGGTGGAGGATTTGTCGAAGTGGGAGGTCAGAGAGGACCTGAATGGGATGCGCGTGGAAGTAGGGGCGCAGGCGCCTGACGGCGGTCACAACAACCATTGCCATCTTCTCCGCCGAGGAGTATCGTTGATCCGCAGGCTGGAGCACGCGACTTGTGAAGTAGACTGTGTGCGTGGCTTTTCTGGTTAGCACCACGCTGACCGTCTCCGGGCTTACCGCCACATATAACTACAAGTCCTCGCCTGCCATTGGAGGTGACAACGTAGGGAGCTTTGATAGGAAGGCTTTTAAATCGGAGAAAGCGAGCTCTAACCCCTCGTCCCAAACAAACTTGTCGTTCTTCTTGAGGGCAGCAAAAAAGGGAAGAGACTTGTCCGCCAAGCGTGAGCAAAACCTCCCTAGGTAGTTCACGGCGCCGTTGAGCCGCTGTACCTCGGTGCAGGATCGTGGTGACCTCATTGAGAGGATTGATTCGACCTTGGCGGGATTAACGTCGATCCCGTGCTCGCTGATCATGAAGCCTAGGAACTTCCCCGATGACACGCCGAAGACGCACTTCTCGGGGTTCAGGCTGAGACGATTGTGCCTGAGGGTCACGAAGACCTCGTGGAGATCGGCCAGATGCTCTTCGGGGCTTTTCCTCCGCACCACGATGTCGTCGACGTAGGCCGACACGTTTCTCCCCAAATGGTCTTTGAAGACCCGGTCAACGAGACGCTGGAAGGTCGCCCCTGCGTTTTTAAGGCCAAAGGGCATGACCTTATAACAGTACGTACCCCGCTGCGTGATGAAGGACGTCTCCTCCTTGTCACGCAAACTCATCGAGATCTGATTGTATCCTGAGTACGCGTCGAGGAAACTCAAGACCCCGTGCCGCGCGGTTGAATCAATTAGTTCGTCGATCGAGGGCAGGGCGTAGTTGTCTTTGGGGCACGCTTTGTTGAGGTCTTTGAAGTCCACGCACATCCGCCACTTGCCGCTGGCCTTTTTGACCAGCACGACGTTGGACAACCATTTCGGGTACTGGACCTCGCGGATAAACCCCGCGGCCAGCAGCTTAGCCACCTCTTCATTCGCGGCGTTTGCCCTTTCCGCGTTCATCTTCCTCCGCCGTTGCACCACAGGGCGGGTGGTAAGGTCAACGTTCAAGGAGTGTTGAGCCATGGTGCGCGGGACACCGCGGAGATCCTTAGCGGTCCAGGCGAACGCATCGCGGAATCTGGACAGCAGGGCCTCCAGCGACGTCGCTGATTTCCTGGAGAGACACTTTCCCAGGTAGATCTTCTCAGACTCATTCCCGAAGGGGGTAATCACCCTTCTTTCTGCCTCGGGGATTGGGACCATGAAGTCTCGGACTTCGAGGTCGGCCTTGCCGGGGGACTCCACCATGAACACAGGGCATTTTTGTTTTGCCGAGGTCGCATAGCAAACGTGACCCTCCTCCTGGTTGCCCTTTACCTCTCCAACCCCGCCGTCAACGGTGAATTTCATCTTCAGGTGATAGATGGAGACTACCGCCTGGAATTTCATAAGGGATACCCTCCCGATGATTGCATTCCACACCGAAGGCAAGTGTACCACCGTGAATTCCACCATCTCGGTTCTCCTCATGGAGCCGGTTCCCAACATCATCCAAAGGTCTATGAGTCCTGCCACGTCGACCTCGTCTCCCGAGAAGGAGGTGAGCTTCCCAGCGTAGGGCTTCAAGGATGTTTCGGAGATGCCCAACTGCTCGAATGCGCCGTAGTACATGATGTCCATGGAGGATCCCGTGTCCACCAGCACTCGCTTCACCATATTCGAGCCTACTTGAGCGTGCAACACCAAGGGGTCAGAGTGCGGCATGTGGAGTCCCTCGACATCTTCGGAGGTGAAGGCCAAGCCTACGTGGGACAGCGAGGTCTGGGCAACGCTAAATACCGAGGGCTCATGATGGCTTGCCCTCGCGTACCTCTTTCTTTCTGCATGGCTTGATCCAGCCAGTGATGGTCCACCCGAGATGGTATGGATATACCCATCAGGTGTTGTTGTCTGCCTAGACCGTGCCTGCTTCGCGGGAGCCTGCTGCTCGACGTTGTTGGCCTGAGCTTGACTCGGGCCTCGTGGTACGGTGTTGGCGCCTGACACGGGGTTGGCACATCCCTTTTCGTTTGGGTTGTACAAAGGGCCGCCCTTGCCCCTATAGCCTCGTTGCTTTCCGCCGAAACAGTTCCAATTGCCACCGCGGTTGTGGTTGCAGTTGGCGTCGTTCCCGTTGTTATTGTTGTTGTTGCTTCTGTTGTTGTTGTAGTTCCTGTTGTTGTTGATGGGGTTTTGGGCCTGAGTTACATACGCATCCCTCGCGGGTGGCGCGGTCACCTTCACCTTTCCTTTAGCCTCGGCGGCGATTTCCTTGTCGGTCTTTTTTCGCGAGCTCTGGTTTGCGGCATCCTCGGCATACACCTGGGACGTGATCCGGGCGCACAGGTTGTTGTACGTCGTTGGGCATTTCAAGAAAATGTATGTCTTGAAAGGCCCCGGACAAAGGTTGCCCATGAGGGTATCTCGCACCGATGATGCGTCGATGTGTGCGATCTCCGCCACCGCGGTGGTGAAACTCGTGAAGAAGGTGCCCAGCAACTCGCCCTCCCCCTGCTTAATATCACGGAGATCCTGCATATTCTTCTTGCGCTTCCTCGAACCGCTGAAGTGTATGACAAAGGATTCACACAGCTGGGAGAACGAGGCCACATACCCTATCCTGAGGCTTATGAACCACGTCATCGCGGCCTTGTCCAGGTTGGTTGGGAAGATGCGGCAAAATATGGCGTCATTGTAGGAGTTGACATTCATTTGGACAGCAAAGTGCTTCACGTGCTCCTCCGGGTCAGCCGTGCCGTCGTAGAGCCCCATTTGTGGCCAGTGGAAACGTTTGGGCATAGGCGCCCCCTGAATCTCGTCCACGAAGGGGGAACGACATCCGGCCTCAATGGGTTGACGTCGCGACCTCGATTTGAGGGAGTGCATCGGCGTCGTTGGCTCTGATTTGAGGGGGGATGCATAGAACTCCCCGCCGTTTCGGACAACTCTGTGTCCTGCATTCTCGAACGTCGTGATCGAGATCACGAGATCTGCATGGGGTCCCGGGGAGGTCTCTCCGTTGACGAGCCGTTAGTGGACGTCTCGTGTCCCGGCACATGCCTAGGGACGTACGCTGGGACGTACTCGGAGTGGGGTTGGCCTGGGGCGGGGACGGGGGCGTACGAGGGGGCGAAACGCTACTGGTACTGTCCATAGCCCGGGTAGGGATATGGGTTCGGGGGTGCACCACCCGGCTCGTACCCTTGGAACGGGTAGGGGTTTTGTGGGGCGGTGTACGTCCAACCCGGAGGGACCACGAACGGACAACCCGGAGGTCCCGCGCCCATCCATTGCGTGGTTTCGGGCATGTTATCGGGGTGTTGGGGGAAGAAATTGTTTTGGCAAGCCATTTTGAGGGGGATCAAAGCCAAGGTTTGCACAAATCGAGAAACTGCTTAGGATGAAGAGATTCCCACAGACGGCGCCAGTGATGAAACCCGAAATAAAACGTCGCTAGAAGACAAGAAACGAGATTCTATTATTCGATTGTGCAAACACTTGCTCTTTATTTATTGTTTTCTTACAGCGAGGTTACAAGCAAATGAGGTTCTCAAGCAAAACGAGATTTACACCTTAGACCTCCTAAGAGTATTTGAGATCTCGATCTAACAAGGTTCGAGATCTCCTAATCACTATGAGATTCTACTATCCACAGGCCACTTGATGGACTCCGGTAGCAAGGTTGAGCTTTGAGTTTGAGTGTCGTGGTGATGGCTTGCGAGATGATGCAGCGAGGTCTTTGGTGTGAGTGAAAGCTCTGTGTGTGACTTGAAGTCTTTTTGTGGACTTCACTTGTCTATAGCGAGGTCTTTTGACGATGTTTCAACACGTCGATCTTCAACGAGCAAGATAGTTCTTGAGTTCAAGATGTTTTTCGACCCCTTGCTTCCAACGAGGTTCTCCTCTATTTATAGAGAATTGAGGGGTCGAGTTTCGGTGTTTACTCGGTGTAGGATGCTCGAGATTAGGGCCTCTGATTGGTCTGGAGGTGAGGCAGTCGATGATTGGTTGGGATGAACGGCGACAGCTGAGTGGTTCAGGCGGGCGGGGATGTCAGCTTAGTCGGCAACGAGGTTTGAACCTCGTCCCCGAGGTCTCGGAAGACCTCGTGTGGATAGGGATTTTGTTAAAATAAAAGGTGGGCATGGTTGTGGGCCCCGGAATCCACCTTGGGAATCCCGTTGAGCCAGCTTGTTCCTAGTACTCCGGGCCCACTTCTTGTTCTACTATTTTGAGCACCATCATTATCAATAGTTGGTTGTCAATATTGTCGATTTCTATGTGAGTTTTGACCCCAAAACAACTACAATAAATAGAAAATCAGAATACCAGAATGCAAAATGAACCCAAAATAATTCAATTATTCACCGAAAATAACTCAATTATAAAATTGAGTCAAATTGTGGAAAGTAGTCCTAAAAATAACTCAATTTGTGAGAGTGATTGTCACACGCTAGCACAATGATCCTAGCATCAGGAACGGACGCAGGATTATAAATTAGGATGGACTAATTTTCACCAAAATTTTTTAGATGGGCTAAATTACTCTAATTTAATTAATTTACTACTAAATTTATCTTTTTTTTAATTTTTTTTACTAAATCTATCCTATTTTTTATTTTTTAAGGGTGGACTGGGACCTACCCCAGCCCACCCGTCTCTGCCTAGCATAGTGATCACATATGTATGCATGCAAGAGTTTCGATGATTAATGATCACGTGACATCGTTAGTAACGTTAAAGCTACCTAGAATTGAGCCTAATAATTCTATAGGAGCATGACATAATTAGTCAAAGTCAACATGATTGACTTAATTAACACACTAATTTCAAGAGCTGGCTAATAGAAAATATATACTCCTACGTACAGCAATTCTTTTGCATTTGATTTGATATTACGCAAGCATACAAACGAATTAAAGTGGATGTTAATTAAATGCAAATATGAATGTCAAAGGATGTCAATTAAAATGTTAATTTTGTTAAGTAGATCGCACTTCACGGTTCACAAGAACATGGGCGACCGGACCCTATAGCTTAGTTAAGTCTCAACCCAAATTATGGATCCAGTTTGTACATGCGTATATATAACAAGGGGAAATGAAGTATAAGCTAGTTTTAATGAATTGACCCAAAAACCCTGTGCATTACATGTTAATTTGACTAAATATGGCGCGCTGGATCCAAATCTCAATTACTTGAAAGATTAACGTACCTTCCATCCTTTGGGAATGAAGAATCCATCAAACTCAATGTCAGTAATTGCCTTCCGAAATGACCCAAATATGGGTGGATGCATCCTCAGTGTCTCCCTCACCACTTGCCATGTATATTTCATCTCCTTCACATCTTCCATTCTCAATTTCCCTCCATCTCCTCCTCTTTTCTTCCTTATCTTCTCATGCTCTGCATTTTATAATTATAATAATAATTACAAACAAATAAAAAAAATACTTCATTTTTATATTATAGTTTTGTTTACCTTGGAGTAGAAGAGAGTAGCACTCGGGGTTCTGAGCCAACATCTTGAACGTCATAGCCATAGCAAACGACGTCGTATCAATAGCGGCAAACACAAGCAAGACGGCGTTGTCAACCACCTCCTCCTCCGTCATCTCCCCTCTCATCATCGCATCCACCAATCTCCCCATCAACGAAAACGGCGCCGTTTCACCCCGCCCTCCTCTTTCAATATTCCTCCCCACGGCCTCCTTCACCACCTTCACAATCCCCCTCCTCGCCTTCTTCGCCCTCCAAAACCTCGTCCCGGGAACCTCCAACCTCACCGAAAACACACCTTCCAGAACCTCCTCGAACATCCCCAGCGTCTCCTCCTCCGCCTCCATGTCCAGCAGACACTCGCACACCACGCCAAACGCCACCCTCTTCGCCGTCCTAAACAGGCTCACAATCTTCTTCTTCCCATCACCGGCCCAATGGGCCTTTAAATGGGCCTGGACGGAATCCGCCACCTTGGGCGCGAGCGAGTCCAGGCCCAACGATCCGAAACAGGAGGTGACGATGCCACGCGCCAGGCGGTGGGGCTCGCCGCGCTTCTCCATGATGGAGGCGGGGCCCATGAGCTCCACGGAGGTTGATGGCCACGCGCTCACCACCAGCTTGAACTCGTTCGACATGAAGAAACGGTTGGCGCGTTCGCCGTTCACGATGACGGTGGGGGACCCCATGATACGGGTCTTGAAAGTTGAGGACGCGTGTTTCGTCACGCGCGGGGCGATGAAGTCCTCGTAGAGGCGGTTGCTTTGGCTTGCCTTGAAGAAATCCATCGTTTCGCCAATCCACGGCAGCCCCATGTCTCCCGGGGGCACACGCCTCGTCGTCGTCCGCTTGCGCGTGGATTCCTCATTTCTGGTTAGGTAGTAGTACAGGATGGGGAGGAGGATGAAGATGGATGTGAGGATGGAGGTGATGAGATCCAACATTGTAGTTTATCTACGTTTTGCTGCCAATAAGTACTGGCCTATTTTGGGAACGAGGCTGACGAGCATGTGTGTAGCCGGAGATACATATTTATGGGGAAAGTGAAGTCGAGTGGGAGATATATTTAAATAATTTGTTTAAATTTTTTTAATATCATATGTTCGACTGAAGAAAGCTCGATCTTAGCTTGGATCAATGTGTCCAAGTTAAATTAATGAGACTGTGGAATTTGACCCAGAATTTCATGTATTAATTGTATTGGTATAAACTTAGCACAAGTGTCTCCTCAAAAAAAAAAAAACTTAGCACAAGTGTTCAATTATTTTCTTTTGAATAGGAAAAAATTAGGTCGAGATAACTCAGTCTAAAGCATTCTTACGGATGAGTGTACTAAATTCTAAATGGGTCTAAATCTGAATTAGCACGAACCATATGCCTAAGGTCAGTGATCAAATCCGCTACTTTGTTGCAGTCATGAGGTGTATGGAGAAGGCGAACGACCTCAAAGAACTACAAATTAACAAAAATATCAGCAATTAGCATTTCAATTTGTCAGGGCAAGATCCGCTTCCTTTCAATGCATTAATGACAATAAGTTTGTCTCCTTCAATTTCAGATTTTGAGATATTCGTAGCCTTTTGCTTCACAAACCGCATCATACATTCCTCTAGCCTTAGCCTGAATGACACTCCGGTTTTCATTGACAATAGCGTTCAATGTGATCACATTTCCACAATGATCTCTAATAATGTATCTCGCCGTTGCCATCCCATTATTCTTTTTTGAACCGTCAAAATTAATTTTTTTCAAAACCCTATGCTGGTTTAGTCCAAGTTTTATTTTTTCCATTTCGATTTTTCCTTTTGTTAGGATTAGTGGAAAGGTTTTCGTGGCAACTATCTATTGTTTTCACTTTTTCCATGTATTTAATTATTATATTTTATAAATTCGTCTATGTTTCTTGATGTTCTATCTATTGGTTGGTTGAAAGTGGATCTGTTTCGGTAGTACCATATGCTCCACCATGCAATAGCTATATCAGTGAATAATGACTCTTTCAATTGTGCTTTTTAATCGTTGTATAGTTGTCCTTATGGAGTCATTATTTTGCCCAATTTGTAATATGATGTTAACAATATTAGGATCAACTTTAGCTAAAGTTGTTAATGTCACAGAGCATTGTAGCATCGGGTACCCATATAGACAATCTTTAATCTCATTTTTTGGAATTAATATAGACGGTATCTTTCTCACCCATTCTTTTGGTAACCAGGTAGAAAACTCTCTAGTCTTCCATTGTCTATTGTCATCGATAAACTGAGACATAGTTTCATTTAGATCTATTTCCTTCGCATTCGAACATACATTCAGTAAGGGGAATTCGTAGCTCATAGATCCTTCCAAAAACGAATACTACATCCATCCCCTTTCTGCCAAATTAGGCCTTCAAGAAATTTATTCTTTAAGTGCATTAATTTAGACCACTACCATGACATATTCCTACTTTCTAAATATGTAAACAAGTATTCTATTTCAAAGTATTATTCAGATACGATCTTAACCCATATGTTATTAGGTTCTGATAGAATTTTTCAATGAAGACGCATTTGTAATGCCATATTCATATGTTTTGCTTTTCAGAAGTCTAATCCTCTTTTTTTATTTGATCTACAGATTCGTTCCCATCAATAATAGGGGTATGCTTATGTGGTTTGTTCCAAAAGAATTTTCGACTAATTGAGTCTAATTCATGTAACGATTCGTCAGGAAACATAAAATCTTGCATCACGTAATACGGTTTGGTAGCCAAAACCGATTTAATGAGTGTCGCTCTTCCTACTTTAGATAATGCATTAGCCATCCATTTGGATAACAGTTGTTCTGTAGAACGAATAACCAGTTCAAATGTTCATTTAGTCACTCTACTGTTAATAATTGGACATCCAAGATATTTTTCCAACCACATCGTTAGTGTTATCTCTATTTCATTCTAAAGACATCATTTCGTTGTTCTGGAAACTCCTTCCGTAGTTTAAAATGCCGATTTAGTGAAGTTTACTTTTTGTCCCGATATATCACAATATTCGTTGAGAATGCATTTAACTTTTCGAAAGGCGGTCAACATTGCGGGACAAAAGATGATGATTGATACGAAATTGATTACTTCGCACACTTCGATTTTGTTTGTTTGCCAAGCCCAATCTTGTCAGTTTTAATTCTTCTTCTCTTATACTTCAAAGTTCTTACTTTTGATGGTAGAAGACTCAAACTTCAATTGAATCAAACACTCCCTTGGATTGCAAGGAACAAGGATTGTAGAATGATCCTTCTTGAAGAACAAGTTTCAATTGAATAGGATTGATTTGTGTTTGAACGTGGCTCGATTTTCACGTGAATGAACACAATGGACGAATCAGATTTGTGCTTCTTGTGTTGGACGTGTATTTGGAAAGTAAAGATTTTGATTGAAAATCTTAGGAATAGAAAACAATAAAGTTTCTATCCCAATATATAAATTCACCATGAATAAAAAAGTAGCCTTATTGAAAAATCAAGAATAATCTTTCCTCGTTCTTATGTCGTCGTCCTCTCCTCCGGCGTTCCCGCCGGGTGAGCAAACTTCAAGCAACGTGATGCAAGTGGATAATGCGAATCATGATCGGCGCTCGGAAGATCCACCCGATGGGACTAACTCGTGGAAAGATATAGTCATAGTGGGGAGTATTCAACAAAAGACGATCCTAGATGATGATTTTCTCGAAGGAAAGATTTAGGTTCATTTTCCGGATGGGGATGACGGGGATCCGGTTATCTCTATTGCGGAGGATGTCATGGAGGCTTTAGCTTCGATTCGGAAATGGTCTGTCGTGGTTAAACTTCTTGGTAATCTGGTGGCTTTTTCGCTCATGGAAAAGAAAATCAGGGAGATGTGGAGGGCGGATAATAGATACCAAATTATTGATCTTACAAATGGATGTTATTTGGTAAGATTCATCAAGGAGGAGGAATATCTTTCGGCTCTAACTGATGGTTCATGGACCATTTTTGGAAGATGTCTCTGTGTTCGAAGTTGGTCACCCAAATTCTGAACCACGGAGCTGATCCGAACAACACCTACGTGGATAAGAATCTCGGATCTTCCGGTGTCGTTGTACAAAGAAATTTTTTTGGTTGAAGATTGCTTCAAGCATTGGGCGTCCTATAAAAGTGGATCCAAAGGCCCTCTATACCAACCGTGGACGCTTTGCTCGGATTTGTGTCGAACTTGATCTCAAAAAGCCTCTTAGAGGGGCGGTTTGTGTCAACGCATATAGATATCTCATCGAATACGAGGGACTTCCCACTATTTGCTTCCATTGCGGGTGGTTTGGACATGTTAAGACTAGTTGCACATTCCGTATGGTGGAAGCAACTGTGACACAATCTAAAGTGGTCCATAATGTGAACAATCCTTCATCTAGCAATTCAAATGTTACGGCCATGATGCCGGAAGTTTGATCGCATGCCGCCGGTGTTGAACAAGGAGATCGGAAAGGGGCGAATGAGAATCCCGGGAATCATGGCAAAGGCACGATTGGTGCTTGGATGAAAGTCGAGAAAAGGAAAGTCACTCAGAAAGAAACTAGGAGAATCAACGCTCAAATTCAAATAGGAAAGTTAATAATAAAGAAGGGTAAGGTGCGGGTGAAAAAGGCAAAGGCAAGGTCACCGCGGGATCTTGGGAATTATTTCCCCAAATAAATCGTTTTGGATCTTTGAATATTGAAGAGGAAAAATCTGATACTAATCTTCAACAGAAGGGGGAAAGAAATCTCATTAAGGATAAGTCTTCGGTTAACGGTGTGAGTAATGGAGAAAAAGAAACAGGCCCAAGCCTTCCGCTTGGCCCGAATTCTGATACTGGGCCTGAAAAAAAAAAGAGTAATCCGAGGAATATGAAAAAAGACAAATCTTTGGGTCTTGGAATTCCAGTTATGAATGAAGACTATGTCTCAACCGGTGGTAAAAATCAACTCAGGGGACAACAAAGAAGAGTACAAATGTGTTTTTAACAATGGGATATACCAATTGAAGCCCCAGAACACCGAGTGCGCCGTGAAAGTGGGCTGAAGAATTGGTGTGTTTTCATCAAATTCACAACCGAGTAATGGGATGAAGGGAGTGAATAGGGCTGAAGGGAGTGAATAATGCCTCTGTTGAAGTTTTAGCTAAAAGATCAAGATCCTCATACGAAGACCAGAATGTCCTAAACAACGCCTCTACAACCTCCTGTTACGCAGGCTCATATGGAGAATCAAGAGATTAGAACGACTTCTGATAACAGACTTTTGGGTGTCCCACCTGATGGGTCAACCAGTAACAACATCCAACAATGTGTGTTACAAGAAACCGTAATTTTGGAGCAGAGCAGCCTTCATGGCGCCGATGATACCAAGATGATTGAGGATGATCTGGCTAATGGGCCAAACTAATCCTTGCTCGTTCTCCTTTTCCATATCTTATTTTGTTATGATGATGAATTTCTTATTGTGGAATTCTTTTGGTGTAGGAAAGCCGGGTTTCCGTAGGGAAATCAGGTATATGTGTAAGAATCATAAGGTCAATGTGCTAGCGCTTTTTAAGACTAGAATTTCTGGGGATTCCGCTCAAGTTGCGTGTGATAGACTGTTGAGAGCGGGTTTCACAAACTATGATCATGTGGAAGCTAGGGGTTTTGCTGGTGGCGTTTGGCTTATTTGGAATATCAATAACATTAATATGAGGGTGGAAAATAAGAACTCAAACTTCATCCATGCTTCTTTCATTGAGCAGGTGATGAGAGCTCATCTCTTTGTTGTTTACGGGCCTCCTTCGGTTGCTAGAAGAGAGGTGTTTTGGAAAGATCTTAATAGTGAGATTAAAAAGGTCTGGGGGCGAGTGATTGTGGGCGGAGATTTTAATTGTAACCTCTATAACCATGAGAGGGATGGTGGTGCAGGTGGCCTTCATGTGGACTCCTAGACGTTTACCGATTGGCATAACAAGTTGAGTTTGGTAAATATGGAGTTTGTCGGCCCCAAGTTTACGTGGAGCCGTAGGCTTTCTCCTTCATTGGTGGTGCATAAAAGACTTGATAGAGTTTTCTTGAACATGGATGGTCGTACCCGTTGGCAAGAGGCTTGGGTTAAACACCTTCCTAAGTTCTCGTACGATCATTGCCCACTCCTTTTGAGTTTTTACCCAAAGCTTGAGTTGAATAAAAAGAGAAGGACTTTCCGTTACGAAGCGGCTTGGCTTATGCATCCGGGCTTTGATGCTAAGATTGAGGAAAGCTGGTGCAAAGAGATTGACGCTCCGGAAGCCCTATCTATTTTGAAAGAAGAACTCGTTATTTGGAAGAAGAGGGTGTTTAGCTGTATTCAACGCAGGAAAAACCAGCTTCTGGAGAGTCTGGAAAAAGTGCATTTCAGTTTAACGAGAGGGCCGACTACTACGCTTCTGGATAGGGAAAGTGAGCTTCAACAGGATATCGATCGCGTGCTTGAGCAGGAGGAGTTACTTTGGTTTCAAAAGTCCTGAGAGCTTTGGCTGAGATGTGGCGATCGAAATACATCTTTCTTCCATGCCTCAACGGTTATTCGTCGGAAACATAACATGATCGAAGGGTTAAAAGATGATTCGGGAAATTGGATTGAGAATAGGGCTGACTTGGAGAAGCTAGCTGTGAATATTAACAGTAGCTGTATACGGCTGATCTGGACGCTGTTAATGTTTTGCAACCTTCCCGGGTGACTTTCCCGAGCATTTGTAGGGATCGGATGGTTTTGCTGACCAAGTCGGTTACGACCGAGGAGGTTTGGAGGGCTATTAGAGACATGGGGTCTTTTAAGTCGTCAGGCCTTGACGGTTTTCAGTCCGGGTTCTTTCACAAGTGCTGGAAAATTGTTGGCAGCTCGATTGTGGATTTTGTCTGTAAGTTCTTCCAGAATTCTACTTTGCCGGAAGGTGTCAATAATACTTTAATTGAGTTGTTGGCAAAAGTTTCAAAGTCGGAGCATATTAGTCAGTTTCGGCCCATTAGCCTTTGTAATGTGATTTATAAGGGTGTGACTAAGGTGCTCACCAATAGATTACAACCCCTTATCTCTGACCTAATCGGGCTGACTCAGGCAAGTTTCGTGTCGGGACGCATGATCACCGATAATATTATGGTTTCTTAGGAAGTCGTTCACTCTATGCGCAGGAAAACAGGTATTAAGGGGTGGATGATTTTGAAGCTTGACCTGGAGAAAGCTAATGATAGATTGAGTTGGAATTTCATTGAGGATACACTCCATGTAGCGTGTTTTCTGGATGAGTGGGTTACTTGGATCATGGTTTGCGTAACGTCTCCGAGAATGCAGGTTTTGTGGAATGGGGAGGTCTCGACTCAGTTTACACCGTCCCGGGGGATCAGACAAGGGGACCCGATATCCCCATATATCTTTTTACATTGCGTTGAGAGGCTTGGGCATTTGATTTCGGATTCCGTTGAGAATGGAAGGTGGAGGCTGATTAAGTTGACTAAGAGTGGCCCTTATCTTTCCTACATTTTTTTCGCGGATGACATTATGCTCTTCGCGGAAGCATAGGTGGAGCAATTTTCTATTATTAAGAAGTGTTTGGACACGTTTTGTTTGGCCTCGGGACAAAAGATAAGCATTAGAAAGTCCAAGATCTTTGTCTCGAAAAATGTTTCCCGGCATAATTGTAGGCGTCTGAAGAGGATAAGCGGCTTTGAGGTTACCTCGGATTTGGGAAATTATCTTGCATGCTGATTTTACATAAGTCGGTCAATAAACATATGTTCTCCTACATTGTGGACAGATTTAATAAGAAGTTGTCGGGTTGGAAGTCGAATATGCTTAGCTTTGTCGAGCGTGTTACGTTTGTGAATTCCGTTTTGACTTCTCTTCCCGTTTACACTATGTCCTCCGCTTTATTGCCCTCGAATGTTTGTAAGGAGATTGATAAAATCATTAGGAGCTTCATTTGGGGTAGTACAAGGGAACGGAGATGTATACACAAGGTTGCTTGGGAGGAGATCGTTATTCCCAAAAATCAAGGGGGGTTGGGGATTGCATGAACTTAATGGTTCTCTTGTTGGTAAGCTTGGTTGGCGGTTCATTAATGAGGATGGTGAACTTTGTGTGTCGGTTTTGAAGAACAAATATGTTGATAAGGTGCTCGGAAAGTCTTTGACTTGTTCTAATATATGGAAATGTGTTAGAACAGGTGTGTCTAAGGTCATTGTCAAGGGGAGCCGCTAGATTATGAGGAATGGTGAGAACATTCAGTTTTGGTCGGACATCTGGCTTCTTGATATCCCTCTTGATGATATTGCTAAGTTCGCTATTAGAGAGGAGATGGCAGGTGCGACTGCTAGGAGCTACTGGCGACAGGAGAATGGATGGGACTGGGCTGCGTTATCTCATTTTCTGCCGACTGAAGTGTTGATGAAGTTGGCTGCTATTTCGGTCCGATCTAAGGATAATGGTTTTGAGGACGAGATCAGCTAGAAGTTTACAACTGATGGGAACTATAGTGTAGCTTCTGGGTACAGCTTGCTTTGCGGGAATTCGACCCGAACGAATCTGGATGCTTATTTCTATAATAGAATTTGGAAGTTGTCTGCCACAGAGAGAGTTAAATGTTTCATCTGGCTCGTGTGTAAGGGTGGAGTCATGTCCAACTGATAGCTTGCATATAGGTAGTATTTAGGATGCATGTTTACGTTTCTTTTGCGTTGCTTTTAGGTAGTTTTAGTTAGTTTCTTTAGTGTCTTAGAGTGTTACTGGTTGAGCATCTCTAGATTAAAGTAGCAACTGCATCGTACTAGTATCTGGTTGTGCTAGTCTTATGTAGAAGAGATTTGATTTACATTCTAGGGTAAAAGTTGGTTGTTTTATTCTAGAATTGTATCCTATTATATTCCTATCCTTATTGTTGCTATTAAACTGAATCATTGATGGTTTCATGGTTGTTTAATTAGTTAGAACTAATAGTATCTGGTTGTGCTATTAGTTAGAATTGAAAAAGAATTGGAAAATCCATTGCATGTGATATTGAGGTGAAATCAATGATCAACTTGTCATACGATTGTGGATATTTGTTTGCCTAAGCTATCTTCCTAATTATTGTTATTCATAATCTTTTATTACTTTGTTAGTTTTGCATTCTTAGATTTAGTTTAGTTCATAAACCCCCTTTTTAACTTAATTGTCATAAAATTCACATAAAAAGATAAATCAACCTCCATGTGGATTCGACCCGGACTTCCTAAAGACTACGGTTCTTAGTTAGTTTGGATTCTTTTGCACGACGATTTCACGCCTATCAAATTGGCGCCATTGCCGGGGAGGCAATAATTTTCTTTTTGTGTGATTTTTGTGCCAATTTTGGTGTGAACCTATCTTATGGTTCACACCCGTGCTATTAATACTTCAAATCTTTTGTTTGATCCAGAAATTAAACAGACTCTGTTTAGAACTCGCCGAGCTGTGCGTGCATTATTACAAGAGTTTGAAGCAATGGGTGATCAGCGAGTTACTCTTGAGAGCTTGACAACTCCTAATCTGAATCAACCTACACGTGCAGTGCAATTCCCAGCCCTTGGTGATGGGGTGAAGTTTGAGCTCAAGACAAGCGGAACTCCACTTGAGGATCCCATTCAACATCTTGATGAGTTCCTTGATGTCTGCACCAGCATGTGTCCCTCTGACATTACTGAAGAACAGATGAGGCTGAGAGCGTTTTCTTTTTCTCTGAAGGAATCCGCTAAAGACTGGTATCATGCTCTACCTCCTGGAAGCGTTACTACTTGGGTGAACTTGAAGAAGTTGTTTCTAAACAAATACTTCCCTGCAATCAAGTCTAATCAACTCACGAAGCAGATCTGTAACATAGAGCAATTCCCCAACGAGTCGCTTTATGAATATTTTGAGCGCTTCAGGAAGCTGGTAAAGAGTTGTCCCTACCATGGTTATGCTAATCATGATCTTATTCTCTATCTCCATGGAGGTCTCTGTGAGGAAGACAGGCGATTGGTCAATTCCTCTTGTGGTGGAAACATCATGAAAAGAACCTATGAAGAGGCTCTAGACATTTTTTCTAGGCTAGTTGATGAGTCTAGGCAATATACTGGAAGAGGTTCTAAAAACCTGACAGCCGCCAACTCTCACTCTAAAATTGATCAAGCTGATTTTGATGTGCTGAAAGAAGAAGTGAGGCGGTTGAAGTTGAAAGGCACTGCTCAATAGGTTAAGGCTTGTGGAATCTGTAATAACACCTTTCATCCTACTGATTCATGTTCTACACTACAAGAGGAGGTGAATGCAGTTGGAGGGTACCAAATGAAGCCAAGAAATGATCCCTATTCAAACACTTACAACCCAGGCTGGAAAGATCATCAGAACTTCAGGTGGAGAGAGCCTGAGTCAACGCAGCAACAGGATCAGTTTCAACAAGCTAAACCATATGTGCCAAGGCCTCAAGGACAGAATCACAATGCATCCCCTTCTATGGAAGACATGATGACGATGTTGATGCAAAGTAACCTCACTCTTCAAAATAGTATGACTCAACATCAAAATAGTATGACTCAACTGGCTCAAAATCAAGTCAAATTCCAAGATACTACATTAGCAAGCATTCACAACTTGGAACGACAGATGAGTCAAATCTCTGAAGCTGTAAGCAAACTGGAAGCAAGAGATTCGAATAAGCTCCCCTCTCAAACAGAAGTCAACCCGAATATTCGGAATGTTAGTGCCATCATGTTAAGGAGTGGGAGACAACTTGAGGACAGAGAAGTGGACGAATCTGAAGAAGGCGAAGGCGGCGACCGCCGCCAGGCTAGCGGCACCCGCCGCCAAAACAAGGTTGGCTACGACAAATTGGAATTAATTAGCGGCGACCAAGAATTAAATGGCGGCACCTGCCGCCAGGACAGTGGCACCCGCCGCCCAGCTGACGGTGACCGCTGCGACGGTGCTCAAATTTGCGGAAAAAACGGCGACCGCCGCCCCCTGGCGGCACCCGCCATCCCGCCGCCTCTCAGAAATTGATTTTTTCCCTTCTGATGTTGCTCACAGCCCATCTGTAGATGCCTCAGATGTTGAGAAGGCTTCTAAAACTCCTGTTTTTCCTGAATGGAAGCCTGTTGCTCCATTCCCATCTGCATTAAAGTGTACAGAGCCATTGAAGCAAGACAAGGACATATTTGAGATGTTCAGAAAAATTGAGGTCAACATGCCCCTACTAGATATGATCAAGTCAATTCCTCGTTATGCTAAGTTCTTAAAGGAGATGTGCACTACAAAGAGGATTCAGGATGAGAAAAGCAAGAAAAAGGTGAAGGTGACCGAACATGTCTCAGCAATATTTCAAAAGCACTTACCCGAGAAATGCGGGGATCTAGGTATGTTCACTATCCTTATAACTGTTGAATGTACTAAATTTGACAAGGCTATGTTAGATTTAGGTGCTTCCATTAATGTTATACCTTCCTCTCTTTGTGAGTCTATTAAACTGGGACCTATTCAGCCAACTAATATTTCTATTCAGTTAGTTGATAAGTCCACTGTGCGTCCTATAGGAGTAGTAGAGGATGTTTTGGTTATGGTTGGTAATCTTACTTTTCCTGCTGATTTTTATGTGCTTAATATGGAACATGATAATCATGCAATCCCTATTCTGTTAGGGAGACCCTTCTTGAAAACAGCTAATACCAAAATAAATGTGAGTACTGGTTCACTGACAATGGAATTTAATGGCCATATTATAAATCATAATATCTACGACGCCATTAAATCTTCATCTAATAATCATTCTGTGTATGTTGTTGATGTGCTTGAGCCTTTTGTGAAAGATATTCTTGTTGGAAACCACCTAGATGATATGAAATCTCTTGTTGATTCTAGTTTGGATTTCACTTTATCACCTAATATGCAGGACAATGTTAATAAGTTGGATGCTTACAATAAGCTTCCTCCTGAATTTTTGGGACAAACTCCTTTACCACTTACCTTGACTAGCAAGAAGCTTTTGTCTTCTATTGTGCAGACACAGGTAGTTGAATTGAAGAAACCTCCAGAGCGCATAGGGCAACCCCCTCTGCCACCCTTGCAACCTCCGTCGCGGCCACCACCGTTCCCTGACCCAAATTAGTTGTTGGTTTGTAAGTTTTTCTCTTTCTCTTTACTTTTACTTTACATTGGGGACAATATAAGATTTAAGCATGGGGGAAGGGGATTACTTGTTTTGCATTCATGTAGTTGCATTAGATTAGGCATGTTAACTTTATCTTTTGCATTGATTCAAATTCTTGAAAAAATGAAAAAAATCAGAAAATTCATAAAAATACAAAAAAATTGCATTTAGGTTCATATTTCTCCATTGTTTGATTCTTCTTGTTTCTCTAAAGTTGAGTATGAATTCTAACCCATGATTTGAATGATTTGCTGAAGTTGATATGATATGAGCATGATCATTGATTAATTACCTTGATTATAGGACTGAGCATGTATTTAGCTTGGGTATTTGATTCATTCTGAAGTTCTAGACAAAAATTAGCCTTGTGAGATATTTTTGGCCTTTCATGATTATATTTGTTCTCTACATTCTTGAGTGTATTACCATGACTATCTAGCTCTAGAACTTGCGTTATGACTCTTTTTCAAGGCTGGTTTATATGATTAAATGCATGACATTAAAATGATTGAGGCAATGTTTCTTTATAAGCCTATCATTTCCCTTCCTACCTTACGAGATCCATGTTCTTGATACCCCATTTCTTTTGAGCTTTAAGCCTATTTTTGATAACTCCATAAAATTTTCCAAGCTAAATAAGCTTGACCCATCCGGGATTTAGGACTTTAGGTTGTGTTTTTGTTTTGTGTGAATTATGTATAAGTATGGGGGAGTTGGAAGAAAAGGTGGAAAAAGAGGAAATACAACTCTTGGTTGCAAAGTGAAAAAAATGGTGAAGATGAAAAGTTTGTGGAAAGCAAACGAAAAAGTTCAGTTTAATTATTAGTAGTCTTCATAAAGCAAAGAAAGAGTTGAAGAAGAGGCAAAGAAAAAAAAGTGAAGAAAGAAACAAAGTGTATAAAAATGTGTATGGAGTTGAGAAAGAAAAGTTTGGGAGAAGTAAGAAAAGAAAGTGTGTTGAAGTTGGGTTTAGGATTAGTTCTTTATCCCGGATTTAGCACCACATACCAAATATGATCCCTTCCAAATTTCTCTTTACCTTGGCCCCATTACAACCCTTAAAAAGACCTCTTGATTTTTGTTATGTGTTTGATCCCCAGCGGTGGAGATTTAGAACTCTGATCCAAGCTTATGGTAGTCTAGTCTTCATGGTTGATCTTGAGCGAAACACCTACCCTTAAACACTTGAGAGTTTGAGTGCAAACACAATTTACCTTGGTGAGGTCTAAAATGAATGAATGGGCTTTACTTTTTGCTTATTATAATACATGTTAGGAAGTCTTGGTCGGGTTTTTGATTATATGTGAAATGCTTGTTTGACTTGAAATGGATGTATGATTGCATTTCCGTGGTGTGTTTTGGATTTATGACTTGCTTGAGGACAAGCAAGGGTTAAGCATGGGGGAATTTGATAGCTTGCATATAGGTAGTATTTAGGATGCATGTTTACGTTTCTTTTGCGTTGCTTTTAGGTAGTTTTAGTTAGTTTCTTTAGTGTCTTAGAGTGCTACTGGTTGAGCATCTCTAGATTAAAGTAGCAACTGCATCGTACTAGTATTTGGTTGTGCTAGTCTTATGTAGAAGAGATTTGATTTACATTCTAGGGTAAAAGCTGGTTGTTTTATTCTAGAATTGTATCCTATTATATTCCTATCCTTACTGCTGCTATTAAACTGAATCATTGATGGTTTCATGGTTGTTTAATTAGTTAGAACTAATAGTATCTGGTTGTGTTGTTAGTTAGAATTGAAAAAGAATTGGAAAATCCATTGCATGTGATATTGAGGTGAAATCAATGATCAACTTGTCATACGATTGTGGATATTTGTTTGCCTAAGCTATCTTCCTAATTATTGTTATTCATAATCTTTTATTACTTTGTTAGTTTTGCATTCTTAGATTTAGTTTAGTTCATAAACCCCCTTTTTAACTTAATTGTCATAAAATTCACATAAAAAGATAAATCAACCTCCCTGTGGATTCGACCCGGACTTCTTAAAGACTATGGTTCTTAGTTAGTTTGGATTCTTTTGCATAGCCGTGATTTGCACGACGATTTCACGCCTATCACCACCCATGAAAGAAGACGTCGGTACATCTCCACGAATGCTAACTGTGTTTATGGGTGTGCTATAGAGGAAACTTATGAACACATGCTACGGGATTGCCCTCAGGTGAGATTGATTTGGGTGAATTTCAAAGTTACTAATTTTTATCCTTCTTTCTTTCAGGATTGTTTTTCTTGTTGGATAAGAAGGAACATTTTTGAAGGGACAAAGATCGGAGATTTGGATTGGAACGCTATCTTCGCTACTACTATTTGGTGGATTTGGAAGTGGAGAAACTCGAAAGCGTTCGATCACAAGTCGGTGGCTATGGACAAGGGGTTGTTTATCTTGGATCGTGTCAGGGAGTCGTTCAAGGCTGCAAGTATGGATCGCTTGTCAAATAGAGCTAATTGCAAAGTCATGCAGGAGATCGTGTGGACGGCGTCGGAGAATGGGTGGGCCAAAGTTAACACTGATGGAGCTGTTAAAGACAGCTTGGCGGCGACAGGAGGCGTCCTTAGAGAATGTTTTGGCAATTGGTTAGGGGGCTTTGTGTACAATATCGGGTTCTGTTCGGTCCCTATGGCGGAACTCCGGGGGTGTATAATAGATTGAAGTTAGCTTGGGAGGCCGGACATCGATCGTCGGGTGGTTCTTGAGACGGACTCTCAATTAATTATACATCTCTTGACTTCCAAGTTAAAGAGGATTCATCCTCTTTCTAGTCTGGCATCAAGGTGTCAAGACTTAATTAGTAGGGATTGGGTTATCCAATTCCATCATGTCTATCAAGAGGCGAACGTGGTCGCGGATCGCCTTGCCTCCCTTGCTTGTCAATTTCCTCTAGGATTTCATGTATTGTGTGCCCCGTCGGAGGGGATTTTTCTTTTATTGTTCGACGATGTTAGGGGTCGGGCTATCCCCTATTTGTTGACTACTTAGCCCATTTTTTTCTCTTATTAATAAAACTCCCCTAGTGAGAACAAAGAGTGTCGCCTCTCCTTCTACAAAAAAGTAGCCTTACATGAGTTTAAATAGCCAAAGCTTCTAAAAGATATTCTATCTTAAAATATTAAAAGCAACTATAACTTGGGCTCCAAGTAAGGCCCATATTACCATTCTAAATTAGCCCCACCATTCTTTCATGGTCCAATTAGAATAATAATATGTCCTTAAACTTAGAAAATACAAGCCTACACATTATGACCCATAACACAGGGTCCATATATATGGCAAACCTAAAAATAGTAAAACCAATATAGGAAAAGTAATAAAAATAGTAAGTCTAAGATAAGCATGCAAACAACTCTTGCGTGTGAGTGTGTCCAAGTCAAGGTTGAACATGGTAAATAGAAGTGACACATCTAGGCTCCTTAGGCTTGTCCACCATGGTTGAGATACAAGCTAGAAGAACCCTTGTAGCTTTCTTCAACTTCTTGGCTCGGTCTCGAGTGATAGGACCATCAAAGGGAATATGAGCCAAGTCCTCGATATCTTGTGGAGTCATGGGTGCATGGGCTGCATCATTTTCCTTCACTTGACCGCGAAGCGTCCTCGATTCTTCGTCGGAGTCACCGTCGGTCTCAAACAAAGTCAAATCAGCTACATTGAATGTTGGATGCACAACATACTCACAGGGAAGATCCAAACGATAGGCATTAAGACCAATCCACTTGACAACTCGAAATGGGCCATGTCCACGGGGATCCAACTTAAACTTGCGCTTGTTTGGGAATCTCTCCTTCCTCAAATGCACCCACACAAGATCACCTTCTTCAAACTGGACGTCCTTACACCCTTTTTCCGCTTGTTGCTTGTACTTGGCGATCTTGCGCTCCAAATGCATCTATGTACTCTCATGTAACTACCACACAAACTGAGGCCGCTTGCTAGCATCGAACAACTTCTTGGCCTTCATGGGTTGAGATGTGAGTTCCACTGGGGTCTTGGGATTAAGGCCATAAACAATCTCGAACGGTGTCCTCTTGGTGGCCGAATGGACTGACCTGTTGTAAGAAAACTCAACAAAAGGAAAAAAATACTCCCATCTTCTGAGGTTAGTCTTAAGCATAGTGCGTAATAAAACACCCAAAGTACGGTTACAAACCTCAATTTGACCATCGGTTTGTGGATGACAAGTAGTAGAAAACAACAATTTAGTACCAAGTTTACGCCATAAAAACTTCCAAAAACAACTCAAAAACTTAGCATCCCTATCACTCACAATAGAACAAGGAACACCATGCAATCTCACAACCTCTCTAAAGAACAAAGTAGTAATATGAGATGCATCATTAGATTTATGACAAGGAATGAGATGAGCCATTTTTGAAAACCTATCTACTACCACAAAAGTGGAATCATGCCCTCTTTTAGTCATAGGTAAGCTCAAAATAAAATCCATAGAAATATCTTCCCAAGGGCTATTAGGAATAGGCGTACAAACCATGCGGGCTAAGCTTAGATTTACCTTTAATAAATCTTAACACAAAGTTAGAAATTTTAGGCCAATAGAAGTGTTCCTTAAGTCCATCTAAGGTCTTTTCTAACCCACCGTGTCCCTTAGTCTCATGAACATCATGCACTAACAACCTACAATATGAAGAAGATGGTATGCACAATTTTCCAGCCTTACACAAAAAACCATCATCAACAAAATAAGTGTCATGCTCACCATGGGCAATGCAATAGTCATAGATTTTACCAAAGAAAGGATCAGAAGCATACATGGCATGCATCATGGAAAAACCTAAGAGCTTATCATCCAAATGAGACAAGAGAACATACCTTATGATAGAGCATCGACTATCACATTATCACTTCCCTTTTTGTGCTTCACTACATAAGGGAAACTCCCTTGTGATGGGCCAATGATCTTGGCTATAACGGGTTGAAGTCTGTTGGTCAAAATTTAGTAATAGTCTTGTATAAGACATTGCAAAGACTAATAGGACGAAATTGATTAATCCGTTCAAGGTTGGTAACTTTGGCTAAAAGAATAATGAGGGTGTCATTTAACCCTTCATGGATCACCCCAATTCTAAAAAATTCCTTTACAAACGTATTGACTAAGCTTCCACCACTTGTCCCCCAAAATTTATGGTAGAAGTCGGGTTGAAAGCCTTCAATCCCTGGAGATTTGAAAGCTCCTATACCTTTGATAGCCTTCCAAATTTTAACATCGGTAATGGGCATGCAAAGCGACTCTTTCTCATCACTAATCAGTCTCAGAAAGCCACAGTTCAACTCGAGGAAAGTAAGAATACCAATGGTCTCAGTCATATACAAATTCTGAAAGAAATTGATAGCAATCTCCTCAATATCTTCACTCTTGTCCACCCAAGTGTCCTTCAAATCAATGAGTCCCTCTATAGGGTTGTACTTGCGTCGAATAATGGTTGAATTGTGGAAAAAAGACGTGTTTCTATCTCCTCAACTCAACCATTGCACTCTCAAAGTCTGAAACCAAAGTATCTCTTCTTGTTCGAGCACAATCTCTAGATCATTCCTTATCTTAGCTTCAAGGTCAGTCAAGGTCGGAGAACTAGAGCAATTAAGTCTACTTTGAATGTTGTTAAGGCTACTTAACCGCCCCTGTTTGCACTGTTGTATACTCCCAAAAACATTTTTGTTCCACACCCTCAGCTCTTTTTGAAGAATGTTTAGAGCACTAGGAGTGTCAATATCAGGGCGCCAACTCTTCTTCAACTTGTCATCAAAATTCGGGTGCGAGAGCCAAGCAGCCTCAAAACGGAAAAGGCCTCGTCTTTTTATTCATCTTATCAGCCGGCTCGAAAGATAACAATAGCGAATTATGGTCAGAAGAGAAGCGAGGAAGATGCCTGACCCGAGTCTCTTCCCATCTCACACGCCCTTCTTGATTCATGAAAATTTGATCAAGTCTTTTAGACACAATCGAACAAGTAGAGAGACGGGGACTCCAAGTGAAACGCAGACCAACAAAACCAAGATCAATAAGGCCCAAGATATTATTCCAACGATTAAAAGTATTTTAGTCCGCATGAAGGCCACCCGACCCCTCATCTCTCTCATGAGCATAAAGAATGCTATTGAAATCACCTCGAACGATCACCGACCCCATATAATGGAAGCCTCGAGATCCTTCCAAAATGGCTCTCTTCAAGTGGCAGGAGGAGGCCCACACACCAAAGAGATGGCAAGTAGTTCCAGTATCCACAAAAGACGCATGAATGAAGTTACTATCTCTCTCCACAATGGTAAGTTGGATCGTACTTTTCTTCCAAAAGATCCAAATACCGCCCGCCATCCCAACGCCATCAATTCTCTCACAATTCGAGAAGTCTTTCCTGGTCATACGAGTACAAATACTATCAACACGGTCCCTTGAAACCCTGGTCTCGAGAACCGCTAAAATATCAACTTTATGATTATGACACATATAACGGATCGCACGACGAAAACCCGGCTTGCCTGCACCAAAATAATTCCACATTAGTACATTCATCATAAAAAATGATAAAAGGGAAGAAGGGTAGCGGAAGGGATCAAATCGGACCTTAAGCCGAGTAGCTCTCTGCTATTGTGGAGTCATCATCTATAACCGTCTCGCTTGATATGCTATGTATCACATGCTCAGTTTGCCCCCTTAAAAGATTAGTAGCCATTATTGTCGTCGATAGCCCCGGTCCTGGGTCAATAATAACCATGTTAGGTCACAAGCCTTCATAGTGATTCGAGCGTGGATCAACGGTAACACCTGACTCATTTATTTGCCTCTTTTTGGGCCCATCCATTTTATTAACCAATTGCCCATTAGCCCCAATTCTGTTAATATCTTTGGGCGTGAAAATCCCAACTTTCAGGCCTATCTTGGGCTTTCATTATCTCCCTAGGCTTTTCCATTTAGAAGCCCATTGATCAACCCCACTTGGAACTGGGCATTCTCGTTGTTTCTCCCTTGTGTAGTAGCAGATTCCATAACTGAAATTACACGGGCCTCCTCTGACCCAATCTTTTCCCAGAACCATTCTCCCCTAGGATTCGAGCCGCTATCTTCTCGCAAACCATCTCTGCACGCTTCCGTGGCGTATATTTTTTTATTAACTTTCTCCTTTCTTGGCGCGGTTGTAGCAATCTCATCCTCATTGACCTTTTTGGAAAGATTCTGAGAACTTTCTTCATTAGCGATGACCAACACTTCAAAACGATTCGTCGGAGGAAAGAGTTGCCTTGAATCCGGAAATAGTTTATCTTTTCCTTTTCCATTCAAGCCCACGTTATACTTCCAATCTACCTTCCTATTTTGGTCATTCATCGGAATCTTCTAGGTGTTATCAGACTTTGGGCTTGGTTTCGTCGGTCTTGGTCTTCTTGCAACTATCATCCAATCCCCGTAGAGACCACTACCATTCCCTACACCGTTGGGTGGTTCATCAGGACCGATGTGCTCCTCCCCTTGACCATTCAAAGTACTAGCTTGGTCAGTGTTAACATTCACTGATGACTCCACGGTTGGACCAAAAGGGAAATTGCTTTTGATGTGCCTGAATTTACCACAACGAAAACATATTATAGGCAACCCTTCGTACTCGATGAGATATCGTTCATTGTTATTTGTTATCGATCCCTTAAGAGAGCGCTCAAGGTCGACTTCCACACATATTCGAGCAAATCGGCCTCTGTTTGTGTAAAGTGTCTTCGGATCCACTCTGATTGGACGGCCAATTCTTGCTGCAACTTGGAGGAGGATCTTTTCTTCATACAAAGTGATGGGCATCACAGTCAACCTAATCCACGTTGGAGCTGTTTTAATTGGGTCAGAGGTTCGAAAGCTAGGGGACCAACTCCTAACGGTGAGACGCCGACCAAAAGCGATCCAAGGACCATTTGCTAACGCCATCAAGTAATCACTCTCATTAGCAAATCGAACCAGGAAACAACCATGTTCCAAATCAAGGATTTGAAAACGAGATTTCGTTCTCTACAAGTCCCTGACCTTTTTCTCGATCACGTTGAGTGCTATAGGTGAGCCAAGCAACTTAACCATAACCGACCATGTCCAAATTGAAGCAAGCGCCTCCATAACATCCTCATTAATAACGACCGCAGGATCTCCTTTCTCACCATCGGGGAAAGAAACTTTAACTTTCTCATTGAGGAACTCGTCGTCAAGAATTGTTTTCCTTTGGAACACACTATCAATGGCTACATCTTTCCACGAGACTTTCCGGTCTGACAGATCACCCGGAGGTCGATCTCCACCAGCCTTGTCAATTTGCATACCATTTTTTCTCGAACTTTGATTTTCCAGTGCGAACACTGGATTCGAAACTACGTTCATTCGCCTAGAAGCTTTCAGAAGAGAGTGTTTAATCAATTCAAAAGCTCTATGAATTGAACTACGTTCATTCACCTAGAAGCTCTATGAATTTGCATACCTTGATTTGGTTTTTCTAGTGGCATTCCTTAGTACATTTAATTTGCTCCGTAGAAACACTGGACTTTGATATTCCTTACTTTAATTTAGTTAATTTGCATTACTACATTTAACTTAACTTAACGAGTAAGTTCAAATAAAACAACTCTTTATCCTATAAAATAAGGAGAGTTTAGAGCCCTTGGGTCACCTTGATCCAAGGGCTGGTATATTATTTCTTTTAGGGGCGCGGTGGCATTTGGTAATTTCTCGAAAATTACAAAAGTGCATCACTATCGTGAAAAAGTACATTGCTAAATATAAAAAGTGCATTAGTAAGTCGAAAAAGTGCAAACAAAAATGAAGCCAATGGGACACAAGCTCCATGTTCTTTTCAATGTAAAAGTGCATCATTATGGTGGAAAAGTGCATTGCGAAATACAAAAAAGTGCATTGCTAAACCAAAAAAGTGCATCATCAAGGACGTCCAATTGACTCTATTCCGATTGAACTCAATCACCCAAAATATTTGGGTTTAATAATGCACTTTTTGGTATATACTAATGCACTTTTTCACCATAACGATGCACTTTTGTAATTTATGAAAAATTACAAAAATGCCACCGCATTCCTAATTTTCAAGAATATTAACGCTTGGATCAAGGAGATCCAAATGTTCTAAACACTCATTTTATAGGATAATAAGTTGTTTTATTTAAACCAAACTAACTTATAAAGCCCCACCAATGAAAACACAACCCTCAACTCCCTCAAGTCAGAGCCTCAGTTTATCTGGTTTCTTCATAATTTGCTCACAAGCTCAGCTGTCTTGTTTCTCCGGAGATCGTCCCTTCACCTTATATTGCAAGAGAACTTCAGATTCAGGTAACATTACCCCCAAATTCGAAATCTTTCCCACTGATTTGGAAAATTTCTGCTTTTCTTAAGCTCTTTGATTTGTTTCGATTTACAAAATTTCCGATCCGTGACCTTTTGCTATGAGATAATCCCTCTGTTTTCCGATTTCAATCGATCTTCTCTTCTCTCGAGTTATCGATCTCAAAACTATGCTAGGGTTAGGGCGAAATCCCTTCAAACAATGGGGAATCGGTCCGAGCTTCCGCTTTCCCTTCCCGGTCATAGTTATACTCCTCGCATTGATCCTCACTGTTGCCTTCTTCTCCACCTGGGAGAACAATTCGCTAGGGTTACTCGTTTACGGAATTTCTCGACCTAGATCTGCAACTGTCACTCCACAATCATTGAATCCGACGGTGTGGCGTGTCAACGGAACCGAATTGATTTGGCAAAAACCTGATTCGCCTAAGGCAGTTCTGTTTCTCGCCCATGGCTGCAGCGGAAAGGCCGGCAATTTCTGGGATAAGTCGCCTAGATGCCCGCGCTGCGTAGGTTTGCCGGAAGAGAGGCTGATTGTGCTGAACGCCCTTGCACACAACTTTGCTGTTCTCGCGATCTCAAGCGTGGGGGATTGCTGGACATTGGAGAAGGAAAGAATTGTGGTTAGAGACGCCATTCAATGGTGGAGGAGGAAGAATGGGTTGTCTAGGGTTCCCTTGGTTGCAATGGGGGCTTCCTCTGGTGGATACTTTGTGTCTGTACTTGCCAATGATGATGCTCTGAGGTTTAGTAGCATTGTAATCATGATTGCTGAGGGCATGTTTGATACGATGGAAATCAGATCGAATTACCCTCCCACTCTTTTTGTGCATATGCCGAAAGATTCAAGTAGGAACCAGGTCATACCTAGAAACGTAGAGATGTTGAGGAAGAAAGGGGTTGATGCTAAAGAGGTTAAGTGTATGGAGTTTCGTCTTACTCCAAAGTTCTTGGCTGAAAGGATTCCAGGCCTTAACGAAACTACTTCCGAAAAGTTGTTTGAGTTGTTTCAGGAAAAGGGTTTCGTTGATTTCAATGGGTATATGATCAAAGATGGGCGGAAAACTCCTTGGGTGAAAGCTCTCAAGGAAAGTAAGATTCCTTTCCCGTATGGAAAGATCTCAACACTTCATGTTCAGGAAGAGCTCAATCTTGCTTTTGGTTATCATGAAATGACAAGCTTGCAATCCAAAGATATGTTTCAGTGGTTTGAATCACACATGAAATGAGTTGCTTCAGATTTGATGTATGCTTAAGATTTTGATGATTTGTATATCTGTTTCAGGTCACACTAGTCCCTGTGTTGATCAGAGGTGTACTCAAAAAGTTTGTTGTTTTATTCAAGTATATTGTTTGTTGAAGTAAATTACACCAATTTCTGAACTTTCCTTCTTCTTCCTTTAAAGTAAGATTAAATTGTTTAAGCTAGACTTCTGCTCGGTTTTCTTTGTTCCATTCTCCTAAGTTTATGTTGTTTAGAGTAATCAAATTTCACCTTCATTTTGAAACCGTGGTCTTTAGTTACACAACCATTATTAGCATTGTATTTTCAAATATGCTTGATAAGAAGTTAAGAACAATATCTGGCTCAGGTTTTAGGTAGAAACTTGCCGTATTTCAGTGCAGAATGCAGGAATATAAGATTATAGCTTCTGATTTTCCAAGTTCTAAAGAAACTGATGCTCCAGTTTTCATCTAACCACTATATAAACTAGTCCCAAACAATGCAGCTTCTTTTTACTTTGTTTTTGCTCTTGCACTTTGCTTTCTGGAATGTCTACTGCATTTTTAGCATCTTTATTGTAATGAATTATTAGGTCCAAGTCAGAGTGAAGGTTCAGCCTAATTTGGACTTGGAATAAAAGCGCACGTCTTGCTATTGATACCATCCCTATTTTCTGTCGCAAATGGAACAAAACGAGAAAAGAAGTCAATTTGTTTGCCTTGCCCAAAAACATGGCAACCAATGTCCAACATGTAAGTCTTTAGATTATGGGTAATTTCGGATGGTGCCCCTGAGTTTGTTGCTTTTCCGGTTGGTGTTCTGAAAAAAAAATTATTCCCGATGGTACTCCCGAGCTTTTAAAAAAATCCGGCCCATACCCTTAATGTTCGTTTCCTTGCTTTTTATTAACTTCCTCCGTTTGAATAGCTTATAACTATGTTAATGTTTTCAAAGCCCATAAATTCTAAAGTTTTTCTTAGAGAATCCACCCATCTCTTAAATACCCCATCTATATATACAAAGGCCTTGTTTGATTTGTCATGACATATGGAAATGTAAACGGAAACGAAAACGAAATCGAAATCGAAATCGAAATGAATCTAGATCATTTTTAGTGTCATAATACATTTATATAAAAAAAATCACCCAAAAACTTGTCCATTGTAAAAGTGATATAGAAGGGAGTGATTCTCTCATTTTGTTACCCACCCCTTTGATGGAATAATAATTTAGGTGGAGCAAGCCCTTTTTACAATGGATAGGTTGTGCAAAACAAGTTGATTTTTTTTAATGTATTATGAAACTAAAATGGACTACATTCATTTCCATTCCGTTTACGTTTCCATGAATTGTAACCAAACGGGGCCAAAGTCTTTAATATATTCACAGAATCCACCCATCTTTGTAATGGTTTGTATCTTGCAAGAAATGAGCATTAAATCTTCAATATATTCACTAGGGCTGTCAAAACTTGACCCGACCCGAATAACCCGCCCGACCCGCCCGACTCCGAACCCGACCCGACCCGAGAAAACAATAAAAAATTTTATACCCGAAACATGTTTGACCCGAACTGATTTGATCCGAATCCGAAAAAACCCGAACACGAGATTAACCCAAAACCGATTATACCCGAATGGACTAGCCTGATGCAACCCGATATCCGATGCTACCCGACCCGAAGTCATCCGAAAATCCGAATTTACCCGACCCGAAACTATCCGAAAATCCGAAGTTACCCGACCCGAAACCATCCGAAAATTATATTATGTTTTAAAATATTAATAATAGTGAATATTTATTATAATTATGTTTAAGTTAAATGTTACATTAAATATTTAGACCCTAAAGTAGTTAAACTACACAAAATAATCATTCGATATATGGTCTGAATCAAATTCCGGCTTACTCGAAATCAGATTAACCCGAAATTCAGCCAAAGTCGAAATCTGATTCACCCAATATCCGAAAAACCCGAAACCGAACTCAGCCGAAATCCGACTAAACCCGAAACTGAACTAAACCCGAAACCGAACTTATTCGAAATCAAGTTGGACCGAAAACCGAATGACCCGACCGAAATTGACCCGAAACCCAACTTTGCCCAATTAATTGAGCACCCGACCCGAAATGATCCAACCCAATTTGACGCGATTTTCAAAATATCCGAATTTGACCCGAATCCGAACTTACCCGAAACTAAATTGACCCGACCCAAACCCGACCCGACCCGCCCGATTGACACTCCTAATATTCACAGAATCCACCCATCACAAATTCCTTTTCAGATTACTTGTTTTGATTTTTTTTAATCAGGCACCTAGAAATAAAATTGAGCCTCCGCACAATCAATTCATATGTGCTTAATTATGTGCTACTTAGATTATTTGGTCTCCTAGAAATTGTTCAAGTAAACTCTCACATTTAATGAAGTTCCTGGCATTTTAATGATTGCATTAGCTCTAATAGAAGCAAACATTTATCATCTACCTCAAATCCCTATTCTAACTTTAATACTCTGTATTTGAGAAAGTCCTCCGGTGTTGAACAAATTGGACTCGCAGGAAGAAATTTCAAATACATGCTAAATTATACAGAAACTCCATAAAAGAGAAGTAAATTTCATTACTTCTATTTGCTAATTACACCAATGAATAAAAAAAGCTCAAAAGTCACTCATGAGATAAAATGTATTGCTCAAAAGTCATTCGTGAATTTTGGGAGAAAAGCTTTGGGATTTCTAGGCTTTGAGGAACATGGATAGAGCCTTTCAAATGGAGGAAGTTAATAAAAAGCAAAGAAATGAGCATTAAGAGTATTGGCCAGACTTTTTTAAAAATTCGGGGTACCATCAGGAATAACTTTTTTGTATGGCACCACTTGAAAAAGCAATAAACTCAAGGGTATCATTCGAAATTTCCCTTAGATTATTCCTTTTATTATTAATTATGGTTTGTTCTTTTTATTTGGGTTTTCTAATTATGGCTTGCTCTGAGTATGTTTTTTTGTCTTTACATAAGTGAAGAGTATTTACCTTTTATGTATTTCAAGATTTAAAAAAAGGGTACTTTCTATCAAAATATGTTTTTTTAAAAAAGAATTAGAGTAAATTATTAGTTTCAGGATGGATCTCTATAGGCTTATGTGCTACACATAATGCGCATATGTGCACGAACGAGCATGGGGTCCTCACGTTATATTGGTTAATTGAACTTTGACATGATACCAAAGCAGTTCGTTTCAAGCTCATGGTCTGTTGGATTAGTCGGTCTTAAGGCATGATGTCTAGTGCAACTAACATATTACGAGATTAAGCAGTTGCACTTGAAGGGGTGGGTTAGAAAATAAACTCTTCCATGTGGAAAAATTGAGAATAAAATGTCTAGTATATATGTCATTGAGTTAACTTTTCTAGGCTATGGCTAAATTTATAATATTTTCTAGCTATATTTTTTTTTTAGAGTTGGAAAAAATTAGGTTGACCAAAGTCAGCCTATAGCATCCTTTCGGATGAGGACATGAAGTCCTGAGTGTGTCTGAATTTGATTTGCACTACAAGAATGTCGTAGTCCCGCAATCAAATCAACAACCTTATTATAGTCACGAGGTATATGTGCAAATCTAACTACCTCAAACGACTGTAGTAACACAAGTGTATCTGAGATTAACATTTCAATCTGCCAAGGACATGATCTACTTCCCTGTAGCGCTTGTATAACAATTAAGCTATCTCCTTCGATCTGGATATTGGACAAATTCTTTCTCTTAGCTTCACAAACTGCTTCATACATGCCTATTGCTTCTACCTGAATAGTACTCCAGTGCTCGCTTGCAAAAGCATTTATCGAAATATTTCTCCCATTATGGTCCCGAATAATATATCCTGCAGTTGCTAGTCCATCTCCTTTTTTAGATCCATCAAAATTTAATTTTACAAATCCATGTTCAGGTCTATGCCATTTCTTAACTTTTCCTTTTAGATATCCTTTTGCTTGTCGTATCAATATGGTCATTAGCATTTTCTTGTACTTTATTCCAACTCATTATTTGTAATTTTATAAATTCTTCTATATTTCTAGCCGATCCGTCAAAAGGTTGGTTAAATATTGTTCTATTTCTAAAATACCATATACTCCACCATGCTATAATTAATTCATTAAATTTACGTGTGTTCATTAAATTTTTCAATTTTTCCAAGATTTCTAGCATGCTTTGATCATTTCCTAAAACATTTAGTAAAGATTGTACAAAAACATTATAAATTTTACTCAAAACTTGCCTTGTAAAAGGACATTCCATTAAAATTTGTCGATCTGTTTCATTTGAGCTGGAGCATAACGGGCATTCTGGAGTTACTGCTGTGTGGCGTTGAATTAATCTATCTTTAGTCGGTAGTCCTCCTGAACATAATTTCCATAAAAATAATTTACATTTTTGGCTTATATCAAGCTTCCATATCCAATCAAATTCGATATCTCTTATTTGTTGGTCATGTGCTACAAAGGCAGTAGCCGAGTGTGTAGAAAACCATCCATTTTTGCTTGGAAACTAGTATAATCTATCCCTGATTTGACTTTTCGGTATTAGTGTGGACTTGATTCGTTGCGCCCATTCCGGTGGTAAAATTCGATATAACTCCTGGTCCTTCCATCGTCCAATGTTATCGATAAATTGTGATACTGTGACATTAGTATCTATGTTTAATGGCAGATGGCAAATTTCTACAAGCGCTTGATTAGTCACCCATTGGTCTTTCCAAAATTTCACCGTTTTCCCATCACCTATTTGCCAAATTAATCCTTTTTAGAATTATGGTTTTAAATTCATCAATTTCTTCCACTGCCATGACACATTGCGAGTAGGTGAGTATTCTAATAAGTTCTCATTCTTTAAATATTTTTCTACCGCAATACGGACCAAAATGTTATTTGGTTCAGCTAAAATTTTCCATAGTAGTTTCATCTGCAGAGCTTTGTTCACATGCATCGATTTTCTAAGGCCAAGTCCCCCTTTTTTCTTTGATCGGCATATCTTGTCCCAACCTATTAGAGGAATATATCCATTCGGCTTATTCCAGAAGAATTCCCTATTTACCGTATCCAGCTTATGTAGTGTTTCTGTTGGTAGCATAAAGTTCTGCATTGTATAAGACGGCTTCGTGGCCAGGACTGATTTAATTAACGTTGTTCTTCCTGCCTGAGACAAAGAATTTGCTTTCCATCTCGAAAGTTGTTTCTCAACCGATCTGATGACAGGTTCAAATGTCGTTCTTGTGACCCTTGAATTTATTATCGGGCACCCTAAATATTTTTCTAACGAAGTAGTATACGGTATACCCATTTCTTCTTGCAGAAGTTTTCTTGTCGATGCCATTACACCTTTAGTAGTTTGGAACACTGATTTATGGAAATTAATCTTTTGTCTTGAAATATCACAATAATCCTCTAGAATATTCTTAATACTTCGGAATGCCACCTTGGTTGACGGGCTAAAAATAATAATATCATCGGCAAAAGATAAGAACGGAATCCTTGTTCCTCCTCTAGTCATCTGAAATCCAACATTTTTGGGATGGTTCGTGCTTTCATTCTGCAATCTACGAGCTAAGATTTCAGCACCTAATATAAATAGTAACGGAGATAGTGGGTCTCCTTGTCGTATTCCTCTCTCTGGGTAAAATATTTCTGTTGGTTCATTTTTAACTAGTACAGAAAATGAGACCGTGGTTACACACTGCATTATCCAGTTTACAAACTTCGAATGAAACCCATATGCATGCAATACTCGTTGTTGAAACTCCCAGTCAACCCGATCATAAGCTTTAATTTTTCCATATCTAGCTTAATAGCTGTCCAACCTGTCTTTCCTTTTCGTTGTCGAAAAGTATGGAATATTTCATGGGCTATAAGGACATTATCTTGTATGGCTCGATTCGTGACAAAAGCTCCTTGAAGAGGGTGGATTACCTTTGG
This sequence comes from Fallopia convolvulus, assembly GCA_964016875.1. Taxonomy (NCBI): domain Eukaryota; kingdom Viridiplantae; phylum Streptophyta; class Magnoliopsida; order Caryophyllales; family Polygonaceae; genus Fallopia; species Fallopia convolvulus. The sequence continues at coordinate 17,565,646 of OZ024728.1, forward strand.
TAAGATCTTCTTTAGTCTTTCGGCTAATATCTTTGCAATTATCTTTTATATAGTGGAGCACAAACTAATGGGTCTATACTGATTAATCGCTATCGGATTATCACATTTTGGTATTAAGGATATAAACGTATGGTTGATTTCCTTTAATATAAAGCCTGATGTAAAAAATGCCTTAACTGCTTTAATAACCGACGCACCTATTACATTCCAGTATTTCTGGTAGAATTCTGCGATCATTCCATCTGGACCTAGCGATTTATTCTTACCAAGACTAAAGACTGCATCTCGAATTTCTGATTTGTTATTTCCTTTATAAGTTCTAAATTGTCCCTTTTTGTGATTTCGCTTCTAACCAAGTTTAAGAGATTTTCCAATTTTCTATAGTTAATTTGTTGTTTCTTAAATTTATTACTAAATTTGTGTCTTATTCCTTGCTTGACATTATCCTCCCCTATCAACATAGTTCCATCTTCCGCTCGGATAGATTTAATATGTGTATGGTTTCGCCGTCCTGTTGCACATCTATGAAAATATGCACTATTCGAGTCTCCATATTTTATATGTTTTACCTTAGCTCTCTATGCCCAATATGTTTTATGGAATTGTATTAATTTCTCTTTCTTTTCAATTAATCTGGATTGTCGTAAACATCCAATATTTCCTTTAGTATGTGTCGGATTACTCTGTAATTGTATCAGTTGTAATTCAATCTCCTCAAGTTGTCTAAAAATGTTTCCAAACGTATACTTATTCCAAATTTTAATTTTTGACTTAAGTAATCCGGTCTTTTGAATTAGTTTGAACATATGAGATCCCGGGCAATGATGTCTCCATGCTTGTCTTACTAAGTTTCCAAAGTGATCAATTTAGATCAATTGAAATTAGGCAATGATCGGAGAAGGAGAAGGCATGATTCATTGTAACCAAATCCGGGTACCATTGTGTTATATTATACGATACCATTACTCTATCCAATTTTTCATATGTGTTATCATTATCCGTCTTTCGCTTTCTCCATGTAAATTTGTTTCCTGTGGATTTAACATCCGTCAAGTCGCATTGTTGTATAAGTTCTTTTAATCGGTTGAATCTTGATGGACAAGGGTCCGCACCTCCATATTTATCCGATGATTCTAGAATATCATTAAAATCACCCATTATAACACACGGTAAAGCTGAATTAATTATATACTCCTTTAGGTCTTCCCAGAATACGTTCTTTTCATTCTCTCGTGGTGGGGCGTATATGAATATGATCACGATATCATATTTCTTGCAAGGGTCCATATATAAAAAAGTGATGAATCTGTCATATTGGTCTATTAATCTAAACGTTTCATTATTTTGTAATTGATATTCTTTCCATACAACACAAATTCCTCCTTTTCGCCCCTGTGCCTGTGACATTACCATATTATCAAATCCTGCTTTTCGCCAACATATTTCATGTGGTATCTGCTTCGTTTTAGTTTCTATTATTGTCATTACTTTTATATGATTGATTTTGGTAAAAGTTTCAATATGCGTCCAAAAAATTTTCCTGTACATTCCAAGTTGCTAATTTCATAAGACACTTTGGGTAATTATTAGGGATCTTCTCCCACATTCTGTCATGATTCTAATCTAATCAATATTTCTGTTTAATCTTGAATTACTAACAATCCAACAATTATTCGTGAAAGCTATATGCCTTAGTTTTAAATAAATGATCTTAATTATATTCAACTTAAAGATCTTATTCAGATAATTTTGCATAGCAAAATGCAACAAACCTGTAGCATTGTTAATTGACAAGGATTTCAAAAAGTTACAGACGCTATAGCAATACCATTCATTAACGATTCTCAAGCCATACAGATTCATCATACCTTCCACCTGAAACTTACAAAGTGATTTTCTTGACACTATTTGCAAGACATTCCCATATATGATAGAGTCGTTGCCTTGAGCCAATTGACAAGAGCACTTACCAGTATATCTATAACCATGAGCTAGATCAGATTTCACAAAACATTTATTCAAGGAAATCCTTAGTTTCAAGACCAAATGTAAGGCACACCAATGCTTACCTATTGTTCTACTGAAAGCTATCTTTAAACACCACATACACAAAATCAAATTCTGTTTAGGCTTTGATATTTCGACCTTATCATGCCAAATTCCTTCTTCACCATGAATAGGATTTGAACGTATGCAGCATATATAACCTCAGACGTCTGTTCTTTTGTTTCTATGGAGGATCCATCCTCTTCCTCGCTCAAGAGATCGTCTGAGGCTTCCTCAGCCGACGACTCTAAAGCTCCACTCACCTCAAAGACTTCCTCAGTCTGAGAAAGTGGTTTGGAGCTTAAAGCTTTGTTGGTCAAGAATGTTTCTTTGAAAAATTTCTTGGGGTTTGCCATAGATAAGTTCAGAAACCAGATGCAGAACATAATGAAAGAGAAGATTTGAAGAAAGTAGGGAAGGATAACTTGGGACAAGAGTGCAGAATCCGCATTCTGAAATATAGAGTGGGAAACAGACCTTAAACAACAACCGAGTGGTGATGACTTGACTGCACCAAGAACAGGGCTGAATTCAACCATTCCGTGTGCCTCCTTCGAACCACCGATGCCTGAGTCACCATCTTTTTCCTCCATACCGTCGAGCTCTCTCTTGCACTTAGAACCTTCCACGTTATCATTCTTCCCCGGATTTTATATTTGCAATGATTTTTCTGGTATTTTTCAACGGGTATGGTTAGGGAATTGCCAACTCTTCTTTGTGTGTCTATGGGACGGTATGGGTTCTGAAATTCTTCCATTTCCATGGTCAGGAACGGTGACAATCAAGCAGAGGTAGAAATTTGGGTCTAGGGTTGGGTAGGGGTGTTCATAACCGGATATCCGATCCGGCTAATCGGATCGGATATCCGCAATAAAATTTTCTCCAAAACCATATCCGTATCCGATCCGGGTATACCCGGATATCCGATCCATATATCTCGGATCGGATCGGATATCTGTGGAGAATATCCGAATATTCATATTTTTATATTTTTTTGTATTTAAGTTTCAAATAACTTATTCAATCGGTAAATTTCACCCAAAAATCATGATCCAAATAATCATCCGCATAAAAGAAAGAGAAAGAATAATTTTAAATAAAATAAAAATGGGGTTTTAAATATAGATTCATGGTTTATTTACCTTTTATGTTATTTGTGGGGTGAAATATATTAAAAATAATTAAAAAACAAACAAAAAAGGGTAGTACTAGGAAGTCGAAGCACATAAAAGTACTTGAGCTATTAAACTTTTTGTTATTGTACAAAATATATATGTATAGTCTTATACCCCCGAATATCCGGAGAGTTTGATGACCCGATCCGTATCCGATCCGATGATCCGACTAATTTTCTCAGATCGGATCAGATTCGGGTATTTTTCCAACGGATTCGGATTTTTGCGGATCGGATCGTCGGATCACCGGATCGGATTGACCAAATCGGACCACTCGGTTTCTGTTGCTTCGGTTTCTTTGTTTCTCTCTCATGCTATATGTACTCTATTTGGTGCACCTAACTTAAAAATACATTTTGGTGCTAGGCGCACACTCCCCCAAGTACATTTTGGTGCTAGGATTGAGCATGGTCGTTTAAAAAATAAGGCATACAAAAACTCGTTATATTCCTGTAGAGTCATTCATTCTTATAAGAAAACATTATATTCCTTTAGAATCGTTCATTCTAATAAGAAATTATTATATTAATTTAGAATCGTTCATTCTTATAAGAAAATATTATATTCATTTAGAATCGTTCATTTTTATAAGACGTTGAAGGGTTTCTTGAACAAATAAATTTATATCAAAACCCCGCTGAGTACAAGGAGTCAGGTTCGTCCACGGGAATGAGAACAGTACTAAGGATTAGTCGATAACTACGAAAATCAAAGAAATAACAAACAAACAACGCCAGGACCGAACTGAAGGGGGTCGTGCACGACCCTATTATGGTCGGTCTTGGGCACAAAAAAACTCACGATCGAACACAAACACAACTAAAGGCTCGAGCACGACTTGATGGGGTCGAGATCGAAGTAAAGTCAAGATTTTAAATCAATATAAAAGACAAATCCTAGGGCTAGGGCTACCACAACAACAATCATACATGCTTCCAACAAGAACTCATAATTATCATGCAATCTAGATCATAGAAGATTCAACTTTCGCAAACCATTCAAGTTATTCAAACAACTTTCACAAATTAAACAACTTTCTATCTATCCTTCAACCTAGGAATATCAACTTTCGCAACTAATCCTATTAGAACTAATCAAAGCAATCAACTTTACACTTTCGCTTTTAGGTTAATTGCAAGACATGCCTCAACTGTCGCAAAGGATTCAAGCACAAGATAGATAGATATGATCTTCAAGCATTCAAATTATAATTTCACGTTTTAGACATGCATGATTGTGTTGGGTTTTCACCCAACCCTAGAATTAAAAAGAACTACTCACTCATAGCAAGGAAAAACGAAGACATGATCAAATAGACAAACCGAAATTCTAATTAAAATAAGAAGTCCTACAAATTTCTCCAACTTGTTCTCCAAGTCTTTCTCCCAATGCCAAAAAGCGAATAAAAATCAAACTAAAAACCGGAACCTCAACTAAAAGGGTTTAGCCTCCTTTTAAAGAGAAAAAGGAGTCCTACTTTAAACTAGGAATCAAAATAATACACCTTCCTAAAATAAAAAGATAGAATATATCACAAAAGATCTTGGAATAAAGTAGAGTCGGCGCCATGATCGACCCAAATGGGTCGTGCACGACCCTCCTAGGGTCGGTCCTGAGGGCGTGTAATCTGATTGGGTCGAGCAAGACTTGGCTTGGCTCGCGCACGACCTATCTTGATCGATCTTGGCTTGTTTTAGCTCGTGCACGACCTCCTTTGGCTCGATTTTACTCCTCTTTTTGCCTTTCTTCCTTAGCTTCTCCACTTATAGCTTGTCCACCACTTTTTGAAATGCTCCAAACTCTTTTTTTTAATCTCCAATGCTCCTACAAAAAGACACAAAAGATGCGTAGTTTCCGAATCTCAAGGAAATACGAAAACTAAAGCAAAAAGACTCAAAAACATAAAACTCTAGTACGAAAACCGACTAAATCTAATCTATCTCGACACTAAAAACCTACCTAAAAAGCGGATATCATAAGAAAACGTTATATTCCTTTAGAATTGTTCATTTTTATAAGAAATCGTTATATTCATTTAGAATCGTTCATTCTTATAAGAATAAAAGATAAGAAATCGTTTTATTCCTTTAAAATCGTTCATTCTTATAAGAAATCGTTTTATTCCTTTAGAATTGTTCATTCTTATAAAAAAATCGTTATATTCATTTAGATCTTATCTCGGGTGCTTATCCGAGTCTTCCTAGTGAGGTTTGGTTTGATTTGGATCAACTTGTTGTGGATTCCGAGATTTATGTCGATGTGAGGAAAATGAGAGGTTTGAAAGCCCCTTGTAGTGATGGCTTTCAGGTCCTATTCTATCGTAAGGGTTGGGCATCAGTTGGGAGTTCGGTTACTAGCTTTGTTAAGAAATTTTTTTATACTTCTAATTTTCCGGAGGGTACGAATGAGACTCTTATCACTCTGATTGCCAAAGTTGGAGAGTCGGAGCGTATTAGCCAATTTCGTCCAATTAGTTTGTGTAATGTTTTATACAAAATCATTACGAAAGTGCTAGTTGGTAGAATGGAGGGTTTCATATCTCGTTTGATAGGGCCTGCTCAAGGAAGTTTCATTCCTGGAAGGATGATCACAAACAATATTGTGCTAGAACAAGAGGTGGTGCATTCCATGAAGCGGAAACAGGATCGTAAGGGTTGGATGTTGCTTAAGCTAGATTTAGAGAAGGCTTTTGACAGGTTGAGATGGGATTTTGTTTTGGATTCTCTCCAAAATGTCGGGTTCTCGTCTAAATGGCTTAATTAGATTAGGGCTTGTCTTACGTCTACTACTTTCCAGTTGTTGTGGAATGGTGAGATGGCTGAGAGCTTTACGCCAACGCGTGGGATTAGACAACGTGATCCCATCTCTCCCTATTTCTTTATTCTTTGTATTGAGCGCTTGGGTCAGATGATTTCTGCCGTTGTTGCCTCTAAGGAGTGGAGACAAATTAGGTTGGCTAGACAAACCTGAGTTGTCTCATATCTTGTTTGCTGATGACATCATGTTATTTGCTAAAGCTTTTGTGGATTAGATAAGAGTGATCAAGGATGTGGTTGAGAGGTTCTGTAGGGCTTCGGGCCAACGAATTAGTACTAGTAAATCCCGCATTTTTGTTTCCAAAAATGTAGGGAATGATCTTCGGGAAGCCCTTCAGTTTGAAAATGCCTTTGCTATTACTAATGATTTAGCGAAGTATCCGGGGGTGTCGATTCTCCATCAACCTGTCTCTTCAGGAACTTTTAATCCTTCGATTGAGAAGATTTCTGCTAGACTTAGTGGATGGCAGGGGCGGTATTTGAGTATGGCGGGGCACATTACCCTTGCTAAATCGATCCTCACTTCCATTCCTATTTATTCAATTGCTACAGTTTCTCGCACAAATAAGGTGTGCTCTAAGGTGGATTCCCTTGTGAGCAACTTTATTTGCGGTAGTACGGTTGATAGGCGTCGGGTGCACCTCACTAGTTGGGAGGATTTGTGCAAGCCCAAGGATCTTGGTGGTTTGGGGTTGAAATCAATGCATGAGTTGAATTTGGCCTTTTTTGGGCAAGCTTGGATGGCGATTCCTTAAGGATCTAATTTGCTTTGGATTGATGTCCTTCGCACTAAGTATGTTATATTGTCCCTTTGTGATCGGGCTAACTCTTCTCATGTGTGGAGGCGTCTTAGGAAGGGGGTGAATCAGGTCATTATCCCGGGGTTGAGATGGTGTATTGGTAATGGTGCAGCTACCAGGTTTTGGACTGATCGTTGGTTAGTTGATGAGTGCCTCGTGGAGCATGTTGATGGGTCGGTTGCTCAATTTGATTTGCAAAGGTCCATTTCTTACTACTGGGATGTGGGCAAGGGAAGTCTTCTATGATTCTGATTTTGCTCTTTGGTTACGTTCTTATATTGTTTGTGATCATACTGATAGTGATGGTGTTGTTTGGGCAAATATATTTGCCATTTCTTTATGGTGGATTTAGAGATGTCAAAATATTGTTGCCTTTAATCAGGTTCCTTTTCAAGGTGATCGGGTCACGTTTATTAGGAGACAAGCGAGAGATTATGTGGCTTCTAAGGAGCTTCTCCCGAAGTTGGGTCCAGGTAGACAAGTTGAGGAGCGTTATATTTGTTGGGATGGACCTCCGAAAGGGTACGGTACAAATAGAACACAGGTGGTTCAGTCCGGGAGGATGGAGTTGTTGCGGCTGCAAGAGCTATTCGAGACAATGATGGCCGATGGAAGGTGGGCTTTGTTCATAATATCGGTATTTGCATTGTTCCTAATGCAGAACTTTGGGGTGTTTTGCAGAGTTTGAGTCTTGCGTGGAGCAAGGGCTACATGAGGGTTGTTTTAGAGGTGGACTCACAGAGTCACAGCTTGTGATTATTCTGCTTGGACGACCTATAGAGCGTAGTCACCCACTTGCCAGCCTGGTACTTCAGTGCCAAGGATTTCGTAGTAGGAATTGGGAAATCCATTTTCGTCATATTTTTAGAGAGGCTAATGGTGTCGTTGATTTCATGGCTTTTTTTGCTTTTTTTTTTCCTTTTATTTAGGTTTGCATGTATTGCTTGACCCGCAAGAGGGTGTTTTATCTTTTCTATTTGATGATGTTAGGGGTCGGGCGATCGCCCGTTTGCTGACTACTTAACCCTTTTTCAACTTATTAATAAAATACCCTTTAAGGATCCGGAGAGTGCTACCTCTCCTTCTACCAAAAAAAAATCCAAACACAATCTTTTTGTAAAACCATAGCAATTCATCACAAGTTATTGATCTCGTTTGGAGATCAAAGTTTGGCCCGAATACATAGACAGACCCTTGAACTTACAACTTTTGTTCGCTGAGACCCCTCAACTTAAAAATCTATTATTAGATACCTCAACTTTCTAATTTTGTTCAATCAAACCCTTTTTGCTGATGTGGCATCGCGCGTGCTTATTAGTCAAGTGATGTGCGAGTTATCTTGTAAAAAATGGGTGACATGAATTTTAGTTAAAAAAATAATACAAAATTATACAATAATTAAATAAATTTTCTATTTTTTCTATTTTTTCCGTCTTATCTTTATTATACAAAATCCCCTTTCCTTCTCCTTCCTGTACTTCATCTTCTTTGGCGAGACCTCCCTCTCCGGCTATGGTCGACATATGGAGGTCAAAGGTGAAAGGCGTCAAATTAAGACGGATTTGAGAGGGAATCGAAGAAGGATTCGATCCCGTTTATGGGATCTGGCCGACGATGGATTTGAAAGGGAATCGATTAAGACGGATTATGAAGAAGATGTAAGTGGTACCAGTGGAGATTAGAGGTTTCTTGGCGGTTTGGAAGATCTGGCCACCAAATTTGATGCTCAAATCGTTCAAGATCTGGCCAGTGGAGATTATTCCCTTTTCCAAGCACACAAATACGAACATAATTTATTTTTTTCTTTTGCAAGAAAATAAAATGGGGGATATGAAAAATTTAATGGCCATGGCCATTGGAAGCTGCTCGCCTACGTTTGACATGTAGTGTAGTAAGAGATTGAGATTGATTTTGGTTACAATGTGAAGAAATGGAAGCAAAGAAAGGGGAATTTATATAGGAGTGCATACGTACTAGGACTAGGAGGTGGTAGTGGGTTGTTTCTGGGTTTGGGATGAAAAATGAAATCAAGCTGAGGGAAATTGGTGGAGATGGATTGGAATTTGGGGGGTTTTTCGGCTCAATTTTAGATCTGCCAATTGCCAATTCCCCAACCCGAGCGGCCGAGCTCCTGCCTTGCCTCTACAATGGCGCCGACGACTCACGAGTACAACTGCCTGCCTCCACCCCCACCAGCCATGGGCCACCGCTAGTGTTGCTGAGTGAAGCCTCCAATCAATTTTGGATCTTTATGATAGAGAAAGAAAGAGAGAGGGAGAGAGGTAGAAGATGAGTGCATTGGGAGTAATTTGATAAAATGGTAGGGGTATAATAGTAAATAATAGTTTAATAAAAATAATAGGCATTTAGTCATAAAAAAGAGCTTATGTGGCTAACTAGTCATCAAAAATAAGCTTATGTGGCTAATGAGTCATCACAAACGAGTTTATGTGGTATCTAGTCAGCGAGCGTGTATATCACGTTCTCAAAAAAGTGCTCAATCGAACAAAAGTGTAAAGTTGGGGGGTTAAAAAATAAATTTTTTAGTTGGGGGGTCTGAGCGAACAAAAGTTGTAAGTTGAGGAAAGTTTCCCTAAAAAGATGATGAAAGGGCGATTTATTGATGGAATTAATACACTCAAGTTTCCATCAAATTAAAAAGCAATTAATATGCATACAGAATTTATTCACGAGATATTGGTGGAATTTAAATTTTATGCACTTGAGTTACACGGTTATGTACCAATGCCCTACCATCACCTGGGGCACTCCTATAAAACCCCAAAGTACATTATTGTGGAACATATATTCCAACAATTGTACAAATCTCAAAGCTTTGAAAAGTAGATCAAAATTGCGCAAGTTGCCGAACCGCATTGCAATATATTAATTAGTATTCCATTTGTTTTTTTTTTGGGTAAGGAATTAGTATTCCATTTGTTAATTTAACTGCATTCACTTCTTTTACTCAGATTCATGTCCTCTCATGTCAACGAGTTTGTGCACGACTAATATATATAGATCCCTAGCTAGCTTAGAGTGCTATATCGAAAACAATAGCTAGATTATAATGACATTATCATCGATCAAAATAAATTCAGATAATCCTTGGCGGTCACTTTTGAATGCTTAGTACTGTAAAATTACCGAAACCATTCTAGCCATTACAGTACCAATGAAACGTAAATCCAATTAAAATCGCCCAACTGAACCAAATGAAAAGTTGCACAAATTAAAGCAATGTCAAACTAACACCAAATAATTAGAAATCAATAAAAGTAACCCATGCCAAGATATGATAGCTAGTAAAGCTTGAGGCGTCCTTGGTTGGCGAGGCGGAAGAGGCGAGCCTGATGGGCGGCGGATTTGTCGGAGCGGAGGGCGGAGACGAACGACGCCCTGACTTGGCTGGTGGTGAAGGGGAAGCGCTTTGGAGCGGCCACCGAGTTGAGGAAGGAAGCGGCGCCTTCCCTGTAGAGGGCGCTGTAGCCGTCGGATCTGGTGCTGTTGAGCGCGTGCTGGAGCGTGAGGGTGGTGGGGTCGGCGGTTACGCCCGGGAGAGTGGGGACGCCGAAGACACCGCCCAGCGTGCCCCACCACCCCAACACTCCCCATATCAAACCTGGATGGGACCCCCAGTATCTACAATCAAAATTCAATTCATCCATTATGACTTATGAGAACACAACACAACACACATATAAGGTATTTTTAATAAACTACAGTACTCTTTTTTAAAAAACATTCAATAATGTAGCTTTCATTTTTATGCATAGTTACTTACCAACTTAATAGTTCAGGTGGTTTCAAAAACAAAAACAAAAAAAACCTAAGTAGTTAGGCTTAGCGCTATGATTCCGGCCAACTTGTAAATATGAAACGTGTGTTTGGTATATATGCTATATTTTAGTTTAGGTTATATATATGTAGAGCATGTGGGTTGGTTTTCAATTAACTTACGTGCATGGGAAAGGGCCGGAGCCGGAGCGAGAGCCAGGATCAGTAGGAACAGGGGGAGAGGGGGCGACAGGGGTCACGGGAGTGATGGGCGGAGTAGGCGGCGGAATGTAGGCCGGTGTGGAGGGAGGAGTGTGGTAGGAGCCTCCGCCGCCGTGATGAGCTGGCGGGGTTGGGCTGCAGGTTACTCCAGGAGAGGGTGGTGTACCACTTCCATGAGAATGCCCTTCACGTTAATTACCAAAATAAAATAATCAAATTATACATACTTCAAAATATATACTTTCAAACAAAAATAAAAAAATTTAAAACTGAGAATAAATAAATAAAGGTAAAACCGTGAGGGTCTTGAGGAGGAGGAGAGTAGTAGCTCTTCTGGGTTTCAAGGGAGTCGGAGGAAGAAGCAATCGAGCTCTGAGAGACCAAGCCCAGAACTGAGATCCACAAGATGAGGTTTCTTGAAAGCCCCATTTTTTCCCTTAATCTTTAATCTTTAGGGTAGTGTGTGTGGTTCCAAATGAGAGCAAGGAAACAGGGTTTTAAAGTGAGGGTTTTAGCTGAGGAGTGCAGTAAATACAGTGAGTTGGATGAGGGATTGGGTTGGTTGGGATGCATTTACAATTTCGCAGTAAATACTCTCGTCTTTCGTTAGGTTTCAAATTGCATATATGGACGTATTAAATTTGGTTGTGCAGTTGGCGTAAGGGGATTCCTTCTGGTAATAAATTTGTGAGTGGCCTAAACTCTTCCCAGGATCAAACTAGAGGTCGGTCAGTTGCAAAAATTGTGATAATATACTACTATTAATTGTTTTCCTTTTGAGTATTCTTTTCAAGTTTCCAATTTGCTCTAATAAAAGTTCAAGTTTCCAAAATTTATTAGTATTTTATTGAGGAGATTTTCCATGCTCGCACCAATACATTCTGAATCAATTAAATTTGCTAGAATTATACTTTATGAATATATCATCAGTAATGTTTTTTTTTGGCCGGAGGAGAGTCATCAGTAAATCAGCAATGTAGCTGTTGCATCGGTGGTGTCAAGCAGCCTTTTTATTTTTTAAAAATTGTAGTAATATTTGCAACAGCTATCACAACTGTTTATCATTAAAACTAATTAAATGACGAAGACTTGCAGAGTTCCTTTGCAATTGCGCGCAAGGGTGTAATTTGTTTTTAAAATCTTAAGACTTGGTGGTTATATTAAAAGCTTTTTCCTAAGTGGCCCATTAACTCGCTTCAACTGAAAATAAAAAAGAAGCCTCGATCTAATTATCATCTTTGTATGTATGTTCTCGACATGTCCAGTCTATCCTTCCTTGTATTTAGAGATGCATGAATAAATATGATTGTTGTTGGCAGGTTTTTTGAGAGGTCAAAGCTGCATATTTGACCAATAGCACTGTTCTTTACCGGTGGAATAGTTTTTTATTCCGTATTGTTTTTTTTTTTTTGAAAATATTACCGGTGGAATAGTTGAAAACTATTTTCTTGGCTCACCCATATTGATATTATTGAACTTCTACCTCATGTTCAATTATGCATGGTAAATGGGTGAGGAGTCCGGTCGGGCCGGTTAGGCCTTGGGGAAAGACCCCGAGGTCACAGGTTCGACATCCACCGGTGACGAAACCAAAAACTTTAATTTCTCTAGAACTGTATCAGTTTTCACCCGTTTAAGGGTGCTCTAGGCTAGTCCAAGTGGTACTTGGACTATCCTAAATCTTACCGGATCAAAAAAAAAAAAAAAAAAAATTATGCATGGTAAACAAAACTTACATTAATGTTTAGAAGAGCGCCTCCTTTAATTTTGTGAGAAACTCAAATGGGCCACTACGTACTAATATAATAACATTATTTCTTCTCTTTTTGCAATTGAAACCGTTCATCAAAGTCCCTCGTATGAGGACCTTGTTGAGTAATTCGAGTATTCGACCCAAATAAGGTTGAACTCTTCCCCAAGTAATTCGACCTAAATAAGGTCGAGAGTCGGAACCCCTCTGTAGGATTGTTAGTACTTAAACGAGTCGGCGACTCCTGCGAAGTCGTCGACTTTGAGCAATAAAGCAGCGGAATAATTAAACAGTAAAACAAACGTTACCAACAGTGAATGACAAGCGATGTATAGTGGAAACTCTTCGTAAACCAACTAGTTTACTTGGAGAAAAACCACTCCCTTCCAAGTTTCTCACTTGGTCGGATTTCAAGAGTCCTTAGACTCGCTGTATTGATTTCTTGAGTGTTTACAAAGCTCTCCCGTGTACAAGAATGAATTCCACACCCTTAAACCACGCTCTACCTTTGCACTCACACTCTCAATCTCACGCTATGCTTAAGATCTCTCGACACACCACTTGTACAAATCTCACGCACAAGTTCGCTCTTTCTTTCTTACACACAATATTGAAATGACGCTCAAAAGTCTTACCACTAACCTAAACACTAGGGTATTTAAGCTAAGGTAAGAGAGATCTCGTGTGTATCATCTCCCATTCGGTTAGGGAAAATATACACATTCAATCTCTTACAAATCTTTCCAAATATACATTTACACACACTAAGAAATATTCTAGGAGAATCAAATCGTCTTTATCTTGATTTTAGCACTCTTTTGTCATGATCTTCTCCTAAAATAGAACGACGCAGCTGTCTACAAATACACGCACATAAGCTGTGCGTTCATTTCTTAAATAGATTACTTCGCCAGCTGGTCATGTCAGTGACTTGGCCAAGTCGCTGACTTGACTTGCCAACTCGGAGTCACTGACTCTGGAACCATCAAAACTCTATCTTCTATATTCTAACAAATTCTCCCTTTTTGATGGTGACAAACAACATGTTCTGATAAACAATGCAGCATACAAAAACCATAATCAAAGTAAAAAGTGCAAAGTAAAAAAAAAACCATAAAAAGTTCCCCCTAAGCTTAGTAACTGCATGATTTCAGTATTTATCCCCCTTAATAAATCTTTTCCCCCGGTTAATTCCCCCTTTTGCATCATCAAAAAGATTGCTAAAACAAGAGAAGAACTCAGAGGCAAATATAGAAACTTAAAACATAATATCAAAACAAGCATATATAGTCATATACCATAGCAAACGATAATGTACGATGCAAAAACAAAACAATCCAGAAATGTAGTACAACCAAATCGAACTAAACAAAAAAGTCACTAACATCAGAGAGGGGTAGAGGAGGCCATGAGTGTGCGACAGTCACTAACATCAGGCTCCAAAGTCATTGAGTCGATCCTCTATTGCACTAAGCTTTGAAAGCGCAATGCCAACCATGCTCTGAAGTTTCTCAAGCATCCCCTTCGGAATCATAATCTACTCCCTGATATCTTTCAATTCATCGTTCACTTGAGCATATTTTATTCCCTCTTCCTGGTGATCCTTGTCACTAACCTCAGAAGTCTTTAACACCCATTGTCCATCAACCTAGTGCCAACCAAACTTCCTGATCATTTCCTTGTTGAGAACCCTGGTGTTGAGGACGTCACCACCATCCACATATACCTTGTGCTCAACTATCATCAAAGCAATCAACATGTCGTAGCACATGTTTAGCAGTTTCGAGCACATGCTTCATGTGAAGCATCATCAGACGAGACATGTTCACCTTCTTTCCCTTGATAATCTTGTCCATGACCAACAGATCTTGAATGGAGGCAGCATTCCTTTTGAGTTCTCTTGGGAGCAAGTTGCTGATGAGATAATTGAACACTACCTTCTTCTCAATTCCCATCTTGTTGACCAGGTAGGGACTGGTGAAATTATCATCACTCTCAGTGAAAGTTCTGATAATCTCACGGTCATCGACCCCTTCAGGCCAAGCTCCTTTGTAGTACTCAGCAAATCCTTCATGAGGTATCTCCAAGATGTCACTGAGATCCTTGCTAGTGATGGAGTACGTCTTGTTATCAATCATGTACCTCCCTATAGTCATGTTCCTTGTATCCTCAATCACTAGGGACTCATAAAACATCTTAACCATATGCGAGTTGTACTCATGCTCCTCTTGCACTAATTTATCCCATTTTTGCTTCTTCAGCCAGTCAGTAACCTTAGTCAGTTTGAACTCTTATAAGAAGTTTTCCTCCCACAATAAATCCTTAGTAAACTCCCTAGAAGTCATATCAACAATCATACTAGACTTCCTTTTCTTTTTGCTAGACCCAACTGCAGATTTTGGAGATCTCCCCCTTTTCTTCCTAGTGACCTTCTCAGAGAAAGAAGAGTCACCTCCTTCTGAGGCAGCCTCAGGGGTTTCCAACCCCTTGCCCTTTTTGGCTTTAAGAGCCACAGTCGTGGCTCTAGCACTTGCTGATCTGGTTTTAGGGAAAAAAGGAGGAGGCATTTCAATTTCATCCTCCTTGAGCAACTCAGAATCATCTCCAAACAAATCTTTCTCTAAATTTTTCTTGACAGAATCACCATACTTAGATTTCTTAGAGACTACGATAGGATCAGAACGAGTACCTTCTTTAGAAGTTTCGATTTGTTCCTTTTGGGAGACTTCCTTGTTAGATACCTTGTCGTCATCCTCCATACCAGCATCTGTTTCAATGACTTTTGGAGAGTCATTGACAGCCTTTGCTTGATCACCAGGAGATAGCCGTTGGTTCCCCTTTGTTCTGGCAAGCTCTTGTGTGCCTTCCATTCCAACCGCCACAACCTCTTCTTCTTCGTCTTCCACGAACGACCCGACAACCTTTTCTATTTCCTCAAAATCCATAGACTCCAAATTTGGAGTCTTCACTCCTCTTCCTCTACATTCTCTCGTTTAGAGGGTTTGGGTGTAGAGGAGTCACCGGTTTCTAGAATAACCACCGAGCTCGCCGTTTGGCGTGGTATTCCAGATTTCGGTGAAAGGGTTAGGGTTTCAGTTTCAATTTGTGGGGACGGAGGGTTTTGACATTTTTCAGTGGGAATAGGAGATGAGGGAGTTGATTTTGGAGGAGAGGGGTTTGGATTTTGGTTTTGTGGAGAAGTGGGGTTTAGAGATGGTGTTTCAATGGCAGTTGGGTGAACGGTTGAGGAAGACGATTGCCCAAACAGAAGAGCTCGAAGAAAATCATCACCAAAAAGAGCGAGAATCTTCTTCTTCGCCGATTCTAGACTTTCGGTTTGGGTTTTGGGAGAAGTGGGAAGGTTTGAGTTGTTGGAGTGAGATGCCATTGGAGGGGTTTGAAGGTTCGAGGGTTTGAGTTCGAGAGAGAGAGAGAGAGAGAGAGAGAGAGAGAGAGAGAGTAGAAGTCGAGAGACAGAAAGGAAGATTTGAGAAAGTGTACCTTTTGTCTTGACGGTTGGGGAATGATAAAGAAGTACACTTCCATCATTAAGGAAGTTGTAATATCACAAGATCTTCTCTTTCCTCCTTTTTGAAAAACTTTCCAAGTTCAAAAGATATTATTAAGCCATGATCTTTTTCTCGCGCCAAAACACACAGTCACTGACCTTGATCAAGTCGGCGACGTCTATCATAAAACTGCTCTTTTCATATATCCATGACTTTTACACACTTCATGACTTTCTCTTAAAGAACTTACTTGGCGTTGGGGTTGCACAGGGAGTGCCAAAGCAAACCAACTAAAAAGCTTTATTTTTGAGGATTTGTCGATCATGATGATAAGTCTCCGTTTTAAAAGGAAATATCAAATAAGGCTCATAGAGACTCTCAAAACATGATAGGTCGAGGACATGCATTAGAATCAACCATCATTTGGGCTTGTAATGAGGGTTAGGATCATCGGGTTGATTCTTTTGGGCTAAAACAAAGAGCTCAAAAAGGTTGCACACATACTGAATGTAGTAAGAGTCGTCGACAAGTCAAATGCATGGGGTTTCCTAAACATGATGTCTATCAAGAATGCAATGATTTATACCATAAAAGCATGACTTCAAAACATATGCAAAGCAATCAATTCTAGCCAATCATCGAGGGAATTCATGTAGGGAAATAGATCATTGAAGAGAGATAATTCCATGCGGAGTTGTTCAAAGGGTTCATGATTCAAGGCCTTTGTGAAGATGTCTGCTCTTTGATCACTTGTTCTACAAAATTCCATAGTGACCATGCCTTTTCTACACAATCTCAAAGAAAGTGGTGCCTTATCTTAATGTGTTTTGTCTTTGAATGTTGCACCAGATTCTTTGAGATGTTGATTGCACTAGTGTTGTCACATAGTATGGGCACTAACCCACACTTCACACCATAATCATTGACTTGTTGCTTGATCCATAAGTGTTGTGAGCAACACGCTGCAACTACAATGTACTCTGCTTTCGCCGTTGATTGGGCAACAGAATTTTGCTTTCTAGATCCCCATGAGACAAGACAAGGCCCACGAAATTGAGCCATCCCTGAGGTGCTTTTTCTATCAACACGGTTTCCGGTAAAATCAGCATCTGTGTAGCCGACATGTTCAAAATCAAGTCCTCTTGGATAACATAAACACAGATTATCAGTCCCCTTAAGATAGCGAATGATTCTTTTAACAGCTTTCAAGTGGGACACTCTTGGATCAGCTTGAAATCTAGCACATAGACATACTCCAAATACAATATCCGGTCTGCTTGGAGTGAGATAAAGCAATGATCAATCATACCCTTGTACATAGTAGCATTGACTTCTGGATCCTTGTCATCTTTTCCAAGTGAGGTAGTCGGCGACATGGGAGTATCAAATGGTTTAGCGTTTTCAAGACCAAACTTTTTAACACATTCTCTAAGATACTTCTGTTGATGAACTCGTGTCCCATCCTCACTTTGCACAACTTGAAGTCCTAAAAAGAACTTGAGTTCACCGACCATACTCATTTCAAACTCACTGGATATGAGGTCAGCGAACTTTTTCACCAGCTTATCATCTGTTGACTCGAAGATAATGTCATCGACATAGACCTGAACAACCAGCGTATGACTTCCTTCCTTCAACAAGAACAGAGTCCTGTCAACCTCTCCTCGAACATAACCATGTTGAATCAAGAACTGTGACAAACGATCATACCAAGCACGCAGAGCTTGCTTCAATCCATAAAGAGCTTTGTCCAATTTATAAACATGATCCGGGTGGGCGACATCCTCAAAACCCGGAGTTTGTTCAACATACACTTCTTTTCTTAGATATCCATTCAAGAATGCAATCTTAACATCCATTTGTTGTAGCTTGAATCCATGATGAGCACAATAGGCAATGAGCAATCTAATAGCTTCAAGTCGAGCCACTGGAGCAAGCGTCTCATCATAGTCAATGCCCTCCTGCTAATTGTATCCCTTAACTACCAATCTAGATTTATTTCTGACCACATTTCCTTCATCATCCAGCTTATTTCTGAACACCCATCGTGTTCCAATCACAGATCTTCCCTTTGGCCTTGGGACCAAAAGCCAAACCTTATTTCTTTCAAACTGATGAAGTTCCTCTTGCATGGCACTGACCCAATCCGAATCTTTCAACGCTTGTTCAACATTTTTAGGCTCCAACATTGAGATGAAAGCATTGAAAGCAAAAAAATTGTTCAGAGAAGATCTGGTTTGCACACCCTTTGAGAAATCAGTGAAGATGTTAGTGACAAGATGAGCACTTTTCTGTTGATAGTTCCTGACCTGTAGATCTGTCAAGTCACCGACTTGTGTCTGAGGCATTCTCTCTGAGTCTTCTTCAGAGTTTTCCGGACTTGGGCTTCTCTTAGGTGTTTTCTCATCATCGGACTCACTATCACTTGAACTTTGATTTTGACTCCTTCCCCCTGTTCTGTCTAAGTTGGTGACACCAGCATTGTCACTGACTACCAATTCTTTTTGTGTTGTGGCAACTGGAGGTGCACTACAAAAAAACGCGAATTTAGAGGGTCCAAGAGCAAGTGTTGCAATGTTAGGATCTATAACTACTAGACTGTCGGCCTGCAATTTTAAATCAACATATATATACAATTTGGGAATCAACATATATATATATATATACAATTTGAAATTAAATTGAAATTAATATAAGAAATCCTTACATGGGAGAAGAACCAGAGGCGAAAGTGTCTTTCCAAAATGTTTTGCTTTTCAACATCGGTTATCGTTGGATTTGACGACCGCACGAAGTTTGTCAAATAGTACCTACGACAGAGTAATTGAATGAAATACATACTTTATATATATCGAACCCCTACTTTATTCAAATCAACATATATATAATATTAATTAGTTGAGATTATAGAAACGTACTGAATATAGGGTTCCACTTCAACGCAGTTCATGAGAATGTAAGTTTGGATCACATGAAATTCATCATCTGTGAGGACACGACCAGTTGATCTGCTACCCAAGGTTCGACCAGTTGTTGTGAAAATAGACAAATCGTCCGGATCAACCACAACTGGAAGTGTGCAACTAACGTTGCGGGCGATATCCATATGATTACTCGCAACATGTGAGCTAAAATAATACGAGCAGAATGTGGACGTCTCCTTAACGAGATAGGCACTACAAATTGACCCCTCAACGTGGGCTTTGTAGCCAACTGAGGCCTTCATCCTTTTTAAGAGCCTACATGATATACATTGAAAACCATTAATATTTCTTATACAAGTTAATTATATAAGTCCAAAATTGAACAACTGCATATAATTGTACGTACCTTTCTTCTGGATACATCCATCTATAATTGACAGGGCCACAAAGTGAAGCTTCCCGTGGCAGATGAATAGGCAAGTGTTCCATTGAATCAAATAACGCAGGGGGAAAGATGCGCTCCGCTTGCACAAACTTATTGGTATTTCCTTTTGCAATTGCATAACCACCTCAGGCTTCAGCTCGTAACACGTCAGGTCCCTGAAGAACGCATTTAGCTGAGCAATGGGCTCCCAGACTTTGTCATCAAGAAATGGACGAAAAGCAAGATGCATCAACCTTTGCATGAACACATGACAATCATGGCTCTTCAATGCAGCGGCTCAAGTTGGACACGTAGCCATCCAGGAATTTTACGGATCTCAACCAATCTAGAAGCACTTGTTTTTCATGACGATCTAGTGCATAGCAAGCCTTTGGGTACCTATTGTCCTCCTCATCAGGTTCCAACTCCGGACGCTTGCATAATTCCTTTATATCCTTTCTGGCCGACCACTTGTCTTTCGACTTCCCCGAATAATCGAGAATGGTGAAGAAAACATTATCGAAGACATTTTTTTCAATGTGCATGACATCTAAATTATGTCTTACCAACAGACTACGCCAGTAAGGTAGGTCCAAGAAAATGCTTTTCTTCTTCCAACCTGAACCTCTACTGACCGCGGCATTGTGCTCCTCAGCTCCCACTTCAGTTATCTTCATCAACCCCATATTGTTTATCTGGTCTAATATCTCGTATCCGTCACGAAGTACCGGGGGACCACAACGCTCCCGTCGACCTTTCTTGAAATTAGTCTTATTGTTTCGGAAGCGATGATCATGTTCTGTAAACCTCCTGTGACAATCGAACCAGCACATTTTGTGTCCATGTGTTAGATAAAATGCATCGGTGTCCTCCATGCAATAAGGACACGCGTATTTTCCAGAAGTGCTCCATCCTACACAAACATATATTTTGTATCACACATTAATTAAATTTCACAAATCATATATATGCATTATTATTATATATAATAGTTTCGAATTGATTAGCTTATGTAAAATTAACAATATACCTGACAACATCGAATATGCTGGGAAGTCACTAATAGTCCATATTACAGCTGCACGCAACACAAAATTCTGCTTCCTCCAAGAATCGTATGTGCACACCCCATTAAGCCACAGATCCTTCAGCTCGGCTATCAACGGCTGCAAGTAGACATCCAACTTCTGCTTCGGGCTCTTCGGTCCAGGTACAATAACCGTAAAAAACATAACCTCTTCTCGCATATACATCGACGACGGAAGGTTGTAGGGTGTCAGAATCACAGGCCAACATGAGTACTGGCGCCCGGACGCCTCGAACGGATTGAAACCGTCCGTGCACAAGCCTAGTCTCACATTTTGTGTTTCTAATGCAAAATCTGGCCACACAGCATTGAAGTGCCTCCATGCCTCTGCATCTGACAGATGTCTCATCACCCCATCTTGTACGTGCTCTGCATGCCATCTCATGTGTTCGGCAGTCACCACAGATGCGTACAGCCTCTGCAACCGTGGAGTTATTGGCAAGTAAAACATACGAGAATAGGGAATGAGCTTTGTCTTGCCTTACTTCCATCTAGGATAGTCACATATCTTGCATGTCGCGTATTCTGCATCTGCACCCCAATATATCATGCAAGAGTTTGGACAACAATCAATGGCCTCGTAAGGAAGACCGAGACCCTCAACCAGTTTTTTCGTGTCGTAAAACGTGGCTGGAAATATTGTCTCCGGGTGAGAAACGCATCCGTAAAAATTCGAGATCATGTCATATCCGCGCTCCATCATCCTTAGCTTAGACTTTAGGCTCAGTCGCAGCCTCCAACTGCGTCATATCACATCCAGGCCATAAAGGCCTATTTGTGGCCGACAACATGTCGTACATATGTTGTGCATCAGGATTGGGCGCTTCATTATAATATTGCTCCAACTTGCTCATGCCTTATATCCGCATTCTGCACAGGATCCTCAGCAGTGTAATCACTTCGGGCATTAAAACCATCATACACCATCTGTTCCATTTGATTATCATTCCCACCATTTACTGGTGGTGCTAGATCAGTACTGCTACAACCTTCATGCTGTCTAGACTCGACAACAATGCAGCGGACCTTTCATCTGTCTCCCCGTGTGAAACCCAATGGTAATAGTTAGGAACAAAATCTTCCTTAACAAGCTGATAATGCACATCATGTACAAATTTCGGTTTCTTATTCTTGCACCTCCGATACGGACACCTTAATTCGGATGGGTTATAGGACGACATAGATTTGCAGAATTCGAGAAATTGCTCTAGGCCAGCTAAAAACTCGTAGCTCAAAAAACCATCTATATTACGCACATACATCCACTCACGCATTTTTTCGTTCCTACATTTCAATATAAGAGTATAATTAAATTAATTCAAGTGCATATTATCCTGAATGTGGCGACCATATGGTCGCCACATTTAGTATATCGGAACACACATTTATAACATAACCAATTGCTATATGCTATATGTGGTTAAATTCTGTAACACAATCTCTTATAATTATATGAACGAAAACTTTCTACCGACAATATTTGTCTAAAACAATATAATGACGGAATGAAATATCAGGAATAAGATTTAAATAATACCTTTAGTGAGGTTGTCGGTAAAAATTGACCGAATTTCTTCCTAGAATCAATTCAGAGTTGTGGTTGAATGTTTCTTTCTTTTGTGAATATTTTGGAAGAGAGCTATGTATGTATGAGGTTGTGTTGAAGCGGAATGAGAGTGAAGTTTTTACAACCTAGGTATATATGCAGAAATAGCGGCAATTTTACCAATTACTGTTTTTAGCAACCAGGTGGTCGCAAAAAAGCGGGAAATTACCCGCCAAAATTGATGACGCCCGCCAAAACATCTGATCGATGTTAGCGACCATGTGGTCGCTATATGTTGCGACCACATGGTCGCTGTATTGGTGGAGACCATATGGTCGCTGAATGTAGTGACCATATGGTCGCGGTAATGGGTTCCCAATATAGCGACCATATGGTCGCTAAATGCTGGCTAGAAATTTCCCCGCGCACTTCTTGCGACTATAAAGGCCCGGCGACCACGTGGAAGCCCTATTTAGCAACCACGTGGTCGCTAATTTGGTTTTATTTTTTTCCCCATTTTGACGTCCAGATTAGCGACCATTGGCGTCCATATGGTCGCTAATTAGCGACCATATTTTATGATCGCTAAAATATGGTCGCTCAATCTGCAAAATGGTGTAGTGGTGAGTCATCTTGAACCAGATTGTACCCTTGATCACCATCATCAAAATCTTCAATCATCGAGCCTCCCATCGTGTTCTGATCGAACACAACATGCACACTTTCCTCAATTTTCCTCGTCCTTTAGTTGAACACTTTGTAGGCTTTACTGTGAGGGGAATAACCTACAAAAGTGCCAACATCACTCCTTGGATCAAATTTTCCCAGACTGTCCTTGCCATTATTGTGAACATAGCACTTGCATCCAAAGGTGCGTAAGTGGGCGACACTGGGCTTAACTCCTCTAAGAAATTCATAAGGAGTTTTTCCAAGAAGTGGACGAAGTATGGCTCGATTCGTCACATAGCAAGATGCATTAATGGATTCACCCCAGAAATTTCTTGGAAGACCACTTAAGATTAGCATTGTTCGTGACATGGTCTCCAAGGCTCGATTCTTCCTTTCAACTACGCCATTTTGTTGACGAGTTCATGGCGCTGAAAAGTTGTGACTTATGCCATTCTTCTTGCAGAAAACCAGAAACTTAGAGTTGTCGAATTCCATTCCATGATCTGATCTGACAAACACAAGAGTAACTCCAAGCTTTTTCTCAACAGCCTTTACCCACGCTTCAAATTCTTCAAAAACCTGATCTTTAGAAGAGAGAAAAATTGTCCAAGTATACCGTGAAAAGACATCAACAATGACAAAAATATAGCTATTTCCTCCACGACTTTGGACTCGCATGGGTCCACATAAATCAATATGAATGAGATCGAAGGGTCTAGTGGTACTTACCTCCTTCTTGGATTGAAAGGATGACTTCACTTGCTTACCTTTTACACATGTTTCACAAACTTCATGCTTGATTGGATCTATTTTAGGTAGCCCTCTAACCAGCTCTTGCCTATGAAGTTTGTCAAGGAGTTGAAAACTCGCATGACCAAATCTTTTATGCCAGAGGTTGACGACATCTGCAACTGTTCTAAGACACAGTTTTTCTTCAAGTTGGAAATAGGGGTCCACCTTGTAAAGATTATTTTCACACACCCCTTTCAGAAGGATCTTTCCTGAGTTAATTTCTTGTACCTGACAACCTTTCCTATCAAAAACAACTTGATATTTTCCATTAGCACAGATTTGGGAAACACTTAGAAGCTTAAAACTGAGATTGTCCACTAAATTCACATTGTCTATTGTTAGCTTATTTGAAAATCTTACCGTACCAATACCAGAAATACCACCTTTATTATTGTTGCCGAAGGTAATCTTACCTCCCTTGTATTCTTGAAGTGAGACGAAGTCCCTAGGGTTTCCCGACATATGAGTTGAGCACGCACTATCAATAAACCAGGGCTCCTTGACACCTACTTCAAGCTGCATTGAAAGAATTAGTTCTTACGAACCCAGAGTTGTTTAACTCCTCTGAGTTTGGAAACATAGTGGTTCCTAGAAAAGCATTTTTCACAATTAGCACATACAGATCTTGGAGGACAATCAGTGATAGTGATTTTGCCGTAACTGTCATTGAGAGTCTACGACCTTGCATTTTCATCATCTCTTGCCTTTTTGTGACAATCATGTTGGTAGTGACCAGGCTTGTAACAATACCAACATGTCATGTGAGACTTTAGGGCAACATATTTGCTATAGCCCGGATAGATGGGTTTGTTGTCGATGCGAGATTGAAAATCAATTTGTGACGGAGCCGAGTTCTGGACTTTTTTTTGCCATATATTGTGCACCGTTTGATCAGGATACCACTGTTGCTTCCCTTTGTCAGGCTTAGCCACCACATCTGTAGAACAACTTGCATTGTCACTACACATAGGGGTTTTACCTTTAGACACAAGGGGAGCAGCCTTGGTACCCTGAGTATTGGGTGCACGAACAAAGCCAATTCCAGATCTGTCTACCTCCTTTACAAAATTCTTTTTATAGTCATTTCTGACCTCCTGATCCTTTTCAGCAACAAACTCATCTAGCCACCTTTTCTTTTTAGTCTCATCATTAATCTTTTGGTCCTCTAGTTCTTTAGATAGCTTAGCATGACCGAGCCTAAGCATAATTCTTTCACCTTCTAGGCCAGTGACTTGTCTTTCCAAGTCATTAACTTGTTTTTGCAAGTCGATGACTTGGTTCTTTGAATCTGAGCATGACTCACAAGTCATTGACTTATGAGATGAAATCTTTTCTAATTCAATAGCCTTAGAGGACCAGTGTTTGTTATCATCGAAGAGATTGGAGATTGTTTCTTCATTATCTTCTATTTTTTCTCTCAACTCAGTGACCTGAGTTCCAAGCTTTTCGATGATAGCAACCAACTGTTCTCTAGATTTTTTAGCTAAAAGAGAAGAGAGTTCAGAGTAATTTACCTCTTGGGATGATTTGTCTTCAATGGCCATGCAACAATTTCCTTTTTCCGGCGCCACTTCATCATCATCATCAGACATATCCCAAGTTGCCATCATTCCTTTACCAGCCTCTCCACTTTTTCTTTTTGGACATTGCTTGGTAAAGTGTCCTCTAGCCTGACATTGATAACAGATGACATCCTTCATATCCTTCCCTTCTTTGTTTGACTCTGGAGCCTTCATAGGAGCTTTGTTGCGATTTCACAGTCTCTTCATAACCTTAGAAATGAGAGCAATATCCTCATCTATTCCTTCAGTGTCGTCGTCTCCCTGAGCTAAGTCAAAACATCTTTCAACTTTAAGAGCAATGTTCTTGACCTTTTATGAGTCAAGTCTCTCAACTCTTCTTTGTTGAATGCCTCCATACATGGTAAGTTGTCCAACAAGATCTTCCAAGGTTAGCGACTTGGTTTCCTTTTGAGTGAGAAGAGACAAAGCAATGTTGTCCTAACTCTTGTTCAATCCCGAGATCAGCTTGTTGGTTAGATTCCATTGAGGAATTTTCTCACCAAGAAACTCTAATTGATTCACAATCGTTTGAAATCTGGAATGATAATCACGAAGAGATTCTCCTTTTCCTTGAAAGATGTTGTCGTACTCTGCTTCGAGACTTATGATCCTGTCCTTCTTTACATCATTATTGCCTTCATGAAGTCTTTTGAGGGCATCCCAGATTTCTTTCGCCGTCGTGTATCTGATCACCTTCTTGAGGTCACCGTCAGTGAGAGCATGATGGAGCACTTTCTTTTCTCTAGCATTCTTCTCAAGCTTCTTGAAATCCACATCATCATACTCAGTTGAGGTCTTTTCAGTCTTTCCATCCTTTCCAAGAAAGGTTTCTGGACCCAATTTAATCGCTTTCCATAGTTGACCATCAAGCGAGCAGATGTGGGTCTTCATCTGTTCAACCCACCAGTTATACTCTCCAACCTTGAGGATTGGAGGTTTCCAGAAAGAGTCACTCACAGAAGTGTTGGTGGATGTCATTTTCCTGCAACAAAAGTACAAAAAAACACAATCTAGAGTTTGCGCTCTGATACCAATTGTAGGATCGTTAGTACTTAAACGAATCGGGGACTCCTGCGAAGTTGTCGACTTTGAGCAATGAAGCAGCGGAATAATTAAACAGTAAAACAAACATTACCAACAGTCAATGACAAGCGATGTATAGTGGAAACTCCTCGTAAACCAACTAGTTTACTTGGAGAAAAACCACTCCCTTCCAAGTTTCTCACTTCGTCGGATTTCAAGAGTCCTTAGACTCGCTCTATTGATTTCTTGAGTGTTTACAAAGCTCTCCCGTGTACAAGAATGAATTCCACACCCTTGAACCACGCTCTACCTTTGCACTCACACTCTCAATATCACGCTATGCCTAAGATCTCTCGACACACCACTTGTATGAATCTCACGCACAAGTTCGCTCTTTCTATCTTACACACAATATTGAAATGACGCTCAAAAGTCTTACCACTAACCTAAACACTAGGGTATTTAAGCTAAGATAAGAGATATCTTGTGTGTATCATCTCCCATTCGGTTAGGGAAACAATACACACTCAATCTTTTACAAATCATTCCAAATATACATTTACACACACTAAGAAATATTCTAGGAGAATCAAATTGTCTTTATCTTGATTTTAGCACTCTTTTGTGATGATCTTCTCCTAAAATAGAACGATGCAACTGTCTCCAAATACACGCACATAAGCTGTACGTTCCTTCCTTAAATAGATTACTTCGCCAGCTGGTCATGTCAGTGACTTGGCCAAGTCGCCGACTCGACTTGCCAACTCGGAGTCACTGACTCTAGAACCATCAAAACTCTATCTTCTATCTTCTAACACCCTCCTTGACGCCGCCGTGGCGGTGTTGTTCAACAAACCTTCTCGATGCACAGTTGGCCCCTCCTCCCTTTGCTTGGCACTCATGACCTCCATGGTCCTGAATTGATGAGTAGAATCCTCCCCTGAAAAATGGCCCGAAGGAACTTGAGAAGTATCTGACGAAGTTGGCTCCAAAACCTTAGAACTCGTCGCGCCCACGACGACATCCTCACCATCGGTTCCAGACTTGCCTTGCTCATGATGTGACTACGTCACATCAAACTTTCCATCCAGATTTAATTCAAGTGGGAACTAACTCAGCTTGCTGATTTTCCACCATTGTGATGCCCCCTTTCTTAGGAACCACTTGAGTGTAGGAGCTTCAATACCTCTTTCTTTACTACCTCCACCATATATATAAGTGGATTGAGCCTTCTTTGTGGTTTCCTGGATTGCTTTGCATCATCCTCCAATAGAATCCTATGCATACATGTAAAGGGACTAATCCTCTTAATATCTATAGTGGTCCATCCAAGAGCTATATTGTGCTCCTTAAGATTTTCCATAAACCTCTCCTCTAGCTCCTTGGAGAGCTTATTAGAAATAATGACTGGAAAAGTATCACCCTCTCCAAGGAAAGCATATTTAAGATGGCCAGGGAGCTATTACAACTCAATATCTAGAGCCTTCGCTATAGAAGGAAGGAGCTTCTTGTTTAGGAGAGTTAGTGATATGGGCCTAATGGCCAAATCATGAGGAGAAGAATAATCACAACCATTCAAATTAGCCAAAATTCCCTAAAATTCAGTAGAAAGAGCAAATTCTACATACGGAATATTGATGTCATTCTCTAACACAGATTTCAACTCATCAGAACAAGTGATATCAAAAACATCTTGCAGAATAGGATCAATCACATCAATAGAACAAAGAGAATGATCATCTTGGGGATGTTTCATAACATCATAGATATTGTATTAAACGTTTTTGCCATCAAATTCCATAGTTAAAACTCTACTTCTCACATCAATCTTAGTTTAAGCAGTTTTCAAGAAAGGTTTACCTAGCAATATAGGAGCAACATGCATATCATGATCCATGTCAAGGAAAAAGAAGTCAGTAGGAAATGTGGATTGTCAACCATGACAAACACATCTTCAACAAACCTTATCCGGTAAACAATGGACCTATCAGCTACTTGCAAAACAATTCTAGTTTCATGCAAAGGTCCTAAGCGTAGTGATTCATACAAAAAGTAAGGTAGAACATTAATAGATGCACCTAAATCAAGCATGGTTTTATCACTTTTTTTGTCACTTATCACACATGGAATGCTAAACATGCATGGACAACCACTCTTCTTAGACATACACATTTGAAATACAACGTAGACATGCTTACGTACCTTGACTTTTTATTTCCGATTTAATTTTTCATTTCATTTGATTGTGCATAATTCTTTTAGAAACTTATTAAATCTAGGAACAGTTTTGACAAGTTTAAGCAAAGGGATATTTAACTCACAATTGGAGAAAGTCTTGAAGATTTCCTTGTCATTCTTTGGCCTTCTAGTATCCTTTAATGCCTCTGGGAATGCCGGAATTGGCTTTTAAGAGCCGAGAAGAGGAATATCATGACGGACATAATCATCGTCAACTTTTGTAGCAATACTGCGGTCAAGGTTGTTTGTCTGTGGTCGCGGTCGATCACCTTGATTTCCGAGAAATTTGGAATCATTGTTTCCCGAACTCATGGCCGCGATTGCGGTTTTCCTCCAAGAACTTATTTGAACTTTCTATAATCAAACCGATGTCGCGATTAATCTCTAGAAACTTGTCGGGGCTTTTAGTATCCAAAATGCAGTCGCGGTTGTCCTGTAGTGGGTTTTCTGTATCCTCTATATTGGCACCGCAATCGCGGTTTTCTGGAGTTCAGTTCGTCAACATTCAATTCTTTTCCACTCCTTCATGTGATTGCACTCATATTCTTCCTTGGTTTTATGGTTTGAAAAGGTAATTTCCCGAACTCCCTTGCTTCCAATTTGCTCAAAGTTGTAGAAATTTGGCCAATCTGAGTCTCCAAGTTCTTCACACTAGCCTTGGTCTCTTGATTCTCTTGATGTATTTGACAAACAGTGGCAACAAGAATTTTTATCATCTCTTCAACTAACATGGAAGAGCTAGGATTTTACGCTTGAGGTCTAGGAACATACAATTGCCTTAACTGTTGTGGACCCCCTTGTTGATTGTATTGAGGCTGACTCCCATATCTAATGTTGGGATGGTCTTTCCACCGCAGATTCTAGGTGTTGGATTAGGGGTCATACATCAGCCTTGGTGGTCCAAAACCACCCATAACATTCACCTCAACATTAGGCTCTTGAAGTGTAGGACAAGAGTCGGTTGAGTGAGAAATATTAGAGAAAATCCTACAAGCCTTAATGCGGTGACCATTGGCCAACATCAACTACTTCATCATGTCTTTTACTCTTGTACTTCAGAATTCAATGAAGAGTTTACATTGACTACATTGGTTGTTTTAGCTTAATGAGAGCCAACTCTTTTGTTGAATTGTCTATACTCCTTAGAGAGTTCACCAATCATCTCAAAGGCGACCTTAGGAGTTTTATTCATGATACTCCCACCACAAGAAGCATTCAACATTCTCCTTTCATCAGGCAAGAGGCCTTCATATAAGTAGAAGATAAGATAAGATATTTCTCATTATATCCATGGTAAGGACAACCAGCAACCTGATAAGACACCGACCCTGACGGCTAGCCAAGAGGTGGAGTCCATGTCCATGCGCTCCGATGGACCCATCACTCGAGCAAGGACTCGCGCCATAGCTCGAGGCACGACACCATAGTCTTGCGCACCATTGCCAGCCATGGCGCGCCCACAGCCACGCCCCTCTTCGCATGCCTTTCCGTCGTCGGAGCCACGCCCACCTTCGGTGCTGAAGTCTCACCCCATGGTACCGAGGACTTCATCTCGGGACCCCTTGCCATGTCCATGTCGGGCCAATCCGGCATCGCAACATGAGGTTCTTAAAACGCGCCTCGAGTCGTGTCGCACCGCTCTCCGTGTGTCGCGATACCCCTTGTGCGCGCTCTAGCGCACCGACGTCCTTGTCGTGCCGCGCCAGCCCATGTCACGGCCTTGTCGCGACACTCGCGACATGGCCACCGTGACCTCTATCTTTTATTTCTCTTTTTAGTACTATTTCCTTTCCAAACATTGCTTAATAAGGTATTTCTATGTTTGGCATTGTATTTTCGGGCTTGGGCTTGATGTTGGGCCGCTTGCATGTGCCACCCCAATCACCCCCACACCTCCTAGGGTTAATGTTAGGGTTTTCTAGGAGCTCCTCTATATAAAGGATCCTCCTCTCTTTTATTTGGCACGCTTAATTGAATGATAAGGAAACTTTGTCGAGATTACTCCATACGTGTCCCTTTAAGGCGTCAACCCAAATTCTTATTCTCCCTCATACTCTTCTCGTCTAGTTCACCCTAGAAACCCTTCTCATCCTTTCACTTCTCTTCTCACCTCAAAGTCTAGGCGTTTGCCTCATCTATCGATTCGTTTGGTGTACGAGACCCACTACGAGTCCAAGACAAAGATCCAACTCCTGAATCCGAGATCGGGTTCACATCACTTCCAACCTCTTGAATCTTTCATAGTAGTCATATAGGCTCTCATTGGCATCTTGTTCAATGTTGTTTGAACACTTCTTCTAGCTAGTCTGTTTCATGACAGGGAAATACTTCTCTAGGAGTGTCTCTTCCGTCTTTGCCCAAGTGTCAATAGTACCAGGGGGAAGATAGAAGAACCAATCATTGATCGTATCCTTCAAAGAGAACGAAAATGCCCTCAGCTTAATTTGATCTTCAGTCACCCACTTGGGCTTCATGCCTTTTCAAACAGCATGAAACTCAAAAAGATGCTTGTTTGGATATTCACCACTAAGCCCATGGAATTGGGGTAAATGATGGATCTATTTAAACTTAAAGCTCAAAGTTCACTTCATCACCAAGCTCAGGAAACTGCATTGCCTATGGTTTTTGTTTGAAAATCGGTGTAGTCAACTGCCTTAGTGACTGTTCATCCATTGTCTCAATCTGAGTCTTAGCAGAATCGGGGTTGAATGGTAGTTCACAAAAGAGATTGGAGCTTTACGCCTCAAACTAGAAAGAGTCCTCTCGATTTCAGAATCAAAAGGGAGAAAAGATGAGTTATAGCACGTGAGTGGACCATAAGCTAGTTCCACAAAAAGGTTGATAGAAATATTAAAAACTTATAAATAACAAAAGATTATCTGACAACGACGCCAAATTTTGACAAGCTGAAAGTCATCGTGCGTTACCATAAATAAATCCCTATAACTAAACTAAGTATAGCTAGTAAGTCGGGGTCGAACCCAAAGGAATCTTGTATTCCCAAGTTAATACTTATAACAATTAAGAATGTAAATGGGGGGATTTTGATTGGATTTCTAATTCTAAAAGCAAACCAAATACAAACGAGTAAACAAGTCGAGAAAAATCAAGTAGAGGAAGCATTTTCATTCACAAATATCCACTTTTATTTTAAGTTCATTGATCATTGATTCTTCATAAAGTATTTCACATCCAAAGATTATTCATATCTTATGTAATTAACAAGTCAACGAGTCTTGCAAACACTTAATACCAAACAATCATGAAACGATAATAAATCAATTCTATATTAGCATTAAGAACATGGATAATTCAGGATACATGCAACACAAAATAATGAGTTAAGCATTCACATGCAATCAATTCTCTTTCTCAATTGTCTTAGTCCAACGAGTCCTGAGACGATGAACTTGCCGCCAAAGATAAAGCTTTTCAATAAGAAAACCTAAATCCTAGCAATAGAACACAATTAATTTTCAACAAGTTGGCCAAATAAGAAGAAATCAATAGCATTCAATGATGATTAAGCAAAAGAGAAATTGAGATAATTAATGGAATAATACTTAGAATAAATCTCATAATTTACTTCATCCAAAAGTTTCAACTAATGAATAAAACAAGAGAGTTTTAGCTCTCTATAACAATAGAAAATCTCTCTAGGTTTTTTCTCTAAAGTTGGAATAAGAAGAATATGATAATAAAACTCTAGAAGGTCTTTTAAAACATAAAAACACGAAAAATTAAAGATAAGAAAAGGAAAGAAATAAAATAAACTCAAAAATTCATCTCGCACGTAAGATCCGGCACAATTGTTGTAAAGCCCGAGGCTTTAGAAGCGTTATCCCATGCCAACCCGAGGACTTCCCAGGAGGTCACCCATCCTAGTACTACTCTCGCCCCTACTCGCTTAACTTCGGAGTTCTTTGTCCTCACTCGAACCCAGAAAAGGAAGAGCTCTTGTTGACATGAGGAGCACCTCATTCCCTTATAAATTATCGGGGTGTTACAATCACCCCACTTAAACACTTGACATCCTCGTCAAGGCCCAAGCACCGCCCTCTAGGTTGAGTCATCGCCCTCCGGGCCAAGTGCACTCATAACCCAGAGTCGGCTCTGATACCATAATTCTAACACTCCGATAATTTGTAAGGGATTGAGGCGCTCCCATGTCAACAAGAGCTCTTCCTTTTCTGGGTTCGATTTTTAAGGGGGTACTATTGTAATATCCCTCATTTTTATAAAGGGTAAAAATGTAATTTTATATTTTCCTTTAATATATTAAAATATTTCCATAATTTATTTCTTAAAGTTATAATCTTATAACATTATAAATGTTATAAGATTGGTTTATAAGTTTAAGACCATAGTAAAAGGTACACAAATTATTGTGTCGTATTGTAAATATTAATTATGAACCATAAGAATTATGGTTTTATGATTATTATAATATGATAAAATGTAACCATGAATAATATGAGTCTTATATATTATTTAAAGTTATAAGAGAATAATAATAAGCGATAAAACTTATGAAGAAGTATTATAATAATATTTCTAAAAATTATATAAATGCTTTTAAGCTAAATTTTTAATAAAATAAATTATTTAAAGGTCATTTGATATTTAATTGAGTTATTAGAAGTCCACAAGTCAAGGTGGAAGGGGCATCTTTATCACTTATATAAAACTAGAGTGGTTGTTTGTGCAATTTTTCCGGAAATGGATTGAAGAACTCAAGGGTTGTCTTCAACCTTGAATCCGAAACTTCAATTAATCATAACTTCTTCGTTTCTCAATGGATTTTCGATCCGAAAGATGTTTCGGAAAGCTCATGACATGTTCTATCTAAACCCTCAATCAATTTGAGGAAATGTACCTGAATGTGTATTTGGGCATACGATTATTTCAAGGGTCGTTTCTATCCGAAGTGATTTGAATTTGGTCTAATTAATGAGGTTTATCCATTGATTGGCATGACTAGGAATGGATAAGAACTTAATAATGAATCATTTGAATGAGTGGATTGGTACAAATTCAATACCGAAATTGATGGCAAAGTGGAAAAACGCTTGGTTTGATGGGATGACTTCGATTTCAATATCCATCGCCATTTCAAGCTCTTTTTGGACACTATAAAATCCCATTGTGTAGATAGCATTGTCATTTACCATTCTTCTTCACAGATTATCACTTAAAAATGTCGTTTTAAGCCCCAAAATTTCGATTGACGTCGGTTCCTTGTCCACGTTCAAAAACAGAGGAGTCGATCAGTTTTTGGGATCTTTCTCATTCTACACCCAACGAAAATTAGATCCAAAACCAGATCCATATTCTACACAAAATTCCATACAAAAACCTTTAATTAAACATCCGAATTCATCCTCTAATGTGTTCTAAAACTCGATCGAATACTCAAGTTGTGCTCAGAAAATGTGCACGACATACCCTTAGTAAAACTTGAATATCTCCCTTGTTTCTCAACATTTTTACGATCCGTTTGGACCAATGCA
The DNA here is from genome assembly GCA_964016875.1 of Fallopia convolvulus. Lineage (NCBI taxonomy): Eukaryota > Viridiplantae > Streptophyta > Magnoliopsida > Caryophyllales > Polygonaceae > Fallopia > Fallopia convolvulus. The sequence goes on from OZ024728.1 coordinate 17,599,516, forward strand.
AAATAAACTGTGAGACGGTTCTAGGTATACCAACCATGACTCAATCCGTTGCCGGAACATCGAGAACGAGTCCGTTGAAGTTGCCTCTGTTTTTGGGATGCTGCTGCGTGTGAAGGGCAAATGATGGACGCGGCCCGCAGGCCCGACCCGGCCCGTCCGACCCTCCCTTGGTCTTTTGGGTATTTTGTGGTATTTTGGATTATTTTTATTTAATAAAATATGGTTAAATTTTATAAAAATATGTTTAGTTATTTTTTTATAGTGATTCAAGTGATTTTTAAAGTTTTAAAAATATTAACCTTTACAATAAAAAATAATTTGTGGTTCTTGTGAAATTTAATAACCTTTTTATAACTGTATTCTTCGTTACATTAAAAATTAGAATATTATGAATATAACATGTAAATTTTATATGAAATATAAACTTAATCATGTTTCGTCGTTCCTAAATCAGCATCGTTGAGTTACAAAATAAATTTGCGGTAATTTATTTTGTGGTTGATTGAAACCGGAACAAGTCCGAGTCATAATCTCGAGTGATCGTCTTTCCAAGGCAAGTGAACTTGGTTCCTTTTCCGCATTCGTTTTAAAAGCATGATTTCTATCATGACGTTTTTAATATATGTTGGGAACTTTTGTGTGAATAAAATGGAACATAGGATCGTATGAAATTCCTAGATTTAATGACTATAATTCCTAGTTATATTTTAGGCTGCATTAGTTATGGATGTAGGCCTTATTGCTTTGTGTTGCTATGTGTATATTTATTTAAGCTCCATTGTAAGGAGCCGAACGTAAAGTCTTATGACTTATATCATATAATAAGTAATTCTCGCTAGGTCGTTTTTTTTTAAACCCTAGCTAAGGTCATGAGTCATATCCCTCAACCGTTGAGGAGTGTTCGCACTTTTTAAGTGCCATGGGACGTAGGTATCCGTATATCTTAAATAATCCTCAATCGCTGAGTGTGTTTGCATTTTTAAGTGCCATGGGACGTAGGTGCCCGTATGTCTTAAAGAAGTATTCTGAGACTATGTCTCTTTTAATTAAAGTACCTAATAATCCAAGTGGAACTAGTCTTAAATGTTTAAAAGCAACTCAGATAAGTGTACTCGTACACAAAGTAATATGGATAGGATGATCAATACAAAATGGGAAACCGTCCTTGCTCTCGGGTTCCGTTGTCATTTGGTTCCAATTTGAATTCGCACAACACGTATGTGGTGAGGTTGGTTGAGGTGCGTAGGGTCAACGAGAGTTTAATGAACCGACTATAACGATTTGTGTGTAACAACGTTCCCAACATATCTGCATTAAAGTCTGAAGCGTCACCTTTGTGATGGTCTCTTCTTTCCTCTTAGGAAATTCATAACGTTTCTTGGAAGGATGTAGCTATTGGGTTTCGACCAGTTTTATTTCGGATTCCGATACCCGTAACTACACTCTTTTCCTAAATAAGAACCACCTTAGAAAACCCACTTGCTTAATTTGTCACAAGACTAACCTTACCGTTTATTTTTTTTTGCTTGTCCCAATAGGGAAGCGGTAAATTCGGATTAGTAAATATGCACCTCATGAGAGGTGTTACAAACAAGCAAGTGTCCAAAAACCAACAAGGAAAGCACGAAGGCCTCCGAAACCAAACAAGCAACGAGCGTTAAGGAAAGGCACGTAGGCCTTCCTAGCAAGCAACAACAATCAAAACCAAGCAAGCATCAACAACAACATTCAAAACACCAACATACAACGATTCAAACAACAACAAAAAACTAAGGGTCCGGGGGCCGAGAGTCGTTGCGTGCCACGCTCCGAGTGACGCGGCCCGAGTGATCCGCGGGCCACTTGGCGCGCGCCTTGAGAGCTTGGACGGTGCAACGCTTCGATGGGGATCTCTTCTTCTTTTCCTTAGCCAAAGGCTGGCTTTCTTGATCTTGCATCTCCACCTCATTTTCTTCCCTTGAATCTTCGGAGCTTTTGGCACTAGAAATGCTAACCTCGGATCCCTTCTCGCCGTTGCTTGAGCTGCCAACCGAATTATCTTTGGAGGTGTCCATGGAGTCAAAATCCGAGCTAGAGGTGGGGCTCTTGTTGTTGTAGGATTTAACGATTTTCTCCTTGTCACGAGCTTTGGCTGCTTCACCTGACCGTTTATTTTCCTTGCATGGTTGGATGTTGTCAACCGTATTTCTCATCGCGGCACATCATGCAATCATTCCATTCAGGTTGTGAGAAGTACGCTAAAGATGGGACGAGTTGCAGTTGGATATTCTGTCAAATGTTACAAGGTCAACTATATTTTCGAGTTTATGTTAAACGTGTCTAGGGTTTTATTTCCTATATAATGTATATGTGCAAGAGTTACTGTCTTGATGTAATTTCAAATACAAAATTTCATGAATCTTCCGATGTAAGGTTTTATTCTCTTTCATGAGGAGAAGTTCAATAAAAATAATTTATCTCACTTTTATCCAATATTATGTTTCGATTTCTTTTATTTATTATAATAAATTGTATTAATTGTTCAGATTCAAGCCTAGGGTGGCTTCAGACATCAAATCCGAGGTCACTGGCGTGTGACATTCCCAATGTGAATTAGGGGTGTTAAAATTGCGGACGTGACACAAGTAACCGCGATCGCAGTTTGATTATTCCGAAGTGGCTACTATCGCGACCGCATTGGTGTAATTTGCGGTCGCAACCTTCAATCCAACAACTCTCAATAATGGCACCGCGGGCATAGAGGTGGAAACTACAGTCGCGGTTCTTCTTTCTAGCTTCTAGTCTTCTCAGGAACGGCCACCGCGGTCGCGACATCACACCTGCGTCCGCGGTTCTACTGTAAATACTATTCTAAAAATCTCCACCTAGCTCAATATAGGCCCCACCTAGGCTTTGGAAGGTTCTTGCCTGCCTAGCCCTCCAACCCGTCTAGAAGACTGTCTAGCTTGTCTAGGTGCCCGTTTAGGCCGCCTAGGTGCTAGGTGGTCTCTCTCCGCCTAGCGTTTTTAGAACATTGGTTGTAGATCGTCTCTTTACTTGATTTTCTTCTAAAAACTCGATCTTCTTCACTTGTTCTTGAAAGTTCAATCTCATAGTAAACACTCTAAAAGATCCTATAACTATCCTAAAAATTTACGAAAAAGTCCTAGATATACTGTAGAAACTATAGTGTATCAGATCTCATCGTACCGGTCCTGATTTGAAGCCCTGAACACTCGATTTCTAAGTCTAGGAGTTGTTGAGAAGGAAATTCCCCTAAGGACTAATGTTGGTGAACATCTTGGAGGACTTAACTAGCGAATGGACAAATGATTGCACTACCTTTTATAAGCATCCCGCAAACAAAAATCTTGACCTTCATGAGATCCTTAGAAAACTTCTCAATTATGAGATTAAGATAAATCGGGATAAGGGAAAGGAGGTAGATGCAAATGGAATGGCTTTGAAAATTGAATAGGCCATGCAATATTTAGAGGAAGAAAGTGAGGAAGACAAAGTTGATCCCGATAGTGAGACCGTGCCACTCATCAAAGCCATGAAAAGACTCCATCATCATTGCAAATTCAAACCATTTAACCACAACAACAACAATTCTTCTAACACCCCTAATTCTCGGGTGGTATTATTGTAACACTCCGATAATTTGTAAGGGATTGAGGCGCTTCCATGTCAATAAGAGCTCTTTCATTTCTGGGTTCGAGTGAGGAGAAAGAACTTAAAAGTTCAGCGTGTAGGGGCGAGAGTAGTACCAGGATGGGTGACCTCCTGGGAAGTCCTCGGGTTGGCATGGGATAGCGCTTCTAAAAGCCTCGGGTCTTAAAAATGGTATTAGAGCCGAGTCTGGGTTATGTGTGCACTTGGCCCGGAGGGCGGTGACTCAACCTAGAGGGCGGTGCTTGGGCCTTGACGAGGATGTCAAGTGTTTAAGTGGGGGAGATTGTAACACCCCGATAATTTATAAGGGATTGAGGTGCTCCTCATGTCAACAAGAGCTCTTCCTAATCTGGGTTTGAGTGAGGACAAAGAACTCAGAAATTAAGCGTGCAGGGGCGAGAGTAGTACCAGGATGGGTGAACTCTTGGAAAGTCCTCGGGTTGGCAAGGGATAGTGCTTCTAAAGCCTCGGGCTTTACAAATGGTATCAGATCCAACTCTAGGTTACGAGTGCACTTGGCCCGGAGGGCAGTGACTCGACCTAGAGGGCGGTTCTTGGGCCTTGACGAGGACGTCAAGTGTTTAAGTGGGGGAGATTGTAACACTCCGATAATTTGTAAGGGAATGAGGCACTCCCATGTCAACAAGAGTTCTTCCTTCTCTGGGTTCGAGTGAGGACAAAGAACTCAAAAGTTAAGCGTGCAGGGGCGAGAGTAGTACCAGGATGGGTGACCAAGTCCTCAGGTTGGCATGGGATAGCACTTCTAAAGGCCTCGGGTCTTACAATTATCGCTAGTATCCTCGGATTTGGCTAATTTGGGATTACGTGGGAATTAAATTGACAGAACACACTAGGATATGATAATTGAATTCATACAATTCAAAAAAATTATAGCGGAAGACAACAAAATGTTGTAAAAGAACTTAATCTTTATTAATCAATAAACTCATCTTTACAAAGTTTAAGAAAATGTTGCAACGGAATAAAATGATACAAATGTTCTTATAAAGATCTTAACTTTAATTACACAATAATATAATGGTGTTCTATCCGAACAACGTATTTTCTAAAAGAGATTCCACCATCTCTTAGTCTATTCTTTCCTGATTTAAGTTTTGGAGTAGCCCGAAAATGATCTTCGATCAAGTAAAATATTTGGAAACTTTTCTTCAACTTCCCACTCTTCGATCTTTTGGAATTACTCTTCAATCCGCTTCCTAAGACCATCTGATGTGTCGTATACAGATGGTGGACACCAGCCATCCATGCAATTCAATAAGGTGGTTAGGTTAGTCTAATGAAAGACTAAGAAAGTGGGAAAGATAACTGGTTCTTATGGCCATGACTAAACATGTTGGCATTGAAATCCTAATGAAATCCAATCGATGATACAATAGTTAGCACTCATGTATTGAAAAGAAATAAGGCATGCACTTTAAAGAGATAGGATATCAAAACATGTGGATCCATTACAAAGTATGAACAATTGTTGGGAACTAATATTAATCACAATAACATTTTCAAAAGCCTCCATCGACTAACCAAATCAACTCAATCAAAATTAATTAAAGAAACATTCATAGCCAGGAGCAAGAATAGTTTTCCAAATGGACTAATCATCTTGGTATATTAATTAATGTGTCTAACACACTTATCTTATATTAGTTACAAAACAATGCAATCAGGTTAGTAACTGTTGGTGTACAAAATCTCGCCTTCAATTCGTATTAAATACACCAATTAAGAACTCCTCCTCTTCCGCTCCTCTTCGATCACTTGACCTAGAAATCCTTCAAAACAATGGACACAGGGGGCGGGGACCCCTTAATCCACCTCCGATGCCTAAGTCAGAAGAGCAATTGTCGTTTTGAGCGATGAGGTACAACAAGAAAGCGGTGAATCCCCAGACAGTCGAGCTAAGCGAGTATTAGCCTGCCTAGGTTTTCTGAATATGCCGATGTGCACATGTGTCTCTCCCTACACGCCTAGGGCGTATTTATAATGGAAGAGGGAGATCAGGGGGGCCTTATTTAATTATTTCCTAGGGTTGCTTAAAGCCCAAGCTAGGAATATTCCCACCTTCTCCGAATTTAATCTTATCATATTTGCAGGATAAGATCTCCCATTAAGTTGCATAACCGCCATATACTTTTATATAGAAAATAACGAAAATAACTGCGCAGTAATTTTAATAAATACCTTTATAGCGAAAATAACTATGGTAATTATGTTTGTTTTACCCGCTCACAAATGCCCCACCTACACCGCCTTACACGTCTTATCGTGTTTGGCGACGTAGGGTACAGAGGGTTTCTAATCGAAGTGGCCATGCGGATTGGTTGACTGGTCCCCTAGCGCTTTCGTATATTCGTATATTCGTACATCCATGAGCGATTATCACGGGGTGCGTGCTATCTTTTCGAGTCGTGTCCTTTGTCAAGTTTTAAGATGGAATCTCTAGAACAAACAAAATCAGACTGGGGAGAATAGAACGTTTATTATTGAAAAAATTGCTTGGCCAAGATTTCTAATTTGAAGAAAACAAAAGAAAAATACAAAAAGATGTTCATTGTAGCGATCACAGCCTAAGCTCAACATCCACGCAAGAAGCATCTATCAGCGAACCCGCGCTCGCGGCTCAGGAGTCGCGGCCGCGGTCGGCTTATTTTGTGGTAGCCCTCGGCGTTCTGGCGTCTATGATTCTCCGTTTCAAGGGAAAAACTTTTTTAAGTGGGCGATATTCCAGGTTCGCGGTACCTCCTTTCCGTCAAGATTCTCCAACTTATACGCTCCCCATCCATATGATGTTGTCACCCAAAATGGGCCTTCCCAATTCGGTCCAAGCTTGCCTTCCACGGGATCCCGTGCACTTCCAATGACTCGTCGAAGCACGAGGTCACCCACTCGGAAGGTACGGTATTTTACACGTCTAGCGAAAACCCGTTCGGCGGCCCCTTGATAAGATGCAAGGCGTATGGCTGCAATATCTCTACGTTCTTCGGCAAAGTCGTGGTGAGCGGAGAGCGCTTGACTATTTCTGTCGGGGTCGAACTGTGTTGTTCTCAGTGTTGGTAACCCGATTTCGAGTGGAATTACAGCTTCCGTGCCATAGGCCAAGGCAAAAGGAGATTCTCCGGTTGATCTGCGCGGAGTAGTTCGATAAGCCCATAAAACGGCTGACAGTTCTTTAGCCCATCTTCCTTTGGCTTTCTCAAGGCGTTTCTTCAACCCTTCAACGATTACTTTATTTGTAGCCTCTGCTTGCCCATTCGCCTGTGGGTAGCCGACTAAGGAGTAGATATTTCTGATCCCCATTCCTTCACAATACTCCTTGAATTTCTCGCTATTGAATTGAGTCCCGTTGTCGGAGATGAGAGCAAAGGGGATGCCGAAACGCGTGATAATGTGCTCCTAGACGAATTTCTGGGTGTCAGAATCACAGATGTTTTCCAATGGTTTTGCCTCTACCCATTTAGTGAAATAATCCGTGGCAATGATGAGATAACGCACATTCCCGGGCGCTTTGGGAAATGGGCCGACGATATCAAGACCCCACTGCGCAAACGGCCATGGGCTAGTCAAAGAGTGGAGGTTTTCTGCCGGCATGTGCGAGATCTTGGCGAATCTCTGACACTTGTCGCACCTTTTTACGTATAGCTCAGAGTCTCTCTGCATGTAAGGCCACCAATATCCCTGGGATCGAGCCCGGAAAGCCAAACTACGACCTCCAGCGTGCATTCCGCATATGCCTTCATGGATTTCATACAACAAAGGTTCAACTTTGCTTGGGGGTACGCATCTCAAGTTTGGCCTAAAGAAAGATCGATGATATAAAATCTTTTCTGGCGACAGCCAAAATCTGGGAGCCCTTAAGCGAATTTTTCTTGCTTCAGCGGCATCTGAAGGCAAGATGTTCTCGTCCAAATAGCGAATCAAAGGCGTTTGCCATCCGAGATCGTCATCGATCGCGTCCTCCATAGAGGAGACTTCCGCGGAAATGCTAGAGGCATCGATCGCCGGGCATCCCGAAATTTCCAGCTGGATTGAAGTCTTGAGCGTATCTCCTGAGCAAGCGGCCAGAGTTGCCAGTGCATCGGCAGACTTGTTTTGATCGCGCGATCTTTGCTCAAGTTCGCAATGCTCGAACTCATTTATCATGGCTCTTGCTTTCTCCATATATCTTATCATCTTTGCTCCTTTAGCCTCGTAGTGCCCCAGTACTTGATTGACGATGAGCTGAGAATCGGAGAAGACAAGCAGCCTGGCGATTCCAAGACTAGATGTTGTTTCTAACCCGAGTATCAATGCTTCGTACTCAGCTTCATTATTAGTGGTATCAAAACCGAGGCGAACGGCTAGTTGCAAGACTTCTCCTGTGGGTGATGATAGCACAATTCCAACTCCGGATCCCTAGTTATTACTCGCACCATCAATTTCGAGGATCCAGCACGGATTTTCCGTACTCTGGGGAGGACCTGCGGTTGCAGGACCCGCGCCCGCGGTTTCGCTTGTCCGAGGATCGCACCCTTCGGGGAAGTGTACCGTGGTCGCAGTATTATTTGCCGCGATCGCAGTTTCTTCGGCAGTTGTTTCGGCCGGCGTGGCTGCGGTCTCGTCCATTGGTTCCTGGGCGAATTCTGCTATGAAATCTGCGAGCACTTGTGCTTTAATGGCGGTTCGGGGCAGATATTCAATGTCATATTGCCCCAACTCTATGGCCCACTTAGCGACCTGTCCTACGAGATCCGAGCTAGAAAGAAGCGCTCGAATAGGATAAGCCATGATGACTTGAATTGGATGTTCTTAGAAATAATGATTGAGTTTACGGGACGCTGTTACCAAAGCCAAAAGCAATTGCTCCATAGGCGAATATCTCGTTTCTGCGTCGAGAAGTGTCTTGCTAGTATAGTAGACAGGCCTCTGATTTCCGCCCTCTTCTTTGATTAAGACTGCGCTAACTGCTCGAGGAGACATGGCTAAGTAAAGCTTCAAGGTGTCTCCTTTATTAGGCACATTCAAAATTGGAGGGGATTGTAAATAAGCCTTTAATCTCTGCAAATCTCCTTCGCATTCTTGGCTCCATTCGAAAGATCGGCCTTTCTTCAAGGCTTTAAAGAACGACTGGCACTTGTCAAAAGACCGGCTAATGAACCGATTGAGGGCAGCGGCCATTCCGGCTAATCTTTGCACTTCTTTAATATTCTTTGGGCTTGTAATGGTGTCAAGGGCTCGGATTTGATCCGGACTTGCTTCAATGCCTCGGCGAGTAATGAGGTGTCCCAGAAACTTGCCTGATCCGACCGCAAATGTGCATTTTGCGGGATTAAGCCTGAGTCTGGATGCTCTGAGAATATCGAAAATGTCCTGCAAATCTTCGAGATGCGTCATAGCCCTTTTACTCTTGACAAACATGTCATCAATGTATGCTTCAACAGTTTTCCCGATCTTTTGGCTAAACAACTTTGTGACCAAATGCTGAAAGGTTGCCCCAGCGTTCTTCAATCCAAAAGGCATTACCTTGTAACAGAATATTCCCTGCGGGGTAATAAAAGCTGTCTTCTCTTGGTCGTCTTTATGCATTGGAATTTGATGGTATCCCCGGTATGCATCTAAAAAGCTCATGCGTTCATGGCCTGCAGTAGCATCTACTAACTGATCGATCTTTGGAAGTGGGAACAAGTCTTTTGGACAGGCTTTATTGAGATCGGTAAAGTCCACGCAGACCCTCCAATCTCCCGTCTTTTTCTTCACTACAACGGTATTAGCTAGCCAGGTTGGGTACCATACTTCTCTTATAGCGTTGGCCTCTGGTAATTTCTTCACTTTGGCGATCACGGCCTCGGCGTGCTGAACAGAAGACCGTCTTGTTCGCTGTACGATCGGCTTTGCTTCAGGGTGAACGTTCAGCTTATGGCAAGCAAGCATAGGGTCTATTCCGGGCATATCATATGGACTCCAAGCGAAGACGTCACGGTTACTTCGCAATAGATGTGTGATAGCCAAAAGCTTGTCGTTTGAGAGGTTTGCACCCACGAAAAATTTCTTCTCGGGCTCATGTTTGCTAACCGAGATTTCTTGAAGTTCGTCTACGGAATTTTGTGTCGGCTCCGAGCCAATATTAGCGAAGTCGGGAGGTTCCTGCCTTTCGTAGAATTTTTCGGCCTTGGGTGGACTGTAATCGCAGTATTGCGAGTCGCGGTCGTGTTGAGGCGAGCCACGGTCATCGCGGGGCGAGCCGCGATCGACGCGGTTTGGGGATCTGCGAACACGAGCCGGGATTCCACGCTCGCGGCAGCTTCCGAGCGGGTCTTCGAGGTTGTGCGCGATTGATCGAGTTTCCCGGGACGGTCGTTGCTTACGCGATCCTTTCTTTCGATCCCGGAATTCTTTGATTCCGTTCCGCTTGGATTTCGTCTCTTTGATTGATTGTCGGGTTCTTCATCACATAGCTTTCGCTTTCCGGGGCTAAGGCACACACTTGCCCCCTGACCGTCGCCTTCCTCCTGATTTTCGATCATAAGGATTGTTAGGGTTCGATCGTTCGATCGAGAATCGAACATCTGGCCGCGACCGCGGCTTCCTTGTTCCGCGATCGCGGCGTCCGGACCGCGAGCGCGGTTCTCTTCGATTAGGGCGCCGCGATCGGCTTCGCCAAGCGAGGACGCCCTAGGGTTTCGAAAAAATCCCTACGCTTTTGTTCGAGATCCGTTCCATTGATCAGACTACGTGGATCAATTATTCGCTTCCCACAGACGGCGCCAATTGTTGGTGTACAAAATCTCGCCTTCAATTCGTATTAAATACACCAATTAAGAACTCCTCCTCTTCCGCTCCTCTTCGATCACTTGACCTAGAAATCCTTCAAAACAATGGACACAGGGGGCGGGGACCCCTTAATCCACCTCCGATGCCTAAGTCAGAAGAGCAATTGTCGTTTTGAGCGATGAGGTACAACAAGAAAGCGGTGAATCCCCAGACAGTCGAGCTAAGCGAGTATTAGCCTGCCTAGGTTTTCTGAATATGCCGATGTGCACATGTGTCTCTCCCTACACGCCTAGGGCGTATTTATAATGGAAGAGGGAGATCAGGGGGGCCTTATTTAATTATTTCCTAGGGTTGCTTAAAGCCCAAGCTAGGAATATTCCCACCTTCTCCGAATTTAATCTTATCATATTTGCAGGATAAGATCTCCCATTAAGTTGCATAACCGCCATATACTTTTATATAGAAAATAACGAAAATAACTGCGCAGTAATTTTAATAAATACCTTTATAGCGAAAATAACTATGGTAATTATGTTTGTTTTACCCGCTCACAGTAACTTTTAATCTGCTCAAACTATTGTCGAGATTAGAGGGAGGTAAATTATCCATGATCAACCACATGCACGGAGTGCCAAAAGCACTACTAGAGTGCTAAGATGTTCTCTCCAATCGTAGAGATGAGAAGATTCATGACCCTCAAATACTACGATCTCAAGTTAATTATACATTTTGGCACAAATTGGTTAATGGATTTTTTAGATCACTTCTTTATCGATGTTTAGAGACTTGAATCGTGATTTTCGGTTGAGAAACGAGGGAGAAAGAAATCTAAGTCAAATTTAGGTTAAAATTGAGCATAAAACCCAAAGAGATTTCGAGAGAGATTTTGTAATGAAATGCAATCTTGAGTACCAACAAATGGAGGGAAGTGGGGGCACTGACCCCCGCCTCGGTCCATCCTTGTCATTACCTTTCATGAAAAATAATTAAAAATAATTAAGGATAACCATTTTTTATTCCTTTCCCTCTCCTTAAGTGTTACCTTTCCCTTTCCTTTTCTTAGTTTAGAACCAAACGCCACCTTAGAGTTATTTAAACACTTCACATAAGATATGTTGAAAGGATGCATTTGTACAGATTCCAATATTCAAGTTAGAAATTAGGAATTAATAGAAAGAAAATTACAAAGTTTAGGGATCTAATTGGCTTGATTTGAAGTTTGGGGATTACGAAAGGAAAAGAGTTAAAAACATAGAGATCAAAGGCATTAATTCACCCAAAAAATCACGCTTTCCGCCAAACTAGTTGGTTGTCTTTCAGTTGACCAACAGTATCTCCGTATGGACCAGTGTAAACAGCTTACTATTCAACTGTCTGCGGAATTGGAAATTTTCTGCCTTTTTTCCAAATCCACACTACATCCAAACGCTAGCATTGAAATATACCCGCCCTCTAGCTTCAAAATTGGAATTTTCGCTCCCCTTTGTATATAATTTCCAAATCTCACTTTGTTGGTATCATGGGAATTAGGTACAAAGAGTTTGAATTATAAGTCTTACAAGAATAAAGCTCTAGACTTTAATAAAATAAACTAAAAAGAACTACTTTTTCCTTACAAAAATCTTGACAAAACGTGAATGTAAATATGTCGGATTCCCACTCTTAACTGCTCTTGGATTTTTATATTGTCTTTCTTTTTGAGGTTCAAAGTTGGCACGAAATGACACATAGCTCCTACACATTTGCTTTCTTTCAAATGCTTTCTTTTTACTAGTCTTATAGCATCGACTATCTTAACACTACTACTTGCCTTGATGGTTGAATTGGTATCACCAGTCAGAGACCCGCAACACTTTTTCAGTTTTCACATTTGGTAAATTTTAAGTTACTCGCAATCAACATAACTTAATCATTCGATGACCCATAGCTAGCGTTTATAGAATATGATCATTGATTTGATATTTGAAGTTTGGTTAAAATGCAAAACAACACGAATCCGGAGTGATCGAATATCTTTAATTCAAGTTCTGATCGATATGGTGGGCTCTTAGACCCCATTAGTTGTTGGGTAATCCAACTACTCTCTTGTCTTTCACCTATTTAGTGTTTTTTCATATTGCTCCACACCATAAACCCTAACCTTCTCAGAGATTGGTTTGAGTTACCATTATTGTTGCTTAACTTGTTTTTCTTTTAGCTAGTGTAATACCATTTTATTGGGATAAAAACTGGGTACTCTTCTCACATCAGAAAATCAAAGGAAAAATATACTAGCATATAAAGAACATGAAACCCCCTACCATTATAAGTTTTTGGGTTGAAAGGTGGATTCTAATATTTTATGTCAAAGGAAAAATGGTTAAAACCCAACATGTCACTTGTCTAATGTCAGCCCCCATAAATTATATTCTATACATTTTCTTATATTTCTTTGCGAATTTCCTATAAGTTTAGGGCATGTTTAGTTAGAACTAGTGGAAACATAAACGGAAAAAAAAAAATCTAGTGCACTTTCATGACATGATAAATATACTGAAATTTCCATCCAGCTCGGAGCTCATTATATTTATATATGAAAAAAAGGGTGAAAGAAAATGATTTCACCATTTTGAAACCCACCTTACATTGAGAAAATGAATACATCGGTCATAATAAGTTGCAAGCCCATTTTTTAATAAGAAATGAGGCACTACAAGCTAGGATAAACATTTCATTGACATATTATGATATCAAAGTAGATTATATTCATTTTCTTTTCTTTTACGTTTTTTGTATATTACAACCAAACGAGCCCTTAATCTGAAATTTTCTAAATCTGGTTTGAATTTGCCTACGATATTACATGCATATGCTCATGTCTACAAAAACTTCTAGCCGTAGTTTTTTTTTTTTCCACTAAAATATCTCACAGCGTCACTCCTTGATCCCAATCGATCGATTTAAAGGCTGAACCATGGGATTGGACATATAAGTTTGGGATCGTCTAGAATTGTGTATTTTTTCCCTAGCTAATCATTAATCTAGTATATATAATAATAACATTTATACAATAGCGGAAAATGTGTGAGCAAAATAAGCCCAAACTTTCATTGCAAGCGAAAATGGTTCATCTTCTTAATTCCTAAACATCGATCACTATTCACTAGGCTTTGAACTTGTTCTAACTTCTAAAAGAGGGTATAGCTCAGTATTACATAAAAATTTACCTAAAGTAGGATAGATTAAGACGGGTAAATCATGCATATATGTGTTGGTAGCTTGATATATAGTACTGGTTAAGCGAATAGGGGGTTTGGTATCAATTATGCCTTTCTCTACCCCCATTAGGCTTTATGATTAAAGTAGATGAATATATTTTCTTTTCAAAAAAGAGAAGCTAGGAAATGACTAATCATCTATATATACAATTACATTGCACAGTTTGTTATTATGAAATGAAACTAAATGTCTTCCTTTGCACCTCCAGAACTAACCATATGAAACTCGCAATCGGATTTTATAGTTTCTAGATTGAAAGTTCTTTATCCAATCGATCAAACTTTACTATATTTGCTCATATTAAAAAAGAAAAAAAAAGAAATTAAGAAGGATCCATGGTTGGTTCTTTTTTTTTTGATGGTTGGTTCTTCAAACGAAGACGTGTTGTCAAACTTTGGTCTTAAAAAAGCTTTTATATCCCTTTTAGACTATGCTACGTAGAAGTCAATTTTACTTTTGTGTAAAATTTACTAATTGGCTTTCTTACACCTTTTAAACTTTAAATTCTACTTGCTCTTTTAGCCTTTGAAAAAAGAGAGTTTACTTAGTCTAGTTATTTTTTTTTTTTCAAAATTAGTTTACTTCTTACAAAAAATAAATATTTTTAAAAATTGTAGTTCTAATATTTTCCTCAATTGATCCAATTTTCAATTTCTTTGGCCGTCTACGAAATCAACCACCAACGAATTCATTATGGCTAATGGTGGTATCGGGACACACATCTATATGCAAAGGTTTAGATTCAACCATGGGTATTTCCAAAATTGAGCCTTTAACATCTCTAATTTGGCAAATTAATCAGTTATAAAAGATATCTCTTAGTTTCGTGAGAATTCTCTATTGCCATGAGCTTTCTTAACTTTTTGGTAATTCAGCACCTGTCATCCTTATAAACATTTTTCATTCATCAAACAAACCCAAAAATTGTGTTGGTGGGCCATAATTTTCCATAAGAGCTTCATCTAAATGACTTATATTATATCTTTTGATTTTCCAATGCCAAGGGCTCCTAGTTTGTGAGGCTTACAAAACTTATCTCATCTAATTAAGGGTTTGTATGTGGGATTTTTCAATATGAAACCTCTGTTTATACGATCAAGTTTATTAGTAATATCATCTGGAAGAATGAAGCTTTGCATAACATACATTGGTTTTGTTTCTAGATTATCTTTTATTAGCTTAGCTCGTCCTTCGTCCAATTTTCAAGTTGGCTTTTAATCGATGAGATGAAATCCCCTAAAGTGGATTGGTTCACACACCCTGAAATAATAGGGAAACCTAGATACTTCGCTATAGTAGACAATTATTTATTTAAAGGACCACCCCTTGAATCAGACTTTTTGATTGTTGGCCACGGTAGAAGTCATTTGAAAACCAAATTTGCTATAATTTGTCTTTTGTCAACAGTACTCATTAATTATTGTTTTTATCTTTAGACATGATGTTTTACTTGCTTTAGCAAAAATAACAATGTCATCAACAAATGATAGAAAGGGAATAGCAGTGCCACCTCTCACCAGATTAAACCCAATAGAAGATTTTGGTTTATCACACTCGTGTTGTAGTCTTCGAACTAAAATTTCAGCACGAAAATTGAATGAGACGAGGGACAATAGGTCGCCCTACCGCAAACCCCTTTGTGGCTGAATAAGTTTGTAAGGCTATGATTCACCATCAATGAGAATGAAATAGTGGTGACACATTCAACCACCAAACCGATAAACTTATTGTTGAAGATGAACTTTTTCATAATTGTAGAAAGGAATTCCAATCCACCCGATTGTATGATTTTTCCATATCAAATTTGACGAAAATCTATCCTTCTTTCCCTTTTCTGGATTGAAGCGAGTGAAGAATCTTAGAGCTAATAAATGTGGTCTTGAATAGCTCTTTTTGCCACAAAATGCACTTTGAAGAGGATGTATTAGCTTTCCCTATCCTCTTTAATTGCTCTATGAGAATTTTGGAAATAACTTTGAATATTGGTGAATTGAAGATATCAGCATTCCAATAAATAAAATTTTGCACAAATTATACTGGTGGACAAGTAAAATGGTTGGTTTTCTACTAAATCGACAATTAATTTAGTTAGAAATCATTCTTCTCATGGCTACTCGAATTGGGATTGGATGTTGAAATTAAAAAAGTATCCTAAGGTCAAGAATTTCATTTGGAGGTTGCGTTAAGGTGGTCTTCCAACTGAAGCAAGGTTACATGCTACGCATATTGCAATCACAATGGAATACCTTTTATGTGTTTATCACAGTGAGGACTCCCATCATCTCTTCTTAAAATGCCCTTACAAAAAGAATATGATTAAATTAGGAGCGTTACATTATGGATCTAAATTTTGTATTTCGGGCTCAAACATTAGCCTTGTATAAAGGATTAATGACGACGAAGTCGCTAGAATTCAAAAACTAGAAATAGATGGCTGAAACATTAGCCTTGTGCACTCTTATCCCAAGGATGTTATTGGTCTGTCTCCGAATTCTTTATCTCATAAAAAAAAAAGATCGTTTGTGTGCACATTAGGTTAAAAAAAAATGTTGAACAATGGTTTGCTTAGCTCATGGCTAAGGTTAAACAAATGTGTGTAGATATCATACACACATTACGGTGTTTAGAATGAAAGGGGGAAAAAGTATATTTTTATGTGGCTTGCAAAAGAGAAGTGTAAAAAAATATGATAACATCAATGTGTTTGAGAAAGACTTAATTAATTCGTTGGGCATGTTACTCTTGAATGACTGATGATTGAATCAAATCAAACAAAGAAGATTTTAATCGTGTCAACTTCACTTTTCATTTTAATAATTGAAATCTCGCAAGAAATTAATAATTGGAAGCTAATTTGTGAAAACTACACGTCCCTACAAATGATAAGGAACCAAACGAGGCCTAATTAAGCAGCTCCAATTTCGGCGTGGATTGATTTTTCACACCACTGACCAGTGACCACTCAACTACTCACTGACTCACTCCGCTAGGACTCTAGGAGGCTACTCTCTGGTACTTGTACGGCCGAGTGGGCGACGACCCCTCACCGGCGACGCCGCTCCCGCTACTCCCGCCGCTCTCACAGCCGCCTATGCCTATCCCCACCGGCGGAATCTCGAACGCCTCCAGCGGCGGCGGCGGGTGCTTCCACTGCGGCAACGGCCCCGCCAAGAGCAGAGTCTGGAGCAACGGCCCCGCCTTCATCACCGCCTGCAAAAGCCTCCCCTTCTCCGGCAACGGCTTCCTCGGCACCAGCACCGCCGCCGCCGTATCCTTGTCCTCCTCCGCCGCCGGCGACGCTATGCTCTCCTCGCACTCCGGCGAGAGCTGCTGATCTGCCCCTGGAACGGGGGCCCGCTGCTCATCCTCGACGCTGGAGACTCCGGAGAGAGGGTCGCCGGTTCTCGGCGGCGGCTGGTGGCAGCGCTGGAGGAGGTGGTTTTCAAGGTGGATTTTTTGGGATTTCTGGAGGGCTTCGTCTCTCTCCTTGATTGCTCTGTTCAGGAGCTGATTGAGAATGCCGATTTGGTCGTCTCTCCTTTTGAGCTCCTCCTGAGCGGCTGCCCTCGTCGTCTCCAGCTCCATTGCTGTGTACAGGAGCGTCTGTTTCAGCTCTTCAAAGCTCTGCAACTCAAGAAATCAGTAAAAACAAAACACAGCTGTGAAATTGGAAAAACAGAGTAGCTGTTAGAAGAGGGGAATTCAACCTTAGCGTGGTGGCCGTGAAGAGAATTCCGGTGGTTGTCCATCAATTATTTTTTTGTGTCGCGATATTTTGGATGGGGAGGAGTTCGAAACGATGAGTGTAAGAGAGGACTTGGCCTAGAGAAGGCCTTTTTTAAGAAGAATGTCTTGTCCTACTGTTCGCTTACGAATTGTCTCTTAGGGTAAATTTGAAAAAAGTGTCTCTAACTAAAGGAGAAAACATGATTACGGTTAGGAGTAGGGTCTCCATGATTAGCATAGTTATCAAGATTCCATGGGGTAAATTATTTTTATTTGTAGTAGGGGTTTGGACAAAATGGGTGAAAATTACGGACATGTGGTCAAGATTACCGATAGAGATTGAATCAAATGAAAATGGGCTTATCATGAAAATTAAGAATAAATCTAAATCATTCGATTGAAACACTATAAATGAATCTAGGTTATTCGATTAAAAAAAAAACAAAAAAAAAAATTATTTTTATATTTTTAAGTCTTTTTAAGTATGTAGAATGATATAAATTGAGTATGATCATAAGGCCATATAACGTGAACATGCAATACTAATATGTGAACGTACATATATTATATGTGAACGTATACTAAATTTTCTGAGGTTAAAATGCGGTTATATGTGAACAGCCTTTGTAATAATGTGAACATGTGTATAAAATATGTGAACAGAATGTAAAACATCAAGCGTCGTGTTTTTTGCAAAAATAAGCGAAAAAATAAAATATTTTTTATTTTTTATTTTTTTTCAAATTTTTTTAAGTCGTTTAACGCATGTATTAGGATTTAATCGAACATGAACAAATGACCATAAAACGTGATCAAACAATACTAATATGCGAACACACTTGTTTCATTTGAACCAAACTATGTGTAACACCCCTATTTTACAACATTGGGTGTTACCGCCAGTGACCTCAGACTTTACCGTCCAAAGTCACCCAAGGCTTTTAGAATGATATAGAACAATTAAAATGCGGAATAAAATATAATACATAATGAGAAAAGGTGCTCCCGAGGGAGACTTGGTTCTTACAAAACATCTTACATTGTTTTCAAATATAAAGTTGTTCGGACTTGAAATGCAAAACCTGCTTGTCCTGGGAATGGTTTGGACTTAGATGGCTCTGACCCAGTCTTGCTCTTCTTTGACCCGCCTGAACTTTGTGGAGAGCCTGGCTTCTTAAATTTTCCATTCTCCTTGTTATGAGGTTGTCCCCAATCTTCTATTCTTGGTGCGGGTTCCTCGAGCAAGGATTTTGCCATGTGGGCCGCATCCACGTATTCTCCCAACGTCGTGCACTTGCGATAACTCATCAGAGCTTTTATTTCTGGACTCAGTAATTCATGGAACCGTTGAATTCTCTCTGCCTCGGTGGGGACTTTCTTTGTGGCACCTCCCATTCGGGATTGAAGCTTTGTTGCCTCGGGTATGCTTGGTCCACCAATCTTTTGGTAAGGAACCGTATAGAGCTTCTCTTTTTCCCAAGTTGTCCAAAAGTGATACAACATCTTCGCTTTGAACATTGCCCAATTCAGACTTGGTTGTTCCGACAAGTTTGAATTTTCCCACCATTCTCGTGCTCCTCCCCTTAGCTGAAGGGAGGCAAGGTGCACCTTTTCCACTTCTTTGCACTCAAGCGTGCTTAGGAGGCATTCCATTTGTGAGAACCATCTTACTATCTCGTTGGTTTCTCCCGTACCGTCATAAATGTCTGGCTTTAATGAGGAAAAAGTTTTCAGGTTCTTGTCACACTCTGAGCAAATTATTGATGAAGAAGTCTGAACGATATTATCCTTTGCATTGGTAGTTTGATCTCCTCCCGCTATCTTCTTCATGTTGGGCAATGTTGTTGGAACCATCTCATGAGTGAATTGTTCCATGTGGACTCTTGCAGCTTCGATCCTTAAAGGACCACTTTCCACCGTCCTTGGTGGGTAAGAAACTTGTTGATGTGGGTCCTCTTGATTGTGACCAGAGCGCTTAGACCCTTCATCATTTTCCTGAGGCGGATTGTACACAAATGTGCTCCTATGGTTGTTTTCGTTAGCGTTTGCCATCTTTTAACGCTGAGATTCTGATGTTCTTCTAATGTATACAAGGAAGGGATGGTTAACAAGGTGCAAGAGGACCATCCGAACTAATAATGGAAAACAAAGGTTGGAATAAATAACGTCGAGTATGGAGGAGTTACTACTTTAATTGAGACGAAACGGAAAACGTGTCCAATAGTTGTCTAAATAATGAAGCGACTTTATGGCCCACTAGGCCTACAGGGCAACTTAGCGAATTTATGGTCTATGTCCAAAATATCTTGGTCCTAGCAACTTGTTTTCTAACTTCGTCTATCACCGTGTTGACTTACCAAAATGGAAGCGAAGAAAAGTCTATGACGTGGCTTTCACATAGCTTTAACATTGTTGGTTTATTCGGTTGACAAACATCAATTATCTCGCCAAGCTTCCATATGTTGGTTGAGCAAATCCTAACTACTTGTCGGTACGTCAGACTAATATATCCTTCATTGATCGGGACCTCGACCACTCCTTTATTGTTAGATCATTGTTTGCCCCACACATACCTCTCGATAATCTGTTTCGAGATCTGGTTAAGTGGAGACATGTTAGATCTTTAGTCGACTAAGCCTTCCTTGGCGTCCTCTTTGGAAATTTCTATTTTCCCTTGAGTGACTGGCTCAGTAAGTTTGGCTCTATGAAAACATAAGTATTATTTTTAGCTGGCATGACTTCTTCTCATTCTTGGTGTGTATGAACTTAGTTTTTATTATAACCATTTTCTGTAAATGGCTACCAATTGAGATTCATATAGAATATTCGTAATTCTATATTTGAGGAAGGATATAGTTGTTTTTTGTTAACTCCCAAGTATAGGCAAGAAATGATGCGCAAGTTTAGAGAAGAGAGGAAATTTTTATTAGAACTTTTATGGAACGGATTACAAAAGGCTCTATATAATAAGCCATTACACTAGGGACGGAAACAAAGCTACTACCGACCTGACTATCCAAGGACAAATTGAATAGTCGAGTTAAGTGGACTACTTAGAGTTTCACACTACTTAATGATAAACAACCGAATTTTAGCCCTAGGGCGTGCTTCGGAAACAAAAGTTGTCCAAGAATCCTTCATCGAACAAACTTTCATCGAGGGCACCTCCTTCGTGGTTCAACAGTAATTGTGCTTGCTCGATGTATCGACGAGTTGCAGCTATATAGCCACGGTTGATGGCAAGACGAGCATGGAGTTGGGCGTCCTCGTTTTGGTATGACCTCAATTCATTCAACCATACTTCCTTGCGTTGAATGAAGTAGTCGTACTTTGGTTGACGAACCCTTGTTGGGTTTGGCTTCTAGTGAGTACCATTTCTGTAGAGGAGAAGAAGGCATGCA
The DNA here is from genome assembly GCA_964016875.1 of Fallopia convolvulus. Classification (NCBI taxonomy): domain Eukaryota; kingdom Viridiplantae; phylum Streptophyta; class Magnoliopsida; order Caryophyllales; family Polygonaceae; genus Fallopia; species Fallopia convolvulus. Next base: position 17,620,320 of record OZ024728.1, read on the forward strand.
TATAGAATATCCTTTGATTCTATAAGGCGAAGACATGGTGAAGGAAGTTAAGGCATTGTTTATAAAAATAAAATGTTTACTTAAAGACTTTTCATTTTTTTTTGGCCCTATTAAAGAGTCTAGGAAATTCTTTTTGAACACGTTACTAAGACGGAAATTTCTTACTTTACCAACAAGTTTACTAAGGTAAAAGTTAAGTTGACCAAAAAGTTATATCGAAAATGTCTAGAGTTTAAAAGTTGAAAATCTTATACTACTTAAGTTTTTTTTTTTTTTTTTTTTAGAAATAAGTGTTGGGATTACTAGCAAGTCCCCTAGAGTGAAGGTGTGAGTATTTTATAAATTTCTAAAGAAGTGTTTGAAATTCTACTTGAATTGGAATGTTCATACGACTTAAGTTTTCGAAGGATAGAAAGGGAATTTATTAAAAACGTTAGTTCTAGAACTAAGTACTTGGTATCTAAAGTTTCAAACATTTTTAAGAGGTTTTTCTTCAAGGAATATAGGAGGAATTTTTTTTTTCAATGATTGAAAGTCTCAAATAGCGGAAGTAAAAGTTAAGGTTTTAAAAGTTCTCGGTTTTCAAAAATTTTCGGTTTTAAAACTTTTCGGTTTTAAAACAAAACGTTTAGCTCTGATACCACAATTGTAACACCCCTATTTTACAACATTGGGTGTTACCGCCAGTGACCTCAGACTTTACCGTCCAAAGTCACCCAAGGCTTTTAGAATGATATAGAACAATTAAAATGCGGAATAAAATATAATACATAATGAGAAAAGGTGCTCCCGAGGGAGACTTGGTTCTTACAAAACATCTTACATTGTTTTCAAATATAAAGTTGTTCGGACTTGAAATGCAAAACCTGCTTGTCCTTGAAACGTAATGAAACTAAGGCAAAATGATAGAAGATGTACATCTTGAAAATCCTTGTTCTTCCTTCGTCTTCACTTCACTTCACTTCACGCCTAGTTGGGATTCCTAGATTCTGACATAATTCGCGAGGGGCGATAAAATGCCAGGCAAACATGCGGAAAAGAAGAATTAGTCTAAGAGACTAAGCAAGCGGGAATGGAACTTCCCGAGGGTATTTCGGAAATTTTCAATTATTGTCGAAAGAGATAATAAGGTTGTGTTTACGATGGGCTATACGATAGGACTTGTTTATGTGGAGCTTTTGTGATTCAAAGGAGAGTATATCTTAGATAAAGATAAATCGAAAAGCGATAGAAGAGCTACTAGATTGTAGACTTCTTAAGGATTTCGAAAGTACGTTGGGAACGTTTATTAAGTCATAGAAGTAAAAACCTCTCGCGCCATGAACGGACCGAGAGCCGGATCGATCATTTGAGACCGGTCCGGTTTTGGTATCTTAAATGTGCATACGCACTTATCTTATATAGTGACGAAAGATATTCAATCTTATTAATGATTTTTTTATGGATAGTGGTGGGACACGGATAAACCGAGCCACCCGAAGGAGAACTTCAATTCTCCGGCACTTAGCTAGAGTGCCGCACAATCCCTCCTTGCAATCGGAGCGGATGGAGATCATGATCCCGAAAGTCGTATGGACGTACGACTTAGTAAGGTTGTATAGAGGTGTCGGCTAACCCGCACCCCTTTCTAGTTTATTCAAGGTAAATCTCTGAACGAGATTGTAATCAATCAAGATAACAACATACTAGCATATATAATCCTAACAAAGGAATATAACGTATACTACGCTAACAATTGTCGTTATTTCTAGCAATCAATATTTTCTAGATTCATTTTTATTTAAGCATACAAATTGTTCCCAACATCAAGGATTTTCACAAAATGGAATGTAAAGGTTGCAAGGGGAAATTCCACTTGCCTTAGCGTAACGAGTTCTAGCAAACGAGCCTTGACGAAACTTATGCGATTCCCTACTACGAGCGAGGATTCCGACCTATTGATACGGAAATTTACGAAAAGGCTCAAAATCATGATTTTCTTTCTAAGATTTGGATTATCTCTTATAATATTTTATAAGAGAGTTAGAGATTCTAAATTATTATAATAATAATTTAGAAAGTTATTTTCCTTAAAATAATAATATTCCTTTATTATTATTTTGGATTTGTAATATCCTTACTATTCCGAAAAATCTTTATTAAAAATAATTAGTAAAATAATTATTAAAAATTATCCTTTTTACTTATTTATGATAATAAACTATTACTTTTAATTTTCCAATTATTCTTGGATGGACCTTATAATATTGACTACCTTATCTAAAATATTTTATTAATAATAGTTTCTTAATAGAAAAGTATTTACCTACATAATCCTTTTTAAATAAAGTTGTTATGTATGTAATCTCTTTACAAGGAAGTTTCCATAAATAGAAGTTTCTACTTTTCCTTATAAGGTAACTTGCCTAAAATTCTCTTAATTTAGATTAATCCTATTTATTCTATTACTATAACCCTTTTATATCATAAGGCTTATAAAATATTTTTGATCATCTTTATATATTATGATATTGTAATTTACCACATAGAATCTTTTCTATATTTAAAATGATTTCTTTCCAAGTAAGTCAACTTTATGCTATATAAAATCCTAGATTTAATATAATATCATACTTAATATATTTAACCTAAAGTTTATGTCTTGTGACAAATCTCTACACTTAGGGGTTATATAAAAAAAATCCTATCTTTCTTATAAATGACCTTAGTGATATTTTCATTAATAATATCATATTTTCATAAATATATGTCTAAGGTTAACTATGGTCTATGTCTACAAGTGTTACATAAAAATATTTTTATAGAGTTTCTCTATAATTTTAATACTATGATATGTCATCTAATATCTAAGACATGCAACAACTTTTATCAACTAGAACTTTGTTATTATTTTTGTATAGAGATGATAATGGTACCTATATTTCACTAGGTAATGAACTCATTTAATAATTATATTATTATTGAGATCATATAATATGATATCATCTTTTAGTTTAAGGCATGCACAATAACTTTAAAATTCCTATTTAATCAAAGATGACAATAATAATTATTATTTTGTATACTATATTTATTTTATAAAAACCACTATTTATATTATGAAAGAGGCATGCATGTAATAAAATTCATAAAAATTTATCTATTTGTTTATATCTTAAGTTACCAAGGTAAATTAGTTTTGTTTCTAGCTTTTAACTAACAAGATCTTACTAACCTATTTTTATTTCTTATTTTCCTAAAATAATTTCTAATAGCTAATAACTTTATAAATTTATAAAAGCATAATTTAAATAAATAGGATTTAAGATAGAATTTTTATACTTTGGTATTCTGTTCTTTACAGAACACTGGAGGAAGGCAGAGGAAGAGGGCCGGCGGGCAGGGGCGGCGCGGCCAAGGGTCCGGCGAGGGCAGGCGGCGGCGCGGCGGTGGTGCACCGGTGAGGGGGTGGTGGTCCGGCGGCTCCAAGGAGAAGAGAAGGAGGAAATTTAATGGTGTTTGGTGATGTGTTTATGGAACTTTGAATGGAGAATTTCTTTGTGCAAGGTGCTGATTTTTTTGAAGGAGAAGGTGTTCTTGCTAGAAGAGAGAGCAAAAGACTTGGATGAAAGCTTAGGAGAGGGTATTTATAGACAACTTGGTGAGCTTGCAATCCATGGCTCAAGGTATGGACCAATGGAGGAGGGAGAGGAGCTTCACCATAGGTCCATAGTGTGCTTCTTTGGTGATGATGGAAGGGTGATGTATGAAGGTTGGTCAAGCAAGGCAATGGAGGTGGAAATGGCATGCAATGGCCAAATTCCCATCACCGTACAATCAATCAGACTTTAGTCTGATGTTCAAATTTAGTAGAAAGAGTTTATTTGATATAAGGGGAAAAGATTGGGCTAAGTGAACAAGAAATTGTAATGGTCTAGCGGGATTTGGTGAGGGGCGTGTGAGGTTAGAGTGCAAGAGATCTCGGGTTCAAATCACGGCTCTTGCATTCTTTTTGCAAGGCTTGTAAATTGGCTTCCTAGGCCTTTGTATAATCTATTTTATGAAATAAAATAAATTTCTTATTTTTATCTAATGCTCTTTTTATTAATTTACCTCACTTATCAATCTATGTCCCTCGAGTTATTTTATTGTATTTTTATCTATTTTAATTTTCTTGCTAAACTCTTTCAAAAGAAAGATAATAGAAGTTAATTTGATTTCCAGAAATTAGAGAAAAATAATCGATAATAAATATTATATAAAAAGAACTTGGAATATCGCGGATATTACACTATGTGAACATATTATAAAATCTCTGAACTGAAAAATGTGATAATATGTGAACATGTCTTTATAATAGTGTGAACATATGCATAAAATATGTGAACGTAACGTAACAAATTTCGTGTTTTTGGCAAAAACAAGCGAAACTAAGAAAATTTTAAAAAATATATTTTTTTTTATTTTTTTTATTTTTTGTCAAAATTACCATTTTGCCCCTATCTCTTTTAATCTTAGCCATCCATTTCTCAAATCAAATGGTCCTCAGTTGTTTCTAATTTTCATGATAAGAATCATTTCCATGTGAATCAACCACAAAAAAATACTCCCTCCATTTAGTTCTATTTGTTCTTCTAGATTTAATTTTTTATTTAGTTCTATTTGTCCTTCAAGGTATTTTGTCCAAAATTTCCAATATTACCCTTTGTATTTATGCAATCAAAAGCAAAACACATTAAATGTATTCACCATTCACCTTTTACCAATATAAATTTAATAGGGTCAATTTAGTAAAAATAAGATATGTCTTAATATATGTGCATTGGGCTATAAGGACAAGTAGAACTAAACGGAGAGTATTACTTTTTGAATTTTAAGTGAAATGTTATAGTTAAGGATGAACACAAGATCATAAAATATGAATTTTGATATCAATAACTATATATATATATAGAGAGAGAGAGAGAGAGAGGTGAATCAAAAACTCACAGAAGTAGCTACTATTTGGTGGTGTGTTTGGCATCACAGAAATAGAACAATCTTTCAGAACGATATATCGTATGGTGGAAAAAGTTTCAATGAGCATGTCAAATCAAAAGTGACTAATTAGAAAAATGCAAAAACTGAGTTAGTAGGCGACCTAATGCAAAGTCATAAGACAAGCAATGGAAGAAAAAATACCAGGAGAAGTAAATGTTTCGACCACATGAGGGAACAATCTTGAATTTTCTACCTTGACGTAAAGAAAGAAAACAAAAAAAAATCAACTAGAAATGAGACAATAACTATGACAGTACAGTGATATACCTTAGATAAGAGGGCTTGCACATCAATGATGGAAGAGAGCGATCGACGGACAAGCAGTGCCGATGAACAAGCGGAGCCTTGAACAAAAATCTACCATCACTATTAGCTAATATCTACGGTTTCCGAAAAGAAGAAGAGAGGTAGGCTTATAGTGATTTACCTTAGGGAAGAGGGCTCACATGCCGAAGATGGAAGAGAACGATGGACGGACATGCGATACCGACGGACAAGTGGAACTTTGAGCAACTATGGTATTTTTTATCTCAGATCCATGGATTTTGAAAAGGAGATGAGAGGTAAACTTGAGAATGATGATTATTTTGGATGAAAAATAACAAAGATACTTTTATTTCTTATGATCGGATTTACAATTGTTGGAATAATGTTCAGGAAAGAATATATTTATATGATTATATTAATATGGGTCATTCACGTTACAAATTAGTAAATCTAATTATTAATTTGTAATTGATTTTTATATCTTTTACTGGTTTTCTTATCTTTTCAAACCACATTTGATTTCTAAGTGGATTCTAACAACTTGGATTTGCTGAACTGAATTTACAAGTGAAAGAGAATTCTTCGGATTTTATCTGGCTTAAACCGTAAGCAGTGGACAAGTGGGTTGAGAAAAATCATCAGGATTAGTTATACTTCGGATTTTATCTGGCTTAAACCGTAAGCATTCCAACTTCAAGAAAAATAACAAGAATGAGAAGACCAGATCTGGATGTTATGTGTGCGAGAAACCTGGTCATAGAGCCTACCAATGCTACCATCGTAAGGACGCTCAACCTAATGGTCAAAAGCCAAATGGTGAACAACACAAGAACCAAGCAAACTTGACTGAAGATTATCGCTGCAATGATATATGAAGTCAACACCGTGGGCAATATGGCTGAATGGATAGTTGACATCGGAGCTACAAACACTTTTGTGCCAACCGAGAGTTATTTGCTGAGTTCGAGACAACCGAGGCTGATCACCATGTTTACATGGGAAACTCAAGCAACTCAAGTGTTCTGGGCAAAGGTAAAATTCTGCTCAAGCTTACTTCAAGTAAAACTTTATGCTTGCAGAATGTATTGTACGTCTCTTCTCTGCGTAGGAACTTAATTTCCAGTGGGCTGCTTAACAAAGCTGGAATTAAACAATTAATTGAAAGTGACAAACTTACTACTCTGGTGGCTTGTTTGTTTTGGAGACTGTGATTGCTTCAGTTAATAATATATATGCTTCTGCTTATGTTGTTGAGAATTTTGATTATTGCATGCTAGATTAGGACATGTGAGTTCCTCTTCTATTAAACGAATGCAAAACATGGGTCTGATTTCAAACATGGCTAAAAACGATCTTAGTAAATGTGAAATTTGTGTAGAGGCTAAATTTGCAAGAAAGGCCTTTGATTCAGTTGATGTAAGGACAACCGAGTTACTTGAATTAATTCATTCCGACCTTGCAGATTTTAGAAACACTGAAAGTAAAGGTGGAAAAAATATTATATAACTTTCGTGGATGATCACTCTAGATACACCGAGTTGTATTTACTTCAATCCAAAGATGAGGCAGAAAAAATGTTCTTAATATATAGAGCTGAGGTAGAGAATCAGCTTGATCGAAAGATAAAAAGAGTTAGGTCGGATAGAGGCGGGGAATATGGAATGACCTCTCTAAAAGAGTTTTGTGAGAAAAATGGGATAATTCATGAATTTACTGCTCCCTATACTCCACAACAAAATGGGATAGCAGAAAGGAAAAATTAAATGTTAAAAAATATGATGAACGCAATGCTCATAAGCTCAGGTTCTCCTGACTACTTGTAGGGAGAAGTAGTTCTTTCAGCTAATTACATTCTGAACAAGGTACCTCACAAAAAATTAGACAAGACACCATATGAAATTTGGAAGGGACATATTCCCAATCTGAAATATTTAAAAGTGTGGGGGTGTCTTGCTAAAATTGGATTGCCTAACTTTAAATGTGAAAACATAGGCTCAAAAATAGTTGATGCCGTTTTTGTGGGTTATGCTGAAAACAGTGTTGCCTATCGTTTTATGTGTCTACATGATAGATCAATGTGTGAATCACGTGATGTTGAATTTTTTGAGAATATTTTTCCTTTAAAGAAATGTCCTGACAACATTCCAAAAACTGTTAATGCATCCTCTTTGCTTACGCCTTCTCTGAATGATATATTTGGATCTAGTGAACCTAGGAGAAGTAAAAGACAAAGAATAGAAATCAGGTTCGGAACTGATTTTGTCACTTCCTTTCTTGTTGAACTCAATGAAGTAGACAAACTAGATGAGATGTTTATATGTCTACATTTGATAGAAGATGAGCCTAAAACTTACCAAGAGGCTATGAGTTCGATTGATGCTAGCTTTTGGAAAGATGCCACAAACAGTGAATTAGAATCTATCATGAGTAATCATACTTGGGAACTAGTTGACTTGCCTAAGGGAAAAAGGCCATTGGATGCAAATGGATTTTTAAAAAGAAACTTAGAATGGATGGTTCTATTGAAAGATATAAGGCAACATTAGTTATTAGAGGTTTCACCCAAAAGCATGGAATATATTTCTTAGACACCTACTCACCAGTAACAAAGATTGCCACAATACGAGCTTTGTTTGGTTTGGCTTCTTGTTATAATTTGACAGTGCATCAAATGGATGTTAAAATCGCCTTTTTGAATGGTGATCTAGAGGAATAAATGTATATGGTTCAACCATCTGGGTTTGTAACACCTGGACATGAAAATAAGGTGTGTAGACTTAAGAAATCTCTTTATGGTTTGAAACAAGCACCTAAACAATGGTATGAAAAGTTTCACAATACGGTTTTAGGTTTTAGTTTCCAAGTAAATGGATCTGATGCATGTGTGTATGCCAAATCATTTGATGATGGTTGTGTCATCTTATGCTTATATGTGGATGATATGTTAATTTTTGGCACAAACATACATGTTATAAATGAAACAAAATCGTTTATTTCCTCTAAGTTTGAAATGAAAGACTTAGGAGAAGCCGATGTGATTCTAGGAGTAAAAGTTTCTAGAATTGGAGATGGCTATAATGATGCGACTCTACCCAGCTCCTACGGACCCGAGACAACCTAGACCTTGGAGACCCCCTTGGCTTAGGACATAGTCTATTTATGTATTATTTATTATTATTTCTATTTCCGTCATTTACTTTTCGTCTTTACTATTTTGGGCGTGTATTCTCTTATGCTTAGAAAACCGACCCATTAAGCTATCATAAGGCCCATTAGGCCATTAGGGTTAGATTGCACCTTTTCATTTATAGTAGTTTCTATTATTAGTAATATGGGCTTGGATGTTGGGCCTAGTATGCTTACTAGACCCAGTCCACTCCCAACTAGCTTCTAGGGTTTCGTGGATCTCTTCTATATAAAGGAGCCACGCCCTATTGTATTCTTCACGTCAAAATGAAGCCAATGTTATAGTAGAGAGCGTTTCTTCCTAGCCTTGGCCCGACGTCACCCCTTTCTAACCCTGGTTCCGTTCTATCCTTGATTCTGCCTCGCCCAACCTTCGTTCCGACGAGCATTAGAGGCCCGCGAGTCCACTTTGTGGTCTCATATTTATCCCGTTACTATTGTCGGAGAAGATCCGGGCGTTTCGAGCCTAGATCCGCCCCTTGTGACCCTAGGGTCCCATCATATGCTTTATCTCATTCACATTGAAGAGAAAAGGTGTTGAAAAGGTTTAATAATTATGATGTGTCACCAGCTCGTACTCCTTATGATTCTTCAATTGAGTTAAAGAAAAATCTTGGAAGAAGTGTCTCCCAAGAAGAATATGCTAAAGTAATAGGGAGTCTCATGTTTTTAATGAATTATACTCGGCCCGATATTGCCTATGCAGTTAGTCGACTTAGTCGATGCACACATAACCCTAGTAGAGAACATTGACGTGCCTTAAAGCGTTTAATGAAATATCTAAGAGGCATTATGGACTGGGGATTGCATTACATAGGCTTTCCTACCGTCTTAGAAGGTTATTGTGATGCTAACTGGGTTAATAGCACTGATGAAGTCTTCTCTACGAGTGGTTTTGTATTTACATTATGTGGTGCAGTTATCTCATGTAAATCATCTAAGCAAACTTGCAGTGCCCGATCTACCATGGAGTCAGAGTTCATAGCTCTTGACTTGGCAGGGCAAGAGGCCGAGTGGCTGAGAAGTTTACTAGCAGATATTGCATTGTGGGGGCATCCTGCTCCGCCAATCTCTCTACATTGTGACTCACAAGCTGCGATAGGTGTTGCAAAGAGTGGAGCGTATAATGGCAACAGAGGCATATACGCATCAAACATGTAGCTGTGAGACAATTGATAAAGAATGGTGTACTCTCTATGGAGTATGTGAGATCTGAGAGAAATTTGGCAGATCCACTAACCAAAGGACTAAAAGGAGATTAGTTCTTGACATATCAAGAGAAATGGGGCTAAAACCTATGAGGTGAGGAATTTATGGTGGATACCCATTAGGGTCAAACGAAACCATGGAAAGACTCACACTAAGTGCATGACTATGATGTATGTATAAGGAGAGGATGAGCTTCTTAGCTCTTAATGAATTCATAGCCCAAAACATGGATGGTTCTTAGAGAAGGACTTGATGGATTCACCGTTGAATATAGTGAGGTTGAGCTTGATAGCTCTTAATGATTTCATAGCCTGGATACATGTGATCTATATGATGTTAGACTTGATGAAATCACCTACTTGTGTGTGCAGGTATGATTCCCGATCTGAGGATAAAACGTAGCATCCCAAGGCAACTTGGATATATGTTGGATAGTAATATTGCGGAATTCACTAGATAAGAGAAAGATACGTGTTACTAGGATGTATTTCTGAGTCAAGGAGTTCAAGATTCTTTCACTCTATTGATAAAGAATTATCTATCTTCACTAAGTGTTGGTTCAATCGAAAGACACCAGCATTTAAGTATCAATCTCAAAATGCTCAAAACTCGTTTTAAAGAAAATTCTTTTTTAAGATTCTTTCCTTCACATTTGTGGGGGATTGTTGGAATAATGTTAAGGAAAGAATATATTTATGTGATTATATTAATATGGGCCATTCCCGTTACAAATTAGTAAATCTAATTATTAATTTGTAACTGATTTTTATATCTTTTACTGGTTTTCTTATCTTTTCAAAGCACGTTTGATTTCGAAGTGGATTCTAACAACTTGGATTTGCTGAACTGAATTTACAAGTGAAAAAGAAATCTTCGGATTTTATCTGCTTAAACTGTAAATAGTGGACGAGTGGGTTGAGAAGAATCAGCAGGATTAGTTGTACTTTGGTAAGATAAAAGTCAAGCAGCCCCTGGATTCTAAACACAGAAAAATACCTCTCCACTTCTCTTTTCTCCTGTTTTTCAATCTCTTAAGTTCTGTGCTTTCTTTTGAGTTCCAATCTTTCTTCCTAGAGTGCACTAGGGAGAAGGAGTTGTGTGACCTTGGGGGACAATTGCATATTTCGATTTGCACCTCCGTCCGGGGAAATTTGTTTCTCATTCAGTGGTTTCATCCACGACACAGCCTTCACATTCTGTTTTTTCCTTTGGCCTACATTCTACCGATTTCTATTTACTGCAGGTACTGAATATCACCTTACAACAACAATTGATCAAGATTTTTTGTATACAGAAATGGAGTTCATATACCCCGACCCTAATCTAGGTCTTTTCCTCCCCTTATAGAGATTCCTTCATGGAGGCGTGGTGATCGTTGGAGACCTAATGTTGCCAAGAGATCCTTGGCATGACTAACGTGGGCGCCTTTTCCTCTATTTCCTTCGGGGTCCTCGAATGGCCACCTTGAATAATTCCAAGCGCGTCATCTTCGAGAGCTCGAATATACTAGCTTCCTTCATGGGCCAAATCAAATGCTCCTTTGCTGATACACATTTTGCTCTTCATTAGGACCTAATGGGCCGAGAACCAGTGGATCCAATAATACCTCCAAACCCAATTTGATTGAGTGCTGGATCAAAATTAGTTTTGTCACCTAATGCTTGATAAGACGTGGGCACGTGGCCTCTTTGAGCCGTTGACCCTCCTCGGGGAGTTAAAGAGTTAAGGATGAATTTGGTAAATAACAAGAAAAAACCTAATTAGGTGGATATTAAGGAAGGTGTGAAAATTAGGTAAATAGAAAATACCGCCATCACCCACCCCCACCCCACTCCCACCGAGTTGACTCGCCCGTTGACCGAGTTAACTCGGTCGTTGACCGACGTTGACCATCATCACACTCATCACTATCATCACTTTCATAAACCGTCATCACAATTTTTTTCACCGTCATCACAATTTTTTGATTACAAAAAGTGTAATAAAAGGTAAAAAGTGTCATCAAAATGTCTTGATGACACTTTTTGATGACAAAAACTATCATTAAAGGCATTCAACCACATAAAAACAACCGTCATCACTGTCATCACAATTTTTTTCACCGTCATCACAATTTTTTCACCGTCATCACAAATTTTTTATGACAAAAAGTGTAATAAAAGGTAATAAGTGTCGTCAAAATGTCTATATGACACTTTTTGATGACAAAAAGTATCATCAACGACATTCAACCACATAAAAACAATCGTCATCACAATTTTTTCCACCGTCATCACAATTTTTTTCACCGTCATCTCAATTTTTTGATGACAAAAAGTGTAATAAATGGTAAAAAGTGTCATCAAAATGTCTTAATGACACTTTTTGATGACAAAAAGTATCATCAAAGGCATTCAACCACATAAAAACAACCGTCATTACTTTCATCACAATTTTTCACCGTCATCACAATTTTTTGATGACAAAAAGTGTAATAAAAGGTAAAAAAGTGTCATCAAAATGTCTTAATGACACTTATTGATGACAAAAAGTATCATCAAAGGCATTCAACCACATAAAAACAACCGTCATTACTGTCATCACAATTTTTTGGTGGAAAAAAGTGTAATAAAAGGCAAAAAGTGTCATCAAAATGTCTTGATGACAACTTTTTTATAACAAAAAGTATCATCAAAGGCATTCAACCATATAAAAACAACCGTCATCACACGGTTCGAACCGTCATCAACTGTCATCACTTGTCATCGTTACTTGATGATTGTTTGGTTGTCATCAACTATCATCTCTACTTAATGACGGTTCGATTAATTTGTCATCAAAAGGACTTTGATGACAAACAAGTGTCATCAAACTGTCATCACTTAAGCGTCATCAAACAACCGTCATCAAGTATCATCACTCAAAGTTTGTTCGTTTTTATCATTATCACAAAAAATAGTTGTCATCAAATCTCATCACCACATAAAAATAGTTCTCATCACCGCTTAAAAAACAATTTTCATTACAAATAAAAAAACAAAGTTGTCATCAAATATTTATCACCACGTTTAATTTTTTAGTGTCATCAAATATCATCACGTTTAATTTTTTAGTGTCCTCACATATAATTTTTAGTATCATTATTCAAAGTATCATCAAATATGTGTCATCGCGTTTGATTTTTTCATAAATTGTCATCAACTGTCATCACTACTTGATGCCAGTTTGATTGTAATCAACTATCATCATAAAGGACCTTAATGACATTCATTTATTTATCATCAAAGGGCCTTGAAGACAAACAACCGTCATCAAGTGTCATCAAACTATCATCATTTAAAGTTTGTTCGTTTTTATGATCATCACAAAAATAGTTATCATCAAATGTCATCATCATATAAAAATAGTTGTCATCACTACATAAAAAATAATTATCACTAAAAAAACAAGTTGTTATAAATATAAATTTGTCATCACCAAATATAAACTTGTCATCAATAAAAATAGTGTTATCAAAGAACATTAATAAACCTATATGAGATTTGAACCCACATCATTGTGTCTTAATCACATTGCTCTACCATTTGAACTAATAGACTAACAATATTATCTTTCAATTTAAATTGAAAAATCATAATTTACAAACAATAATAGTAACAACTTAGAAACTATCATCACTAGTAATTATATGTGGCAAGTCGAATGCAATTAGCCTAGCTTACACGTATTTTACACCGAACTCATATGGTACGATATGACGAAATCTTGGATTTTTCACAATATGTAATTGCAAGTACATAGGAGTATTGCTTAGTGGTAGGTTTGATTAATTAATTTTGAAACTCAAATGAGCATAAAATGTACCATAAATATCTCAGGATCGATCTTTCATGTACCTTTTTATAAGTAAGCAATTAACATGGCCATTAGTAATCATGATGCCAAGGGGGAAGCAGATTAAAAGTTCACAATAATTTTGTGGGATCTGCCTCTTTACAGAAACCAAGCAGATTCACAATAATTTTGTGGTTTATTCTTGACAGCAGATCTACATGGCCAGCATCTACATGGCCAACAATTTTCATCACACAATGAATGAATTTCCTTTGCAGCATTTATTAGACAGATCAATTATAGCTAAAGAATTAAGAACCTGTTTTCCTACATGTGTTGAAAGGATTGTCCCAAAAAAACGCATTAGTAATCATATAATTACAATTTACAAGAAAACAGAAACCCCCAACTCCCCAATTCAAATGAAGATGGCGTTCGGTTATTGTGATGTATAATTAACCTACATCATTGTGATGCGTAATTATAAATGGGCAAAATACATCAACGGACACTTGAACTTGTAACTTTTTATCAACTAACCTCCGGTACTTTGAAATGTTCAAATAAACACCTCAACTTAACCAAATTTATTCTATTAAACACTCTAGGCTGACGTGGAGCCGCGCGTATATATCAATCGACATTAGTGCGAGTAAATTCACTTAAATGGCATTTTTTTTATTAATTTTCTTTTTTTCTTTTATCTTCATCTTTTTTCTCTAAGTGACATGGCTTTTTTTATACATTTTTCATTTCATTTTTCATTTTTTTTGATTTTCTTTTTTCTTCTTTTTCTGGATGTGAATCTGTATTTGCAAACGGAGGAGAGAATCCAGTGACAGGCCTTCGAAGATGGTCTCCAACTCCGACTCCGACAATCCCGTTGTCCGCACCGATTCAAAGCCCGCAATCGCCAATTAATTTCGGCACCGATTCAAAGCCCGACAGCAGGCGTATCTTCTTTGGACGGAACGAAACGACGACATTGCAAGGCATATCGATCTTGACAATATGTGTTGGATCCCGGAGAAAGAATTCGAAGTCTGCACCGGCGCAGAAAGGACGGATCGACGGACTCGGTGAAAGAATTCGAAGTATTCACCGACGCCATAGGAAGGAACCGGAACCAGAGAGACAGAGAACCAGAACCAGAAAACCAGAACCATAGGAAGGAACTAGAACCAGAACCGACGGATCAGGCGGAACACCGTCTCAGAGAAAGAATTCTTCACCGCCTCGATGTCGTTGGATCCGAGAGGAAGAGGGGCTGGGGTTGGGGGCAACGGTCAAGAGGGCCAAGGGAGGATGGGAGGAGGTGTGGGTGTGGGTGTGGAGGGGGCTTAGATCTAGATCTAGGTTAAGAGGGGAGGGAGATGGAGGTTGGGAAAATGGATAATTTAATAAAAATAAGGGTAAAGTAGTAATTTGAATATCATTTTTATGTTTTTATAAATTAAAATTAAAATTTCTTATGTGGCAGATGATTTTATCCACATGGCATATTTTTTGTCCATGTCACCGCGTGTGAACTTCACTCAAACGAGTCTCATGAGGTAAGTGTTTAGAAGTGCAAAAAATGTTAAATTGAGGTGTTTATTTGAAACTTTCATAGTACGGGGGGCTGGTTGAAAAAAAATTACAAGTTCGGGTGTCTGTTGATGTATTCTGCCATTATAAATGAGGAAAATAATTCATATACTCATCATTAAATGGGTAGTTGTACAGTGAAAGCTGTCATACCCATTATTAGGATTATATGAGCATCATCAATGGAGGGGAACCATGCTCCCTAAATTGTTTCTCTCTCATCACATGGGCAACTTAACCATTGTGAAACCTGCCCATATTTTGGGCATGCCCTCAAAGTAGAGGAGGTGCCCAAAACAATAGCCTCTCATATAATGCCATGTGGCATTATTGATGGGGATATATTTGTAGTGTTAAATGGTGTGCACACACAACGACTATTTTTTTTAATTTTCAAAATATTTTCAATTTTTTTGATTAAAAAAAATACACCAACGGTCATAATTTTTTCCCCTCTATAAAATGAACCCAATATTGCATATATTTCATCACACCAATTTTTCTACTCATTCCTTTCATCTCTACGTTTGAAATTAATTTTTGATAATTATGGATCACAACAATTCTAATTATGAAAATAATTCAAACTCTCAATCTAATCAAAATTTTCAAGAAAATCCTTATTTGCAAGGATTTTCTAATTTTCAAGGAAATCCTTATAATGTTTCTTTTGATCCAAATATTTTCAATCCTAATTATGAAGATTAATTATTGAACTTAATTAAAAAAATTCATTAAGTAAATCAAATTTAATTAATAAGAGTTTTCATTAAGTTAATCAATGCAATTTTGTAATATTTGATCGAATGCACACAAGATATCCATGAAATGCACAACTAATATTTTAACAACAAAAATAGAGTTACTATAAAAAAAAACAAAAAAAATAAAGTTGGGCAAGCCTAGCATTGTGGGAACGATAATATAAATTGGGGAGGGTAGAGAGTAAATTTAGTGAAATGTGAGGTGGAGGAAAGAGAAAATGAGGTGGAGAAAGGAGAAGAGGAGAGAGAATTTTTGGGCAAGCCCACCATTGCTGATGCTCTAAGGAATGGAAACATCTCACACAAAGCCAGCTGAGGAGAATTTTTCTCTGAGCTCATCCTTTGTTGCCTGCAGGATGAATAACGAAAAAATAAAATTATAACACAAACACACAAGTAGGCTCATAGAACTAGTTTAATTTATTAACCTAGAAACAAAGATTCTGGACAATCACTTTCCATTTCTGAGTCTTGGTGTAACACCCATATTTTACAACATTAGGTGTTACCGCCAGTGACTTCGTACTTTCCCGTCCAAAGTCACCCAAGGCTTTTAGAATGATATTGAACTCATACAAATGCGGAAAATTAACATAAACGTTACATAAATAAACGGATGCTCACGAATGAGACTTGGTTATTTAATTGAAGATGAAATTGACTTAAAGCGGAATTTCATTTATTGATAAGAACTTTCGTTCATTACATTGAGAGTCGTTTTACAAATGTGGCAGCGGAAAGTAAAACCATTTGGAAAGGGTTTAAAAGACATAATTTAAAATTTACAAGTATGTTTTCCCAAGACAACTCATGTGATGATGATTTGCTTGGTTCTAAACAGGTAAGAGTTGGTGCACTATCTTCGGAATGCCTTGCTCTTATGAGAATTCCTTCCTTCCTTCGATGTTGTCTTGCCTTGACCTTCAATCCTCGCCTAACGCTTCTTGAACCTTCTAGACTTCGTCTTCGAAACCTTGGTGTACATTCCTACAGTCTGGCATTTGTCGCGAAAGGCGAGAAATATCAGGCAAAAATGCAGAAGTGGGGAATTAGTCTAAGGAGACTAAGCAAGCGGGAACGGAACTTCCCAAGGGTATTTTGGTAATCAAACAATATCGAGAGGGATATTCGGGTTGTGTTTAAGATAAGGCTTATTTATATGGGGTTTAACGGTACGAAGGAAAGCGTATCCCAAGCGGAAATAGCTCGATAATCGAGAGAAGAGCTACTAGATTGTAGACTTCTTTTAGAATTGAAAGTATGTTGGGAACATCATTACTTTATACAAGTTGAAGACCTCTTGCGCCCTGAGCGGACTGAGAGCCGGATCGATCATTTGAGATCGGTCTGGTTTTGATATCTCTTAAATGTGCATTGGGCACTTATCTTATATGATGACGAAAATAATCGATTTCGTTAATGATTTTAACAAGGGGTGGGGGCTCAGATGGCCCGATCCACCAAGGGGAAACCCAGTTTCCCGGCACTTAGCTAGAGTGCGCTCATCCCTCCTTGCAATCGGAGCGGATGGGATCATGATCCCGAAAGTCGTACTTCAAACACGTAGGCACTTACGACTTAGTAAGATTATATAGAGGCGTCGGCTATTTCGCGCCCCTTACTAGTTCGTTCGACGTTGATCTCTGAACGAGACCATAAACAACCAAGGCCACAACCATACTAGCATAAATAGTCCGATCAAATAATAATAATAGCGAACTATACTAACAATGGTCGTTATATCTAACAGTCGATATTTCCTAGGTTCAGTCGTTACTTAGCACACAAGTTGTTCCCAACATCGCCTATAAAGGTCACAAGGGGAAATTCCACTTGCCTTTGCTTGTGCGATAGCGGATTAACGAAAGAGCGGAAACGTTGACTTTTCTCGGAACGGAGACTCGACCTATCGACATGAGAGGTACGAACGAACTTTAATAAGAATTTCTTTAATTCTTCTAAAGTTTTAAATAACTCTTATATTCTTTTTATAAGAGAATTACTTACTAAATTATTATAATAATAATTTAGGTGTAGATGAATAAAATAATAATATTCCCTATTATTATTTTATATTGGTAATATCCTTGTATTTCTTATAAATTCTTATTCTTAATATTTAAACATTTTTATTCTTGGAAACCAATAATTTCCTTATTTAATTTGTTAAAATATTCCTTTAATTTCACTTGCTAATTTCTTAATATATTAAGCAAGGACAACCTTATAAAGGCATATGATATAATATTCAACCTAAAAAGGGTATATTGAAATTTATAATATTCTTAGGATTATAAAAGTCCATTATATCCTTATTAAAATGTCTCAACTTAGTGTTGTTATATTATCACCTTTTTTATCAATAATATCCATAATAATACTTAAGATATTATTTTCTCATCAAAGAATATTTTATTAGTAACATTATCTTAGTAAAGCCTTATTTAGATATATAAACCATATTAAGTAGAGATAAAATATTAATAGGCATTCTTTCTTAGTATTTCCATAAATAGAACTTTCTATATACTTTATAAAGTAAGTTTTTCATAACTTAGCATTATTAGTATTATATTATATATTAACTTATTATCACAACTACCATAGTTATTTAATAAAGTTTATATCTTTTAGAATCTCTACACCTAGAGATATGTCATACTAATATTTTATTATATAATAAATTTATTATCATATCCATCATCATTATAAAGTAGCTCATAAGTCTTTTACATGAGTTCTTATTATTATATTTTCCTCTTATCACTAAATCTTTTTAAAGACATGCAACCACCTTATGATATAAAAGGTATTAATATTCATATTATATTATACTTATTCTAGTAATAAATTCTCAAGTATTATGTTAAATAAATTATCTCATACTTTTCCATATGAATATCTTATCAAAATATATTTGAGTTTATAATATGCTCTTTGAAAAGATATGCAATCACTTTATATATTATAAAAAGTATTAAGATGATAATTTCTATCATCATGCTCAAATTCTATTATTCATTAAATTATGCTCCAAGTAAAGTAAACCTATTATTTATTTTATACTTGTCAAGTATATAAACTCATATTTTAAATCCCATGATTTTATTTAACTATAAGTGCATGCAAAGTCCACATGCAACACTTATTCAATTTACTTAAGTAAATATTATATTCTTTAGAAGTTTACTTTAGTTAACAAGGTCATATATAATTTATTTCAACATTATGATAAGTCTAAGTTGACATGCAAAGACATATCTTATTAATAGAACCTTGTTTATCTATTTCTTTTATTTTAAGTTACATCTTTTATAATAAAGGAAAATATGCCTACGTTAATACTTTTCCAATATTTAAACCAAATATGCTTAAAATGTTATTCTTATGAGTATTAATATTCTAGTAATTCATATATGATTATTAAAATTATATTATTACTAGATGGGCATGCAAATTAATTTAATCTCATAAATTCCTCTTTAATAACTCATTTGTAATGTTTATTCGATTAATTTAAATAAATATTATACATAGGTAAATATTATTTTATAAATAGATATAAATTAAAATAAGGGTTGGGAACTTAGATTGTTATGGATTGGGCTCGGTTTTGGGCAAGATTTCTTATAGGGACGAAATTAAACATCTATCATATTCCAAATACTATTGATTTTATTCTGATGGGCCTTTAATATGCATATTGGGCCTAATTTTTAACTAAAGCCCAAAACTACATTTAAAGTAGTCCAAAATACCTAATAAATAGACTTGTCTTCCTTCTTGGTGGGGGTTTATGAACGACCAACAGCTTGTAGCCCCTCTCCGGCGACTGGTGGCGGACGGCGACAGTGGTGGACGGCGGGAGCAGGTGCTGGTGGTGGCCGGCGGTGCAGCTGGTGGTCGGAGGTCAAGGTGGCTCCAAAAATGCTTTAAGTGGAATTTTGGATAAAAAAAATTATATTTTTGTTGAAAAAAAAGGAAGAACACAAATCTGAATTTTTTTGATGTGAAGATGGACGAAATTGATGAGGAGAAAGAGAGGTAATTGTTGGTGTGATTTTCCTCTTGCCTCTATCCCTTTTTATAGTGGAAAAAGGGGTTTCTTCAATCCTCCACCATGGGAATGGACCTCTCATGGAAGAGAAGGTATTCCTTGATTGGTTGCATGTGTGTTTGTTTGCCATGAAGAGATTGGTGAGAATGGAGGTGGAGAGGAAGAGGGATTGGTGGAGAAAGGAGGTGGAAATTGTGTGAATGGTTGAATGTCAAATCACTTGAAAGCTTTTGTAAGAGAAAGAATAAAATAAAAAGATTTCCTTTAGTGACAAGAAATACTTGATAGCATAGTGAAATTGAAGGAGTATCGAGTTTGTTTGTAAAATGCAAGAGGTCTCAAGTTCGAGCCCCACCTCTCACATTTTTTTTATTTTTGGTCCTCCCCCTTTATTTTTATCTTTATTATAAATTTAATTGAATTAAATTTCGAAATTTTTATTTAATCTCAATTAATTAAATTTTATTTGATATTATACTATGCCTTTATAAAATTTTAAAATATTATAAGAAAATTATAAAAATATTTAAACTCTCTTTTTAAGAGAAAGATATTCAAATAAATACCCGACTTGCTTAATATATTTAATTAAATTCTAAATTGTCATTGTAGTAACTTTATAACCTTACATAATATATTATCAAATTATAAAGATTATTAAATTCTTTACTTTAAAGAAAAAAAAAATTATTGGGATAAATACCCATTTTTTCTTTAAATTTAGCGGATATTACACTTGGAGCCCTGGTTTACGAAATCAAGCAACAAAATTGTCACATTCAGCACACCAATGCAGATCGAAATTGTCACATTCAGCCCTGCATATCCTTGGTGACTTTCCATAAACTCCATTTTCGATCTAGACCCAGAATTCGGTGTTTGTCATGGAAAGAGCCAGCTGAGAAACTGGAGTGCATATCTATGGAGTCACCACCATTTCTATTTGAACCGTCATCAGGAAAATATCCATCATCTCTGCTGCCTGCTTTACATGTCAATAATGATTCAAAATAAGTCTACATACATCAAAAATTACATCCAATTAAAAAAGAATATAGATTAGCCAGAATCTAACCAAGCCGTGGACGTCTTGTCTGCACAAAATCTGATGATCCTTGCCCAATAATAGATCCATCCTTGGATTTTTGTGGTGCACCACTGCTTATTATGTCCCCTTTGTCAAATCCCCTAAGAATATCTTGACATATTGAATATAGTTAAGATAAAGCCAAATCATGGTAGACTAAGAGCAGAAGCCAAACGCATCATTACCAATTCTTCAGAGGTAGGAGCAGAAAGTGCCAAGGGCTCTACCAGTTCTTCCTGAGTCAGTGAGGGCACTTCTGAAAAGCCATCCCACAACTTAGGCAGCGCTCACACAACCAGCAAACAAACACACACAGCTTATGAACCAAATAGTAGTATTGCAACAAAGCAACAACAACAACAACATAAAGAAGCAAAGTTAGGATTACGACAGCAACAACAACATAAAGCTGAGTTTCGGGAACTTGCTTGACTTTCTTTTGCAACTGATCGACAAGCTCCAATAGCTGGACCTGCTTAACTTTCTTCTACAATTGATCTGCAAATTCCAGCAGCTGAATCTTCTATCCCTTCAGTTTCCACCATTTTCGAACTGATCTGAAGTGTGCAATTACAAAACAGAACATCAATTGCTTTCGTACAACACAAAATCGAGAATATAGGGGAAAACACGCTGCATTACGAGGTGCTTTCATTCAGATCCTTGTCAATATAGCATCGACAAGAAATTGGCCACAAAATCGCAAATCTGGTCATTAGAACCTGGCTCCTGGGCACCAAACTAAAAAAATCGGCACAATCCAATCGAATGAAAAACTGAAAAACCCTAACTGAACAAAATTAGGAAACCTGGTTCAATGGAGGTGGAGGTGGAACACGACCGATGGAGGTGGAGGTGGAGGACGACCAATGGAGAGCTTCGACGAGGACGAACACGACCGATGGAGAGCTCCGATGAGGAGGACGAAGAGGGTGATGAGCCAGAAAAGTCAGGATCGAAAAACTGAAAAAATAAAATGCTTTTGGGCTTAAATAATGAACAAATACCTAATTTTTTAAGGGAACTTAACAAATACCTAAATACGATGGCCTAAAATGCTTTTGAGCTAAATTTGTTCAAGAGTTAAAATGTTTCCTTATCCATCATAAAATCTAATGTATTCATTTTTAAATTATTAAAAATATATGTATTCATCTTTAAAAATATTTTCAATAAATACTTAAGAAAATAATTAATAAGAAAAGATGAATAAAATATAAATAATTTTTTTTTTAAATTTGAGGTGGGTTAGATAAAAATATCTTCTATATTTGCATAAATAAATTAAAAATTAAATTAAGAAAAAAATAATGTAATTTTTTTAATAAAAATTAGATATAGGCAAATAATTAGATATTGTAATTTTATAATGTTATTATTAAAAATTGATTTAAGAAAATTCTTTTATATAAATGGATAAAAAGATAAAGTGATTTTTAGTATTTTTAATTAAAATTTGATTTTTTACATTTCTCACAAATAAGTAGAAAATAATTTACGTGATAAAGTTAAAGTAATATGGATAGAAATTGCTTTTTTAAATATAACCAATATATATTTTTTTCGATATTGTCTTTGGCTCGCCCGGTTCGATCGGTCGGACACCGTTCTACATCTGAACCGGGTATTTCGTGACCCCATTTTTGGGGAGATCCTCTCAATATCAGTATCTTCATACATATGGCCAGAGAGATTCGAACTTGAATCTCCTGAACAATACTTAAGGAGTCTAATACCACTTTATCACTAGACCAACTGAGTATTGGTTAACCAATATAGTAGTTTGAAAATATACGATTTTAAGATTAGTTATATATTAGACCATAATAATATGTGGGGATCTACGCAGTACGCTTCCAAAAACACCCTTAAATTTGAGTTGAATAGACATGCTCATTTTTTTTATTACATATTAATTAAAGTCAATTGATATAACATGCCACTTTATATTTCTCCCCACGGCCCCACCCCCACAAATCTAAGAATGTTTCAAATGAACAGTGATAGTATATTCATATATTCAGGAATTAATAAACTTCGACGAAGTTTTCATATGATATTTATCAGCTTATCATTACCAGCTTATCATTTTCAAATGAACAGTGATAGTATATTCATATATTCAGGAATTAATAAACTTCGACGAAGTTTTCATATGATATTTATCAGCTTATCATTACCAACTGAACTTGCATCCTAGTCTTGGGGTATTTGTTTCAATGATTTGACCTTTAAGATAGTACATTAAGGCACTGGCGAATCCAGGATGATTTGGACCGGGAGAGCGTTAAACAAGTCTAATAGTAAAATTTTTTTTTTTTGAACAAAGTAAACTAGTTTAAACATTAAACTAGTATACAACAATAACACTAATTGCATAATAAAGTGACCAAGGTCTAAACATTAAAATAGTTTTGAAGCTTGCAGCGTTACTCCGGTTCAAAAAATTAAAGGCATCATTAATTTGAAAATTTTGCCAATTACATAATAAGGTGACCAAGGTCTAAATTATACCAACTAGTTTTACCCGTCGTACCATGTACGACTACGATTCGATATTTTATAAACATTATAAATAGAATATTAATAAATAAATAAAAATATAATATAAACTTTAATATAAGTAATTTGTTTTCTATTCTTCCTATTTTATTACTTTTCATGTACGTAAATTTAGAGTTTATCAAATATTTCAATATCTATTAAATATTTTATTATCCATTTTTATTAATTTTAAAAATTGTAACTATTTATTCAATAATTTTTTATAAAAGAAAATCACTATATTTTTATAAATAAATTCGTCAAAAGATATATGATAAAATATTTATATTTATTTTTAAATATTTTATCTTTAATTTTAAATACTTGTATAAGAAAGCTTTCAAAAAATATTATTATACTAAATAGATATTTTTTGATGTTATAGATAAATTTAAATAGTTATAAAGAATTTAATAGAAAGAAGTTATAATAATAGAAATAAAAATTAATTTTTTAAATATAAGGTGGGGCTAGAATCGTTATGGTGACTCGAAAAGATAAAATTTTAATATATAGTTATAGATATTACCTATTTTTTTATTTTTAAACAATATAACTATTTATCATTAATTTTTTTATTATAAAAGAAAAAATATATCTATAAATAATTTCGTGAAAAGACATCATGCTAAAAAGTAAAAGATATTTATACTTATTTAAAAATATTTTAAATTTGTTATCTTTAATTTTAAATATTTGTATAAGAAAGTTTTAAAAAGATATTGTTATACTAAATAGATATTTGTTTGATGTTAAAGATAGATTTAAATAGTTAAAGAATAATATAATAGGGTAAAGTTAAAATATTAAAAATAAAAATTAATTTTGTAAATATGAGGTGGGGCCAGAATTGTTCTGGTGGCTCGAAAAGGGACAACTTTAATATATAGTTATAGATAGATTCAAAATCAATCTATTTTTTTTCTTTTTTTTTTTAAATAAAAATAGACACTCAGCCCGAATGTAAAAAAATCAACTAAGTAATTATTAAATAAAAAATAAAAATATGTGCAGATTATTCGTATGCACTCAACCCAAATAGATCTATTAATTATCCTTAGCTCTAGGCACTCTCAGCCCAAATCTAGGCCCAGTCTTTTAATGTCACTCAGCCCAAATTTAAAATAATATCTAGGCACTCCAGCTTCTTCTTCGTTCTACTTGTTCTTCGTTAGGTTGTCAGCTGCCGCCGATGCAATCTTCGAGACTCCGTCGTCGTCATTCTCCTTCCACGCCTCAATCCCGCCCCGCCCCGTCCCGCCGCGCCCCTCAATTGCTCGATGTTGCCCCTTCCGCCCAACATTCGCCTCTGCTCTTCTCTATATCCCTAATGGCAACTCCGGCGAACCGGTGGGGGGGGGGGGGGGGGAGTTGCCCACTCATGCACCCTGGATCCGCCATTGCATCAAGGTCACCGTTTTGAACCTCTCGGGTGGCGGTTTGCCCTTTACTCCTAAAAATTGGTTATTAATCAATTCTCATCTATAGTTAATACTTTAGGCGAGCTCAAGTAATACTTGTGACAATCCTAATTTTTACCCAATTAAAAAATAAATGAACATGCATCTCTATTAGGGGTGGGCACGGTTGGTTAACCGGAGTTTCGGTTAACCGGACATCGGTTAACGATACTTCGGTCAGTAAATTTTAATAACCATAACCGTACGGGTGAATTCTTTCTATGGTCCCTAACTTATCATATAGAGATTCTATTAGTCCCTAATCTTTGTAAATGTTTTTTTAGGCCCCTAACTTTTAAAAAGCGTTACTATTTGATCCTTTTTCATTTTAGACTTTAAGTTTAATTACAACCATTAACGGTTAACCGTGAAACTCAGTACGGTTTATCGGTTAACCAACTTGTTTTAATTTTTTTTTTAATTACAAATAAGATTTTTAATACAAAAAATACATTATTTTTAATAAATAAACTTAAAATTAAATACAAAATACAAACAATTATCCAAAATATAAAAGAAAATTCTTTTTGGTGTTCTCTAGTTTTTGACCTTTTCTTTCGGTGTCCAAAATTTTTTTTATTCTTTTTGATACTCCTCTACTTTATATAAAAATTGTCTTGTAACCTAGAGTCTTTCAAAACCCATTTTCCATCCAAAATTTCTTATTTCCGTTAACTTTCTTATTTTTTCACTCCATATCTCTACTGCAAAGTCTTCAATTGATCAGTATTTAGCATTATTTCCTGTTTCATTTAGTAA
This sequence comes from Fallopia convolvulus, assembly GCA_964016875.1. NCBI lineage: Eukaryota > Viridiplantae > Streptophyta > Magnoliopsida > Caryophyllales > Polygonaceae > Fallopia > Fallopia convolvulus. Next base: position 17,646,072 of record OZ024728.1, read on the forward strand.
TCCGTTCTTGGGCATAAAAAATTTATGAATTCCTTAAAGTGGACGGATTTTGGACTGAAAATTTGTTTTCGAATTATTGTCAAATGAGAATGATATTTCTCCATGGACCCTACACTCAGTGTATGTTCTTCCACACCACATGCTTATTCATTATCTAGATTGGTGACTTTTGATTTGGTGTAACAAGTTCACCTGCTCACTTAAAGTTAATTACAGAATTTACAGTGCATAAGTAGAATTTTAAGTATTATTATTTCCAATACAATCAAACCAAATGCAATAACAGGCTCACAAACGCTAATTTGTAGTAGTTAATTTGTTATTCATTAAAATGTATTTATTTTTAACTAAAACTAATTAGATATATAATTTCCTTTTTAAAAACATATAATATATATTAAAAATATTATCGGTTCATTGGTTAACCGTTCGTAAAATATTGATAACCGTATCCGAACCGTAGAACCGTTAAAAGTATTGGTTTGTTAACCGTAACTGGTTAAATTTTTTTTCGGTTCGATTAACCGTAAAATGTGATCGATTTTATGGTTTTTCGGTTCGTTTTTTCTGTTACGGTTTTTTTTCCCAGCCCTAATCCCTATAATTGACGGAAGTAAGTACAAAGTATATAATGATTATTTGCATTCAGCCCTCAAGGTCATGAAATACTCAATCTAAACGTCGTACAACATTGGTTGATTAAATCAGGTGATTAATAAGACCATAAATAAAATTTATATTTTTCAATATATTTAATATTTTTCTTTTGGTGCCCACAAATCCATAACCTTTTCTTTTAGTGTCTTAATATTTTTTTATTCTTCTTGATACACTTCTACTTCTTGGGCGTTGGGTAGGTGGGTATCGGGAATGAAGGTATCGGGTTCTGGAATGGGAACCCCATACCTAGTGTTTGGTATGTTAATTTTAGGTTTTCAAACCGATACCCTAAACCCGATAGGTATGGGGTTCTCAAACTCTACCCCTCCCTCGGGTATGAAATCTCATTCCCAATTGGAATGAAATTAACCCGGGCTCCTCCTCTCTTGCTCAATAACGTCACTGAGACTGCCTCCTCTCTTCTCTCGACATCTCTGGCTTCCCTCATTCATGTAAGATTTTCTTTTCTTGTGAATTGCAAGATAATTCTCTATTCATGATGCATTCCTCTTTTTCCTGGTGTTTCTCTTCGATTTCCTTGGTGTTCTACTCAAGTTCGTGATTCTACATAACCCTAATGCTAGATTGTGATTGTGTTTACTTCTATTCATATATGAATTCATTCATAATGCTAGATTGGTTCTATGTTAGTTCTTTGCAACGTTGGTTTGTTGTAAATTGTAAGCGATCAATCTGGGAGTCTTTTTCGTGTTTTTTCTGATTAGTTGCATAAATCTTGTGCTTCCATTCAATATAGCCTTTAATTTTTGCGATTTAAAAATCTGTTGCAAGTTTTGTTTTTTAAAATTTGGCAAAACATAAGAATGAATTGCCTTTACACCATCTATTTTACTTCGGTTTTGTCCAAATTCTTTTGGCCTTATGCTCCTGTTACTTTTGATCTTGGTTTTTATTGTTTTTTATGTTATGTAACTTTTATCATATAAGAAATAATTACTTTTTTAATTGTGATTGGTCTTCATACTGCTCTATTTCCTATGGGTGCTGAATGTGGGCATCAATTGGATCTGTCTAAATAGAACAGATCAATTGATGGAGCTGAAACACAAACAAGAACATATACAACTAGAGCAAGTTATTACAAGTTTATGTTTTTAACAAGTATGAAGTGAAATTATAATTTCAATCGATATTTCATGTTTGACAATACCAAACACTGGTTATAGAGTTGAGTCTCATTCCAAAATTATAACCAAACACCTATTTTTAGGAATCAAATTCCAACCCCATACCTTCCCAACCTCATACCTAATTCCAACCTCATACCAGATTTAGTACCAAACGCCCCTGTACAAAGTTCACCCTGTAGCCATTATACCACAAAAAAAAATTGAATCCAAATTTTAACCCTTCCATCCAGTTTTATGATTAACAAAAATAAGATTAGAAAAATAAAATAAAACCGAAGTATTCTTCACCTTTGCACCGCCCCCTACTTCGGGCTTGTTCTGCTATAGTGGATCCCCGGAACTCAATCATCGCCGAGGCCTCCTCCTCCACCTCCTCATTACTCTCAAGCTAAATTTATTAAATAGCGGTATTTTAATAGGATAATTTTAAGGGTAATTACTGCTAAATTTACTAAGAGAAAATTGTATTTAACCACTCTTTATTTTACACTTGTTGCAATTAACTACCTTTTATATTTTTTTCTACACTTAATCACCCCTTATTTGTAAATATGTGCATTTAATCACCCATTTTGATGAAAAAGTTATTTTCTTTGTTAAGTAAAGTAAATTACGTTTTTGCCAAATTTGTGATTTAGTAGTCTAGAGAACATCCACGATAATTAGAAAAAAAAAAAACATTATAGGTGGTGGGCATCTTTCTCATATAGTATTGTTACACCTTGAGCTAACCATGATGACCCATTCAGTTAATTACCGATATATCAATCAATTATAATCAATTTAAAGTCAGACTCCTCATATGATCGATCACAAACACGTCTCTTTTACAACCCATCTTCATACCGTCTAAACTAACTTGATTGCACGTCGACTTTTAAAAATGAAGAAAACCCACCACATATTCGATTAGAATGTTGTTCAATTCCTCAAAGTCCACGCCTTCAGAGCATATAAATGCCCCCCAATATCTGTACTTGTGTCTCACACAACCCTTCAAAATATAATCTTCTAGTCTTTTCTCATTTAAAGTCTAGGAGGGAAAAAAGAAAAAGAAAAGGGTTAATTCAATAAGTTTTCTATGGCTATGTCGAGGAAGATGTCGCAAGCAACATTAGCCGTGGTGCTCGTTCTGATGACTCTTGCTGGGCAGAGTCTTGGCGCGCTCCAGTTCGGATTCTACAAGGGCAAGTGCGGGAAGAACGACGTCGAAAAAGTGGTTGAAGGAGTGATCAAGAAAGAGTTTGCCAGGGATCCCACTCTCGTCGCTGCCCTTCTCCGCTTGCAATTCCATGATTGCTTTGTTAAGGTACGCGCATTGATTAATTCTTCACAATATATTGCCATATATAATACATAAAGTTTTCCACATAAGAAAGTCTCGAAAAATGTGTCTAGTAAAGAAGTTCTTGGGTTACTCCTCCTACAACTAATTGATTTTATAATACATTAGACCTATGTGTAGAGCCTAACGCACAAATGTGTCACCATATATTTGCCCGCGTGACTTTGACAATAAAATGACCTTTCGGTAATATCATTTTTTTTTGTTATCGA